>CP129448.1:69975000-72433333 GCA_030445155.1 Quercus variabilis | reverse complement strand
GAGGCCGAACCTAAACCAGTGCTCGAGAGATAGCTGTCCATATACTGATAAGGGATGTATGGATTCTCAAGAAGAGAGGAGCCATGGTAGTCCCCACCAGACTGCCCGGATCCCACAATTGAATAGAAAGTTGGATCTATATATATAGTTTTAGGACTTGTGTTTGCAGCTTTAAATGTTTCATGCTTTCATTTATATTTGGGTTTGTTATGATGGAAGCTTGCTTATGTGTAGGCCCATTAAAGGAAGAAGCAGTAGCAACAGCAGCCGCAGTAGTTTGCCACTGCTGCCTCATAATGTATGATGTAATGTCGAGGTGGTATTGACTATGAGAACAAGATATTGTGGCTGTAATAGGCTCTCTGATGGTAGCATTTAGGTTTGTCTCAGTTATGGTGACCATTAGGTTTGCTCATTAATGTTGGAGGCGATGTTAAGCACCGATTATTTGCTATTTATTTTTCCAAAAATTATTAAGCTAAACGTTCTGATGGAAGAAACAATATGGAAAAGCTGTATTCTTGGTTTTATGAATGCTACATGTACAGTTTGTATGATTAATATTGTTATTAAGTGTGCAGAAACATGCAGATCCTTTATTCAAACATGAGCTGATGATCTTTGATTGCCCATTCTCTCCATATCTGTTTGAAGAATAAAAAATCATACTGGAGCTTGTCCCAGACAAGGGTCAGGTTCTTGTATGACGCATTTAATTAGTTGATTGTTCATCCACGGGGTTTTTTAACAAGAGAAAATATAGTGTCTCATGTAGTTCATTGGTGTTGCTATTGGACGTTCAAAATATAAGGTGATGTTGGTTCAATCCAGTTCAGCCATCTAATTTATAGGTTTTCTTGAAAACCCTTGGGTTTCAATAGTTTAGCTGGGTTAGTTGCATTCCTGGTATTTTCAACTCCATTGGTCATATCCATTGGTATGGCCTAAGTTGTTAAAATGGGATCTTATGTATGATCAATGGAAGGGATCAAGAACAAGTTAGTCAATACCGTATCGGTACTAGCCATATCGGCTGGTATGTACCGTACCGGTATGTATACCGGTATCGAAATATCAACGTTTCATACCGGTTTAAATGCTGGCCATTCCGGCCGATTTCAAGCAATATCGGCTGGTACCGGGTGTACTAGCCAATATAGAATTTTTTTTTTTTTTTTTAAGTTTTGTAATTTTTGAATTTTTGTTAGGGTAGAATGGTAACTTATTTGCATTAACTTATTAGTATTATTTGTTTTTTTAGTATGCAATGGTAAACTTTTAATCTTTCTATTTTTTTTTATTGTGTTGTTTTTATTTTTTTTATTTTTTTTTTATTTTTATAATTGATACTAAAGTCTAAAACTATGAATAATTAGTTTTAAATTGAGAAAATGTTTTATGGTAAACTTTTATATTTATTATAATATATACGTACACACATACATACACATATTAATTTATATATATATATATATATATATTTATTCATTTATAAATATAATAAATAGCGGTAAACCCGAAACGGTACACCGATATTGATTGGTATTTGAAATATATCGTACCGTTGGTCAAACCGGTATAGCCTTCGGTACGGTATTGACTCTCTTGATCAAGAATTGTATAGTAGGATCAAATCAAAAATAATAAGTTCTTACTCTCTGTTGAAGAATAAAAAAAAAAAAAAAGGACAATAATAGAGACTCTGTATGTTGAATAAATCATTAGAATTAAGAAATTATCCATGAAAAAAAAAGTTTTAGTTTATAGTGTAATTATACCTATATAAGTGCATTTATAACAAATTCTTCATTTAAGAATTGCTATATGTAAAAAATAAAGTCCATTTGTGCATTTGGGATTTTATTATTTTTGGAGAAGGAAGGCAAGTTGAAGTTTAAGGAAAAGGTTTGGCTCCAACCAGGAATATGACGCTTTTTGTCATGTGCAATATACAAGAATTTGGTTGGTTGAGTTAAGTGAATCATGTGCAATGCACATGATGATATGGATTAATGTCATCTTTTTATTGATGGTTGGTACCCAAGACACCAAATATGTTTGAAGCAAAATGTGTTCAAATTTTATTATGACAACAAGATTAGATATAGAAAGAAAGATCTGGAGAGAACTTTTTCATCCAGACAAGCTGATCATTGCCTTCCTTAGCTCTTCTTGCTAAAGCATGTGTGGCCTTTGCATTGTACATTATACAAACGAGAGTGGTAAAACCTTGTACAAAGACTTATTTTACTAATGATTATGTTGCCATATGGAGTAGAACATAGTGGCAGTATTCTTAATTTCATGACTTTTAACATCTGAATCACCTTCAAACTCCACAGGATCAACACCGATTTCCATAGCAAAAATAACCGCTCATTTTGCAGCATTACCCCATTGGTAAATAAAGTCTTAATCGCTATTTTAGTGCCTACTAGCAGCTACCCAAAAAATTCTTGAGCCAAACAAAAATGGCTAGGACAGCAAATAATATATATAAAAAAAACCAACTGTATGCCTGCCTATTCTTTCACTTTAGTTACCGTTCTCCTTTGAACAAAGCAAAGCTTCAGTGCTGTAATGCAGTGACAAAAACTGCTGTAATGCAGTGACATAAAAAGTGAAAAACAAGGAGGTGTTAGTATTGCCAAATTTCCCAATACCTATTCAAGCTGTGTTGACTAAAAACAATCCAGGGTGAAACGAAAAAGTGAGCTCCTTTCTCTGGTGATGATGCTGAAATCTATATGCTACAAAAATAATAATAATAATAAAATAAAAGACAAATTTTAATTACAAAATTGGTTGTAGCCTAAAACTACAACATTACTCAATAAAATAAACAATATTGTCTATTTTGAAAATGACAAAGTTTAGTTACAAAATTAGTTGTAACCTAAGTCTATAACTTCCCTTAATAAAATTAACATTACTACATATTTTGAAAATCTAACTATTGAATTGCATGTTCTTTATACTTTCTTTATATTTTTTATACACGTCAAATTATGTGTCAATCAAATGTTATTTAGTATATATCTATAAGCTTATATTTTATACATAATTTTAAATTACAAAAACTTGCAATCTAAACAATTTATTGATGACATAGCTATTGATTTTTAATTTTCTAGAAATTTTGCAAGCATAGAAGATATAAGAAGAAAATGTAATCTAGTGGTGGATTTGTTAAAATTCACATTCAATAAAAAAATAATGAATAAAGTTGTAACCTTAGGCTACAACCAATTTTGCAGCTAAACTTTGTCATTTTAAAAATCTAACCGTTGAATTGCTTCTTATTTACGCTAATACACATGTCAAATTTTGTGTCAATCAGATATTATTTACTATATGATCTATAAGCTTATATATCTTGCATAATTTTAAACTACAAAAACTTGCAATTTAAATAATTTATTGATGACATAGCTTTTGATTTTTAATTTTCTAGAAATTTTGCAAACGTGAAGGATATAAGAAAAAAATGTAATCCAATGGTGGATTTTTCAAAATGCACCTCAAATAAAAAATATTGAATAAGGTTGTAGTCTAAGACTACAACCAATTTTATAGCTAAACTTTGTCCCAATATCTATTAGCTTGCTATGAGAAAAATTGAACATTTTGATTAGCAAGGAGGCTCGGTAGATGCTTTGCAAAATATTAGTCAAAGAATTTTCAGTTTAGAATTTAGACTCAATCCTTTAGAAGAAAGGATTGGTTTGGGATCATAGGATCATGTGATTTTATCGATCCCAAACCATCCTACAAGCAATTGTAAGTTTTATACCATTCTCATTCGATCCTAATTGTTTTGAGGAAGTAGGATAGTTAAATTCAAAATTTTAACAATCTTGTATATGAATGGCTATTGGTATGGTCCAATTCAAATAAAGTAGTTGGTTCTGAATTCTGATGAATATGCTCACCTTTGAGCCCCCCCTTTTTTTTTGCCTCTAGCATAATTGGTCATGTCAAATAGGAAGTTCCATATTTCATTTTCTTGCTTGTTATGTAGACTTTGACCAAGTTCGCTGCTTTTGATTAGTATCTTTCTTTTTTTTTTTTTTTTTCTTTTTTTTTTTTTTTTTTTTTTTTTTTTAAGTTTATTATTATTATTTTTTACATTGAGTATGTGTAAACTGGTTCGCATTAGATTCAAATTGAAGATATTAAGTTGGGTTTGACACATCAAACCTGTTTAATTGAATGTCAATTTTACCAATTTATCCATAATTTTTAGTTATATTTTAATTATTGATGACTTTTTTGGTATCTAGTTATATATTTATATACACTAGTAAGTTGTTCATGCTATGCACAGATAATACTGTAATGTTTTATATAAGATGGTTTTAGAAAATGTTGTACATATATCATAATATAATTGTCATAAAACTTTGTTAGTAATAAGTTCATCATAAGAAATAACTATTATAAATTGCATGCCTTTCAAGCTACAAAATGATGAAATAAAGCTGAAAAAAAAAAAAAAAAAAAAAAACCTTCATGAACCAATCATTAAAATCCTCTATCCATATGTTATTGAAATTCATAGAAAAGAAAGAACAAAACATATAGATCATTATACAGTCACCATTAAACCAAAACTATAAAAATCATTAAAAAAAAAGAAAACGTTTAACAAAAACTCAATTTACTATAGGAAAAAAGTCAGTATGTATTTCTTTATTGAAATATCAAGAGACTCACTCGAGAAAGAAGCTTGGAGTCTAAAGAATGCTGATTGAATAGTTGTGTTGTTTTTCTCTGCAAATTCAATTGCCATTGACTAAATCCCCTCCAACCAAGACGATACCTGCTTGAACCCTATAATCTGAATTCAAGTTTTACAATAGGTTTAGTTTTTATTTATTTTGAAAAGACCAATCTACTCAAGCCATATGCTAAGATTAAACAAACTTGAAAAGGACATTGATAATGAAACTTCTACAATAAAATAAACAAATATCAACTTCTCAGTTCTAGACTTCTGGCATCTTTTGGAAATTGATAAATAGAATAACACAACCTATAACAGAAAATAGCAAAACAAAGAATCTCACAATCTTAACCCTACTGTAAGTGAAGAACTTACTTTTTGAAAGTAGCAAAAGATAGCTTGAACTCATACATATCATGGCCACTTAATGTGCAATGGACAGCCACTCTTGGCTATAACAAAAGATTACAAGAGCAATAGGTTTCTTCTATTGGCCAGGTTTTTAAAAAAAATTGTGAGTATGGAAACAAAATTTGAGAATAGCAATAGTTTCATAAATTTAACCATCAAAGGGTTTTTTTTTAGAGAAAGAAAGAGAATGGAGACATAAATTCGAAGTTGAGAGGGGAAGGCAAACTTTGAGAGAGAAGTTGGGGAGTCAAAGGTTTAGGATATACTTATTATAGCAGAATGTTGATAAGGTACATTATGTGCAAACATAAAGGCAAAACTAAAACATCATTTTCGAGGCAAGTTGTGATTAATGCATCTGCACAATTACAAAGGCAGAAACTTTTTTAAATAACCAATGAAAAAACTTGCCTTACCAAAAAAAAAAAAAAAATAATAATAATAGAGGAGGGAGACTTTGGTTATGAGATGTGAGTATGTTTACTAGAGGAGGGAGACTTTGGTTATGAGATGTGAGTATGTAACTATATCACCATACCACCGCACACCCTTGGTACGATGGTCACTCCACAAGTATAAGTACTTGTGGGGTGTGGGGGACAAAAGCTAGGGTTCAAGTCTTCAAGAGGGAGCTTCACACATATATACACTTAGATTAGGCTAGAGTAGAATTCTATCTTGTATCAAAAGAAAAAAAAAAAACCAATATCACCATAAAATAATAATGGTTCCCATAGAATAAAATAAAATAATAATGATTATAGTAAATAAAGGATATGGATTTGTGTAATTGAGGCACCAGAAATGCTAAAAGACTATCTATCTCGATCTCATTAGTTATTAGTCCCTTTAAATAAATAAAAAATTGAAATAGCTGGTATACTAAAAGACATGAAGAAGAGAGATAGTCATGGTGTAAACTTAGGCAATTAATGGGAGAGTTTGATGATTGTAGAGAAACTTCATAGGAGGTGCCACTTTGCAAGAGCATAAATTTTCACACAATGTGGTCTCTGCTTTTATATATATTGACTTTATAAAATATAAGAATTGTTAATAGGTTATCCATGCTAGCTAGGTAAACATGTAAACTTGACTACGTGACCTATTTATTAAATGGGTTATGTCAGGTCATACCGACCCTAATACATGTTTATTAAATGGGTTATGTGAATCGCATCATGTCAATTTGTTTAATAAACAGGTCATGTTAAGGTTAAGGGATCGTGACTCGATTAATAAACGTTTTTTGTTTGTGTAGATTTATATGGTTGGATACTTATGAGTTAACATGATATGAACACGATATGTGAACACAAATGATCACCCCTAGAATTGAACGTTGTTTTCTTTTAATTGTTTTGAGGAGCTTGCAGACAAGTGGCTTCAATGACTTGAGATTTTTTTTTTTGAGAAACAAACACACCCACAAGGGAGAGAGAAATTGGGTCTAAAATAAAGGCACATCACAAACTCCAATTAAAAGTCATGATAATTGGCTTCTATAATGCTCTCTTATAATATGTCTTGGGATTGGGCTTATAATATATGTATATTTTATAGTGTATGCTGATTTTGGTTTTCTTTTGTTTTAAATCTAAAGATTTTTAATAGGGGGAAGAGAGAAAAGCTCCAAGTACCAATGTTCTTAGTTAAAGTTTGTGAAGTGTGTAGAGCCATTCGGTCTTTTAGAGAGGGAGAAGAGAGTGACAAAAGGCATCAAATGTTGGAGAAATTGGATGGAAACAACAGAGAAGAAAATAGTCTCTGTAATTTTTTGATGTAGACATATTTCTTCAAAGTCATGCTCCATTGAAGTTGAACCCAAATGAAACCCATCATTTACAAAGAATAAGACAAAACGCATATCTGGCCTTCCCAAGGCTAAGTCAGTACATTGTTGTATCCATTGGAAGCATCACTTGTTTTTCTCCTCAAGAAAATAGAAGGAAATGTCATGCTCCAAACCCGATATCCGGATTTGTGACTATGACCGGCATGCTAATATCAAGTTTAAACCTGATATTAACAAGAACCAATTTAACTTTTAACAAAAGCTTTTAGAAAAGCTTTTACAAGGGCTTCCCTCTTTCATATCATCTTTGTTTCTTTACTTAAATGGTATACTTTTTCACTTGACATTCAGAGCATCTATACTGAACTCAAAGGATAACATAATCCACCAGTTTTTTTTCAAATTTCATACTTTCACATAATACATCTCGTAATGCTTTAAGGTATACACTTTCATTAAATCCTAAAATACAGAATGCTATAAAACTAACATCAAATTCTTAAGTTAGGATCTATACATATAAAACTAAAACCAGCTCCTTCCAAAACTCGACTAAGGCTCCCTCTGCTCCAAAATAAAACCTGCTAACTGAAAGATTGGAAGGGGTGAGCTACACAGCTCAGTAAAGGTAAGATATATGAGAATTCAATAAGCATGCATGTAAATTAAATCATTTCATTCTAGGAGTATTCGAATAGGAGAACATCTTTTCATGCATAGTATCTTATACTATGTATAATAATAACTTATATGCTCTTCGTAGGAAAATAATTGTTCTCCCTTTTATTATCAGAATGATATTATCAAAGCATTTCGAATTGAATTTCTTTTATTTCTTACAAAGTTACCATATATATATTTTCATTACAAAATGATCATTTTAACTTAAAATCAGATAATCGGTAACTTTGTCTTAAAATAGAAGCATCTTAAAGAATAATAAAACTTTCCTTCATAAACTTCTTCTTGTAAAATATTATAACTTACATAATCATAAAACTTAACGTTTCATAAAAAAACAGATATTTGATAACTTCTTAACATAAACTTGTAATTTCTTCAGAAACTTTATCTTTATAGCATAACAGAACTTCAGAAACTTTTATCTTTAATGAACAGCTTTCTTTTCATCAGAAACTTCTTATTTTCACGAGAGTTTTTACTTTTCACAATGCATTTAAACAAAATACTTCTCTCATGATTAATAACATAACATAGCTGTTCATAAATAACTTGTTGGTTAGTCCATATCTGATAAGTCTGCACTTATTTGGGAGGCTTCTAGCACCACGGTGCTAGGCATCCCGCATTCCCCACAATGCTAGGTATTCTCGGGATCACATCATAATACATATCTTCCAACCATGGGGGTAGGTTGGCTTCCCCCAAGTTGGCCGTAACCAACAAGGGCGGGTACAGCAGAGCCAGTCCCACTTAATGGCCAATCATATAACATTTTCCATGGAAAGTCAGTAATTAACCCCTACTGACAGAGTTCAGATCACCAGAGAACATAACCCGAAAACATTTCATACTTATTCATCATACTGAATTTTCTTATTTTGCATTACATTTCATAATAAAAGCATTTCCATTGTTTTCTTCATCATGTTCGTGGAATTAATAATAGCATCAATATGCTTAAATCATATACATAAAGTTTCAAAAAAGCTCACGAACATATCTTGGTCTGATAATGCTTACATGCTATATCTCTAATCAAAAACATTTTAATGCACAATATACTGTAAAATAACCTCATGACTTACCAAATGCCCATATAACTTATCCCCTACCTGATAGCAGAGGAACCGAGAGCCTACAGTTGAAGGAGCTTAGACCTGACAGCTGGTAACACCTAAACCGAAATCAAAACTTATTACTATCCATAATTTCTTTATCATAAACTTACACTTTAATCTCAAAGCCTATCTCTGATAATCAATGAAATCCTAATCCCACCTCAACGAGGTTCCCACAAACGTATTATGCATACATCAACAAATAACGTACCAACCTAAAGAAATGCCATCAAGCAACGTGATGTACCAAAACATAGATAAACCAACATTCTCATATTTATATCATATTTCCAAAGGAGATAACTTCATTTCAAAATGTGCTTTGAGATTAGGGCAATAATGCCAGCATAAACATAAACTCTTTTAATCGTGGTCATATAATCATAAACACTCGCATAGCAACATGCAACGCGTTGAAC
This sequence comes from Quercus variabilis, assembly GCA_030445155.1. Taxonomy (NCBI): domain Eukaryota; kingdom Viridiplantae; phylum Streptophyta; class Magnoliopsida; order Fagales; family Fagaceae; genus Quercus; species Quercus variabilis. The sequence goes on along the minus strand of CP129448.1, from coordinate 72,424,180 downwards.
AAGACAGCAACATGAAAATGCAGTAAAGTGATTTAGAACCCCTCCTTTGAGTTCTAAACCTTAAACCAAGTTATACCAAATTAATCTATGATTTAGACATATCAAATGATGAGCATAATAAATTATAGCTCAAATCATTCACCCTAACTTTAGAATTAAATTCTCAAAGTTAGGCATGTCCCTTACTGTTCACTGTTTGTCACAGCAGCATATGCTTAACTTATAAAATACAAACGGGACATCAAATCACATCCAAACCTCATGAAATTTTACAGGGAAACTCCCCTGTATGTCCAGTATATACCATAAAAATTTCGTAGTCAATGCATAAAACCATAATTTACTAAAAATCGTACAATACAGCACACTCAGATCTGTCCTGACAGAATTTTATGCAAATTACAAATTAAACCATTATTTTTATGTTCATCCAAATGCTGTGAGACCAATTCCATAACAACCGTATATGTCTTAGCTTTCCTAGAAATAACCCTAGAATCCAAATTCACTATATACAATTTAATACATACTTTTCTCATCATAAACACAGAATCTGTCACAGTGACAGCTTTGCAACATTTTCTTATATATTCACAGACAATTATCAAAGGATGTTATTTTCATATGGGGATTTTTATGCACTCATTAGACATGTTAGAAAATACTTATATATAGTCATTTTACCATTTAGAGCAAAATTACATACAACCAAAAATCCCAGCAGTAACATCAAAAGTTCTGATCCTAACTTTTTCTTAACTCCTTAGTCATACACAATCCTTAATTAGTAAAACCCTAAGCTACCTTCAACAATTCGCCAACACTATTTCAAAGCTTCTTAAAACAGCATATATATATATATATATATATAAAATAAACTTACAAGTTCATGATTCTCTAATTTCACAAATCACAAATACCATTACTAAAATTCTTTAACAAAATCATGAATTCTAAGATGAGAGGAGCTAGCCCTTACCAAGTTTGTTGTTCTTGAGGGGAATTAGAGGTAAGAGAGCTTGAGAGAGTTTTCTTTCTTTTTGGTGTTGGAGCCGTGGGCATGAGAAGGAGAGAGCTTTTTGATTATTCTGTTGGCTTGGAGAGAGTCAAGTAAGAGATAATATGGAGACTCATCTTTCTTTGGTGTGTGTGTGAACCGGTGGACTTGAGAGAAGACTTAAGGGAGCTTCCTAGCACTTTCCTTAAGAGAAAAGAGAGTAAAGTGAGTAAAGTGAGGTGAATTTCTGATTTGTGTGACCCGTAGGAAATGAGAGGAAGTGAGCTTCTTGGAAGCTCTAGTTACTTTGAAAAGTCAAGGAAGTGATGAGTTGGAGCTTGGTGATTGCATGGCCAGCCAAGAAGTCTTTGGGCATGACTTCATGCATAGTACTTTGGCTTAAGGTGTGTGGAATTTCCATTGGTTGCATGTGGGTGAAAATCTACTATACTATCCCATGCATCATGCTTATTTAAAACACCTACAACTATATCTATATATATATATATATATATAAATATATCATAACTTAACCACTTAGTATAGTCCAACAACTATATATATATATATATATCTCATAACTCACTCACTTAATATAGTTTTGTCTATACTTAGTATATATATACATAATAAAATTTACCATTCAATTATTTATAATCTTCACAATTCTTATCCAAAAGCATTATAAAATAATATATTTATCTAAATACTCCTCTATTAATTATAAAAGAAAGTAGCTTAAAATAATAATTAATCACTTAAACACATAGTTTAATTATAAAATTGGGTCAGGGTGTTACAGGAAACCTATAGGCAATGAACACTAAGGTCTAAGGGCCTCAGTCTATGATAATTAATAGTGCTAAAGCTATGCCACCATAGCCTAGTGGACATTGATAAAAAAATTTAACTGGCATTTATTGAAAAGTCTTTTATGCATAAATAAAAAAAAAAGATAGATGTATTGTGTATGTCGTGTTATTGGATTATGAGCTATATATAGTTCATGGTTCTGTAAATTTAGTTGTAGCAAGCTTGAAGCCCCCCACTTCGGTTGTAAGAATGAACTAGTTGGGGGCAAAAAAAATGTATTGGTCCCCTGTAGAAAACCAAACAAGTAGCATGTTGAAACATTCAAACCCTGTACATCATTGTTCAACCGTTCAAACAAAAATAATGGGGCCTCTTCTATCCAAGTTACATAATCTTCAATATTATGTGCAAATCTTGCCAAAATGAGTATCTAGTAAAACTAACTTCCCATTGCTGAACATGTTAACGTTGCAGATGAAATTTAGCTTCCTTCACAATGTTAGCTCACCAAAACTCGTAGTTTCCGTGTTCCTGAAGTTTTGCTATAATCCCCCACTAAAACTTGTCCCCTCTATATGCCAACATCACGAGCAAACCGAATGGTTTGGACTGCAGCCTCAAGTTCTGCCCCAAAGCTCTCCATAACTGGTCTTCCTTTTCGGCTCATAGCTGCAATGAGCAATCCTTGTTCATTCCGGAGTATGACTCCCGCTCCTGTTCTATGTAAATCCTCAAAAACTGCACCATCAAAATATTCCTTGTACATTGGTTTACAGGGAGGATTCCAATGCAGTGTGAGATTAATACGTTGGCCTGTTACAGCTTGAGTTGTTGAACTAGTCTACCTGAATTGCAGATTGCTTGAAATTCCTTCCAAAATTCTATAGCCTCACCTGCTATGACACTTGGCTGTTTTGTAGACTGCTCAAAGACCCACTTATTCCTTGCCTTCCAAATCATCCAGGACAGTCAGGAATTGCTCCACAGTGTTGTCACAGCCCTCCTCCAATACAGGCCAAAATATTCTAACAAAGTCTAGGAATTCATGCTCTAATTACCTCTTTTCTGCAGCACCAAATTCTTTGTGCCTCTTCACAATTCCAAAATTCATGCATCATCATGTTATCCTCATTTAATTTGCAGCTTGGACATCATGGCTGCGTTAGAACCCTTCTGTTCACAAGATTGGCACATGCAGGTAGAATGTTATGACATGCTCTCCATGCAAACATCTTAACTTTATTAGGGACCTTTGCTTTCCAAATTGAGCACCAAACCATCTCCACTGCAATTATACTGGAGCTTCCAATTCCTATTGAGCACATCCCATCTTGCACATTTTATTTATTTTTTCATCCCAAACTAGAAATTTAGTAGCCCCCCCTGCCAAAAAAAAAAAAAAAGGAACAAGAAAGATTTGAGTGAGATGTCTTGGAAGAATAAATTTACAAAAAATTAATACGCATTAAGAAATAACAGCATACTGACACAGAGATTTCCAAGATAATTTTGAAAGAAATACCAATAGGCTATTAATCATAGAAAAAGGAAGAAAGATATAATGCCAATGAGGATGTTGCTTAAATTATTCAAATTCTGAGCCCATCAGGACTTGGTGAATGATAGCTTACTAGCTCGTCACTAACTCATTAGAAAATCCGAAGTGGTAAAACCCATTTTTTCCCATGTTATGATTTGGAAAAAGAAAAAGCAACTTGACAAGAAGGAAATGTTGTGCAACGATTAATAAATTCGTAAGCTCTAGTACCTATTAGAAATTTTAGCAATCCAACCTTTACTTAATGTAATGAAGATAGGAACAATGAAAAGCAAACTCATTAGAACCATTGGTTTATACTCATAACATTATCAGGGACTATAATACCTAATACCACAACAATAATAAAAATCTATACCAACTCACAAGATTTTCATGTTTCTTAAGGATATTTATGGAATCACATATCCTAGATACAAACAAGTGAACAACAATATTCAAATTACAAACCCAACATATATGGTGTGTTGAACTATAAGAGACAATTAAGGGATTCCTAATCAGCTTAATTTAGGGGTTTTCAATCAGCTGTAATAATGGGATTTGGCAGCTGTTAGTTTATTTTTTTTGTCTAGGTTCATTGTAACAGCACCTATATATTTAGACCAATGTAAAAGTTCTATACACACAAAATCCAAGCCAAATTGGTGCAACCTTGTCATATTTGATCCCGTGACCAAAATTGCTGACATTTTTACCAATGCTTTGGGTAAGGATTCTTTTCATCGTCTTATCAGCAAGCTGGGCGTTACTCATGTACACACTCCACCTTGAGGGGGAGTATTCAGCTCAATTAAGGGATTCCCAATCAACTCAATTAAGGGGTTTCCAATCAGCTGTAATTATGGGATTTGGTAGTTGTTACTATTCTGTCTAGCTGCAATTATGGGATTAGGCTGTCAATATTTTTGTCTAGGTTCATTGTAACAGCATCTATATATTCAGACCAATGTAAAAGTTCTATACACAGAAAATATAATTAAGACAAATCTTTGTCCTCCAATCTTATTATACATGAACATATTCATTTATTGTTCATTAGAAACAACTCAATTATTTGTATTATCCAACCTCACTGTGCAAAGATGAATCAAGTATGGCTCTGTTTTGCAACTCTACTCAACCTTGCCTACTAGCATTGAATTATCTCTTGAATTTGATGCAAAAACAGTGAAAGATTAAAGAGACACACAAACAGAGAGAGAGAGAGAGGTGTATGTGTCACTTATAGAATGGAATCAGGACTATAGAATTCCAGAGCTAATTAAGTGACCTTGACGGACTTCTTGAGTTCCCAATTAAACCAATAGAAGATTCATCTAGCTTAAGAATGTCAATGGAAGACGATATAAAAAATTGAGCTGTTGTGGCATACTGTATCAATTACTGCATTTGAAAAAACTAGCTACTAAGAATAAACCCCAAAGAGAAATCATGGAAAGAGAACCCATTGAGTTGAATCTTCACAAGTTTTCTTGGGCTCAACATGTTGATTAGGAGCTTTCTCACATTTTTCTTGTTCATTGTTCTCAACTTTTCAATTAGATCTCTCCATCCAACATCTTTCCCCTACTTTCTTTTAAAAGAAAACTGGAGTAGCACTTGAGCTTTGTTGATAAACAACAGAATATGTAGAAAAGAAAGCATTCTATGAGACAAAGGGTCTGATTACAAAGCCTTAGCAATATGGAAATATCTTCACAAAGAGTGGAAAACAAATTTTGCTAGAGGATAGGAAATAGCAACCTCATATGTCAGATAATGCATAAAGCTATCAGTAAATTTGAGTAGGCTAAGACATAGCAGTGAAGATCTATGACATTGCAATTCCTTGCATGATAAGGGCATGAACTCCTTTCAAAATTATATTAGAACTGAATTAAAAGAGCATGAGGTGTGTTATATGCAAGGAGGTGAGAATACATGATAGTATTTTTTTCATACTAGATACACTTGTCACAACTGCACAGAGCTGATAGTCTGTGTTTAGAATGAAATGTAAAGTGAAAAAATCAAATGTTACTTTGTCTTATCTATAGAAAATGGACATTGTACCTAATAATAAAAAATATAGGTATCTATTTAACACAATTAAAAAATAAAATAAAATAAAAGATAAAAAAAAAAGAAAAAAAAGAAGAACCTAAAGGATGGAGCTTATTCTAATAAAGGACAAGAAGGATTCATCTTCTGAATCATAGAAAGAGAAAAAAAATCAGTTATTACAATAAGCCAAAAGTCATGGTTAATAGGAATTGAGTTCCCATTTACTATTAGCAGTTTAGCTTCTATGAGAACAGATAATCCCCTTTTTTCTGGATAAATAAAAATTTCGTTAAAAATCAAGAAAATTGCTTCCCCAGTACACAGGCTTGACTCAAGTACAATTTTCTTTTCACTTCTTATTTAACATGAAATTTTCCTAGAAGGTAGTGCGAATCTGCACCCAAACTTTGCTTCAAGATGTGGTAGTAATATGTTTATGATTTCCATGGGTTGGTAAGTAGTCAATCAAAGTTATAATTGCAAGGTTTGATGAATGATATATATATATATATATACACACACACAAACAGTTTTTAAAAGCTTTTTTATTATTTAATACATAATGAAAAGTTTTTATGAAGTGAATTTGGGCTAACAGTTTTTAAAAGCCTCTTTTGTCTTTTAATATGTAATGAAAAGTTTTTTATGAAGTGAATTTGGGCTTTTGGAGTAAGTGAATGACCTGCGTATTTTAAAACCAGAACTGGGGTGTACCTTGTGACATATTATTTTTAAGGTTTTGAGTAGACCTTAATAACAAACAAATTTCTCTCAGGCATGTTTAGTCAACTTTATTGTTTGTGAACTCCCTCGAACTAGTTTGAATGATGTTAAGAAAGATTCTTAGTCCTCAACTCCTTAACACCTCCCTGCCCCACAAACCCCAGCAAAAAAAAAAAAGGACAAAAAAAAGGAGAAACATAAAGCTTTAAAGAGGAAAAGATCAATTAAACAGAAAGCTTTAAACAAACAGCTTTTCACCTATTAAAATCAATTCTTAAAATACACCCACATCCAATTTATTAGGGATAAAAATTAAGATTAATCCTAATCTGAATACAATATCGAATGAGTCCTAAACCCAGATTGTTTATCTACATGGTTGTGAAGCTTTTCCTTTCTCTAGTATGAGATTCAGGGAGAGTGGTTGTGGTATTGGGGTATTTATGCAAGAATACCACACATTATTTGAATCTTGGAAAAAAATATTATTGCCAAGACAATAAATCTTTTTTTTTTTTCCCATCACTGAATAAGCGTATTGGGACAGGTACTAGCAGTTTTCTTACAATCAATCTTTGTTTCTCTAAGTTTTGAAGAATGTTTATGTCCATGTATTTTTGGTGGCTTGAGAAGTTAAGCAACATTTAGTGCCAACCTGAATCACAGATAAAGTTCATTACAAAAACCTTGCCTACAGGTAAATTGGAACTTTTGCATTGGATTACAGAAGGTATAATTCTTTTCCTCATTAAATACACTGTGTAAGCAGATAGTTTAATTGAGGTGAGTTCTTAAATGGACAAATGTCTATGGATATTATATACTTGAGCACATTCATTTAGAGAACCCATCTTCAGTTCACAGTATGCCATGAAGTTTGAGATGCTTAGCTCATAAACTTTTGTAGAATTTAGAAGTGAGTTAAACTATTAAATGCTGATTTTCATTTTCCACCTATCCTTTCTACATGCAAAAGACTGACTTGAAATTGGAGCTTCTCTGTTAATGCTTGTCTTGAGTCATACAATAGTGTGACTCAGAACTACTTTAGAAGTTTAGTTTGAGCTTTAGGAAATTGGCTAAAAAACATGGTCAGAGGTCCTAAAGAATAGAAAGATCAATTCCAAAAACTTAAGGAATAAAGCAGTTATATTAGCAACTACAGTTGCTATCCCAACAATAATGAAGTTGTGGCCCAGCCATCCTCACTATAATTCAAATATTCCTAAGTAACAGAAAAACAACAAAAAATAATAAAGACCTGCGCTTTAGATTATATTATTGAAAAATAGCTCTTCATCCAATTAAAAAACTACATCGTTTCAGAGATCCTAACCAAAGGCATTAAGATGTCAAGCCATTTTTAACTTTTGGACAGCATGTCCTACTTTTAAATGGTCAACTAACCTAGTAAACTATCATAGACTAGTAAGGTACAATAATGCAGTGCGAATCATTCATGATTCTCATCTCAAACAATTTTGTACACAGCCAAACAAATGTAGTGTTGCTTTAAAAGTTAAAATGATACACATTTTTCTAAAAAATTCAAGATTCTATGTGTTTGGTACACATCAATTTCCAAAATAAGAAACCATTTGATTAAAAAAGAATGACTGGAAATAGGAAATTAACTGTTGCAGGATTATTCCTGAGGATAGTGAGTACACATGCTTGATAAGGTAAGCAGAAAATATGCATCTTAAGTAGACCAATCCGATCAATAAAATATACATATGAAAACCTATTGTCCAATAACGAAAACTAGACTAACCTCCCATCCAAGGTTGAGGAAATTTTGGGCCTCCAACACCAACTATTAGAATTAACTGCATTAGAAAAATAAAAATCAATTAACACAAAATAAATACTTGAGTAATTGAAGAATCTATGTTAATAATCCAACTATGGATGAGCCTCTTAATTTTGAGAGAGAGGGAGAAGAGAGTGACAAAAGGCATCAAATGATAAATAAATTGGATGGAATCAATAAAGGAGTAAACAATCTCAATGTAATTTTTTGATTGAGGCCTATTTCTTCTAAGTTCAATCAAAATGTGCTTTTTTTTTCTTTGACAGTGGAAAGAAATTGAATTTGGAGTCATAATTGAAAAGTCATGTTCCATTGAAGTTGAACCCAAATGAAACCCATCATTTACAAAGGTTAAGACAAAACGCATATCTGGCCTGCCTAAGGCTAAGTCGGATCCATTGGAATCCTCACTTGTTTTCCTCCTCGAGAAAGCAGATGGAAATCTCTAGGCAGGCGGGCACTAAGATCTAAGGGCCTCAATCTATAATTACCAATGCTAAAGGTATTCCACCATAGCCTAGTAAACTTTGATTAAAAAAAAATTTTAACTAGCATTTATTGAATAGTCATTTATGCATAAATAAAAAAAGACATTCATACAAAGTAGTATAGTCTCACAAGCTAAACATAGAATTGACTAAAATTATCAATAACAAATAAATGGAATTGTCTAAACTAATTAAGTAAATCAACGAGTATTATTGGCAGGGTTAAAATATTCACATGCAAAATTAACATTACACATGCTTGATATTTTAAACCAATCATTGGTTATGATATGAACAAATTTTTTTTATGAATCAATCAATTTTATTAAATACAAATTAGAGTACACAGAGCCGTAAAGGGAACTGCACCAGATGGAGGAACCCATTGTAAGCACAAAAAATACAAGCACAAAAGTGTCCCCTCAACTCAAGCCAATAGACTAAGTCCGCCTATCCTTTAAAAAAATATAATAAACCTACATAGCAAATAGAAATACAACAAAGGGATGATCCTGGTGAACAAACCAACAGTTGCGACTACATCAAGACACCAAAATGCAACATTTTGCAGAAGACTAGAAACAACAACCATCATCATAACCATATTATGTCTTCTTAAATAGCATACAAGGATTCAAGTCTCATTTGCTGCACACTATCCATGGCATCTAAATTACACCCAAAGAAATTGAATAAAAAGGTAAATCCATAAGATATCTGAGATACATAACCATAATTCAAAGGGACCAACAAAAAAAAAAAAAAAAAATCACAATTGCTAATAAAAATAGAAACTTTTATGTTTTCAGGTATAGAGATTCATTCCAAAGTCTCAAAAATAAAAATATCACATACCATAGAAGCAGTTATCTTCTTCCACCGCATTTGTGGGCATTCTTCTTCAATCTTCTGAGCATGATATGCTGCTCTAATTTGACCATCCTCACAAGGCACTTTGGTTTTCCAATTTTGAACATAAGATATCCCATAAACATTCCGAATATTGTTCCACATGCGTAACCTATGGATACAACTTGCCAACAAAACCCATTTTCATGCTCTAAATTTTCATCTTGTTGCAAGGTAGGTGGTGGTTGTTTCTTTGCCTTGTGGTTATCGCATCTTTTTGACAATGGAAACCCACACAATCCCAAGTTTCCAGTGTACGAATCATTGTTGAATGTATTGAATTGATTTCCTGAAGGTATGTGTCCTGTGAGTTGGTTATGTGATAGGTTTAAGACTTCAAGCCACATTAGATCTGCCAATTGACTAGGAATCTCCCCATCGAGATTGTTGAAAGAGAGGTCTAACTATTCAAGATTGGTCAAATTTCCAATTGATGGTGGAATATGACCTACAAGGTTATTGTGAGAAAAGTTGAGCCCCTTGAGTGATTTAAGCCTTCCAATCTTTGGCATCTCTCCTTTGAAACTATTGTTTGAAAAATCAATGCTTGTGAAGATGTTTAGGACTCTCTCCATCTCAATATACTGCCCTTTCATCATGATATTCAATGAATCTTGATAATTTCTGTTTGCCATATATGGCCTTGCAACTCCACTTTCATCCACATTCATCATGGCTTTCAAATATTCAAAATATGTTATTGGCAAAGGACCATTAAACTGATTGTTAGAGATGTCTATGATTCGCAAATTTGGGAAAGGAAATTTGGTTTTAGGATTGCCTATACGACCTTGAAATCTGTTTGATCTTATGACAAGAACTTGTAATTTCTGAAGACTTCCCAACCAATAAGGGAAGGCTTCATTTATCTTATTGTTTCCAAGATCTAGAACTTCCAAGTCTGTACAATTGACCAAAGATTGCGGCAATGGCCCTTCCAATTGATTGCCATTAAGGTTAATAGTCCTAAAATTATTTCCCTTGGCAAATATTGCAGGGATGTTACCATGAATGTTATTCATTCGCAAATCCAACACTGAGAGGGCAGTAGAGTTTACCAAACATTTAGGAATCATGCCACTCAAGTTGTTATGAGACAAGTCTAAAACTTGAAGGTAAATTGCATCACAAATTAAAGAAGGGATTTCTCCCATTAAATTGTTATTGGAGAGAGAGAAAAATAGCAGATTGGAAGAATTTAGAATGGGAAATGGTCCTTGTAGCAAGTTGTTACGAAGATCAACATAATATAATGAATTATTCCGCACATCCCCTAACCATCTTGGAACTCGACCATAAATTTTGTTATTGGAAAGGTCTAAGGCTTGTAAATCTTTTGACAGTCTTAAGAAAGTTGGGAATTCACTAATGTTGGAGGAAGATAAGTTCAATTGCAGAAGATTGGGCAGGGCATAGACAGCATTATTATTGATGCTAACTAAGTTATTTGACAAATCAAGAGTCTCAAGATTTTTGAGCTTTGAAAACATTTCAAACCCCAACATAATACGCAAGTTATTTGATGAGAGAGACAGACTAGTAAGGTTCACAAGTCTAGATACTGACCTAGGTATAGAGCCATGTAGCTTATTATAACCCAAATCAAGATACTTCAATGAATTGTACTTGAATTCACCAATCTCACCAACGAATTGATTACGATCAAGAGACAAAATCTCCAAAGATGGCATACTGAACAACCAAGATGGCAGTGTTCCATTTAAGAAATTTGAACTTAAATAGAGATCAACTAGATTCAAACCACTTACGTGACTAGGAAGGGGACCAACAAATTGATTGTACCGAAGGTCTAAAGTTGAGAGATTCGGCAAGTTGAATAGTGATGACGGCAACAGACCTATTAAAAATATTCACCAATATTTAAAAAATTGTTAGTTTGATGCGTCAGCCAAAAAAACCTAAAATTTAAAAGTGGTAATAGAATCTCACCGCTAAAACTATTATTTGACAAATCTAAATATGTAAAAATATGTAAATTTTCTAAGGTTTCCAAGCCATGCTGGAATTGACCCTGTAATATTGCAATCACGGAGAGCCAAATGCTTCAAGGACTTCAGATTGCCGATAGAATTAAGAAATTCTATTGAAAACATTCTCCCAGAGAGACCTAAGAAATTCAGAGAACTACAGCTCCAATTAGACTTTAGAAGAGAACCTTCAAGGTTCGAATTACCCGTTAGATCAAGGATTTGTATACTGGGAAGGCAGAGGATGTTATTTTCGAGTTTTCCCCACAAGTCACAGTAACGGAGACTAAGAGTTGTCAAAGAGGAGGATAGATTCATCAAAGAATTAGGTCTAATTGAGGACATAATTGTGTCAACCAGACGAAGTTCCCTTAACCGAGTTAGGTTACCAATGACTCTTTTCCATACTGGAGCTTCGATTAATAGCTCATTCTCAGAAAGATCAAGGGAATCCAGTGAAGACAACTGAGAAATTTCAAACGGGATTTGGCCAGAAAATCCGGAATCAGAGAGGTTAAGATGAGTTAAACTCTTAAAGTTGAAACTCAGAAGGAATTAGGGAGCCACTGAACAAATTGTCAGAGAACCAATTGTAGGCGAGGTTCAACCTCCTGAGATTGGGAAGAAAAAACAGGGTACTGTTGGAAAGAATTTTGCCAAAAAGCCGGCTGGAACTAAGGTCCAGGCCAACCACAAGGCTTGTGTCTTTGTCACACTCGACCCCATCCCAAGTGCAACAGTGCTTATCCTCCCGCCAACTGGCTGTTTTTGGATAAGAAGTTTGTGAGTCAGAAGCAAATTTGTCAATAGAAAAAGACCTATTAAAATGGAGTAGAGCTGAGCATGGTGGCATTGAAGAGAAGGAAGAAGAGAGAGATGATGGAAAGGGAAGTTGAGAGTGCAAGATCAAAGAGAACAAAAAGAAGACTTCATACTTCCAAGTTGAACGCCCCATTTGATACCCAATTCAACAAAAACAAAACTCTTAAAATGGTGTAGTATTTCTGATGATATTATAAGGAAGGTAGGGGATGGAATGAATATTATATATAGATGCTGCTAAGTCAACAGAAGTCATCCACCTTTCTTTTATTTAAGAAAAGAAAAAAAGAAAAAAAAGAAAGAAGTTAATTTCACGTCACGTGTGAGGTGACGTGAAATTGAAATTGTACAACTTGCACATGTACTCATACTTTAAACTTTCTAAGAACTTCCATATATCTCATCAGATTAATTATAATATTTTAATAATTGCTAATTGAGTTCAGAAATTGGCAATTAATTTGAAATATTGAGACCACAAAATTTCATTAGATTGCTCTTCTTTTAAGAAAAAAAAAATTATATTCTCTTAAAAATCGTTGGAGTGCTAAATATTCTATTTGAAATTTAAGTGGTTTTATCTTGCTGAGTGAATATTATTATTGTGCACTAAAATTAAGAATTAAAATTGACAGGTGGCATGTGGTTTGTATATATATATATAGATGGATTGAGTTTTAAATTAAGTATAACTTTAATAAATGTTAAATCACTTAATAACTTATTATTAGATATGAATTTTGACACATTTATTATTAAATTACATTATATTCATATACTTCTCATATGTAAAATTTTAAGGTGATCAAAAATCAATTGTCATATTATCAACAATTATTTAAATTCAAGTTTTTGTAATTTAAAATAATACATAAAGATGAGTTTATGGATTGGATAATAAATAATATCCGATTAATATGAAAATTGGCATGTACATTAAGGATATATAGAACGTGTAATTCAATTAAGAGATTTCTAAAATATGAATTCAATAATAAGTTATTAGATGGTGTAACATTACTTAATTTATATCATTAATAACTTCAAAATGGTACATCAAAATAGGTTGATACAGAAATATTATGTTCCAATGAACAAACCAAAATGGGTTCTGAAACAGTATATTATAAGCCCAAACTACTACTATAAAGATTAGGCCATTTTGTAGTGATACTTTGGTTATATAATATATTATAAGTTTATTTTATTTACTCTATATAATACTTTTGTATTTGTGTATTCTAATAAGTATTACTGTTTTCTAAAAAAAATAGGTTACAAATAGTAGAAAACTACACTGATATTGCGGTTTTATTATTCAACCTTAAGTTGTATGTGATCTTGATCAAACATTCTCATTCATAAAAATAAAGTTAAAAGAAAAAAAAAATATTTCCAAGAATCATTCATTGGTTAGTAAGACTCCGTTTGGTGGGGCATTTTCTAAATGAAAACTAGCGTTTTTGATAATTAATTAAAAAAAAAAAAAAAAAACGCTGGAAGCTATGTGTTTGGCATTACATTTTTTTGAAAAATTAAGTTTTTGAAAACTCTGAAAATTCACGTTTGCGAAACACAATGGTAGAATTCTGGAGATAATTAAGTGCCCTTGATGGACTTCTTGAGTTCCCAATTAAACCAACAGAAGATTCATCTAGCTTAAGAATGTCAATGGAAGACGATATAAAAAATTGAGCTGCTGTGGCATACTGTAGGCACATCAATTACTGCATTTGAAAAAACTGGCTACTATGAATAAACCCCAAATAGAACTCATAGAAGGAGAACCCATTGAGTTGAATCTTCACAAGTTTTCTTGGGCTCAACATGTTGATTAGGAGCTTTCTCACATTTTTCTTGTTCATTGTTCTCAACTTTTCAATTAGATCTCTCCATCCAACATCTTTCCCCTACTTTCTTTTAAAAGAAAACTAGAGTAACACTTGAGCTTTGTTGATAAACAACAGTATATGTAGAAAAGAAATCATTCTATGAGACAAAGGGTCTCATTAAAAAGCCTTAGCAATATGGAAATATCTTCACAAAGAGTGGAAAACAAATTTTGCTAGAGGATACGAAATAGCAACCTCGTATGTCAGAATCTAGATAATGCAAAAAGCTATCAATAAATTTGAGTAGGCTAAAACATAGCAGTGAAGATCTAAGACATTGCAATTCATTGCATGTTAAGGGCACAAACACCTTTCAAAATTATATTGGAACTAAATTAAAAGAGCTTGAGGCGTGTTATATATATTCAAGGAGGTGAGAATACATGATAGGTATTTTTTTCATACTAGATGCACTTGCCACACCTGCACAGAGCTGATAGTCTGTATTTAGAATGAAACTTAAAGTGAAAAAAATCAAATGTTACTTTGTCTTATCTATAGAAATTGGACATTGTACCTAATAATAAAAACAATAGATATCTATTTAACATAATTATAAAATAAAAAGATAAAAAAAAAAAAAAGAATCTAAAGGATGGAGCTTATTCTAATAAAGGACAAGAAGGATTCTTCTGAATAATAGAAAGAGAAAAAAAATCAGTTATTACAATAAGCCAAAAGTCATGGTTAATAGGAATTGAGTTCCCATTTACTACCAGCCGTTTAGCTTCTATGAGAACAGATAATCCCCTTTTTTTTGGGATAAATAAACATTTTCATTAAAAATCAAGAAAATTGCTTCCCTAGTACACAGGCTTGACTCAAGTACAATTTTCTTTTCACTTCTTATTTAGCATGAAATCTTCCTAGAAGGTAGTGTGAATCTGCACCCAAACTCTGCTTCAAGATGTGGTAGTAATATGTTTATAATTTCCATGGGTTGGTAAGTAGTCAATCAAAATTTTAATTGCAAGGTTCGATGCATCATATATATATATATATACACAAACAGTTTTTAAAAGCTTTTTTATCATTTAATATGTAATGAAAAGTTTTTATGAAGTGAATTTGGGCTAACAATTTTTTAAAGCCTTTTTTGTCTTTTAATATGTAATGAAAAGTTTTTTATGAAGTGAATTTGGGCTTTTGGAGTAAGTAAATGACCTGCCTAGTTTAAAACCAGAATTGGGTGTACCTTGTGACATATTGTTTTCAAGGTTTTGAGAAGACCTTTATAACAAATGAATTTCTCTCAAGCATGTTTAGTCAACACTCCCTTGAACTAGTTTGAATGATGTTAAGAAAGATTCTTAGTCAAAAGCTCCTCAACACCCCCCTCCCCCACAAACCCCAGCAAAAAAAAAAAAAAAAAAAAAAAAAAAAGCTTTAAAGAATTACTTTTCACCTATTAAAATCAATTCTTAAAATACACTCACATCCAGTTTATAAGGGAAAAAAATTAAGATTAATCCTAATTTGAATACAATATCAAATGAGTCCTACACCCAAATTGTTTATCTACATGGTTGTGAAGCTTCCCCTTTCTCTAGTATGAGATTTAGGGAGAGTGGTTGTGGTATTGGGGTATTTATGCAAGAATACCAGACATTATATGAATCTTGAAAAAAAAAATTTATTGCCAAGACAATCAATCTTTTTTTTTTCTTCCCATCACTCAATAAGAGTATTGGGATAGGTACTAGTAGTTTTCTTACAATCAATCAATCTTTGTTTTTCTAAGTTGTGAAGAATGTTTATGTCCATGTATTTTGGGTGGCTTGAGAAGTTAAGCAACATATAGTGCCAACCTGAATACAAAAACCTTGGCTACAGCCTATAGGTAAATTGGAACTTTTGCATTGGATTACAGAAGGTATACTTCTTTTCGTCATCAAATACGCTACGGAAGCAGATAGTTTAATTGAGGTGAGTTCTTAAATGGACAAATGTCTCTGGATATTATATACCTGAGCACATTCATTTAGAGAGCCCATCTTCAGTTCATAGTATGCCTTGAAGTTTGAGATGCTTAGCTCATTACCTTCTGCAGAATTCAGAAGTGAGTTAAACTATTAAATGCTGATTTTCATTTTCCAACTATCCTTTCTACATGCAAAAGACTGACTTGAAATTGGAGCTTTTCTGTTGATGCTTGTCTTGTATTCCATTGACAACAGTGTGACTCAGAACTACTTTAAAATTTTAGTTTGAGCTTTAGGAAATTAGCTAAAAATCATGGACAGAGGATCCTAAAGAATAGAAAGATCAATTCCAAAAACTTAAGGAACAAAGCAGTTATATCAACAACTATAGTTGCTATCCCAACAATAATGAAGTTGTGGCCCAGCCATCCTTACTATAATTCAAATATTCCTAAGTAACAAAAAAAGAACAAAAAATAATAAAGACCTGTTTTTAGATTATATTATTGAAAAATAGCTCTTCAGCCAATCAACAAACTATATCATTTCAGAGATCCTAACCAAAGGCATTAAATTGTCAAGCCATTTTAACTTTTGGACAGCATGTCCTACTTTTAAATGGTTAGCTAACCTAGTAAACTATCATAGCTTTGTAAGGTGCAATGCTGCAGTGCGAATCATTCATGATTCTCATCTCAAACAATCTTGTACACAGCCAAACAAATGTAGTGTAGCTTTTAAAAGTCAAAATGATACTTTTTTCTAAAAAATTCAAGATTCTATGTGTTTGGTACACATCAATTTTTAAAATAAGAAACCATTTGATTAAAAAAAATAGACTGGAACTAGGAAATTAACTATTGTAGGATTATTCCTAACTACAGTGAGTACACATACTTGATAAGATAAGCAGAAAATATGCATCTTAAGTAGACCAATCAGATTAATAAAATATACATATGAAAACCTACTGTCCAATAATGAAAACTAGACTAACCTCCCATCCAAGGTGGAGGAAATTTTGGGCCTAATATTGACTCCAACACCAACTATCACATTTAACTGCATTAGAAAAATAAAAATCAATTAACACAAAATAAATACTTGAGTAATTGAAAAGTATATGTTAATAATCCAACTATGGATGAGCCTCTTAGTTTTGAAAGAGAGAGAGAAAGGGAGGGAGAAGAGAGTGACAAAAGGCATCAAATGATAAATAAATTGGATCGAAAAAATAAAGGAGTAAACAATCTCAATGTAATTTTTTGATTGAGGCCTGTTTCTTCAAATTTCAATCAAAATGTCCTTTTTTTTTTTTCTTTGATGGTGGAAAGAAATTGAATTTGGAATCATAATTTACAAAGTCATGTTCCATTCAAGTTGAACCCAAATGAAACCCATCATTTACAAAGGTTAAGACAAAAGCATTTCTGGCCTACCCAAGGCTAAGTCAGATCCATTGGAATACTCACTTGTTTTTCTCCTCATGAAGGCAAACGGAAATCTCTAGGCAGGCTAGCACTAAGGTCTAAGGGTGATAGTCTATGATAATTACCAGTGCTAAAGGAATTCCACCATAGCCTAGGAAACATTGATAAAAAAAAAAAAAAAAAAAAAAAAAAAAAAAAAAAAAAAAAAAAAAAAACACATTCATACAAAGTAGTATAGTCCCACAAGCTAACATAGAATTGTGTAAAATTATCAATAACAAAAAAAGGAATTGTATAAATTGATTAAGTAAATTAATGAGTATTACTGGCAGGGTTAATATTCACATGCAAAATTAACATTACACATGCTTGATATTTTAAACTAATCATTGGTTATGATATGAACAAATTTTTTTTTGATGAATCAATCAATTTTATTAAATAAAAACTAGAGTACACAGAGCCCTAAAGGGAACTACACTAGACGAAGGAACCCTTTGTAAGCACAGAAAATACAAGTACAACAGTGTCACCTCAACTCAAGCCAATAGACTAAGTCCGTCTATCCTTTAAAAAATAATAATAATAAACCTACATAGCAAATAGAAATAAAACAAAGGGATGATCCTTGTGAACAAATCAACAGTTGTGACTACTTCAAGACACCAGAATGCACCATTTTGTAGAAGACTAGAAACAACAGCCATTATCATATCCATATTATGTCTTCTTGAATAGCATACAAGGATTCAAGCCCCATTTGCTACATACTACCCATGAAATCTAAATTACACCAAAGAAATTGAATAAGAAGGTAAATCCATAAGATATCCAAGATACACAACTATAATTCAAAGGGATAGAAAAAAAAAAAAAATTCAATTTTGCTAATAATAATAGACACTTTTATGTTTTCAGGTATAGAGATTCATTCTAAAGTCTCAAAAATAAGAACATCACATACCATAGAAACAGTCATCTTCTTCCATCACATTTGTGGGCATTCTTCTGCAATCTTCTGAGCATGATATGCTGCTCTAATTTGACCATCCTCACAAGGCACTTTGGTTTTCCAATTTTAAACATAAGATATCCCATTAACATTCCAAATATTGTTCCACATGCGTAACCTATGGATACAGCTTGCCAACCAAACCCATTTTCATGCTCTAAATTTTCATCTTGTTGCAAGGTCGATGGTGGTGGTTGCTTTGCCTCGTCGTTATTGCATGTTCTTGACAATGGAAACCCACACAATCCCAAATTTTCGGTGTACGAATCATTATTGAATGTATTGAATTGAGTTCCTGAAGGTATGTGTCCTATGAGTTGGTTATGTGATAGCTTTAAGACTTCAAGCCACATTAGATCTGCCAATTGACTAGGAATTTCCCCACTGAGCTTGTTGAAAGAGAGGTCTAAACATTCAAGATTGGTCAAATTTCCAATTGATGGTGGAATATGACCTATAAGGTTATTGTGAGAAAAGTTGAGCCCCTTGAGTGATTTAAGCCTTCCAATTATCTTTGGCATCTCTCCTTTGAAACTATTGTTTGAAAAATCAATGCTTGTTAAGATGTTTAGGACTCTCTCCATCTCAATATATTGCCCTTTGATCATGATATTCAATGAATCTTGATAATAATTGTCTCCCATATATTTTAGTGCAACCTCACTTTCATTCACATTCATCATGGCTTTAAAATATTTGAAATATTTTATTGGCAAAGGACCATTAAACCGATTGTTTGAGATGTCTATGATTCTCAAATTTGGGAAAGAAAATTTGGTTTTAGGATTGCCTATATGACCTTGAAATCTGTTTGATCTTATGACAAGAACTTGCAATTTCTGAAGACTTCCCAACCAATAAGGGAAGGCTCCATTTATCTTATTGTTTCCAAGATCTAGAACTTCCAAGTCCCTACAATTTGCCAAAGATAGTGGTAATGGCCCTTCCAATTGATTGCCATTAAGGTTAATAGTCCTAAAATTGTTTCTAATGGCAAATGTTGCAGGGATGGTACCATTAAGGCTATTCATTCGCAAATCCAACACCGAGAGGGCAATAGAGTTTACCAAACACTTAGGAATCATGCCACTTAAGTTGTTATGAGACAAGTCTAGAACCTGAAGGTAAATTGCATCGCAAATAAAAGAAGGGATTTCTCCTGTTAATTTGTTATTGGAGAAAAACATAAATTGCAGATTGGAAGAATTTAGAATGGGAAATGGTCCTTGTAGCAAGTTTTTACGAAGATCAACATAAGATAATGAATTATTCCCCACATCCCCCAACCATTTTGGAACTCGACCATAAATTTTGTTATTGGAAAGGTCTAAGGATTGTAAATCTTTTGACAATCTTAAGAAAGTTGGGAATTCACTAATGTTGGAGGAAGATAAGTTCAATTGCAGAAGATTGGGTGGGGCATAGGCAAAATTATTGTTGATGCTAACTAAGTTATTTGAAAAATCAAGAACCCTGAGATTTTTGAGCTTTGAAAACATTTCTGACCCCAACATAATACTCAAGTTATTTGATGAGAGAGATAGGCTAGTAAGGTTCACAAGTCTAGATACTGACCTAGGTATAGAGCCATGTAGCTTATTATAACCCAAATCAAGATACTTCAATGAATTGTACTTGAATTCACCAATCTCACCAACAAACTGATTACGATCAAGATACAAAGTCTCCAAAGATGACATATTGAACAACCAAGATGGCAGTATTCCATTTAGGAAATTTGAACTTAAATAGAGATCAACTAGATTCAAACCACTTACGTGACTAGGAAGGGGACCGACAATTTGATTGTACCGAAGGTCTAAAGTTGAGAGATTCGGCAAGTTAAATAGTGATGATGGCAACAGACCTGTTAAAAATATTCACCAATAATTAAAAAATTGTTAGTTTGATGCGTCAGCCAAAAAAACCTAAAATTTAAAAGTAGTAATAGAATCTCACCGTTAAAACTATTATCTGACAAATCCAAATATGTAAGTTTTGTAAAGTTCCCAAGCCATGCTGGGATTGACCCCGTAAAATTGCAATTAAAAAGATCCAAATGCTCCAAGGACTTCAGATTGCCTATAGAACTAGGTAATTCTCCATAAAAATTTGTCGAAGAGAGTTCCAAATGCTCCAAGGACTTCAAATTGCTGATAGAATTAAGAAATTCTCTTGAAAACATTCTACCAGAGAGGCCTAAGAACTTTAGGGAACTACTACTCCAATTAGACTTTGGAAGAGAAACTTCAAGGTTCGAATTTCCTGCTAGATCAAGGGTTTGTATACTGGGAAGGTAAAGGATGTTAATTTCGAGTTTTCCTCGCAAGTCACAGGAATGGAGACTAAGAGTTGTCAAAGAGGAGGATAGATTCATCAAAGAATTAGGTCTGATTGAGAACATATTTGTCCTATCCAGAATAAATTCCCTTAACTGAGTTAGGTTACCAGTGATTCTTTTCCAGACTAGAGCTTTAATTAAGAGCCCATTCTTAGAAAGATCAAGTGAAACCAGTGAAGACAACTGAGAGATTTCAAACGGGATTTGGCCAGAAAATACAGAATAAGAAAGGTTGAGATGAGTCAAACTCTTAAAGTTTCCAAACTCAGAAGGAATTAGGAAGCCATTGAAGTCATTGTCAGCAAGGTTCAACCTCCTGAGATTGGGAAGAAAAAACAGGGTACTGTTGGAGTGAAAGTCACCCATAAGCCAGCTGGAAGTAAGGTCCAGGCCAACCACATGGCTTGTGTTTTTGTCACACTCAACCCCATCCCAAGTGCAACAGTGCTTATCCTCCTGCCAACTGGCTGTTTTTGGATAAGAAGTTTGTGATTCAGAAGCAAGTTTGTCAAGAGAAAAAGACTTATTAAAATGGAGTAGAGCAGAGCATGGTGGCATTGAAGAGAAGGAAGAAGAGAGAGACGATGGAAAGGGAAGTTGAGAATGCAAGATCAAAGAGAACAAAAAGAAGACTTGATACTTCCAAGTTGAACACCCCATTTGATACCCAATTCAACAAAAACAAAACTCTGAAAATGGTGTAGTATTTCTGATGATGTTATAAGGGAGGTATGGGATGGAAAGAATATTATATATAGAGGCTGCCAAGTCAACATAAGTCTTTCACCTTTCTTTTATTTTAAAAAAGAAAAAAGAAAAAAAGAAAGAAGTTAATTTCACGTCACGTGTGAGGTGACGTGAAATTGAAATTGTACAACTTGCACATGTACTCATACTTTAAACTTTCTAAGAACTTCCATATATCTCATCAGATTAATTATAATATTTTAATAATTGCTAATTGAGTTCAGAAATTGGCAATTAATTTGAAATATTGAGACCACAAAATTTCATTAGATTGCTCTTCTTTTAAGAAAAAAATATATATTCTCTTAAAAATCGTTGGAGTGCTAAATATTCTATTTGAAATTTAAGTGGTTTTATCTTGCTGAGTGAATATTATTATTGTGCACTAAAATTAGGAATTAAAATTGACAGGTGGCATGTGGTTTGTATATATATATATATATAGATGGATTGAGTTTTAAGTTAAGTATAACTTTAATAAATGTTAAATCACTTAATAACTTATTATTAGATATGAATTTTGACAAATTTATTATTAAATTACATTATATTCATATACTTCTCATGCGTAAAATTTTAAGGTGATCAAAAATCAATTGTCATATTATCAAAAATTATTTAAATTCAAATTTTTGTAATTTAAAATAATACATAAAGATGAGTTTATGGATTGGATAATAAATAATATCCGATTAATATAAAAATTGGCATGTACATTAAGGATATATAGAACGTGTAATTCAATTGAAAGATTTCTAAAATATGAATTCAATAATAAGTTATTAGATGGTGTAACATTACTTAATATATATCATTAATAACTTCAAAATGGTACATCAAAATAGGTTGATACAGAAATGTTATGTTCCAATGAACAAACCAAAATGGGTTCTAAAATAGTATATTATAAGCCCAAACTACTACTATAAAGATTAGGCCATTTTGTAGTGGTACTTTGGTTATATAATATATTATAAGTTTATTTTATTTACTCTAATAATACTTTTGTATTTGTGTATTCTAATAAGTATTAATATTTTCTAAAAAAAATTGGTTACAAATAGTAGAAAACTACACTGATATTGCGGTTTTATTATTCAACCTTAAGTTGTATGTGATCTTGATCAAATATTCTCATTCATAAAAATAAAGTTAAAAGAAAAAAAAAATTTCCAAGAATCATTCATTGGTCAGTAAGATTCCGTTTGGTGGGGCATTTTCTAAATGAAAACTAGCGTTTTTGATAATTAATTAAAAAAAAAAAAAAACGCTGGAAGCTATGTGTTTGGCATTACATTTTTTTTTGAAAAATTACGTTTTTGAAAACTCTGAAAATTCACGTTTGCGAAACACAATGGTGGATAGCTTTTTAAAAAACTAGGTAAAAATTAAACACAACTATCATAATCTGTTGAAGCTTGAAATTCCTAAAATAACCTCACAAATACTAAAGTCTTGCCTACTACCTTGCTATCATCTATCACCTCTAGGCCTTGCCACTATCTAATTTTGCTCGGCTTTATTTAATTTCTTCTCTAGCTTTTTTCATTAATTTAATATTCTGGGCATGCAAAAATTACTTTGGTATGGGATGAGGTTGTGGGTGACGCAAAGAAGATGAGTCTAGAGAAACTTGGATGCAATTGTATGAATTTTTTTTGAAATTACTAAGGTTAGATGCGGACCATGTGATTGGCAGTAGAGGATTTTTGTCCAGCTACCCAGCAAGTGAAGGAGAAGCTTAAGGTGGTAGGAGATAGACATTGGGAAGATAAAAATTAGGTGTCCTTCTTGTGTAATTTTTTATTATTATAATAACAAAAATAAATTACACTATTAAATAGAACCATATTATTATTATTATTATTATTGTTTACTGTTATTACTTTCTTTATTAAATTTTTTATGGGACGTATTGTTATTATTAAATTATTAAATAAAAAAAATATATTATTACTCATTATTTTCATTACAGTATAGCCTGTCTTTTTTTGTAATTTTCTCAAAACAACAATTTTTTTTTTTTTGAAAAATCAAAACAACAATTTTAGAACATGTTTTACCAAACGCTCAAATATAGTTTTAAAAACTGAGTTTTCAAAATGCTAATTTTAAAAACGCTATTTTTTGAAAATGCATTTTTTAAAACAACCTATCCAAACATGCCCTAAGTATTAGTATTACCTAGTGGGCCTAAACAATTAATTGCTTTTAGACTTCAAACTATAAGGACACAGTGGGCCATTAGGTTCATTTGGATACTTATATCGATTTTCTAACTTGTGAATGGGGCACTGCAACTTATTTTACACGGAGCTATGATTGGTCATCATCATTCATTACTTTATCAAATTCTTTATAAAGAAAATTCAAGGATCATTAAAATGAGAGTGGCTGTGTATCTTTTTCTTAAAAAAATTAAAAAGTAGCTGTGTATTTATTATAATGATTTTTTATTTATTTTTTATTGGACAAAATTTAGATACAAAATTCATTATAGCCTAAGGGTACAACCTTACTTAATATCTTTTTATTGAAGGTGAATTTTGACAAATCCACCATTGGATTACATCTTCTTCTTATATTCTCCATGCTTGCAAAATTTCTTAAAAATTAAATATCAATAGCTATGTCATCAATAAATTATTTAAATTGCAAATTTTTGTAATTTAAAATTATGCATAAAATACAAATTTATAGATCATATAGTAAATAATATCCAATTGACACAAATTTGATATATGTATTAAGAGTATAAAGAACATGCAATTTAATGGTTAGATTTTCAAAATATGTAGTAATGTTTATTTTATTAAGTAAGATAGTAGCCTTAGGCTATAACCAATTTTGTAGCTAAATTTTGTCATTTTTTATTTTTAAGGTGATACTAATTTGAAGGATTGAACATTATTAATACAACTATTTTATGAAACGTTTTATAGGAAATAGAAAAGCCGGGTTTACTTTGAAATATTGTGGAAAAAAAGAACAAAAGGTTTACTGCTTGTTGGAATTACAAAAAAGGTTTGGTTAACAAATACCGGGTATTTATTAATAGACGATTTAAAAAAAAAAATGATACCACTTTCGTGAAAAAAAAAAAACTTTTTTTTTTCCACAAAAAATTTCTAAAAATATTGTTCAAGATAATGCCCTTAGCATCCTTTAACTCTTTCCTTGCAAATATTAGACCGGATTGAAGTAATTCTAGAGCTCCCAATGCCGAATTTTTATATTTTTTATAATTTTTGGTGGAGTTGCAAAACAAATTTGTTACATTGGATGGATTCTGATGAAGCCAAATTCGTCAGTTAAGTTCCCTGGCAGTCTGGATGGACGATCAACCTCCTTGTTTGTAAAAAAATAAAAAACAATGATCCTAAGATATACTGGTGTGGTGCTTGCCAAGGACCATCCGAAGCTCAAGTTAGACTATCTCTCATGAGGATGATTTTGTGAATCAAGCAATAACAATTATCTGAGTAAACTCGTACCTTTTTTCTTTGTCCTTGGTGGTTTATATAGGAACTTTGGATGAACGTTTCTAGGTCGAGGCCCTTTCTTGTCCTTAATGATTGTTTAATGTCTGCGCCTTTTATGGCCAACGGAAAAGTCCCTAACAGTCTTAATTCCATTGATTTATTGTGGGTAGCCTTCAATCCAGTAATGGTGGCCATTACTACTAGACGAAGTCTTTTCCTAGGCTAGCTTATCAGATTCTATCCTATATATTGGTGTATTTATAAAGGTATCAATATTTATTGTGCATGAGTCAAGCATATTGCATTGAGCTTTGGTGCCCATTTGGATAATGTTTATTTGTAGTAGCTTATTTTTATAGTGTTTATCAAAAGATATATTTTTTGGTAATTTTTCTGTTAAATGTGTAACAAAAATTTAAAAACTAGTTTATTTGCAAAAAGAAAAAAAAAAGGTTAGATTATTTGAAAAAAAAAAATTTGAGACAAAAAACATAAAGCATAAAAAAAATTGCATTTTTACCCAATCAGACTCTTGAAATGCAGGGGCAATGGAGCAGAGTGTCAATTTTATCATCAAGAAAATTTGTAGTTTATAAATTTGAGTGTCAAAAACTGAAGGAAAAAAAAGAAAAAGAAAAAAGAAACCTTGATTTTCTAGTTAGTGTTTGTATCCTGGAAGTCTTGCTCATGCTAGGAACAACTTTTTAAGAAAAGATCTGTAGTTTATGCACATTCAATATTACATCGACGCAATAGGACTTATTGGAATTTGCTACCGTATAGATGATGAGGGTTTGTTTGTTGATGTTACCACACATTTGGCGACAAGCATTGCCTGTAAGTCCTATAGAAGAGGACCCTCCATATTTTTTGGGCCTTTATTTAGGTTTATTTGGATTCATATCAATTTTCTAAACTTAAAACAAAAAGTGCACCATATTTTAGATAGGATTTTTTTTTTTTTTTTTTTTTTGAGAAAGATTTTAGACGGGATTTTGATTCATCATTTGTGATAAACCCAACTATGTTGACTTGTTTACAAAATTTGTAATAAATATTCTATGGTCTATAGAGAAGAAAAAAGATAGAGGCTGAGTGGTTATTTCCATTTTAAAACTTTTAACTTTTCCTCTTATTGTTCTCTCTAATAAACGCAAAAATTATAGGTGAATCCTTTTATGACTACCTTTGATATTTCAAACATGAGATGAAACAAACAATCAAAGTGCCACACATAAAATTGCCGGATGAATTAACACAACAAATCACTATTATTATTAATCAACCACTATAGGAGTGTTGATCAAGGTGTTTCGGTCAAGCAAAGTCAGAACATAGTCGATCAATAGTAAAAAAATGTTGATATGAATTTGAATGACAAATGGTAATGGCATGCAAATTTATAGGAAACGGAAAATCTTATTGTATTATGCTAAGAAGTTTGTCTCAGCCATAGTTGTCAGTATCTGTATTGTGTGTAAAAAGTTTTGTATTGTATCGTTCTATCGTAAGTGCTCATGAATTGTAAGATATTTTGTGCGTATCGTATCGTAAAATTGTACGTATTGTAAGATACATAGACAAAAGCTTTAAAATAAGATTTTTTGTTAAAATTTGTACTTTTATTTGAATCTATCAAGTTGTTAGAATTTCCTGAGTGTGACTTTCTATCTCAAGTATGGACAGAACATATGATTAATAGTAGTCCTTTCCAGGTGAAGGTATGTGAAAATGACAAAAAGCTCATTTATGACATTAGTATTTTATGACAATATGATATATATATATATACACACACTATTGAGAACCATGACATTAGGATTTTACCCAGCTTGTTCGAAAGCATCCTTAAGGCATACTGCAATATCAACATCATAAGAATGTGTAGAAAAGTCCTAGAGGATGCCGTTTCTTGAAATTTATGAGTTTAATTTATTTACAAGTCCAAATCTTCTGTCCCGCTTTGTTTACCACCTACTGTGATGTTGGAGGTTTGTGACTTTGTGTACATTGGTTACAAATAATGCTAAAAACAAGAATTAAGATTGTTTCAAAATTTATTAAAAAAAAAAAAAAAAAAAGGAAAAAGAGCAACGTGGTCTTGATAACTGTAAAGCCCATAACGAGAAGTTTTGAGGGGAAAATAAATATATAAAAGAAAGAAGAAGAAAAAGGAAGAAAAATTTTACGTAAACCTTACGGCAATTTTCTAAAGAGTAGAATGGTCCTAACGTGTAATTGGTGGAAGGCAAGGAAGGCATGAAGCTTGTGTTCAAACTCATATAAAGTCTGATTTTACAGACTATGCTCAGTTTTTTTTGGGTCCGAAGTTTTTTTTTTTTACTTTTTTTTTTAATAACGTAGTCTTTACTCTTTACCTTTACCTTTTGACTTTGAAAGTGCTCCATTTTTCCTCTTTTGAATTCAAAGTGCATGACCTTATACCATGCATTTTGAATTGGTGGAAAAATTTTGCGTAAACCTTAAGGCAATTTTCTAAAAAGTAAAACGGTCCTAACGTGTAATTGGTGGAAGGCAATGAAGGCATGAAGCTTGCGTTCAAACTTATAAAGTCTGATTTTACAGACTTTGCACAGTTTTTTTTTTGGGGTCCAAAGTATTTTCTTTTTACTTTTTTATTTTTTTATAAATAACGTTGTCTTTACTCTTTACCTTTTGAAAGTGCTCAATTTTTCCATTTTTGAATTCAAAGTGCATGACCTTATACCATGCACTTTGAATTGGTGGAAAAATTTTGCGTAAACCTTAAGGCAATTTTCTAAAAAGTAAAATGGTCCTAACGTGTAATTGGTGGAAGCCAATGAAGACATGAAGCTTGCGTTCAAACTTATAAAGTCTGATTTTACAGACTTTGCACAGTTTTTTTTGGGTCCAACATTTTTTTTTTTTTTACTTATTTATTTATTTATTTTTATAAATAACGTTGTCTTTACTCTTTACCTTTTGAAAGTGCTCCATTTTTCCTTTTTTGAATTCAAAGTGCATGGTATAAGTGTTTGTGAGGTGTGGAGGATAAGGGCTGAAATTCAAGTCTCCAGGAGAGAACTTCACACACACATACACTTAGATTATGTTACAATAGAATTTCTATCTTGTATAAAAATATAAAAAAATTTCAAAGCGCGTGTCCTTTTAATTATTTGATTAATCTATTACAGATTGTCCAAAAGCATTGAATATATTATTAAAAAAAAAAGTTATCAAATAAATCACTAGCAAAGACGCTTAGAAAATAAGCTCACTTTAGCTTGGAACAGTAAAGTTAAGACACAACAAATAAACCTTTTTATATAAGAATATCACTTAAATAATATTTATTTTTTCATATTTTATTTTATATTCAAAAGGTAAGATTTCTTAATTAGATACACAAACGCTACAAGTCCGTTTGGATAGAACTTATTTTATTGAAATTGAAAACTGAAAACACTATAGCAAAATAATTTTTAAATGTGTGAATAATGCCGTAGGATTCAATTTTAGTGAAAAAGTTGCTGAAAAGTGAAGTTTGTGAGACCCATGAATAGTCCACGGATGCACTGTTCACGGGAGAATTGGTTAAAAGTTGTAGCTTAAAAAAAAAAAAAAAAGGGGGGGGGGGGGGGGGAAACGTGCTGAAAAGCCAAACATGGACGCAAACGTGTATCTAAACCCTACCTAAGTATGCGGTTAGATAGCTAATTGCGTTTCAGCGTCTGGCATTTTTGCCTCTTTTTTTTCTTTTTCTTTTTCTTTTTTTGACTAGTGTCTTTTGCACTGTTCATGGGACATAAACAGCGCATTAAGGCAAATGAACAGTGTTTTGTGAGTGTGAACAGTAACCGGAAATTATTTTTTTATTGTTTTCAGTTTTCAGCAAAATAAGTGATATCCAAACGTACTCTAAGACAAGGAAGGAAGGAAAAATTGTCCCTAAAATTTAGGCTAATTGTCTAAAATGTCAAGTGGGCTTAAATGTGTAATTGCGCTCACACTTCAGACTATAAAGTTTTCACAGGCTCACACCTTTTTTTTTTCATGTGTCTAAATGTGTAATAGGCAATAGCTATTGGGGGGGGGGGGAGTCCAACCTTACGTAGTGGGCCTAGGGCCCTATTTGAAGATTACTATGTGTCCGAAGAGAAGGAACTGGTTGAGATGGAGTCCATTTGGAAGAAAGATACCTGGAAATGAATGAGTACAATCCGAAAAAGTCACCAGTGGTTCGAAAAGGTCTTACTCCTCAGATATGAATAGTCTTGATTAATCAAACGTGTGGAAGATCCGAATGATCTTCCTAGCAACCCCAATGATAAAAATAAGTTCTAAGTATGTTTGGAGACGATAAGAACGAATAAATATCTAAAGAAAAAGCTGCTACCACCGTATTAAATGCATTGCAACAACTTTTCTGACCACATTTATGTGGAAAAGACCCTTGAACAATGTAACATCAACTATCGCCACTCACAAAGAGTTAAAGAAGATACATGACGTGACATATACTCAAGTAGGTACACGGATGAAGAACAAGTGGACGATGGGGATGATGGGGAAGGATGTTATATAAAGAAGAAGAGCTCCTAATAAAGGGGAGAGAAAAAAGACAATAGAAAAGAAAGAAAAACTTTATTGTATCTCTAAGAACTGTAATCATTATTTAATTTATCATAAACCTCTTCGAACTTCAATTCATTTCGTCTTTACGTATATCTTTATGTTGGTTTATACTTGGAGGTTGTAATCAACTGTTGTTAATTTCATAATCAACCTAGCTTTATCACCCTCGCTCTACAAATTTATTATTTTGGGTTTGGGCCACAAATCCTAACCCCACAATTGGTGCCGTCTGTGGGAAGAGCTTGAGTGAAAGTGGGAGCAACAGTTGATAATAGCTGAACCAGGGCAACAACCAGCAGAATTTAGGGCATCCCAACACATGGACTCTTTTCTTAATTTGGAGCGAACATAAGATCGTGAAGATAGTGTGCACACCACTTATGCTGATCAAGGCCAGTCACATGGCGAAAGTCACATATCTCATGCAGAGAAGAACCAGAACATGCAACTGGAAATTGAAAGATTGAAGAGAGAATTGCGCCATGCAAAGAGGAAACGGATTTCTTCTTATTCTGATGAAGATTCTAACAACCAATAGGACTTCACCTACTAGCAGAGATCGTGAACCCCAGCCAGTGAGTCTTTCTCCTATGAAGAAGAGCATCATCATAAGAGGCAACCTCAAAGCCCACCATGTGGAAGCATAAGGAATGATGCCATGAGCAGGGTTTTGAATCAAATCTCTAAATCACCCTTTACGCACAGGATTGAAGAAGCGAGACTTCCTCGGCATTTTAACCAGCCTACATTCACCATCTATAATGGTAGAATGGACCTTGTGGAGCATGTGAACCACTTTAATCAAAGGATGGCTATCTACTCTAGAGATGAAGCTCTAATGTGTAAGGCCTTCCCCCTCCAGTCTTGGACCAATTGCAATGAGGTGATTCGACAGCCTGAAAGCAGACGCCATCAATTCCTACAAAGAGCTCACTCAAGCATTTGATTCACGTTTTTTCACATGCCGAAGAGCGGCCATGCCCTTATCTTCTCTGCTATCCTTGAGCATGCAGGAGGGTGAGACCCTAAAGGCGTATTCGGATAGGTACTGAGAGATGTTTAATGATATGGAGGGCAACTTTGATGCAATGGCCCTTGACACGTACAAGCTTGGCCTCCTTACTGACCATGGTTTAAGAATGTCCTTGTCTGGTAAACCTGTTACTAACATGCGTCAGCTCATGGACTGTATTGAAAAATATAAAAGAGTTGAAGAAAATCAACAATAAGGGAAGGGTAAGGACAAGGTTATCCCCCAGGAGAGAAGGGATTTCAAGTCGGACTGTTATAATAATAATAAGCCGTGAAGAGATTTTTCTGGGCAATCAGGATCAGCAAATTCTCAAGCAGTCAATACTGTATTCAAGGAGCCAATCCACCAAGTTTTGAAAAAGATCAAGAATGAACCATTCTTTAAATGGCCGAGTAAGATGGTGGGGAACCCTAAGAGGCGTAATCATAATCTCTATTATCAATACCACCAAGACTATGGGCATACCACTGAGGATTGTAGAAGCTTGTGGGATCACTTGGACCAGTTAGTTTGCAAAGGTAAATTGAGGCACCTCCTGCACCACCCTAGTGGCCGAGAAGGTCAGATGAGCTCAGAACCCCAAAGAGATGACCCTTTAAAACCTCCATTAGGAACTATCAACGTCATCTTCGTAGCACCGGGAAGAACAGGATCCTGGCCATCCAAGGTTATATCAGTAACTCGGTTTCCCGCAGGGGACTCTGGCCAAGGTCCGAAGAAAGCCAAACCTGATGCTCAATTGATTATAGGGTTTTCAGATGAAGATAAGATCGAAACTATCCAACCTTATGATGATGCGCTAGTCATCACCCTCAGAATTGGAGGGTATGATGTGAAAAGGGTAATGGTTGACCAGGATAGTGCTGCAAAGATAATGTACCTTGATCTCTACAAGGGGCTGAACCTAAAACCTAGCAACCTAACATCATATAATTCTCTGCTAGTTAGTTTTGAAGGAAAAGTCGTCATCCCGAAAGGCCAGATATGATTACCCGTACAGATTGGCTCAGAGGTAGTTGAGGTGGATTTCATAGTTGTAGATATGTATTCCCCTTACACGGCAATTGTAGCCAGACCTTGGCTTTATACGTTAGGGGCTGTTTCCTTTACCTTGCATCAAAAAGTCAAGTATCCCTCCGAAGGCCAGGTATGTGAAATCCGAGGAGATCAATCCGTGGCCAAAAAGTGCTTGGTGGCTGCCATTCATCATAGGCTCGAAGCCGAGTCATCTGCCAAGGCCGAAAGGGGTTTATAGCAGCTAAAACATCGGGTATTGCCCGCCGAAGATCCAGACGGGGGAGCTCAATGTGAAGATCTAGTAAAGGTTGTTATTGGGGACGATCCTGAGAAGTTCTTTCAAGTTAGATCTCAGCTGCCTCTTCGAGAGAAGGAAGAGCTAATAGAGTTCCTTAAGAGAAATCTTGACATATTGTCCTGAAATGCTTACGAAGCCCCAGGAGTGGATTCAGAATTCATTTTCCACCATCTGAAAGTCAACCCACTGATTATTCCCAAGAAGCAGTCTCCTCGGCACCCATCTAAGGAATATTCAGATGTAGTGAAAGAAGAGGTAATAAAGCTCAAACAAGTTAGAGCTATTAAAGAAGTTTTTTACCCCGAGTGATTAGCAAATACTGTGGCGGTGAAGAAGAAGAGCGGGAAATGGCGAGTCTGTGTAGATTTCATCAACTTAAATAAGGCTTGTCCTAAGGACCCATTCCCTATGCCGAAAATTGATCAGCTAGTAGATGCCACTATCGGCCATCCTCGGATGAGTTTCTTAGATGCTTTCCAAGGCTACCACCAAATACCGTTAGCCTCGGATGACCAGGAGAAGATTACTTTTGTTACCCCTATTGGTAACTACCATTATAAAGTGATGCCATTTGGTTTAAAAAATGCAGGCTCTACTTACCAAAGAATGATGACGAGAATGTTTGAGTCACAACTAAGCAAAAGTATCAAAGTTTATATAGATGACATGGTGGTGAAAAGCAAAATCGTTTTCGAGCATGTAAAGGACCTTGACAACACTTTTGAAGTCCTAAGAAGGCACAAGTTACGTCTGAAGGCTTCTAAATGCTCATTCGGTGTAGGGTCAGGCAAGTTCTTGGGGTACATGGTGACACACAGGGGAATTGAGGTTAACTCCGATCAGATAAAGGCTATCCAAAATCTACAGTCTCCTCGAAATCTGAAAGAGGTTCTGAAATTGACAAGAATGACAGCTGCCCTGAACCAATTCATCTCTCGGTCAGCAGATAGGTGTAAACCTTTCTTCTCACTGATCAACAAGTGAAAAGGGTTTGAATGGATTGAAGAATGTGCTTCGGCCTTTCAACAACTCAAAGACTATTTGGCTCAGCCACCAATTACGTCCAATCCTGAATCAGATGAGGTCTTGTTTGCCTACATTGTTATGGTTCCCTATGCCGTAAGTTTAGTACTGATACGAGTGGACCAAGGCGTGCAAAGGCCAGTTTACTATGTAAGTAAGTCGTTACACGAGATCGAGATTAGGTACTTGCCGCCGGAGAAAGCCATCTTGGCAGTAGTACTCGATACACGAAAGTTGTCTCATTACTTCCAAGCACATACGATCGTCGTGCTTACACAACTCCCGCTTAAAACCATACTTCAAGGTGCTAACTACACGGGAAGAATAGTCAAGTAGGGCACTATCCTGGGGCCTTTTGATATCAAAAAAATTCATGTGCGTTTGTTTAACAACATAATATTTTACCTGAATTGATCAGGAACCGAAACATTGTTTATATCAAATGCGAACCTCACTTAACTTTTTTGCCATGTTTGAAAGAATGCCTGAACAAAGTTTCTTCAACTATAACCAGTTGCCCCTAGTCTTTCAGTCACATGCACTATACAATTAATACCTACATCCAAAAAATTAATACACAGACTTGGTAGATACATATCATGAGTCACCGGAAAATTTTACCTCTTAATTTTTTTTTTTTTTTTTTTTTTGTTACAATTCTGAAGTGGCCAATTAAGAGTGGCTACCTATGGCTTTTACATAAACCCATTATTTTTTCTTCAAATAATCATAATCTACCACATCAAATTAGTAACAAAAAAATTTGTGGTCCTAAATTTTCTTTGCAAGCAATTACTTCAACGTCTTAGTTGGACTTTGAACTACTAGAACTCCTTTAAGTTCAATCACATATGGGCCTTTACAGGAGGAAGAACTCCTTTAAGTTTAAAGCTTATTGAATTAAAGATCTTCCTTTAGAAAATTGCCATTACGTCTTGCTTTTCTATAGATTTTCACTTAACGGCAATTACATGACGGACACTAACGGAATACCTTAAATTGAATAAATTTGAAACTTCAAGGACTTACAAAAGTAAATTTAGAGATCTACAATGAATTTTGGTCAAACTTATAGGATGAATTTTCCTTTTGTGCCTTTTATTTGTTTATTTATTTATAATAAGAAATTGAAAAGGAAGGGAAATTTTTTTTTGCAGAAACACAATTTCAAAGGTGTGGTCAACAAAACCGAAATATCACCTTGAAAAAGAGCCTTTAAAGTTAAAAAAAAAAAAAAAAAATGGTGCTAAAGTAGGAGGGTAATGTTTATTACAGACACTATTACACACCCATTCTTTGAATTGAAATCATGAGTTGAAAACCTAATTTTAGTTTTGAGGTAACATCACCCTCCTCTCCATGAACTCTTTAGATTAAAAATATCATCCATCAATTCAACTGTAGTGAAGTGGAGATAATCCAATTCATCAAAAAAGAAGTGGAGATAATCCATAACAGACAAGCTAATAACTGAAATTCACACATAATTCCTAGCATTTTTACACATAATTATCCTCACAAGCGTTCAATATGAATCTGAAATTGGAGGCCTAATTTTACACCACTTGTCTAATTCAATTTCTTAATTTTACTTCCACTATTTAACAGTTATTACAAACTAGTATGTAACCCCGTGCTATCACACGGGACTAGTTAATTGTAA
Source organism: Quercus variabilis (assembly GCA_030445155.1). Classification (NCBI taxonomy): domain Eukaryota; kingdom Viridiplantae; phylum Streptophyta; class Magnoliopsida; order Fagales; family Fagaceae; genus Quercus; species Quercus variabilis. The sequence goes on along the minus strand of CP129448.1, from coordinate 72,389,543 downwards.
TGATGTTATTGGCCAATTTTTTTTGTTTTTGTTTTGTTTTTGTTTTTTTGGGTTTATCACATGGATGATAGAATTAAATCAAACAATGAAAAATATGTATTGCATTTTATTATTTAAGTGATACTACTGTGAAGAAAAAAGAGAATATTGCATTTTATTATTTAAAATATATAAAGGGACATTAAAAAATAAAAACTGATCATTGAGCTTAGAATCTTCTAGGAGACGTCAATAAAGCGCTAATGTATGAGAGTGTGAAGTAAGGAAGAGTGGGATTGAACATTGTGTTTAAACCCGACCTTGCTATTAGAAATTCGTAAGGAGGAGGAGAGGGTAGTGTGTGGATCTAGTTGGTAGAGGATGAGAGAAGATGAGACATGGGATGACGATATGAAATTAGGAAGAGATGATATTTTGCTTTTATAGTTTTTCTTGTTGGACTCCTTGATTCTGGTCATGGGATTAGAAGAGCTCCAGACTCTATTGAGATCACCCATAAAAGTGTGCAGGTGAGATGTTCTTGCTTAGGCCAATGAGTATTATCATTGTGGTTTTCTTGACTTCCGTGTTAAATGTTAATACATTATTTATTTGGACACAAAAATTAGAAAATTTAGATAAGATACATGAAACAAAATTGAAGTCCAATTTATAATCTCCATAAAAGTGTGTAGGTCAGATGTTTTTGCTTAGACTAATGACCATTATCATTGTGGTTTTCTTGACTTCCGTGTTAAATGTTAATATATCATTTATTTGGGCACAAAAATTAGAAAATTTAGATTAGGTTAATGAGCATTATCATTATGGCTTTCTTAGCTTCCATGTTAAATGTTAATACATCATTTATTTGAGCATAAAAATTAGAAAATTTAGATAAGATACATGACATAAAATTGGAGTCAAATTTATAATCTAATTAGATTTTTTTTTTTTTTTGTTTTTTTTTTTTTGAGTTTTGGTTAGGACAAGTGGCGCAAAATTGAGAATCCAATTGAAATCTAATTGGATTTTCTCTCTGCTTCACCTATTATTATATATATAGATATCGAAGAGTCATATATATATATATATATATATATAATTAATAATTAAAGCCAAAACTTAATTAAAGTAACCTATGCTGACTTACTAAAAGCAATGCTATTTATTCACTATTCACGGTGTTCTAAATGGCAAGGACCAGTATTAGTAAGGTCTAGAAATCAGAATTAATAAATAATCACTAAGTTCAGGAAAAGAAACTTGCATGTATATATATAATTACAACTAGATAAACAATGGATAAAGCAAAATCTAAAAAATATGATAATAAAATTATTTTGGAACATGATAATAAGTTCAGGGTATGAAGCATTGGCAAAAAACTATATTAAGCAAAAAGTTCAATTACACAAGGAAGACTAAGAATAGAAGCACTCACAAGAATCCGTATTACTACCTCAAATCCTAAGGGATTACAAACTAAAACAATAACAACCTACAGAGAAGATGAGAATGTACAAGACATTAGATCGAGTTCTAATATTTAATTCATGGGAAAGAAGACAGTTCAAATCAAAATAAAATGATACTCTTTTTTTGAATGAAAATATAGAAAATAAAATGACATTCCTACCAAGCTTTTCCCATCCAACAATACAGCTTGTGACGGAGAACAGTAACTTATAAATGCTTTTCTTTACTCTAAGAATTAACCTTCAATTTGCTCTTCCCACTTATTGAGTTCAAGGAATGTGATGTGAATATTTAGATAATAATTCCTTCAGCTAAACTTTTTTTTTTTTTTTTTTGAAAAGAATCAGTCATTTCGATAACAAAGAATACAAACACCGATACAACACTTAACAGCTAATTGCACTAAACAAAGCACGACACCTGCAAAAATGTAGAGCTGTAGTACATCAAAGCCTAAAACACCAAATGCTAAATGTAGCTAAACAAAACCCATCCTTAACCTAAAGTCAGACTATCCATCTAATTTACAAAACACAACTCTAAATCCCCACCTTGCAACACACTATCAAACAAGATCAAACACCCTTATAAACTAGTGAAACATTCATCCTCCATTTACAGTACAGCACAGCACATGATTCAAAATTGAAATATTGAAAATCCTTTAACATCTTTCATTATGACTAATAATAAACTGGTCTTCAGTATATAGTTTCTTAGCATGAAGAATTGCTTTATTTTGTCTCCACTTTGGTAGTATATAGTCTACCAACAAGCTAATTTACAAAGTACATCTCTTAAGCCCTTACCTTTTAGGTATATTACACTCCAATCAACTAAATCCAGCCAGTTGAATTTGGGGTCAGAGATTATCCATATCCTTTAATTAAGTAAAAGAGCACAGAAAAAAGAGATGATTTCTGTCCTCAATACAGGACCTTCCACAAATCCAACTTCAGCTTAACATTGATTACAGAGGCTACAAAGTTATTGAGTCGCTCTTGAACAAAGTTCTTACTCTTCTTTCTAGTGGCCCCTGCTACTGCACCAAGCCCTCATTCTCTTGTGGTATAGTTTGCACCCAGTGTTATGTTTACACACTTGAGCAAAGCTCCACCATTATCAAGACATCTACCCTAAGACTAAGCAAGACCCAATACGCCAATTTCATGAATTACCCAACCAGCATCCCAAACAGAATTGTAAACCCTGGCCTTATCATTAATAAGCCACTACCCACCCTCAAATTAATGACTCACCTTACCATTCAAGATTGACCAAGATCCACTGCCAATTGTATGACCAAAACAAATTGTAAGCCCCCATTACAAAAAAAAAAAAAGCTTCACACCACGCTGATTGCTGAACCTAAAATAGATGAAGTTCAACATCAATCTCCTATGTATATACCGTCATCAATAACAATCTTAATTTTTCCTACCCAACTTTAATTCACACAACCAAAACCTACCCACATCATTCATATATTATTGAAGCCAGATTCTGAAGCCAGATTTTTTCACCCCAAATTAACTTGAACGTTTAAAGATGGGCTCAGTCCCTCAGCCTGAGCTACCTTTCTTTTTTGTGGAATAACTTCAGAATTATTCACCAAAAACAGAGACATACAATGGTGTGTTTGTTTTACAACAAATTTTTTTTACTTGAATTGAATAGGAGGGCAAACATCATTTACCATCTCAAATGTGAAACCATATATTGTTTAACATTTCATGCTATCCTCCCTTAACTCTGATGCCTCCACCATGTTTGAGAAAATGCCTGAACAAAGTTTCTTCAGCCACCCATCCACTTTATCCCGAGTCCCTCAGTCACATACATAAAAATAACAAATACCCCAAAAAAGGATGGGTCGATATGTATATGTTAGAAAGTGAAAATCATCATCGTCTTCAACTTCCACTCCATTGGTCTCTTCAACTCTCAACTCAAACACAAACTGAAATCTATAGGAAAAGCTATGGATGAGATATACAAATACTGAAAACTATAGAAAAAGCTACATAAGAGAAATAAAAATTGTATGCATCTCTTTATATACATTAAAAAAAAAATGCACGAATACAAAAAAGCATTAGCATCTTGTGCTAAATGCTAAAAATTTAGCATTTAATATACCAAACACGAAAAAACTACCTACATTAGATGTGCCAAATGCCCCAATCTCAAAAACTTTAGCATGGGGTACAATGATGTTCTACAAATGGCTCGGTACGAACAAATGTGCTATAATTTTTTGGCATTATTTTATTCAACTTTTTCTCTCTTTCTATAGTAAAATAGCTTCTTCTCTTTCATTCAATCTGCTTTTTGTCTTCTCTCTGTATCTCTTGACCGAAAGATTTCTCTCTCTCAACCAATTTTCTCTCACAAATTCCCTCAACAAAACCTCTGCTAACCACGGGCTCCAAAAATTGACAGCACTTTCTCTTTCTCCCTCTTCTCTAGCTTTCTCGGCCAAATTCTCTCTCTATCTTGCAACTCACAGGGTCTGGGTAATTTTTCAATGGGTTTATTTGTTTATGCATTTCAGTTTTGGGTTGTGGTGGTTGTTGTGGGTTGCAATTGGTGGTTGTTGGTTTTTGCATCATCGGTTGGGTCGATTGAAGAGAGAGAGTGATGGTGCTGGGTTGTGGGCAGCGGTGCTAGGTCTGTTTAGGTTTGATTGTTGGGTTATGATTGGCTTTTCTAGGTTGTGGGTGGTAGTGGCCGGATTTGTTCAGGTTTGATCGGTTTGTGTTTGATGCTAGATTTGGTTTGGCTGATTTGGGTAGATGCAGAGATGGAGAAATAAGAAGACGAAAAATGGTTTGATTTGGGTTTTGAGAAGAAGAAAAAGTTGAGAGAGAGAGAGAGAGAGAGAGAGAGGGGGGGGGGGGGGTTGAAATGAATGAATGAAAAATGGTTTTATTTATTTATTATTTTATGAGTTGCTCTTGCTCATATTATTTTAAGGTATTGAATCTTAAAATATAAGATGTGATGTAGCCATGTAGGTAGTAAAGTTAAATGCTATAGTAAAATAAATAAAGTATATTTTGATGTGTTAAAATGACATTTAACATAACACAACTGATGCTAATGGAGATGGAGGTCCTTTCCTTTCAAATAAATAAATATAAATGGAGTAAAAAGAAAGAAAGAAATACAGAAGTCTCAATTAGATAAGTTATGAGCATAAAATGGCTTCCCTTACAACATGAATCTTTTCTATCATCTTTCTTCCAACATCAATATCGCAGTGCACATGTACATCATTATAATAAACCATTGGAAGCAAAACGGGTGGTGATCATTGCAAGTTTTCATATTTCATATTATGGGATGTAAAGTACAAAAATAATCCCATAGTTTATGGGTTTTTTTTTTTTTTGGCACAAAAAAGAAAGAACCATAAGCCTTTTTTTTTTTTAATAGAGTTTTTAGAAATTATCACTAAAAGAAATAAAGAACCATAATTTGAGTGCATTATGATGCTACCAATACTTATGTAGTTATGTTTACAATAAAATCCAAAGCCAAAATTTTTCACAAAATAAGTTGTTAAGATAGATGATAAAGTAATGTTAGTGTCGTGTAGATGTGCCTAAGTAAGAATCAATAACCTATGCAGACTTATTAAAAGCAATGCTATTCACTATTCAGGGTGCTCTAAATGGCAGGGACCAGGATTAGTAAGGTCCAGAAATCAGAATGAATAAATTATCACTAAGTTCAATGAAAAGCAACTTGCATGTGTATAATTACAATTAGATAAACAAAGGATAAAGAAAAATTTAAACAGTATGATAATAAAATTATTTTGGAACATGGTGTATATATATATAATAAGTGCTGGGTATGAAGCATTGACAAAAAATATATTAAGTAAAAAAAAAAAAAATCAATTACACAAGGAAGACTAAGAATAGAAGCACTCACAAGAATTCGTATTACTTCCTCAAATCCTAAGGGATTATAAACCAAAACAACAACCTGCAGAGAAGATGAGAGTGTACAGGACGTTAGATCGAGTTCTAATTAATATTTGATGCGTGGGGAAGACAGTTCAAATTAAAATAAAATAATACTCTTTTTCTTTTAGTGAAAATATAGAAAATAAAATGATACTCTTACCAAGCTTCTCCCATCCAATAATACATTTTGTGATGGAGAACAGTAACTTATAAATGTTTTTTTTTTTTTTTTTTTGTTTCACTACAAAGTCATCGATTTGCTCTTGAACAGTATAGTGAAACAGAACAGGAGAACGTAATATAATATCATCCTTCAATAAATAAAAAAAAAAAAAAAAAATATATATATATATATAGCATGCCAATTTCATGAATTAACTAACCTGATCCAAAATAGATTTGTAAACCCTGGCCTTATCATTGATCCATGTAATCCAAACCTATGACCCACCCTTAAATTAACAATCCAACCTACTCCCTACCATTCAAGATTGACCAAGACCCACCACCAATTGTATGACTCAACCAAATTGTAAACCCCCAATCACAAAAAAAAAAAAAAAAAAACACTTCACACCATGCTGAACCTAAAATATAAACTCAACATCAATCTCCTATATATATATATATATATCCCCTCATCAATAACAACCTTAAGTTTTCCTACCCAACTTTAATTCACACACAACCAAAACCTACCCATATAATTCATAAACCACTTATTGAAGCCAGATTTTGAAACCAAATTTTTTTCACCCCAAATTAACTTGAACATTCATTAACAAAACAGAGATGGGCCCAGGCCCTCAGCCTGATGTACCTTTCTTTTTGGTGGAAGAACTTCAGAATTATTCAGCAAAAACAGATGTATAGGACAGCAAGGACAAAGGTGCGTTTGTTTCACAACAAATTTTATTACTACGTCCATGTAATTTTACTTGAGAAAGTGTTTCTCCAATTTGGTTTTGGACCTATGTGGGTTCTTATTTTCTTGCAGGAAGCTAGAACTAATGCAAGGATTCTAAGGGGGCTGCTGTTTAGGCCTAGAATTGATTAAGGGAAATGAGAATTGCTCGACAAAACCTTCTTAAGAGAAATCCATCTCTTTAAAATAGCACTGGGCTAATCTTTGTAATTGCATTCAAAACTAATCACAAAGTAACTACAATGTGGTACTTGTTTGGCATTAGCCTTCTAGGTGCTTACAACTTGAAATGCCCTGCATCAAGAACCATCTATCAGCAGTTACCAGATCTTGAATCACTGAACTTATCTTACAATTTAATGTCATTAGAAATTTGGGGGTTGCAGCACAAGTGCCCTATTGTTTTCTACCTTTTTCAGTACTCCTATCTTCCTATAAGGTTCCTATATATTGTCCTGTTGACTATGGCAAATTGAAGTTAACAAAAAGAAAGGGGGGGGACACTTACCTAGAGGTCACACATCATACAATTAGGTAGTGCATTCTTCATTTTCCTGCAATTTCATACTAAAGTCAAAACAAATTTAGAAACGTTCTTTTTTCTATTAATTTTGTGTTTAACTATAATTAGACAAAAAGTGAGGCTACGATATTTTAATGAGATAACTTGATAACCATACCCAGAATCAATCCTTTTACTACCTTCATTGTTGAAATAAATTCAATAAAGCTTTAGGAACGTAGTAGTATGGATTCTAGAATCGACATTTTCCACTATTTGTTCTATGTATAAACATGACCACACTTTTTTCTTTTCAATCTTTCTTATAGGCATTCAACAAACACATTTAATCCCAGACTTGTTGATAAAGAATCTTCTATGAACTACAGACATCAGTAGAAGATAAAATCAGTGAACACCCCAAATTAAACCAATAATCATCACAACACACCAAATACATTCATTTCGACAAAAACAATTACTATGACACAAATTAAACCAATAATCACCACAACACCCCAAATGAAATTACCTCTATTTATAACAACAGGATCTGGGTAGTCACCTCAACATCTAATCAAAACACAACCCAAATCAGTACAAATATCCCAAAAGTCAAATATGGGCTTAAAAATTTGTATAAGAAGCAAAAAGAGAAACTAACCATCTTGGTATACAAGTCAGGATCATAATAAAATTTCTGCCACTCTCCATAGGACACGCGGAAATGCCGCCGCTATTAGGAAAGAAAATTAATTAAACCCAATTCGAAAAAAGACAAAAACAAATTGAAATTACATAGATTAAACTTTCCACTACTGTTCTGACCGTTGGAGGGTTATTATAGCCAAATTCTCTCTCTATCTTGCAACTCACAGGGTCTGGGTAATTTTTCAATGGGTTTATTTGTTTATGCATTTCAGTTTTGGGTTGTGGTGGTTGTTGTGGGTTGCAATTGGTGGTTGTTGGTTTTTGCATCATCGGTTGGGTCGATTGAAGAGAGAGAGTGATGGTGCTGGGTTGTGGGCAGCGGTGCTAGGTCTGTTTAGGTTTGATTGTTGGGTTATGATTGGCTTTTCTAGGTTGTGGGTGGTAGTGGCCGGATTTGTTCAGGTTTGATCGGTTTGTGTTTGATGCTAGATTTGGTTTGGCTGATTTGGGTAGATGCAGAGATGGAGAAATAAGAAGAAGAAAAATGGTTTGATTTGGGTTTTGTGAAGAACAAAAAGTTGAGAGAGGGGGGGGGGGGGGGGGGGGGTTGGAATGAATGAATGAAAAATGGTTTTATTTATTTATTATTTTATGGGTTGCTCTTGCTCATATTATTTTAAGGTATTGAATCTTAAAATATAAGATGTGATGCAGCCATGTAGGTAGTAAAGTTAAATGCTATAGTAAAATAAATAAAGTATATTTTGATGTGTTAAAATGACATTTAACATAACACAACTGATGCTAATGGAGATGGAGATCCTTTCCTTTCAAATAAATAAATATAAATGGAGTAAAAAGAAAGAAAGAAATACAGAAGTCTCAATTAGATAAGTTATGAGCATAAAATGGCTTCCCTTACAACATGAATCTTTTCTATCATCTTTCTTCCAACATCAATATCACAGTGCACATGTACTTCATTATAATAAACCATTGGAAGCAAAAGGGGTGGTGATCATTACAAGTTTTCATATTTCATATTATGGGATGCAAAGTACAAAAATAATCCCATAGTTTATGGGTTTTTTTTTTTTTTTTTTGGCACAAAAAAGAAAGAACCATAAGCCTTTTTTTTTTAATAGAGTTTTTAGAAATTATCACTAAAAGAAATAAAGAACCATAATTTGAGTGCATTATGATGCTACCAATACTTATGTTTACAATAAAATCCAAAGCCAAAATTTTTCACAAAATAAGTTGTTAAGATAGATGATAAAGTAATGTTAGTGTCGTGTAGATGTGCCTAAGTAAGAATCAATAACCTATGCAGACTTATTAAAAGCAATGCTATTCACTATTCAGGGTGCTCTAAATGGCAGGGACCAGGATTAGTAAGGTCCAGAAATCAGAATGAATAAACAATCACTAAGTTCAAAGAAAAGCGACTTGCATGTGTATAATTACAATTAGATAAACAAAGGATAAAGAAAAATTTAAACAATATGATAATAAAATTATTTTGGAACATGGTATATATATATATATAATAAGTTCTCGGTATGAAGCATTGACAAAAAATATATTAAGCAAAAAAAAAAATCAATTACACAAGGAAGACTAAGACTAGAAGCATTCACAAGAATTCGTACTACTTCCTCAAATCCTAAGGGATTATAAACCAAAACAACAACCTGCAGAGAAGATGGGAGTGTACAGGACGTTAGATCGAGTTCTAATTAATATTTGATGCATGGAGAAGACAGTTCAAATTAAAATAAAATAATACTCTTTTTTTTTTTTTAGTGAAAATATAGCAAAATAAAATGATACTCTTACCAAGCTTCTCCCATCCAATAATACATTTTGTGATGGAGAGAACAGTAACTTATAAATGCTTTTTTTTTTTTTTAACTACAAAGTCATCGATTTGCTCTTGATCATTATAGTTAAACAGAACAAGAGAATGTAATATAATATCATCCTTCAATTAAAAAAAAAAAAAATATATATATATATATATATATACACATATATATATAGCATGCCAATTTCATGAATTAACCAACCTGATCCAAAATAGATTTGTAAACCCTGGCCTTATCATTGATCCATCTAATCCAAACCTATGACCCACCCTCAAATTAATAACTCACCCTACCATTCAAGATTGACCAAGACCCACTACCAATTGTATGACTCAACCAAATTGTAAACCCCCAATCACAAAAAAAAAAAAACACTTCACACCATGTTGAACCTAAAATATAAACTCAACATCAATCTCCTATATATATATATATATATATATATCCCCTCATCAATAACAACCTTAAGTTTTCCTACCCATATCATTCATAAACTACTTATTGAAGCCAGATTCTGAAACCAAATTTTTTTCACCCCAAATTAACTTGAACATTCATTAACAAAACAGAGATGGGCTCAGGCCCTCAGCCTGATGTACCTTTCTTTTTGGTGGAAGAACTTCAGAATTATTGAGCAAAAACAGATGTATAGGACAGCAAGTACAAAGGTGTGTCTGTTTCAAAACAAATTTTATTACTACTTCCATGTAATTTTACTTGAGAAAGTGCGTCTCCAATTTGGTTTTGGACCTATGTGGGTTCTTAATTTCTTGCAGGATGCTAGAACTAATGCAAGGATTCTAAGGGGGCTGCTGTTTAGGCCTAGAATTGATTAAGGGAAATGAGAGTTGCTCGACAAAACCTTCTTAAGAGAAATCCATCTCTTTAAAATAGCACTAGGCTAATCTTTGTAATTGCATTCAAAACTAATCACAAAGTAACTACAATGTGGTACATGTTTGGCATTAGCCTTCTAGATGCTTGACAAGTGCCTAAATCCTATTGGCTACTGCTTAAGCAGTCATCTAACTAACTAACTAACTAACTATTTACAAGAGGATTAGAACGCAACAACTTGAAATGCCCTGCATCAAGAACCATCTATCAGCAGTTACCAGATCTTGAATCACTGAACTTATCTTAGAATTTAATGTCATTAGAAATTTGGGGGTTGCAGCACAAGTGCCCTATTGTTTTCTACCTTTTTCAGTACTCCTGGCTTCCTATAAGGTGCCTATATATTGTCCTGTTGACTATGGCAAATTGAAGTTAACAAAAAGAAAGGGGGGGACACTTACCTAGAGGTCACACATCATACAATTAGGTAGTGCATTCTTCGTTTTCCTGCAATTTCATACTAAAGTCAAAACAAATTTAGAGACGTTCTTTTTTCTATTAATTTTGTGTTTAACTATAATTAGACAAAAAGTGAGGCTACGATATTTTAATGAGATAACTTGATAACCATACCCAGAATCAATCCTTTTACTACCTTCATTGTTGCAATAAATTCAATAAAGCTTTAGGAACGTAGTAGTATGGATTCTAGAATCGACATTTTCCACTATTTGTTCTATGTATAAACATGACCACACTTTTTTCTTTTCAATCTTTCTTATAGGCATTCAACAAACACATTTAATCCAAGACTTGTTGATAAAGAATCTTCTATGAACTACAGACATCAGTAGAAGATAAAATCAGTGAAAACTTGTTACCAGCATCAATGAAAACTTGTTAGCAGCAAGAGTTTATTACAATATTCTTACAGTCCACAAGCTATGAATTGCCTGCATCGGTTGTGAACCAGTGTCATGGAGTCCCTAGCTTGACACTCTTCCTTCAAGCATATCTTGGGTTCAGTTTATTTGCCCTGACAAAACTCACTACTCAACAACTACTAAATACATTCATTTCAACAAAAACAATTACTGTGACACACTGACCTGGTGTGTAATAAATAAAATTTCTGCCACTCTCCATAGGACACGTGGAAATGCCGCCGCTATTAGGAAAGAAAATTAATTAAACCCAATTCGAAAAAAGACAAAAAGAAATTGAAATTGCATAGATTAAAGTTTCCACTACAGTTCTGACTGTTGGAGGGTTATTATATCTAATGACCATTTTACCCCACATCTCCGACCTCTCTCTCTTTTTATATATTTCCTTAACACAATGCAAAAATTTCAATATGGTTTAAAGTTTGAACGTCTCCCTAAATGTTTTTATTGTTGTTGTTATTGCAGGATAATTATGTCATCTGTTGCATTTCAAAGAAGAAGAATATCTAGAAGACCAAAATCTAAGGCCTCACTGGGGAAGAGATGGAGCATCTCCAATCGATCTATATTAACTTTTTTTTTGAATAGAAAGTAAAAAAAACAATAATTTCGCAGAATTTCATTTTTATTCTTTCCTAAATAGTGATGTATCATTTTCTTTTTTGGTCATTTTCTGAATGAGTTACAGCATTTTTTAATGATTTTTTCAAATTTATTAGATTAATCATGTTAATATCTTATTCTAATGTATTTGTTCCTAATTAGACCTTTGCTTTATCTTGAGCATGTATATGACGTTACTAATCAACACTAATTTCACAGTAATTCATTTTTATTATTTCTTAATTAGTACTATTTTATTTTTTATCATTTTCTGAATGTGAGTTTCTTACATCATTTTTTTAAGCTTGTTCAAAAGTTATATTAGCTAGACTTAGTGTATTAGACTACCAGTTGCAAAACCATCCAATTTTCCTTATTTCCTTTTGCTTTAAAAAAAAAAAAAAAAAATCCTATTGGTATTAGCGGATAGGTAAGAAAATAAAATAAAAGAAATTAGTAGATGGTTTTTCACACACTAGATTACATGATGAAACCAAGTGCTGCTACATGCAAACACTAAAAATGCATGCAAGCCAATAATTGGTTGTCTTAGTTGGACTTTGAACTAAGTATTCCTAAATCACAAAAAAATATTATTCAGCAATAATCAACTTTCTAATCCGGGGCCTATAAGTATTCGCAGATCACAACATATATTGAAAGACAATAAAAATCAAATTACAACAACAAAAAAAGAAGTAAAATCAAATGTTAAAAGTAGCTTAAATCAATCAGGTCCAACAAGTAATAGGCCTCCATCATCCAAACCCAAAGACAAAGGATGGGCTATCCTTCTCTGTTTAGGTCCAAAATGTGTTTATTTACAAGTACTTGTGGTCAAAGGCTTGTAAATAAACACATTGTTTAGCTAGTACAGACCGTTAGCAAGAGTAAGACCGTTTTATGTTGAAGCTTAGAAAATTCAATTAGATTCTTAATTTTGTGTCACGTGTTTCATCTAATTTTTAATTTTGTACAAAGTGAATTATTGAGTGTAAAAATTGAAAAGTCTAAATCCAATTAGATTCTAAGTTAGATTTCAATTCGAGTCCAATTTTACACCTCATGTCCATCTAATTTTTTAATTTTTGTGGCAAGTAAACTATTGGATGTAAAAACCGAAGAGTCTAAATCCAATTAAATTATAAATCATAAGCCCTTAAGCTATCATTAGAATGATTAATCTAAGGCCCGTGGGAATAAAAAAGCTTTTTCCATTTAATTCCTCATTTTCTTATGTTTTAAAAGCGTGGTTTCATTTTTTTAGGACTTAAACCAATATTTTGGCATACTAACCGAGATTTGACAAAATATGGTATCAATGAATAGAAGGTTCCAAAAACAAAACAAAATTCTCGTTAAGATTGGCCCTACACCTTGCAAGGGCATCAGCACATTTGTTCGCTTCCCTATAATGGTACTGATTTTTTACTAAAGGGATTCACTTCAGATCTTCCTTGCAGTGCTAAAACTGAATCATTTGCATTGGAAAGCTCATTTGCTTTGCTGAGCAGATCAAAAACCAGCTTGGCATCTAGCTCAATTTCTACAGCAAGAAGATTTAAGGAGATGCAGAGGTTAATCCCATCTCTTATAGCTCAAAGCTCAGCTGTTAATTACTTACTGAAATTGTTGTCTATATATGGTATCTATACTATAGCTAGCCTTAAACTCCCTATTATATTTAGCATGGTTTGTTATTGAAAATTATTAATAGATTAAAGGAAACTTACACTCCCACTCAATGTACTGATCCCATCTCCATCATCCATTGAATTTTGGCAAAAATTGGCTTCCCTTAAAACATGCCTCTTTTTCATCATCTTTCTTTCTTCCCAATGTAAAAAGGGTAAAATCAATTACATTTGGGGTGTTTCAAAACTGAAAACATGAGTTAACTCTCGTTTTCATATATGATTACACAACCACCGCTCATGTCAAAATATTGGAGCACACATACGCGTTATTGTGTAAAAACATTTCATAACTGCAAGCTGAAAAGTTGTTAAAGATAAAGTAATATTAGTGAGGAACACTCTTGCCTAGTTGCCTTAACTTTTTCCCTAATGCGGTTTCTCATGACAGCCTATTATTGTTATAATAAAAGTTGATGTTTTTAGCTAACAATGTTGGATCTAAATTGCTCCAGCCCGTGGCTTATATTATTAGCTATTCAAATCACTACATAACATGTAGCAGCATATAGTACAAAGTATGATTCCATTGCTTGTTGGATAGAAAAGCTTTGTATGTTTTCAACATAATTTTAACTTGCTAACTTGAGCATTGAATCTTAAGAGATGATATCCTAAGTGGCCACTGTCCACTAAATCATAGACCAAACAATTTGTGCTAAGAGAGTAATTGACAATAGGTAAAGATGAACACTTGTTTCGTTGGTAGGATATTCCAAGCTATCTCTAGATAAAGTCCTTAAGTCACATATAAATAAACTATCAATTATTTAAATGTGAGAATAGCACTTTTTAATTTAAGCATAAGTGGTTTTCAGGAACTTTTGCTTGAAATAAAATATAGAGACTATGAAATAAATAATAATAATGGTTAATTATATTTTGGCTCTTTTAGTTTTGGGGTTATTACCCGTCTGGTCTTTAATTAAAGTTTCATTTTCTAATACTTTAGCACCTGAAGTTGTCTTTATTAGTAATGTAGACCTTCCAAATAAGTCTAACTGTGATCCCTTAAATATTACATGCAAGCTTAAAAACAACATTAAGTTCCTAAAAACTTCTATCTCAAAATAATAATAATAATAATAATAATAATAATAATAATAATAATAATAATAATAAATGTTCCTTAAAACTTCATCCATATTAGCAAGATAGCAACTTTGAATTTTTTTTATTTTTTATTTTTTTGATTAAAAACATATTCAGTCCAATGGGTTAAAATGAACCCCTTGAGTTGGTAATATATATATATATATATATATATAATATGAGGTACAAAGCACATTTTTCGCTCTTTGCTTTGTGCATGCTGGTTTAAATACACTTCTTTCACTATCTTCTTTGTATTTGTTTGGAATCTTTCTCTTGGTATGAGCTATGTTTGAAACTCCACTTTTTGGTATACCTCCTGAGTAATGCTTAGGACACAGAAAAGTGCACAACTTTGTGCCACAACTTGCTATGTGGCGAGTTGTGATTAGTGTGAGTGTGATGGTATGCCATGTGGGGACACACTTGCACCAATCACAACTCGCCATGTGGCGAGTTGTGGCACAAAATTGTGCACTTTTTTGTGCCCTAAGCATTACTCCAACCTCCTTGCCAAACCTTTTCTCGATCGGTCATTCATTACACTCTCATTTCCTAACTTTGACTCCAGTGTGTGGTTAAATCATCTCATGAGGAAAGACAATCTAGCCATATCGAGAGAACTGGAAGCTCTTGATTAAACAACCTAAGGTAGGTCCTTTCTCAGCTTAGGTGTGAAGATACTTGTGACATTGGTAGAGTGGATCTTGAGAAGAAGAGACATCGGACCTTGATCTTTTGCTGAGGTAGAATTGGTTTTTTTTTTTAATTATTTTTATTTATTTATTTTTAAACCTAGCTGAAATAAGTTTGAATATGATCCTTTTAACATCTTGACCTTCTTAAACACACACATACAAATAAGCCTAGCAACAATGCAACAATATGAATCATTTATGATTCTCATCTCAAACAATCTTGTACATAGCCAAACAAATGTGATGTAGCTTTTAAAAGTCAAAATGATACAAATTTTTCTAAAAATATCAAGATTCTATGTGTTTGGTACACATCAATTTTTAAAATAAGAAACCATTTGACTAAAAAAGAATGACTAGAACTAGGAAATTAATTGTTGTAGGATTATTCCTGACTATAGTGAGTACACATGCCTGATAAGGTAAGTATAAAATATGCATCTTAAGTAGACCAATCAGATCAATAATATATACATATGAAAACCTACTGTCCAATAATGAAAACTAGACTGACCTCCCATCCAAGGTGGAGGAAATTTTGGGCCTAATACTGACTCCAACACCAACTATCACAATTAACTACATTTAAAAAAAAAAAATCAACTAACAAAATAAATTCTTGAGTAATTGAAAAGTCTATATTAATAATCTAACTATGGATGTGCCTCTTAATTTAGAGAGAGAGAGAGAGAGAGAGAGAGAGGGGGGGAGGGACAAGAGAATGACAAAAGACATCAAATGATAAAGAAACTGGATGGAAACAATAGAGGAGAAAACAATCTCAATGTAATTCTTTGATGGAGGCATATTTCTTCAAAGTTCAATCAAAATGTCCTTTTTTCTTTGATGGTGGAAAGAAATTGAATTTGGAGTCATACTTTTACACAGTCATGTTCCATTGAAGTTGAACCCAAATGAAATCCATATTTACAAAGATTAAGACAAAACGCATATCTGGCCTACCCAAGGCTAAGTCGGATCCATTTGTTGTATCCTTTGGAATCCTCACTTGTTTTTCTCCTCAAGCAAGTGGAAGGAAATCTCTAGGCAGACGGGCACTAAGGTCTAAGGGCCTCAGTCTATGATAATTACTAGTGCTAAAGCTATTCCACCATAGCATAGCCTAGTACACATTTATAAAAATAATTTTAACTGGCATTTATTGAACATTCGTTTATGCATAAATATAAAAGACATTCATACAAAGTAGTATAGTCCCACAAGCTAACATAGATTTGCCTAAAATTATCAACAACAACAAAATGGAATTTTCTAAATTGATTAAGTAAATTATTGAGTATTATTGGCAGGGTCAATATTCACATGCAAAATTAACATACACGCTTGATTTTTTAAACCAATCATTGATATGAATAATTTTTTTTTTTATGAATCTATCAATTTTATTAAATACAAACCAGAGTACATAGAGCCTTAAAGGGAACTACACTAGACGGAGGAATCCTTTGTAAGCACAGAAAATACAAGCATAACAGTGTCACCTCAACACAGGCTAACAAACTAAGTCAGCTTATCCTTTAAAAACAAAATAATAAACCTACATAGCAAATAGAAATACAACCGAGGGATGATCCATGTGAACAAACCAACAGTTGTGACTACATCAAAACATTAGAATGCACCATTTTGCAAAAGACTATAAACAATAGCCATCATCATAGCCATATTATGTCTTCTTAAATAGCATACAAGGATTCAAGCCCCATTTGCTGCATAATATCCTGTTTAAATTAAGTCATTGGCTTTGCAGTTACAAGAATACATGTTGTTCATACAGGATATAAAATCATTACTATTTTACTTATAAACATTTTTACCTTCTTTTGTACTGGGTATTCCAATAACTAGTTCATTTGATATTTTTTTTTTTTTAAAGGTGAATTTTCAAGTTAATACAATTAAGTAACCACACCTTTTTTTTTCAAAGTTTTGTACTGATCAATAATTCAACAACAAATTATTATAATCAAACTCAAAACAATAATTCAACAACAACAACAAGCCTCAGTCCCAAACATTTGGGGGTCGGCTATGGATCTCAACAAATTAGTCAAGATCAGACGCATATATCCTTTTCCTCCAATAATTGAACTCAATATAGTAATTGAATCAACTATGATCTAACAGAGCCTCAAACAAACTATTTGGGATACTGGAAGTAATACAATTAATTTATTTTGAGAGATATGCAAGTAGGCAAGAGATAAAAAAGGATGTCCATGGCATCTAAATTACACTCAAAGAAATTGAATAAGTAGGTAATTCATAAGATATCCAAGATACATAACTATAATCTTCAAAGGGACAAGGAAAAAAAAAGTTCACAATTGCTAAGAATAATAAAAACCTTATGTTTTTGGGTATAGAGATTCATTCTAAAGTCTCAAAAATAAGAACATCACATACCCTAGAAACAGTTATCTTCTTCCACCATGTTTGTACGTGGGCATTCTTCTTCAATCTTCTAAGCATGATATGCTGCTTTAATTTGACATTCCTCATAAGCCACTTTGGTTTTCCAATTTCAAACATAAGATATCCCATAAAAATTCCAAATATTGTTCCACACGAATAACCTATGAAAACAGCTTGCCAATTAAACCCATTTTCATGCTCTAAATTTTCATCTTGTTGTAATGTCGGTGGTGGTGGTTGCTTTACCTCCTGGTTGTCGCATGTTCTTGACAATGGAAACCCACACAATCCCAAGTTTTCAGTGTATGAATCATTGTTGAATGTATTGAATTGATTTCCTAAAGGTATGTGTCCTATTAGTTGGTTATGTGATAGCTTTAAGACTTCAAGCGACGTTAGATTTGCCAATTGTCTAGGAATCCCCCCACCGAGCTTGTTGAAAGAAAGGTCTAACCATTCAAGATTGGTCAAATTTCCAAATGATGATGGAATATAACCTATAACGTTATTGTACGAAAATTTGAGTCCCTTGAGTGATTTAAGCCTTCTAATTATCTTTGGCATCTCTCCTCTAAAACTACTGTTTGAAAAATCAATGCTTGTTAAGACGGTTAAGTCTCTCTCCATCTCATATACTGCCCTTTAATCATGATATTCAATAAATCACGATAATAATATTATCCCATATATTTCAATGCAACCTCACATTCATCATTGCTTTCAAATATTTTAAATATTTTATTTGCAAAGGACCATTGAACTGATTGTTTGAGATGTCTATGATTCTCAAATTTAGTAAAGGAAATTTGGTTATAGTATTGCTTATAAGACCATGAAATCTATTTGATCTTATGAAAAGAACTTGCAATTTCTAAAGACTTCCCAACCAATAAGGGAAGGCTCCTTTTATCTTATTGTTTCCCAGATCTAGAACTTCCAAGTCCCTACAATTTGCCAAAGATAATGGCAATGGCCCTTCCAATTGATTGTCACTAAGGTTAATATTCCTAAAATTATTTCTAATGGCAAATGTTGCAGGGATGGTACCATGAAGGCTACTCATTCGCAAATCCAACACCGAGATGGTAGTAGAGCTTACTAAACATTAAAAATGACTAATCTTTCTTTCAAATTTAAAAAAAAAAATATTTTCTTTTGGAAATATAATTATATAAGTAAGATATTTCCTAAAATATATCTTAAGTTTTCTTCTAATGTTACAATTTATATAACTTGATTTAAACATTCCATTATCTTCAATGTTCCATTCTTGTGTTGTCACCAAACAAATGAATAGTAATAAGTATTGCATTACAACATCTTATATTCCTTGTAATACCTATTCCTATTCCTACGTAATCACCATCACAACCTACCAAACGTGCCCTTAGGAATCATGCCACTTAAGTTGTTATGAGACAAGTCTAGAACTTGAAGGTTAGTTGCATTGCAAATTAAAGAAGGGATTTCTCCTATTAAATTGTTATTGGAGAAAAACATATAGTGCATACTAGAAAAATTTAGAGTGGGAAATGGTCCTTGAAGCATGTTGTCACGAAGATCAACATAATATAATGAATTCATCCCCACATCCCCCAACCATCTTGGAACTCGACCATAAATTCGGTTATTGGAAAGGTCTAAGTATTGTAAATTTTTTGTTAGTCTTAAGGAAATTGGGAATTCACTGATATTGGAGTAAGACAAGTTCAAATTTTGAAGATTGGGCAGGGCATAGGTGGTATTATTATTGATGCTAACTAAGTTATTTGAAAAATTAAGATACTTGATATTCTCAAGCTTTAAAAACATTTCTGACCCCGACATAATACTCAAGTTATTTGATGAGACAGATAGGCTAGTAAGGTTCACAAGTCTAGATATTAACCTAGGTATAGAGCCCTGTAGCTTATTATAGCTCAAATCAAGGTTCTGTAATGAATTGGAATTGAATTCACCAATCTTACCAATGAAATTTGAATTTAAAGAGAGAGAAATTAGATTCAAACCACATACATGATTAGGAAGGGGACCAACAAGTTGATTGCTTGTCAAGGAATAAGCTTGAGAGATTCGACAAGTTGAATAGTGATGGTGGCAACAAACCTATTAAAAATATTCACCAATAATAAAAAAATTGTTAGTTTGATGCGTCAGCCAAAAAGACTTAAAATTTAAAAGTGGTAATAGAATGTCATCGCTAAAACTATTATATGATAGATCCAAATATGTAAATTTTGTAAAGTTCCCAAGCCATGCTTGAATTGACCCTGTAAAATTGCAATGAGGGAGAGCCAAATGCTTTGAGGACTTCAAATTACTGATAGAATTAAGGAATTCTCTTGTAAACATTCTCCCAGAGAGAGCTAAGAACTCTAAGGAATTACAGCTCCAATTAGACTTTTGAAGAGAACCTTCAAGGTTCCAATTACTTGCTAGATCAAGGGTTTGTATACTTGGAAGGCAAAGGATGTTGTTTTCAAGTTTTCCTTGCAACTCACAGTAAGAGAGACTAAGAGTTGTCAAAGAGGACAATAGATTCATCAAAGAATTAGGTCTACTTGAGGACATATTTGTGCAATTCAGAATAAGTTCCCTTGACTAAGTTAGGTCACCAATGACACTTTTCCATACTGGAGCTTCGATTAATAGCTCATTGTAAGAAAAATCAAGTGAAACTAGTGAAGACAATTGAGATATTTCAAACAGGATTTGTTTAGAAAATGTGGAAAGAGGAAGATTAAGATGAGTCAAACTCTTAAAGTTGCCAAACTCAGAAGGAATTAGGGAGTTATGGAACCAATTGTCAGCAAGGTTCAACCTCCTAAGATTGGGATGAAAAAACAGGGTACTGTTGGAAAGAATGTGGCCATAAAGCCAGTAGGAACTAAGGTCCAGGCCGACCACATGGCTTGTGTTTTTGTCACTCTCAATTGGCTTCTTATTCTAAAAATTTTGTTGCAATAAGTTTCCAGAGGTACTCTATTGTAACAAAAATTATTGTTGAATCAACTCATTGATCATTACGATACAAAGTCTGCGTTTTGATCTATTCCAAGAGATTGATTTAGTTTCTTGTTCTGTTACAACTTACAAGTAGTTCATTTATAGTAGTTCATTTATTTTCTAACTTTTCGTTATCTCCACACTACAAGAAAATAGCCTTATTGCAATGAAATTTTGTTGTTGCAATAAGTTTAATTTTGTTGTAACAAATCTCTATTGCTACAAAAGTTTTTCGTTGCCCATTGATGAAATAAAGTCTATGGCAATAGACTATTGCAACAAAAATTCCGTTGCAATAGAGTTTTGTTGCAATAAAAGATTTTTATTATCATTAAAAATACTTTATTGCAACAAAATATATTGTTCCTATAATATTGTGAAGATATTTTTATGCTGTTAATAGGTTAAATATGATGTGTTTAGTGGAAAATATATATATATATATATATTTAAAAATATATAAAAAATTTATTGTAGCAAAAATTATTGTTACAGTAACCTATCACAACAAAATGTTTGTTGCAATAAGTTTCATAGGTACTTTACTGACTTATTGCGACAAAAATTTCGTTGCAATAAGTTTCAAGAAATACATTATTGCAACAAAAATTATTGTTGCAATAACCTATCGAAACAAAAATTTTGTTGCAATAAATTATAGTAACAAAATTTCGTTTTTGCATTAAAGTATTTTTAATAATAATAAAAATCTTAATGGCTCAATGGCATTAAGATTTGTTGCTAAGAGCTTGCCAATTAAACCCATTTTCATGCTCTAAATTTTCATCTTGTTGTAATGTCGGTGGTGGTGGTTGCTTTACCTCCTGGTTGTCGCATGTTCTTGACAATGGAAACCCACACAATCCCAAGTTTTCAATGTATGAATCATTGTTGAATGTATTGAATTGATTTCCTAAAGGTATGTGTCCTATTAGTTGGTTATGTGATAGCTTTAAGACTTCAAGTGACGTTAGATCTGCCAATTGTCTAGGAATCCCCTCACCGAGCTTGTTGAAAGAGAGGTCTAACCATTCAAGATTGGTCAAATTTCCAAATGATGATGGAATATAACCTATAACGTTATTGTACGAAAATTTGAGTCCCTTGAGTGATTTAAGCCTTCTAATTATCTTTGGCATCTCTCCTCTAAAACTACTGTTTGAAAAATCAATGCTTGTTAAGACGGTTAAGTCTCTCTCCATCTCATATACTGCCCTTTAATCATGATATTCAATAAATCACGATAATAATATTATCCCATATATTTCAATGCAACCTCACATTCATCATTGCTTTCAAATATTTTAAATATTTTATTTGCAAAGGACCATTGAACTGATTGTTAGAGATGTCTATGATTCTCAAATTTAGTAAAGGAAATTTGGTTATAGTATTGCTTATAAGACCATGAAATCTATTTGATCTTATGAAAAGAACTTGCAATTTCTAAAGACTTCCCAACCAATAAGGGAAGGCTCCTTTTATCTTATTGTTTCCCAGATCTAGAACTTCCAAGTCCCTACAATTTGCCAAAGATAATGGCAATGGCCCTTCCAATTGATTGTCACTAAGGTTAATATTCCTAAAATTATTTCTAATGGCAAATGTTGCAGGGATGGTACCATGAAGGCTACTCATTCGCAAATCCAACACCGAGATGGCAGTAGAGCTTACTAAACATTAAAAATGACTAATCTTTCTTTCAAATTTTTAAAAAAATATTTTCTTTTGGAAATATAATTATATAAGTAAGATATTTCCTAAAATATATTTTAAGTTTTCTTCTAATGTTACAATTTATATAACTTGATTTAAACATTCCATTATCTTCAATGTTCCATTCTTGTGTTGTCACCAAACAAATGAATAGTAATAAGTATTGCATTACAACATCTTATATTCCTTGTAATACCTATTCCTATTCCTACGTAATCACCATCACAACCTACCAAACGTGCCCTTAGGAATCATGCCACTTAAGTTGTTATGAGACAAGTCTAGAACTTGAAGGTTAGTTGCATTGCAAATTAAAGAAGGGATTTCTCCTATTAAATTGTTATTGGAGAAAAACATACAGTGCATACTAGAAAAATTTAGAGTGGGAAATGGTCCTTGAAGCATGTTGTCACGAAGATCAACATAATATAATGAATTCATCCCCACATCCCCCAAACATCTTGGAACTCGACCATAAATTCGGTTATTGGAAAGGTCTAAGTATTGTAAATTTTTTGTTAATCTTAAGGAAATTGGGAATTCACTGATATTGGAGTAAGACAAGTTCAAATTTTGAAGATTAGGCAGGGCATAGGTGGTAATATTATTGATGCTAACCAAGTTATTTGAAAAATCAAGATACTTGATATTCTCGAGCTTTAAAAACATTTCTGACCCCGACATAATACTCAAGTTATTTGATGAGACGGATAGGCTAGTAAGGTTCACAAGTCTAGATATTAACCTAGGTATAGAACCCTGTAGCTTATTATAGCTCAAATCAAGGTTCTGTAATGAATTGGAATTGAATTCACCAATCTTACCAATGAAATTTGAATTTAAAGAGAGAGAAATTAGATTCAAACCACATACATGATTAGGAAGGGGACCAACAAGTTGATTGCTGTCAAGGAATAAGCTTGAGAGATTCGGCAAGTTGAATAGTGATGGTGGCAACAAACCTATTAAAAATATTCACCAATAATAAAAAAAAATTGTTAGTTTGATGCGTCAGACAAAAAGACTTAAAATTTAAAAGTGGTAATAGAATCTCATCGCTAAAACTATTATATGATAGATCCAGATATGTAAATTTTGTAAGATTCCCAAGCCATGCTCGAATTGACCCGTAAAATTGCAATGAGGGAGAGCCAAATGCTTTAAGGACTTCAAATTACTGATAGAATTAAGGAATTCTCTTGTAAACATTCTCCCAGAGAGAGCTAAGAACTTCAAGGAATTACAGCTCCAATTAGACTTTTGAAGAGAACCTTCAAGGTTCCAATTTCTTGCTAGATCAAGGGTTTGTATACTTGGAAGGCAGAGGATGTTGTTTTCAAGTTTTCCTTGCAACTCACAGTAAGAGAGACTAAGAGTTGTCAAAGAGGACGATAGATTCATCAAAGAATTAGGTCTAATTGAGGACATATTTGTGGAATCCAGAATAAGTTCCCTTAATTGAGTTAGGTTACTAATGACACTTTTCCATACTGGAGCTTCGATTAATAGCTCATTGTAAGAAAAATCAAGTGAAACTAGTGAAGACAATTGAGAGATTTCAAACAGGATTTGTTTAGAAAATGTGGAAAGAGGAAGATTAAGATGAGTCAAACTCTTAAAGTTGCCAAACTCAGAAGGAATTAGGGAGTTATGGAACCAATTGTCAGCAAGGTTCAACCTCCTAAGATTGGGATGAAAAAACAGGGTACTGTTGGAAAGAATGTGGCCATAAAGCCAGTAGGAACTAAGGTCCAGGCCGACCACATGGCTTGTGTTTTTGTCACTCTCAATTGGCTTCTTATTCTAAAAATTTTGTTGCAATAAGTTTCTAGAGGTACTCTATTGTAACAAAAATTATTGTTGAATCAACTCATTTATCATTACAATACAAAGACTGCGTTTTGATCTATTCCAAGAGATTGATTTAATTTCTTGTTCTGTTACAACTTACAAGTAGTTCATTTATAGTAGTTCATTTATTTTCTAACTTTTCGTTATCTCCACACTTCAAGAAAATAGCCTTATTGCAATGAAATTTTGTTGTTGCAATAAGTTTAATTTTGTTGTAACAAATCTCTATTGCTACAAAGTTTTTCGTTGCCCATTGATGCAATAAAGTCTATGGCAATAGACTATTGCAACAAAAATTCCGTTGCAATAGAGTTTTGTTGCAATAAAAGATTTTTATTATCATTAAAAATACTTTATTGCAACAAAATATATTGTTCCTATAATATTTTGAAGATATTTTTATGCTGTTAACAGGTTAAATATGATGTGTTTAGTGGGGAAAAATATATATATATATATATTTAAAAATATATAAAAAATTTATTGTAGCAAAAATTATTGTTACAGTAACTTATCACAACAAAACGTTTGTTGCAATAAGTTTCATAGGTACTTTACTAACTTATTGCGACAAAAATTTTGTTGCAATAAATTATAGTAACAAAATTTTGTTTTTGCATTAAAGTATTTCTAATAATAATAAAAATCTTAATGGCTCAATGGCATTAAGATTTGTTGCTAAGAATGGCTTCAATGCCATGGCAAGGTGGACCATGAATGAGTACCGACTTGACGGAGAATTTGCAAAAACGGCAAATCATGTAAGTTTTTTTTCTTTTTTTTTCTTGATTTTCTATATTAAAAATCCGTAATGCTCTGTTTCTTGATTTTGTTTGAAATCTATTTGTATCGTTTGGTTCTCAAACTTGATTGCCACATCTGTATTTGTCTTGAAGTTAATAAATTTTGAACAGGAATTTGATTTTTGACTCATATACTCAAATGGGTATTCCTCATTTTATTGATTTGTTACTTAGATTTTAGTCACTGAATTATGTTACTATTTTTTTTTTTTCTTGAGGATTTGACCAGTTTTGTCAAGTGGCCATTTGAATTTAGGGTTTTAATGTCCATAGTTTTCCTTGCTATTGGTGGATTCTAGATATTGTGGATTTTTCATTTTAGTCATGGTGATCCAATTTGTTAACTGGGACTGTTGAAAACAGTGCTTAGTTCCCATTTTATTTGGTTGCTCTAATGTTGACCTAGTTTTGGTTTTTCTAATGATGCTTGCTTAATATTGTTGCATATATTGCTCAAATTAAGTTATTGGGTGAGATTTATAAATAAGCATGTGTGAGTGAGAACATTTATGAATTATTTTGCTGGATGTATATGTTAGAATGTCTAGCAAAGGATGCACCTGAGAATAATAGATGAGTGAACTTTAACATGTTCTGGGAATTGGGTGTCTATATATATATATATATATATAAAATTGATTTTATAAGTCCGACTTTAAATGCTTATGCTCATCCATTTTATTTGGTTAATTACAATTATGGTGACCCACTTTTTTTTCTTAATGATGCTTAATTGCTTAATGTTGTATATTGTCCAAAATTATTTGATTTTATTTATTACGGAATAAACAGCCATGGATTTTTTGCTGATGCATATGTTTCCTAATTTTTCTTGTTTAATAATTTAAAAAATAAAAAAAGACACAATGCAAAAATTTCAATATGGTTTAAACATCTCCCTAAATGTTTTTATCGTTGTTGTTATTACATGATAATTATGTCATCTGTTGCATTTCAAAGAAGGAGAATATCTAGAAAACCAACATCTAAGACCTCATTGGGCAAGAGATGGAGCATCTCCAATCAATCTATATTAACTTTTTTTTTTTTTTTAATAGAAAGTAAAAAACACTAATTTCATAGTATTTCATTTTTATTAATTCCTAAATAGGGATTGTGGGGCCCGTGGGCCCGGAATCCCCGGCCCACCTTTAAGCTGGCCCAAGGCCCAAGTCGAGGAGAACAATTGTCCCAGATAGTCATCCAAAGGGTTTTTAGCCCTTTTCGGACCCATGTCGAGGACACACCCTTCCTCGGCATACCTAGTCTAATCCTGGGTAGGGGGCAAACCCAAAATAGGTGGTCACATCCACACTTAATATGTTTGCCTGACCCTCTAGGCTACATTAATGAGGACAAGACCCCTGAACAGTGCAACCTTGGAGGCCGCAACCCACAGTATGATGAAGAACCTGTCTGATGGGACAAGTTCTGGAGCAGTAGCCTGGATGGCCAACAGCTGTAAGGCTAGGATCAAGCCAAAGGGCATATATAAGGCAAAGAGCCCCCTCGTAAAGGGGGGGCCTCCTCGGCGCCTGCCGAGGAGCAACCCCAAGTGAAGAAAAACTAGGGAAAAGCTCAAGGAGGACCGGCAAGAGGCTGGCCGGAGCCAAACCCTTCGTCCCACTCTCTATAAATTTATTGTCGGGGGTGTCCTTCCAAAAACGGAGCCCCTACAGGGATATATCATTTTTTTTTTTTTTTTTTTGGTAATTTTCTGAATGAGTTATAGCATTTTTTAAATGATTTTTGCAAATTTATTAGATTAATCATGTTAATATCTTATTGTGATGTATTTGTTCCTAACTTGACCTTTGCTTTATCTTGAGCATGTATATGACATTAATAATTAACACTAATTTCACAGTAATTCATTTTTATTATTTCTTAATTAGTACTATTTTATTTTTTTATCATTTTCTGAATGTGAGTTTCGTTCATCATTTTTTAATGGTTTTTTCAAATTTATTAGATTAATGGTGTTAATATCTTATTATTCTGATGTATTTGTTCCTAAAATTGACCTTTTCTTTATCTTAGGCCATGCCACGCCATCCCATTTCAAAACATAAAAAAAAGAGAGGAGGAGAGGATGAAAGAGATATATATGTAATACAAGATGAACGATTCAAATGTACCTTAGGATCTTTATGACTCTTATTTAGACTCTAGGGTCATACTGTTAAGCTCGTTCAAAAGTTATAACTAACTCTAAGTGTATTAAGACTATTAGTTACAAAATTATTCAATTTCCTAATTTCTTTTTGCTTTTTTTTAAATAAAAAAAAATTAAAAGAAATTAGTAGACAGTTTTTCACACTAGATATAGTGTACATGCTACATGCAAACACTAAAAATGCATGCAAGCCAATACATGGGTATCTTAGTTGGACTTTGAACTAAGTACCTCCTTCACAAAGAAATATTATTCAGCAATAATCAACTCCCAAATCTGGGGCCTATATAAGTATTCCCATATCACATCATATATTGAAAGAAAACAAAAATGAAATTACAACAACAAATAAAGAAATAAAATCAAATGTTAAAAGTAGATTTAGAGTCTATTTGAGAACAACTTATTTAATTTATTAATGAAAGTTTATTACTGAAAGTATAATAGAGAAAAACTATATGAGAAAATAAAAATAAAAGAAAAAGTCATGTGAGACCTAGAAGACCTGTATTCAGTGCTTGTATTAAACAAAGTAAACCAAAAAGTAACTCAAGTGGGCCCACAAACATTTGCAAATGATGTTTTATTCTTGAAAAAGTAGCAAGTGGGCCTACGACTAATCTAAAGTTTCACGTGGGCAACTTGAAATAAGCCGAATAAGCTAAAAGCTAGTTTTTTCAACTGTTTCCAAAGGCAGCCTAAATCAATCAGGTTCAACAAGTTGTGAGAGATTTTCACAATTCACTCAAATACCAATGGGCTTAGTCTGTGATCGAATGCTATAAAAGATTTTTGCCCCCTCATCTTTCGCCAATTGGTCGTTGGATGGATTGGTAAGGCACACGATCCGACAAGTGGTATTAGAGCCTGGTCATAGGTTCGAGTCGTTGGAGCCGCATTGTGAGGGAGGGATTGTGAGGAATTTTCACAATTCGCTCCAATATCAATGGGCTTGGTCTGCGATCGAATGCTATAAAAGATTTGTGCCCCCTCATCTTTCACCAATTGGTCGTTGGATGGATCGATAAGGCGCACGGTTCGACACAAGTAATAGGCCTCCATCATCCAAACCCAAAGACAACAGATGGCCTATCCTCCTCTGTTGAGGTCCAAAAACGCTAGTGGTCAAAGGCTTGTAAATAAACACATTGTTTAGCTACTATATAGTCCATTAGCATGAGTAAGACTGTTTTATGCATAAGCGAAGAAAAATTCAATTAGATTCTCAATTTTACGCCACGTGTTCCATATAATTTTCAATTTTGTGCAAAGTGAATTATTGAGTGTAAAAATTAAAGAGTCTAAATCCAATTAGATTCTAATTTGGATTTCAATTGGAGTCTAATTTCGCACCGCGTGTCTATCTATTTTTTTTTTTAATTTTTGTAGCAAGTGAATTATTGGATGTAAAAACCGAAGAGTTTAAATTAAATCAAATTCTAAATCATTGATGTCGCGGAAGCCTGAAGAGAAGCACACACGATGCTCTCTTGATGGAACAGAAACTAAACTATTAGTTCCTGGTAGTAAACCTCGAATCCACGAGGGGTTTCCCTGAATCCACATGGAGATAAAACTGGAATCCACCAGAAGAAAATTTGATAAAAGTCTGTGTTTTATTGATAATAGTCTATTTTGCCTTTGACGGCTACAAAACATATAAATACTAAAAAAAAAAAAAACGTTTAAAACCCTAATTCGCACTAATTAAGCAATTAGGTGACAAATTACCGAATTTTACCAAAAATGGCAAAATTGAGTTAAATGCAGAATCATAAACTACTGACCTTAAGGGCCGTCCCAAAACAGACAGGACCTTATTTTGACTTTTAAACTAAAAATTATTAAGGAAAAACAAATAATACTATAAATAGCAAAAACACTGTTATTGGGGCCTTAATGAAGGAATTCGCCTAAATTTTGGTGACGTTCATGGCGTCATGAATCTGGATCAGAACGTCATTTCCCTTTAACCTACCAAATTTCATGCAATTCCGACACTGTTACCCCGATGGCCCCTACTGGCACCCTCCTTTGATCTTGCGTTGTGACTTCCTGTGCCCCTGCTACTCAAGGAAGGCATGTGCCATCTGTTCTACATCAATCATAGGCCATTGTACTATCCTTTTGAAGGGGATTTCATTATCTTTAAAATGGATAAAATTTTATTTTGATCAGATGGTTGGATAAAAAATTCAAACTCAGCAAAAAAATGGCAAGCTAAAAAATGGCAAGCTTTTGGGATTTTGAACTCTTGGATCATTAGAATAACTAGCTTGTAACTCCATGCATATGTATGGATATACTTAAAAAATACACATTAAGATGCATAGTATAATAATCTTATATATATAATTTAAATATTATTGATAGTCATTCTTTTTTTTTTTTTTGATAGGCCAAGAATATATTGACCCCTTATGGTAAAATAATTGATTTCAAATCCTTCTTCTTCTTCTTCTTCTTCTTCTTCTTCTTTTTTTTTTTCAATTATTAAATTATTAATAAACAAAGTATAATAAGAAAAACAAAATACATAATATTTACATTATTAGTGTAATTTAATTATTTTGTCTAAAGTCAGCCGTACCTTATTGGAATTTATGACATGTAATTTTTAATTGATTTCTTAGACCTCAAAACCTGTTTAAAACATTATTAGAACAAAGAGCATACACAGCAATAATTCAATTACACAAATATTTTTATCAAAAAGAAAAAACAATGAGATAGGTACAAAAATTCATATGGTCATTTATAACAGGGAAACTGAAGCAAACAAGAAATATTCATATAATTGAGAAGGTACATGTAATCACATCATATGGAGATATACAGAGGAAAACGAATATCCACTCATAATTGAGGTAGCAAAACTTCCAAATCAAATCACATGTCAAACATCGTGCCAAATGCAAATAATGCTTAAAAGAAAATCCTAACTCCCAGTTTTATTAATCTGAAATTTAAATAATAATAATAAATTATTTTTCCATTATTGAGCAAAACTCCATTAAAGCAACTATCTAGCTTAGTTGTCCTACCAAAACTGAAATTTCTGCCACTCTCCATAGGACACGTGGAAATGCCGCTGCTATTAGGAAAGAAAATTAATTAAACCCAATTCGAAAAAAGACAAAAAGAAATTGAAATTGCATAGGTTAAACTTTCCACTACTGTTCTGACCATTGGAGGGTTATTATATCTAATGACCATTTTACCCCACATCTCTGACCTCTCTCTCTTTTTATATATAAATATGCTCCAACGACACTCGTTAACATTTCCCTATAAATATAACCTTCCTTAACTCAATGCAAAAATTTCACTATGGTTTAAAGTTTGAACGTCTCCCTAAATGTTTTTATTGTTTTTGTTATTGCAGGATAATTTTGTCATCTGTTGCATTTCAAAGAAGGAGAATATCTAGAAGACCAACATCTAAGACCTCATTGGGGAAGAGATGGACCATCTCCAATCGATCTATATTAACTTTTTTTAATAGAAAGTAAAAAACACTAATTTCACAGAATTTCATTTTTATTCTTTCTTGAATAGTGATATATCATTTTTTTTTGGGGTCATTTTTTGAATGAGTTACAGCATTTTTTAATGATTTTTTCAAATTTATTAGATTAATCATGTTAATATCTTATTCTAATGTATTTGTTCCTAATTTGACCTTTGCTTTTATCTTAAGCATGTATATGACGTTACTAATCAACACTAATTTCAAAGTAATTCATTTTTATTATTTCTTAATTAGTACTATTTTATTTTTTTTTCATTTTATGAATGTGAGTTACGTACATCAGTTTTTTCAAATTTATTAGATTAATCGTGTTAATATCTCTATTATTCTGATGTATTAGTTCTTAAATTTGACCTCTGCTTTATCTTAGACCATGCCATGCCATTTCGAAACATAAATGAAAGAGAGGAGGAGAGGATGAAAGAGATATATATGTAATACAAGATAAACGACTTAACTATACCTTAGGATGTTTATGAATCTTATTTAGACTCTAGAGTGATACCAGTAAGCTTGTTCAAAAGTTATATTAGCTAGACTTAAGTGTATTAGACTATCAGTTGCAAAATCATCCAATTTTCCTTATTTCCTTTTGCTTTTTCTTTTTTTTTTTCTCTTTTTTAAAATAATACTAATAATTTCCTGTTGGTATTAGCGGATAGGTAAGAAAATAAAATAAAAGAAATTAGTAGACGGTTTTTTACACACTAAATTACGTGCTTAAACCGAGTGCTGGTACATGCAGACACTAAAAACGCATGCAAGCCAATAATTGGTTGTCTTATTTGGACTTTGAACTAAGTACGTCCTTCACAAAGAAATATCATTAAGCAATAATCAACTCTCTAAACCGGGGCCTATAAGTATTCCCAGATCAGATCATATATTGAAAGAAAATAAAAATCTAATTACAACAACAAATAATGAAGTAAAATCAAAAGTTAAAAGTTGCTTAAATCAATCAGGTCCAATAAGTTATAGGCCTCCATCATCCAAACCCAAAAACAACGGATGGGCTATCCTTCTCTGTTTAGGTCCAAAAACACTTGCGTTTTTAGGACCTCATGTGCTAATTTACAAGTACTTGTGGTCAAAGGCTTGTAAATAAACACCTTGTTTAGCTAGCACAGATCATTAGCGAGAGTACGAACCATTTTATGTTGAAGCTTAGAAAATTCAATTAGATTCTCAATTTTTGTTACGTGTTTTATTTAATTTTTAATTTTGTGCAAAGTGAATTATTGAGTGTAAAAATTAAAGAATCCAAATTCAATTAGATTCTAAGTTAGATTTCAATTCGAGTCCAATTTTGCGCTACGTCTCTATCTAATTTCTTAATTTTTATAGTAAGTAAATTATTGGATGTAAAAACCAAAGAGTTTAAATCCAATTAAATTCTAAATCATAAGCCCTTAAGCTATCATTTTGAAGGGAATTTTATTATCTTTAAGATGGATAAAAATTTATTTAAATTGGCACATTAGATCAAAAATTCAAACTTTGCAAAAAATGGCAGGCTTGGGATTTTGAACTCTTGGATCATTAGAATGATTAATCCAAGGCTCGTGGGAATAAAAAGCATTTTTCATTTAATTCCTCATTTTCTTACGTTTTAAAAGTGTGGTTTTCATTTTTTTAGGACTTAAACCAATATTTTGGCATACTAACCGAGATCTAACATAATACTGTATCAATAAATAGAAGGTTCCAAAAACAAAACAAAATTCTCATTAAGATTGGCCCCACACCTCACAAGAGCATCAGCATATTTGTTCGCTTTCCTATAGTGGTATTGATTTTTTACTAAAGGGATTCACTTCAGACCTTCCTTGCAGTGCTAAAATTGAATCATTTGCATTGGAAGGCTCATTTACTTTGCTGAGCAGATCAAAAACCAGCTTGGCATCTAGCTCAATTTCTACAGCAAGAAGATTTAAGGAGATGCAGAGGTTAATCCCATCTCTTAATGCTCAAAGCTCAGCTGTTAATTACTTACTGAAATTGTTGTCTATATATGGTATCTATACTATAGCTAGCCTTAAACTCCCTATTATATTTAGCATGGTTTGTTATTGAAAATTATTAATATATTAAAGGAAACTTACACTCCCACTCAATGTACTAATCCCATCTCCGTCATCCATTGAATTTTGGCAAAAATTGGCTTCCCTTAAAACATGCCTCTTTTATATCATCTTTCTTTCTTCCCAATGTAAAAAGGGTAAAATCAATTACATTTAGTGTGTTTCAAAACTGAAAACCTGAGTTAACTCTCATTTTCATATATGATTACACAACCACTGCTCATGTCGAAATATTGGAGCACACATACGTGTTATTGTGTAAAAATATTTCAAAATTGCGAGGTGAAAAGTTCTTATTAGTAGAAGATAAAGTAATATTAGTGAGGAACACTCTTGCCTAGTTGTCTTAACTTTTTCACCAATGCGGTTTCTCATGCCACCCTATTATTGTTATAATAAAAGTTTATGTTTTTAGCTAACAATGTTGGATCTAAAGGCTCCAGCCTTTGGCTCATATTATTAGCTATTCAAATCAACACATAACATGTGGCAGCATATAGTACAAAGTATGATTCCACTGCTTGTTGGATAGAAAAGCTTTGAATGTTTTCAACATAATTTTAACTCACTAAATTGAGCTTTGAATATTAAGAGATGATATCCTAAGTGGCCACTATCCGCTAAATCATAGACCAAACAATTTGTGCTAACAGAGTAATCGACAATAGGTAAAGAGATGAACACTTGTTTTGTTGGTAGGATATTCCAAGCTATTTCTAGATAAAACCCTCAAGTCACATATAAATAAACTATCGATTATTTAAATGTGAGAATAGCACTTTTTAATTTAAGCATAAGTGGTTTTCAGGCAATTTTGCTTAAAAAAATATAGAGACTGTGAAGTAAATAATAATAATAATGGTAAATTATATTTTGGCTCTTTTAGTTTTGGGGCTATTACCCATCTGGTCTTTAATTAAAGTTTTATTTTCTAATACTTTAATTAGTGGCTAAAGTTGTCTTTATTATTAATGTAGAGCTTCCAAATAAGTCTAACTACGATCCCTTAAATATTACATGCAAGCTTAAAAACAACATTAAGTTCCTAAAAATTTCTATCTAAAAATAAATAAATAAAAAGGTTCCTTAAAACTTCATCCATATTAGCATGATAGCAACTTTGAAAAATGTTTAATTTCTTTTTGCTTTTACTAAAAACATATTCAGTCCAAGGGGTTAAAATAAACCCACCCATTAAGTTGGTAATATATATATATATATATATATATATATATAAATGAGGTACAAAGCACATTTCCTGCTCTTTGCTTTGAGTGTGCTGGTTTGAAATACACTTCTTTCACTGTCTTCTTTGTACTTGTTTGGAATCTTTCTCTTGGTATGAGCTAGGTTTGAAACCCCACTTTTTGGTCTACCTCCTCTCCAAACCTTTTCCCGATTGGTCATTCATTACACTCTCATTTCCTAACTTTGACTTCAGTGTGGTTAAATCACCTCACTAGGAAAGACAATATAGTCATATCGAGAGAACTAGAAGCTATCAATTAAACAACCTACGGGAGGTCCATTCTTGATTTAGGTGTGAAGATACTTGTGACATTGGTAGAGTGGGTTGCTTGAGAACAAGAGACATCGGATCTTGATCTTTTGCTAAGGTAGTTTTTTTTTTTTTTTTTTTTTTTTTTTTTTTTTTTTTCATTTTAATTTTTTAAAACCTAGTTGAAATAAGTTTGAATATGATCCTTTTAACAACATCTTGACCTTTTTAAACACACACATACAAAAAAGCCCAACAACAATTTGATCTAAAATCTGGAAAATAAAAAACTTTAGTAAGCCTAACAACAAAAATAGAAATTTGTTGATCTTAAACCTCAAAAAAAAAAAAAAAAAAAAACCATTTAGATCTCACCAAATTTAAAAGAGATGTAGCTCGTAGGATTTTCTAATAAATCTATCATGCAACAATTTCATATATAAAACCTCATAGAAGGCAATTGTAAAACTTCATTTATTCCCCCTTTTTTTTTTGTAATGACGATATATTCAATTTTTTTTTTTTTAACTTTTGTATAATTTATGTCTCTTATTGGACCCACACAAAAAAAAAAAAAAAGACAAAATTTAGTTATAAAATCGATTGTAGCCTAAAGTTACAACTTTACTCAATAAAATAAATATTACTACATATTTTGAAAATCTAACCGTTGAATTGCATGTTTTTTATGCTCTTAATATACATGTAAAATTTTATGTCAATCGAATATTATTTACTATATGATCTATAAGCTTAAATTTTATGCATAATTTTAAACTACAAAAACTTGTAATTTAAACAATTTATTGATAACATAGCTACCTGAAAGACCACTCTTTCGTCTAAGGATGCCTAACCGCCGCACCGAGAATTCGGGGGGGGGGGGGGGGGGCGGGCGGGGTGGGACACTGCGAGGTGAGTAGTTTATCTGGGGCGGATGCCTCCTAAAGAGTAACGGAGGTGTGCGAAGGTAGGCTCAAGCTAAGATTCTGCTCGTGAGCGTAATGGTATAAGCCTGCCTGACTGTGAGACCGACTGGTCTGATAACATAGCTACTGATCTTTAATTTTTTAGAAATTTTGCAAGCATGGAGAATATAATAAAAATATATAATTCAATAGTGAATTTGTCAAAATTTAGCACTAATAAAAAATTATTGAGTAAGGTTGTTAAATCCTACAATTGTAGCCGTTGTTGCTTGTACCAAATCTTTGCCTCCATGCCCACATCCAAACTGCAAAATTACCACAGTAAGCTCCCTTTAAAACACCTATTAACTTCATAAATATTCTTTGTTTGAAACATCTAGTTGTCATTGGTTTTGTTGCCAAACATGGTTCAAGTTATGGGTTTCATGTAGCTTTACTGCCATTGTTGTCAAATAAAAGATCTGAAATTTAATTCCTACCTATACCAACCAAATTAATTGAAATTTTGGTCTGACAATAAAAACCCTAAGTTGAAAGTTGAATATGACTCGAGAATTAAAAAAAAAAAAAAGGTTTCAGGTTGCAATTCTAGTGAATCACACTAATGTGGCAGAGCATGTGGCAATGGAGAGTAACGGAGAGAATACTGATGTAGAGGATGAGAATCATACGGCCAGTGGCGTCTGCCGTTAAAAAGCATCATCCATCCTACCTATTTCACATCTTCTTCTTCTTCTCTTTTTGCCAAATCCGAATTCAGGTCCTTAATTTTTGCTTATTTCTTTGTCCAAATTATATTCAAGGCCTCAGTATATCCAACTTATATGGTTTGGTTTCGTTGAAGGTCAGTTCTCTACTTCTCTCTCTGTTCATATACATATATTTACTTGTTTTGCTGTGATTAACAATGATTGATTGGTGAATGTAATTTTTGAAAAATGGGATCTTTTTTTATTATTTCTTTATTTTTAGCTCAAATATCTAATGGGTTTGAATTTTTTTAGAGATTTATTGACAATGGTGCAAGAATTTTTTTTTTTGGGATTAATTATTGATTTTTTTTAGTTATGTAAGAGGGAAATAAGCTAATTCTAGGCACATTATTCTTGCTTTTCCATTTGTAACATGGGTTTTTTCTGACACTAAAAAAACTAGTTGCTAATAATTAGCTGGGCATTCTTACTATGAAGAGTCAAGTATTAGTTTTGTATTTGTTGCTAGTTCAATTGAATCATCTTTTATTCTGATGCTAAAGGGGTATTGGTCTTGGCTTGGATGGGTTGGCTTGTTTCTTGAGTTGAGCTTGGTTGGGATGTGATGTGCAGTCTCGGAGGTTCAATTGCTTGTGTTGAGATAGATGTTGAAATTTGGAATTAGTGACCCAGAGTGTAATTTCTTCTTTGGATTTGATTTGGGAAAACATATGCCTTTCTTTTACCATATGTAGCCGATACTAACTAGTCTATCGAGGATCCATAACTAATCCCAAAATTTTTGGGACTTTAAAGGCTTTGTTGTTGTTGTTGGATAAGCATTTCATTACCATGTAACTATTAACCGTCCAAAGATGATGTTGATTCTAATGTGTTCTTATCTAGCTAGACATCAATTGTTCATATGAGATGGACACTTCTAAACCAACACCCTGCGGACCCCCAAACCCCCCCCCCCCCACATCTCCATGCGGGGACACTCCTGTATGTATGTCCTCATTGTGTT
The DNA here is from genome assembly GCA_030445155.1 of Quercus variabilis. NCBI lineage: Eukaryota > Viridiplantae > Streptophyta > Magnoliopsida > Fagales > Fagaceae > Quercus > Quercus variabilis. Next base: position 72,352,541 of record CP129448.1, on the reverse strand, counting down.
GGGAGAAAAACATTTTTCTTTTATTTGAAAAGAATTCCTTTGATTTTAGATATGTTTCTAAATATTTTGATAGTATATGCCTACAAATAAATAAGATATACCTAAAATTTGTATTAATAAATTAATTTTCATATCCCCACTAGTTGTGTCGTATTTTTCCAAGAATTGTGTGTTTCTATATTTATTTTTGTTGGTCACCTCAGTTATCGACACTGCTTGAATCTCTACTCCATTGTGTAACTTGCATTTTGTGAACAATTTGGAGAGGAACAATCAAAATTTTGATGGGGTTGAGATATCTGTTATTGAGATTAAATAATTTTTTTGGGGCACTCTTTGTTTGAAGGCTGTACTATAATGATTGATGGGGTATCTTGTAGTTCTTTAGCAGATTTCATGGATCTCTTAAATGTCATTGTAATTCTCTGGGAGACTCTACCATTGGAGTTCTCCTTCTTTCACAATAATTAGTTATTATTTATCAAAGAAATAATTTGTTTTAGTTTTCAAAAAAGGGGCATGAATGTTATCTTTCTGATTCTAGCACAAGATGTTGCCCATCCACAACTTAAAATGAGAATCATCAATTGAAATTTGATATGTTGCTGTTCATACTATTTTAATTTGCAAGGTAGTTTCTTTCTTGATTAATTACATTATCCAATCATCAACCCAGCATATCTTTAAAATGTTCTTTTCTTAAGTTTCTTCTTTTTGCTATCTTAAATTATAGTAAATTTAATAGTTTTTTTTTCTTAATAACGTTTTTCTAATGATAATTAAATAAGTAAAAGAACTATCAGAAATTAGAATATGGATCATTATGTGACATGTTGTAATGGATCAACAAAGAAGCTAACAGGGTTAAATAATGTAAAGTTTTCCTGAAGTTAATATTTCTAAATACACTTTGGAGATGGTATTTTTTAGATGTTTTTTTGTTGTTGTTACTGTACCTATGTGTTTACATAGACTTGGTTAGTGCTTTCTGAATTGAAAATAAATGTGAAAAATTATAAGTTCACTCTGTTGTATTCTGGTGGTAAGTGCCACATAGACTATCTTTATTATTGTCCATTTAATTAGTTCTTCATAAAAATCTATCTGACTGTGAAGGGCTAAATAATTTCTCTAATTAATATTCAATTCTTTCTTCAATTTTGGTTTGATTCACAACAACTCTGATAATCATTGGCACCCTTAGTGTTCATATACCTATTTCATATGTTTTTTACTTATTTGGAATAGAGTATCTGAATATGCTCATTGGATCAACAGACATCTATACCAAATATTTTTCCTACGTCAATAGCAATATCATCTTTATCTTTAAATTATTACTGGGTGTTTTTTTTTTTTTTTTTGCCCCTGTTTCATGTTGTTGATTATTATTGCATCAGCTTTGGTCATGGAGTAATCAATGTCAACAACATAGTTCTCTTGGCCCTTTTTCGTTGAGGGTTGATAACCAACTAAAGTGAATTTTGGCATACTAATTTCCCCTTTTCCTGGCAATCCTTATTTTTTTGCCCGAAACCCCGCACGGTGGGGGTGGGGTGTGGGGGTTGGTTATGGCCTATGGGACCATAATTTTCTTGCATTTATGAGATTTTGTGTCAGGTCAAGTGAGTGATTTTTTCATTTTTGACATTCTAGATGATGATTGCACTTTTTGTCTGACTGATGTCAATTTTTATACCTGTTTGGCAATGGATTGGGATCAAGTGCAATACTTGCAATTCACCCACGTTCTTTCAATTGGGATCAATAATTGTTAATTTTCGATCTTCTGAAAATGTTGCAAGCATGAAGGATATAAGAAGAAAATATAATCCAATGATGGATTTGTCAAAATTCTCAATAAAAAGATATTGAGTGAAGTTATAACTATTGGCTGCAATTAAGTTTATAGACAAACTTTGTCCTTCTTGAAAAAGTTGCACATTAATTACAAAATATTTGTCTAAGTCGTCATTATTATTATTATTATGGTATAAGTGCAAAACCTACCCTTTAAATTTTACTAGAATTTGTTTCATATATCTAACTTTACTCTTGTTCGATTGAATCTTTTAAGATTAAAGTTTATTTAATTAAGGTATTTCATTAGTATCCATTAGAAAATTGTCATTAAGTTTGGCTTTCCTATAAATTTTTAAATTAAAAAATATATAAATTATTTTTAAAAAAAAAATTGAAAGAGAGCATTTTTCTCTGGACAACGGTGCATGAAGTTGGGGCAAGTATATGGAATGACATGGTATTTTGAATTCTAGGTGCTGGTTAGAATTCTCTTTCAACTAAAAATGATTGAACCCTTTGAAAATTTCCAGCAATTTGATAGATGGAGGAGACAAAGATCTATATGATAATCATGGTGGAGCTTCCACAACTTCTTATGAACAGTAAAATAAAGTATGAGGTAAGCTCACCTTTTTCATCTAACTATTGTGGGGGGACTGCTACTGACATTTTATTAGGCTACTTTTTCTTCAGTGCAATATAGACAATTTAAATTGCTTAAATTCAATTATGATTTAAAAAAAAAAAAAAATTTGAGAACCATGACATTAGGATTTTAGCCAACTAGTTCGAAAGTATTCTTAAGGCATTCTCTAATTATGGTTGTCAAAATTGCGATTTGAATTGTAGGATCGCACGATTTTACGATCCCATCTCATCAAAACGTTTAGAATCACATTAGAATCGTAAAAATGGTAGGATTGTGTGAGATTGTATAGGATTGTAGAATCGTATGGGATCCTACCGATCCTACCAAAATATCAGTTTTTTTTTTTAATTTTTTTTTAAGGGATAAATTTTTGATTTTGATGAAACTTTAAGGGTTTTTTTTTTTTGGTCTATGTTGTGATGGTATGGCTTTTTAATTTTTTTTATAAAATTATGTCAACCTAAGCAAATGTTTTCTAGTTTTTAGTTTACTTGTAATAAAAATGAAGGAATGCTTTATCATTTTTAAATGAAGAATTTATATTGGCTTTGCTACATTTTAAGCTATAATGTTGTTAAATTTTTTTGATCAATATACTAATTTGTGTTTTAATATTACTAAAATGTTTTTCTTTTATATAATTTTATTAGTATGCTTGTATTTGTATATTGATTGATTGATTTTTTTGAGCATGCTCTGTAATTGTTCCTGAGCGATATAACTTGAATAGTTGAGTGTGAAGTTGTATCTTGATCTCCTTTGCAGCTCTAATATATAAATATACAATGTTTACATAGATAATAAAATGGTTGATGATGATTAGGACGGTGGTCATAAGAACTCTATAATGAGAATAATTAAATGTTCACTTCACCTTAATATTAATCTTGCTTTTGAATTTCATATTTTAGTTAGCTAGTTTCCATTTGATAACTTATTTTGAATTTTAAACTTAGAACTTAGAATTTGGAAAATATTTCCATATTGTTAATAAATATTTTGGTATTTGGTTACTAATTAAACATTTATTGAACTTTTTAAATATATTGGGTCAAAATGTAAATATATTTGTTTCGTTAGTAGACGTAACGATGTAAGACATGCAAATTACATCATATAATGCAAATCTTTTTTCTTTTTCTTTTTCTTTTTTTTTTTAATTTTTTTTATGGATAAATTCGCAATTTATGTGATTATTTAACATACAAAGTCATTCTCAATATGTTTTTTACTTTAAATATGAAAATATGTAGGATCTTGCGATTTACGATCCGATCTTACGATCCACGATCCTACTTACCTTTCACGATCTTACGTAAGATCCCGATTTTGACAACCTTAACTGTAATATCAACATCATAAGAAAGTGGACAATAGTACTGTGAAATTTATGGGTTTAATTTGTTTACTAAAAGTTTATGTTTAATGGTTACAAATGATGCTAAAAACAAGAATAAAGATTGGATCAAAATTTATTAAAAAGAAAATCTAAAAGGAGCAACGCGGTCTTGATAACTAATAAAGCCTGCTACAAGGAGTTTTGACTCTTATGAGGGAAAAATAAATAAATAAAAGAAAAAAAAGAAGAAAAATGTTGAAATATTTTGTGTAGAGCTTAGGGTAATTTGCTAAAAAGTAAAGTGGACTTAAGCGTGTAATGGTGGAAGACAATCAAGGAATGAAACTTGCATTCAAACTTATAAAGCTTGCATTCAAATTTTGTGTAGAGCTTAGAGTAATTTTCTAAAAAGTAAAGTGGACTTAAGCGTGTAATAGTGGAAAGCAATCAAGGAATGAAGCTTGCATTCAAGCTTGCATCTAATTATGACTCTAATAAACTGGCCTTCAGTATATAGTCTCTTAGTGCGAAGAATTGCATTTTTTTGTCTCCAACCTGGTGCTAATTTACAAAGTATAGCTCTTAAGCTCTTTCCTTTTAGGTGAATTACACTCCAATCAACTAAATCCAGCCAGTTGAATTTGGGGTCAGAGATTAAACATAAACTCATAATATATTTCCATATCCTTCTAGTAAAATGGCATAGAAAAAAAAAAAAAAGATGATTTCTGTACTCAGTACAGGACTTTCAGCTAAAAGTTATTGACTCGCTCTTGAACATTATAGTGAAACAGAATAGGAAAATGTAATATAATATCATCCTTTAATAATAATAAAAAATAACATGCGAATATATATAGGACTTCAAGTAGCAGGTCTCCCTTCAAATATCATTTGTATATAAAGTTCTTACTCTTCTTTACGAGTGGAAAGATAAATTATTACACACAAAAAATGAGCTGAATATATATTTGGCAAAAATGCAAAACTGACACTCTAATTTTTACATTTTTTTATTCCAGTCCTCTAACTTTTAGTTTTATCAATTTAGTCCCTTAACTTTCAATTTTTGTCAATTCAAGGATTTGTTATAAATCTGTTACTGCTGTCTTTAAACCCACTAAAACAACGTTGTTTTGCATGTGGTTTTTTTTTTTTTTTAATTCGAAATTGAAAGAAAATAAGAAAAATCTGAAAAAAAAAAAAGGAAAAAAGAAAAAAGAAAAAAAGAAAACATTAATTACTTTATAGAATTTAAAAGAAAGAACAATCTAGACTCTTTTTTCGACGTAATAAGCCCATAGTCTCGACCTTAGAAATCCTACAAAAAAAACAAGAAAAAAATTTACACACGCCACTAGTATTTAGATCAACACCTTTTAATTCAATCAATCTGAAAATTCAACCAAAACTGAAAACAAAATGGAGGCTTTGGTTTCTCTGAGAGCAACGGTCCTTCTCTAGCTCACAGACCCAACAAATTATCTGTGAGAAAGTCCATTTCAATGGACTTGCCTACAAGAAATTCGGTTTCTGTTGCTTCTTCTTCCTCTTCCATTAGAGCTCAACAGGTTTTCAAAAGTTTTTATTTTAATTTTTTTAAAATTGGTTTTGTGTAAATGCTTCAATTCTGAGTAATGGGGTTGGATTATATTTCGATTTCTCTGTGATTTTATGCTTTTTTTTGTTTGTTTGTTTGTTTTCATTATAGTTATTTTTCCCTTCAATTCCTTTCTGGGTTTTGGATAATTCAATGTTTATAGTGAAATGCGTGTGGTATATAAGCTTGTCTTCATGTGGGTGTTTGAGTTTTCTGTAATGGGTTTCTATAAAGCAACTAAAGTTTTTTTTTTTTTTTTAAAAAAACCACACGTAAAACGGTGTCGTTTTAGTGCGTTTAACGATAGTAGTAACAGATTTAAAACGGAGTTTTGAATTGACAAAAATTAAAAGTTAGAAGACTGAATTAACAAAATTAAAAGTTAGAGAACTGAAATAAAAATATATGAAAGTTAAAGGGTTAATTTTGTAATTTTACCTACATATTTTCTTCGGCCCTCTTGTTACTCGTGCCTGATATAGAAAGTGACGGTTACAAAAAGGGCAAGTAATATTCTCAAAATGGACAGCTGGTTGGGACACCTCAAGACTAGGAAACTACCTAGAAACTTTTAACCCAAGAGTATAACCCACACGTCCCAAGGGTACAACCTATATTAGAATCTTTCTATTTTTTAGCAATGTGTAAATTTACAAGGCCCATAGGTTTGGATGGGGGCCCAGGAGGGCTTTAGAATGTTAAACCAGAACTACATTATTGGCCCACTTGCTATCAGCTCAAGCATTTGGCATTTATGGTTCACACGCATATACTATTAATAAAGCCAAAACTCAAGTGGGTCCCCCCCCCTCCCCGCTCCCCCACACCCAACCCAAAACCACAAAAAAAAGAAAAAAAAAAGAAAAAAAGATTTCTCATTTAGCCTTACTAGTAAAATAGCAATTTATATCTTAAAAATTTGGCAAATCATCACCCAATTTTCTATATTAATTTGACCACCTTCTACGTTATAGCTTAAGTCATCAATAAAGAAGTTTAAAACGAGCCTACTACATACAAAATGATAAGTCTTATATAAAATGGACATGAAATGTTTGTTATAAGTAATAAAATTTTATTGAAGAAAATGGACATGAAATATTGTAAGTGACATCAAAGTGTTTAGTACCATACATTGCCTAAACCTTTTGAATGTGTCGATAGTCTAATCAAAAGTAAGACATTGGGACTCAACATCAATCTCCTAAATATATCCCCTCATCAATAACACTTAAGTTTTCTTACCCAACTTTAATTAACACATCTAAAAACTACCCACATCATTCATAAACCATTTATTGAAGTTGAAGCCAGATTCTAAAACCAGATTTTTTCACCCCAAATTAACTTGAACATTCATTAATTGCAGTCTCAACTCTCAAAATGATTCTTAACCTAAAAAAGAAAATGGTAGTCTTGAGAATGCGTAAGTAGATATTTAGATACGTCTAACAAATGGTTTGCTAACATGAAAGTTTTGGTGAATTAGCTAATTAATGATGAAAATTAGTCAGTTAATTGAAGTACAAAACAGATTGAGAAAGATATATTTGAGGTGTCAAAGCCCAAAATCCCCCAAAATCTTGAAGTCACATGTCTAAAAATAATCAATCGTAATGAAGAGTATTGAAGACTAGGCCTTGAACACGACCTTACTTCAACAAGAATTTCCTTATTAGTTCGTACCTTTATATCTTTATAATTAAGTAAACAATAATCTAAGCCTGGTATATGGTCAAGAAACTTGTAAGTTGTAATTCAACTAACATATTTTGGTGGGAAAATTTTACTAAATAGCAAATTTTACGAAAACTTTACTAAATGACACATAATCAAACTTATTTAGTTATACAACACTTCTTTGGAACTCAAGTTTTACGTGGAATTTGAATTTGATAAACTTGAATTCCAAAAAAAATACTATATAACTATAAATAAGTTTGACCAGCGCTTTTTTCTTAAATATTTCCTAAAATTATGCTATTTAAAAAAAAAAAAAAAAGGCCCATTTTGGTGTTTTTAAGGAAAAAAGTTTAGATATTCTCTTCCTCATTATAACTATCAAACTATAACAAAAGAAAAATAAATAAATAAAATGGTATTTGGCTTTTCTAGGGCCAAAACAAACAAATAAATTATCAGAACTGAGGGGATTTATTCATATACTAATTTTGTGATACACATTATTGGATACATCTGTTTGTATGTTTTCGTTCAGTTCACCTCCAGGACGAGCTCGTAGTCCTCTTGGAAGGTCTCCTATTGGTCGTAGTAGTACTGCACAAAGCCCAACTTCACTGGAACTGGTAACACTATTAAAGGAAAGGACTTTAGCAAATCGGTTCACAAGCCCAAGATACCCATGCCCGATAATAAAGCCAACCGAGACAAAAGCCCACTAACTACTCACAATCACAACCCATTCCGCTGCCCCTAACGTTACTCAGCCCCTTATCGACCCCAAAGAAACATCACAAGCTGCGTCTCTCACTCAGTCACCCACAGACAACTCCGATACGACGCCGATGGACCATCTAGATCAAGCCAAACACACCCCCGACAACGGAAAACGACACCTTCAAGGAAGAAAAGCGCATTGTTAGCCGAGCAGACGAGTGTGATACTGTTTCCATAGTCTCAGGTTCGGAGTGTGAGCTGTGGGACTGTGAGGAGAAAATAATTCAAGGAGTATCAAATATCAATGGAGGAGCCCCTGTCTTTGCAACCTTTGGCCGTGGCCAATCCACAAATCTATCACCTTGGGTTCTCAATCGAATTAAAGCATTTAGGAAATCTGTAGGGATTTCCTTGGAAGGTTTCGAAGCGGAAATTACTGAGTTGTTTTTAGCCTTAGAGGCTAAGAAAAAATTTGTCTTGCAGGGAGAGAGCTCTCGGAAAAAAAAAAAGGTAACAAAACGGGTGTCAAAGGTAGTAGTAGGGAATTGAAGAGTTTGCTAAGCTCTTGGAATTTTGAGAAGGTTTCTGCTATTTCAAGCAGTGGGGGTGGTGTTTACAATAGAGTTCGAGCACCAGTCGGAAGACGTGGGTGGTCATCATCCTACTCTGGATCACCTAGTCCACGCAAGGTTAGTGTCTGTTATTTTTTGTTTAATAAGAAAATTCGTCCTACTAGATACCTTACGTTGCTTATTCTTTCTAATTATAACAGTCACCTGGGAGATCAAGGAGTTGTAGCCCGAGAAGGTAATTTCTATCCGTGAATGGTTTCCCTTTTATTCATCTAAATACATTTTATTTCTCTTCTAATGGGGTTTTAGCTCAGATGGCTCTTCCTCTGCCCTTGGGATGGAGGGTGAGATCATAGATTCAAAACTCACCAGGCATTTGTGTAACTTTGCAATGAAGAAAAATAAATTTACTACTCACTTTTATGGGGAGAGAAGAGGATATGGGGTTCGTGGTCATTACATAAGTTTATATATTTGGCCGCTCTCCTCTCCCATCCTCTCCCCCCATCTCTCTTTATCCAAACATGGGATTTCAACATAATGAATTTTATTCTTATGCGCAAGGTATACGTGCTTGCAAGATGACATTCCTTCAATTTTCATGTGATGAGTCCAAGATGAAAATGTCTTTGTTGTGTCCGCCACCCCCAGATCAAATTATCATTTTCAGTAACATCTAGTTTTAAGTTCATATCAATATTTATACTCCAGAACTATTGGAAAGTACCTACACATGTATTGTCTTGATGGTGGAAGTTAAACTCCAAACTATTAAATGCTTGTTCCCGTGAGAATTTTGATTTCCAAATGGGACTCTCAATGTGATATGAAGAAGGTAAAATATTTTGGTGGTTGCACTTGGGAAAAATATTTAAGTGGGAGTTTTTTCAGTTATATAACATTAAGTTGGGAAATTTATAGAATTCAAAGAAATGGATATCACTGGAGAAAAGGAGCTCAATGAAAATTTCCTACTCCAAACTGGAAGTTGAGCTGGCATTTGAGTTTCAAAAATGGATTAGAGGATATTTTAGGCAATCAGGCTGGCTTTAGATTTTGGTTTGTACTTTGTAGTTCAATAAATAAGCACTGATGATTATGATAATAACATGAACAGGCTACAACTTGGGAAATTTCAGGTTGGTTAATTCATGGTTTACTGCTACTGCAGTGTTATGTTGTCATCATTATTGTTTGTGTCGACTTAACTGGCATTTTCATTACGTAACCTTCACCGCTAAATCATAATGTCTGTTCTACCATTTCTTGTGGACTGCATAACTTGCATGATTCCAAAGTGCTTCACTGGACTGTTTGGAATTTTGTGGATATATCATAGGCTATTGATTCCCTTGGTCTCACCTTATTGGCAAAGCTATGTGTATTATTTATCCAAAATAAAAATCATAAATATGTGCACATTTGTAGTTTCTCTTCTTGGTGTGAAGATGTTTTCCCTTTTCCATTATCCTCAAATTAATGGAAGATAGAAGTCTGTTTCATCTCAACTTTTGAGGATATAGTTGTATAGACAATAGTTTGGATTTGGATTTTTATTATTTCAAGTTATTTATATCTCCCACTTTCCAAGATTTTCTTGGCAGTGGGATCTTGTTAGGACCAAAAATTGTGGAGAAGAGAATTAGCAACTCAAATAAATTTAATAAAGAAATTTTTTGAGTCATGGTACTCACACATGGTGCATGCCAAACCTCTAGTTAGTTAATAGACTAACAATTTCCTAACTAGGTTCTCTCCTCTATTGACTTTGCCTGAAGTGTAAACTTGATTCCTTTAACACATATCATATTAGGTTCCTTGTTGATATATATATATATATATATATAGTTTTAGTACTTGTGTTTGCAGCTTTAAATGTTTCATGCTTTCATTTATATTTGGGTTTGTTCTAATGCAAGCTTGCTTATGTGTAGGTCCATTAAAGGAAGAAGCAGTAGCAACAGCAGCCGCAGTAGTTTGCCACTGCTGACTCGTAAACCATAGGTAAGCACTGCCTCTCTGTATCCCCATATCCCCCTTGCCCTCCCATTCCCACCCCTCCCCTGTCTTTCCCCCTCCCAACCTCCAAAAAAAGAATCTGAGTTATGTATGATTTAATTTCGAGGTGGTCTTGAATATGAAAACAAGATATTGTGGCTGTAATATGCTCCTGATTTAAGCATTTAGGTTTGTCTCAGTTATGGTGACTATTAGGTTTGTCTCATTTATGTTGGAGGCAATGTTAATCACTGGTTATTTGCTGTTTATTTTTTCAAAAATTTTTTAAGCTAAACACTCTGACGGAAGAAACAACATGCAAAAGCTGTATTCTTGCTTTTATGAGTGCTACACGTACAGTTTGTATGACTAATATTGTTAGTAAGTTTGTGGAAACATGCGGATCCTTTATTCAAACATAAGCTGATGATCTTTGATTGCCCTTCTCTCTAGCTATTTGAAGAATCAAATATAATACTGGCCCTTGTCTTCTTGAATGACTTGTTTAATTAGTTGATTGTTCATCCACAGGTTTTTCAACAAGAGAGAATATAGTGTCTCATATGGTTCATTGGTGTTGCTGTTGGATGTTCAAAATATAAGGTGATTTTGGTTCAATCCAGTTTAGCCATCTAGTTTATAGGTTTTCAGAAAAACCCTTGGGTTTCACTGGTTTAGTTGGGTTAGTTGCATTCCTGGTATTTTCAACTCCATTGGTCATATCCATTGGTATGGCCAAGATTGTTAAATCGGGATCTTATATAAGATCACTGGAAGGGTTCAAGAATTGTATTGTAGGATCAAATCGAAAATCGTAAGTTCTTACTTTTTGTTGAAGAATAATAAAAAAAGTACAATAAAAAAGACTCTGTATGTTGAATAAATCATTAGAATTAAGAAATATTCCATTAAAAAAAATGTTTTAGTTTAATAGAGTGTAATCATACCTGTGTAATCATACCTACATTAGTGCATCAATAACAAATTCTTCATTTAAGAATTGCTATATATAAAAAATAAAGTCCATTTGTGCATTGGGGATTTATTATTTTTGGAGAAGGGAGGCAAGTTGAAGTTTATGGTAAAGGTTTGGCTCCAACAAGGAATATGACGTGTTTTATCATGTGCAATATACAAAACTCATTTGGTTGGTTAAGTGAATCATGTGCAATGCACATGATGACATAGATTAATGTCATCTTTTTAGTGATGGTTGGAGCCCAAGACGCCAAATATGTTTGAAGCCAAACTCTGTCCAAATTTTATTAAGACAACGAGATTAGATACAGAAAGAAAGATCTGGAGGGAACTCTTCCATCCAGACAAGTAGATCATAACCTTAGCTCTTCCAACTAAAGCATGTGTGTCCTTGCATTGTACAAATACTTAAGTTTCACTAATGATTATGTTGCCATATAGAGTAGAACATGGTGGCAGTTTTCTTAATTTCATTACTTTAACATCTGAATTGCCTTCAAGCTCCACAGGATCATCACCAATCTCCATAGCAAAAATAGTCGCACATTTGGCTGCATTACCCCATTGGTAAATAAAGTTTTAATAGCTATTTTAATGCCTACTAGCAGCTAGCCAATAAAATTCTTGAGCCAAACAAAAATGGCCTGGACAGCAAAGAATATATATATATATATATATATAAAACCAGCTGTATGCCCTCCTATTCTTTCACTTTAGTTACAATTCTCATTTGAACAGAGTAAAGTTTCTGTGCGGTAATGTAGTGACATGAAAAGTGAAAAACAAGGTGGTGTTTCCCAATACCTATTCAAGCTGTGTTGACTAAAAGCAATCCAGGGTGAAACGAAAAAGTGAGCTCCTTTCTCTGATGATGATGCTGAAATCTATATGCTTAAAAAAAAGAAAAAAAAAGGGGGACAAATTTTAGTTACAAAATTGATGGTACCCTAAGGTTATAACATTACTTAACAAAATAAACATTAGCTAAAAAATTGGTTATTGCATAAGGCTATAACTTCCTTTAATAGAATTAACATTACTATATATTTTAAAAATCTAATTGTCGAATTGTATGTTCTTTATGTTTCTGATACAGTTCAAATTATATGCCAATCATATATTATTTACTATATATATATATAAGTTTATATTTTATGTATAATTTTAAATTACAAAAACTTGCAATCTAAACAATTTATTGATGATACAACTATTAATCTTTAATTTTCTAAAAAAATTTCAAACATGGAAGATATAAGAAGAAAATGTAATCCAATGGTGGATTTGTCAAAATTTACTTCTAATAAAAAGATATTGAGTAAAGTTGTAACCTTAGGCTACTATCAATTTTGTAACTAAACTTTGTCAATTTGAAAATCTAACCATTGAATTTCATATTATTTATACTCTTAATACACATGTTAAATTTTATGTTAATTGGATATTATTTACTATATGATCCATAAGCTTATATATCATTCATAATTATAAACTACAAAAACTTGCAATTTAAATAATTTATTGATGATAGAGCTATTCATCTTTAATTTTCTAGAAATTTTGCAAATATGAAGGATATAAGAAGGAGATATAGTCCAATGGAAAATTTGTCAAAATGCACTTCAAATAAAAAAATATTGAGTAAGGTTGTAGCCTAAGATTATATAACTAATTTTATAGCTAAATTTTGTCCCAAAATTTATTTACTTGCTCTGAGAAAAATTGAACATTTTGCTTAGCAAGGAGGCTCAATAGATGCTCTACAAAATATCAGTAAGAATTTTCAGTTTAGACTTTAGACTCAATCTTTTAGAAGAAAGGATCGGTTTGGGATCGTAGGATCTTGTAATTTTATTGATCCCAAACCATCCTACTAGCAATTCTAAGTTTTATACCATTTTAATACGATCCTAATTGTAGTGAGAAAGTAGGATAGTTCAATTCAAAATTTTAACAATCTTGGATATAAATGGCTATTGGTATGGTCCAATTCAAATAAAGTAGTTGTTTCTGAATTCTGATGAATATGGTCACCTTTGAGCCAATTTTTTCTGCCACTAGCATAATTGGTGATGTCAGATAGGAAGTTGCATATTTCATTTCTTGCTTGTTATGTAGACTTTGACCAAGTTTGCTGCTTTTGATTAGTATCTTTTTTTTATTATTATTATTTTTTATTTACATTGGATACATGTAATCGGGTTCATGTTAGATTCAAATTAAAGATATTAAGTTGGGTTTGACACATCAAACCTGTTTAATTGAAGGTCAAATTTACCAATTTATCCATAATTTTTAATTATATTTTAATTATTGATGACTTTTTTGGTATCTAGTTATATATTTATATAAACTAGTAAGTTGTTCGAGCTATGCATGGACAATAATGTAATGTTTTATGTAAGATAGTCTTGAAAAATGTTATACATATATCATAGTATAATTGTTATAAAACTTTGTTAGTAATGAGTTCATCATAAGAACTAATTATTATAAATGGCACACATTTCAAGCTACAAAATGATGAAATAAATCTGAAAAAAATAAAAGCAAAAACAAAAACAAAAACAAACCTTAATGAACCAAACGTTAAAATCCTCTATCCATAAGTTATTGAAATTCATAGAAAAGAAAGCACACACAACATATAGATTATTATACAGTCACCATAAAAATAAAAAAATAAAAAATAAAAAAACCTTATGACTTTTTTTCTCAAGTGAGTCTCTTGATATTTCAATAAAGAAATACATATTGACTTTTTTTCTATAGTAAATTGAGTTTTGGTTTAACCCTTTTTTTTTTTAGCAAATTCAGTTGTCATTGACTAAATCCCCTCCAACCAAGACGATACATGCTTGAACCATATAATATGAATTTAAGATTTATAGTAGGCTTAGTTTTTGTTGAAAAGACCTACCTGCTCAACCCATATGCTAAGATTAAACAAACTTGAAAAGGACATTGACAATGAAACTTTTACACTAAAATAAACAATTATCGACTTCTTAGTTCTAAACTTCTGGCATCTTTTGGAAATCAATAAACACAATAACACTACCTATAAAAGAAAGTAGCAAGACAAAGAATCTCACAATCTTAACCTTACTGATTGTAAGTGAAGAACTTAATTTTTGAAAGTAGCAAAAGATAGCTTGAACTCATACATATCATGGCCACTTAATGTGCAATGGATAGCCACTACTAGCTGCAACAAAAGATTACAAGAGTAATAGGTTTCTTCTATTGGCCAGGTGTTTTAAAAAATTATGAGCATGGAAACAAAATTTGAGAATAGCAATAGTTTCAGAAATTTAACTATAAAAGGGGTTTTTTTTTGAGAGAAAGAAAGAGAATGGAGACATAAATTTGAAGTTGAGAGGGGAAGGCAAAGCGTGAGAGAGAGGTTGGGGAGTCAAAGGTTTAGGAAATACTACATTAATCATTATAGCAGAATGTTGATAAGGTATATTCTGTGCAAACAAAAGGCAAAAACTAAAACATCATTTTGGGGCCAAAATGGACATTTGTCGCTTTTGTCTATAACAAGTAGCAAAATGTCTCTGTTTTGAAACTATTTAGCAAAATGTTCTTGTTTTGAAACTCAATTTTTTAAAAATTGAGTTTCAATGAAAAACTTGATTTAATGAAAATCGTGTTTCTTGCAAAAATGTTACATGGAATTCGAGTTCCATGTCATTTTAATTTTTTTTTTTTTTTTTTTTGCCTATAGCTCGATTTTCTAAAAATCGAGTTTTTTATTTATTGAAACTCAATTATTAGAAAATTGAATTTAAAACAGGGGCATATGGCTAAATAATTTCAAAATATGGGTATTTTGCTACTTGTTTTGGGCGAAAGGGGCAAATGCTCATTTTGGCCTCATTTTGGAGGAAAGCTGTGATTAATGCATCTACACAATTACAAAGGCAGAAACTCTTTTAAATAACCAACTGTGGGGGTAACAACCCAAATGCGTATGTTGGGCCTTGGGCCCCATTTAAAGATATGATTATTTCCGAGGAGGGGTAAAGGATTGGGAGAGGCCTAGAATGGAGAATCACGTAAGGAAAGGATGAGGGATTATAGTCCGAGGAGTATATCCTCCTTGGACTTGAAGAATATCGGTAAAGTAAATACTTGGGCAGCTTAGACGAACTTCCAGGAAGTTCCAGTGATAAGGATGAGCTTCTTGCACGGATAAAGATGATAGAAATAGAGAAATATCTAGAGAAAAAGTTACTACCACTGCGTTTAATGCACTGTAGCAACTTTTTAGCCATATTTATGTGGAGAAGACCCCTGAACAGTGCAATCTCAGCTGCCACCACTTATGGAGAACTAAAGAAGGTACTTGATGTGACATGTACTCAATTGACTACTGTGAGAGTGCTTTTTTTTTAGCACTATGGCCCAAGGATCCTGGGTCGTGTGAGATGTTCTTGGTGGACTGGGATCAACTCTCCGCAGCTAATGGGCTGTTTTAAGAATTGATTGGTGCATAGAACAAACTTCCTGCAATACAAACAACTAAAAAAAAGTATTCGTATTGAATGGGCTTTTAACAGTAAAGAAAATGCATAGTAAATGAAATGCAATATGAGGAACACGTTAGAGATCCTCTAATTAGTGAGGTGTGTTTCATTAGTTTTCTTTTAATAGCAATTACAAAGCTCGCTAAGACATGATGCAAGGTTCAAATGAGTTCAAAAATTACAGACTTTGATAGCCATTCAAGCTTCAAAGACTTGCAAAGTTTGAATCCGTTGAATTCGAGCGTGTACTGTAGCGGTTGTCTCTGGGATACCGGAAACGAGTTCCCCTGTTTTCCTTCAGTTTTACAGAGCCTCTTTTGTAACTTTTATGAGACTTCTGAAAAACAAAATTTAAATATCTTAGCCAATGATCTAATCGTCCAGAATTCCATGATCTATCCCTTTTCCTTCCCCCCCTTATATAGCACAGCCTCGGGCTCCCAGGGGTACTACCGATTTTTCCTTTTTCCCCTTTGAAGTCGGTTCCGTGCCTGGTTGCTTCAGGATCATGTCGTTTCCCTTTTCTTCATAGTTTCTTTCTTTTTGTTGCGACCAGATGAAAGTCTCTCGGCTAGCTTCCCATTTCCAGACTTTCCCGTTGGTTGACCTGAGGCCTTTTGGCTTTTGCTCCAGCTTTCCCAGTTGTACTTTTCTTGTCTCTTTCTTCAAGTGGTTGGAACCAAAGCTTCTGCATTTTTGCTCTGTACCTCACTGTGTGCCTGGGTCATAAGGTCCGCGTGCCTTTTGTCTCTTTTCTCTCTTCAAATCTGCTTTAATTTCACTTCACGCGTTCAGGGATCCTCTGCCTCTGGTACTGCTTCTGGGCGTCCCAACTCAAATTCTTCTTTCTGGGCTTCCTTCGGCTTGCTGTTTCTTTTATTTGTTTTCTTGGGTCCTTTTCTTTATTGTAAGAACCCTCCTTCTATTTCTTCTCTTTCTTTTTTGTGTGAAATGGGCTTAGAGTCCTTTTTCCATCTCTCTCTTTTTTCTTTGGGCCTATGTGGCTATTTGATTATTTTGAAACCTCAACATTTAGCCCCCCGAGCTCATGGGTTGCCTGCAGCCCATGCGTGAGGTTTTTTTTTTTTTTTTTTTTTTTTTTTTTTTTTTTTTTTTTTGTAGTATCTTCTTTTGTTTTGATCTTTCTACGAGGATCCTGATCTTCCATTTCTTCGGCGTCCTGGCTCCTTCGCTTCTTCCTTTTTCTGCGACTCCTCTCTTTCTCGTGGGACGTGGCAGTTGGGTTGAAATAAAACTCCCACCACCTACTTTTACGTTTCCCATAACATTCATTAATAACTGCCGCTAACTTCTTCTCTTTTAAATTTAATTCTTGGCAACTGGCGCGTCTTTCCACACATCATCTTCTCTAACTGCTCTTATTCTAGCATTTTCTCATTTACTCTCCCCCCTTTTTGTTGTCTATCTGAGTCTTCTGTTCTCAACCCTTTTCTTTTCTTTCGATCGGTCTCGTCGCCATCTTCTTTTTTTCTTTCTAGATACCCATCACTTCAATGGCTTCTTCTTCTTCTTTTCGAAAAAGGAAGGAGCGCACTCCTAGTCCCTTTGAAGGTGAGGGCTCCTCTAGTTCTGTGCAAGATGAGCTTGTCGTTGGGCGCCCTGCTTTTCCTTTACGAGACCCCTGGTATACTCCCAGCTTGTTCTTTCCTCGGGTGTCTCATGGAGAAACCCCTCCATCTTCTCACACCTGGGTATTTTCCGGCCAAGCAGGTTTTGCTGATTCTGCACAAGTTCCAGACCCCAGGGAGATTTTTGATCTTCAAATTAGGCGGGGACTTCGGGAGGCAGTCCCCATCTTCTTCGATTTTGTTGCTGGAAAGATCCAAGGCTGGCCCATTTGGGTGGATAATGAGCTTTCTGACGAGGAGTTCGTGGGTTGCTTGGATAGTGCCGGCGTCCTGAAGGCAGTGGCTATTTCCAGGAACCTTGAGGGTTTCAGAGATGCCAAAGGCCTTAGGCATTTGGTGCGCCGTTAGTGTCCTACTCTGCACACTTTCTCCTTTTCTGTTGGTGAACTGACTATTACCTTGGAGGACGTGGTCAATAATTTTCTCCTTCCGGTGCTTGGGGATGAAAACCCCTTTGATATCAAGCTTTCTGACGAGGATCTCAAGAGAAATTGTTTGCTCACTTTGGTGGACGTATTGCTTCTTCTAGTGGGAAACCGGCCAGGATGGGTAGGTGGGTTATGACTCTTTCACGTGAAAATGAAAAGGAAGTCAGGCGTGCCGGGTTCCTTGCATTCTGGCTTAGCAAGTTCCTGTTCAGCGAGTTTCCCGGGTATGGAATCAAGTCCACTTTTTTCCTTTAGCAATTAAGTTGGCTCAGGGCGCCCAATATCCTCTAGCCCCCATGTTTTTGGGCCATGTTTACTCTTAATTGGATCAACTTCATGGAGATGAGGCCGAGGGTGATTCTTGTTATGTTATCACTTCTTCGCTTCATTGCGCCATTCTCCAGGTATTTATGTGGGACCGTTCTTCAGTTACCTTAGCAAAGTGTAGGAATCTAAAGTTTGTGAAAGATAAGTTTCAGGGATCTCCTGATGTGGTAAAAGGGCTTTGTGGCAGTTCTACTGACAGCCTCCCTATTATTTTTCGTTGGTTGAGTTTAAAAGGTGGTAATTTTAATTTGGTTGAGTTATTTGATCAAGTAGGCCATTTGAATTGGCGCTCCCCCCAGGAGTTTGGCCCTGGTTTTGTTTGCAATTCTGTGTTATCTCCCTTTCTGACTTCTACAGGGAACACTTTTGATTTGCGTAGTGGTGATGAAGGCAGTTTAGCCTACTTGGCTTGCATTAGTCCTTCCTGGCTTCCTGTACTTTCTTCGACTGGCCCACGGTACACCCATTATTCGGCGCATCGAGTACTTCGGCAGTTTGGCTTTAATCAGGATGTTCCCCCAGTGTTTAATGACACAGTTCCTTCTCTTCCTTCCTTGGATCCCTTCATGAGACTTCAGGCCTTCTCTTATTGGTCAAAACGGAGTCCTCAATTTGTAGTGCCTAACTCTCAGAGGGGAGTTTTTGCCTCAGTGGCTATGTTGGTTATTGGAGGAGGGTTCAGAAGTCCTTTGCTGATTATGCTGGTTCTGGGGTAATTGGGAGAGTACCCAACCCTGACATTTCTTCTGCCCCAACATACAACAAGCGTCTGTCCCTACCTACTGCTGGTGTTGTCTCCACGGCTGTGAGCAGCAAAACTGGTTTCGCAGAATGGCATGCTTCCAGGGAAGGCTGGGTGACTTATGCACAGGATTTCCCAGAGAACTGGTTGGGGTGTGATCTTGTTGTTGGTGCTTCTGCTGGGGTACCAATTAAAAAAGGGGCAGTAGAGGCCATAAGTGCCAGTACTCCCATTGGCATGAGTAAAGAGAAATTTGTTAAACAAGAAAAGTTGAAGGAGGCCGCGGCTGAAGAGAGTGCGGAGGATGTCGGCCCTAAGTCAAAGAGGAAGAAGAAGACCGGGAAATCCCAAAAGCAGTTGGTACTTGTTGAAGAGAAGGAAGTGGAACAACCTTTGGCTACAAGGGGCCGAGTGAAGACTAAGGTAGAGTCTTCTCTTCCTCAAGCTCCTGTGAGTCCTTCAGTTCATGGTCCCTCGAGACCCCCTAGGCGTACCCATAGTAAACAACAGAGACCTGAAGACCCTATTGAAAGAAAGAGAAGGGCAAGGCCTCGTCCCTCCTTTGCTCTTTTAAGTTGCAGTTTTGTCATTTCTCCCTTTCTCCTTTCTTTTTTGGACTAATGGGTGATTGCGTTTTTTTTTTTTTTTGCAGTCTAAGTGTAAGCTAGATCCCAAGAAGGGCAAAAGTCAGTTTTTTGGTAAAGATGTGGTATGGCTTTCCTTATCTGTGTCTTTTGCTGCTTCCTTGCATTTATTTCACAAGCGTTATATGTCCGTGCTGCCCTGTTACTTACGTCCTTTCTTTCTTTTTCTCTCTTTTTTTTGTGTTCCTCACCCCCTCTTTTTTTTTTAGGTTGAGGTTCTTCCCCCTGTAGTTGGTGAAATTTTGGAGAAGGAGATGGTTGTAGCTGCATCCCAGAATAGGGAGGAGGAGGATCCCAGTGGTGGCATAGCTGAGGAGACTGGGCAACTAATGCAGGACGTCCAGGCTGCCCAGGATCCTGAGGCTCCCAAGCTTCCCGCGTCCCCATGTCCTCAGCTTGAGCAGATTCCTAGTCCTGTCAAGACCATGTTACCCCAAACTGGGTTAAATACAAAGATTTTGGGAGGCGCATCATCATCTGGGCAAACAGGTGAGCCTTTCTTTTCTTTTATATAGCCTTTTTAGCTTTATCTTTTTTGCACCCCTTCCTCTTTTTTTTGAGTTCTTCCTTTTCTTTTCTTTCTTTTTACTTCTTCTTTCTAGGCCAAGCTACTGCGAGATCTGCCTCTGGTGCTGCTACTTCTTTGGAATCGGAGGATTCTGAAGGTGGGGTGTTGATTGTTTTTTTTTTTTTTTGCATTCTTTCTCTCTTCTTTTTTTGTTGTTATGGCGAAGCCCCCTGTGTCCCTGCCTTCTTTTAGCTGTTTTGTTGAGGCTTCCTTACCTTTTCTTCAACTTGCCATGTGTTCTTACCCAGCGTCCTTCAAGCAATCAGAGGGGCACGAGGAGGGAACTCCGCCCCAAAAGGCTGATACTGGTTTCTCTTCTACCTCTTTTTTTTTTTTTGTTCCTAACTTTTCTCTTTTTCTTTTTCTTTTTTTTTTTAAAAAAAAGAAAGAGCTAAGCTTGCCCCCCCCCCCCTTTTTCTCTTTCCTCTTTTTTTTGCAGGAGTTAATATCGAAGATCCTGAATTTGTGGTTCCTGAAGGGGGTGTAGGATCTGCCCAGGTTGCTGGCCCTCATGTTGTTCAGGAGATTGAAGGTTCCTTTGGGTCTCTAGGTGGCAGTGTAACAGTGGGGGAGGCTCCCGAGGTGGTTATTTCAGATTTTGCTTCAAGGTTCTCCACCTTTTTGGCTCGCTTTGATTACCTGGAATTCAATAGCCTCCCTGCCAGTCACTTCTGCCATTTCGGGCCCTTCTATGGCAACTTCCTACGGTTCTCTGTGCCCGTGGAAGGCCTACCACTGCTGGAAGGGCTGTTTAAAAGGCATGGTGACTTTACCCTTGGTTTCAGAGGAGGAGTATTTTTGGGGAATATTCTGATGGAGCTGCTGTGTGCCGTGCTGATTTCTTTGAGGGATTCTTCGCTAGACTCTCTATCTGAGGAAAAGCTCTTGAAATAGAGGGGAGTTGTCCAGTATCTCTTGGAAGCCAAATTCAACCTGTCCTTCTTGCTGGAGTATCTACGATCGTTAGCCCAAGTACTTTTCCAGAGGCAAGCTTCTAAAGGCATTGATGCTGAGATTGCCGCTGCTGAGGAAGCTTTGGCTCGTGCTCACAAGACCTTGCAAGATCTGAAGGTCAAAAGGCAGAAGGTTCTTTCTTCTTCGGCTGCCCTTGCTTTACCCTCGGAATGCTCTTTGTTGGCTGGCCTCCTTTCTTAGTCTTTTTTTTTTTTTTTTGATATGTATGGACAATTTGGGGTTGTATAAATCTTCTGTTTCTTTGGTTGGACAATGCTTTCTGGTTCCCTTTTATTTTATTTTTTTTGAGACTGCTTCCATGTACTTGTGCTTTATGGTGGCTTCTAGGTGTTAATCCCCTTTTTTTTTTAATGGCATGCGGGTCTTCTTTTCTTGTTTCTTTCTCTTTTTTTTTTAAGTCCTGATCTGTGATCCTTACAAGCTTGTTGTTGGTTGCAGTCAGGTACCCTCTTTTTTCTTTTTTCTTTTTTTTTTTCTTTTTTTTTTATTGCGCAAGTACTAAACTGGGTACATTGGGTAATATACATATATTTTTTTGTCCCAGTTCATGAATCTTGGCAGGTTTCCTCCTTTTTTTTTTTTTTTTTTTTTTTATATCAAGTACTGGGCTAGGTATCCTCAGTATATGCCTGGGATCCTAGGCCATGTATTTGAGACTTAGCTGTTTCATAGCTACTTATGGGGTGATCCTGGGTTATGCATCAAAAAAATTTCCCCAGGTATCCTCCCTCTTCTTCTTGGTTAGGCAAGTACTGAACTGGGTACATTGGGCAATATATTTTACCTGTCCCAGCTCATGAATCTTGGCAGGTTTTTTTTTTTTTTTTTTATATCAAGTACTGGGCTAGGTATCCTCAGTTTATGCTTAGGATCCTAGACCATGTATTTGAGACTTAGCTGCTTTGTAGCTATCTACAGGGCGATCCTGGGTCATGCATCAAAAAGATTTCCCATATATCCCCCTCTGATTTCGCCTGTATTAGGACTCTGTGATACTTAGGATTTAATAACTGAGAAAAAGAAGAAATTTCATTGAATTTAAAACATGAATGTCATTCAAGGAATACAGCAAATCGAAACAAAGATAGTAAGGATCATGTGATGTTTTCTACCTCGAGCCTTGAGCAAAATTACTTAAATAAAAATATGTAGAAAAGACATAAACACTTAGCAGGTTGAATAGCTTGGCAAAAAGGGTTTCGGTGTACTAAGACCTTTTCCTTCTCATGCGTAGTATGGTTTTAGCCATTTCTCGTTTATAGGCTCTGTCAGGATTATCCCATCTTCCTTAGTAAGGTAGTAGTATCCACTATCATGGGCCTCCCTAATGATGTAGGGCCCTTCCCACTTTAGGGCAAATTTGGAAGGTCCTGGTAGGTTTCTTCTTACATGTTCCGCTGTCCTTAGTACCAACTGTCCTTCAGTGAAAGTCCTCGGGCGTACTACTTGTGCATATGCTCTTGTCATCCTCTGCTGGTACCTCTGGCTTCTTCTCCTGGCTAGCTCTCTTTCTTCTTCTACTCCTTCCAGGTCTGCTAATTTCCTTTCATTGTTTGTGTCATCGGTGTCCTCCTGACTTTCCTTGAGTATTACTCTTGCTGTGGGAACAATTAGTTCTATTGGACTGATGGCTTCTGTCTCATAGACCAGGAAGAATGGTGAGAATCCCGTGGCTGTTTTCACAGAGTTCCTGCATGCCCAAAGTACATCTACCAGGTGATCGCTCCACTTTCCCCCATACTCTTGCTTCATTTTTTTGAGGATCTTCAATATTATCCTATTAGTGGCCTCTGCCTGGCCATTTCCTTGTGGGTAGTAGGGCGTAGACCTTCCATGCTTGATGTAGTAAGCGTCTGTTAGCCCCTTCATGTCTTTATTTATGAATGGGGTTCCGTTGTCACTGATTAACCTCCTGGGGATCCCAAACCTTGTGATGATATGGCCTCGAATGAAGTTTGCCACAGCTGCTCCAGTGGCCTTTTTTAAGGGGATGGCCTCTACCCACTTTGTAAAGTATTCAGTGGCTGCCAAGATCCATATGTAACCGCCGGATGGAGGATTTATAGGCCCTATGAGATCGAGCCCCTAAGTGTGGAAAGGCCATGGAGTTGTCATATCTTGTAACATGTTTGGGTGAGTTTGGATGGCATCTCCAAGGACTTGGCATGCATGGCAGGTTTTAACTATCTCTTCGGAGTCCTTTTTCATTGTTGGCCAGTAGTACCCCAACAGTAGTAACTGTTTATAGAGCCTCCTCTTTCCTAGGTGGCTTCCACAATCACCAGAATGGACCTCCCTGACTATTTCCCTTACTTCCTTTGGTCCCAGGCATTTTAGGGGATCTCCGCTGTATCCCCTTTTGAATAGGATCCTGTTTTGTAAGAAATATCTGGTTGTGAGCTTCTTGACCTGGTGGGCCAGTGTCCTGTCAGTTGGTAGGATCCCTTGAGCCAAGTATTCCATGAAGGGAGTCCTCCAATCTTCTGTAACAAACAGAGCATAGCTTTCTTCCTTGTCCACCAAGGATTGGCATTCTTGACATTTTTCTTGTATAGTTGATGCTTCTTTGTTCATATTTGGCCAATAGTACCCCATGCGTTGCATCCTCCTGTATAGACTGATCTTTTCTGAGGTCCCGCAGACTTGGGTATGTAGTTCTTCTAACCTTAGCTTCCTCTCTTTCTCATTGATGCAACTGGATAGGATTCCTTCGGGCAGTCTTCTGTATAGTTCTCCTTCTATCAGAGCGTAGTCCCTCAGCTCCTTGACACTCCCTCCGGATCCTGTTTCCTTCATTTTTTCTTTTACCTCATTCCTCTAGTCCCACTGCCTAGACTCTCCGAGGGATATCTGTTGGAGGGTCTTTAAGACGGAATGTTCCTGCCTTCCTATTCTGACCAAAGTGTCTTTTCCCTGAAATGGTACTTGGGGTCCCAGAGTGGCAAGCGCATCTGCAAACCTGTTTTCACTTCTCTATGTATACTCTATGCTAAAGGTTAGAAACTCTCGCTCCAGCCTCTGTGCCCATGTCCTGTAGGCTACCAAACTTTGTTCTCTTAGTGCAAAGTCATCTTTCACCTGAGAGACTACAAGATTGGAATCTCCCAGTACTCTCATGTGTTTCACCCCAATACTGAGTGCTATAGTTAGCCCGGTTAAGTACGCCTCGTATTCAACTGCATTATTGGAGCAGGAAAAACCGAGCTTAAAAGATAGAGGTATGGTGTCTCCATTTTCACAGCTCAGTACAACCCCCACCCCATTTGAGGTTGCTGTAGCTGACCCATCGAATCTCATTGTCCATTTCTATCCTGGGATTTCTGCTACTGCTACTTCACCCGAGATCTCTTCATTTAGCGAGCTTTCTTCCTTCCCTGGGAACTATGCCAGGAGGTCAGCTATGGCTTGACTCTTGACGGCCTTGGGGGTCCTCAAGTCTATGTCATATTGAGAAAGCAGGACCAGCCATTGTGCGATTCTTCCCATTAGGAGGGGCTGATGCAGGAGTGCTTTTATGGGGTGTGACTTAGTCACTAGAAGGATTTGGTGAGCTGAGAAATATCTCTTTAGCCTCTGTGATGCGTAAATAACCACTAGGCAAGCTTTTTCTATCCTAGGATACCTGGTCTCGGCATCCTTGAGTGTTCTGCTCACGTAGTAAACAGGTTGCTCGTTCCCATCATCATCCTCTTGCGCCAGTAGGGCTCCTATTGCTTGGGCGTTTGATGCCAAGTACAATAACAGGGGTCGCCCACGTACTGGTGCCTGGAGAGTGGACAGATGATTCATGATCTGCTGGATCCTTTGGAAGGCTTCCTGCTATTCTGCTCCCTATGTGAACTCAGTTCCTTTCTTTTATAGCTTAGATAAGCCTCCTATGGCTGAGGCCAGTCCTGGCACGAATCTCCTAATGTAGGAGACTCTTCCCAGGAAGCTTTTGAGTTCCTTCACTGTTGTTGGTCTCTTCATTGTGGCAATGGCTGCAGCTTTGGCTGGATCTACACTTATTCCTTTGTGATGTACCAGGAACCCAAGGAACTTTCCTGCAGATACTCCGAAGGCACATTTCATGGGGTTCATGTGCAGCTTGTACTTTCTGCATCTTTTAAAAACTCGTTCAAGTACCTGGAGGTGTCCTGTCCTAGTTTTTGACTTGACCACAATATCATCCACATAGTCTTCCATTTCCTCATGCATCATATCATGGAATATGGCTATCATAGTTCGCTGGTATGTGGCTCCTGCGTTTTTGAGGCCAAAGGGCATCACAGTGTAATAAAAATTTCTGATTGATGTCCTGAATGCTGTCTTCTCGGCATCCTTGGCAGCCATACGAATCTGGTTGTACCCACTATACCCATCCATGAATGAGAACATAGAACTTCCCGCGGCTGAATCCATAAGGAGATCGATATTAGGGAGTGGGAACTCATCTTTAGGACATGCCTTATTCAGGTTGCGGAAGTTTACACAACAACGGATCTGGCTGTTCTTTTTCTTCACAGGTACTACATTAGAAAGCCATCTGGGGTGCTGAATGGGCTTAATAAAACCAGCTGCTAGCAGCTTCTTGACCTTTTGAGTTATCTGGGCTTCTATGTCGGTGTGAAAGACCCTGGCTGGTTGGATTACTGGTCTAACTCCTGGGTCCACATTGAGGGCATGAACTACTAGCCCGGGATCCAGACTGAGCATCTCATCATAGCTCCATGCAAACACATCTAAGTATTCTTTGAGCAAAGCCACCAGTGGCCCTTTTTCTTGTGTTGCTAATTAACTACTAACGAAAACAGGCTTTTGGGATCCCAGCTCAGCCCCCAAGTTTACTTCCTGCAATTCTTCCTCAGGCTGGATTTGTGTTTCTTTAACTAGTTCATCTGGGACTTCCTCTTGGGCTATCATACATTCTGGTGGTCCGGGACCTTCCTGCACGATGCACTCAGGTCCCGCGCACCTTCACAAGCGATATATTAACCTTCCCCCGGGTTCCCGAACCACTACACACTCTCGGGATCCTGAGGTGCTAGGCTCCTTCTTTTACCTTTTTCTCTTTAGGAGGTCCTTCAAGTCACAGGTACCTCCTCCTTCTTCTTTTTCCAAGATAGATGCTCCTGGGGTCCCTGGCATGGGACTTTCATCATCGGGTTCTAGCTCATCATAGAACATTGCTTCTACAAAGTTTACTTCTCCTTGGCTGAAAGGGTTGTGGTTGGCAGGGATCCTTACAGGCCTCTCATTCAATCTTCCCTTAACACACTGATGGTATGTAGATGGTATAAGGCGGTGCTTATGGAGCCATAGTTGTCCCAGCAGTACATGGTAGGACACCTCTGAATTGATTACATGAAACCTGGTCAAAGCTACTATTGGCCCCACCCTTAGAGCTAGCTGTATATATCCTTTAGTCGATTCTGCGGATCCTCCAAATCCGGTTATCTCCATAGGAGCCCCCAGGATTCTCCTTCCAGCTAAACCTACGGCTTCCAAGGTATTTAGGGCTATGAGGTTGAGTGATGCTCCTGTGTCTACTAGTGCTCTCTTGATCTGGACACCATTTATGGTGGCCATTAGGTAGAGAGGCCTGCGGTGGTCTGAATGCTCAACCTCCATGTCTTCATCAGTGAAAGTTATGACATTGGTTGTCTCTAAGAAGGCTCGACTGGTATGTGATTCTGCCGTGAAACATTCCATTCCTGAATCTGCTGCTATAGTCATGAGAGATTCCGTAGCCACCCTCCTTACTTCTGGTCCAAATCCCAGCTGATTGAATAATGATCTGAACTTGGGATTCTTCTAGAGGGTCCTGACTGTGCTTGGGTTAAAGGATCCTTCTGGCTCTTCTGCTTCTGCCGGGTTCCCATGGATTAGCACAGCTGCCACCCCCTTTCCTTTGTGGTTGGGCAGGGGGTTCCTTTGTACTTCTGGTTCCTTCTGGATGAGCTCCAGGGTTCCTTCTCTTAGCTTCCTGTGAAAAAGCCTGCGGAGGGTCCAGCAATCTTTGGTGGAATGCTTAACATAGTTATGAATCCTACAAAACAAAGGATTTTTCCTTTCTTCCTCAGTCAGTGGCCTGGACACAGTGAACGGCCTAACCACTCCATCCCCGATCCATTTGTCCAGGACGTGGTTTAATTCTTCTTCAGTACATGGGATCACCGGTGGTTCCTCGAATGTTTTTCCATTGGGCCTCTTCCTTTTTTCTCCTGTTGATGCTGTCATGGCTTGGGATGCTGGCATCCGCTTCGCCCTCATAGTTTGTGCTGTCCTTCTTGTTCTCTGTAACAGATCAGTGAACTGTGTGATACATAAATTTTCGAGGTTGAGTTTGTAATCGAAAAGCATGTTGGAGACACAAGTCTCCACGAGCTCCTTTTCTTCATGGTCCCCATAACAGTCTAGGGACACATCTTCAAATCTTTTGATGAACTGGACAGGATCCTCTCCAGGCCTCTGTCTTACCATCTGAAGACTTTGGAAAGTGACCTTGTCCTCACCAGGGTAATATTTTGCACAAAACCTTTCCATCATTTTGTCCCAGGTCTTAATGGACCCAGGCCTCAGTGTGGTGTACCAAGTGTATGCTCTGTCCACTAGGGACTTAGCAAACTCCCTTAGACACAGCTCCCAGTCTCCTGCGTAGGGGCCCATAGTGTGGACAAACCTACTCACGTGTTCTACTGCACTTCCATTCCTTCCATCAAAAGGGTGGAACTTTGGTGGCTCATATCCCTTGGGGTATGGCTTGCCAAGGAGTTTTGGTGGGAATGGGGGATCCCGAGAAAATTTCTTGGGGATCCCGGAAAGTTTTCCCCTTTCTTGTTCTAGGAGGGCACTGACATCTGCCAGTGTTAGGTATTGGGGGTTAGTTCCTCCTCCTACTGCTGACCCTCCTTCTGGTTGGGCTCCATCCTGGTTGCCCACGTGGGGGGCGTTGTCTCTGACTTCCTGTGTCTTGTCTTCTTTAAGAAGGCGAACTTCTTGTTGCAAATCTTTCAACATCGTAGTCATCTGAGCTGTAGGGTCTAGCTCCTGCCTTGCATTCCTCTGTTCTGACACGGCCTCGTGCTCTGCTAGGGGCACCTCGCCTCTTTGTCTGGAGGCCACTTCATTTTCTCCCACGGGCTCAGAGGCAGTAGGTGGCACATTAGTACCTTTACTGTTCCTTTGTCTTGGAGGCATGTTCTGCGAAGGGATTGCTTCTTCCCTTTTCTTTACCCAGTCCCCAGTGAAGTCGCCAAAATGTGAGAGTGCTTTTTTTTTAGCACTATGGCCCAAGGATCCTGGGCCGTGTGAGATGTTCTTGGTGGACTGGGATCAACTCTCCGCAGCTAATGGGCTGTTTTAAGAATTGATTGGCGCACAGAACAAACTTCCTGCAATACAAACAACTAAAAAAAAGTATTTGTATTGAATGGGCTTTTAACAGTAAAGAAAATGCATAGTAAATGAAATGCAATATAAGGAACACGTTAGGGATCCTCTAATTAGTGAGGTGTGTTTCATTAGTTTTCTTTTAATAGCAATTACAAAGCTTGCTAAGACATGATGCAAGGTTCAAATGAGTTCAAAAATTACAGACTTTGATAGCCATTCAAGCTTCAAAGACTTGCAAAGTTTGAATCCGTTGAATCCGAGCGTGTATTGTAGTGGCTGTCTCTGGGATACCGGGAACGAGTTCCCCTGTTTTCCTTCAGTTTTACAGAGCCTCTTTTGTAACTTTTATGAGACTTCTGAAAAACAAAATTTAAATATCTTAGCCAATGATCTAATCGTCCAGAATTCCATGATCTATCCCTTTTCCTTCCCCCCCTTATATAGCACAGCCTCGGGCTCCCGGGGGTACTACCGATTTTTCCTTTTTGCCCTTTGAAGTCAGTTCCGTGCCTGGTTGCTTCAGGATCATGTTGTTTCCCTTTTCTTCATAGTTTCTTTCTTTTTGTTGCGACCAGATGAAAGTCTCTCGGCTAGCTTCCCATTTCCAGACTTTCCCGTTGGTTGACCTGAGGCCTTTTGGCTTTTACTCCAGCTTTCTCAGTTGTACTTTTCTTGTCTCTTTCTTCAAGTGGTTAGAACCAAAGCTCCTGTATTTTTGCTCTGTACCTCACTGTGTGCCTGGGTCATAAGGTCCGCGTGCCTTTTATCTCTTTTCTCTCTTCAAATCTGCTTTAATTTCACTTCACGCGTCCAGGGATCCTCTGCCTCTGGTACTGCTTCTGGGCGTCCCAACTCAAATTCTTCTTTCTGGGCTTCCTTCAGCTTACTGTTTCTTCTATTTGTTTTCTTGGGCCCTTTTCTTTATTGCAAGAACCCTCCCTCTATTTCTTCTCTTTTTTTTCTTTTTTTCTTTTTTTTGTGTGAAATGGGCTCAGATTCCTTTTTCCATCTCTCTTTTTTCTTTGGGCCTATGTGGCTATTTGATTATTTTGAAACCTCAACAACTACTTAGATGAAGAACAAGTATACGATGAAGATAGTATAAAAGAGAACTATATAAGCAGAAGAGGCCATTCACAAAAGGGGATCGAAGAAAAAAGAAAAAGGAGAAGAAGGAAAATTTACTGTAGCTCCAAGAGTAACCTTAGTCATTCCAACTATAATTTGTCTCCTCGGACCCAAATTTATTTGAGTTCCCAGCGTTTTCATACTTGTTCTTTTAATAAAACCTTGATTAACTGTTGTAGACTTCATAAACAGCCTAGTTATTTTATCCATTCTCTACAAATTTATTGCATTGGGCTTATTGGGTTCACATCCCATCTCTTTTGGGCTTGGGCTACAAATCATAACCCTACACCAACATAAAAACTTGCCTTACCCAAAAAAAAAAAAAAAAAATAATAATAATATAGGAGGGAGACTTTGTTTATGAGATGTGAGTATGTAACCATATCACCATAAAATAATAATGGTTCCCATAGAATAAAATAAAATAATAATGATTATAGTAAATAAAGGATATGGATTTGTGTAATTGAGGCACCAAAAATGCTAAAAGACTATCTATCTCGATCTCATTACTTATTAGTCCCTTAAAAAAAATTGAAACAACTGGTATACTAAAAGACATGAAGAAGAGAGAGTCGTGTTGTAAATTTAGGCAATTAATGGGAGAGTTTGATGGTTGTAGAGAAACTTCATAGGAGGTGTCACTTGGAAAAAGTATAGATTCTCACACACTGAGGTCTTTGATTTTATATATACTAGCCACAAACCCACGCAATGCGTGAGAGTATAAATATTATATAATAAGGTGTAATATATTTAAAGAAACAATTTCTTTAAGTATTGTCTATTTTTTTAAAATATTTTTACAAGTAATTTTTTATAATCTTTTTATCTCTACAAATATATCATTTTATTTTATTTTTTTTTGTGTTTGATTAATATTTTTTAAAGGTGAACCAAATTCTTCTTACTTCTATTGTAGTGTATTATATTTGTGTAATATACAATTAAACTTTATAAGTTTCAAATTTATTATTCAAATTTCTCATCTCTTTAGGAATAAGAAAATCTATATATATATATATATATATATATATATATCTAAAAGCTGAAACGTAACATTTATTGCTGCTATGCTCCAGTTAAGTCATATCAGCATCCACGTCATTATCCTTTTTTCTTTCCAATTTTCCTATAATTTTTTTTAACATTCACTTTTTTTTTAATATTTACATTTTCTCTAACCTTTCTTCTTCCTTTACCTTTTCATCTCACCACTACTCTCTTAATATCACTATTGATCTTTCCCTTCATCTTCCTTTATTTTGTCTCTTCTTATTCACATCCTTTTACTATAAATTTGTCATCAGTTCTTCAATTTTTTCCATAGTTTTCCCTCACAAATTCTCTCTCTCTCTCTCTCTCTCTCTCTCTCTCTCTCTCTCTCTCTCTCAATTTTTTGGTGGATTTTTTTTTTTTTTTTTGTTTTTGTTGCATCTCTACTTTTAGTTAATAAATTTTTGTGTTTTTAGAACTACAATTTGGGTTTATGAGATTTATTTTTGTGTTTTAAGGTTCTTTTTTTTTTTTTTTTTTTGTTCTCTTTGATTGTTAAATGTTATCCTATTATTTCATTATAAAGAATTAAAGATAATATATAAAAAATAATATTATTCTATTACATAACATGATTTAGATAATTTAGTGTTTATTGTTATATCTTTTATTTTTGCTTTGTTTTTTCTTCTCATCTTATTTTATTCAACATTGAAATAGGATGAGATCCTCCATATCATTAAATTATTTATATTTTCTCATCTTTTTTATTTAAAAAAATAAAAAAATATAATATTTTAGACTTTCTCTAACCTTTCTCATTCCCTTTATCTTTTTATCTCCCCAAACACTCTACCTTAATATCACTTTTTCTCTTTCCTTTTATTTTTTATTTTTTTTTTCTCATTATTATCTTCTTAGCATAAATTTGTCATCTACTCTTCCACTCTATGCACAATTTTTCCTCACAAAAAAAAGTTATTTCTCTCTCAATTTTTTGGTGGATTTTTAAAAAAATTTCTTGCATATTTGTTTTAGGTTGATAAATGTTTGTGTTCTTTATAACTTTATTTTAGGTTGGTGTGATTTAGTTTTGTATTTTATGCTTTTTTCTTTTTTTTGTTCACTTTGATTGTTGAATGTTATCATATTGCATTATAAAGAATTAAAAATAGTATATAAAAAATTATTATTATTATATTACATAACATTCTTTTGATAATTTGGTGTTTATTGTTATATCTTTTATTTTTACTTTTTTTTTCTTCTCATATTATTTTATTCAACATTTAAATTTAGCTACATCCTCCATATCATTAAATTATTTATATTTTCTCTCCTTTTTTATATTAAAAAATTAAACATATAATATTTTACTTAAATTCGATAAATAAAATTATCCTCATAAAGTGGAGTAATGCTAGGGAAACACTCATTCTCACACCCAGAACATTAAAGGAAAAATGGAATAGAAAACAAATGTCAATTTAGAAACACTTAATTAAAAAATTAATGTGGATATTGAACCAAATATAACATAAAGAGACTAATAATGCATATTTAATGCCATAGAATCATCATCAAATTTTGGAAAACGATAGGTTGCCAATGGAGAGAGAGAGAGAGAGAGAGAGATGGTAAAGAAAAAAAAAATACAAAGTAATAAAGAGTAGAAAAAGCAAAAAAAAAATCAAACGTCATTAGTAGACGTTAATTGGAAAACAAAGAGGCTATAAGGAGAAGTAAAAAACAAAATAGAGATGTCCATATGGAGAATATTAAAAACTCTATAGTGTAGTAAAATAAACCGTTACATTCACTTAAAAAATTAAATCAATAATTAACAATTAAATACAATCATAGTGCTAAATTTAAACTTAAAACTAACCAAACTTTAATCATAGAAACCATATTTCTGATCATAACTAAAAAAAGTGATGTTCTCCACTAATAATAGAAATTGCATAAGAAATAAAGTTAGAAAATTTAAAATCCTTTTTTTTGAAATTTCATATAACCTTTTTTATATATATAAAATTTCTAATGAAGTAGAATATAAAGTTTACTTAAAGGTATATGTAAAGATTCACATTATATATGTGTGTGTGTAAAGGTTTTAAAAAATATATATATATATATATATATATATATATATATATATATATATATAATGAGATCACCCAAAAAAGAACTTATCTTTTGCGACTAGTTATCATAATAATCAAAACTCATCACAACATTACAATGTTATCTTCGCCAAAATTAAAATGAAACTAAAGG
The DNA here is from genome assembly GCA_030445155.1 of Quercus variabilis. Classification (NCBI taxonomy): domain Eukaryota; kingdom Viridiplantae; phylum Streptophyta; class Magnoliopsida; order Fagales; family Fagaceae; genus Quercus; species Quercus variabilis. Next base: position 72,319,556 of record CP129448.1, on the reverse strand, counting down.
AATAAAAAAATTGACTTTATAATAATTTATTACTCAGACAATTGGTAGGCATATTCAAATTCCTATTTCCAAAAGAAACTAAGTATTAATCCAAACCAAAATTCAACCAAAGTCATAAAAGGAAAAGAGAAGACTTTCTATTGAAAAAAAAACACACACACACACACACATAATACCAAACACACATATTAAAAAAGAAAGAAAAAAGAACCATCAACCTTAATTAGAGGTATAGGAAATAACAAAAATCCACCGAGAGAGAGAGAGAGAGAATGTAACCGTAAAGTCGAGAGGAGTAGGGAGATAAAAGGACAAAAAGGAAGGGAAAATATTGTAAGAAATGTAATAGTAGGTGTAAATTAATGGGGAGAAGAAAAGTTTTTTTTTTTTTTTTTTTTTTTTGGAGAATAGGGGAGAAGAAAAGTTTAAATAGAGAAAAGAAAGTATAGAAAATTAGTGGAAGACGTGGCTGTTGATGTGGCTCAACAGGAACGTAATAACAATAAATGATACGTTTCAGTTTTTAGATATATAATATATATATTGATTTTATAAAATATGAGAATTGTTAATAGGTTATCCATGCATGTAAACTTGACTACGTGACCTATTTATTAAATAGGTTATGTTAGGTCATGTTGACCTTAATACATGTTTATTAAATGGATTATATGAATCATATCTTGTCAACTTGTTTAATAAACAGGTCATATTAGGGTTGAGGGGTTGTAACTCGATTAATAAACGTGTTGTGTTCGTATAGATTTATATGGTTGGATACTTATGAGTTAACATGACAAGAACACGTCATGTGAACACAAATGATCATCCCTATAATTGAACGTTGTTTTCTTTTGATTGTTTGAGGAGCTTGCAAACAAGTGGCTTCAATGCCTTGAGAAAAAAAAAAAAAAATTTGAGAAACAAACACACACACATAAGGGAAAGAGAAATTAGGTCTAAAACAAAGGCACATCGCATACTCCACTTAAAAGACATGGTAACTGACTTCTATAATGCTCTCTTATAATATGTCTTGGGATTGGACTTATAATATCTTTATAGTGTACGCTCATTGTGGTTTTCTTTTGTTTTAAATCTAAAGATTTTTAATAGAGGGAAGAGAGAAAAGCTCCCAAGTACCAGTGTTCTTAGTTAAAGTTTGTGAAGTATGTAGAGTCATTCGGTATTTCAGAGGGAGAAGAGAGTGACAAAAGGCATTAAATGTTAAAGAAATTGGATGGAAACAACAGAGGAGAAAACAATCTGAGTGTAATTTTTTGATGTAGGCATATTTCTTCAAAGTCATGCTTCATTGAAGTTTTTTTTTTTTTTTTTTTTTATTGGATACCATTCAAAAAAGGCATTAACCATAAGTAGCATTTACATCATGTTCCATAGTCGGCCAGCAGTAGTAAGTTGGCTCTTTTGTAGCTAAAAATGCTAACGACCATACATGGTTAAGGATTACCTTAGAAACAAAAATCAGCCTGCAATCTAATCCCATCTGCTGTAGGGAGGACATGTCTGCCATGAGAGTTCTCTCTTTCCAATCTGGGGCTCGCTTCTTGTCCACTACTTGAACTAGCTTTTTGCGATTACTTAACATCAAAATTTGCTGATATCCAAGGTTCTTAGCTTTGACTGCTGCCTCCACTATCACCTCCTGAACCGCACCTGCAACAGATCCAGCAGCACAGCTCCTAATACCACAAAACACCACTTCTCCTTGTAGATTTCTGGCCTCATATGCATGAGCACTTCTTTTAGCTCTCTTTCTTTTTGCACCTGCTAACTTTACGATCAGCTGCCACTGCCCACCAATTGGAATTTGGTCTGTATTTTGTTGATGCTCTGTGTGTCCAGTGAATTAGCCTCATTAAAGATTTCATGGTACCTGCAAGACAAATTTTGAGCAGTTAAGAGCACTTCTATTGGGTTAGGTTGCTTATCTTCATCAACCACCAAATTCCATGGTTCCATATCGACCATAAGATAGTAAACAGAGTTTGCAGGTATTTCATTGACTCCTGGTCCATCCTTTAGTGTCTTACAGCAAGGACCCAACCCACCCTTGGACAGAAACATTGTTTAGGACAGAAGTATGAATACCCAATGATGACCATGCCAAATGGCTCTAGTAAAAGGGCAATAGAGGAAAAGATGAGTGGTGCTTTCATCCTCAGAATTGCAGAGAGGGCATGTACAATGGACATTGATCCCTCTATTACACAAATTCAGAAATGTAGGAACACTGTCATGCATATCTTTCCACACAAAGATTCCAATTTTCAGAGGGATTTTTACTTTCCAAATTAGGTTCTAAACCTCATGGGGAATGGTATTGTGAGCATGGAGATCCTGCCTTGAGGCCTGGTAGTCTTCCTGAAGTATAGAATAGGCTTTGTGTACCTGAAATGAAACCCATCATTTACAAAGAATAAGACAAGACACATATCTGGCCTTCCTAAGGCTAAGTTGGTACATTTGTTGTATCCATTGGAAGCATCACTTATATTTCTCCTCAAGAAAACAGAAGGAAATCTATAGGCAGTGAACACTAAGGTTTAAGGGCCTCAGTCTATGATAATTACAAGTGTGAAAGTTATGCCACCATAGCCTAGTAAACATTGATAAAAAATTTTAACTGGCATTTATTGAACAGTCATTTATGCATAAACAAAAAAAGATAAATGTATTGTGTATGTCTTGTGTTATTGGATTATGAGCTACATATAGTTCATGGTTCTGTAAAATTTGTTGTTGCAAGCTTGAAGCCCCCCACTTTGATTGTAAGAATGAACTAGTTGGGGATAAAAAAAATGTATTGGTCCCTTGTATGAGTAGAATTAATGTGATATGCTTCCATTTTTTCTTTGGAAAACCAAACAAGTAGCATGTTGAAACATTCAAACCCAGTACATCGTTGTTCAACTGTTCAAAAAAAATAAATAAAAATAATGGGACCTCTTCTATTCAAGTTGCATAATCTTCAATATTATGTGCACATCTTGCCAAAATGAGTATCTAGTAAAACTAACTTCCCATTGCTGAACATGTTAATGTTGCAGATGAAATTTAGCTTCCTTCACAACATTAGCCCACCAAAACTCGTAGTTTCCATGATCCTGAAGTTTTGCTATATATAATCCCCCTCTAAAACTTTTGCCCTCTATATGTCAACATCATGAGTAAACCGAATGGTTTGGATGGCAGCCTCAAGTTCTGCCACAAAGCTCTCCATAACTGGTCTTCCTTTTTGGCTCATTGCTGCAATGAGCAATCCTTGTTCATTCAGGATTATGACTCCCGCTCCTGTTCTATGTAAATCCTCAAAAACTGCACCATCAAAATATTCCTTGTACATAGGTTTACAGGGAGGATTCCAATGCAGTGTGAGATTAATACATTGGCCTGTTACAGCTTGAGTTGTTGAATTTACTGAGTTGCAGATTGCTTGAAATTCCTACCAAAATTCTATAGCCTCACCTGCTATGACACTTGGCTGTTTTGTAGACTGCTCAAAGACCCACTTACTCCTTGCCTTCCAAATCATCCAGGACAGTATCAAGAATTGCTCCACAGTGTTGTTACAGCCCTCCTCCAATATAGGCCAAAATATTCTAACAAAGTCTAGGAATTCATGCTCTAATTACCTCTTTTCTGCAACACCAAATTCTTTGTGCCTCTTCACAATTCCATAATTCATGCATCATGTCATCCTCATTTAATTTGCAGCTTGGACATCATGGCTACATTAGAACCCTTCTGCTCACTAGATTGGCACATGCAAGTAGAATGTTATGACATGCTCTCCATGCAAACATCTTAACTTTATTAGGGACCTTTGCTTTCCAAATTGAGCACCAAACCATCTCCACTACAATTTTATTGGAGCTTCCAATTACCATTGGGCACACATCTTGTACATTTTATTTCTTTTTTCATACCAAACTAGAAATTCAGTACCTATTAGAAATTTCAGCAATCCAACCTTTACTTAATGTAATGAAGATTAGGTACATTGAAAAGCAAACTCATTAGAACCATTGGTTTATACCCATAACATTATCAGGGACTATAATACCTAGTACCACAACAATAATAAAAATCTATACAAACTCACAAGATTTTCATGTTTGTTAAGGATATTTAAGGAATCACATATCCTAGATACAAACAAGTGAACAACAATGTTCAAATCACAAACCCGACATATATGGTGTGTTGAACTATTAGAGACAATTAAGGGATTCCCAATCAGCTTAATTAAGGGGTTTCCAGTCAGCTGTAATTATGGGATTTGGCAACTATTAATCTTTTCTAGAGGTTCATTGTAACAGCATCTATATATTCAGACCAATGTAAAAGTTCAATACACAAAAAATCCAATCCAAATTGGTTCAACCTTATCATATTCGATCCCATGACCAAATTGCTGACATTTTTACCAAACCTTTGGGTAAGGATTCTTTTCATCGTCTTATCAGCAAGTTGGGCGATACTCATGTACATGCTCCACCTTGAGGGGGAGTATTAGAGACAATTAAGGGATTCCCAATCAGCTCAATTAAGGGGTTTACAATCAGCTATAATTATGGGATTTGGTAGCTGTTACTATTCTGTCTGGCTGCAATTATGGGATTAGTCTCTCAATATTTTTGTCTAGGTTCATTGTAACAACATCTATATATTTAGACCAATATAAAAGTTCTATACACAGAAAATATAATTCAGACAAATCTTTGTCCTCCAATCTTATTTTACATGAACATATTCATTTATTGTTCATCAAAAAAAAACTCAATTATTTGTCTTTTCCAACCTCATTGTGCAAAGATGAATCAAGTATGGCTTTGTTTTGCAACTCTACTCAACCTTGCCTCCTAGCTCTAAAGCTTAGCATTGAATAATCTCTTGAATTTGATGCAAAAAGTGCAAAAGATTAAAGAGACACACAAATAGAGAGAGAGAGAGAGAGAGAGAGGTGTATGTGTCACTTATAGAACGGAATTAGGACTATAGAATACTGGAGCTAATTAAGTGCCCTTGATGGACTTCTTGAGTTCCCAATTAAACCAACAGAAGATTCATCTAGCTTAAGAATGTCAATGGAAGACGATATAAAAAATTGAGCTGCTGTGGCATACTGCAGGCACATCAATTACTGCATTTGAAAAAACTGGCTACTAAGAATAAACCCCAAAGAGAACTCATAGAAAGAGAACCCATTGAGTTGAATCTTCACAAGTTTTCTTGGGCTCAACATGGTGATTAGGAGCTTTCTCACATTTTTCTTGTCCATTGTTCTCAACTTTTCAATTAGATCTCTCCATCCAAAATCTTTCCCCTACTTTCTTTTAAAAGAAAACTGGAGTAGCACTTGAGCTTTGTTGATAAACAACAGTATATGTAGAAAAGAAATCATTCTATGAGAGAAAGGGTCTCATAAAAAAGCCTTAGCCATATAGAAATATCTTCACAAAGAGTGGAAAACAAATTTTGTTAGAGGATAGGAAATAGCAACCTCATATGTCAAATAATGCAAAAAGCTATCAATAAATTTGAGTAGGCTAAGACATAGCAGTGAAGATCTAAGACATTGCAATTCCTTTCATGTTAAGGGCATAAACTCCTTTCAAAATTATATTGGAACTAAATTAAAAGAGCATGAGGTGTGTTATATGCAAGGAGGTGAGAATATGTGACAGGTATTTTTTTTTCATACTTGATGCACTTGCCCACCTGCCAGAGCTAACAGTCTATAATAAGAATGAAACGTAAAGTGAAAAAAATCAAATGTTACTTTGTCTTATCTATAGAAAATGGACATTGTACCTAATAATAAAAACTACAGATATCTAATTAACACAATTATAAAATAAAAAGATTAAAAAAAAAAAAAAAAAACCTAAAGGATGGAGCTTATTCTAATAAAGGACAAGAAGGATTCTTCTGAATCATAGAAAGAGAAAAAAAATCAGTTATTACAATAAGCCAAAAGTCATGGTTAATAGGAATTGAATTCCCATTTACTATCAGCCATTTAGCTTCTATGAGAATAGATAATCCCCCTCTTTTTGGATAAATAAACATTTTCATTAAAAATCAAGAAAATTGCTACCCCAGTACATAGGCTTGACTCAAGTACAATTTTCTTTTCACTTCTTATTTAACATGAAATCTTCCTAGAAGATAGTGTGAATCTGCACCCAAACTCTGCTTCAAGATGTTGTAGTAATATTTTTCTGATTTCCATGGGTTGGTAAGTAGTCAATCAAAAATATAATTGCAAGGTTCGATGCATCATATGTATATATATATATATATATAAACAGTTTTTAAAAGCTTTTTTGTCATTTAATATGTAATGAAAAGTTTTTATGAAGTGAATTTGGGCTAATAGTTTAAAAAAGCCTTTTTTGTCTTTTAATATGTAATGAAAAGTTTTTTACGAAGTGAATGACCTACCTAGTTTAAAACCAGAACTCGGGTGTATCTTATGACATATTGTTTTCAAGGTTTTGAGAAGACCTTAATAACAAATGAATTTCTCTCAGGTATGTTTAGTTAACTTTATTGTTTTTGAACTCCCTTAAACTAGTTTGAATGATGTTAAGAAAAATTCCTAGTCCACAGCTCCTTAACAGCCCCCCTCCCCCACAAACCCCAGCGAAAAAAAAAAAGGAGAAACAAAAAGCTTTAAAGATATACTTTTCACCTATTAAAATCAATTCTTAAAATACACCCACATCCAGTTTGTAAGGGAAAAAAAATTAAGATTAATCCTAATTTGAATACAATATCGAATGAGTCCTGAACCCAGATTGTTTATCTATATGCTTGTGAAGCTTCCCCTTTCTCTAGTATGAGATTCAAGGAGAATAGTTGTGGTATTGGGGTATTTATGCAAGAATACCACACATTGTATGAATCTCGAAAAAAAAAATTATTGGCAAGACAATCAATCTTTTTTTTTCCCAATCACTGAATAAGAGTATTGGGATAGGTACTAGCAATTTTCTTACAATCAATCCTTGTTTCTCTAAGTTGTGAAGAATGTTTATGTCCATATATTTTTGGCGGCTTGAGAAGTTAAGCAACATAAAATGCCAACCTGAATCACAGATAAAGTTCATTACAAAAACCTTGGCTACAGCCTACAGGCAAATTGGAACTTTTGCATTGGATTACATAAGGTATACTTCTTTTCCTCGTCAAATACGTTGTGTAAGCAGATAGTATAATTGAGGTGAGTTCTTAAGTGGACAAATGTCTATGGATATTATATACCTAAGCGCATTCATTTAGATAGTCCATCTTCAGTTCACAATATGCCATGAAGTTTGAGATGCTTAGCTCATAACCTTCTGTAGAATTCAGAAGTGAGTTAAACTATTAAATGCTGAAATTGGAGCTTTTCTGTTAATGCTTGTCTTGTATTCCATTGACAACAATGTGACTTAGAACTACTTTAAAATTTTAGTTTGAGCTTTAGGAAATTGGCTAAAAAACATGGACAGAGGATCCGAAAGAATCGAATGATCAATTCCAAAAACTTAAGGAATAAAGCAGTTATATCAGCAACTACAGTTGCTATCCCAACAATAGTGAAGTTGTGGCCCAGCCATCCTCACTATAATTCAAATATTCCTAAGTAACAGAAAAAGAACAAAAAATAATAAAGACCTATGCTTTTAGATTATATTATTGAAAAATAGCTCTTCTGCCAATCAACAAACTATATCATTTCAGAGATCCTAACCAAAGGCATTAAAATGTCAAGCCATTTTAACTTTTGGACTCAACTAACCTAGTAAACTATCATAGACTAGTAAGGTGCAATGCTGCAATGCAAATCATTCATGATTCTCAACTCAAACAATCTTGTACACAGCCAAACAAATGTAGTGTAGCTTTTAAAAGTCAAAATGATACACATTTTTCTAAAAAATTCAAGATTCTATGTGTTTGGTACACATCAATTTTTAAAATAAGAAACCATTTGATTAAAAAGAATGACTGGAACTAGGAAATTAACTATTGTAGGATTATTCCTGACTATAGTGAGTACACATACTTGATAAGGTAAGCAGAAAATATGCATCTTAAGTAGACCAATCAGATTAATAAAATATACATATGAAAACCTATTGTCCAATAATGAGAACTAGACTGACCTCCCATCCAAGGTGGAGGAAATTTTGGGCCTAATACTAGCTCCAACACCAACTATCACAATTAACTGCATTAGAAAAATAAAAATCAATTAACACAAAATAAATACTTGAGTAATTGAAAAGTCTATGTTAATAATCCAACTATGGATGAGCCTTTTAATTTTTTGAGAGAGAGAGAGAGAGAGAGAGGGAGAAGAGAGTGACAAAAGGCATCAAATGATAAAGAAACTGGATGGAAACAATAAAGGAGTAAACAATCTCAATGTAATTTTTTGATTGAGGCCTATTTCTTCAAAGTTCAATCAAAATGTCCTTTTTTTCTTTGATGGTGAAAAGAAATTGAATTTGGAGTCATGATTTACAAAGTCATGTTCCATTGAAGTTGAACCCAAATGAAACCCATCATTTACAAAGGTTAAGACAAAACGCATATCTGGCTTGCCCAAGGCTAAGTCGGATCCATTGGAATCCTCACTTGTTTTTCTCCTTAGGAGAGTAGAAGGAAATCTCTAGGCAAGCGGGCATTAAGGTCTAAGGGACTCAATCTATAACTACCAATGCTAAAGGTATTCCACCATAGCCTAGTAATCATTGATAAAAAATAAAATAAAATAAAATAAAAATTTAACAGGCATTTATTGAACAGTAATTTATGCATAAATAAAAAAAGACATTCATACAAAGTAGTATAGTCTCACAAGCTAACATAAAAATGTCTAAAATTATCAATAACAAAAAAATGAAATTGTCTAAACTGATTAAGTAAATTAATGAGTATTATTGGCAGGGTTAATATTCACATGCAAAATTAACATTACACAAGCTTGATATTTGAATCAATCAATTTTATTAAATACAAACTAGAGTACACAGAGCCTTAAAGGGAACTACAACAGAGGAACCCTTTGTATGCACAAAAATACAAGCACAACAGTTGTGAACAAACCTACATAGCAAATAGAAATACAACAAAGGGATGATCCTTGTGAACAAATCAACAGTTGTGACTACATCAAGACACCAGAATGCACCATTTTGTAGAAGACTAGAAACAACAGCAATTATCATATCCATATTATGTCTTCTTGAATAGCATACAAGGATTCAAGCCCCATTTGCCGCATACTATCCATGACATCTAAATTACACCAAAGAAATTGAATAAGAAGGTAAATTCATAAGATATCCAAGATACACAACTATAATTCAAAGGGACAAAAAAAAAATCATAGTTGCTAATAATAATAGAAACTTTTATTTTTTCAAGTATAGAGATTCATTCTAAAGTCTCAAAAATAAGAACATCACATACCATAGAAGTAGTTACCTTCTTCCACCACGCTTGTGGGCATTCTTCTTCAATCTTCTAAGCATGATATGCTGCTCTAATTTGACCATCCTCACAAGGCACTTTGGTTTTCCAATTTTGAACATAAGATATCCCATAAACATTCCGAATATTGTTCCACATATGTAACCTATGGATACAGCTTGCCAACAAAACCCATTTTCATGCTTTAAATTTTCATCTTGTTGCAAGGTAGGTGGTGGTGGTTGCTTTGCCTTGTGGTTGTCGCATGTCCTTGACAATGGAAATCCACACAATCCCAAGTTTTCGGTGTACGAATCATTGTTGAATGTATTGAATTGATTTCCTGAAGGTACGTGTCCTGTGAGTTGGTTATGTGATAGCTTTAAGACTTCAAGCGACGTTAGATCTGCCAATTGACTAGGAATCTCCCCACCGAGCTTGTTGAAAGAGAGGTCTAACCATTCAAGATTGGTCAAATTTCCAATTGATGATGGAATATAACCTATAAGGTTATTGTAAGAAAAGTTGAGCCCCTTGAGTGATTTAAGCCTTCCAATTATCTTTGGCATCTCTCCTCTGAAACTATTGTTTGAAAAATCAATGCTTGTTAAGATGGTTAGGACTCTCTCCATCTCAATAAATTGCCCTTTCATCATGATATTCAATGAATCTTGATAATAATTTTCTCCCATATATTTCGACGCAACTCCACTTTTATCCACATTCATCATGGCTTTCAAATATTTTACATATGTTATTGGCAAAGGACCATTAAACTGATTGTTAGAGATGTCTATGATTCGTAAATTTGGGAAAGGAAATTTGGTTTTAGGATTGCCTATACGACCTTGAAATCTATTTGATCTTATGACAAGAACTTGCAATTTCTGAAGACTTCCCAACCAATAAGGGAAGGCTCCATTTATCTTATTGTTTCCAAGATCTAGAACTTCCAAGTCTGTACAATTGACCAAAGATTGCGGCAATGGCCCTTCCAATTGATTGCCATTAAGGTTAATATTCCTAAAATTATTTCCTTTGGCAAACATTGCAGGAATGGTACCATGAAAGCTATTCATTCGCAAATCCAACATCGAAAGGGCAGTAGAGTTTACCAAACACTTAGGAATCATGCCACTTAAGTTGTTATGAGACAAGTCTAGAACTTCAAGGTGAATTGCATTGCAAATAAAAGAAGGGATTTCTCCAGTTAAATTGTTTTTGGAGAAAAAGATAAATTGCAGACCGGAAAAATTTAGAGTGGGAAATGGTCCTTGAAGCAAGTTGTCACGAAGATTAACATAATATAATGAATTATTCCCCACATCCCCTAACCATCTTGGAACTCGACCATAAATTTTGTTATTGGAAAGGTCTAAGGATCGTAAATCTTTTGACAGTCTTAAGAAAGTTGGGAATTCACTAATGTTGGAGGAAGACAAATTCAAATATTGAATATTGGGCAGGAAATATGTGAAATTATTGTTGATGCTAACTGAGTTATTTGAAAAATCAAGATACCAGAGATTTTTGAGTTTTGAAAACATTTCAGACCCTAACATAATACTCAAGTTATTTGATGAGAGATCTAGCACAGCAAGGTTCACAAGTTTAGATACTGACCTAGGTATAGAGCCATGTAGCTTATTATAACTCAAAAAAAGATACTTCAATGAATTGTACTTGAATTCACCAATTTCACCAACGAATTGATTACCATCAAGTAACAAACCCTCCAAAGATGGCATACTGAACAACCAAGATGGCAGTGTTCCATTTAAGAAATTTGAACTTAAAGAGAGAAATACTAGATTCAAACCACTTACATGACTAGGAAGGGGACCAACAAAATGATTGTACCCAAGGTGTAAATTTGAGAGATTTGGCAAGTTGAATAGTGATGACGGCAACAGACCTGTTAAAAATATTCACTAATAATTAAAAAATTGTTGGTTTAATGCGCCAGCCAAAAAGACCTAAAATTTAAAAGTGGTAATAAAATCTCACCATTAAAACTATTATTTGACAGATCCAAATATGTAAGTTTTGTAAGGATCTCAGGCCATGCTGGAATTGACCCCGTAATATTGCAATCATGGAGAGCCAAATGCTTCAAGGACCTCAGATTGTCGATAGAATTAAGGAATTCTCTTGAAAACATTCTCCCAGAGAGACCTAAGAAATTCAGAGAACTACAGCTCCAATTAGACTTTAGAAGAGAACCTTCAAGGTTTGAATTTCTCGTTAGATCAAGGGTTTGTATACTGGGAAGGCAGAGGATGTTATTTTCGAGTTTTCCCCGCAAGTCACTGTAACGGAGACTAAGAGTTGTCAAAGAGGAGGATAGATTCATCAAAGAACTAGGTCTAATTGAGGACATATTTGTGTCATCCAGACGAAGTTCCCTTAACTGAGTTAGGTTACCAGTGACTCTTTTCCAGACGGGAGCTTTGATTGATAGCCCATTCCAAGAAAGATCAAGTGAAACCAGTGAAGACAACTGAGAGATTTCAAACGGGATTTGGCCAGAAAATTCGGAATAAGAAAGGTTAAGATGAGTCAAACTCTTAAAGTTGCCAAACTCAGAAGGAATTAGGGAGTCATTGAAGTAATTGTAAGCGAGGTTCAACCTCCTGAGATTGGGAAGAAAAAACAAGGTACTGTTGGAATGAATGTGGCCCATAAGCCAGCTGGAACTAAGGTCCAGGCCAACCACATGGCTTGTGTTTTTGTCACACTCGACTCCATCCCAAGTGCAACAGTGCTTATCCTCCCGCCAACTGGCTGTTTTAGGATACGAAGTTTGTGAGACAGAAACACGTTGGACAAGAGAAAAAGACTTACTAAAATGGAGTAGAGCAGAGCATGGTGGCATTGAAGACAAGGAAGAAGAGAGAGACGATGGAAAGGGAAGTTGAGAATGCAAGATCAAACAGAACAAAAAGAAGACTTGATACTTCCAAGTTGAACACCCCATTTGATACCCAATTTAACAAAAACAAAACTCTAAAAATGGTGTAGTATTTCTGATGATGTTACAAGGGAGGTATGGGATGGAATGAATATTATATATAGAGGCTGCCAAGTCAATAGAAGTCTGTCACCTTTCTTTTATTTAAAAAAGTAAAAGAAAGTAGTTAATTTCACGTCACGTGTGAGGTGACGTGAAATTGTACAACTTGCACATGTTCTCATCCTTTAAATTTTCTAAGAATCTCCATATATTTCATCAGATTAATTATAATATTTTAATAATTACTAATTGAGTCCAAAAATTGGTAATTAATTTGAAATATTGGAACCACAAAATAGCAGTAGATTGCTTTTCTTTTAAGAAAATAACTCTTTTAAAAATCGTTGGAGTGCTAAATATTTCATTTGAAATTGAGGTGGTTTTATATCTAGCTGAGTAAATATTATTATTGTGTACTAAAATTAATAATTAAAATGGACAAGTCATGGTGAGTCAAAAATTTAGGTCTTGTTTGATAGACTATCTAAACAATGTATTTTTATTTTTTAAATAATATTACATATTTTTTTCACACACTTTTTCACTCACATATATTTCAAAAAACTACAAATAATATTACTTAAACTTCTCTACCAAACATGCCCTTAGTTTTGAGAGTTTATATATAAATTTTTTTGTGTGAAATTTAAAATAGTAATGTACAATATTCTCATTTGTTAATAAATAAATGCTATTTTCAAGAATCATTTGTTAGCCAAAGTTTGATAAAGATGCGGAGGTCACCATCAATTCCCGTTAGGAAACTGATAAAAATTAAAGTGGTCTAAGTGTGTAAATTGGTGGAAATTTATTGACATTTATATATACTGATAAGTTAATCAAAGCCTCGGTTTGGATAGCGCTTCTTTATACTGAATGTGGCGTTGCATTTTCAGTTTTTTTTTTTTAGCTGGAGTTATTGATTTTTGAGGAAAAAATACTGTGCATGAACAATGTGTGCACTATTTATACACTGTTCACTCATTAAAAAATATTAAAAATAAATCCTACGGTATTATTCATACATTTAAAAATTATTTTGTTATAGTATTTTTAGCAACAATCAATTTTTAACAACAATAGGTAACAATAAATTGTATCCAAACGAACCCAAAGTCTTCTACCTTCCTTTCAAAAAAAAATTTTTTTAATTTTTTTAGAGAGGGTTGAGCAAAGTCCTCGAGTCACAAAAGGTAGAAGTCTACATCGATATTGCGGCAATTGTATAGAAATTAAAGGGGTCTAAGCGTGTAAATTGGTGGAAGTCAGAAAGTTTGTGTTCACACTTAAAAGTTTGATTTTATAGACTTGCACGGTTTTTTCTCCGCGCCAAAGTCTTTTTTATTTTTTATTTTTTATACTTTTATAAAATTCACTTTGAAATCTTTACCATCCTTTTTCTTTTTTGAAATCAAAATGCGCAACCTTTTTAATTGTTTGATTAGTTAAATACATTTCTCAAATCAGATTGTCCAAAGGCATTATAAATTCCACTAGTTTTATTATTATTATTATCAAATAGATCTTTAACAATAAGAAATTAAGCTCCCTACAGCGCAGAGGTGTAAAGCTTGGTAGTAAGGCTACTGACATAATATATAGACATTTTTATCCATAAATATCACTTAATTATTATTCACATTTTATTTTTTTATTCAAAAATTAAAATTTCTTACTTAGCTACACAGGCTGGAGCGGAGCTTCATGTTAGGGTGGGGGCCCAAAATTTTTGAAATTTTAATATTTAATATTTTAATAATTAGCTCTCAAAAATGAGACTTGGCCCCCCCAATTATTTGAGTTGGTCCAATAATGTTCTTAAAAAAAATTGTTCAATTTGTTTAGTAGTTATAAAGAATGTATTGTTTCTCAAATTCATTTTTTATGGTAAAATGTGTTCTCATATTTTTTAAAGTTTTGAATCATTTATGTTTGTGAATACTTCATTAATTCAATTGAAATTTTTTTACTCACAATGGTAGAAATTTTGGTAACTTATATTGAAAAAGAAAATTGTAAGGATTTCACTATAAAAGATGATGAAAGATTAATTTAATTCTATGAAGTATTTAATTTTAAGGATTCATTATGAAATATACTTATTTTTTATATATGTGTATAGATACATGTGTTTGTGTATGTGTATAAAAATTTGTATAGACTAATAAATTAGCAACACAAATCGCCCTCCCCTCAAACAAAAATTTCTGGCTCCACCCTTGTACACAGGTAATAAGAAAATGAAAGAAAAATTGTGCCCAAAAAGGTAAAGTAGGCCTAAACAAGTATTTGTGTTTAGACTTCATACTATAAGGTTTGATTTCACATACTAGCACCTCTTTTTTTGCCTCTAAAGTGTTTTTTTTTTTTTTTGGGTAGGTGCGAGTTTTTTTTTTAATTATTTGATTAATTATATGATACACGTTTCCTTCGTTGGTAGTAAAAGCCATTGCAATCTTTGAGCAAAAGGTTACAAATAATGCAGAAAACAAGAATTAAGATTGGTTCAAAATTTATAATTAAAAAAAAAAAAAAAAAAAGAGCAACGTGGTCTTGATGAAAACAAGAATTAAGATTGGTTCAAAATTTATAATTAAAAAAAAAAGGGGCAACGTGGTCTTGATAACTATAAAGCCCAGAACTAGGAGGTGTACGTGGCCAACAGAAATCTTCCCCCTTTCTTTTATTTTTTGTTTTAAAATAGTTAATTTCGAGTCACGTGTGATATGACGTAAAATAGTAAAACTTGTACGTGTTTTTAAAAATAGCCAAATATCATTATTTTTAAAAATTATTTACCTTTTATCATTATTTAAAAAATATTTAATAATATATATATTTTTTTTTAAACCCAAGTTCGACGTGGAACTTAAGTTTACGAAAATCAAGTTCTTTAAAAACTTCCCGTGAAACTTGAGTTTTTTGTGATATAAAACTTATTACCAGAGTTTCAAGCTCTTTGACAACCTTTTCCACTGCCTTTTTTCGCGTGACCTGACAAAAGAAAGAAAAAAGGGAAACCCTCATGCCACATGAGGGTTTCCCTTTTTTCTTTCTTTTTGTCAGGTCACGTGGGTACACAGTCAACAAATGCGGCTGTGGGTTTCACTTTTTTCTTTCTTTTGTCAGGGTCACGTGGTGCACAGTCAACAATTGTGTCTATGTCACACAGTCAACAATTGTTAATTGTGTGAGTCCCTGTCTCTTGGTTCTACCTAAACGAAAGATTTTACTAACGAGATTTTACTGACGTATGTCTTAAGGCACATAATGGTATATTATTTTCGAAATTTTTTTTATCAAAAAATTAAAAAAATTTTGATAGCTTTTTTATTTTTTAATATTTTTTTTTTAAAATAAATTTATTAATGTGTGTTCTTAGAACACACGTTAACCAGACCCGTGAATTATTTTTAACAAAAACTTGGTATAGTGCCATAGCATTTTCTATTTGTTAATTCGGTTTCTTTAGCAACTGAGCTAAACAATTCCTCACACGGTCAACAATTGTTGGCGGTCAACAATTGCTGGCTGTGTGAGACAGCCACAATTGTTAACTGTGTGAGTACAATCACACAGCCATAGTTCTTGACTGTGTGAGTGCTACTCGAGTTACAGATTCCATGTCAAACTCAAGTTTTAAAAAGTAATAAATTATTAAATATTTATCAAACAGTAATAAAATATTAATAGTTTTAAAAAAAAGTGATATTTAACTATTTTGCTCTTTCTAGGAACCTCCATATATCTCATTAGATTAATTATATTTTAATAATTGCTAATTGAGTCCAGAAACTGGCAATTATTTTGAAATATTGAGACCACAAAATTGCATTAGATTGCTCTTCTTTTAAGAAAAAAATATTCTTTTAAAAATCGTTAGAGTGCTAAATATTCTATTTGAAATTGAAGTGGTTTTATCTTGCTGAGTAAATATTATTATTGTGCACTAAAATTAAGAATTATAATTGGCAGGTGGCATGTGGTTTATATATATATATATATGTGTGTGTGTGTGTGTGGATTAAGTTCAAGTTAAGTTAGGTATAACTATAATAAATGTTATATCACTTAATAACTTATTATTAGATATGAATTTTGACAAATTTATTATTGGATTACATTAGATTCATATGCTTCTCATGTTTAAAATTTTAAAGTGATCAAAGTTCAATGGTCATATTATCAACAATTATTTAAATTTAAGTTTTTATAATTTAAAATAATACATAAAGATGAGTTGTTGGATCGGATAATAAATAACATCCGATTGATATGAAAATTGGCATGCACATTAAGGATATATAGAACTTATAATTCAATTGAGAGATTTCTAAAAAATGAATTCAATAATAAGTTATTAGATGGTGTGACATTACTTAATATATATCGTTAATAACTTCAAAATGGTACATCAAAATAGGTTTGTACAAAAATATTATGTTCCAATAGACGAACCAAAATGAGTTCTGAAACAGTATATTATAAGCCCAAGCTACTACTATAAAGGTTAGATCTTTTTATAGTAGTACTTTAGTTATATAATATATTATAAGTCTATTTAAATAACTCTATATAATACTTTTGTATTCGTGTATTTTAATAAGTATTGTTATTTTCTATATATAAAAAAAAAGGTTACAAATAGTAGAAAACTACACCGATATTGCGGTTTTATTATTCAACCATGAGTTGTATGTGATCTTGATCACATATTCTCATTCATAAAAATAAAGTTAAAAGAAAAAAAAAAAATATTTCCAAGAATCATTTATTGGTCAGTAAGTATTAGTATTACCCAGTGGGCTTAAACAATTAATTGCCTTTAGACTTTTTTTTTTTTTTTTTGGGTAAAAATTGCCTTTAGACTTCAAACTATAAGGACACAGTGGGCCATTGGGCTCATTTGGATACTTATATCGATTTTCTAACTTGAGAAAGGGGCACTGCAACTTATTTTACACGGAGCTATGATTGGTCATCATCATTCATTGTCTTATCAAATTCTTTATAAAAAAATTCAAGGATCATTAAAATGAAAGTGGCTGTGTATTTTTTTCTTAAAAAAAAAATAAAAGTTGCTGTGTATTTATTATAATGATTTTTTAATTTTTTAATTTTTAAGGTGATACTACTTCAAAGGATTGAACGTTATTAATACAACTATTTTATGAAACGTTTTATAGGAAATAGAAAAGCTGGGTTTACTTTGAAATATTGTGAAAAAAAAGGACAAAAGGTTTACTGCTTGTTGGAATTATAAAAAGGGTTTGGTTAACAAATACTGGATATTTGTTAATAGATTATTTTTAAAAAAAAAAATTTGATACCACTTTTGTGGAAAATAAAAAGCTAAATTTTTTTTTTTTCACAAAATTTTTCTAAAATAATGCCCTTAGCATCCTTTAACTTTTTCCTTACAAATATTAGACCGGATTGAAGTAATTCTAGGGCTCCCAATGCCAAATTTTTTTATTTTTTATAATTTTTGGTGAAGTTGCAAAACAAATTTGTTGCATTGGATGGATTCTGATGAAGCCAAATTCGTCAGTTAAGTTCCCTGGCAGTCTGGATGGACGATCAACCTCCTTGTTTGTAAAGAAATAAAAAACAATGATCCTAAGATACACTGGTGTGGTGCTTGCCAAGGACCATCCGAAGCTCAAGTTAGACTATCTCTCATGAGGAGGTTTTTGTGAATCAAGCAATAACAATTATCTGAGTAAACTCGCACCTTTTTTCTTTGTCCTTGGTGGTTTATATAGGAACTTTGGATGAACGTTTCTAGGTCGAGGCCCTTTCTTGTCCTTAATGATTGTTTAATGTCTGTGCCATTTATGGCCAACGGAAAAGTCCCTAACAGTCTTAATTCCATTGATTTATTGTGGGTGGCCTTCAATCCGGTAACGGTGGCCATTACTACTAGACGAAGTCTTTTCCTAGGCTCATCAGATTCTATCCTATATATTGGTGTATTTATAAAGGTGTCAATATTTATTGTGGATGAGTCAAGCATATTGCGTTGAGCTTTGTTGTCCGTTTCGATAATGTTTATTTGTAGTAGCTTATGTTTATATTGTTTATCAAAAGATATATTTTTTGGTAATTTTTCTATTAAATGTGTAACAAAAATTTAAAAACTAGTTTATTTGCAAAAAGAAAAAAAAGAAAAAAAAAAAAAAAGGTTAGATTATTTGAAAAAAAAAAATTTGAGACAAAAAACATAAAGCATAAAAAAATTGCATTTTTACCCAATCAGACTCTTGAAATGCAGGGGCAATGGAGCAGAGTGTCAATTTTATCATCAAGAAAATTTGTAGTTTATAAATTTGAGTGTCAAAAACTGAAGGAAAAAAAAGAAAAAGAAAAAAGAAACCTTGATTTTCTAGTTAGTGTTTGTATCCTAGAAGTCTTGCTCACGCTGGGAACAACTTTTTATGAAAAGATCTATAGTTTATGCACATTCAATATTATCTAGCTTAAGAATGTCAATGGAAGATGATATAAAAAATTGAGCTGTTGTGGCATACTGTATCAATTACTGCATTTGAAAAAACTAGCTACTAAGAATAAACCCCAAAGAGAACTCATGGAAAGAGAACCCATTGAGTTGAATCTTCACAAGTTTTCTTGGGCTCAACATGTTGATTAGGAGCTTTCTCACATTTTTCTTGTTCATTGTTCTCAACTTTTCAATTAGATCTCTCCATCCAACATCTTTCCCCTACTTTCTTTTAAAAGAAAACTGGAGGAGCACTTGAGCTTTGTTGATAAACAACAGAATATGTAGAAAAGAAAGCATTCTATGAGACAAAGGGTCTGATTACAAAGCCTTAGCAATATGGAAATATCTTCACAAAGAGTGGAAAACAAATTTTGCTAGAGGATAGGAAATAGCAACCTCATATGTCAGATAATGCATAAAGCTATCAGTAAATTTGAGCAGGCTAAGACATAGCAGTGAAGATCTATGACATTGCAATTCCTTTCATGATAAGGGCATGAACTCCTTTCAAAATTATATTAGAACTGAATTAAAAGAGCATGAGGCGTGTTATATGCAAGGAGGTGAGAATACATGATAGTATTTTTTTCATACTTGATACACTTGTCACAACTGCACAGAGCTGATAGTCTGTGTTTAGAATGAAATGTAAAGTGAAAAAATCAAATGTTACTTTGTCTTATCTATAGAAAATGGACATTGTACCTAATAATAAAAAATACAGGTATCTATTTAACACAATTAAAAAAATAAATAAATAAAAGATTAAAAAAAAAAAAAAAAAGAACCTAAAGGATGGAGCTTATTCTAATAAAGGACAAGAAGGATTCATCTTCTGAATCATAGAAATAGAAAAAAAATCAGTTATTACAATAAGCCAAAAGTCATGCTTAATAGGAATTGAGTTCCCATTTACTACTGGCCGTTTAGCTTCTATGAGAACAGATAATCCCCTTTTTTTTGGATAAATAAAAATTTTCATTAAAAATCAAGAAAATTGCTTCCCCAATACACAGGCTTGACTCAAGTACAATTTTCTTTTCACTTCTTATTTAACATGAAATTTTCCTAGAAGGTAGTGCGAATCAGCACCCAAACTTTGCTTCAAGATGTGGTAGTAATATGTTTCTGATTTCCATGGGTTGGTAAGTAGTCAATCAAAGTTATAATTGCAAGGTTTGATGAATGATATATATATATATACACACACACAAACAGTTTTTAAAAGCTTTTTTATTATTTAATACATAATGAAAAGTTTTTATGAAGTGAATTTGGGCTAACAGTTTTTAAAAGCCTTTTTTGTCTTTTAATATGTAATGAAAAGTTTTTATGAAGTGAATTTGGGCTTTTGGAGTAAGTGAATGACCTGCGTATTTTAAAACCAGAACTGGGGTGTACCTTGTGACATATTATTTTTAAGGTTTTGAGAAGACCTTAATAACAAACGAATTTCTCTCAGGCATGTTTAGTCAACTTTATTGTTTGTGAACTCCCTCGAACTAGTTTGAATGATGTTAAGAAAGATTCTTAGTCCTCAACTCCTTAACACCCCCCTGCCCCACAAACCCCAGCAAAAAAAAAAAAAAAAAAAAAGGAAAAAAAAGCTTTAAAGAGGAAAAGATCAATTAAACAGAAAGCTTTAAACAGACAGCTTTTCACCTATTAAAATCAATTCTTAAAATACACCCACATCCAATTTATTAGGGATAAAAATTAAGATTAATCCTAATCTGAATACAATATCGAATGAGTCCTAAACCCAGATTGTTTATCTACATGGTTGTGAAGCTTTTCCTTTCTCTAGTATGAGATTCAGGGAGAGTGGTTGTGGTATTGGGGTATTTATGCAAGAATACCACACATTATTTGAATCTTGAAAAAAAAATATTATTGCCAAGACAATAAATCTTTTTTTTTCCCATCACTGAATAAGCGTATTGGGACAAGTACTAGCAGTTTTCTTACAATCAATCTTTGTTTCTCTAAGTTTTGAAGAATGTTTATGTCCATGTATTTTTGGTGGCTTGAGAAGTTAAGCAACGTTTAGTGCCAACCTGAATCACAGATAAAGTTCATTACAAAAACCTTGGTTGCAGCCTACAGGTAAATTGGAACTTTTGCATTGGATTATAGAAGGTATAATTCTTTTCCTCATTAAATACACTGTGTAAGCAGATAGTTTAATTGAGGTGAGTTCTTAAATGGACAAATGTCTATGGATATTATATACTTGAGCACATTCATTTAGAGAACCCATCTTTAGTTCACAGTATGCCATGAAGTTTGAGATGCTTAGCTCAAAAACTTTTGTAGAATTTAGAAGTGAGTTAAACTATTAAATAATGATTTTCATTTTCCACCTATCCTTTCTACATGCAAAAGACTGACTTGAAATTGGAGCTTCTCTGTTAATGCTTGTCTTGAGTCATACAATAGTGTGACTCAGAACTACTTTAGAAGTTTAGTTTGAGCTTTAGGAAATTGGCTAAAAAACATGGTCAGAGGTCCTAAAGAATAGAAAGATCAATTCCAAAAACTTAAGGAATAAAGCAGTTATTTTAGCAACTACAGTTGCTATCCCAACAATAATGAAGTTGTGGCCCAGCCATCCTCACTATAATTCAAATATTCCTAAGTAACAGAAAAACAACAAAAAATAATAAAGACCTGTGCTTTAGATTATATTATTGAAAAATAGCTCTTCATCCAATTAAAAAACTACATCCTTTCAGAGATCCTAACCAAAGGCATTAAGATGTCAAGCCATTTTTAACTTTTGGACAGCATGTCCTACTTTTAAATGGTCAGCTAACCTAGTAAACTATCATAGACTAGTAAGGTACAATAATGTAGTGCGAATCATTCATGATTCTCATATCAAACAATTTTGTACACAGCCAAACAAATGTAGTGTCGCTTTAAAAGTTAAAATGATACACATTTTTCTAAAAAATTCAAGATTCTATGTGTTTGGTACACATCAATTTCCAAAATAAGAAACCATTTGATTAAAAAAGAATGACTGGAAATAGGAAATTAACTGTTGTAGGATTATTCTTGAGGATAGTAAGTACACATGCTTGATAAGGTAAGCAGAAAATATGCATCTTAAGTAGACCAATCCGATCAATAAAATATACATACGAAAACCTATTGTCCAATAACGAAAACTAGACTAACCTCCCATTCAAGGTTGAGGAAATTTTGGGCCTCCAACACCAACTATCAAAATTAACTGCATTAGAAAAATAAAAATCAATTAACACAAAATAAATACTTGAGTAATTGAAGAGTCTATGTTAATAATCCAACTATGGATGAGCCTCTTAATTTTGAGAGAGAGAGAAGGGGAGAAGAGAGTGACAAAAGGCATCAAATGATAAATAAATTGGATGGAAACAATAAAGGAGTAAACAATCTCAATGTAATTTTTTGATTGAGGCCTATTTCTTCTAAGTTCAATCAAAATGTCCTTTTTTTTTTCTTTGACAGTGGAAAGAAATTGAATTTGGAGTCATAATTGAAAAGTCATGTTCCATTGAAGTTGAACCCAAATGAAACCCATCATTTACAAAGGTTAAGACAAAACGCATATCTGGCTCGCCCAAGGCTAAGTCGGATCCATTGGGATCCTCACTTGTTTTCCTCCTCGAGAAAGCAGATGGAAATCTCTAGGCAGGCGGGCACTAAGATCTAAGGGTCTCAATCGATAATTACCAATGCTAAAGGTATTCCACCATAGCCTAGTAAACTTTGATAAAAAAAAATTTTAACTAGCATTTATTGAACAGTCATTTATGCATAAATAAAAAAAGACATTCATACAAAGTAGTATAGTCTCACAAGCTAAACATAGAATTGACTAAAATTATCAATAACAAATAAATGGAATTGTCTAAACTGATTAAGTAAATCAACAAGTATTATTGGCAGGGTTAAAATATTCACATGCAAAATTAACATTACACATGCTTGATATTTTAAACCAATCATTGGTTATGATATGAACAAATTTTTTTTGATGAATCAATCAATTTTATTAAATACAAATTAGAGTACACAGAGCCGTAAAGGGAACTGCACCAGATGGAGGAACCCATTGTAAGCACAAAAAATACAAGCACAAAAGTGTCCCCTCAACTCAGGCCAATAGACTAAGTCCGCCTATCCTTTAAAAAAATATAATAAACCTACATAGCAAATAGAAATACAACAAAGGGATGATCCTGGTGAACAAACCAACAGTTGTGACTACATCAAGACACCAAAATGCAACATTTTGCAAAAGACTAGAAACAACAGCCATCATCATAACCATATTATGTCTTCTTAAATAGCATACAAGGATTCAAGTCTCATTTGCTGCACACTATCCATGGCATCTAAATTACACCCAAAGAAATTGAATAAAAAGGTAAATCCATAAGATATCTGAGATACATAATTATAATTCAAAGGGACCAACAACAAAAAAAAAAAAAAAAAAAAATCATAATTGCTAATAAAAATAGAAACTTTTATGTTTTCAGGTATAGAGATTCATTCTAAAGTCTCAAAAATAAAAATATCACATACCATAGAAGCAGTTATCTTCTTCCACCGCATTTGTGGGCATTCTTCTTCAATCTTCTGAGCATGATATGCTGCTCTAATTTGACCATCCTCACAAGGCACTTTGGTTTTCCAATTTTGAACATAAGATATCCCATAAACATTCCGAATATTGTTCCACATGCGTAACCTATGGATACAGCTTGCCAACAAAACCCATTTTCATGCTCTAAATTTTCATCTTGTTGCAAGGTAGGTGGTGGTTGTTTCTTTGCCTTGTGGTTATCGCATGTTTTTGACAATGGAAACCCACACAATCCCAAGTTTCCAGCGTACGAATCATTGTTGAATGTATTGAATTGATTTCCTGAAGGTATGTGTCCTGTGAGTTGGTTATGTGATAGGTTTAAGACTTCAAGCCACATTAGATCTGCCAATTGACTAGGAATCTCCCCATCAAGATTGTTGAAAGAGAGGTCTAACCATTCAAGATTGGTCAAATTTCCAATTGATTGTGGAATATGACCTACAAGGTTATTGTGAGAAAAGTTGAGCCCCTTGAGTGATTTAAGCCTTCCAATCTTTGGCATCTCTCCTTTGAAACTATTGTTTGAAAAATCAATGCTTGTAAAGATGTTTAGGACTCTCTCCATCTCAATATACTGCCCTTTCATCATGATATTCAATGAATCTTGATAATTTTTGTATCCCATATATGGCCTTGCAACTCCACTTTCATCCACATTCATCATGGCTTTCAAATATTCAAAATATGTTATTGGCAAAGGACCATTAAACTGATTGTTAGAGATGTCTATGATTCGCAAATTTGGGAAAGGAAATTTGGTTTTAGGATTGCCTATACGACCTTGAAATCTGTTTGATCTTATGACAAGAACTTGCAATTTCTGAAGACTTCCCAACCAATAAGGGAAGGCTCCATTTATCTTATTGTTTCCAAGATCTAGAACTTCCAAGTCTATACAATTGACCAAAGATTGCGGCAATGGCCCTTCCAATTGATTGCCATTAAGGTTAATAGTCCTAAAATTATTTCCCTTGGCAAATATTGCAGGGATGTTACCATGAATGTTATTCATTCGCAAATCCAACACTGAGAGGGCAGTAGAGTTTACCAAACATTTAGGAATCATGCCACTCAAGTTGTTATGAGACAAGTCTAAAATGTGAAGGTAAATTGCATCACAAATTAAAGAAGGGATTTCTCCCATTAAATTGTTATTGGAGAGATAGATAAATACCAGATAGGAAGGATTTAGAATGGGAAATGGTCCTTGTAGCAAGTTGTTACGAAGATCAACATAATATAAAAAATTATTCCCCACATCCCCCAACCATCTTGGAACTCGACCATAAATTTTGTTATTGGAAAGGTCAAAGGCTTGTAAATCTTTTGACAGTCTTAAGAAAGTTGGGAATTCACTAATGTTGGAGGAAGATAAGTTCAATTGCAAAAGATTGGGCAGGGCATAGACAGCATTATTATTGATGCTAACTAAGTTATTTGACAAATCAAGTCTCTCAAGATTTTTGAGCTTTGAAAACATTTCAGACCCCAACATAATACTCAAGTTATTTGATGAGAGAGATAGACTAGTAAGGTTCACAAGTCTAGATACTGACCTAGGTATAGAGCCATGTAGCTTATTATAACCCAAATCAAGATACTTCAATGAATTGTACTTGAATTCACCAATCTCACCAACGAATTGATTACGATTAAGAGACAAAATCTCCAAAGATGGCATACTGAACAACCAAGATGGCAGTGTTCCATTTAAGAAATTTGAACTTAAATAGAGATCAACTAGATTCAAACCACTTACGTGACTAAGAAGGGGACCAACAAATTGATTGTACCGAAGGTCTAAAGTTGAGAGATTCGGCAAGTTGAATAGTGATGACGGCAACAGACCTGTTAAAAATATTCACCAATAATTAAAAAATTGTTAGTTTGATGTATCAGTCAAAAAGACCTAAAATTTAAAAGTGGTAATAGAATCTCACCGCTAAAACTATTATTTGACAAATCCAAATATATAAGTTTTGTAAGGATGCCAGGCCATGCTGGAATTGACCCCGTAACATTGCAATCAGGGAGAGCCAAATGCTTTAAGGACTTCAGATTGCCGATAGAATTAAGGAATTCTCTTGAAAACATTCTCCCAGAGAGACCTAAGAAATTCAGAGAACTGCAGCTCCAATTAGACTTTAGAAGAGAACCTTCAAGGTTCGAATTACCCGTTAGATCAAGGGTTTGTATATTGGGAAGGCAGAGGATGTTATTTTCGAGTTTTCCCCGCAAGTCACAGTAACGGAGACTAAGAGTTGTCAAAGAGGAGGATAGATTCATCAAAGAATTAGGTCTAATTGAGGACATAATTGTGTCATCTAGACGAAGTTCCCTTAACTGAGTTAGGTTACTAATGACTCTTTTCCATACTGGAGCTTCGATTAATAGCTCATTCTCAGAAAGATCAAGGGAATCCAGTGAAGACAACTGAGAAATTTCAAACGGGATTTGGCCAGAAAATCCAGAAGCAGAGAGGTTAAGATGAGTTAAACTCTTAAAGTTGCTAAACTCAGAAGGAATTAGGGAGCCATTGAACCAATTGTCAGAGAACCAATTGTAGGCAAGGTTCAACCTCCTGAGATTGGGAAGAAAAAACAGGGTACTGTTGGAAAGAATTTTGCCAAAAAGCTGGCTAGAACTAAGGTCCAGGCCAACCACAAGGCTTGTGTCTTTGTCACACTCGACCCCATCCCAAGTGCAACAGTGCTTATCCTCCCGCCAACTGGCTGTTTTTGGATAAGAAGTTTGTAAGTCAGAAGCAAGTTTGTCAATAGAAAAAGACCTATTAAAATGGAGTAGAGCTGAGCATGGTGGCATTGAAGAGAAGGAAGAAGAGAGAGATGATGGAAAGGGAAGTTGAGAGTGCAAGATCAAAGAGAACAAAAAGAAGACTTGATACTTCCAAGTTGAACGCCCCATTTGATACCCAATTCAACAAAAACAAAACTCTGAAAATGGTGTAGTATTTCTGATGATGTTATAAGGAAGGTATGGGATGGGATGAATATTATATATAGATGCTGCCAAGTCAACAGAAGCAGTCCACCTTTCTTTTATTTTTTTTAAAAAAAAGTTAATTTCACGTCATGTGTGAGGTGACGTGAAATTGTACAACTTGTCCATATTCTCATACTTTAAACTTTCTAGAAACCTCTATGTATATCATCAGATTAGAATGCTCTTCTTTTAAGCAAATAATTCTTTTAAAGATCGTTGGAGTGCTAAATATTCTATTTGAAATTGAAGTGGTTTTATATCTAGCTGAGTAAATATTATTATTGTGTAATAAAATTAAGAATTAAAATGGACAAGTCACTGGTGGAGTCAAAAGTTTAGGGCTCGTTTGGTAGGATATTTTAAGTAATTTTTTGAGCATTTTAAATATATTTACACACATTTTCATATATTTTTTCACCCACACCTATATCAAAAACATCTAAATAATATTACTCAAATCCCTCAACTAAACACCCCCTTAATTTTGGGAGGTTATATATAATTTTTTTTTGTGTAAAATTTAAAATAGAAACATACAATATTCTCATTTGTTAATAAATTAATGATATTTTCAAGAGTCATTCGTTAGCCAAAGTCTGATAAAGATGTGGAGGTCACCATTACTTCTTGTTAGGAAATTGATAAAAATTAAAAAGTGATCAAAGCGTGTAAATTGGTGGAGGGTAGGAAGTTTGTGTTCACACTCAAAAGTTTGATTTTATAGACTTGCACAGTTTTTTCTCCGCGCCAAAGTCTTTTTTTTTTTTTTTTTTAAATACACTTTAAAATTTTAAGGTCATTCGGTACGTGTGTTTAAACAATAATTTTCAATTTTTTATTTAAATATGTGTGAATTTTTTATTTAAATATGTGTGGGTAAAAAAGTGTATGAAAATACATGTAATATTATTTAAAAATTGAAAATATGTGTTTAAATACATGTACCAAACAACCTCTTTACCTTTTGAAAGTGCATATCTTTTTTCTTTTTTGAATTCAAGATGCGCAACCTTTTTAGTTGTTTGATTAGTTAAATACATTTCTAAAATCATCTACTACTATTAAAGATTGTCCAAAAGCGTTATAAATTCCACTAGTTTTTTATTATTATTATCAAATAGATCTTTAATAGTGACACCAAGAATTAAGGTCCCAATAGCGTGGAGGTTTAAAGCTACGCAGTAATGCTACTAACACAATATATAGACATTTTTATCCATAAATATCACTTAATTATTATTCACATTTTATTTTATTTATTCAAAAATTAAGATTTCTTGCTTAGATACACAAATAATAAGAAAATAACGGAAAAATTGTGCCCAGAAAGGTAAAGTAGGCCTAAGCAAGTATTTGTATTCAAACTTCGTTCTATAAAGTTTGATTTCACATACTAGCACCCTTTTTTTTTGCTAAAGATTTTTTTTATTTTGGGTAGGTGCGAGTTTTTTTTAATTATTTGATTAATTAAATTATACACGTTTCCTTTGTTGGTAGTAAAAGCCATTGCAATCTTTGTGCAAAAGGTTACAAATAATGCTAAAAACAAGAATTAAGATTGGTTCAAAATTTATAATTAAAAAAAAAAGGAGCAACAGTTCCTAAAAAAAGAAAAGAAAAGGAGCAACATGGTCTTGATAACTATAAAGCCCAGAACTAGGAGTTGTGCGTGGTCAACAGAAGTCTTCCACCTTTCTTTTATTTTTTATTTATTTTAAATAGTTAATTTCGAGTCACGTATGATGTGATGTAAAATTGTAAAACTTGTACATGTTCTCGTACTTTACACTTTCTAGGAACCTCCATACATCTCACTAAATTAATTATAATATTTTAATAATTGCTAATTGAGTCCAGAAACTGGCAATTAATTTGAAATATTGAGATGACAAAATTGCATTAGATTGCTCCTCTTTTAAGAAAAAAATTTCTTTTAAAAATCGTTGGAGTGCTAAATTTTCCATTTAAAATCGTTGAAGTGGTTTATCTAGCTGAATAAATATTATTATTGTGCACTAAAATTAAGTATTAAAATGGACAGGTGGCAAAGGTGGCATGTGGCATGTGGTTTGTGTGTGTGGGGGGATTGGGTTCAAGTTCACATTATGTATAACTTTAACAAATATTATACCACTTAATAACTTATTATTAAATGTAAATTTTGACAAATTTACCATTAGATTACATTATATTCATATACTTCCCATGCTTAAAATTTCAAGGTCATCAAATACCAATAGTCATGTTATTAACAATTATTTAAATTCAAGTTTTTGTAATTTAAAATAATTCATAAAAGATGAGTTTGTGAATCAGATAATAAATAACATCCGATTGACATGAAATTGGTATGCATATCAAGGACATAGAGAACATATAATTCAATTGAGGGATTTTTAAAATATGAATTCAAATACGACTTATTAAATGGTATAATATTACTTAATATATGTATGTGTATATATATATATATATATATTAGTAATAACTTCAAAATGGTACATCAAAATAGGTTGGTACAGAAATATTTTGTTCCAATGGACAAACCAAAATAGGGTTCAAAATAGTATTTAAAACATTGGTTATGAAATGTAGAAAACTACACTGATATTGAGGTTTTATTATTCAACCATGAGTTGTACGTAGTCTTGATCAAATATTCTCATTCATAAAAATAAAGTTACAAAAAAAATAAAAATAAAAGATATTTCCAAGAATCATTCATTGGTCAGTGAGTATTACCTATTGATACCAACACTTGGGTGGCCTAGTTAGTAAGATACCAGGCTGGCAAGTCTCAAAATTTACGTTCGAGCCTTAACAATTAACTATGTGTTGGTGCTTCTTATATCTCATCTCCATCCCAAATGATTCAAAGAATAATAAATGAATTTCTCACGGGCTGCGAGTATGGCGTCTAACCTAGGAGCGGATAGGATGCTACTATGATCATGCACAACTAGGACCCGCTACCTATTTTTTTTAACCAAAAAAAAAGAGTATTAACTATTAATGAGAGTGGGCCTAAACAATTAATTGCATTTAGATTTCAAACTCTCAGTGAGTATTACTCACACTGCTTGCTTTTTTCTTTTTCTTTTTTGGGTCTAGCCACATACACCATCAATCTTGTTAGTTGCTATGCGCATCTCCAACGCCATCAAATAGAAGTTTACAGAAATTGCAATTACTGAGCATTACATTTCACCCTTTTTCAGTGTTGTCATATATTGTTGCTATGATTTTTTTTTGTTTTTACTATTGCCAAAGACGTGGAAGTCTACAGCAAACATGTATAGGATTTTTTTTTTTTGTTTTTTGTTTTTTTGAGAACCATGAGATTATGATTTTAGCTAGCTAGTTCGAAAGCTTCCTTAAGGCATACTGTAATATCAACATCATAAGAAAGGGTAGAAAAGTCCCATAAGGTTCGTGTTTAATGGTTACATATAATTATAAAAACAAGAATTAAGATTGGTAACATTGGTTCAAAATTTATAATAAAAAAGAAAACGAGCAACGTGGTTACAAATAAATAAAAGAAGGAGAAGGAGATGGGGGAGGTGGAAAAATTGTGCGTAAAGCTTGGGGCAATTTTCTAAAAGGTAAAATAGACCTAAGCGTGTAATTGTTAATTGGTTAAATGCAAGGCATGAAGTTTGTGTTCAAACTTATAAAGTTTGACTCTACAAACTTGCACATCCTTTTTTATTTTTTCATCTAGTGTCTTTTCACTAATTTTTTTTTTTTTTTGGACAGAAATAAAGTCGTTTTTACTTTTTACTTTTTGAAAGTTCGTCATTTAAAAAAAGGAAAAAGATTTTTTGAAATCAAAGTGCATGTCGTTTTGAAAGTGCGAAGAAAAGGAGTTGCAAGTTTACCTCAATGCAGATATAGGATTTCAATGAGTTCCACACAAAACTTGCTGGATTGAATAGGTGAAATTCCAAACAAAATCTTATGAAGGTCTTTATCCAGATAATATGGTTTGACCAAGAATTAACTTAATTCAGGATTTCGTTGGACTTGAGAATATTGGAACCATTTCTTCATATTAATTGTAAGACTTTTTTTTTTTTTTAGAATGCTAAATGTTTCTAACACACACACGGGGAGATGGGAAAAAGTTTTTAAAGAAACTTACAATAGTGTATATCCAAAAATGCTTAAATATTAATTGTAAGACTGAGTGGCGTTATTACTGCTGTAAGATAAATATTCCTATTTATCCTAAACGCCTTTCAACTTCTAGACTTATCTCTCAAATTTTTATTTATTTATTTATTTTTTAAATTATGGACTTATCTCTGTTACTTCTTTTTTCAGAAAAATCATCAACCCAAAAACAATGATCATTATAACTTAAGCATTTATCTCCACGTTTATATATTTAAAAACTAAATACCAACCCAATCATTTTTCATCAGATGCTTTTTTAAGGGTATAGCTTGCATCTAGCGTTGTTGGCAACAAGATCTTTAGAGTTGGTTCTAGATTCTTGAACCAGTAAAAAGCGTTTGCATCTCCATCTGAACAAAATTGCTCAATCAATTTTATTATTCTAACTTGTTTCATCTTTAGGAGGATTAACCATCCCAATGTTGAAGATAAACTTAGTATTAAGACTTGCTCTGGCTTGGGAGTCCACCTTGACGGCTTGACCTCATTGGTTCATTTCTTATTAAATGTTAATATTAATATTCATTTCTCATAAATCATCAATTGAGGCAAGCATTGTTTTTTGAGTAGGTGATTTTATGGAAAAAGACAATTTAAAAAAAGAAGTTGAATGGTGTTAAGCTGCTAACGTCAACATTTACTATACATTAAGTGTACTTTTTGTATGTTAAGACTAATTTAGGGTTGTACTTGTATTTATGAATCGATAATGTGGCAGCATCTTAACCATTTATTTTAAAAGAAAGGTTGAAATTTAAAGAACTTTACATTGTAGAATACCCTAGGAAATATAGAGAATCTGAATCACATGCTAGATATTAGAAAACAAATAATTAAAAAAATCTATAAGGTTTATGAATGTACCTCCAAATTTCATGGGTAAACCTAAATAGATTATCAATAGCAATAGAAACGCAAGCGCACACCTGGCACACAGCCTAGACAAGTCTTCCTTTCCATGCTCCTTTCAAGACGGCTTTCAATGGGCCAAGCCACCCTAATCTCTAAAAGTATGAGATCTAGGGTTTCATCTAACGTTAGGAGTGGAGAGGGGACCTATCCTAATATAATATACAGTAAATATCCACCAATTATAGATCAAGCTTAAAACCTTACACTTCACCTCACATCAGACAATGGCATAAGCCCAATAAAACAAGGTGTACCAAGGTTCAATACTGAATTTGACCACAGTATATTAACAAACCCTCTAGTTATATTCACTGCGTCACATCCAACCCGTTTTATGAATCCAAAAGTCCAATAAATAGAAGCTCAATTCTAACATTCTCACACTTGGGAAACATTAATTGGTGTTTGTAATTTTGAAACAACTATTATTATTTTGAAACAGCTATTATTCTCAAGGAACCTTCCATCATCACGTTTTATAAAAATAATAAAACTGATTTATGATTTTGTTTATGTAATAAATGGTGCTAACGGAATGCTTATTTATTGGAAAGGTAATGTCTTATTGTACTGTGATGAGAGGAGAGGAGTTTGTTTGAGCTTAATCAGTTTTCTTATACTTTAAATTTGTATCACGCATAGGGATTTGGCGTCAAGCATTGACTCTGTGAGTCTTGTAGATGCGACCATTAAGTGGGCCATTTGGTTCATTTGGATACATGTATCAATTTTCTAACTCGAGAAAGGTGCATTGCAACTTATTTTACACGGAGCTATGATTGGTCATCATCATTCATTGCTTTATCAAATTCTTTTAAAAAAATTCAAGGATCATTAAATCACTATGAGAGGACTGGAGTTTGTTTGAGCTTAATCGGTTTTCTTATGCTTTAAATTTGTACCATGCATAGGGATTCCGCGTCAAGCATTGACTTTGTGAGTCTTGTAGATGCGACCATTAAGTGGGCCATTAGGTTCAATTGGATACATGTATCAATTTTCTGACTTGAGAAAGGTGCATTGCAACTTATTTTACACAGAGCTATGATTGGTCATCATCATTCATTGCTTTATCAAATTCTTTTAAAAAAATTCAAGGATCATTAAATCACTTGAGAGGACTGAAGTTTGTTTGAGCTTAATCTGTTTTCTTATACTTTAAATTTGTACCACGCATAGGGATTTGGTGTCAAGCATTGACTCTGTGAGTCTTGTAGATGCGACCATTAAGTGGGCCATTTGGTTCATTTGGATACATGTATCAATTTTCTAACTCGAGAAAGGTGCATTGCAACTTATTTTACACGGAGCTATGATTGGTCATCATCATTCATTGCTTTATCAAATTCTTTTAAAAAAAATTCAAGGATCATTAAATCACTATGAGAGGACTAGAGTTTGTTTGAGCTTAATCGGTTTTCTTATACTTTAAATTTGTACCATGCATAGGGATTCAGCGTCAAGCATTGACTTTGTGAGTCTTGTAGATGCGACCATTAAGTGGGCCATTAGGTTCATTTGGATACATATATCAATTTTCTGACTTGAGAAAGGTGCATTGCAACTTATTTTACACAAAGCTATGATTGGTCATCATCATTCATTGCTTTATCAAATTCTTTTAAAAAAATTCAAGGATCATTAAATCACTTGAGAGGACTGAAGTTTGTTTGAGCTTAATCGGTTTTCTTATACTTTAAATTTGTACCATGCATAGGGATTTGGCGTCAAGCATTGACTTTGTGAGTCTTGTAGATGCAACCATTCAGTGAGCCATTAGGTTCATTTGGATGCATATATCAATTTTCTATCTCAAGAAAGGTGCATTGCAACTTATTTTACACGGAGCTATGATTGGTCATCATCATTCGTTGCTTTATCAAATTCTTTAAAAAAAAAATTCAAGGATCATTAAAATGAAATTTATTTATTTGATTTTAGTGATTTTTTTTTAATTTTTTAATTTTTATTTTTTTTAAGGTGGTACTACTTAGAAGGATAGAACATTATTAATACAATTATTCATGCTTTGACAACTATTATTTGAGCTTAATCGATTTTTGTTGCTTTTAATTTGAGAAGTGCTATGTTCAGAATATTTTCACAACAAATCTAAGTTGTTACTAGTTTTAATTTAAATTCACTATCGAAATTAATGTTTTGCCCATTAATAACAACCAGTACGGCAATAACAACCTACAACTCAGAATTTAGTATGAAAATATTTTGGTATGTGTACATAGCATTTCTCTTTAAATTTCTACCATAAGTTAGGGAATGACTCTGTAAGTCTTGTTTATAGGCCCTAGGTTCATTTGGTTACATATATCAATTTTCTAACTTGTGAAAGTGCAACTTATTTTAGACTGGAATTTGACTAGTCATTCAAAATTTAACAACCTTTTAAGAGAAAAGTTATGTGTACAATATTTTCACATTTTAGGTGGTAAGATGTTACTTGCTTTTATTGGTCGACAAACTTAGCACATTACTCAATTAATGATAATTCACATTTTCAGATTTAGAATTAGTTCAATTCGGCCTGGTTTTTGTAGTTCCAATAAGAATTACTAACTTATAAACTCGTGCATATGCATAAGTACATATTTCCAATTAGGAGTACTAACTTGTAAACTCATGCATATGCATAAGTACATTTTAAAATATGCAATTAGATGAAATGATTATTTTTTTTATATAAAATATGAAACAACATTTTCATTGATAACAATTGAAAAGTGT
This sequence comes from Quercus variabilis, assembly GCA_030445155.1. Taxonomy (NCBI): domain Eukaryota; kingdom Viridiplantae; phylum Streptophyta; class Magnoliopsida; order Fagales; family Fagaceae; genus Quercus; species Quercus variabilis. The sequence continues at coordinate 72,285,068 of CP129448.1, read as the reverse complement.
TTTTTTTTTTTTTTTTTAAATAAACTTATATTTTATATTTTCAAATATACAAACATTATATATGTTGCATATAAATTTGGTAAAACTTTAATATGCATTTTGTTATACTTTTTTGTAAATGTATTCCATGAATATGCATAACGCTACAGGCTAGTGTTTATTATGTATCAGATTGGCATGAACTTTAAAATTGTAGAGCACAAGGTTAATTTATCATCAAGAAAATCAGAAGTTCATGAATGTGCAAATGTTAAACCTAGCCAAGAACTTTGTTGCTCAACTAGCATCTTCTAGTGTTTCCAATGGAAAGTCGGAGACAACCAAAGTTTAAATCTCCTTATTTATTGTAACTACTGATTTTTTTTTTTTTTTTTTTAATTTAGAAAAGGTGTTAAAATCTAAGATATTGATTTTCTTATTAGTGTCTATATCTTGGAATTCTTCCTTATGCTCACACAATTTTCTCATAAAAGATCTAGCTATGATCAAATTCCTTCCCATGCACACTAAATCATTAAATATACTATATTCTTTTTCTCCATCTAATAAGATACTGTAGAAATTGTCATCCAAGTTAATTGAAACATGATGCCCTGGCCCATAATCTTTTCTAATCAATACTAGTTTGAAAAATTCAACATTCCTTTGATGAAATAGGTGATAATGGAATTCGCTATGTATACAATGAATTTGTTTGATATTGTGAAATTGTTTTAGCTAAGATATTGAAAAGTCTAGTGTGATTTGTTCCAAAAGTCATGTGCTTTATGAGTGAATAAGTGAAATGATTATTAATAAAAAATGAGATTATTGACAATCCCATCGGATATCAAACACTTAACAAGTAATTCCTCTCACAATGGCTATTTGTCATTAAGTTTGCTTATTTTATGATCCATATATACCGAAAGATATTAGAAACATGTTTTCTAATCTGTTGCTTTTGCGGCTCTATCAGTGATAATAAGATAAGTAAAAATGGAACAAGCTACTTTATCATACAAACAAAATAAGCATAGATTTTTTTTCTTTAAAAAAAAAAAAAAAAAAAAAAAAAGGCTATTGCTAGTGTTCATCCTTATAAGAATTGAAGCATAGATTAAATTTTTGTTATTTTTGACAAGCCTTTTATTTAATAAAAAAAATCCTTTATAATTTCTTAATTTGTGTGGGTTTAAATGGATATTTTTCTCAAGCTTTCAGAGCATGGGCTTTAGATAAGATGTTCAACTCTTATACGCCATGCATTGACATTTAAGTCTTGTACATGGAACAAGTCAAGATAAGAATATAGTCCATTTTGATCAGCCATAGCTTCTTTTGTGTGAAAAATTAAACATTCATTTGATGTGATAGGAGATAATGGAATTTGACACCGTATATGCTGGGGTTTGTTTAGTTGGCAAGTAATTTTCTTTAAGTGTGAAAAGACTAGAATGGAAAAGTCTAGTATGATTTGTATGATAGTATGCAAAATTGTCTAGAATGGAAAGGTCTAGCATGATTAGTCTAGTGAAATAGTTGTAGGTACTAAGAACTCTAGTATGATTAGTTGGCAAGTCATGTTGTTTTAGTGTGAAAAGTCTAGAATGGAAAACTTTTAGTTTCCTACAATGTTTTAGAGAGAAAATTGCTAGCCACTCATCCTATCGGGGCCCCTTATTTGTACAAAGGAAAAAGGGTCCACTTTCCTGAGTGTGACTTTCTATCCCAAGTATGGACAGAACATATGAACTAATAGTAGTCCTTTCTAGGTAGCAAGATATTAGTAAAGATGAGTTGAAATGGGAATGGTTGTTGTATGGTGTGTACTTGATGGGTGAAGGTATATGAAAATGACAAAATTCAGCTACAAACTCCTATTAAAAAATTAACAAGGCTATATATTTTGAAATTAAATGTAACCATTGGAATGCATTTTTTTTTTTTTTTGTTCTTAACATGCATGTTAAATTTCGTTCAAATCGAATAATATTTACCATTCTATCCATAAACTTATTTTTCATACATAATTTAAGACTATACAAACTTGAAATTAAATATTTGATTGATGACATAGCTATTGATTTTTTATTTTCTTGAAATTTTACAACTACAGAAAAAATAATAAAAAAAATACAATCTAATGTTGTATCTGTCAAAATTTACATAAAACAAAAAGGGTAAAATAATATTTTGGTCTTTAGAATTTATCAAAAGTTTGTTCTTTATTCTTAAATTTTACTAAAAATTTGTTTTTCATTCCTAAATTTTACTAAAAGTTTTTTTTTTAATCCCTATAATTTAAAAAGTTTGTGTTTTTTTATCCCTAAACTATTGTAATTGTTTATATTTTGTCCTTATACTTTACCAAAAAACTTGTTTTTTTGTCCCTAAATTATTAAAATAATTTCATCTTTATTTTTGTCTCTAAACTATTAAAAAAACTCTTTACAAAATTTAAGGATGAAAAAAAAAATTTTAAAGTTTAGGAATTGAAAAACAAACTTTTGGTAAAGTTTTCTCACCAATAAAAAAATAATAATAATAATGAAAAGAACAACCCAGTCAATCCAATCCATGCCAAAATATATCCAACCGAATCCATCCAAACTAAAACCTATATGTTAGTAGCAAATCATCAAGTAACCCATTTACATTTGGCAACGATCTTCAGTACTAGCAAATGTTGTTTAGTAAATCTGGTTGCCTAATTGTCTTTTCAAATTCTTATACTTTGCCTCATTTAATTGAAGTAGATTCCTTTTTGAAAGAATTTAAATTAAATAATTAAGAATTAGCTATAGATTCAACGTATAAGAATTAGGATTGCTCAAAAAAATCTATGTGCACCTAAATCCAAATATGGTCTTCATTTTACCAATTGTTTGAAACGAGTATGCTTTTTATTTTATTTTATTTTTTTAAATTAGGATATTGCTCCGCACTTCTCCAATACAGGCCAAAATATTCTCACAAAGTCTAGGAATTCATGCTCTAATTACCTCTTTACTGCAAAACCAAATTCTTTGTGCCTCTTCACAAATCCATAATATATGCATCATGTCATCCTCATAATACATGCGTTTGAACAGATTGGCACATGCAGGTAGAACGTTATGACATGCTTTCCATGCAAACATCTTAACATTATTAGGGACCTTTGCTTTCCAAATTGAGCACCAAACTATCTCCACTGCAATTTTATTGGAGCTTCCAATTCCAATTGAGCATATCAAACCAGAAATTCAGTGGTGATGCTCTGATGCACACCATCTATAGATGGCAGTATTGCAAGGCCCCCTAGGATTTTGCCCTTCGTTTTGAGATTGCTTGACTACCACCAAAAAAAAAAAAAAAAGAACAAGAAAGATTTGAGTGAGATATCTTGGAGGAATAAATTTACAACAAATTTATACGCATTGCGAAATAACAACATACTGAAATAGAGAGATTCCAAGATAATTTTGAAAGAAATACCAGGAGATGGTTTCAATAGGCTATTAATCGTGGAAAAAGGAAGAAAGCTATTAAATTATTCAAATTCTGAGCCCATCAGGACTTAGTGAATAATAGCTTACCAGCTAGTCACTAACTCATCAGACAATCTGAAGTGGTAAAGCCTATATTTCCCTTGTTATGATTTGGAAAAAGAATAAGCAAATTGACAAGAAGGAAATGTCATGTAGCAGATGTATTACTATTAATAAATTTGTAAGTTCTAGTACCTATTAGAAATTTCAGCAATCCAACCTTTACTTAATGTAATGAAGATAGGAATAGTGAAAAGCAAACTCATTAGAAGCATAGGTATAGAACTCAAGATTGAATTTTAACACCCCTATCTACCCTGCCTACGAGAATTATTTTGAATAAATAAGATTTATGCAGACTATTACTGCACAGAGTTCCAGTAATACCACAATCAACATAATTAAAACTAAGTTAAGTGTTGGTTTATACCCATAACATTATCGGGGACTATAATACCTAGTACCACAACAATAATAAAAGCCTATACAAACTCACAAGATTTTCATGTTTGTTAAGCATATTTAAGGAATCACATATCCTTGATACAAACAACAATATTCAAAGCACAAACACAACATATATGGTGTGATGAACATATTCATTTATTGTTTATCAGAAAAAACTCAACTATTTGTCTTTTCCAACACCTCACTGTGCAAAGATGAATCAAGTATGGCTCTTTTTTGGTACTCTGTTCAACCTCACCTCCTCGCTCATTCTAGAGCTAATTAAGTGACATTGATGGACTTATTGAGTTCCCAATTAAATCAACAGAAGATTCATCTAGCTTAAGAATGTCAATGGAAGACGATATAAAAAATTGAGTTGCTGCGGCATACTGTAGAATTCTGGAGCTAATTATGTGTCATTTATAGAATGGAATCAGGACTATTGAATTTTGGAGCTAATTAAGTGCCATTGATAGATTTCTTGAATTCCCAATTAAACCAACAAAGATTCGTCTAGTTTAAGAATGTCAATGGAAGATGATATAAAAGAGTTGCTGCAGCATACTCTAGGCACATTGATTACTGCATTTGAAAAAACTAGCTACTAAGAATAAACCCCAAAGAGAACCCATTGAGTTGAATCTTCACAAGTTTTCTTGGGCCCAACATGTTGATTAGGAGCTATCTCACATTTTCCTTGTCCGTTGTTCTCACTTTTCAATTAGATCTCTCTATCCAACATCTTTTCTTTACTTATAAAACAAAACTGGAGTAGCACTTGAACTTTGTTGATAAGAACAATATATGCAGAAAAGAAAACATTCTGAGACAAAGGGTCTCATTACAAAGCCTTGGCAATATGGAAATATCCTGACAATGAGTGGAAAACAAATTTTGCTAGAGGATTGGGAGTACCGACCTCAAATGTCAGATAATGCATAAAGCTATCAATAAATTTGAGCAGGCTAAGACATAGCAGTGATGATGAAGGCTAAATCAGACTGGAAAGCAGAAAAAGAAGGTGGAGGAACAAACTCCATCCACACAACGTAGTTTGTAACATATCTAGCATGCTGAGCTAGGCTATGAAAACCTTATTACCTTCTCTCTTTGTATGAGAGTAATGTAATTCATTAAAACAACCAAAATACTTAGCATCAGCTATCAAAGAACCAAGGGGAGACAGAGATTGTATCAGCAGAAATGGCTTGAACAACCAGCATAGAATCCCCTTCCAGCACTGCATCTTATCCCAATCTCAAGAGCAAATTCAAGTGCCCTTGTTGCTGCCATAATTTCAATTTCTGCTGCATGGTATCGATGTGGAAGCTGCTGAGAGAGTGCTGCAGCGGCTGAACGTTGTGAGTCTTGGATGACCACACCAATGCCTGACATATTCTATGAATCAAAAGTGGCACCATCATAGTTGATTTTATACAAATCAAGAGGAGGAGGCTGCCAGGAAGCACGAGAATGTTGCTGCTGAGGGTGCTGTTGTGGTGAGTTTGCAGAAGGCTGGGCTGCACAGTACTCGTTGTACCTGATTGTTGAGAGCTGAGCAATGCCCGAGAGCATGCTGCTGGGCTGATTCAGTCTGACTTGGTTTCTTTGCATCCAAACAGATCAGGCCGTCATAGAGAAGAGTGCAGGGCTACTCTGTTGCTGCATTATCCAAGATAGAAGCTCCTTAAAGAATTCATGATTTTGTCAAAAACCCCACTAGTCCAGGTCTGCCCAGACAGCGTCCAGTCTGGGCCGCGTCCAGATAGCATGTAATGGTGATTCTGAAGCTTCGAAACATCAGTCACAGGTGGAGCTAGTAATGATTGTATGACGTACCAGATTCTCCTTGGTAGGTAATGAATTACGGCAGGCTCTCCATACAAGATTCTTTACCTTATTTGGAATTTTCAAAGACCACAATCCCTTTCAAAGCCACTCGGGTTTGCTGGTTCAGATTCTCCTTCAAAAACCTGTATCCTGATTTACAATTGTAGCGACCATCATGAGTTATAGGCCAATAGAGCGTGTCCTCTGATACAACACGGGCTAAGGGGATATTTCTGATAAAACCGGCTTCACTTGGAACAAATAGACCATCTAGCATGTCATTGTTCCAGTTTCTTGTTTCATCGTCAATCAAAATATCAACCGTGGCATCACACATGGACTCAACAATTGGAGAAGAGATCATAGATGAGTGATTTTTTGGTAGCCATTGGTGATTCCAGATTTGAATAGACTTCCCATTTCCCACATGCCATCTAGCTCCTCTTTGAATAACATCCCTGCCATGTAGTATGCTTTTCCCATTTACTACCAGCCGTTTAATCTTCTGTGAGAACAAATAATCCCTTTTCTTTCTTTTTTTGGATAAATAAACATTTTCATTAAAAATCAAGAAAGTTGCTACCCTATTACACAAGCTTGACTCAAGTAGAATTTTCTTTTCACTACTTATTTAACATAAAATCTTCCTAGAAGATAGTGTGAATCTGCACCCAAACTTTGCTTCAAGATGTGATAGTAATATGTTTCTCATTTCCATGGGTTGGTAAGAAGTCATTGTATCTGAAAGTTTGTTTAGACCCCTTAACCTAATAATTTTAACCTAATTAATTAACCAAGTGATTACTTAGATTAATTTTCAAATCTAGGTTAAACACATATATATCATATCATGCAAAGATGCGGAAAAGTAAACGACACCACGAAAAGTAAAAATTCTGCAAAAAAACTGAGCCTACGATTTTCAATTAGTTGAGAAAGGCAGAACTTGACTCTTCTTTTCTGCAAACAGCTAGACTTCAAAACTTGAAACACCCTTATTTAAGCATTGCCTAAATACTTAGATTAGACATGTTTTGATTTCGGTTTGCCAACATAATACATAATGATTCTAAATATTTAATTCTAAGTCTTTGGAACCAAACAGTATCAAAATTATAATTGCAATGTTCGATGCATCATATATATATATATATATATATACAAACAATTTTTAAAAGCCTTTTTTTTTTCTCTTAATATGTAATGAATAATTTTTTATGAAGTGATTTTCGGCTTTTGGAGTAAGTGAATAACCTGTCTAATTTAAAACAAGAACTGGGGTGTACCTTGTGACATATTGTTTTCAAGGTTTTGAGAAGACCTTAATAACAAACAAAATTCTCTCAGGCATGTTTAGTCAAGTTTATCATTTGTGAAGTCTCTTGAACTAGTTTGAATGATGCTAAGAAAGATTCTTAGTCCACAACTCTTCAACACACCCCGTCTTCAATACCTATTAAAATCAATTCTTAAAATACACCCACATCCAGTTTATAAAGGAAAAAAATTAAGATTAATCTGAATACAATATCAAATGAGTCCTGAACCTAGATTGTTTATCTACATGGTTGTGATGCTTCCCCTTTCTCTAGTATGGGATTCAGGGAGAGTGGTTGTGGTATTGGACTTGAACCCTAAACATTTCGCAGGCTATTAGGCCTGATTTAAAAATCTGTAGAATCGTTGTTCGATCAGTTGAGCTCTTTAGTTTCTGAATTCTTCTTTCTGTAGCTTGTATGTTCTTGACTCATGAATTGTATTACCTTGAACAAAATCTAAAATACTTCTAAGACATAAATATGTTATACTAGACATGTTTTTGTACTCGGTTTGCAAACATACAATAAAATTAGTTCCTAAACATTTAATCCTAAATATTTAGAACGTAACAAAAATTATATATAAGAAATAAGTTTATAGATTGAATAGTAAATAATATCAAATTAACATAAAAATTGATATGCGTGTTGAAAACATAAAGAAATTTAATGCCTACAACTCCTACTAAAAAAAATTGAAAAGGACTACCTATTTTGAAAATATAATTGTTGAGTTGCATGTTCTTTTTGTTTTTAATATGCATGTCAAATTTATTATCAATCGGTTGTTATTTATTGTTTGATTTTTAAACTTATTTTTTTATTTATAATTTTAGATTACAAAAACTTGAAATTTAAACATTTGATTGATAATATAGCGTCTTTTAGTGATTTATAATAGAAATTGGAAAAGGAAGAGAGAATTTTTTTGCAAAAACCCAATTTCAAAGGTTTGGCCAACAAAACTGAAATATCAGCCTGAAAAAGAGCCTTTAAAGTAAAAAACAAGCTATAAAGTTGACAGTACACTTTAGGCTCAGATCATCCTGTAATACTAATTCAACTTCAATCTACAAGTATTTCTTGAGCATGACTAATTATAAGTTTGATTTTCATCTGTATATAAAATTGTGCCACTTAAGATATAAAGTATAGAAAAGACATGTATTATGTGCAACACAGATAGTGAACCACAAAATTTGTCCAGTACTAGCTACCTATGTTTTACACATCCACTGACTTGTACAACTTAACGCTTTTTTCTAGAATAATTTTGGGAACTTATTATTATTATTTTTTTACCATGAAAGACCGATTTTAGCAACAAATCAAATGACTAATTTCTTCCATTAATTATGCTTTTTCTTTGTATTAATTCCTGTTCAAATTAGGTTGGTACCCAATCCTGAAATCCTATAAATCTGCATCCAAAGATGCAAATGAAACAGTGCAACTAGAGAAAGCATATTAATTTTAGACCTTTAACTTTACTTTTATTCAATTGTATCTTTTTAATTTCAAGTTTATTTAATTAAGGTTTTTCATTAGTGTACGTTAGGAAATTGCCATAAAGTGTCTAAAAATGACGCAGTTTTGCTTTTCTATAGATTTATTTAATTTAAAAAATATAAATTAACAAAAAAAACTTTTTGAAAAAACAAAAATTTTATAAAATAGAAATTATTATTTGATTTTAAAAAAAAGATTAATAAATGAAAAAGAATGGAGAGAAATTTTCTCAACAATTATTTTCTCAGTAACCAAAAATTAATAAAAATGGGAAAAAAAAAAAAAAAAAAAAAAAAAAAAAAAAAAAAAACAACACAGTCAATCCAAACCATGCCAAAATCTATTCAGCAGAATAAATCCAAACCAAAACCTAAATGTTACTTGCAAATCTTCAATTTCATAGTAAAAATAGCATCCCAAGCTATAAATTAATTCATATGTTAAGTGCAAAGTTCATAGACAGATCAACCTGGAAAGGTAATATAATTGCCCTGTCCATGAACTCTTTTCATTAAGATGTATCGTCCTTCAATTCCAACCATAGCAGAGAGATCATCCGTAACAATAATTAAGCTCCTACATGTCATGGGAACAAACTAATGACAGAAATCCACATATAATTCCAACCATTTTTACCAGATTATGAAAATGAAACTCAAAAATATCTATTAATCTACTAGCATCCAACAACATTTAAAAATGGAATAAAACGCTAAAAGGACCTTGAGCCTAATTTTACCTGAGTCTTGACACATAATCAGTTTTCAGGACTTGGATAAGAATAACAAAAAAATAGAATGCACACTTTTAATAGGTTGCACGTCAGATAGGCCACATGATACATTTTACATTACAGAAGTGACAAAATTTTCGAAAGTGATGTATGCCAAAGCCAAATATAGTTAAATCGCATTGTCCAAATATGGGATTTTAGATGAAACAAATCAAAATCAAAGGGGTGAGCAAAGAAAATTTCATTGAAAGAAAAATGAGAAATTCTTTGTCAACCTCAAGAGTGTGGTGGTGTGAGCTTTAAAGATTTGGTGAAATTTAATGAAATGATGTTTTCGAAACAGGTTTGATGTCTCTTGACCGACCATAATTTTCTATTTTATGGAGCTTTCCAAGCAAAATACTTTCTCGGCCTGGAGGTACAGTATTTGATGCCAAGATATCTTTGGGTTCCTACATTGGCAAAGTATTCTTAAAGCTGGGAAAGTTATCTCAGCCAGGATGAAGTGGATAATTGGCAATGGCAGTAGAATTTGGATTTACGAGAATAATTGGTTAGGCAAAACTGTTTAATAGAAAGTAAAAAACACTAATTTCACAGTATTTCATTTTTATCATTTCTTTATTAGTGCTATTTCATTCTTTGGGTCATTTTCTGAATGATTTACATGCAACATTTTTTTATTGATTTTTTCAAATTATTAGATTAATCATGTTAATATCAATTCTGATGTATTTGTTCCTAATTTGACCTTTGCTTATCTTGAGCATGTATATGACGTTAGTAATTAACACTAACTAGTATGTAACCCCGTACTATCGCACGGGATTGGTTAATTGTAATGATGCTATTGACCAATTTTTTTGTTTTTGTTTTTTTGGGTTTATCACACAAATGATAGAATTAAATCAAACAATGAAAAATATATATTGCATTTTATTATTTAAGTAATGCTATTGGTCTTTTTTTTTTTCTTGGTTTATCATACATAGGATAGCATTAGATAAAACAATGAAAAAAAAATATTGCATTTTATTATTTAAGTGATGCTACAATGAAGAAAAAAGAAAATATTGCATTTTATTATTTAAAATATATAAATGGACATTAAAAAATAAAAACTGATCATTGAGCTTGGAATCTTCTTGAAGACGCTAATGAAGCGCTAATGTATGAGAATATGAAGCAAGGAAGAGTAGGATTGAACATTGTGTTTGAACTCGGCCTTACTCTGAGAAATCCGTAAGGAGGAGGAGAAGGTAGTGTGTGGATCTAGTTGGTAGAGGTTGAGAGAGGAGGAGACATGAGATGACGATATGGAATTAGAAGGAGATGATGTTTTTCTTTTATAGTCTTTCTCGTTAGATTCTTTGGTTCTGGTTGTGGGATTAGAAGAGCTCCAGATTCTATTGAGATTACCCATAAAAGTGTGCAGGGGAGATGTTTTTACTTAGGCCAATGAGTATTATCATTATGGTTTTCTTGACTTCAGTGTTAAATGTTAATACATCATTTATTTGGGCGCAAAAATTAGAAAATTTAGATAATATACATGACACAAAAATAGAGTCCAATTTATAATCTCCATAAAAGTGTGTAGGTAAGATGTTCTTCCTTAGGCTAATGAGCATTATTATTGTGGTTTTCTTGACTTCTGTGTTAAATATTAATGCATCATTTATTAGGGCACAAAGATTAGAAATTTTAGATAAGATACATGACACAAAATTGGAGTCAAATTTATAATCTAATTATATTTTTTTTTTAATTTTGTTTAGGACAAGTGGCGCAAAATTGAGAATCCAATTGAAATCTAATTGGATTTTCTCTCTGCTTCACCTATTATTATATATATAGATTTGTAATTTCACAGAATTTCATTTTTATTATTTCTTAACTAGTACTGTTTCATTTTTCTGTCATTTTTTGAATGAGTGTTTCTTACAACATTTTTTTTTATGGTTTTTTCAAATTTATTATAGATAAATCGTGTTAATATCTTATTATTATGATTTATTTGTTCCTATGTTTGACCTTTGCTTTATCTTAGGCCATGCCATGCCATGCCATGCCATGCCATTTCAAAACATAAATAAAAGAGAGGGGGAGAGGATGAAAGAGAGATATATATGTAATACAAGATGAACGACATTTTTTTTTTTTAAAGAAAGACAAGATGAACGACTTAACTAACTGTGCCTTAGGATCTTTATGACTCCTATTTAGACTCTAGAGTAATATCGCTAAGCTTGTTCAAAAGTTATATTAACTAGACTTAAGTGTATTAGACTATTAGTTGCAAAGTCATTCAATTTTCCTTATTCCCTTTTGCTTTAATTTTTTAAAATAATAATAATAATAATTTCCCGTTGGTATTAGCAGATAGGTAAGAAAATAAAATTCAAAGACAATAGTAGACAGTTTTTCACACACTAGATATAATTTGCTTATGTGCTGAAACCAAGTGCTGGTACATGCAATGATACAAACACTAAAAATGCATGCAAGCCAGTACTTGGTTGTCTTAGTTGAACTCTCGTTTTCATATATGATTACACAACCGCCGCTCATGTAAAAATATTGGAGCACACATACGCATTATTGTGTAAAAATATTTCATAACTGCGAGGTGAAACGTTGTTATTAGTATAAGATAAAGTAATATTAGTGAGGAACACTCTTGCCTAGTTGCCTTAACTTTTTCACCAATTAATGCGGTTTCTCATACCACCCTATTGTTGTTATAATAAAAGTTGATGTTTTTAGCTTACAATGTTGGATCTAAAGGCTCCAACCCTTGGCTCATATAATTAGCTATTCAAATCAATACATTACATGTAGCGGCATATAGTACAAAGTTTAATTCCACTGCTTGTTGGATAGAAAAGCTTTGTATGTATTCAACATAATTTTAACTCACTAACTTGTGCTTTGAATATTAAGAGATGATATCCTAATTGGCCACTGTCCGCTAAATCATAGACCAAACAATTTGTGCTAACAGAGTAATCGACAATAGGTAAAGAGATGAACACTTGTTTCGTTGGTAGGATATTCCAAGCTATCTCTAGATAAAACCCTTAAGTCACATATAAATAAACTATCGATTATTTAAATGTGAGAATCGCACTTTTTAATTTAAGCATAAGTGGTTTTCAAGAACTTTTGCTTGAAAAAAAATATAGAGACTATGAAGTAAATAATAATAATGGTAAATTATATTTTGGCTCTTTTAGTTTAGGGGTTATTACCCATCTGGTCTTTAATTAAAGTTTTATTTTCTAATACTTTAGTACCTGAAGTTGTCTATATATATATATATATATATAATACGAGGTACAAAGCACATTTTCCACTCTTTGTGCATGGTAGTTTGAAATACACTTCTTTCACTGTCTTCTTTGTACTTGTTTGGAATCTTTCTCTTAGCATGAGCTAGGTTTGAAACCTTGCTTTTTGGTCTATCTCCTCGCCAAACCTTTTTCCCGATCGGTCATTCGTTATACTCTCATTTCCTAACTTTGACCCTAGTGAGTGGTTAAATCACCTCACTAAGAAAGACAATCTAGCCATATTGAGAGAACTAGGAGCTCTCGATTAAACAACCTAAGGGAGGTCCTTTCTTGGCTTAGGTGTGAAGATACTTGTGACATTGGTAGAGTGGATCTCTTGAGAAGAAGAGACATTGGATCTTGATCTTTTGCTAAGGTAGAATTGTTTTTTTTTTTTTTTTTTTACTTTTGACTCCCTACAATAGAAATTTGAACACCTTGACCCTATTTTTTTTCTTAAACCTAGCTGAAATAAGTTTGAATATGATCCTTTTAATAACATATTGACTTTTTTAAACACGCACATACAAAAAAGCCCAACAACAATTTGATCTAAAATCTGGAAAATAAAAAATTTTATTAAGCCTATCAACAAAAGTAGAAATTTGTTGATCTTAAACCTCAAATAAATAAATAAAGACCCATTTAGATCTCACAAAATTTAAAAGAATGTAGCTCATAGGATTTGCTAATAAATTTATCATACAATGATTTCAAAATATAAAACCTCATAAAAGGCAGTTGTAAAACTTCATTTATTTGCTTTTCTTTTTTGTAATGTGGATATATTCAAGTTTTTTTTTTTTTTTTTTTTTTTTTAATTTAAATTTTTATTTATTTATTTATTTTTTTTATAACTTTTTTATAATTTATGTTTCTTATTGGACCCACTAAAAAAAAGGACAAAATTTAACTACAAAATTGGTTGTAGCTCAATAAAAACCATTATTACATATTTTAAAAATCTAACCGTTGAATCGCGTGTTCTTTACGCTCATAATATAAGTGTCAAATTTTGTATTAATCAGATATTATTCGCTATATTATCTATAAGCTTATGTTTTATTCATAATTTTAAACTACAAAAATTTGTAATTAAAACAATTTATTGATAACATAGCTATTAATTTTTAATTTTCTAGAAATTTTGCAAGTATGGAAGATATAAGAAGAAGATGTAATTTAATGGCGAATTTGCGAAAATTCACCTTCAATAAAATATATTAAGTAAAATTGTAACCTTAGGCTACAACTAATTTTGTAGCTAAACTTTGTCCAAAAAAAAAAAAAATCCTAGAATACTGCCACCATTGTTGCTTGTACCAAATCTTTGCCTCTATGCCCACATCCAAACCACAAAATTACCACAATAAGTTCCCCTAAAACGCCTATTAACTTCATAAATATTCGTTGTTTGAACCATCTAGCTGTTATAAACTACAAATATATTCACCTACTGAGTTAGAGGGACCATACTGGTTTTAATCATAAAGGGTTATATTTTGGAACAACTTCTTTTCAATCTAGAGTGAGTTACAACAATTCAAAGATTGTGCTATATTGAGTTATGTGTTTGGAATTTAGATGCCTTTAGAAAATTACCAAGTTTGTCTTTTTATTTTATATTATTTTTTTTAAGTTTAGGGACGAAAAAAAAAAAAAACAACTTTCGGTAAAGTTTAGAGACTAAAATAATATTTTATCCCTTTATTTGTTAGTTAAAGTTGATTTCCACCATTTTTCTCTAAAATAATAATGATAATAATATTGATTTCCACCCCACGCAGAATAAGGATAAAAATTATTTTGGCAAATGGTAGAAGACAATAAGGAATAAAACAAGAAAGGATGAAATAGTGAAATTAAAAACAAATCTTAAATATTTCAAATTGTATGCCCCACATTTTACTCAGCTATACATACTAAATTTACAAACTCTTTTCATTCACACAATTATTTATTTTGATTAAAAAGAAGAAGAAGAAGAAGAAGAAAATGATAAGTTTTTACTCACGGGTAAAGGACAAATGTCAATGGTCGAACCATATTAGAACCAATAACGACTTACTAATTAAAATTTGTTATAAAAATATTATGGATATAAAAATTTTCTTAAAAAACTATTACACAATGGAATATTTAAAAATAAAAAACAAAGAGAGAGTTAAGCGCAAGCATGAGACTAGTTTATTAGCAATAATATAATATCATGAATATAAAATTTTCACAAAGATTACAATTTCGTTAGAGGAAATTTGTCATTTAACACCATTTTAAGAACAATTTTGTTAGTTAGCAGATTTTCAAAACATATTAGTAAACTAGCATATCGAGTCTTTTAGACTCGAGTTCACTGTAGCAATTTGAGCCTAAGAGACTAGAGTTACTTTCTTGTTCTTTGGCCGAAGCTGTTCTTCATTCGCTTAAAAAGATCAAGAACTTGCAACCAATCGAGACATTGTAATTGGAACCATTTATTAGTGCTTTTCACAACGTTGGTTTTTTTTTTTTTTGTTTTTTTGCCAAACAAGATTCAACTTGTGGGTTTTAAATAGTTCTACTGTCAAAATTTTTTGTTGTTGAATAAAAAATCTTAAAGTTCAGTTTTTGCCTACACAAAATGAAAAAAAAAAAAAAAAAAAAAAAAAAAAAAAAAAAAAAAAACCCAATTGAAGTCCTCGGTCTAATAATAAAAACCATCAGTTGAAAGTTGAACTGTCTAAAAAAAATAAAAATAATAAAAAGTTTCAAGTTGCGGTTCTAGTGAATCACACTCACGTGGCAGAGCATGTGGCAATGGACGGTAACGGAGAGAAAACTGACGGAGAGGATGAGAATCCCGAATTCTCCCTGTACGGCCAGTGGCGTCCGCCGTTAAAGCATCATCCATCAAACCTATTTCACTTCTTCTTCTTCTCTTTCTCTCTCTGCCAAATCCCAATTCAGGTCCTTAATTTTTGCTTGTTTCTTTGTCAAAATTATATTCAAGTCCTCAGTATATCCAACTCATATGGTTTGGTTTCGTTGACGGTCAGTTCTCTACTTCTCTCTCTGTTCATATACATATATATTTACTTGTTTTGCTGTGATTAACAATGATTGATTGGTGAATGTAATTTTTGAAAAAAGGGATCTTTTTTAATTGATTTCTTTATTTTTAGCTCAAATAGTTAATGGGTTTGAATTTTTTTGGAGATTTATTGACAATGGTGCAAGAATTTTTTTTTTAGTTATGTAAGAGGGAAATAAGCTAATTCTAGCCACATTATTCTTGATTTTCCATTTGTGACATGGGTTTTTGCTGACACTAAAAATTTAGTAGTTACTATGAAGAGTAGAGTATTAGTTTTGTATTTGTTGCTAGTTCAGTTGTATCATCTGTTATTCTGGTGCTGAAGGGGGTATTGGTCTTGGCTTGGATGAGTTAATTAGTTTCTTGATTTGAGCTTGGTTGGGATGTGTTGTGTAGTCTTGGAGGTTCAATTGCTTGTGTTGGGAGTCAACATCAATGCGTAGATGGTCTTCATAGATGTGGAAATTTGGAATTGGGGACCCAGTCTGTAATTTCTTCCTTGGATTTGATTTGGGAAAACATATACCTTTCTTTACCATATATGTGGCCGATACTAACTAGTCTATCGAGGATCCATAACCGATCCCGAAATTTTTAGGACTTTAAAGGCTTTGTTGTTGTTGTCGGATAAGCATTTCATTACCAAGTAACTATTAACAGTCCAAAGATGATGTTGCTTCTAATATGTTCTTCTCTAGCTAGACATCTTTTGTTCATGGGCACTTTTAAAACCCCCGACATCTCCATGTCTGGACATGCTGGGGACAGTCCTGTATGTATGTCCTCATTGTGTTGGGAAAAAACATTTTTCTTTTATTTGAAAATAATTCCTTTGATTTTAGATATGTTTCTAAAGATTTTGATAGTATATGCCAAAATAAATAAGATATACCTAAAATTTGTATTAATCTATTAATTTTCATATCCCTGCTGGTTGTCATATTTTTCCAAGAATTACGTGTCCTATGTCAAGTTGCTTCCATATTAATGTTTTTGTCTGTGCTTCTTAGGGAGAAACTTATTACAGAAAGTTATGGTTCTATATTTATTTTTGCTGGTCACCTCAGTTATCCACACTGCTTGAATCTCTACTCCATTGTGTAACTTGCATTTTGTTAACAATTTGGTGAGGAACAATCAAACTTTTGAAGGGGTTGAGATATCTGTTATTGAGATGAAATAAATTTTTTGGGGCACTCTTTTTTTGAAGGCTGTACTATAATGATTGATGGGGTATCTTGTGGATCTTTAGCAGATTTCATGGATCTCTTAAATGTCATTGTAATTCTCTGGGAGACTCTACCATTGGAGTTCTCCTTCTTTCAAAATAATTAGTTATTATTTATCAAAGAAATAAATTGTTTTAGTAAAAAGGGCATGAATGAAACGCATGAATGTTATCTTTCTGATTCTAGCAAAAGAGGTTGCCCATCCACAACTTAAAAATGAGAATCATCAATTGAAATTTGATATGTTACTGTTCATACTATGTTAATTTGCGAGGAAGTTTCTTACTTGATTAATTACATTATCCAATCATCAACCCAGCATATCTTTAAAATGTTCTTTTCTTAAGTTTCTTCTTTTGCTATCTTAAATTATAGTAAATTTAATATATGTTTTTTTCTTAGTAACGTTTTTCTAATGATAATTAAATAAGTAAAAGAACTATCAGAAATTAGAATATGGATCATTATGTGACTTGTTGTAATGGATCAACAAAGAAGATAACAGGGTTAAAAATTTAAAGTTTTCCTGAAGTTAATATAAATACACTTTGGAGATGGTATTTTTTAGATTTTTTGTTGTTGTTGTTATTCTACCCATGTGTTTACATAGACTTGGTTAGTGCTTTCTGAATTGAAAATAAATGTTAAAAATTATAAGTTCACTTTGTTGTATTCTGGTGGTAAGTGCCACATAGACTATCTTTATTATTGTCCATTTAATTAGTTCTTCATAAAAATCTATCTGACTGTGATGGGCTAAATAATTTCTCTAATACCTATTTCGTATGCTCACTGGATCAACAGACATCTATCCCAAATATTTTTCCTACTTCAATAGCAATATCATCTTTATTTTTAAATTATTACCGGGTGTTTTTTTTTGGCCCCTGTTTCATGATGTTGATTATTATTGCATCAGCTCTGGTCATGGAGTAATCCATGTCAACAACATAGCTCTCTTGGCCCTTTTTCGTTGAGGGTAGATAACCAACTAAAGTGAATTTTGGCATACTAATTTCCCCTTTACCTGGTAATCCTCATTTAATTTTTTGTCCTCTAATCTACAAATTTTTTTTTTTTTGTGCTTCCCCCCAGAGGGGGGGGGGGGGGGGGGGGGGGGGGGCGGGTATGGGATCATAATTTTCTTGCTTTTATGAGATTCTGTGTCAGGTCAAGTGAGTGATATTTTCATTTTTGACATTGTAGATGATGATTGCACTTTTTGTCTGACTGATGTCAATTTTTTTTTTACCTGTTCTGCAATATTGTGCACTGCATCTTTTCAGACTAAGGCAGCAGCATATTGAAAGAATTTCATGGCAGGCAGTGGCCTGACATCTTTGGGTCGTGTGAAGCTCACTGATCTAGTACCCTGTGAAGGCCTTCCTTCTGATTCTTATAAACTATCAGTCTCAACTTTGTCACAGTCGCTTGCTCAATATTCTGCTGCCATCATTCAGTTCCCAGCAAGTGATGGGGCTCTTTTAAGATCTGGGTTGGAGTCTGCTCGCCTGTACTTTCATCAAAGAGCATCATACCCAGCTGCAGAAATGATTCATAATAATGATTCTCGTGAGTGGTGCAAGACATCTGGATACTATGCAGATCCTCAGATGTGGCAAGAAACATATGATTACCGGCCGGGCCTTACTCCTAATGATCCAAACAGTACAATGGATCTCCCTCCAGCAGGTTTGCCCGACGTATTTGCTCTACTTGGAAAGGCTGCTCGGGATATACTGGATGCCATCAGCTTCTATTTGAACTTACGCAGTTCTCCATTTACTGAGATACTTGATAATGTTCCACTGAGAAATCGGGAAATTTCATCTTCAGTATTGTCTGTTTGCTGTTACGCAAGGCCATCATTTCAGGGAGCACAACACCATAATTTAGCCACTCAAGAGGATGGCCAGCTGATTATGTTTACAGACCATGAGCACCAAGCAGATAAAAGCCTCATATCTCTTGTTAAGTCAGATAAGGCAGGTTTACATATAAGAGATCTTCATGGTCGGTGGTTTTTAGTGGATGGTGATCTTGGCCCTCAAGAAGCCATTGTTTACCCTGGACTTGCACTTTATCAGGCAACGGCAGGCTATGTCAACCCCGCATTTTACAGAACAGAAATCAATACTATGCAGGGTAACATGCATGGGCGATGTTCTTTGGCTTTCAAACTGATGCCAAAATCCATGTCCAGTCTTAATTGTTCAGAGATGAGAGCGGCTGGTCATGGAGTTGAAGCTCAGTTCCTGCTTCCAGTACTGGTGGATGACTTCATGCAGAAATCCCCCCCAACTGATCAGCTCTTTAACAGGCAGAATATCCAGTGTTTCAATTTTCCTACAGTCCAAGATGGTAGGCAGAATTCTAATGATAATGTAGCTTTCTGTTGTCACTGGATTTTATGTATCCAATTTTTTTTTTTTCATAAACCAATTATTTGAGCCTCTTTCTGCTAGAGACATTTACCACCCCTGATTTTCATTATGACTCAGGTTAGGGTTGTCATATCACATGGCATAACTTTCTTTGCTAACAAATACAACTTGTTTGTTACCCTCCTGCCTCTCTTCCCCACAAAAAAAAAAAAAAAAAAAAAAAAAAAAAAAAAAAAAAAAAAAAAAAAAAAAACCCGAATGGGGGAGAAGGGGGTGGGGAACAACAAGTGATGAATTTAAGCTCCAGATTTGGCTTAAGCCACCTTTTATATGCATTTGGTACTAACCCAACACTCAATCTCCTTGATCTTATAATACTAAATTGTTCCGGTCATTTTAAAGATTCGTTTTGTTTTTTTAAGTTTCATCTTTTTACCTGGCTTTGATTCCTACTCTCTGTTTCACTCTTGGGCTAGGACTCTTTCTCCTTGTGCATCCTCAATATTTCAAATTTATTTAGCATGGACTTCATAATAGATAGCATAGTGTTAATATTCCCAGTTGCTTACTATGCTATATCTTTGCATCTCTTAAAAGTTAAACCTTTCTTTCTTGATGAAGGAATTAACAGGGAGTCATGGCCTTAGACTAGATACCATTGTTTGAGCTGAAACTCAATAATATAAATTAATTATTAATGTAGTGACATATTTGTTTGGATACCAAAATTGAGCATCTGATAATCAACTTGAGCTCTTCTACTCAAGTCTTAACTCCTTGAGCCAAGGACTTTAGGGCTTAAAATGCTTTTGCACTAATGATGCCTTAAGCATTATGGTGTATGGCTTGCCTCCTAAGGATGTCAGCAGGTTGGGATGGGACTGGGGACCCAGTCCACATCTCTGCTCTATATTTAATTTTAGTGACCTTTGGAGGTTTACTTTTGTATTGAATAATAGAAATGTGTGTGTGTACACGTGTCTTTTATAGTAAAACTGTCACACAATGTAGCATAGAAAAGAAACAAACTGAAGGATGAAAATCTTTTATAAATGTAATTAAAAAAATATGTGATGATTATTTTTTAATATTAAAAAATATGTGGGATTTAGGTGTGAATAAAAAAGTGTGAGGTGGGATCGGGCAGGATGCAGGTAGAGTTATCCTCTACTTTGGGGTTTGTTCTCAAATGATTTAGAAGCAGGGAACTAAACCATATTTAGACACGTGCTTGATATCAATGACGACAATTCTAAAAGATTACATTTTTACTAGTCAGAAGTTCTTGAAATCTTTAATGTGTAGCTTCCAAGTTTTTTGTGAGTTGAAACAAATGTAATATAGTAGGCTAGTAATTAACAAAAAACTTACTGCATCATACTCATAAGAAAAGAAACAAAAACTAAATACAACAGACAGGAATCAATCATCAATGAGAGGTGAATGCTATGTCAGAAATTTTTTCATGAAAAGAGAAAGGAATATGATCATAACTACAGCTGTGTTAAACATTAAAGTCATCTTTTTTCTTTTTAAAAAAGAGGATATTTTCCTAATGAAAGCATTTCAGTCTGTGTTTGGTCTCACCATCTTGATAATAAATTACGTTATTTATTTTCTGTGCAAGTAGCCCTTAGTGAGAAGTTTTTAACAGCAGGTCGTTGGATCGATGAAATGCTGGTACAGGATCTATGAAGCCCTTGGTGAGGAGGAGGAAGCATGATTCAAGAAGCAAACCTTTGCCACCTTCTAAGAGGTTACGACTTGAAGCTCAGAGAGTTCTGAAGGAGAGGGTTCAGGACATTGCTGATAAGAAGGGCATCAAGCTGAGGTTTTGCAATTTGAAGGAATGTGAGAGTCACGTTCACACGCTAGATAGCCCATGTGCTAATATAAGAATGGAGATTGGATGGCCAGCTGGGGTACCATTTGTTCATCCCCATGATCTACCTAACAAGGCAAAGATTGGTTTCCTTGAAGCATATGAACCTGGTTGGACAGCAACTCATGATATGGAGTTAAGTCTAACTGAACCTGGACAGGCCAGTCAACAATCAGCTAATTGTAACTGTAACTCTCCTATTCAAGTTTCATATCTACATTGCAATGCATCTTATGTATTAGATGTCTCTTGAGTTCTTTGCTTTACACATGCAAACTAAAAAAGGAAAAGAACTGACAACATCTTGAATATTGTGAAGGTGTGATATCACTGATGCAATTAAAGTAATTGCCAAGAAATTGTGTTTCAAACTGCAAATTTCTCTCTCTTTCTACACACACACATATATGCATGCGTGTATTTCTTTGTATGTTTGCATGCGCGTATGTATATATATATATATATATATATTTGTACTATAGTATATATAGAAAATAAATATGAATATTTGTATAAATACAATATTGGTTTTGTTTTTTCTCTTTCCAATTTTAGGGTTCTGTTTGTTGTGCTCTAGTGGTACTATTTATGACATTATTTGGTTTTTTTGGTGACGTGTCCATCCACCTAGTTTAAATTAAGTGCATGTGGAAGTAACAAGTTATTGCAATATTCTTCTTTTAGTTTGACAAATCCTTCAATTCATGATACACACAAAGGATATGTTTAAAGTGAAGTTCTCGTACAGGAACCATAGTGGTTGATGGAAATTGTTATGCCTGAAGTAGAAAGCACTGTATCCATAGATTTACGAATAGCAACCAGTGTAATGTTTTCACGGACATGGAAACTTCCATAAATCTAGATGTGAGGGTTTTTGCCCCGTTGTTTTAAATTTATAATATTGAACATGAACATTTATTTGAGTATGCATATGTGTGCATTAGAACCACAGTCAGTATACCAAGTATGGGATGGATGACTATGTATGATTTTCAGGGCAAAGAAACATAGTGTTCGTACAAATCTCCACTTCTTTTAGGTGACTGTAGGCAAGCTTTTTTTTTTTTTACAAATGGCTAAACTAGTGTGAGACATGGGTGGATTTAAGTGTTGTGTCCTCAAGTGTCTTGTGCCATTTTTGTTTTGGGATAGTTAGAAAAGAGGGGGATTTGAACCTTGGACGTCTATATTGGAAATATCAAGGTGTTAGTTGAGCTACCAAACTCTTGGCCAATTTTCATTTCTAAGCTGGTAATAAAAGCAAGTAACTAAAGCATTTGACATTAATATAGTAGTTAAGTAATATAAAATCCTAGAACTATATGAACATGATAAGCTATGGTTACAAATTATGCATGATCATGTGTGCCCTCATATGCTTGCATATGCCCATTCATCTCTAGATATATAGCATATATTGTGGATGAGCAAGTGCTATTAGAAAGTTATTGCTGTAGAGTAAACTTGGTATATGAACTTTTTATTTGATAGAACCTAAATCTGTTGATGCACACGTACTTGTATATGAATACACCTTTTACTTGAACAGTGCTAATCATTTTTCTTTTATCGAGTCTGATGTGTGTAGATTTAACATTACACTTATCTTTGTGAAGTTTATAACACTAAATGACTAGTTGAAATGGTCATATGTTTCTTTTCTCGACTCAGGAGAAGAACTTCATGTTCATCATAAATGCGAAATGCTGTGAATGACATATCTTTAGTTTTAATCTGTCAAGACATGGACTTTGGTGCCTATGAGAGTGTCAAAGAGATAGATGTGCTTTTCATCCATATTTTTCTAAGAACTTAATCTTCCTTAACTTTTCAATACAAAATTTTTGCAATTGCCACCAAACTAGCTTCATATCTTACACTCCTGCACCTAGCTGTTCTTAACCCTTTTGTTTTTGTTTTTGTATTGTTGTTGATTTCTTTCGTTCCCCCTTGTTTGGTTGCAATTAACAAAATGTGTATTAATTATTGTGTGTGCAGGAATCAATCTCCATAGTTTCAGATGTGTGGCCACCCCTGATCAGCTTGTGACTAAATGGTTTTGAGGTACTGGTCTCTAGTTTCCCAATTCTGTTGGATGCTTGATTGCTTTGCTGGAATCCTGTACCTTTCTGTCCTGGGATGTCTGGCTGCTTCCATTTGCAATTTTTACTAGAGAGACAATGAAAACATCTAAGTAATCATCCATAAGCCTGTTATAGTTGTCTGTAAATATGCAATTTTGAGGAGAGCTTGGCATTGTTATGGAGGAACAATAGGGTTCATCCAGATTTGAGGTCTCAGGAGCATTCCATTTTTATGACTGCTTTTCCATGACAGAATGCAGGCTTGATGCAACATCTACTTCAAATATCCAAATGTTTATCAAAAGGAGAATATCAGTCAGAAGGTTTCTTTCTCTTTTACTCTCTGTTTTGGTTTTTGTTTGGAAAGAAACCTTCTTATCATTGTAGTAGCCTGTAGGCTGTGGTAGCTGATGAGATATTGACCTCCCTCTCTCCACAGCTTGTTGTACCTATACCTTCCTTTATCTATAGGTGTATCCAATCCCGTATTATTTCCTTCAATGCTTGGGCCACTAGTTATTTTGGAACCCACTCATGTCTTTCAAATGAATTGAGGAGAAATATCATTGGATTGTGGAGTGATCTACGAACCAAAGATTCTAACTTATTGTATACAAGGTTCTTAAAGTGAACAATTATAATGACTTTGGGATTCTCCCATGATTACAAAGTAGTGCTCCTTATGGTATGGCGTATTTAGGTCTTAAATTGTTGTTGCTAGTCTAGGACTTCAAAATTAAGATTACAATTATAAGTTTGCAACTGGGGAATTGCTTATTAAATTCAACCACTTCACAATTGTAAGTTTGACCCTTGTTCATGTTTAGCATCTTGTAGCTAAAAAGAGTGTTTTGTCCACTAGGATGGCATTTACCTTGTAATGGTGTTAGAATTGCTCCCACAAATACTACTGAAAGTTGGTTATTTTATGAGTGTTGTAATTGTTTTTAAACTACGTTTTCATATGGCTTAGCGAGTTGCATAATGGAGTTTTTGTAAAATTTAAGAGATTTTGCAGGAAACTCAATAGTTCTCAAAACATCCTTTAATTGATTTTTGTACTTTCATAATTTAGTTTACAAGACAGAATTGTGGTCCTTGGTATTTCTAATTCTTAACTTCCAATAGTTTCATTTCCTAAGTCACCATGTTTTCAATTTGTTGTGCTGTGTGTTTTCCTTCTTTTTGTGGGCTTATGCCTAATTGGTCCAATTCTTGGCACTTAAACGAGAGCATCGGTTTTAAAAATAAGGTGGTCTTTGGTTCTAATGGGTTTTTGTGGTCATGAATGAATAAGGAGATGAGTGTTGATTTTAAAGAAGTACAGAGTTTTGGAGTTTTCCTACTTTCCTGTTCTCACTACAGAACTGAACCTGCATGTTACATCATTAGCTGGTATGCCTTGAAATCAATCAAAATTTTAGGTACAGGAATAATTTCTATCTGCTCTGCATTATCAACCTTGTAGATGGCTCCCTAGAGTCCGTGCTGTTACAAAAGTCTAGGACTAGGAGCACTTACTTTGCCACAACTTAGACCTAGTGTTATGCATTAACTCATAGGGAGAACCATTGGGTATGGTGGTCATCCTAGAGTTGCAACCTGTTAAGCATTCACAGCAGGCTCAGCAAATAATCTGCTTAACCAAATTTTAGCAAATTTCACTCAAAACACTCCTGCATCATCCTCAACAAAATTGAAAGTCAAACTAGTTTTTGAACAGTGGCTACATGCATTGACTGAGACACTATAGCTTATTAAACCAATTTATTTCGTTTTAGGTTAGATACGGTTGTGTTTGTATAATCTGAAAAAACTGAGAGAATGTTGAAATGGGGAAGGAAAATAATATTTAAATAAAGAGAAATGATATGTTCATAACATTTTTACAATAAATTTTAAATGGTAGGTTGTTACTAGTTATTATTGTTGGGGCAAAAAAGTAATCTTAGTATTAGGTTCAAATTTGAACTAATAGCAACTAACCATCAATGATTTATTGTGAAAATATTGTAGACGTAACACATTTCTTAAATAAAATAATGATAGAGCATTGAGTTTGATATGATAGGTTGTGAGTAGAAAATTAGCCAAGAGGGATTTTTAGCTAAATTTGACTATAATAGTGACCTTGCTTCCAACTTGTTGGGACTGCCTAGAATTAATGACGAGCTATAATTGTTTTTAAACTATACTTAATAAGGTTCTTTAGAGCATTCCTATCTGGTTCTTAAAAAAAATGCATTTTATATTACCAAAATCTGTTTTATCTATTTTATATAAGAACTCTTATAACACAATCTACATTTCATTCGTTATTTTGCATTACATCACATTAAAATAATTTTTTCTACCCATGCCAACAACATCAGAATCCAAAACATCACCACTCACAGCCAAATGTGCCACCGCCATTGCCACCAAATCCAAAACCCAAAACCAAATCTACCAGACCCAGCAACAACCCATGCCGACAACAACCACAGATCTGCACTGCCGATGGTGGTTGGTTCAATCGGTCTGGCAATATAGAGATGATGTTTGGTTCATGGCACATGGGGAGAAATTAAAAGTAATTAAAAAAAAAAATTTACACAATTCTAAAGTACTATGCAAATATGCATGATATCGTAACAAGTTGTAAAATCTAAAATGCATCACAGGATGAAATGGGTTCGTTTTGTGCCTTTCGTGAACAGTAATATCTATTTTGCATTGTTGAAGGGTTATGCATAACCCAATAGGAATACTCTAATTTTCAAACCAAAATAGCAGTCATATGGCATCACTGTTCAACCAGAATTTCATTTTCTTTAAAATGATAATCAAGATTCTTGACGAATATTCAAGAATGCTTGGCCATGTAATATCTTTATACACTTGAAGAACTTTAACGTAGATCTAAGAGTCTCTCGGCCATTAAGTAACATAAATCGAAGAATTTCTCACCCATGAAATGACTTACTTCTTGGAAAACAGGTGACAGGAATATCATAAGAAATATGAAAATATAATGAGTACAATGTCTAAAGACGATGGTTGTAACTTTAGTGGTTGCTTGATGATTTGGTGAAGCATCTGCATTGGGCATGATTGTTGAAGATTTTTCTTTAGAAACCTCACTCTCAATTAGTGTAGTATCTACGTTGAGGATGATTTCCTAAGAGTCTTCATTAGGAACATCACTCTGATAACGGGAGGATGCTGTAATAGATGATCCCCCATTTAGTGAAGCATCTACATTGGGGATGATTATTGAGGAGTTTTCTTTTTTAACATCACTCTGATAAAGAGTCTCCTTGAGTATTTTCAAAACGTTTTCAACAATGTCTTCTATAAAGCTTGTCTCTGGGCTGCAATTGGACGTGTAGCCACAATAGGTAAAAATGATAAAAGATATCGACCATGATTGCAAAAGAAATTTAATTAGGAAACATAGGGTTTGAAAAGAACACTTGAGGTAAAATTACATACTTACGTAACAAAATTTTGTAAAAATTTTCTAGTTTTAATTTCCATTTTTAGTATCTCATTTATTCTCTTAGATATGGTAATAGCCCAACGGAGTTTTTGGCTCATGTTATAGCTCCGTAATGTCCCATTTGGGAGAGATTGATGAGTTGCATCACTGGGGCTTAATCTCCTTTAACTTTTAATAATTATCTCATGCATCAAATATATAAATTTTCCTTCTTAAAATGTTTGGCCTTCACGACTATATGAAATCTACACTATGTAATAGAGATGATGCATATATCTAATACATGATATACTTTTTTCTTTGGAGGGTATAATCTCCTTTTACTTTTAATAATTATCCTATGTATTTTCCTTCTCATGATAGTTGGATTCCACAATTACATGAAATTTACACTATATAATAGAGCTAATGCATATAGTCGATGCATGATATACTGTTTTCTTTACTTGTAATTATAGTATATAACATAAAAAAGAAAAAAGAAAAAAAATGCAATAGTCTATAAACGTTGGATACAGTCCATATATAAAACATATAAAATGTGTTTTCATGATCCTTCCATCATGCTTTTCTTTTGTTGCATTAAATCAAAACAACTACCATTTAGCTTTTTGATAATCTGCCATTTAATTTAAAACTAACGGTAAAAGGATATTTTCATAAAACAAAAGTATAAATGTCATTTGAACTCTTAGATGAACAAGAACTTAATTCTATAATCATCAAAAAATCTAACAATCAAATTAATACTTTGGGTGGAAAAATTAGACCATGGATTCAGAGACAAGGCTGAAAAGTCACTGAAAATTGGCATACAAGGCATATGCGCTTGCCAGTACATGATGGAAACACACCAAAAAAGCATTGGCATGTGATGATCATAGGTGATACGCCAATTACTTTTCCCATGTTTCCATCGAGCGCTGATTAACTTCTTTTTTCTTTTTTCTTTTTTCCTTCTATAAATAGCCCATCACCCCCATTTGCAAAACCAAGTTGGAAGAAGCAAGAGTGAAAGAAGTTCAGAAAACGAGCTTCCAAGGTCATCTAGCTTCCTTTTGGGTGGTCTAGAGTACTTTCGGAGTCTCCCAGAGTTCATCTGAAAGTATTGAAATATGTTATTAGTCGTTATTGATACTAAGAACTGTGTGGGGTACTGCATGCCAACCTGCTAGAGCAAGTGACGCATCTTTAGAAGTCCATCTATGGTTGTGAAAAAATCTGATTGATTGTTATCGACAAACTACCACTACTAATTAAGTTAAGGTGGATTACTATGTGTTTGGCTCAGCTTAAAAGCTAGCTTATTTTACTATTTAGTTTATTTTTGTTATTATTTATGAATATCACTGCAATTTTTAATATTATTTATAAGTCTTATTGTACTATTTCAGCTAACTTTTACTTTTATCTATCTACTATACTTTCAGCAAAAAATTTTGTTTTAGTAAAATAAGTGAATCCCAAATAGTTCCTTAAGGTGAAGCTTGACTAATTTTTCTTTCATTTACATCTCTTATTCATATATATATATGACAGTGGCGGCGCCACTCAGAGTGGAAACACCCTAAATTGAAAAAAACAAAATTATATATAATAATTTAAATTTTTTTATTTGTTTACCCTTAAAAAAAAAAAAAAAAAAAGAACACCCTCAAGTAATATCAAGAACACTCTCAAAATTTTTATGCCAAACAAATTTTGAACTAAAATCTTAAAAAAAAAAAAAAAATTGTAACAGAGAATCTGAAAAGAGAAAAAAAAAAAAAAAGGCCAAAAATCATAAGTTTTTTTCATCACAGCCACCAACACCACATCGCCGGTCACTTTCATGTCTCCGGCCACTTCCATTTTGTCAACCGTAGTCTCCCCACCTACTTCAGCTTCTTCTTCCTTGCCTTTTCTTCTCCGTTCTCTGTTTTTCTTCGACTTCTCCGCTTCTCTGTTCTTCAGTATTTCTAGTTTTGGACACCTTTTGCTATATCTTGTTTTGTACGCTAGAGTCCTAGTCCCAGTCCCACGTGAATACTGAAGTCATTAAAATGAGTCAAAATTTTTCAAAATTTTCAAACTTATCTCCAAGCACCCACGTGTCCTAGCTTTAACTTTTGCACATTAATTTTTATTTCTTTTGTTTTTTCATTACTACATTTAGTAAGCACATGTACTTGGTAGTATTATTAAGCTACAACTCTTCTAAAAAATATATATATATATACTACAACCAAAATTATTAATATTTAAAGGAATTATTATGTCAGACTTTAAAATCATTTTATATTTTTAAGAGAATATATATATATATATATATATATATATATATATATATATATTTATTTATTTATTTATTTAGCGGTAATTCCGAAATGGTATACTAGTATTAATCGGTATCGAAATATTTCGTTTCTCTAGCTAAATTGAAATGGCCTTCGGTACGGTATCAGAGAGGGAAAGGTGTGTGCACACATGAGGTGTGTGCTAATGCACAGTGGGGTGTGTGCTAGACTGCTAGTAGTTAGTAAAAAAAATTAATGAAGCAACTAAACATCAATAATTAATAATTTAATTAACTAATACATTATAAAAGACAAACAAATTAAATTATGTTACGCTAAACAACAATTAATAATTTAATAATTAATGAAACAACAATACAACAAATTATAATGAACTTATAGTTTATGGTATAGGTACCTTTGTTCATTTTTTTTCTTTTCATTTTTTTTTTCATGTTGAGGTTTTTTGGTATACAGAATGCAAATTTGTTTTGGTTTTAAGAAATTCTTTTTTTTAAGAACAAATTTCATGCTGGCCAAATCTTGAATTTCAGTCGGTATTTACCAAAACGTCTTTGAAACAGACTGAAATGACCCGAAATTTTTTCAAAGTGGAATAGGAACACCCTGGACAAAATTTTTGGAGCCACCACTGATATATGATTATTTGCAATTAATTTGTATGCATGAGGCTGGCCTAACCCTACTAGTAAGATAGTTAAGTTACCAATCTGGCTTCAAATGCAAGCCTGCCACCTTTGTTGTGTTCGTCAGAGCTACCCTCCATTTCTCCATTATTATAAATACTGAATGAAATTCTATTGTATTTTATGATGAAAAAATATACATAGGTGCTTTTATATATGAGGCATATATGTGCAGTATAAGTAAATATGTGTGTTATACAAGTAACCTAACTAGGCCTAAAGCCCACAATATATTATACACGTTAACAGCTCCCCTCAAACTCAAGGTGGATGTGAGACTAGCTTGAGGTTGTCAACCAAAGTACGAAGGCGTCCCTTAGGATGTGACTTGGTGAAGATATCTGCAAGTTGATCTTTAGAAGAGACTAAGATCAGCTTGAGAGCACCATGGACAAGATGAAAACGAATAAAATGACAATCAATCTCGATGTGTTTAGTCCGTTCATGGAACATATCATTGTGAGCAATATGAATAGCACTCTAGTTGTTACAATAAAGAGGAGTAGCAGAGGATATAGACACACCTAAGTCTTTGAGAAGCCATTGTAGCCAAAGGAGCTCAGATGTGGTATCAATAAGGGCACGATAGTCTGCTTCAGTATTGGAGCGGGCCACATGAGTTTGTTTCTTATTTCGCCAAGAAATCAGAGAAGAACTAAGAAGAAAGTAATAACCAGTGGTGGACCTGCGATCAGTGGGATCTTCTGCCCAATCAGCATCAGAAAATGCACGGAGAGTAAGAGGAGACTGGGCAGAGTAGAAAAGATCATGGAAGAGAGTATCCTTTAGGTATCGAAGAATGCGCAGAACTGCAGCATAGTGAGTTGATTATGCAGACAGATATTGGCTCACCTGGTGAACAACATAGGAAATGTCTAGACGAGTGACAGTGAGATAAACTAAACTGCCAACCAAGCATTTGTAAAGAGAGGGATTTGACAATGGTTTCCCCCCCTGAGGGAGTCAGATGCGCATTAAGTTCAATTGAAGTGTCAACAGTCTTGCTATTAGTAAGTCCAGCTCGAGACAAGAGTTCAGAGACATACTTGGTTTGAGTAAGATAAAGTCCATCTGTAGAATGAGTGCTTTCAAGATCCAAGAACTAGCTGAGATGTCCAAGATCTTTCATCTCAAACTGCTGATTGAGAAAAGTCTTGAGTTCTTGAATGCCACTGAGGTCATCACCAGTTATTATCATATCATCCACATATAGGAGAAGTAAAATAGTGCATTTGTCAATGCGACGAAGAAATAAGGCAAAATCATAATGACTGGCCATGTAACCCAATTGAGAGATGGTAGAGCTGAATTTGGCAAACCAAGCTTGTGGAGCTTGTTTAAGGTCATAAAGTGCACGTTGAAGGTGACAAACCTTGTTTGAATCAACAGAGAGACTAGGAGGAGGTTGCATATACACTTCTTCACTTAAATCCCCATTAAGGAATGCATTTTTTACATCCATCTAAAAAATGTCCCATTTACTGGCAGCACCAACAGCTAAGAGGGCACGAACAGATGAGATACGAGCAACCGGAGCAAAGGTATCTTCATAATTAATCCCATACTCTTGTGTAAAACCTTTTGCAATAAGACGCGCTTTGTAGCGCTCAATGGACCCATCAGAGCGAGTCTTAATCTTGTAAATCCACTTACAATCAACCACAGATTTCCCAGGAGGAAGTGTCACCAAATCCCAAGTATGGTTTTTAGATAATGCATCAAGTTTCTCTTTCATTGTAATCTGCCATAAAAAGGTCAGTGGAAGCCTCACGATAGGTGTGAGGCTCATGTAGTGTAACAAGGGCAGTATAACAATGATAGTCAAGTAAATGTGTAGGAATAGATCTTACCCGAGTTGAGTGACGAGGTGAAATGTCTTGTGCAAGATCTTCATGTGGAGCAGGAGTAGGAGACCCAAGCTCAGAATTGGGGTTGGGTAGCTCGTCTTCAACCTATTCATCTTCCACCTGTTCATTAAAGGGTGAACTAGGAAAGGGATCAGTGATATCTAGTGGTTGGACAGAGAAGTCTACAACAACAGAATCAGGAGCAACTACAGGAGGATCATGAGCAGCTACAGAAGGAATATGTGCTTCATCTGGAAAAAGATCTAAGACAAAGGAGGAAGACAAGGAAGCACTGAAATGAGAGAGCTCGACAAAAAGGCGATGTTCCCAAAAGACAACATTGTGGGAGATACGAAGACGATGAGAGACAGGATCATAACACCTATACCCCTTTTGAGTTTCGCTATAGCCAAGAAAACAACAAAACCTTGACCAAGGCTCAAGTTTGTTATGTTTATGTGGCTGAAGAAGAACGAAACAAGCAGAACTGAAGGAGCGAAGGTGGTGATAGTCTGGAGGTGACCCAAAAAGGTGCTCATATGGAGTCTGATTTTGGATAACAGGACTTGGAATGCGATTAATAGTATGAATAGCATGAAAAGCAGCTTCACCCCAAAAAGGAACAGGAACTTTGGCAGAGAGAAGGAGAGCACGAACAGTACCAAGAATATGACGAAGTTTTTGTTTGGCTCTACCATTTTGCTGAGAGGTACCTAGACAAGTTAGTTGATGAATAGTGCCATAGGAATGCAAAATAGCTTGGAAAGCATATTGAGTATATTCAAGAGCATTATCAGATCGAAAAATTTTGATGCATTTGGAAAACTGAATTTCAACCATTTTTGCAAAATTAGAATATACTTCCAATAATTCAGAACGATGTTTCATATTAAAAATCCAGCTATAGCGAGAGTAATCATCAACAAAGACAACAAAATATCTAGACCCACTAATACTAGAGACAGAGGACGGCCTCCAAACATCAGAATGAATAAGGTCAAAGATATCAGTGGATATTGATACCCTAGTATTGAAAGGCAAAGCTGGTTGTTTTCCTAACTGACATGAAACACAATCAAAGTTTTCTGTAGACACTGAACCTAACAAACCTTTAGAAGCCAATTGTTATACTCGAGAGGAAAATGCATGACCAAGTCGAGCATGCCAAAGTGCAAGGGACGGAGTGGAAGAAACTGCAGCAATAGAAACAGGAGCAACAAGTGGAAGTCGAAGGTTGTCCACGGGAAACATACACCCAACTCTGGGACTGGTCTGAAACTCCTGTCCCGTCCTAGGATCCTGCACAATGCACCTAGAATAATCAAAGGTAATGCGATAACCCAACTCAGTTAATTGTCCCACAGAAAATAAATTATAAGAAAGGTTAGGAACATTAAAAACTCCAGGAACCGAGAGGTTGGAGGTTGAAACTGAACCTATATTATGACTAAACATTGTAGAACCATTTTCTGTGCGAATATTAAGAGGGTGCAGTGCAAGTTTAAGGTCAGAAAATAAGGACGAGTGAGGTGTCATGTGATTGCAACAAGCAGAATCCATAAGCTAAGAGGTAGGAGACATACCAGATAAAACTAAGAAAGAAGAGGAATAAAATGCATTACCAACCATACGAATGACATTGGCGATGATATTTATAAGGTCATTTCTGGAAATGGAAAAAGTGGATCTAGAAGACTTAGACTGTGCAGAGACGGGAGCCATTGGTTGGACACTCTCAGTGTTAGCAACAGTAGCAGCAGAAATTGACACAGCTGATTTGTTGCAACGATAGCAAGTCTCAATATTATAGCCAAAACGTTTGCAAAAGTGGTAAAAACGTTTGCTAGATTGTCAGCTTTGATTATTGCAACAAGAAGAAGACCTATCCTTATTCTTCATTTAGAAATAAAATATGTAAAAACGGACTGTAAAAATGAAATCTACGCGAAAAAATGGGTAAGGAGCACTTGGACTGTAAAAAAGTCAACTCTAAAAAATCAATGGTCAAAGTCAAAGTCAACGGTCAACTAGGGCTGACGTCAGTAAGATGACATAAGTAGCTGACGTTTGCAAACATAAGCGGCTGACTGTGATGACGTAAGCAATAACGTCAGCTAGGGCTGACGTGGCAGTGTTGACGTCACCTAGGGCTGACGTTAGCAGGTGTAGATATGGCGTGTGGAAGTGCATGTAGACGTGTGATGAAGACAGGCAGTGTGTGGAGCGCATGATCTTGGGAGCAGATTATTTGGGCGGTGCGCGAGGGCGCGTGGGACCTCCGATGGTGGTCAGGCTTTCCTTGAATGGTAGATCGGCGGTGGACGATCTTAGTAATGGTTGCAAAAACACAACAAAACAAGGATCACGGTGGCGATAGTATGTAGTGGTCTCGAGACTCTGAATGACGGCGGTTGCAAGTCCGAACCAAAGACGATGACTGAGATGCGTCAGAGGTTTAACGACGAATGGCTGCAACAGTTGTAACAGCGGAAGCAATTGCGGGTCTGGAATAACACTAATAGAGACAAGACTGCAATGAAAAAGTCAGAGCGATGGCTCTGATACCATGTTAGAAATACTGAATGTAATTCTATTGTATTTCATGATGAAAGAATGTACGTAGGTGCCTTTATATATGAGGCATATGTGTGCAGTACAAGTAAATATGTGTATTATACAAGTAACCTAACTGGGCCTAAAGCCCACAATATATTATACACGATAACATCCATTATATCTTCAGGGGCTTTAGGAAATGCTTCTGAAATGTTCTTCTGTTGTTTCACCTCTGATGGAGACACATCGTAGAAAACTGGCAGCACCGTTATATTAAAGTTGTTTCTGCAATCCATGATCTTCTCGAGCTATTTGAGGCACCACTCAGAAGTCGCACACAAACCAAATTGAGATATAAGATTAAGAATTTAAGACCGAAGGTGATGCATGTGGGACATATCAGACCTACAGCTTTTGCATAACCAAACAAGAAAAGGAGATATAGATCAAGAGATGTTCCATAGAAGTTAAAATATTCTTGTCCATGCCATCTTTATATGATGTTTTGAAAGATAAATTTTGATGGGTTGGATGACCAAGTGCATTTCTCCTTGACATTGTTTGTGAAATTTGGCTGCCCTGTTATTAACTGTATTAGCTAAAAAACTTAGCATTATTCAGTATTCACCAATATATGTGTCATTTTTCCATGCACTAAATGTAGTTGAAGGTAAAATAGGTTTGAGTTTATGTTGCAATGCTTTTGAATGAGGCCTATCAATCCATAATGATTGACTTTAAACTCCACAAAATTTTCCTTTGTTGGATGTGCCTAATTTTCAGTTATTATTTTGAATAAGCAACATTCAGTTATTTGTTCTGTTGCTGATACTTACACAAAGGATCAGCTAATTTTTATTACCAAACCTAGTCCCCATAAGAATTGATTCAACTTTGTTTGTAATTTCTGCAATGAATTGCATTTTTATGACATACATATGCATTGCTCCATTGAATTCGAGTCTGTCTTGGTCTATATTGATACTTGAGAGTGGATTTGAAAACCCAATAAAATTGGCTTTAGCCTTCATCAGGCTAGCTCTATATTTCTCACTTCTTAATCCCTAAAAATTACTGTGTGCTGAATTGGGTTGGACGTAAATTAAGTTTCTTGGAGGCAAGAGGTTCAAGTAACTTGGCCAATTTCTCTATCTGGGAATTTTCAGTGCACATATGGAATAATATTAGAGGCTCCTTGCCCATAGTTGATTGGGTGGAAATTGGTTTGTTCTTTAAAAGGCATTACAAACAGCAGCTTTATTATTTGGCATACAATCAAAAAGGAATTATATATCAAGGATAGGTTGCTGCAATGAAATTATGAGGATACTCATGTTATTATGCATTCACTGTGGAGGAGTTTATTGAGAGCAGTGATCATCTCTATAATGTCATGAAGCCAGGAATCGTCCTTTGTGTATTCAAATAATGGACAGATAGGATCATGTGACAGTGAATTTCAATAGTCCATAAAAATGTTTGCTTAGCCAAACTTGTTTAGATGTTTTTGGGGAAGGGAAGCCCTCCTAATCTTTCTTTTTTAATTCGCTCAAACTGGAATTTGGGGGGAGGAGGGAGAAGGGCTCCACTTAGGCAAATTTGCTCATAAGGTATCAATTTTATATGATCACTTCTCTCTCCTCTCCCCCCTTTACTTGTCAAAAGGCTAAAGTGCAAATAGACTCCTAAAGATTGGGGGACACTAGATTGACCAATTAAATTATGTCATGTCAAATAAATGATGCCAAACCTTAAAAAACCTTTATATATATATATATATATATCCAAAATTTTCGTTTTATAAGCTATTTTCTTCTTTAATTTTTTCGTTTTCCTTTTCTTCGTCTTTTTCCAGATGCACAACCAACAACCTTCTTATTTTCTCAAATCACAATTTTTTGAGCAAACAAACATACTAAAACAACTAAATCTGCATCTCTTTACTCTATTCCCAAGCAAAACTAAAGCAAAATTAAATTCAATTGTTTAAGTAATGTAAATTAGGTTTTGCAATTAAACTTAAATACATGATAGCATGAATCAATGAAACACACACAATATTACGTTTTATGAGGACAATTAAATTCAATACAATTATGTATTTGGATTTAATAATAGATAGCTAGAGTGTAACTAAGTTTTACTTTATATCTATAAATTTTCATATAAAAAAAAAAACCTTATATCTATAAGTTATACATACAAAAAAGAAAGTTAGGAGGGGAAAAAGAGAGACTAAAATATAATTTCGGTCCTTAAGTTTCCATGAAGCTTATTTTTGTCTTTAAATTTTAAAAGAGTCCATTTTTGGTCTCTAAATTATTGAAAAGCTTACAATTTTCAATACCTAAACTTTTATTATAGTTTTGGGACAAAAAGCAAATTTTTTAATGCTTATGATTGAAAATCAAAATTTATATAATTTCAGGGATGAAATTGAAAATAACATTCTAGCCAAAAAGAAAAAAACCAAAAGAAAAAATTACATTAAAGCAGTGTTTGGATACTACGTTTTTTGCGGTTCCAATATTTGCATTTTCTTTTTTTTTTTTTGAGAAAAGTGCAACATTTTTAATAAATCTCATGCACTGTTTACGGGATTTACAAATCTCTTTTTTCATATAAAATTTAATTAAGGCGAAAAGCCACTTTTAGTCCCTACATTTTAAGGCGATTTCTATTTTAGTCCCTACATTTTATTTTTACCGCTTTTAGTCCCTATCTTGAAAAACGCTTTCCGTTTTGGTCCCTGCCGCTACATCAGAGACGGAAAAAGCTAACGTGGCAAACGGTAAGAATAAATAATACTTATTTAATATCCACGTGGCCTAAATTAATAATAAAAAATGCCACGTCAATATCAAAATTAAAAAAATTAATTTATTAATTTTTAACTAAATAATAAAAATTAAAAACAAAATTAAAAACTAAAAATCGGATGAATTGAAATCTAAGTGTGTCTTGAACAAGAACAATAAGAACACAAATTCAAATTCAAGAACACAAACCCAGATATTCCCAAGAAAAAAAAAAAAAACCAGTAAATCAAAACCCAGCCAAATCAAGAACAAAACATCTAAATCATCCAACATCAACAACAAAACAACATAGCACAAATCAGATTACAGATCATCAACAAACCCTGTAGAAAACCCAATCATCAACCCAAAATCCATAAATTACATCAACAAACCACAGATCCTCAACAAACCCAAAAACTGTTTTTTTTTTGCCTTCTGTAGAATGAAGAAGCTAGAATTGCAAAAGAAGTTGAAGCCCATGAGATTCGGATTAGGAAAGAGCTTGATAAACAAGATATATTGAGATTTAGATCAGATAGTATTGTCAACTGTTTGCCTGAGCCAATCCCAGGCGAGCTCCTCGACCTTTCTCTCGAAGTAAATCAGCCACATAGCCACGAAAACGTGCAGCACCGTGAAGCCTTTGGCGAAGAAAGCCTGAAACTCCCTGTCCTTGACGAAGGAAACCATGAACAGCAAGAACCCGATTGCGAACAACAGGAGACCCGAGAAGGAGTCGGAGGTCCGAATCAAGAGCTGGTCGTGCGAGGTGGAGCCCAGAAGCTTCGTGGCGGTCTCGACCACGTGGTCATTATCAGAGCCAGCGAAGATGGGTTGTTGAGCGTGGCGAAGGAGTGCCATTTGATCGGTTTTGTTGATGGGTTTTTCAGGTCGGTGGTGTCAGATATCGGGTTAACCATATTAGCTCAGGGTTGTAGGAGGCTAGTGAGGCTTAAGCTTTGTGGTTGTGAAGGGAGTTATGATGGGATTAAGGCTATTGGGCAATGCTGCCAAATGCTTAAGGAATTGACTCTGAGTGATCATAAAATGGATGGAGGCTGGTTGGCTGCGGTTTTCTTTTGTGGGAATTTGAAGATTTTGAAGCTGCAGTCTTGTAAGGGTAGTATCGATTTTGAATCAAGGCAATTTTTTTTTTTTTTTTGGGTTTGTTGAGGATCTGTGGTTTGAATCGTTTGATGATGTAATTTATGGATTTTGGGTTGATTATTGGGTTTTTTTTTTTTATAGGGTTTGTTGATGATTTGTGGTCTGATTGGTGCTATGTTGTTTTGTTGTTGATGTTGGATGATTTAAATGTTTTATTCTTGATTTGGCTGGGTTTTGATTTACTGGGTTTTTTTTTTTTTTTGGGAATATCTGGGTTTGTGTTCTTGAATTTGAATTTGTGTTCTTATTGTTCTTGTTCAAGACACAATTAGATTTCAATTCATCCGATTTTTAGTTTTTAATTTTGTTTTTAATTTTTATTATTTAGTTAAAAATTAATAAATTAATTTTTTTAATTTTGATATTGACGTGGCATTTTTTATTATTAATTTAGGCCACGTGGATATTAAATAAGTATTATTTATTCTTACCGTTTGCCACGTTAGCTTTTTCCGTCTCTGATGTAACGGCAGGGACCAAAATAGAAAGCGTTTTTCAAGATAGGGACTAAAAGCGGTAAAAATAAAATGTAGGGACTAAAATAGGAATCGCCTTAAAATGTAGGGACTAAAAGTGACTTTTCGCCTTTAATTAAAAATAGGTCTTACGATATTATTCACATATTTAAAAATTATTTTACTATAATATTTTTAGTTTTCAATTTTCACCAAAATAAATGGTATCTAGGCATGTCAGGCTTTGGTTTTTTTTTTTTTTTTTTTTTTAAGACCCTGTATATAAACCATTTTAACTCTCAAAGCCCTAGTTCCTGGCTTCTCCCACCAGCAGCAGCAGCTGAAAATAGAAACACACAAACAAACAAACCCATTACGATGGTGAAGTTCTTGAAGCCCAACAAGGCAGTGGTCCTTCTACAGGGCCGATTCGCAGGTCACAAAGCCGTGATCGTTCGCAACTTCGACGATGGCAACCGAGACAGACCCTACAGTCACTGCTTGGTAGCTGGTCTAGCCAAGTACCCAAAGAAGGTGATCCGCAAGGACTCGGCCAAGAAGAC
This sequence comes from Quercus variabilis, assembly GCA_030445155.1. Lineage (NCBI taxonomy): Eukaryota > Viridiplantae > Streptophyta > Magnoliopsida > Fagales > Fagaceae > Quercus > Quercus variabilis. The sequence goes on along the minus strand of CP129448.1, from coordinate 72,245,875 downwards.
CGCCAAGAAGTCTCGCGTCAAGGCCTTCCTCAAGGTCGTGAACTACTCTCACATCATGCCCACTCGCTACACTCTCGATGTCGATCTCAAAGACATTGTCTCCGTCGATGCTCTTCAGTCTAGGGACAAGAAAGTCACTGCTGCTAAGGAGACCAAGGCTAGGTTCGAGGACAGGTTTAAGTCTGGAAAGAATAGGTGGTTCTTTTCTAAGCTCAGGTTTTGATTTTTATATTCTGGGGTTTTTTCTTTTTTTTTATTAGAGATGGTTTTGTTTGAGTTATATTGGATAATGTGGCAATTTTTTTCTTTTCTTTTTGGATACTACAGAATTGAGAAATGAGATAAATGCTATTTTGTTATAGTTTTGATGGGTTTGTTTTGGATTTTCTTTATGGTGATTACTGAAGAGGGTGTCATTGGAAAATGTGGCATTTTGTTGTTTTTTTTGCTAGATATATGAGTATTGGGCTAATAGCAATGCAGTTTTTGTTATCACTAGAAATGGGTTTGTTTTAGTTTCTCTTTATTGAGATTTCTGAAATGGGTATTATTGTATAGTGTGGGATCTATTGCTGTATGTTGATAGAAATTTGAGTATTGAGTATTGGGCTAATAATTATGCAGGTGGGCAAAACTTGGGTACAATTCCTTAAGTGCAGTATATTTTTACCCTATGTTTTTTTGGTTTTAATTTAAAATGGGTGTGTTGTTCTATCTTTATGAGGCATTCTGAAATGAGTGTCATTGGATAATGTAGGTTTTGGGTTTTTTAGTCGACAATTGAGTATTTAGTTAAAAGGTTATGGTTGTGGTTTTGGTTTTGATGGGTTACTCTGGCGTCTGTTTATACTGATTCTTGTGGTTGTATTTTTGAGATTTGGGTTTGGTTGTGCTGACATGTTTAGGTGGTGGGATCTTTGAACTGGTCATTTTGTGTTGACGCATTTTGTGGCTCTTAGACATTATGAATCTCATGTGTACATGGTGATTTCTTTATCTCTGGGTTCCTATGGGTTCTGCCTTGGTGGATCAACTGTGACCCAGTTTATGTTGCCAAAAAAATTCAAGCTTTTGTTTGTTGATTGATTGATAAACTAGATGGAAAGAACAAGGTTCAACTTGTTTTTTGTTGCTTAAAATCTGTAAGTAGGGATTTCTTGCTGAATTTTTCGGGTATGCTGTCACAGGTTTTTTTTTTATTACAAATCTGTAAAAGTAATCATGCAATTGTATTAGCCTAAAAGAGATGCGCTTCAGCTGGAATTAATACATAATATGTTACATGGCTAATTGTTCCTTTTTGGTTCAAGATTGGACAATGGAGGGATGTAGAGATGTTCTGTTAAAGTTGGAATTTTCTCGTCTGCCATCTTCAGGATGTTTTGAAGATAAGTTTTGATGGGTTTGGATGACTAGGTGTTTATTCATTGACATTATATGTGAAACTTGATTAGGCAGCCCTATTTTACTATATTAACTGAAAACTAAGCACTATTCACTGCAATGCTTTTGATTAGGCAGCCCTATTTTATGTTGCAATGATTTTGAACGAGGTCTAGATGTCCATAATGATTGACATTCAACTCCACAAAATTTTCTTTCACTGGATGTGCCTACCTTTTCAGTTATTACTTCTAATCAGTAACATTCAGTTACTTGTTCTGTTGTTGAAACTTATACAAAGAACCTGATAAACTTCAATCAATTTTCATGAATAAGTTATAAAAGAATTGATTAAGCTTTGTAAGACTTGTTTATGTTATATAATTACTGCAATGAATTACTTTTCTCTAACATACATATGCATTGCTCAATTGAATCGGGGCCTATCTTGGTTTTAATTGATACTTTAGAAAGAATTTGAAAACCCTAAAAAGCTGTATGGCAGATAGACAACATGTCACAGCAACTGACATGGGGTTTGCTATATCTTTTATAATGTTCACTCTTCTCTCTTTGGTATAATTGTCCAACAATTGTAATTTAAATATGAGAAGCCTCGTGGTTTTTAGTCCAATTTTTAATTTAAATATATATGAACAAAAAATTATAGATTAAATTGTGAAACAACAAAAGAAAATGGGTTACAAAATTGGACTCAGGCCTGTTAACTTGTATGAACCCAATGAAAAGGTGAGGCATGGGTAATAGGAGTACGAACCTGTTTTAGACTTATAAGTTATTGATCTGTACTCGATTTTGACTCAACCCAGCTAGATCAAACTTGCACTCGACCTTACTCGCTCGTCAAGCCTCTGTTATAAATTTTAAACTAATTTTTTTTCTTCGACTCATTTTCAATGTAATTTTGTGTACTAAAATTATAATAAAATTTCCATTTATAAATGAAAATGTTTTTAATTTTAGAGTAAGTAAATTATAGATTTTATTTTTAATTAACTTTTTTTTCCCTTTACCTAACATATTATATATTTGTATTTTTCACACTAATATTATATATGTGTGTGTGTGTATATATATAAATATAATTTTAAATATGCTTATATTGTATGAGTTTGGATTAGTGGTTTTTTTTTTTTTTTTTTTTTTTTTTTTTTTTTTAACTTATTTGCTTATGTAGAGCTTTAAAAAAGAAAAAAAAAAAAAGGAACCTCAATTATTTAAATACAATTATAATTTTGTCAACTTTTAGCAAATAAATAATAGGGTAAAATGCAAAACTGACATTCTAAATTTTTTCAGATTTAATTTTAGTCCTTTAACTTTGCTTTTATTCATTTTAGTTCTCTAATTTTCAAGTTTATTCAATTAAGACTTTTCTATCAATTTTTATTATATGTTGTGGTTAATTTTTCAATTTTATAAATTTTCCTTTGAATTTTTTAAATTAAAAAAATTTAATTAATGATTGAAAAATATTTTCCAACTTTTTTTTTCCAAAAAAATTTAGCAAAAGTTAACAGAAAGGCCTTAATTGAATAAATATGAAATTTAGACGTCTGAAATGAACGAAAGTAAAGTTGGAGGACTTAAATGAAATCTGAAGAAAGTTAGAGGGTTAGTTTTGCATTTTAGCCTAAATAATAAATTTTCAGCAAAGATCTAATCCAAAACACACTTAATTTCATACTTAATTTATAAGTGATTTAATTTAATTTAATATTTCATGTATAACATGTATAATTTATATGTACTTTTTTTTTCTTCTTTTGTGGAATTATTAAGCTAGTAGACTATTAGAATTTTATGGAAAGGAATAAAAAAAATTAATTATCGCACTTAACATGAACGCAACATGCATAATTTGCAATAGCCCATCAACACGAATTACTAAAGGTAAAATTTACCAATTTATCCATTTTAGAACCCATTATTAGCAAATCCAAAATTCTAGAATCACGGAATTTACCCATAGAATTTTAGAATTTTTCTCAACTTTTGTAAGTGAAATGAATTGTGCAAGGAGTTCTACCACAATTTTTGCAAGTTTAGTGTGGTAAATTATGAGTGGTTGTTTATCACTTTCACATAAATACATTATTTTTTTTACTATGCATAGCAAACCACTTTAACATAAGGATAGTAGCAAAAGTTGTGACACAAAATTTACACAAATTTCATAGCCTTTCCCAACTTTTCTAAGTGAAATGAGTCGTTTGAGCAGTTCTATAACAATTTTTTATTGCAATTCTAATGTGGTAAACTGTGAGTAGTTGTTTATCACTTTTATATAAATTTATATATTTTTCCCTATCGCTCATAAGTCATAACCAACCACATAAAGATTTTAGCAAAAGTTGTGACACAAAATTTGTCCCCACGGATTTTCTCAAGGAGTAATGCCACATATACAAAAAATTTGACAATCTTTTCACACTAGTTGAGTTAGTAAGCTTTTATTAGTTTTCATCTAAACCCAATACTAGCATTACTTTTTTATTTATCATTAACAATCTTCATATCAATGTCAAATTTTTGGGGGGTAAAACATTATTTTGGTTTCTAAACTTTATTAAAATTTTGTTTTCAATAATTTAAGAATGATAAAAAAAAAAAAAAAACTTTTAATAAAGTGATAGAAAGCACAATATATTAATAGTTTTGGGATGAAAAATAAAAGTTTTAAAGGTTTATGCATGAAAAATAAATTTTGTTAAAATTTAGGGACTAGTCCCCCTCTCTTTTTCATTCGTCTCTCACACCCTCACTCGCCACCACTAGCCACCAGCGACCACAGCCAACTCTCTCTGCCACCAGCCACCTTCATAGAAACAAGCCACTGCTTTGCCGCTACCAGTCACCATCGCGCCACCAACCACCGTAACCTCTAACTCTGCCAACGTCAAGGTTCCCTCTCTCTGTTTGGTTTAACAATGCCATTTTTTCTTTCTTTCTTTTATTTATTAATGTTTTTTAGTTTCCCAGTTTTGGTTTGAATAATGGGGTGATGAGAAAGAGGTGTGCTTTAAAAATTTTAGTCCTTGCCACATTTTGCTTTGTTTTATAGTTCTAAATACATTTTAAAGTGAAATAGAAAAAACATGTCAATAATAAATGGCTGTGGTGTGGTATTTGGTAGCAATGGGGCATGGTTTTTTTTTTTTTTTTTTGAAATCATTTAATTAAAATTAAGTTAGCAAAATTATTGCTCAAATTATCTCTGACCAATATTTTATTACAGAGTGGTGCCATTGTTAATCTATTGTAACTTGGTGTCAATACTATGCCATTGTTAATATTGTGTTTTATGATATCCAATAACTTACTAATGTGTTCTCATGTCCTTGCTTGGTGTTGGTAATTAGTCCTTGGTTTAACCAAATTTATAAATATAACCTTGATTCATTGTGTTACACTCTTCCACTTAGAGTTATGAAAATTGGTATTAGCTAACAGGTCGTGTTAACCCAACACGACCCATTTATTAAAGGAATTATGTGAGTTGTGTTGTGGCAACCCAATTATGTTGTTATTAAGTGGTGTAAAACAACATGAGAAGAGAGCAAGCTTTTGACTTCTTCAAATTATCTAAACAAAAAATATCCCTAGGAAAGGTAATATTTTTCTTACGCTTGTTTGGCAACCAAATAGAAGCCATAATCTAATAAAAAGGAGAAAAAATCCTCTACAAGATTTGATTTTGAAAGTAGTTAAAAGAAAATTTATTCTAAATATAATTATAATTAAAAAATTCAGGTTCAACTATGAGGTTTTCGTATGAAGCACTTAAATTCCTTACCTTTGTATTAGAATCAAGCATAGGAAATAAATATTATGATTACGATGATAGGAAAAGTTATATTAAAGTTGAAATCCTCAAAACTAATTTATTATTCTTATTAATTTGGTTTCAATGTTAATAATATTATTGTTTTATGTTGTTGTATTGGTTTTGAAGTGAGATGGCTTTGAGAGGTGCATGGCAACTTCAAAAGCTGGTTCTGAGCTTTTCTGATTTGGGAGGAAGTAGTAGGGGCATCAGGTATGCTTTATATATTAATATATATGTTATTTGTTGTAGATTTATATCTTAAGATGAAATTGATTGAAGTGAGAACTGAGAATGCCTTGGCTTTTGCATGGATGTAGTAATTTGCTCTATTATAATGGATTCTTTGAAATTTTTTTTGTGGATTAATATATTGCCATTTCTGATGATTTATTGAACAAGATGAAGCATCTTAAGTTGAAATGGATGATTGTAAATGGCCACAATCATTTAGGCTAAAAGCCAAATTAATTTGTGTGGGAATTCTTCTTGGTTTGATCTGAATTATAGATTTTTATTTTTTTGGGTGTGTTAACGAAATTTGTTACTTGTCAAAAACAAATTCTTTTTGGTGACAGTGATGTGTACTAATCAAACATATTTATGAGTTATGCCAGACTGTAGAACTGTTCTTCTTTGGTAGGGTAGATGATTAGAGGAATTGCTCTATATTTTGTTCTCTCTCTCTCTCTCTCTCTCTCTCTCTCTCGCGTCTTGGAAAGATAATTACTTTAAAACGTTTGTAATGTCAGTGTGTTCTATTTTTGCAAAGGACAATGATCTAAGGTAGTTCGCAAGTTGGCGAAGGGAATGTGACTCATCTTTCTGTTATACTTTCTAGCAGGTTGAATTTGCGTTTCTCAGGGTGCTGGGTTGAGTGTTATATGTTCCAGCAGATTAAATTTGCATTTCTCAGGGTACTGAGCTGAGTATTATATGTTGCCAATATCAAATTCTTGGATAGTCCCACTTTATGCTATTTTAGAATCCATTGGGCTACAGGCAGGGTTGTTCACAGTTGCTTTTTTTTCTTCCCCCTAGAGTCATGAGGGCTTCAGAGGTATTAACTTCCTGATGAGGGTTTTTAGGTAGAATATGATGTTGCTTTAGTTTCTAGTATACTATTTCCATGGAGTTAAGTTGAGAGGACTGAAAAAAGGGAGTGTAGTAAGTTAATTTTCTTCCATGGAATTAGAAATCCCAGCCATTTTCCTTGCTTCCACTACAGTTAATTTTTTAGTATCATGGTGGTGAGAATTCATTGGAACTACATGTACTGTGGTAGAGAAAGAAACTATCCAGAATTTGGTGTCAAAAATGATGTCCACTCTTTGTTAGTTCCATCAATCTTGACAAAGGTGCTATATAGGAGTGTCCCTACTATTTACCATCCGTCTCTTTCCAGACAGGAGATCTATAATTTAGTGCATAATGTGATTTGATTTGATTTTCTTTTTTTGGGGTCTGTTTTAATGGGCTGGTATTTTTAACCATGTTTTATAAACAATTGATTGAAGCACAATTACTATGTTGTATACTTGCTTTCTACTCTGTCCATTCTTTGTAGTAGGCTTATCTATTTTTGCTGACTACTTTTTGGTCAATGCTGCTACAAACACCACTGAGAATAATAGTAATATGTAGGTTCTGAGATGAGTAATTGGTTAAGATCCCTGAAGATAAAACCAGACGTTTAGCAAGGCTCATTTTGTTAGAATAAAGTGGATGCTAAAAAATTCATTAACAAAACAAAAGTGGATGCTCCCTCCTTTTACTTATTTAATGATTAACAAGTAAGCAATCAATATGGCAGGGCATTTATGGAGTCACAACTGCCAGCATTTGGAGAGAAAAATCCTCAGTTAGATTTTGTTACTCAGCTAATTCGTGGTCAGCATCCGCATTTGAAAGGACTTTACCATAAGTATCTCTCTCTCTCTCTCTCTCTCTCTCTCTCATGTGAAGTTTAAATAAGGATTTCTTTTACCAAATGCACAGGGAACAAAAACGAAAGGGTGATATGTGTGAAGAATATGGATCCAGAAGATGTACTTCTACATGCAACCAGGCTAAGGAATTCTTTGGGAAGAAAGGTTGTGAAACTGAAGACAAGACATGTTGCCAAACACCCTAGCGTTCAGGGTACATGGACAACAGACTTGAAATTTTAAGGTACAAGAAACAGCTCCATGAGGAGCTTCCTTTGGTTTATTATTGTTCTGTTTATCCATAATTACAGGCCTAGTGGAACCTTCACTTAGAGGAGCTTTAGGATTGTGATCAGTTGTGCAATCTGGTTGATACTTTATATAATGCAAGAGGATTCTTAGCAAATTCACAAGTCACACATTTCAAAAAAGTTTATGGCATTTACCCCAATTTTGTTTAACATAGAATTATGACAGGTATATGGGTATTCATGTTCCATGTAGTCCTATATACTTTGTTACAATGGAAGGGTTAATCTGAGAAAACTATGGTTTTTGCTTCCTACTAGTAGGTCAACCTTGAACTCAAGCTCGTGTCTTTTTGCAGCCAATGCTTTTAGCACTGTTGAGTGGGCTTCTCAGTATATTGCTATGCAAAAAGTGTTTGACCAAATCTAATATCTAATTAGCTACAGTAATCCCACTTGGATTCAATTGAAACGGAAACTAACCAAAACAAACAAGAAAGTCAACACCCCAAATGAACAAAAAATATACAACCCATTGTGTACAAATGAAAGATTTGATCTTTTTAGCTATGGTAAAGGAAAACAGATTAAAACTTGAATGTGTGACAAAGGGAATAGATCTAAACAAATGTTGAATTAGTGTAACTACAGTTGCAAGATCTTTTAATTGGGTATAGATCTAGAACAACATTAAATTAGATATTGTATTTGCTAATAGTGTAGTTGCAGTTGTAAGATCTTTTAATTGGGTATAGATCTAGAACAACATTAAATTAGATATTGTAGTTGCTAATAGTGTAGTTACAGTTGCAAGATCTTTTAATTGGGTATAGATCTAGAACAACATTGAATTAGATACTGTGGTTGCAAATAGAAAGAAAGCATTAGATATCCAACAAATCAAAGATTCTCTCTTCTCCTCTCTCACACTGCTTTTAGATTTTATCCATTTCTGACTTTGACATTGTATGTGACCAAATACATATGGATTGGATGACCAATTGCATATTCTTTGACATTGTATGTGAAATTTGGTTAGGCAGCCCCATTATAAACTATATCTGCTGAAAAACCTAATGCTAATCACCAATTCATGTGTCATTTTAGCTGAAACTTATACTAAGGATCTGATAAATTGCAACTAATTTTTATCAGTATACCTCATCACTATAACAAGTGATTAAGCTTTGTAAGAATTGTATATAATTACTGAAATGAATTACATTTTTCATGCAGTGTACTGTTGAATTGGAGTTTGTTCAAATTGATTCTTCATAAAGGATTCAGAAAGCCTAAAAATATGTTTTTAACCTTCACCACGGCGGATTGAATAGTGTTTGCTATTTCTTTAATATTGTTTTCATTTCTCTCTCATAATCCCTATTCATCATCTTTACCATGACTTTTGTTTTCCAAAAGAATACTCAAGCTTACAGGCATTTGAGTGGATGTTATCTGGTTGTTCTTGCATTGACTGTATGATAAGAAAAAAAAGGGAGGGTTTGTTGGAGAGAGAGAGAGAGAGAGAGCAACTAAAGTCTGCCCAGTGTCATTGTCGCCTTCTAAATTCTAATTTTAGGTGAAATGTATCAGTCTCTCTTAAATTTTAAAGCAATTGGACACGCATCCTTTGAATTGACTTACTATAAGGAGCTTCAAGGGATTAAGCAAAAAGACTTTGACTAATTGCCTCCGATACCTGCCACCTCAACAACCCCAAGCATTTCATGGTAATCTCAGACTTAGAACAATGCTACATTTCATGATAATCTCATGCTTAGACTTATTATGCTTTGAAATCAAACAAGAGAACTTAATATTTCCATGGTCTGTGCAAGTGCCTATACCTCAGCCTGCAATTAAAAAGGAAGGAAAAACGAGCAAAAGGAAGAAAATTCCCAACATAGTGGAGAAGGGGATTGAAAATTGTGTAAAATAGCATGCAAGAATGAAAATTTGTGCTAGCAATACTTGCAAGGTAAAATGTATACAAGGTAAAAAATGATGAAGAGATTCTAAACTAGCAGAAGTGATGTGAAAATGTTATGAATGTAACACTTTTTATAAATTATTTATTTATTTATTTTTCACATATCTATGCGATTACAAAGAACAGAGAATTTTATGCCAATACATTGCTAGGCTGCTAGCTGTCATTCTTGAAAATAATGCAGTTCTAATCTTGAATACTAGCTATTTTATAAATCAAAATATGTTGACAAAAGAGGTTTTTTTTTTTTTTTTTTTTAATATTTTTTTTTACTGACTCTATAATGCTATTTGTGTTGCCAAGAGCTTTGAACTCAATTGGTTGGTATATTATGATGTTTCTAATTGAGGCATCTAGAATTCAAATTCCACTCTCACATTGTAACTATTGAATTATAAAGTGCTATTTGACTAACACCATATAAATAATGCTAATATTTTTTAAGTATAATTAAATTCATTGTTGTTATGTGTTTGAATTCAATTGAGGAACCTAATGTATTACACTTATGCTCTACCACACATTCTATTAACTATGATTTTAGATTCGAATTCTTTATTATCATCAAATTAATAGGAATAGGTAATCCATTTTCTTCTTAAAAAAAAAAAAAAAAAAAAAAAAAAAAAAAAAAAAAACTTCTGTAACACTCAAACATGCCTTAACTAATATACTACATGCACCTGCCAAGACCAAATGGAAATTGAAAATTCATTTAGTGTCCATTTGGAAACAATTTATTTAGCTGAAATTGAAATTTTTTTGCTAAAAGTTCTGTAAATAAAGTTATAAGTTAATTGAAATAGTACAGTGGGGCTCATAAATAGTATCAAAAAGTGCAATGAGACTCATAAATAGTAGTAAAAATAAACTGAATAGTAACAAAAATAAACTAAATAGTAAAAAAAGCTATCATTTTCAACCAATGTCAAACACAAACTTAATGAAAACCAGTCGCCCACATGTTGGAAAACTAACCATAACTAGGCCTGTTCAAGGATATATCGGCATTGACAAAACCGGTTTGACCGCAACGGCCCGCCCTGCCCATAGCTCTGCCAAAGGTTTCCGGCAAGGTGATCAATGGTAGATTTTCAGTGCTGACGTTGCATCGGTGCGGCTGTGGGCCTCGAGATGTGCACACCGAAGAAGACCAAACCGACCTGAGCATGTTTTATATATATGTTAATATGTATAAGAAGAACTGAAGAAGAAGAGACCTAATGTTCTAAGAACCAAAAGAGGCCTAACGTTCATCCATGAACAAGGTCATTCTTATAAAATAAATCTTGAATTCTTATCGATGAATGTACAGGCCTAACATCCTTATCAAAAAGAAATTTTAATTTAAAAAGGAAGTTAACGTGTGTGAGGCTATGAGCTACTTTTCTCAGTTCAAAACGTGTGTCAAGAGGAAATATTTGAGTGGTCTTGTTTGTATAAGTTTGTGTCTCCCAGATACATTTTTTGAAAAAAAAAAAATTAAAAAAATATAAAAAATGTTGTATGGCCGTATGGGTTGGTGGTTATAGTCATGCCCCTTGAGTTTTTTGAAAAAAAAAAAAAATGTCGCATGGGTTAATCATTCTCTTGCACTTGTGTTTTTTGAAAAAAATAAAAAATAAAAATGATGCCTGTTACTGTTTGAGTCAGTCATTGTACAATTTTTTTTTTCTTTCTCTTTTGATCTCAACCACACAAGTCTTTTCTTTTGAGTTATTTCCTACTCAGCTACTCTTATTAGTCATTTCTCTTTTTCACTCTTTAGACTTTTGCACTTTCAAGTCATTGTATAAGATTTTTTTTTTTTTTTTTTTTCTTGTTTTCTCTCAGCCACACACTATACCCAGTTGTCTAACACTCTAACTTGTCTCTTTCTCTCTTTTTTAGACTTTTTGCTCTCATTCTCTAAGACTCCACTCACTCCATCACTCAGCTTAGTCAGACTCAAATAGGTGGTTTGTAATGGGTTTTAATATTTGGGTTTGTGATGGGTATTGAATCTTTTGATATTTAGATTTGATATAAGTTTTGATTTGTGGTTTGAATCCTTGAGTTTTTTGGGTTTAATTTTGGTTTTAGAATTTAGATATCTCTTCCTCTCTGTGTGTGTGATAAAAAGGTGGACACTGACCATTGCGCCGACTAGAACTGCCACCGAGGTTGCCGGAGAACCGTTCCAGTGCGGTGTAGAAACGGCCACAAAAACCGTCCGCATCACACCGTGTACAGCCCTAACCAAAACCAATAACCATGTGTTGGAAAAAGCTTGATCAAACTGTTGCAAATTCTATTATTATTTTTTTTATTAAAAAAAATCTTTACAAGTTTCTATCAAAATAATTTTTTTAACCAGATATCATGGGTTACTAAATAATATAACTATATGGTGTTAAAATATTAATAAATACCAATTGACATTTTATGATGCCGATTAACGTGAAATATATATGATTGTGTGTTGAATGTATGATTGTTTTGGTGAGTGCTCTTAACCCACAAAATAGGCAATTTATATGATATTTTATGCCAAATGAATAGATAATATATACATCACTATTTGAAGGGCAGAACTCTTTTTTTTTTTTTTTTTTTAACAACTAAGTCCTCATTTTTTTTTTTAGAGTTAGGACGAGAGGTTTAAATCATGAACGGCTTTGTTAAAAATATTAAAATATCAGTTGAGTTACAAAAGTTCTTCACACAAAGAATTTAAACACATAATAATACTCATTAGCACAAAGACATGCTTTATCCTTCTGTAATAATCTAGACATAATCACCATATTATTCCAAATATCATACCCGAAAACAGTACTTCCCAATTACACATTCTCAAATCCTGTACTGATATCACCTTTGCCTTCAAATTGCTAATATTATTTCTCTTTTCAAAGGAGAGAAAATATTGTCTTACATATGATGATCTACTACTATTAGGCTTCTAAATAAATTAAATATATAGTTTCAGGCTCTCAGAAACAGCACACGTCAAAGATCCAGCAGCAGCACAGGGCAGCACAACTGCAAATAAAAAGTAAACAAATAAATTACAAAAAGGGTAACAAAATAAAGACATTTACTTAAAGAGAAATCTCACCAAAGAAATAAAGAGTAATGCTACAACCATAAACTATTTTATAACATTTTTATAAATTGCTAATGTGACTAATTTTTACTGGTTCTCATCCGGGCCAATCACTAACATCACTTTTACACTTTTCAATAACTATTCATCTCACTAGCATTTAGTAAAAAATATTGTAAAGTAGTTTGTGACTCTGACATTTTCCAAGAAATAAAAAGACAGATGGGAAAGATAATAAGTAAACACATACCATCCTTTCCAAAACCCATCATCACCCCTAGTTGTAGTTTCTATTGGAGCAGTGTGTTGAGGATAGCCAGAGTCAACCTTGGTGGGATAACCAATTGGTGGTGGTGGTGCTACATAAGGGCCTTGAGGCTGTGCTGGATATGCAGTCACTGGCGAGGGATATGCCACTGCAAATTAAAGATATGAACCAAATCAAACAACCTTACTTCAAAAAATTCGTTGACTTAAAAAGTTATTCCAATAAATTTTCTTAGTTGTGGTACTCCAAGCGATGATGAATGAAATATCGAAACAATTGATATAAATATATTTATAAAGGTTAAAGATCAAATTACTCATAGTTTAAACTTTTCATTATTACACAATTTAATAACTATTTAGTTGATCAATCTTTCTAAAAATTTCATTTCCTGATTATAGCTAGGTTGACTTTATTCTTAAAGGGTAAACCAATTATGTTGTTTATTATTTGAACTATAAACTCTCTTTTTTTATATTTAAAAAAAAAAATACTAAACATTTGATACACAAGATAGTAAATTATCTTTTATCATTATATATATATAAATTCCAAACGAGAATTTTTCAAAAGATATAGTGAAAAAAATCCTAAGTTTCCAAGGAGGAAAAAGAAGAAGATAATATAATAGAAGAGCAATATTACCTTGGAAATTAACATATACTACGCAGGCACTTATAAATTAACAAAATATTCAGACTCTTACCAGGAGCTTGCTGTTGGTCGTAGTGACTCATGACTTCCGAAAAGATAAGTTCTTGGAAATTAAAAGATGCAAATTTTAAGGGATAAGAGAGAAAAGTATATATAAGATGAAGGTTAAAGGGGAAGAAGTTTGATAAAGGGTATTTATAATTGTCAATTTGTCATTGCTCCAATAAGAAGTCATGAAAGGGAGGAGAATTTAAGGCCACGCGGTCGGCAAACAACGTGTATAATTGGTCTTTGGAGCATTCAACAAAGCTAAGGAAAAACAAAGATAGGATAAGTTTTCTTAATTGGTTTGTATGGGTGATGTGAAGATTATTTTCGGTGGGGCTCAGAAATTTATGTTTAAGGTGGTCATTAAAAAATTTAAATTATACAAAATCTAATAAAAAGATAATTTTATATATTATTGACAACAATAACAACAACAAAAAACATATACAAGTACTTAAAATCTTACAATTTCCTTCTATGAATTATTTATTTATTTATTTTGAAAGAACCAAAGTTTGGCTACAAATTTAGTTGTAATTTAAGACTTCAACTCTCACTAAAACAATTAATATGATTACATATTTTGAAAATATAACTATTGAATTACATGTTCTTTATATATTATTCTTAAAACACATATCAAAATTTATGCTAAGTATGGATGTTATTTAATATTCGATTTATAAACTTATTTTTTATGTATAATTTTGGACTACAAAAATTTGAAATTTAAACATTTGATTGATAACATATCTATTAATCTTTGATTTTTTTTCAAATTTTGCAAGTATGGAGGATATAAGAAGAAAATATAATTCAAAGTAGATTTGTCAAAATTCACATTCAATAATAATAATAATAATAAAATTGAGTGGAGTTGTAAGCTTGTAGTTTTAGTTTACAACCAAGTTTGGTGCCAAATTTTGTCTAAAATGTAATTATGTTGGGTCTAAAAAAATTTAGAGTGGTTACAAATTTTTTAAAGAGTAAAAAAATCATAATTAAAAAAAATATTATATATAAAAGTTTTTTCTAGGTCAGGTTCTCCTGCCTTCAACGTGGAACCGCCCCCAGTTATTTTTGGATCAAGAAGAGGAGAACAGAGGAATGGAGAGATGTTCGGTAAAAGTTGAAATATTCTGGAAGTTTTGAAAATAAGTTTTAATGGGTTGGTTGACCAACTGCATATTTCATTACATTGTATGTGAAATTTGGTTAGGCAGCCCCATTATATATTAACTATATTTGCTGAAAAACTTAACGCTGCTCACCAAATGGTAGACTGGTAGTTGAAGTTGAAGGTTATATGCGTATGAGTTCATGTTCCAGAGGACCAGAGCTTTGTAAGACTTGTAGTATTATATAAATATAATTACTTAAAATGAATTGCGTTTTTCTGAGACACGCATGCATTGACCTATTGAATTGGAGTTTGTTCAAATTGATTCTTAAAAGAATTTGATATGGAGTTGCTATTTCTTTTATTTATAATGTTCACATTTCTCTCTCATATTTTTAATCCCTGCTGGTTGTGCTTGCATTTTAATTAGTGGCTGGATGAAATGAGGTTTAAGGAGTGTTAATTTGTCAGTTAGAGAGCAACCAAGTCTGCCTGGTGTCATATTGTTGTCTTCTAAATTCTAATTTTAGGTGAAATGTATTATTCTCTCTTGAATTTGAACATAAGAGTCTGTTTGAAAACAACTTATTTAGCTGAAATTGAAAATATTTTGCTGAAAGTACTATAGATAAAGATAAATGGTAATTAAAATAGTATAATAGAATCTATAAATAGTACTAAAAATAAGCTAAATAATAAAAAAATTATGACTTTTTAAGCCAATGCCAAATGCAAACTAAATCCTTTGAATTGAACTATAAGGAGGTTTAAGGAATTAAGCGAAAAGAATTTGACTAAATGCCTCCAATACCTGTCCCTCAACTACCCCAAGCATCTCATGGTAATCTCATGCTTAGAACAATGCTACATTTCGTGATAATCTCATGCTTAGGCTTATTGTGCTTTGAAATCAAACAAGAGAACTTATATTGCACGGTTAATTTGTGCAACTGTGCAATTGCCTCTATCCTCAAATAGCACTTACAAAAAAGGCAGGAAAAATAAGCAAAAGGTAGAGGAGTAAGTTAGTAACATAGTATAGAAGAAGAAGCACTACGATTGAAACTTTGTTCAAGACTTCAAGAAAAACTTGCAAGGTAAAATGCGTATAAGGTAGGAAAGATGAAGAAATCCCAAACCGGCCAGTGGAAGTGGTGTGAAATGTGGAAAATTGAGAAAGACTATATTTACAGTACTTTCAAAATGAATTCTAAATGACCGTTTAGATTGCGCTGAAATGAAATTTCAACGCGTTTGCGTCTTTGTCAGTGGGTCTCGCGCACTATTCATGAGATCCACAAGTTGTCTAATTCAGCAAAATTTTTATTAAAACTGTGTCACACAACACTATTCACACATTTAAAAATTATTTTACTGCAGTGTTTTCAGTTTTCAACAATAAGCGATATCTAAACAGACCCTAAGTGGCAAATTGTTATTGTTTGTTCCTGGTGAGCAAAAAAGTAATTTCGATGACAAGTTCAAATTAGAATTAATAACAACTTACAACTTAGAATTTGTTATGAAAGTATCATAAAAATGTTATCAAAGATATACTTCTCTGAAAAATTTGGTGTACAGTTGAAATATGATTTCAATTTCAAGCAGTAGGAAAAGTGGGCTCAAGGGAAGAAAATGCGGTGGCAGAGCTTTTATTTATTTATTTATTTTTAATGTTATTAATATTATATATATATATATATATATATATATATAAAAGAAAATGCGGTGGCAAAGCTTTTTCTAAGGAACCTGAGCTGTACGTGATATTATAAAGTCTAAAATGGATAAAATTCATGAGGACAGAAAATCAAACCTATTATAAATAGTCTTTTATCTAAAACTTATTTTTGGTTATCCTCATATCTAGGCAATTACAAAGAACGGAGAATTTTATGTCAATCTTGAAAAATAATGCATATCTGAGATTGAATACTAGCTATTTTATAAATTGACATGTTATAGAAATGTGTTTTTTTCCCCTAGAACAAAAGTGCCTTTTGTTCTGCAACTCATAGACTTCAATTAATACGTTACAATTGTTGTGGTACATGGTATAATTTTTTTTTTTTGAGATATTTATTTATTTTTATATTTTAAAATTATACATAAAATATGATTTAATGGATAAAATGATAAATAAAATCTAATGAACTAAATAATTAACATGCGTGTTATAAAAAACTTGTAAACCAACTATGATATTTTCAAAATATTAACCAAATATTAAAAGTTATTGTGAGAGTGATTTGTAATATTCACACGTGATAAACTAGGAACAAGTAAGTCCTCTCCTTTTTTTTAATATATACACATACAAACACACAGTCCTCTCCACTACGCTATAAGCACTCATTTGAATAGAATCAATACTAAGGGCACATTCACTACCTGTTTGGATTCAAATTATTGTGGCGCGTTGTTGTTGTTGTTTTTTTTTTTTTTCAGCCTGCATTTGTTGACTTTCCATGGTGAACAGTGCATCCATGCACTGTTTACAGACCCACATATTTCACTTTTCAGCAACTTTTTAATTAAAAAAAAGGTCCCACGGCATTATTTACATATTTAAAAATTATTTTGCTACAATATTTTTAGTTTTTAGTTTTTAGTTTTTAGTTTTCAGCTGTATCCAAACGGATCTTTAGCACGCGAAACTAGTTTTAAGAATGTAATATATAATCTAATGGATCTCTATTTATTGTTAGCTACATTTTGATAAACCAAGAATAATTATTTCTTAGAAAATATCTATTTGGTCATAATTAGTAAAATAAGGTATGTGTATATATAATATGATAAATATATAGATGAATATAATTTGAAATCTTTAACAAAAGTACGTTTTAAAAATTGATAGAAAAAAAAAAAGAGTAAATAACGGCACACAGATTCGTTTATATTTTACAATTTTACTTCAAAATTATGGAAATATTTTTCATATGCTTTTTGGAGATAAATACAATGATTCAACAAATTACAATCATATAAAAATTTCTCAATGATTTAACTTGAAATAACCACTTTGTGGCGCCTAACCCAAAGTACTAGAAGAATTTTTTATTCAAGCTCCCAATTTAGTGGGGTTGTCATGATGAGAGAGGGAGGATTTTCATGTTGGTGGATCTCTATGGGATATATTCCTGACTAGATGGAACCAACTTCTCGTACGTGATTGATGCGACTCTCTTGAAACTTGCACTCGTTGCCAAATAGTGCCCGATAGGCAATTTCCCTCAAGGTATTACCGTTCCCATCTGATATAGGCCCCAACTAGTATTGGTCCCCCAAATTGATATGGGCCTTGACCTGACACTGGGCTCTAAATTATTAAACATAGAGAGGTTAATGGATTGAGCCTATACTTGATGCCCATACACAATAGAAACAATTATTTCCATAATTAATAATGTAAATAAATAGTAAATACTACTACTAGAATAGAATCAATAGATATTGTATAAGCAAATAATATTATATTATATAATACTAGACATAAATGAGATCTAGAGAAAAAAATTAGTAACAAAGAGCAAATATAAAAGCTGATTCAGCACCTACGGGGAATAGTTTGACGTTGAAAACTGTGATCACAACCTTAGCCTTCAAGGACAATGAAAAATTGATTATAAAAAAGAAAAAAAGAGTACTAGGGTAGTAGGGCGCAGATGTATTTTGAATTTTAACATTTAGGATTAACATTTAAGATGTTGATAGTATTTTGGGTTGGTTTCGTTAATAGGTGTCTTTAAAACACTTGTTAATCTACAATTTTAGAAAAATTTCAATATCAATTAGTACATTTTTTATTTTTCCATAAAAAGTTTTTAAAAATACTTTTTAAATCAAAGTCTTAAAGGGATTCATTAACTTTTCCCTTTCGGGTTTCTCAATGTTTAAGTGATAAGTGTTTCTTTGATTGAAAGTTTATCTTTTAAAAATTGTTTAATCCTTTACTGCCTGATAGTAACATAATCTCTTTAAAGTTTTATCACTTCTAGTTTCAAGCTAGGCATCGTATTTACTGGCCGATTTTAACTCTTGTCTGTCACTAACACAATGAAACTCTCTATCCCAACTACCGCGTACTTTACCACATAATTAAGAACCATGTACACGTACTGTACATGTAAGTAACACGTTTTTAGTTTTTACCAACTATGATTTGGATAATTTTTTTTTTTACCAAAATGTCTATGATGGTTACTTATTAACCTATGCAACAACTCAAAATTTTTTCCTGAACGGCGATGATAATTACTTGTTAACCTACATTTTAATCCCAAATTGGGATGAATAAAAAGTATTGACATTTTAAAAAAACTGAAAAGCCTCTGAGGCATGCATTGAAGCTAGTATTAAATAACAAGATTGTCAATGCCACCATTTGACATTTTATGATGCTGACTGCCTTGAAATACATGTATTGTGTGTTCAATGTATGATTGTTTCATTGTTGCACTAAACCCCGATGGTTAAAAATCGAACTGGTCATCGAACCATTTTTTTTAAATCTTTGGTTTAACCCCAATTCTTATCCGGTTTTTGACCGGTTTTTCGGTTTTTAACTGGATCAAACTGGCTCCCGATTCCCGATTGAACCGGTCGAACCTGCCGGTCCAGTACGGTTTTTAAAACAGTGACTAAACCCACCAATAAGGCAATTTATATGACATTTTATGCCAACCATATGAAATATATACATCACTATTTGAAGGGTAGCATACTAGCACTAGCACCCTTATTTTTTAATAACTAAGTCCACGCATGGTTGTTTTTCAAAAATAAAATAAAATAAAATAAAGTCCCCACATTGTTATTTTTTTATTTGATAATATGAAATTTAGGGATAGGAGTTTTGAATTCAGAATATCTTTGTTAAAAATACTAAAGGTCTATTTGGTTGGGGTGAAACAAAAAATATAAAAAATAAAAGAGAGAAAATTGATTTTATGGTTGTTTTTGTTCCTGGTCCACCAAAATTCTATTTCCCCCGTTAGAGAAGAAAATAGAGGGGAGGTGAATAGTCCCCTCTCATGTGCTGGATGTTGATCTTTTTATTTTATTTTATTTTATTTTATTTATTTATTTTTTTTGGGTGTGGCTTTCCTAGGCATGACGGTGCTTTCTTTTGTTTTGTCTATTTTTTTTTTCTTTCCTGGGCGTGTCTATTGTCTTTTTTGTTGTTGTTGTTTGCCATTTTTTTTTATTATTTTAATTGGACATCATTTTTTAACAAGGACATGTGAGTAAATTTATACAAACTCATTTTTTACATCCATATATTTTTCTACTCCCAACAAAATACAAAAGGAGGAAAGTAAAATCTTTTTTATCTTCCCAATCAAACAGACTCTAACGCTTTGTTTTAGAGATGATATTTTCTAGAAAATGCGCTGTGGGGGGGTAAAAGCCCAGACATACCTATTGGGTCAGGGGCCCTATCTTGAGGATTATTGTACGTCCGAAGAGGAATAACAAGTTGGGGTAGAGTTCATCTGAACGCAACCAACCCAGAAATGGAGGAAGAGTATCATCCGAAGAGGTCACTTTTTGTCCGAAGAAGTTCTACTCCTCAGACACGAATAGTCTTGATCAAGCAAACAAATGGAAGATCCGAATGACCTTCCTGGCAATCCCAATGATAAAGATAAGCTCTGGGCATACCTGGGGATGATAAGGACGAGGAAATATCTCAAGGAAAAGCTGCCACCACCACATTAAATACACTGCAGCTGCTTTTCTGGCCGCATTAATGTGGAGAAGACCCTTGAACAGTGTAATCTCAGCTACTCCCACTCACGGAGAGTTAAAGAGGATACCTGATGGGACATGCACTCAAGTGGATGCTTAGATGAAGAACAAGTGGACGATGAAGATGATGGGGGAGGGTGCTATATAAGGAGAAGAGGTCTCTAATAATGAGGGGGGAAAAATGAGGGAGAGAAGTGGGAAATAATTTTACTGTAGCTCCGAGAGTTGTAATCACCTTTCATTCAGTAATACACCTCTTCGGACATACACTTGTCCAGTTAGTCAAGCATGATTTTGTGCTAATGCATTCTCAAACACCATAATTAATCACTGTTTAATTTGCTACCAGCTCAACTTTTTCGCTCACTCTCTACAAATTCATTGTCTTGGGTTCATTGGGCTCATAATCCATCCCTCTTGGGCTTGGGCTACAAAAACTGACCCTACATGTGCCATTTCCCAAAAAGTATTTTTTATAAAACTATATTATTTTCCTATATTTGGTAGCAATTTTAAATAAGTTGAAAAATAATCGCCTAACTTTCCTTATTTAGCTTGTTGTGAGATAGAGTTGTTTTTCAAAAAATTTTAGTGGAAAATAATCTTTAAAAATAAGTCACACTTTTTATATTGATCAAATATAGTTTTTCTTTAACTTATTTTTTTTTTATTCTACCAAAATTTGGAAAACATGAAAAAAATATCTATCGTTACACTTTTTAATTTTAATTTTTTATTTTGAAAGAGTTTCAACTTATGATGTTCGCTTTTGATGATAGTTTTTTATCATTAGACCAAGACATCAATCAGTTTTTGGTGTAGACGGAGCAGGGGCCGCGTTACTCTTTGGTCAGGGGGTTCAAATGAACCCCCAAACTTCAAATAAAAAAAAAAAAAAATATATATATATATATATATATATATAATATTTTTTTGTTAGTTTAATACATAAATTTTTTCTTAAAAATATTTTTGCACACCCTAACTTAAATCTTATGCACCCTTATTATAATTATTTCTAACTCTAAAATAAGAGTAAATGTTTGTGAATTGTAAGTGTCACTCTTTATTATAAATTTTTTATTATGTGTGTATAAGTGCGTCTAATATTGATTTTGTGTATTACTTTTTTTTTTTTTTTAAATAATGTCATTTGTGTGAATAATGATGTGTATATGGATGTTTGTGTGTAAAATATAAATATAATATAAGCCTAGACATACCTATTGGGCCGGGGGCCTTGTCTTGAGGATTATTGTATGCCTGAAGAGGAATAACGGGTTGGGGTAGAGTTCATTTGAACGCAACCAACCCAGAAATGGAGGAAGAGTATCATCCGAAGAGGTCACCTTTTGTTTGAAGAGGTTCTACTCCTCAAACATGAATAGTCTTGATCAAGCAAACAAATGGAAGGTCCGAATGACCTTCCTGGTGATCCCAACAACAAAGATAAGTTCTGGGCATACCTGGGGATGATAAGGATGAGGAAATATCTCAAGGAAAAGCTGCCACCACTACATTAAATGCACTGCAGCTGCTTTTCTGGCCGCATTAATGTGGAGAAGACCCTTGAACAGTGTAATCTCAGCTACCATCACTCACGGAGAGTTAAAGAGGATACCTGATGGGACATGCACTCAAGTGGATGCTTAAATGAAGAACAAGTGGACGATGAAGATGATGGGGGAGGGTGCCATATAAGGAAAAGAGGTCTCTGATAATATGGGGGAAGAAAAAGGGAGAGAGAAGTAGGAAATAATTTTACTGTAGCTCCGAGAGTTGTAATCACCTTTCGTTCAGTAATACACCTCTTCGGACATACACTTGTCCAGTTAGTCAAGCATGATTTTGTGCTAATGCATTCTCAAACACCATAATTAATCACTGTTTAATTTGCTACCAGTCTAGCTCTTTCGCCCACTCTCTACAAATTTATTGTTGTGGGTTCATTGGGCTCATAATCCATCCCTCTTGGGCTTGGGCTTGGGCTACAAAAACTGACCCTACAATTGGCGCCGTCTGTGGGAAGAGCTTGTGCGGGGTGAAAACAACAGTTGATGATGGCTGAACGAAGTCAACAACGAGCAGAGTCTAGGGCATCCCAGCATGTGGACCCTTTCCTTAATTTGGAGCAGAGACAGGATCATGAGGGCAGTGCACACACCGTGCACACTGGGCAAAGCCAGTCACGTGATGGGAGTCATGTATCCCATGCAGAGAAGAACCGGGATTTGCAGCTAGAGGTTGAAAAGCTAAAAAGAGAGTTGTGTCATGCAAAGCGGAAATAGGTTCCTTCATATTACGATGAGGAGTCTGATGACTAACAGGATGATGACTAACAGGATTCTGTTTACCAACAAAGATCGCGAACACCAGTCAGTGAGTCCTTTTCCTACGAGGAAGAGCGTCATCATGAGAGGCAACCTCAGAGCCCACCATGCGGAGGTGTAGGGAACAATGCCATGAGCAGGGCCTTGAACCAAATCTCTAGATCACCCTTCACACGCAGGATCGAAGAAGCGAGACTCCCCCAGCGTTTTAATCAGACTACGTTCACCATCTATAATGGTAAAACGGACCTGGTGGAACATGTCAGTCATTTTAATCAACGAATGACAGTTTACTCCAGGAACAAAGCTTTGATGTGCAAGGTCTTCCCCTCTAGTCTTGGACCGGTTGCAATGAGGTGGTTTGATAGTATGAAGGCAGACTCCATCAGTTCCTTCAAAGAGCTCACTCAAGCCTTTGGTTCACGTTTTGTCACCTGCCGAAAAGTGTCCAGGCCATTGTCCTTTTTGCTATCCTTGAGCATGCAAGAGGGTGAAACTCTGAAGGTGTATTCGAATAGGTACTGGGAGATGTTTAACGATATGGAGGGCAACTTTGACGCGATGGCCCTTGACACGTTCAAGCTCGGCCTCCCTACTGACTACGGCTTAAGGACATCCTTGTCTGGTAAGCCAGTCACTAGCATGCGTCAGCTGATGGACCGTATTGAAAAGTATAAAAGAGTTGAAGAAGATCAGCAACAAGGGAAGGGTAAGGAAAAGGTTATCCCTCAAGAGAGGAGGGATTTTAGGTCGGATCGATACAACAGCAATAAACCGCAAAGAGATTTTTCTGCGCAAACAGGATCAACAAACCCTCAAGCAGTCAACACTGTATTCAAAGAGCTGGTACACCAAGTTTTGGAAAAGATTAAGAGTGAACCATTCTTTCGATGGCCGAATAAGATGGTGGGGAACTTTGAAAGGCGTAATCATAATCTCTTCTGCCAGTACCATCAAGACCATAGACATACCACGGAGGATTGCAGGAGCCTGTGGGACCACTTGGACCAACTGGTCTGGGATGGTAAATTAAGACACCTCCTGCACCACTTTAGTGGCCGAGGAAGTCAGATGAACTCAGAACCCCGAGGAAACAACCTGTCCAAGCCTCCGTTGGGAACTATTAACGTTGTCTTTGTCGCACCAGGAAGAACAGGATCCTTGCCATCGAAGGTGATGTCAGTTGTCTGTTCACCTGCAATGGATTCCTACCAAGATTCGAAGAGAGCAAAGGTGGCTGCTCAACTGGTTATAGGGTTCTTGGATGAAGATAAGTTGGGGACCATCCAACCCCATGACGATGCCTTAATAATTACCCTAAGAATTGGGGGATATGATGTGAAGAGGGTGATGGTGGACCAGGGCAGTGCTGTGGAGATAATGTACCCTGATCTTTACAAAGGGCTGGGCCTAAAACCTCAAGACTTAACGCCATACAACTCTCCTCTTGTGAGTTTTGAAGAAAGAGTCGTCACCCCGAAAGGCCAGATACGCCTACTTGTGCAGCCCGATTCTGAAGTGGTGGAGGTAGATTTTGTAGTCGTGGATGTGTATTCGCCTTATACGGCAATCATAGCCAGACCTTGGCTTCACACATTAGGGGCTGTTTCCTCTACTTTGCATCAGAAAGTTAAATACCCATCTGAAGGACAAGTTTATGAGATCTGAGGTGATCAGTTTGCAGCCCGACAGTGCTTAGTGGCCGCCATTCGACATGAGCCCGAAGCCGAGCCCTTGTCCAGGGCTGAAAGGGGTTTATAGCAGTTAAAGTCTTGGGAATTGCCCGTCGAGGATCCAGAAGAGAGAGCTAGGTGCGAGGATTTGACAAAAGTCACCATCGGAGACAATCTGGAGAAATTATTTCAAGTCGGATCCCAGCTACCTCTTCGGGAGAGGGAGGACTTAGTAGAGTTCCTTAAGAAAAACCTTGACGTATTTACCTGGGACGCCTATGAAGCCCCAAGGGTGGACCCAGAATTCATTTGTCACCATCTAAGAGTCAACTCACTGATAACCCCTAAAAAACAGCCTCCTCGGCGCCCATCTAAGGAACACGCTGATGCAGTAAGGGAAGAAGTAGCGAAGCTCAAACAAGCTGGAGCTATTAAGGAAGTTTTCTACCCCGAGTGGATAGTGAATACTGTGGTGGTGAAGAAAAAGAATGGGAAATGGCGAGTATGCGTAGACTTCACCGATTTAAATAAGGCTTGCCCTAAGGATCCATTCCCTATGCCAAAAATCGATCAGCTAGTGGATGCCACTGTCGGCCATCCTCAGATGAGCTTCCTGGATGCCTTCCAAGGCTACCACCAGATACCCTTGGCCCTGGACGACCAGGAAAAGACCGCTTTTGTCACCCCTATTGGTAACTACCACTAGAAGGTGATGCCATTTGGCTTAAAAAATGCGGGGTCTACCTATCAGAGAATGATGACGAGGATGTTTGAGCCACAGCTCGGTAGAAATATCGAGATTTACATAGACGACATGGTGGTGAAAAGCAAGGTTGTGGCTGAGCATGTGAAGGACCTTGAAAGTACCTTTGAAGTCCTAAGGGAGTACAAGCTGCGCCTAAATGCTTCCAAGTGCTCATTCGGTGTGGGATCTGGCAAGTTTTTGGGATACATGGTGACTTACAAGGGAATTGAGGTTAACCCCGACTAGATAAAGGTCATCAACAATTTACAAGCTCCTCGAAATCCCAAGGAAGTCCAGAAATTGACTGGAATGACTGCTGCCCTGAATCGATTTATCTCCCGGTCAGTGGACAGGTGTCGGCTCTTCTTCTCTCTGCTCAACAAGTGGAAGGGATTCGAGTGGATTGAAGAATGTGCTATGGCCTTTCAGCAACTCAAAGATTATCTAGCTCGGCCACCAATCATGTCCAGCCCTGAGCTGGATGAAGTCTTGTTTGCCCACATTGTGGTGGCTCCCTATGCTGTGAGCTTGGTGTTGATCTGAGCAGATTGCGGTGTGCAAAAATCAGTCTATAATGTAAGTAAATCGTTGCATGAAGCCGAGATCTGTTACCTACCACTGGAGAAGGCTATCCTAGCAGTAGTGCTTGGTACACGAAAGCTACCTCACTATTTCCAGGCCTATACGGTCATCGTCCTTACTCAGCTCCCACTCAAGGCTATACTGTGAAGCGCTGACTACACCGGACGGATTGCTAAATGAGGTACGATCTTAGGAGCTTTTGACATTAAATATATGCCCCGCACGTCGGTCAAAGGCCAGATCCTTGCAAATTTGGTGGCCGAGTTCACGGAACCCCATATAAAAGAAGTGATACCAACGTCGGACATGGATGAAAAATCGGTTGGTATGATCTCTCAACAAAGCCCTTCCCATTAGGAAATGTACGTAGATGGCGCAGCAAATCAGAAGGGTTCAAGTGTAGGATTGGTATTAATATCTCCAGAGAAGATAGTTATCAAAAAATCAATAAGGCTGAATTTCACGGCTACAAATAATGAGGCCGAATACGAAGCCTTGCTGATAGGAATGACCATGATTTGAAGGATGGGAGGAAAGTCATTGGAAGCGTTCTCGGACTCGAGATTGGTAGTCGGTCAAGTGCAAGGTGAATTTGAAGCGAAGGATGAGAGAATGCAGGGATACCTGAGTCGAGTTAAGCGCTTGCGGTCGGGGTTTAACTTTTTTAATTTGTTGCACATCCCTAGAAATGGTAATGCACATGCTGATTCTCTAGCCACGCTTGCTACCTCCTTGGCGCAGAATTTGCCGAGAGTTATCCTCGTCGAGACCTGCATGGGCCTATAGAAGCAGAAACAGAGGCAGTACAGGTTCACCAGATCAGGGCCGAGCCTAGTTGGACCGATTCTATCATTAAGTTTTTGTAGGGTGATATTTTGCCCAAAGAAAGGGGAGAGGTTGATAAAGTTCAAAGGAAAGAGACCAGGTTTTGGCTATCTGAGGACTAGAGACTGTACAAAAGCTCCTATTTAGGGCCGTACCTGCTATGCATTCATCTTGGAGCAGCTGAGTTGCTACTGGAAGAGTTGCATGAAGGGATTTGTGGGAGTCATACTGGGGGTAGATCTTTGGCTCATCGAGCCATTACTCAAGGATATTGGTGGCTGAAGATGCAAAAAGAAGCCCAGGAGTATGTTAAGAAGTGCGATCAATGTCAACGATTTGTGCCGAATATACACCAGCCAGGTGGAACCCTCAACCCACTATCCAGTCCGTGGCCATTCGCTCAATGGGGCTTAGATATCGTGGGGCCATTCCCTAAGGCCGCAGGGAACAGGAAATACCTGCTGGTCGGCACTGACTACTTCACCAAATGAGTCGAAACTGAACCTCTTGCCAACATCTGAGATGTAGATGTACAAAAGTTCGTGTGAAGAATATCATCACTCGTTTTGGGGTTCCTCATACTCTCATCTCGGAAAATGGTCTGCAATTCGATAGCAAAGCATTCAGGAGTTATTGTAGTGAATTGGGAATCACAAACAGATACTCCACCCCAGCTTATCCCCAGGGTAATGGCCAAGCAAAAGCTGTCAACAAGGTCATTGTAAATGGCCTAAAGAAGAGATTGGACGACGCAAAGGGCAAATGGGTAGAAGAATTGCCGCATGTACTTTGGGCCTACAGAACTATGCCTCGTAGATCTACTAGGGAGACCCCTTTCTCAATGATTTATGGGGCTGAAGCTGTAATACCTTTGGAGACTGGGTTCCCGATGTTGAGAACTAGTTCATTTAATCCGATTGACAACAATGAGAAGGGAAAGTGCAATCGTTCGTCTGACACATTATCAACAAAAGCTCAGGTAGGGCTATGATGCCAACGTAAGGCCAAGACCTTTGGAACCTAGTGATTTAGTGCTGAGGAAAGTTGTCGGCACTGCAAAGAACCCAGCTTGGGGAAAATTAGGGCCTAATTGGGAGAGGCTATATCGTATTACTTCAAGGGCTGGCATTGGGGCGTATTTCCTTGAAGATCTAGATAGCCATGTGATACCCCGCCCTTGGAATGTAAATAACCTCAAAAGGTACTATTATTAATTGAATCTTCCCTTCAATCAGCATGCCAGCTCGTCATTTGAAGCACATTTTCCTAAGTGTTTAAACTTAAATCCAATCATGCCTGTAGTCCTCGGACCAAATGATTTGGGTTAGTTAACAC
The DNA here is from genome assembly GCA_030445155.1 of Quercus variabilis. NCBI lineage: Eukaryota > Viridiplantae > Streptophyta > Magnoliopsida > Fagales > Fagaceae > Quercus > Quercus variabilis. Next base: position 72,218,057 of record CP129448.1, on the reverse strand, counting down.
TCCGTTACATTTTCATAAGTGTTTAAACTTAAATCCAATCATGCCTGTAGTCCTTGGACCAGATGATTTGGGTTAGTTAACACTCCGCTACGTTTCTCTAAGTGTTTAAACTTAAATCCATTCATGCCTGTAGTCCTCGGACTAGATGATTTGGGTTAGTTAACACTCCGCTACATTTTCCTAAGTGTTTAAATTTAAATCCATTCATGCCTGTAGTCCTCGGACCAGATGATTTGGGTTTGTTAACACTCCACTACGTTTCTCTAAGTGTTTAAACTTAAATCCATTCATGCCTGTAGTCCTCGGACCAGATGATTTGGGTTAGTTAACACTCCACTACGTTTTCCTACGTGTTTAAACTTAAATCCATTCATGCCTGTAGTCCTCGGACCAGATGATTTGGGTTAGTTAATACTCCGCTACGTTTCCCTAAGTGTTTAAACTTAAATCCATTCATGCCTGTAGTCCTCGGATCAGATGATTTGGGTTTGTTAACACTCCGCTACGTTTCTCTAAGTGTTTAAACTTAAATCCATTCATGCTTGTAGTCCTCGGACTAGATGATTTGGGTTAGTTAACACTCCGCTACGTTTCCCTAAGTGTTTAAACTTAAATCTAATCATGCATGTAGTCCTCGGACCAGATGATTTAGGTTAGTTAATTCAAATTGAAATTCTTGAATGTATTTAAGTTAATTCAAATTTATGATAGGACTCCTTAGTCATACTTAATTCAAAAACAAGGTGTAATAATGCTCTCTACGCATATTTGAAAAGACCTATGAAGCTCCCATAATCACTTGCTGCTTTTGTGGCTTGTTGGTAAGCCTTATACTAACTGTTCCTTTTAGTACCAATTTTAACTACTTACGTCATTTACATGATATGGTGGATAAATTTATCTATATTGTCACCATAATTACAAGGGATAGTTGCTTGCAACAATAATAAGTCATAAGATATGCAACGAAGACACAAGAAATAAAAGGGAAAAAGTTTCATTGATTAAGAGAAAAGAGTTTACAAAATCCTTGCATAACAGAAGAAACTATTACAAGTACAAAATGGAAAACCCTAAATTTCTAGGCCTTTTTCTGAGAGACCAAGGGATCAGCTGCTTGGTCCTTGGATTCTGGGAGGGCCTTCTTACCCCCCAAAACTTTGTCCTTGTCCTTGGGAGCCTCAATAGGCTTGTTCTGATCGTCGGGCCAACTAGATTCCTTGGAAACCTCAAGGATGACTAGTGGGAGCTGGCCGACCAAGGATTGCTCCAAAACCTCAGGGAGTTGTGTAGGAGGAGGGGGATCAGACCCTGGGAGCTCTCGGATTTCAGGATCGTAGTATACACTCCCAGGTAATCTTAAGTCAGATTCCGGGGGGACTCTAGTGGTATCCAATGCCTTTTTCTAGGTTATGTCGCAGTAGTCTTAACTAACCGAGGCAAATTGCTTTGAACGCTGGGTCCCGGTCTCAATTACCCCCAGCTGGTAGGCTGTTTTTCTCTCAGCCTCAATTGCCTCCTTGGCCAGTCGAGCATTCTGCTCGGCTATTCGGGCGCTCTCCTTGGCCTTTTGAAGTTCAGCCTTAAGACCCTTCACCAGCTCCCTCTCGGTCGCCAGGTTGATCTCTGCCATGTGCAATCTTTTACGCTGATCTTCGGCCTGAGCCTCAGCGTTTTTGAGTCCAGTGTCGAGGCTATTCCTCTGATTGGTCATCTCTTTTAATTGCTCGGAGAGTAGAGAATAATCCCCCTTCAGGCTGCCCAGAGATTTTTCTACCTCTGATTGGGATTGGGCTGCAGCTTGGGCTTCAAGGTGGGATTTCTTGTTCCACTCCTCGGCCACATATATTTGCTTAGTAATCTGCATGACAAGAATTTTCAACATAGAGTAAAGACAGGAGGTAAAGTAAAAAGCAGCACCTGAATTAAGAGGATTAGTTCACTCACCATGGCTATATCCCTCTTGAGGGATAGGAAGAGGTCGTATTGGTTGAAGCGCCGATACGAGTCCATATCCTTTGGGAGGAGAAGTGGCTGCTTTAGAGCCTCGGCAACAACACCTGCCCTCCCTCCATCGAAGTTTCTAAGGGAGGTGTCCCAGGGGATTGGAGCGCCATCTAGCTCCAGCCTTGGGGACCAAGTGTGGGGCCCTCGGTGCACCTCGGCTACATTGAGGTCTTCTCGGCTCTCAGTAGAAGAGGCCCTCTTGTTCCGGTGGTCTTTCGCCACCTTTTGCTGCTTGGCCCCTCTTGGGGGAGCCACCTCTCTCTCCTCAGTGTCAATGATGGGTCTCTTCTTCTTCGGATCTGGCACTTGCTTGATGCCAAGATCTAGAGGAATCTGAGGAGGTGGTGGTGGAAGATTCGCAGCTGGTTAGGACGTACCAGTCCCTTTGATCTCCGCCTTTTTGCCCCTATTTTTCATTAAACTTTTTAAGTCCACCATATCTTTATCCGAAGAGTCTTCGGGATGGGCAATTATCAAAACAGGATGGATATTGGACTGTCTGTCAGCTTCTTCTTCGGTGTCCAAAACCTCTATCACTCGATCCCCTCCTGAAGCTTCTCCCCCAAACTTAAATTTATCTATCTGCTCCTCTAGTGAGAAGGTGGAAGAACCAACCCTTTCACCTACAACCGCCGATTCAAGGGGAATTTGCTGGATCGGTTGGATGAGCGGGGGTACACCCTGAGGGTTTGGATGTGGTACGGGTGTGAGGTCGAACGGTGCTAAGAAGCCTTTCCGAGCAACGTCTATGCGGTTGAGACGATAATCTCCCTGTGTTATTGCGTTGCCAATCAGCTGATAATCCTTTGGTTTCGCTGTGTACCCAAGGATAAGCGGAACCGACCGGAGTTGCCCGTCCTCACTTACAAAGATTTCCGATCTTAACAGGTAATTGAGGGCGGCGGTGTTTGTGAGGCTAAGCCGAGGAGTACGGTGGTCTCTATCTGTCAAAAATCAGAGCAGAATTCAGTCAGAGACTTGAAAATAGTAGTGCAAAGAGAAGTAAAAATTGCTAAAAGGCGAAGATCCTAAGCCTACTATTAGTGAACCTAAGTCTAGCATGTCCCAGCTGGCTCTCCTGGCTTGGTTGGGCAATGATGACCGTTGTGCCATGCGCTTGAGATGATCACATAGTCATCCTTCATCCCTTTGTTGGATTTAGGAAGACAGGAGACAAGCCTAACAATGTCGGACCGGGATTTTAGATAATAACCCACCCCTTGTTGGCTGTGACACTTGTACATGTGTACCACGTCCAGCCAGATGAGCCCTAATCCTAGGTGACGGTTAAGATCCACAACTACTCCTAAGATCCTAAACATGTTGGGCGCACACTATTCGGGACTAAGCCTATAGTTTCGAAGGTAACTAGTGGTAATGGGGCCCATGGGGATTGTTATCCCCCTTTCTAGGAAAGCGATGACAGGGATTACGACTTCGCCCGTTCTTTGATCCGTTAGTATTTTTTCTAGAGGGCAATACCTCACACCCACATTTGGGGGTATGCGATATGTGGTCCTAAATTATTCCAACTGGGCAGGACTGTCCACCAGATACTGGAGTTTACCCATCACACTTAAACGGAAAGAGGGAAACACTGAGCGTAGCCACCAGGGAGTGATTGTTCAAAGGTCGAGAAAACTGGCCGAAGAGAAGACTGAAGGATCGAAAAGATGAGAACTTACAGGAACTAAACTAGAGATTGATCTTCGAACTCGCACAAGGTTTCTCAAAGATTCCAGAGAAGACTCGGATCGATGACTGAAAGAACGTGATGGAGTCGTGTGCTTGTTCTTGCTGGGTAGTCTAATAGTTTGCGAAGTAAAGAAGGAGTAACTTCTCATGAGATTTTATACGAGGTCAAACGAAGGGGTAGGAGTTACCTCGCCCAAATCCCGAGGAAGAACCACGCCCGTTAGATCAACAACCCACCGTTGGATACAAAGGACAAAGAGCCGGCTGGAGTATTTAATGCAGCACTTTGGAAATACGAAAACAACAGCGGCAATGATGAAGCGCTTATATCTATGCCTACACACGTGCCAGTTCAGATACTTGTCTGTTCTCAAGCTTTTTACCTCGTGGCAAGTCAAAATCTCACTTTTTCTCTTCGGATGCGAAGGAAAAATTAGGATTTTGAGGGGCTATTGTGGGGGGGGGGGGGTAAAAGCCCAGACATACCTATTGGGCCGAGGGCTCTGTCTTGAGGATTATTGTACGCTCAAAGAGGAATAACGGGTTGAGGTAGAGTTCATTTGAACGCAACCAACCCAGAAATGGAGGAAGAGTATTATCCGAAGAGGTCACCTTTTGTTCGAAGAGGTTCTACTCCTCGAACACGAATAGTCTTGATCAAGCAAACAAATGGAAGGTTCGAATGACTTTCCTGGCGATCCCAACGACAAAGATAAGCTCTGGGCATACCTGGGGATGATAAGGACAAGGAAATATTTAAAAGAAAAGCTGCCACCACTACATTAAATGCACTGTAGCTGCTTTTCTGGCCGCATTAATGTGAAGAAGACCTTTGAACAGTGTAATCTCAGCTACCACCACTCACGGAGAGTTAAAGAGGATACTTGATGGGACATGCACTCAAGTGGATGCTTAGATGAAGAACAAGTGGATGATGAAGATGATGGGGGAGGGTGCTATATAAGGAGAAGAGGTCTCTGATAATATGGGGGAAGAAAAAGGGAGAGAGAAGTAGAAAATAATTTTACTGTAACTTCGAGAGTTGTAATCACCTTTCATTCAGTAATACACTTCTTCGGACATACACTTGTCCAGTTAGTCAAGCATGATTTTGTGCTAATGCATTCTCAAACACCATAATTAATCACTGTTTAGTTTGCTACCAGCCCAGCTCTTTCGCCTACTCTCTACAAATTCATTGTCGTGGGTTCATTGGGCTCATAATCCATCCCTCTTGGGCTTGGACTACAAAAACTGACCCTACAGTTATCATGTTATAATAACTTTTTGTCATAAAGTTAGAAAAATTCAAGAAAAAAATTGCAAAGTTAATGATTATTCAAGTATTTGATTAGTTAAGTAAACACGTAGTGAATTATTTTATATATAAATTAGTGTGAGTGTGTGCATCAATAATTAATGTAGAGCCAATGAGTTGAGTTTAGTCATTTAATTTAAATATTTTTATAAAAACAATGACAAATATATAATATTAACTGGATAAAAATACAAATTTAGACAAATTTAACAAAATAAAATGGTCATAGCTGCTCATATTGGCAATAAATACTCATAATAAACTATTGTGTAACAATTCAAAATTTGAAAACTTGTAGAATGAAATTGTAAAAATTCAAAAAAAAAAAAATTTGGTCTATAACTTTATATATTCAATTCCTCTTTTTATTAATTTAAATTTCTTAATGACCCCCCTAAACAAAATTTCTAGAGTCACCACTGAGACGGAGATTGAATCCTAGATTTCTTATTCAACTATCAGAGAGTTTACCAGTTGAATTAACTAGAACTCACATCGTTACACTTAATTACTCAAGATTTTAAATCGAAACAAATTGACCGTAAAGAAATGCCAGCTCAGCTATAAGGATTCTTGGTAAGTCCTCAAATTGTTTAATCATAAATATACAATCCCTAAAAATTTAAGCTCATTTTAAGAACACATTAACGCAAAAACATGCGCTTTATCCTCCCATAATAAATATATACATAATCACCATATTATTCCAAATAATTACACCCGAAAATGGTAATAATTACATATTCTCAAATCCTGTACTGGTATCACCTTTGCCTTCAAATTGCTACAATTATTTTTTTGTTCTAAGGAGATAAAATATTGAATATATAGTCTCAGAAACAGCACGATTCACAGATCCAGCAACAGCACAGGGTAGCAACACTGCAAATAAAAAGTAAACAAATAAATAACAAAATAAGACATTTAATTAGAGAGAAGTCTCACGAAAAAAGAAAAGATGAAGAAGAAGAAGAAAGGAAAAAAGAAAAAAGAAAAAAAGACAGATGGGAAGGATAAGTAATTAAACACATACCATCCTTTCCAAAACCCATCACCCCTTGTTGTAGTTTCTATTGGAGCAGTGTGTTGGGGATAGCCAGAGTCGACCTTGGTGGGATAACCAACTGGTGGTGGTGGTGCAACATAAGTACGCTGTGCTGGATATGCTGTCACTGGCGAGGGATATGCCACTGCATGCAAAAATTAAAGTATGAACCAAATCAAACAGGTACGTCTAAATTTCCTTGACATATTAATAAGTGATTCCAATAAATTTTTTTAGTGGTAGTACTCCAATTTATGATGAATGAAATATCAAAAGGATCAATAAATATATTTAGAGAGGATAAGATCAATTGTTTTAACTTTTCCTTATTAGACAATCTAATAACTTTTTAGTGGATCAATTTTTTGGAAATTTCATTACCTAATTATAGCTAGGAAAGGATGGCTTTATTCTTAAAATTCACACCTATTAAGATGTTATTTACTATTTGAACTATAAACCCTTATATATATATATATATATATATTATATTTAGGTAAATTGCATTAAACTATTCTGAGATTTGGGCTAATGCCAAGTAGGTCCAAAAAATTTCAAAACTAGCCAACTTGTCCCTAGACCCAAATTAGTCCATAAACGCTGTCATTTGGAAAAAGTATTTTGTATAAAATGATACCATGTCATCCATATCAAAATCTAATAAATGAGAAACATGTGTGTAAAAATAACTATCCACTAACACATGTCTTTCATTTGTTAATATGGTAGTTATTTTTTGCTTACATGTCTCGCACTCATTAGATTTTGATACCACTGACATAGTATCATTTGATATCTAATACTCTCTCAGTCATTTAAGCCCTCTCTTTCCTCTCCTCTATCTTCTTTCATCCCAATTATTCATATCCATATTCAAGACAACCAAAACAAAAAATTCTTCTCTTGTACAAAACCAAATAGACCCATCAATGCCCATACCAAATGAAACCAATGCAGAATTCCTAAAAAGAAAAAAACAGAGAAATATGAGTTGTACTTCCCAGATTACAAACTATACACTAACAAAAACACCTTATTAGGCCCATTTTGAGATAAACCCCAAATCATAAAATACCCATAGATTTAAAAATGACTATACCCAAAACTCCACCTTTCAAACTTAAACAGAAAATTACCAAATACTCCCTAAATCTACCAAGATCCGAACCAACAAAGAACCAAACTAAAAGAAAAATAAATAAATAAAAGAAAAAAGACTAGGGATAAAAGAGAAAGCCACTAGTGGTGGTGTCGTCAGTGTGATTCATCACTTGTGGTGGTGGCAAAGCCCATGGTCCTCCGCCAAACATACCCTAAATGTTTGGTACACAAACACAAACCAAACCCAAACCCAAACCCATAAACAAAAATACAAACCTTCTCTTCCATGGCTAATGAACAACAAAAGCTTGAGAGAGGGAGTCTTCAGCCATTGTGGGTGAGAAAAAGAAAGAGAAGAGAGAACCAGTGAGGTTTGAAAGAGAGAAGAGAAGAGTAGAGAAGAGTCTAAGAAGCGAGAGGAGAGAAGAAAGAGGAGATGGTCAGCCGCTGTAGGTGAGAGAAAGAGAAGAGAGAGTCAGAGAGGTCAGAAAGAGAGAAGAGAAGGGTATGAGAAGAGTTAAACGGCGTTAGGAATTGTTTAGGGACCAAATTGATCACTTTTAAAAAGTCTTGTCTTGACTGGATTGATATTAACCCAAACCTCAGAGTAGTTTATTGGAATTTACTCTACATATATATATATATATATATATATATTTTAAATCTAAACATTTGATACACAAGATGGTAAATAATTTCTTGTTATTTTATATAACAGAGAATTTTGAAAAGATATAATGAAAAATCCTAAGTTTCCAAGGAGGAAAAAGAAGAAAATAATATAATGGTAGAGCTATAATACTTTGGAAATTAAATACTACTCAAGGCACTTATAAATTGACAATAAATTCAGATGCTTACGAGGTGCTTGTTGTTGGTCGTAGTGACTCATGACTTCCAAAAATAACTCCAAAGGGATCAGAGAAAGGGAGAGAGGACAGTATAAACGAGATGAAGGTTAAAGCCTTAAAGGAGAATATGTTTGAAAAAGGGTATTTATAATTGTGAATTTGTTATTGCTCTAATAATAAGTCATGAAATAGTGGAGAATTTAAGGCTACGCTATCGGCAAACAACGCGTATTTGTCTTTGGGGAATTCAACAAGGCTAAGGAAAAACAAAAAATAGGATTAGGTTTTGTTTAATTGGTTGTCCAAAAATAGAATTCGCTGGGCTTAACCAATAACTACATGGCACGTCAAAAGATTGATCAAAGTGGGAGGTTTGCATACACACCCCAGCACACAATCTCTTTCATTTTTGCATTGCGATAAATAATATTCATTGATCTATAAATGGCCTTCCGTGTCTAACTTATCTTCTTGACCTTTTGGACCTTCTAGGAGATTTATCTAGTAAAAAGTCAAGAGCAATGTAAAAAACAAGAAGCTTTTGGATGGTAGGCATTAGTCATGTAGATTTGAATTTGGGTGAGTAAAATTTTAAGGGTCATATTAATGAGTGCCGTAGGACATTGATTAACAATCAAATTAAAGAAAGTTTTTATGGGAAAAGAAAAAAAAAATTAATGTTTTGACAACTTTTTTCATTTTCCATGAAAGTGATATCAAAACTTTCTTAAAATAGATTTTTAACTAATGCTTTAACAGCACTCGTTAACATTTCCCAAATTTTACTATCTTGTTTGAATAGTTTAAAAAGGTGGCGTGTTTGGTAAGGGGATTTAAAGACTTTTTTTTTTTTTTGGAAAACCTGAAAAAGGTGAGTCCCATACATAATATATTGTTTGGGTCATGTTTTTTAAATACAGTTTTCAATTTTTTTTTTCCTATTTTCCCTGTTCAAAACAGGATTTTGAAAACAACTGAGAGGATTTTTTTCAATATATAGAAGATGATTTTAATGGCATAGTTGTAAAAAATTGAAACAATGGACCTCACAAATTTTTCCAAACTTCCATCTATTAAATTAAGGAGTTTATCTCCCAAAAAAAAAAAAAAAAAAAAATCTTACATTTAAAATTTGAATCTTACATTATTAAAAAAAAAAAAAGAAAAAAAGGAAGAAGAGGAAGGTACCTAGTCTATTCCCTAATCATTATCCAAAAAGAAAGAAGAAAAGTAATCTATACGTCACTTTGTTGGGAGCCAAACACGTATAATGTAAAAATGATTATTTAAACTTGTTTCAAATTTGACCTTCAAGAATTGGCTCACTTGTTTATTGATTGAATTGTTTGTTTGTTTATTAATTAATTAAATAATATATTTTATTGTTATAAATAGCAACTAAAATAAAATAAAAATACTTCATTTAGGTAAATTAATAAATTATAACAATAAAAAAATTACATCATATGACATAAAGTTAGAGAAAAAAAAAAAACATATCTTTCACATAAATCATCCAATAATCAAGTTATATAGTCCAAAAATCTTGAAACAACATATCTCATAAAAATTCAAAGTAAAATTTTAGCTTAATCATTAAACCATATAGCATAAAAAAATTATTTAAATCTCCAAATACAGCTGATGATTAAAATCAATCAGGTGTTATTGTTGTGATATTGGTTGCTTGTGTTCCATGTAAACCAATCAGTGGCAAACTCCATAAAGTTATCTCCATCTCTAGCAATGTTAATCTCAAATCTCATCTTATGGCATAACTCTTACTTTATCTCTTCAGTCTTTTAGCCTTTAATATTTATCACTATATGTCTTTATCAAATTATCTTTTCGATCTTCAATAGTTTAGTAAATACAAATGATATTTTTTCTTTTATCCTTGGGTTAAAATGATTAACCCATGCAATATGTCAGTTTACATGGTTTGATAATGGGTCATTGCATATTCGGTATTTTACATCAAATTATTCTGGATAATGCGTTGGTTCATGGTTTTCACTGTATAACTAGTGATTTGGTACGGTTTTTATAACTATGGTTTCAATTTCAAATTTTTTTTTTATAACAATTTTCATATTGTTTTGAAAATAAAAATAAAAATCCTTAACAAATTCACCAATGATTTAAAACCTCGAAATCCTTGGATTTGAAATAACTTCGAACCAATTTTAGAAATCCTTAAGACGTACTTCAATGGACCTGTTTGGTAAGAGTATTTAAATATAATTCTTTTTTTTTGGGCAATCCATAAAATGGTGACTTCCACACTTGAATCTATTGTTTGGTGGATTTTCTCTAAATGTAGTTTTCAAAAAATTGTATCATATTTTCCTTATTCTAAATCTCATCAACAACAACAACAACAACAACAATGGCATAACCACCACTGCCAACACTGACAGCCACCACCGGCACAAATCCATTACCAAACTCATATCCATAACAAATCCACAACCACCACTAGCACAAACCCACATCCACTAATGCCACCAAAAAAAAAAAAAAAAAAAAAAAAATCCACAACAACCCAAAAAATTACCACCACAACGACCAAATTGCCGCCACAGTACCAATGCCACAACTAACCCACAACCCACCACATTCACGTACCTCAAAACCCATCCCAAATCAAACAAACCCAAAAGCAAAACCCAACACTTCAGGCCGATTGAGAGAGATTCGATGGTGGGAGGTTTTGATGGCACGACTACGTGGTGGATGGTACGACAAGCTCAGCAGTGTCGTGTGGTGGATGGTACGGCAAGCTCAGCAACGTGGCGTGGTGTGGTGGATGGCTTGAAGCTTGGTGGTGCGGCGTGGTGGTCAGTGTGGTGAGATCAACGTGGCTGTGAAAGAGGAATAAAGAAAACAAAGATGAGAGAACCAGACAAAGAGAGAGAGAGAGAGATATGTGTTGGGAGGAGAGAGAAAAAGTAAATAAAATAAGAATAAAATTTTTTGGCATTTCTGTCTATACTGTCTCATATTTGAGAGTGTACTGTAGCTCCATGCCAAAAGTTTTGAGATTTGAAATATCTTATAAGGCTGGTTTTTGGTGTTTGGTGTGTCAAATGCCAAATATTTGGCATTTGACACACTTGATGGTAATGCTCTTATAGCCTTTAAATGGAGGAAAATGGTATAATTACAAAAGTTTTTATAAATTGCTAATGTGCTTAGTGGTTATTGTTAAGTAAAAATGTGATGTAAATGGTAGGCTCAGATCCTAACTAATAAAACTTTGCTACCTCAAAGGTTTGTAAAAATATTATAGAAAAGTTTGTGACTATAGCATTAACTTGCAAAAGAATTAATGATATTGTTAAGGGAGGCAAAGTGTAAATTTATATAATAAAATTGCTAAAATTAATTCCTATATATATACTAATAAATATTTAAAAAAAAAAAATTAGGGGGAACATTGTCCAAGAGTTGCTCCATATCTAGCTGAAACTTTTGGCGAATTTGCTCTTTTCATTGATGATTGCAAGAACCTTCTCTGTGGCATTCCCATGAAGAACATCAAGTCATAAATATTGCAATAAAGAAGCAAGCAAGTGTGTTGGATTTAATTATTTATGATTTATTAACCAATCCCAAGAATCGATAAATCAATAATCAAGCGGTTACAAGTATGAGAAATCCTACCACTATCCTGGTATATCCCAAAATACCAACTTACAATTGAACCTTTGCCCCAATACCTGATTGGACTTGATCTTGTAGTAGCATTTTTTTCTTTGTTGCACAAATCTCTAATCTGTAACTAACTTCTTTGCACGGATCCTAGTACTTGACTAACTCTACCAACTTGAATGTTTGTTGTTGGTTGCAAAGTTCTTCATTTCATTAACAATGAAGATCATGAAGAACTTGGTTACAAAACCTCATGGCATACAAATGCAGTAGCTTGTTACAAAGAAAAATAAACTCTTGGTCACTATATCCGTGTGTGACGGCTCTTAAAATAAGCTTTATATATGTTAGGGTTGTGAGAAAAGAAACCCTAAACAAATACATCAACATGGGCTGAAATTTAGATCTGGAATTTTTGAATTCATAAAGCTCAATAGATCAAGCTAATGTCGAGCTTCCCATTAATTCTCGATAGCAGCATTCTGTTGAGCTATCTGTTGAGCTTTAGTAAAACAACTTTTCTTCACTTATTTCTTGGATCAATCTTCATGTCTTTAATACAACTGCTTGATATGTATTAAACCCAACTTAGGTCTACCTAATTTACAAGTAAAATGCGTATTGTCTAAGGATTAGTCAATTGCATAGAAAATGTGACCCTAACAATCTCCCCCTTTAGCAATCTGTGACAAAACCACAAACATAATTATGAGAGAAGTATAAAACAAAAATCTCCATAACTATTACACAGAAAGTACATAAGTCTAACTATTACTATGAACTCTTGAAAAACTTTGCAAGAAAAGAGATCATGGCATGATAGACTTGCAACCTGTGTTAACTGAGACACTTAAACAAGATTCATCAAGGTATCAAGTGTGAAACATAGACAAGTTATATAAAAGAAGAAACATGTGTATAAAGAGAGAAAAGAAACAACACATGTAAGATAAATGTGAAGAAACATACATCATCATATATATCAAGTAAGTACAATGTATGTAAAAGGTGGTCACAAGACCATGGTACATGTAATGAGAAAGATACATCAAAACCTCAATACATCTCTTAAATAACTCTCCCTCTAACTAGTTTATCTCTATGCTAGCTCTCCTCCTAACAACATGACTACTCTCTCATAACCAAAACTATTCCCTTTTTTATCATGAATGACAAAGGATGAATTATTGAGAAACAATAATCTCATCATCGCTAAAGGAGCCAGAAGCATCATCATCTCCACCATCAGAAGAGTCCTTAGTAGGCCTGAGAGATGGAGAAGGAGCAAAACCGCCAAGATGAGATTGTCGGTGAGCAATGCGACCAATTTTGTTGTTCATCTAACACATATTATCAGAAAGATGGTTAAAATGACTACGAAAATCAACATGCATGTGCTGAAGTTGATCTAGAATGGTAGCAAGAGATGCCTCTACTCTAGAAGAGGAAGATGAAGCAAAAGATGAAGAGGGTCGAAAGGCATAGGCAGCATCCTCTACAGTACGAAAAGCAACCTCCTCCTGCTAGGCTAGAGTAGGCTCCACACGAGGCTGCTTGGCAGCTAGCTGTGCATCACTCCTTATAGATTCCTTTCTAATAGCACTTATGGAGTAAAAGAAAGGAGAAGAAGGAATGGTGAAGTGCAAGTGTGTGAGAATGCGTGTGATAACTGAAGGAAAGATTAGCTTATCATGTGTGGTAGTGTCTTGATAGATATCTATCATAGATACTATCATATGTGAAGGAAAATCTATAGAAAGATTATCCAAGAGAGAAAGAAGAAAACGAGCATGAGGCTTAGTGATTGTATTATAGTGGGACTGTGGTGTGAGAATGAAGGTTATCGCCATATTAAGGATCCTTGGACCTTAGCAAAATCATTTGTGGAGAAATTAAAAGTTTGTCCCCATGCCATGTCTTTCTCACAAAATAGTGAGGCCAGGTTGTCACCAACGATAGAATGTAGACGAGGGTGACTAGGATAGTCTGGATGAGCTACCCTAGGGACATGTAGTATACCGGAAAAGGAACTCTGGAGTTAGTACGATACGTGTGCCTTGGAATACCATAGTATACTGTGGAACAAAGGTATTGATGTCATGTGTGTTGGAGTAGAACTCCTGTATAAACACATCGAGACACCTCAAGGGTTTCTCACAAAAAGATTCTTAACCCTGAGAGCTAAATGCACCGGGAAGAGGCATGTTTGGAAAATTAGACATAATGACTTGGTGTTCCGAATGAATCACCTAGTCGTAGAAGTTCTCAACGAAATCCTTTTGGGAGTTTGTATCACAAAATCAAACTCTATCAAGAATAGAGGGAAGAGAAGAAGATGATGAAGAACCACGATGAGAGATCGGGTTCTTTGAAGGAATAGATTTCTTAGGTGCCATAGAAGAGAGTCTAAGGAGAAGTAAAAGAAAAGAGAACACAATAGAAGAAATGCTTAAGAAAGAAGGAAAAGAGAAAAGTAATGCATGGTAATGCATAAACATGTTAATTGCAAAACAAATTGCATTATAGGCAAAAACCCAATCCAAATTACAATACTCACATTGATTAATCAAGCATACAATCCTAGAATGCACAGAAATATGATTATAATGATAGAGAATGCAATACATGGTCATATGATAATAGAATCACAAGACCCATCCCAAAATTTTTATCAAAAACACAAAAACTCCAATTATCCCAACAAAAAAAAAAAGTTTGGAAGAGTCCAAAACTATGAAGAGAAGAAGGTTTTTGGTGAAAAGATAGGGTTTGATCAAGAGAGAGGAGAGAAGGATCGAAATGTTTGAGAGAGAAGAGAATCAGGTCGAAACTTAAGTATATATAGAAACAGGCACCTCGATAGATTGAGAGGTATTGAGGAGGTATCAATGGCAAAACATCTTCGATAGATTGAGGAGGTGTCAAGCTTTGATCAAGCAGACAAAGACTTCAGGAAAAGGCTCGATGGATCGAGATCTATTGAGAGGTATCGAGAAAAACCCAGAAATTCTCGATAGAAGAGGCTTGTATTGAGTTGCTATCGAGCATTTATTGAGATGCTATTGAGCTTCTATCGAGCATCTAAAAGCAAGGTTTTTCAAGGAGGAAAAACAATATAAGATGAATGCAGCCAAGATAGACACTAAACCAAGCAACAAAGAAGCATGTTAAGAAGTTAAACACATTAACAACCCTAGAAGCAAAGCATTCCTAGATCAAAACACATACTAAACAAGTCTAACCAATTTTATTTTCAAAAATAAGTTAAGACAGTTTAGTAAACTTATACTATCACATGTATTCTTTGTGATGGCAAAGTCACATTGTACCTGTATAGTAGTATCAAGAGTAGCAAAAAAATATGTGTTGTGTGTGAAACCATTGCAAGAGGGCATAAGTGTCTCATTTTATGAAGAGTAGTGATATAAGAGAATTAAATACATCCACGCACAATCATAACTATTTGATGGGGACCATCACCTTTGAGGTACATTATATAACTCTCACATCTTTTAGAAACATGCTTGCAATCATATTTAAAAGCATTTTGATTCTTTTTGTTTTTCATGTTCTTTGCGTAATTTTCTTTAAAATATAAATTGACATAACATGCATGGGTATATAAGAAAAAAGAGAATTACCTAATTATGTAAGCTAAACATCTTGCTTTTACTGTGCAAGTGCTACAACTTACGAAGCACGACTTTTATGAATTACATATAGATGTTTTATGATTGACAAGTTTTAGCAGTGAAATGGTTATTTATGCATTTCTCTTAGGATTTTTAGTCATTCCCATCAAAAAGAGTGATAAATATATATGAATGATAAAAAATTAACCAAATCATACAAATCACATAATTGAGCCACAAAACTCACATTGCTTACTTGTGCATGAAGATATTCATCTAAGTTACAAAAGATACAAAATTAAGAATTTTGTTTCAAAGGCCATCTAAGTACACAAGTACCAGTATACACAAACACACACTGTTTTTATATTTTTCAGATTTTTCCTTTTTTCTTAGAAAGCAATAAACAAAACAAGCAAACAAACATATTGAAAAGCAATAAAAACTAGAAGCAAAAGCCAATGCATGAGAAAGGGATTAAGGAATCATGAAGGAAATAACATCAAAGTTTTGGCATAAGAACTAAAACTAACGGCCATCCAAAGGTTTTGTGAAAGATCAACCTTTTGATCATCAATGTTGACAAACTTAAGGGTGAGAGTACCATCTTTGACTAACTCACAAATGAAGTGATGTCGGATCTCAATGTGTTTAGTTTGAGAATGTTGAAAAATACTTTTTGAGATATTTATGGCACTGGTATTATCACAATATATAGTGAGATGTTTTTGACAAATACCATAATCAAGAAGAAGTTTTTGCATCAAAAGAAGTTGAGTATAGCAATTACCAGCAGTAATGTATTCAGCCTCAATAGTGGAGAGAGATATGGAGTTTTGCTTCTTATTCATCCATGAAAGAAGATTATTTTCCAAGTAAAAACAACCACCAAAAGTACTTTTATGATCATCAACATTACCAGCCCAGTCAACATCAGAGTACCTAGCCAGAACATCATTAGTGTCCTTATCATACCAGACACCATAGTTACTGGTAGATTTAACATATTTTATGATATGCATGACAGCAATAACATGAGACTCTTTTGGGATGGCTTGATAATGAGCACAAACCCCCCACACAATAGCAAATGTCAGGTCTACTAGTAGTAAGGTAAAGAAAACTACCTATCATGATCCTATAGAGAGTGGGATCCACACTTTTTCCTAACAAGTCAATAGTGAGTTTAACATTCGAGCTTATAGGAGTTCTAACTAAGCTAGCAGACTCTAATCCAAATTTCTTTACAAGATTATTAGCATATTTAGATTGAGAGATGAAGATACTTGAGTCATTTTGTCGAATTTAAAGGCCAAGGAAGTACTTCAGCTCTCCAATCGTGCTCATCTCAAATTCAGTCTACATCATACTAGAGAAGGAATGTGCTAGGTCATCTTTTGTAGATCCAAAGATGATGTTGTCACATGTACTTGAGCTACAACCAACTCTCCATCTACCTTCTTGATGAACAAGGTTTGATCTGCTTGTCCCCTTGAGAATCCATTTGCCATCAAGTAGTCTATGAGGCTATCATACCATGCCATTGGTGCTTGCTTTAGGCCATATAATTCCTTCTTCAAATAGGGCACATGGTTGGGATAATGTGGATCAACAAACCCCTTTGGTTGTGACACGTATGACGTTTTCCTTGAGAAAACCATTTAGGAAAGCACTTTTGACATCCATTTGGTACAATTTGAACTTTAGATGACAAGCTAGAGCAAGTATCCAGATGGATTCAATACAAGCCATTGGTGCAAGCGTTTCTTCAAAATCAACACCTTAAACTTGAGTGTATCCTTGAACAACAAGTTTGGCTTTATTTCTGATGACATTTACTTCCTTATCAGTCTTATTACAAAAGATCCTTGTGCCAATGAAGTTCACCCCTTCTGGTCTTGGAACAAGAGTCCAAACATGAGAAAACCATTTAGGAAAGCACTTTTGACATCCATTTGGTACAATTTGAACTTTAGATGACAAGCTAGAGTAAGTATCTAGATGTATTCAATACGAGCCACTGGTGCAAGCGTTTCTTCAAAATCAACACCTTAAACCTGAGTGTATCCTTGAGCAACAAGTTTGGCTTTATTTTTGATGACATTTACTTCCTTATTAGTCTTATTACAAAAGATCCATTTTGTGCCAATGAAGTTCACCCCTTCTGGTCTTGGAACAAGAGTCCAAACATCATTCCTTTGAAATTGATGGAGCTCATCATGCATAACTTCAACCCAACTTTCATCTTGCAGTGCTTCCTCTACCTTTATAGGTTCAACCTGAGATGAATAGCATGAATAAGACACATATTTATCAACTGTACATTTTCTCAAGTTTCGTTTATTCATATTTCCAACAATTGCTTCTTGAGAATGGTTCAATCTAACTTGAGATGAAGGTTCCCTTTCAATGAGACCAACTGGTGGAGGAGGAGAGGTTGGTTCTTGAGTAATCTCAACATAACTGCTATTAGATGGTTGATCAGCATTTGGAGTAGGAGGAGGAGAAGGATCTTCTTCAACTTTATCGCTTGTAGGATTTAATTGGAGAATGGACTTTGGTAGTTGATCAGCTTCCTTTTGTGTAGGGGTAATTGAGGTTTCATCAATCACGACATTCACAGTTTCCATGACTTTACTTGTCCTTTTGTTCAAAACCTTGTAGGCCTTGTTGGAGGATGAGTAACCAAGAAAGACACCTTCATCACTTTGAGTGTCAAACTTTCCCACATTTTTCCTATCTTTCAGGATGAAGTAAGTGCTACTATATATTTTGAAATATTTTACATTTTCCTTTTTCCCTTTTCATAGTTCATAGGGATTTTTCTTTGTTCCTAGTCTGAAGTACACCCTATTTACAGTGTGACAGGCAGTGTTCACAACTTCCCTCCACAAGTTTTTTGCAAAATCCTTGTTATGCATCATAGCCCTGGCCATCTATTGGATTACTCGATTCTTCCGTTCTACTCCTCCATTTTATTGAGGAGTAATTGGAGTTGAAAATTCTTGAGCTATCCCAACTTCGGTGCAGAATTGCTCCAACTAAGAGTTCTCAAACTCTTTTCCATGATCACTCCAAAGATGATTTATGCATACATCCTTTTCATTCTACAATCTTTTGCACAATATTTCTATTTTTTTTTTTTTTTTGGTGGTGCTTTAGACTTGGACCTAAGCAAAATTGCCCATGTAAATCTAGTAAAGTCGCCTATCACAACCATAATATATCTCTTGCCTTCTAGAGATTCTGTTATAATAGGACCCATGAGATGAATGTGAAAGAGCTCAAGAGGTCTTGATGTGGTAGTGGTTAATGTTGCCAGATGATGAGTTTTTGTCTGTTTTCCGAGTTAACATGGTTCACACACGATATTATCAACTTTAGCCATCTTAGGAATGCCTAGCACTACTTCCTTCTTAGATATGATAGATAGTTGTTTATAGCTTGCATGTCCCATCCTTTGATGCCATAATTCTTCATTAGGCATCTGAATACTATTGCAGACTATCTCAGCCTTTGGAACCAAGTAGAAGCAATTATCCAAAGTACGGACCCCACTAATAAGCTTTTCACCTAGTTCATTAAGTACTAGACATCTTCCTCTAGAAAACAGCACCAAAAAGTCTTGATCACAAATTTGACTTATGCTCAACAAATTTACTCTCAGTCCTTCAACATATAGCACATTTGCAATGTTAGGTAATCCATGTAAGGAAATAATTCCTTTCCCCTTTATATAAGATTTGCTTCAACCCCCAAATGTAACATTGCCACCCTCTTTTGGCTCAAAAGTTTTGAAGATAGAACGGTTCCCAGTCATATGTCTTGAACATCCAATATCTAGATACCACAAACATGTATTCATCACCTTAAGAGCAATATACATCATAAAGCACATTTCATGCTTACCAATCAAGTTATATGGTAGAGTTCTTTCTTTATGACCTCTGATGGACAACATTAATTGTGCCTTCACCTTTGTTTTGCCTGTAGCCCGATGTGTGCACCGTTTGAGACAGTCTAGTCTTATTTTACATTTCTCAAGAATCAATAGTTCTTTCACTTGAACTGAATTCTTCAACATATCCATATGCAAGCCCTTTTCAATTAACACATATATCAGTCTCAAATAAAATTTAGGCTTATGTGTCCTGAGAGACTGAAACACATCATTGTTAGTACCACAAGAGGCATTATAAAAAGACTTGTTCATGTAATTTGTATCCATGACAACAGGGGTCAATGAATCACAGATCAAAGATTAAAGCTAATTAGAGTGTGCCTGCTTTGATACCACTTGTTAGGTAAAGATAGCTTGACCCCGGTTAATTAGTTCAATTACCTAAGATGATTAATTAAGTCAAATTACATGCAAATCGTGGAGGCACCAATAAATCACAAAATAAATTAAATGTAGTAGAAATTAAATTGACATAGTGATTTGTTGACAAATAAGAAAAACCTTTTGCAAGGCAAAAACCCCACCGGGTGAATTTAAAGTCACGCTCCCAAGAATCTACTAATCAATAATCAAGCAGTTACAAGTATGAGGAATCTTACCACTACCCTGACCTATCCCAAAATACCAACTTACAGTTGAACTTATGCTCCAATACCCAATTGGATTTGATCTTGTAGTAGCCTTCTTTCCTTTGTTGCACAAATCTCCAATTTGTGACTAACTCCTTTGTACGGATCCTAGTACGTGACTAACTCTAGTAACTTAAATGGTTGTTGTTGGAAAAAAAGTTCTTCACGTCATCAACAATGAAGATCAGGAAGCATTTGGTTACAAAACCCTATGGTATACAAACGCAGTAACTTCTCACAAAGAAAAATAAACTATTGGTCATTGTATCCATGTGTGACGGATCTTAAAATAAGCCTTATATATTAAGGGTTGTGAGAAAAGAAATCCTAAACAAATGCATCAACATGGGCAAAAATTCAGATTTGAAATTTTTGAATTTGTAAAGCTTGATAGATCGAGCTAGTGTCGAGCTTCCCATTAAGTCTCAATAGCAGCCTTCTGTCGAGCTATCTGTCAAGATTCAGTAAAACAACTTTTCTTCAATTTTTTCTTAGATCAATCTTCATATCATTAATACAACCACTTGATAGTATCAAACCCAACTTGAATCTACCCAATTTACAAGTAAAATGCATGTTGTCAAAGGGTTAGCCAATTACATAGAAAATATGAACCTAACATAAACATATAAAAAAAATATTAATTAAGTTTATATAATATCATTCATTATTCATCATTCTTGCACACATCAACCAATACCATCAAGTAAAAAGGTTGTAAAAATTTAACAAAAGTTCAACGAGGGCAACAAAACTTTTAATTTTAATGGCATCTACAATAATGGTAAACTTATCAACTATCAAACTCACATTCTTATCCTCAACTTGTTGTATATGTATCAAACCCAACTTGAATCTACCCAATTTACAAGTAAAGTGCATTTTGTCAAAGGATTAGCTAATTACATAGAAAATATGAACCTAACATAAACATATAAAAAAATATTAATTAAGTTTATACAATACCATTCATTATTCATCATTCTTCCACACATCAACCAATACCATCAAGTAAAAAGGTTGTAAAAATTTAACAAGAGTTCAACGAGGCCGACAAAACTTTTAATTTTAATGGCATCTACAATAATGGTAAACTTATCAACTATCAAACTCATATTCTTATCCTCAACTTGTTGTCCCTCCTAAATATCCAATAAGCAATAGTTATACACATCGTTGTACAAATGCGAGAACCCATGAGTTTGTATTCTATTAGTGCAAGATGATTCTATTCTTAGAAGACAGTTTAGAAACAATAGCACACAACTTCAATTAAAAAAAAAAATGTCTCTTACTTGTGGAAACAAGAATATGTCTCTAATTAAGCATATCGATGGCATAGTAACATAGTACAATGTCATCAAGCAGTCAGGAACCCATAACAAATAGATACATTATGAAAGTTGAAGTTTTAAGGGAATCGTTTTATATCTAAGCATAAAGGGACAATACCTAGAGGCAAATATTTGAAATCACCTTCAGTCTATCTCATCATTCATCATTCTCGCACACATCATTAAATACCATCAAGTAAAAAGGTTGTAAAGATTTAACAAGAGTTCAACAAGGTCGACAAAACTTTGAATTTTAATGGAATATACACTGATGCTAAACTTATCAACTATCAAACTCACATTCTTATCCTCTACTCATTGTCGCTCCAAAATATCCAATAAGCAATAGTTATACACATATCGTTGTACAAATATTTTGGCTATAGTCATATTATATATTTATACAATCAATTTAATAATATTTTCCCCTATAAAACATTTTGATGTATGGATTGTCATAGTAACGGGTTAGGTGAAGTATCTAGCTAAACTACATGGTTCATGGTTTGACCAGGGATGCTAGAACAAGTTTAGAGTCCTTGTCTACATACAAGTACACACATTTGTTCTCATCTATTCTCGTGCCATATGCAGGCATTTGTGATGTAAGCCTTGACATCAACCTTATAGATCAATTCTCATCTTCTCTCTCTCTCTCTCTCTCTCTCTCTCTCTCGCGGATGCATTAGAGTTTTCAGAAAAAAAATTCAAATATTACAAAAAATAAAGTTCAATTTATACTGTAAAGAATTTAAAATCTTTTACAGGTAAATCATGCTACAAAACTATTAACTTGGTTTTAATTATTTATAATTATTACTGTTGTATGAAATTCGTTAATGAATTTAACAAAAATAAATTAAGCATAAACATGTACATAAACATTTATTTCAAACATTAAAAAAATATTAATTAAGTTTATACAATACATTCATCATTTGTCATTCTCATACACATCATCCAATACCTTTAAGTGAAAAGTTTGTAAAAATTCAACAAGAGTTTAGTGAGGCCAACAAAACTTTTAATTTTAATGGCATCTACACTGATGCTAAACTTATCAACTATCAAACTCACATTCCTATCCTCTACTTGTTGACTCTCCAAAATATCCAATAAGTAGTTGTTATACACATATCGTTGTATAAATATTTCTCAAAAGAAGTATGTGCAAGACATTTTGGACAGGTTTCAGATGAAGGATTGCAATCTTGTAAGCACTCCAACTGAGTTTGGCTTGAAGCTAAACAAAGATCATGAAGGGAAGAAGGTAGACAATACACTTTACAAGCAAATTGTTGGCAGTTTGATGTATTTAATTGAGACAAGACCAGACATAATGTAATCTATGATTTTTCTTCATGGAATCCCAAATATCTTTGGAGGTTTCTTTGCTAAGAATTGTTTCCAAGATGGGACGATCAATTTCCTGGAAAAGGTAATTTTTTGCCTTCAAATCTTTGAGCTTTCTCCCTACCAACTCTATTTCCTGGGCATTTGTCAAGACTGTATTATTTGGTGCTGGTGCTTTAATTCCAGATTCAACAATTGGCCAATACTCTTTAGACCTGTAAAAGTAATTTATTTAGGGATTGTCATAGTAAAGGGTTAGGTGAAGTATTGTCCAATCTGAGCTGTCTATAGTATGACTTCAGATGCTTGAGCAAATATGGCTTGCTTGTCTTCATATAAGTGCGCACATTAGTTCTCGTCTACTCTTATGCCATATGCAGGCATTTGTGGTGTAAGTCTTGACATCAACCTTATAGATCAATTTGGAAGAGTAATATATATTATCTTTAAATCTCTCTCTCTCTCTCTCTCTCTCTCTCTCTCTCTCTCTCTCATGCATTAGAGTTTTTAGAAAAAAAAATGCAAATATTACAAAAACTAAGTTCAATTTATTCTCTAAAGAATTTAAAATATTTTATAGGCAAATCATGCTACAAAAATATCAACTTGGATTTAATTATTTATAATTTATTAATGTTGTTTGTAATTTGTTAATGAATTTAACAAAAATAAATTAAGCATAAACATGTACATAAACATAAACATTTATTTTTAACATATAAAAAAATATTAATTAGGTTTATACAATACCATTCATCATTTGTCATTCTCGCACACATCATCCAATACCATCAAGTAAAAAGTCTGTAAAGATTTAACAAGAGTTCAGCGAGACTGACAAAACTTTTAATTTTAATGGCATCAACACTAATGCTAAACTTATCAACTATCAAACTCACATTATTATCCTCTACTTGTTGTCCCCCCAAAATATCAAATAAGTACTAATTATAGACATATCATTGTACAAATATTTTGATTATAGTCATATAATATATTTATACAATCAATTTAATAATTTTTCCCCGTAAAAAAAATTGATTTAGGGATTGTCATAGTATAGGGGTAGGTGAAGTATTTGGCTAAACTACGCGGTCAATGGTTTGACCAAGGATGCCTGAACAAGTTTAGTATACTTGTCTCATACGAGTTCACACATTTTTCTCGTCTATTTCCATGCTATATGCATGCATTTGTATTATAAAATTAAGCATAAGATTACCATAAAAAAGAAGAAGCATAAAATGAATTTAAGAATTAAAAAGTAAATAACATCTTATTGGCATAAAATTTAACATGCGTGTTAAGAAGATATAGATCATGTAACGAAATGATAGAATTCTCAAAATATCATCCTTTAGTGGAGTAACATGAGAAATTTTCATGTAATATTGTGATTTATGAATCTAAAGACTAAATTTAATGAAAATACAAATGCGAATAAAACATGTGTATTAATAATATTGTTCTTATATTTGGAGATAATTTTTACATTGAGAAATCCAAATCTTTTGAATTAAGAAAATATATGCCGTAAGGTTGAAATTTATTAACCATCTTGTTGGCTTTATTCTGTGCCAATTTGCTTGTAATTTAAGCACTTAGTAACCCTGTATTTAGGTGGGATTATTGTAAGGGTAGTGTGTGAGAAGATGTGAAGAAAATCTCAAGTATATGCAAAAAAGCAGAGTTTCGCGGCTAGGACTCGCGGCTGACTCACGACTGGCAAGCCGCCAAATGCAGGCACGTGAGTAGCACACAGGGAAGCTGAAGGGTCGCGCTATCTGTCGCACTACAAGACAAAAGTCCCAGGCTGGCCAGGCCGTTACATCACGACTTGAACTCGCGACTTGGACAAGCCGCGAGGCCAAGTTGCTAATCAGCCCTGTTTGGCAAAAAACTGACTCTTCGTATTCCAAACACACACCACTATATATAGACCCTTATACCCACTAAATTGTGAGAGCTTCCAGAGAGAATTTTGAGACAGAAACCCTGGAGAAAAACAAGATTGCCTCATCCCCAATCTTTACGTTAGAGACTCTACAAATTCCTCTACTCTCTTTCTTTCCATTGTCACATCCTTGAGAGGTCATTGACCAAATCCTTATCTCACCATACCCACATTTGTGAGAAGGTTCATTTGATGCTAAGGGAAGTAGTTTGGAAGGAACCAATATACATTGGTTGATGCTATGGTTTAGTACCAGAATCCAGGAAGCTAAAGAAGAAATAAGTTCGGCGTAACCTCATTGGAGCAAGAAGCTTGGAGGGCTTAGGTACTTGGGTAGATTAGGCTTGGAGGGTCTTATGCTGTTCATATATCCCAACTACATTCTTTAGTGGATTATTTGACCGCTTGGAGGGCGGCAGAGAGGTTTTACGCCAAGGACTTCGGTTTTCTCTTCGATAACACATCGTGTGTTGTCCGTGTGTTTGCATCTTCCTTCCCTTTATCTTTGCCTTATATTTACTGCTGTGAATGTGTTTATATTTGGCATAGATTAGTTATCAATTCTGTGATTGACTTATGTTCATAGTCCACACATTAATTGTTTGATTATAAGCTTGAATTGATTTTTTATAATTTGGGGTCTAAACGTTCAAGGGTGTTTTAGACACATATTGAACTTTCATATGCACACTTATTTTGTTTTCCCTTATGAATTGAAAAATAAATAACATCTTGTTGACATAAAATTTGACATGTATATTAAGAAGATATAGATCATGTAACGAAATGATAGAATTCTCAAAATATCAACCTTTAGTGGTGTAATATGAGAAATTTTCATGCAATATTGTGATTTATGAACTCTAAAGACTAAATTTAATGAAAATACAAATGCAAATAAAACATGTGTATTAATAATCTTGTTCTTATATTTGGAGATAATTTTTACATTGAGAAATCCAAATCTTTTGAATTAAGAAAATATATGCACACTTATTTTGTTTTTCCTTATGAGAGATGGTGCCCATAATTATTGAAAAGTAGAGTGGAGAGAGCAGAAACTAATTATGAAAAAAAAAAAAAACCTTAGAAGAAAAGTACTCACAACTGTTCGTGGATGAACTCTGAGAGTGCCTTAGCAGCTAATTAAAAGGAAGCCCTGACAGTAGTCCCCCATGATTTCATCCCTCAGCTTCTCCAAGTTTGGATTTTCATACCTTGTCATGGGTGTGGGGTTTATTTTTTATGTTTTTTGAGAAATGGGTGTGGGGTTTTGACATAAGCTTGCAAGACTTATGTTCTCCACTCGTATTTTGATTTCTTTAAAGTAGGAAATGAGAGGGAAGCCAGTAGAGGGTTCAAGAATTTGTCCCAGAGGACGAAGGCGATATCTTCAGCCATGTCTAAGCCTTCCCGCCACAGAGAGCACGTTGTTGAAAATGAGAAAAGAGCAAAATACTTGGTGCTTTGCTTCAACCATTGTTTTCACTTTTCATTGATGAGAGAGCAGCAAGACTTAGTGCTTTGCTTCAACCAACATCGAAAAGATTGAATAAATTACCATTTCCTCATAGAAAATTGAGGTAGAAAAGGAATCCATAGAATTCTTTGGCTTAGTTTTAAATCACTGTCCCCCCTCCACCCCTTTTAAGATTTGAAATGCATGGTATCCACTATATATTCACTTCAGGACAATGTATCATTATCTTTATCAGGGGCTGCGAGGCCAGGCTCCTCTAAAAAGTCCTATATACATTCTACTATTCTAGTATATGGGTACCTAAAAGCTTTAGAAGCCCACCCTGACATAGGAAAAAACACAGAAAGGCAGTCCGACTTTAGAAAAACAGCCATGACAACTTTAAAAAAAAAAAAAAAAATTGGAGAAAACTTCATGGCACTTACCAAACCTAATACTATCACTTTTGCTCAAAAAAAAAAAAAAAAAAAAAACTTTATACTATCACTTTTCCTTTTTAAGCTTTTATAATTTATAGTGGCCCAGGTTTTCAACTAATCATATATTCCTTTAGTCACTTACATAAAAAATGTCTATAAACAAAAAGTATTTATTATTGTTAAGTTATTGGTTTTCACATAACATTTATATTAACTTTATTTCATGTCAAAAAGTGTTATATTTTTATTAATTTATTTCCTTATATTTTGTGGGATTAAATTGTAATGAGTTTAGTCTTAAGTGGTGAAGATTTGATCAAGACAGTTGAAAGTCACATGAAAAGTACATACCAGAAGTTGAAGAGTCAGTGTGTTTCCCAACTCATCTCCCAGGTTGGCCAAGTCGCAAGATGACTCGTGAGATACACTGGTAGTTGGGATTTTAAGTGTGACTTTTATACTCTTCTCCCATACTATATATACTATTATTAGCCACAAAATTGGAAGGAGGCTATTCAGAAGAAAACTCTAAAAATGTTTCTACAACACACCCAACTTGTTAGAGAGAGCTACTCATCCTCAAGAGAGAAAGCCTTGTAGTTTCTTCTCCTTCCTTCTCCTTCCTTCTCCCATTGTTATACCTTGAGAGAAGATTTGTACCCAAACACAACTCACACCTATTCAGAGTGTAGATAGTATTTTGGAGTTTGGGAAGTATTGGGTATTTGCCAAAATAAGCCGATGAGGCTTGGTGGATGCAATTGGTGGTATTACGGGATCCAAAAAGCTAGTAAAGACAAAACTCTAAGAAGTCTGTTGGTAGCTAGAGCTTGGAAGGCTCAAGTGCTTTAGATAGATTAGGTTTGGGAGGTCTTTTTGGTATCCTTGTACTCCAACTTATTCACTAGTAGATTATTTGGTCTTGGAAGGCTATAGAGAGATTTTTCACTGAGTTATTTGGTTTGCTATTCTTTTATCCACTGTCCTTTCCATTTTAGCATTGCACTTATTTGTTCATCCATGCAATTATTGAATGGTTCAATTGATTAATTTGCTAATTACGTATATTTTGCATTAAATGTGTTAAGCTTAAAATTAATCAAGCCATAATTAAAATTGGAGATCTAAACAAGCTCTAGTTATTTAGGATATCAAGCTTTCAATTGTCTTATATTGTAATAAGTTAAAAATATTAATTTGTTTATTTAAATTAATATACATACATACGTATTGTCTATGGCAGTACTATCTAATCATTTGAAGTATATTCAAAGAGAGATGCGCTACGTCTACAATAATTTTACAACATTTTTACAACAAATCACAAGTGGTTAGTTGTTATTGGTTCAAATTTGAAACTAACACTAAGATTACCTTTTTGCCTCAATAATAACAACCAGTAACAACCTGCCATTTAAGATTTGTTGTAAAAATGTTGTAGAATTGTTGTAGACATATCATTTCTCATATTCAAATATTAAAAGACAAGAGATTAATTAAAGATTATAATAATAGTATGATATATATATATATATATATATATATAGTAAAACATGAAACTAAAAATATTTGATCATTTCATTGTTGTATCTAATGAAACAAATTAATTAAAAAAAAAACAATTATAATTTCGATAATAGGATTCAAGTTAAATCAATTGAAAGTAATTGTGTACAAGTATGATGCAGGAGACACTATATAAATGTTTTATATGTTTATTATATATATATATATATAAAACATGTATTTTTTTATAAAATTTTTGTTTCACATGAGAAAAGAGGTTTTATTTATTTATTTATTTAATTTATTAATATCAAAAATAAAATAAAAATTGTTAGTATGTGTAATACATGATTATTGTGGGAATAACTAAGCTGAGTAGGAGTATTGGGCCGTAGGCCATGCCCGAGGATGTAGGGTAGCTTGAGGAGGGTTGTACAATAAAATAAGCTTGTAGGGCAAAGGGACGAGGACAAGGACAAGTATACACACAAAGGTTCTAAGAGGACTCTGGTGGGACAAGTATACAGAAGATCACTTATACAATCAACAAATGGAAGACTGGGATTGAAAAGGAATATGACTATATAAAGAAAAGACCCCCGTGAGAAATGGGGTATGTAATCATTGAGAAAAAAGACAAAACAAAGAGAACATCTTGTACTTAAAGAAACTTAAGTGAATATAAGAACATTTCATCCTTGGACTTGACCAAGGAGTATTATTCCCTTCAAATTGTGTTTTCTTATCTTTTTGGCGTGAATCCAATCTCTTGTGGCCCATACATGATATTTGCTAAGTCTTACCTGTAAGATTCACTCTAACAAATATATTGTTTTAGGCTCGTTGGTCCATCATTCATTTCTAATGGGCTGAGGGTCCAAATCTAGTCCTTACAATTATAATAGATGTATTTACTAACTTGAGACGTGTTGTACCGATTAATTATTAAAATAACTGATATAATTTCCGAAGAAATATAAGCTCTTTGTTTTCTCTTTCTCTATGCCTCTTTGGCTGGTGCTTTCCTTGCAAAGAATTGGTTTGCCATTGTGTTTTGGAAGAGGAGAGAATTGATACAAAACTAATTAGAGCCTATATGACCTTGAAGGGATCAAACAAGAGGTGGTTCTAGAAAGCTAAATCTTTAGAAAACAAGAATAGTTAAGGTGAACCAGTACTCTATTAAAGTCAATCAATTGTCCACGTAAATGAGTTAAATCAGCAATAACTAACACGTTTAAGTTTTATTGCTCACTAGAGTTTCCACTATTTTTTTGGATTGTCCGGAAGATGAGAGTTTGGCATCAAGCTTACAAATTTTTTGGAAAAAATCAACCTGCCAAAAGTTGCCACTTCTCTGCTGCATTATTTATATCTAGCGTATTCTAGTTATCGGAATTTTTGAAAGTAAGATGATATTCCAATTTTCAAGTTTGGTGCTCAGCATAACGAAATGAATCCATGGGAATAGAAAAACGAATTTTGGTATCAAACCAGATTTATGCGCACTTGCATGCATGGTCTAGATATTTCGATAATGTACAAAACTTTTACATAGAAGCATATATAGACTGTTACGTACCAGCTGCCATATCAGATTTGGTTCTTGCTTTTAAATTTGCTTAGGAGTTTATCTTTATCTTAGCTATTGATTGTTATCTAATATTTCAAGTATTTGTTATTTATTGGGATAACAATTGCCTTTATCCTTATGAGATTAGTAGGCTAGATTTTAGGAATTGTTTCTATCGTTTAGGTGCTGGATTTGTTTTTACGTTCCGTTGTAAGCCTATATAAGGCCTATTATGATTAATAAAGAGGTATGAGAATATTTTAGTAAAAATCAAGCTTTGCTTGTTAAGGAGGTCTCGGTTATCCCTCGAAATATAACCATAAATTTCCTCTTATCTACTGTTTTATTTTTGAGAATCCTTAGATCTAACCATAGCCCCTCGAGGGAAAAGAGGATCTGTATGCGGCCGAGGAGGGGGTCGTATCATAGACTATGTGTTCAATTATTAGCTATGCTAGTTGCTAACCCATGCGATACACAGGAAATATATTAATAACTTCCCTAATATGAAAAAAAAAAAAAAAAAAATCAATATCATGGTATAAATTATATGCCAAACCAATAAAATCTATCACTTACAAAGTAATAAAATCTATCACATACAATGAGATATCATGATAACCAAGAGCTTGAGATCATATTTAGAAAATATATAATTGATATAAGTACACTCCAATACAATTAATTACACAAATATAGTTAATTCCATACTCATTCAATCAAGTATCTTTCATAAATTACATTAATCGTTCTTGATGTCCAAGATGTATCTAAATTCTAACATTGCTAGTGAACAAAGATGCTAGACCTCAATGGGATTGAAAAGGCAACATAATGCCAATTTACACAATTTCTAAAATCATTATTTCCTCTATTGAGAGAGAGAGAGAGAGGTGGCTGTTGTGTTGCATCTCTTAAGAAGAATCTACCATGTACATTTTTTGATATGTAATTGACAAATAACAAAATAGATGTACCACATTTAGAGTATGCACATTTGGGAGATTAAAAGTAAGTAAAATGAGAAAATGAACCCACCTAAAGTTTTTTGCTCTCCCTCTTAATGTTGACTTTTCCAACATCTTTCAAAATCAAATTTATGTACTCCTCAAAGTGCTGTAAGGCATAAATATTAACATTTGACCAAATTTACATGTATTCACTTAAAATTGTGAAAGATGCTAAAAATTAGGTTGATATCAACCTTTTAACCAAAAATCAACATTTTAAAGATTGCACATCAATCAGCAATTTTTCTATTGTTACTTGCAACATATATCTTTTTATTTGTGACAAATATGGTGCAATTTTGGCCATCAAATTTTACTCAAAAGCCAAGATTAGACAACCTCCATCTTGCATTACTCTAAGAAATCTATAGAATTACCCTAAAATAAAAAAGAACATGCCACAGCCATGGATAGGAGGGAAAAAAAAAAGTACATGCTCACAAAGATTTCAAAGTAAAAAATATACATTAAGTAAACAAAACTTTTTCCACCACTTCTACACCTTCTAAAACACCAAAATAACCAAATCTCCTAAAATGAAGTCGTTTAATGCAATCATTTTAAATTAAGTCATTAAAATAACAGCAAATGACTCACAACAAGATCCTTTTGAAAACCAATTCTAAATAGTTCAAGGCTTCCAAAATTTGAGACTTTCAAGTTTCTTCTAGATGAGATAACTTGAAGTTGGGCTGATTATGCTCTTTTGGTAGTATTGCCTAGCAGATCTACTATTCAAACATTACAATGGTTCCAAATCAACCCTTCAATATTCTATCATCAATGTGGAATTCAGCCAGTACCTTCAAAAATAATTTGATTTGCAAAGTAGGCCACTTACCATTATTCGGGTTTCTTTCAAAGATAGAAATTGGTCAAGAGCATTTATAAATATAATAAGTTTAGAGAATGATTTAGTGATATAACAATAGGGGAAGTGGCAGCATAAATAAAATTTAAATGCATCTTATAGGGAGTAACAATTAGAATAGGGGAAGTGGAATTTGGATCAAACATATCTTTGTAGCTCTCCATACCATTTTAAATCACAATCATATCATTGAAAAAATTATAATACTATAAGAAGAAACTATACAATGTATAAAAAGAATTGAAATGGAACAGAACTGATATTGTACAAAATTACAACAGAAATTGCTATGATAAGCCTAAAGACTGAGCTAACCTACATTTTTTTTTATAAGTTACACATACATTAGCTAGATCTTGAACCCAAGACCTCACCATCCACTTTGCTCTTACAAGGAGATGATGTGTGATTGCTAGAGCTCATTGGTGCACTGAGAACTAACATACAAGTAGGTTTAGAACACAGAGAGCCTCCATAAAGCTGATCAAGCTTGCTCTCTAAAATTATTCATAGGTTTGATACCCAATAAATTAAATCAAAACCAACCAACCAAAATACAGAAAACTAAATCCTATGAAATGCAAAATTAAAAATATTTTTGTTAGCACTCATATATTTTGGTGAAGATTAAGTCTTTCAAATATGGAAGACTAATAGCTTGTCTACAATTATATGGATAACAACAAATAGAACCCAAAATATATTTAAAACTTTATTTAGAAGCTTTGAATTGAAAAAAAAAAAAAAAAAAACACAAATTAGTAAACCAAAGTGCTAAACTGGACCCAAAAACCACAATTTCACTCCTACTAACAAATAAATAAAGAGAACAGGTTAGGGAGGAAATCCTAAATTAAATTAAAAACATCACTAACCATTCCTCAAAATGCCAAGAGACAAAACCTATGTAGAATTTGATCTTCTATAGGGTTCCCCTAGGAAAAACAAAAAAGAACAAAGAGGAAACACATTAGCAATTGAAATCTATAATTGCAACATACCCTAATTAGGAACCCCAAAATCCCAAAACTAATAAAAACCCCAAATCAATCCTTCAGCCTCAAAGTCATCTTGATTTCGTCCTAATTCAAGAAGAAACTATGGAAACAAAAACCACAAATTAATTATAAGCAAATAGATTAGGACAACTGCAACAAAAAAGGAAGAAGATAAGGAAGATTGAGGATTTAAGGTGATTTTACCAAGGAGTTCTTGAGAAATTTAACCGGGAGATTTTGGAGCAACACTCACTTTTGGGTATCAAATTAGAGAGAATGTCTTTACACATATTGTGGCTTGGCTTGGGTGTGCAAACTGTAACAGTGAGAGTTAGTGGTGGTCAGTTCTTGAAGAGGTTTAGGGTTTTATCGGGTTTGATTGAAAGAAAAATTAGAGGATGCTAAAAGGGTAGAGAAGAGAGATGAGGGAGAGAAATAGAGAACAAAGAGGAATGGTGTTTAGAGTTGGATTTTGGGGAAGGAGAACAAAAATTTTGGGTATCGGGTTTGATTTTGCCATGGAAAATAGAAATAGTTTTTGTTAGCTGATTTTTTTTTATTTTTTATTTTTTAATAATGTTGATGATTTAAAAATAATGATGATGTGGATTGCGAAATAGAAATAGTTTTTTAATTTTTAAAAATAATGATGACATGAAAAATTGTGAGAGTTTTAAAGGTTTCGATTTTATATATATAGATTATGTTTTAATGCACACATCCAAATGGGAAATAATCTAGTTCCTACCAATCTAGGTTCAAAAAATATGGACATGTATAGAGAGTTTTATCATGTATAAACATTTATGGGAAATAATCAGTCACTCATTGTTTGAATTGAGTATTCATATAGCAAGTTGCGGGTCTTCGCAAGATTACTATGGGATTCTGCATTAATTTTGCAAAGAAGTGTCAGGCAGCCCATTGAATGATTCTATGTTACATTATATTAAAGCTACTATGTTACATATATTTAGGCTTTCATTTTTTTAGGAAAAAAAAAAAAAAATGAAGAAGCAAAACCATCACATTGGAATAGACTACCAATTGACAATTAGAATGACTTCAGAAACTATTGTTGGAAAAACACATGTTTGTATCACATATAAAATATATGCAGCAGAAAATTAACGGCTCTACTTCATTCACAATTGATAACATGTACTATGTAAGTTTCAGAATATAAGAACAAGAGAGTGTACCTTGGTGTGGTGAAATTCAAAATCAAAGATTAGAAGTTCTTGAGAACACTTTTAATCTTCACTTCAATTCCACTTGTGCCCAAAAAGTATGGTCTCTCAATCAGTTTATATGTGTATGTTCAAGGGAGAATAAGAGAGTGTCCAACACTCACATACAAATCATTTCATTCTTATACAAAATTATTTATGTTTCTCTTCTTATAACTGATTATCTAATTGAGCTAGCCTTTTGGGCAATTCTAATTGGGCTTTAGTATGTGGCTTGAAGTGGGACTAAAAGGGAACAAATAAGACACTAACTCCAATGGGTTTTGGGCTTTTCTATCAACTCTTGATAAGTCTAAAGTTATCATTAATTATATTTAATACCATTATATAAATATAATAGAACTCTAGACCTTATTAATAAATTATATCTCAAGACTTTATTGTACATGCAACCCCTTTATAAAATATTTGTAGTAATACAAAGTCAAGAATATAGACTGCCACTTTGAAAATTACTACATTTTAATTCTTGAACACTCGGTTTACTCCTTTAAGTTATTTATCATATATTTAAAAAATCCAATTTCATAAATATATACTTTAGTAACTCCTTACTAAAGTGGTTATGCCTAACACTCTGAATAACCGAACCCATTAAACTTATCTCAAAAGAAAATTTTATATCTCCGTTAAGAGATTATGAATTCCATCTTAAGAATATATGTTTCATCAACCCTAAATATAGCTGCTCAACATACTGAGATTTTGATCGTTACTTTAGATCTCACTCCTAATATATCAAAGCAACCTACACTTCATGATCAGATCCATTATTCTCTTAGGATTAAGAGTTCATGTAAATAGAAGTCATGAGATTTATTATTCATTTGACAGAAGTTAAGAGAATAATAAATCTTAGTGGTCCAGTTCAATATGTCTTAACTCTTAAAATATATTAATATATCAATTAGAAGTCTCCATTTCCATAATTAAGATAAATCATTTTAATTGGTATGTTAAAGTCTTTGCAGAAGAAATGCCCAATTTCATCACCGGTTATGAATTAAAATTCTGAGTTGACAAAGAACTTGTGACTATATCTTCTGTAACTAGGGATGACAATTTTTGCCCGATTCACAGATACGTGGCCTAGCCCGACCTTAATGGTTAGGGTTTTACCCAGCCTAATAAAGAATATGGCTGGGTTTTGGTAAAAATCCGGCTCGGACTCGACCCAACCCGTTTAAACTTTAAGTAAAATTACAAAAATACCTGACTGTATATATGCCACTTATATCAAACCCTATCCATATACACACCTCTCTCTCTCTCTCTCTCTCTCTCTCTCTCTCTCTCTCTCTCTCTCTCTCTCTCTCTCTCTCTCTCTCTCTCTCTCTCTCTCTCTCTCTCTCTCTCTCAAATCTCAATCTCAGCAACACCTCTCTCTCTCAAGCTCTCATGCCACTGGCCCCCCTGCACAGCCTTGCTTAACCTCACGACCCCATGGCTTCATTTAACCTCACGACTCTAATTGTTCAGCCTCACACTCGTGAATTTTCTTTTTTCTTTTTTGGTTCATTTCATCTTTCATTGTTTTCTTCTTTCTTTGTGTTTGCGTTTGTGTTTTCAATTTTGAAAAGGAAAATTATAAATCTGAAATTTTTGTGTTTGTGTTGTGATTTTGAAAGGGAAAATTTGAAATTTGTGTTTGTGAAATTTTTGTTGGTGTTTGTGTTTGTAATTGTGATTTTGAAAGGGAAAATTTGAAAATTTTGTGTTAGGATTTGTATTTGTGTTTATGATTTTGAAAGGGAAAATCTAAAATTTTTGTGTTTATGAAATTTGTGTTTGTATTTGTGTTAGGATTTGTGCTTGTGTTTGTGATTTTGGAAGGGAAATCCATTAATCTGAAACTTGTGTTTTTGATATCTGTGTTTGTGTTTGTGTTGTGATATGGGGCTGGGCATGACAGACAGGGCCTGTGGAGCCCACAAGGCTTGGCAGGGTGGGTTTGGGGTTGGAAAAAAAAAAAAGAACTCGTTTATTAATCGAGGTGGGTCCGAGTAATGGGTTCAGGCCCGCGGGTCAAGTTCGGGCATAAAAAACCCAGCCCGAACCTAACTCTTTGCCATTCCTATCTGTG
Source organism: Quercus variabilis (assembly GCA_030445155.1). Lineage (NCBI taxonomy): Eukaryota > Viridiplantae > Streptophyta > Magnoliopsida > Fagales > Fagaceae > Quercus > Quercus variabilis. Next base: position 72,182,333 of record CP129448.1, on the reverse strand, counting down.
ACTAAATCACATAAATCACGTACTATACATTTCTTAGACTATATGATAATGTCAAAATATTCATGTTACGATTATTTTAGATAATAATAAAACAACTTTATTAATTACAACATTAAGTTATACATAATGTCATACATAATGTCGCATATAATATCATACATAACATCATACAATAGGATTTAAGGGTATTAGTCCTAACAACTATGATGTCCAATGCTTTCCAAATTTCAAAGGATAGTCATCCTAACTATCACGCAAGTGTAAAAACCTAGAGTGGCCTCATGAGATCAATTGAACATGGACCTTAGGTTTGGATTGATTCTTAAAGTTAGTCATAGAATTAGTTGTTATTTAGATTGAGTTAGGGTTAATGCATATATAACACATTAATCATATTCCATACATCACATGCTCAATTAGAGAGCCAATGGGAATGTGCCATATATGGCTAATGGGAATAAGGCATGAGCTATATAAAATAAAGCAATGTACCCATATTAGATATAAATGGAAGAATAATTAAGCTGTTCTCTAGCTTTTGTGTTTGAATACTTAGGTGTGAGTAAAATGATTGGTTAAGTAGTGAGATCCCACATTGGATACTAACGAGAATAATAAATAGTTAATATAACATAGTTGAGTTTATACCCATTGGGCTTAAACATTTTGGGTCATGTTAACAGATGCCCTTAGAGCAATTGTTAATAAACCATAATATGAAAGATTTGACATTATTTTCATGGGAAATATAAAAAGCTGTCTACAAAATTTATTGTCTGATGTTTTAATCTAATGATAAAAAGCTATTATCAGTAGCAGATGTCATAGGTTAAACTCTCTCTCAAAAAAAAAAAAAAAAAAATTTATAAACACACTAAACTCATTAATATAATATAAGTAAATCAACTACAATAAAGTTACAAATATTGTCCTAAAAAAATAAACACACCAAACTTTAAAATAAAATCACACTTACATAAAGCAAAATATATAAAACAAACTATATGACTAATCATTCAAATGGCAGAAATTCGTTTTATCTCAAGTTAGGCCCAACTTGTTTTTGAATCTTAGGTGGGCCTCACATTTAAGGTCTAGAATCGGGTTAAGAATTTTATCTTGAGTTGGGATCCAAATGGGACTTCCAATTAGGTTGTATTTCGGGCTTGTGATTGGAGTTGGGCTAAGGTTTTTAATAGCCTTTCTAAGTGGACTGGGAAGTTTGGGTTGATGCCTTATAGACTTACGTACAAGCTGTTTGAACGATATTGAGCAACCTTGTGTTGGATTAAATCTTGGATCTAAGGTAGGTTTAGAAACCATTTTACATCGTCATTATGAGCCAACTCGATTTGTCTTCTCTTATTATAAAAAACAATGTTGATTGATTCAGATAAAATGACTTCATTTCGGAACGACATGTTTGGCTTCTCTAGAGTTTGCAAAGTAGTGTTGGTGGGTTCTTGGGTTGATTCGTTTGTTTTTTCATTATCTTTTTGGCTTGTTTTCTTCCCCGTTTTCGATTTTTGCAGAAAATATTCATCAAGACTTGAAACTTCTCCATCGTTTTAATCTTTAGACCCTGATATCTTTCTCCAATATGATGTAATCTTAATTTTCAAGTAAATATTGTCAGATTCTTTGGGGTCTAATTCAATCCAAATTTTATTTATTTATTTATTTTATTTTTCCGATCTCTGTCTCTACCTCTTCAGAAATATTTTCAATGTGACTTTGAAGTTCTTCAATATTTTCCCAAAACCTTTTGGTGCAATATGAAATCTTTGTGTACTCGATAAATATCAACGATAAGGGAACTCCTCCAACCCCCACTAACAATGGTGGTTCTTTATGATATGCAATTTGTTGATGATAATTATAATACAAAACAAATGTAACCAATCTTAAAATTCATTTTCTAATGGTTTCAAAAATCACGTTCAACAAATTAATGCAATGGTTGACTGTGGATGAGTTGGTGGTAATTATAATTAACAATGGTGGTTCTTTAGGATCGATATCTGATTTGTTGATGATAATTATAATACAAAATATATGTAAGCAGTCTTAAAATTTGTCTTCTAATTGTTTGAAAATTCACGTTCAACAAATTAATGGAATGGTTGACTGTGGATGAGTTGGTAGTAGAGGATTGTGTTGGTGGCGGTGGTGGTGTGCTTTTTTTTTTTTTTTTTAATTACAAATCATGGACTCCGGTACCATTGAATGTCCCAATAGTGTGGATTGTAATCCCGATAGTGTAAAGATCAACACAACAATACATAGAAAATAATTTAACGTTCTGAATGAATGAGGAGTCTTGATATATATAGAATAATCGAATTCTCCATTTTGTTGTGGTTCAGTTGAATATATCTAATATTGTTAACAATTTTGTATTGTGTACTATTATGCATTTAGTGTAACAATTTTTATGTTATTTTATATTTTAATAGATGGAGTTTCGCTATACATTTCAATATTATCATTGTAAAATTAAAAGAATTACCTATAAACATAAACTTAAACATAAATCTCTATATAAACGTACACATAAACCTAAACGTTCCATTTATCATTGGAAATTTCAAATTAGATTGAACAATATTGCATGTGAGAGCTAAAGTGAATTAATTTGTTTAATTTTAGTATATGTGCAAAATTAATAAATTAATGTTATCAAATAATTTTGTGAAGTCATGTGATGTGAAATTTTCCACATGCAACATATAATATACCCATTATGTTTTTATTGATCATTTATTCCATTTTGAGATGTCCAAAAATATGTTTTTCTTTGAAAATGAAATAAAAACAATGTTTTTTTTAGAATTGAAATTTTTCTTTAAAAAAATCTTTAAAAATATATGACTAATATGATTAATTTTGAAGAAGAGACTATAGACCAAACTACAACACAAAGTTGTCAAAACTAATAAGACTTCTAAATAGCTTTGGTATGAGAATAGTTATACACATATTATTGTACAAATATTTTGGCTATAGTCATATTATATATTTATTAAATAAATTTAATAATTTTTTTCCCTGTAAAAAAAATTTGATGTAGGGATTGTCATAGTTAAGGGTTAGGTGAAGCATTAATGAATTTGGTTTATATATTAACTAAAGATGTCCAAATATATTAGAATTCCTTGTCTTCGAACAAGTACACATTTGTTCTCATCTATTCTTGAGGCATATGCAGGCATTTGTGGTGTAGGTCTAGACATCAATCTTATAGATCAATTTGGAAGAGTAATATATATATATATATATATATATATATTCTCTCTCTCTCTCTCTCTCTCTCTCTCTCCCTCTCTCTCTCTCTCTCTCTCGCATGCATTAGAGTTTTTAGAAGAAAAAAATACAAATATTACAACAAATACAGTTCAATTTATACTCTAAAGAGTTTAAAATCTTTTACAGGCAACATCAAGCTATAAAACTATCCAGGGGCGGCCCAACAAATTTCGAGACCTAAGGGGATATATTTAAATGAGATCTTTTTGTTATCACTTAAATAATATTTAACCAGTATTTAATATCATAATTTTTTTATAACAAAAATCAATTCCTTTTATTCTGTGATATGATTTTTTTTTTTGGAAAAATGCCAAAACTATAAAAAATTTTACTAAAAAAACTTTCAAATGATGTAGAAATGAATGCAATTAATGACATTTCAAGAAAATAATAGATAAGTACTCCATCCGTCCCACTTTGTTTGTCCTCTATTTCATTTTGGGATGTCCCAAAATGTTGTCCTATTTCTAAAGTAAAAGTCATTAATTTACTAATATTCTTATTATACCCCTATTAATTTACTAATTCATTTTTTTGATAAATTTATTTAAGGGTAGTTTTGGAAACTTATACATTTTTAAAAAGTAGACAAGACAATAAATGATGTTTCCTAAAAAAATTTGATTTTTCAAACAGGACAAATAAAGTGGGATGGAGGGAGTATTTAAATGAATGATGTTAAGGACATTATAAATTTTACAACATGAGTTTTACAAAGATGTATCATTAATCACAAAAAAAAAAAAAAATCAAAAATGCATTTAATAAGTTATTAACGTCCACATATCATATTAATTGTCACATCAATTTGTAAAATTTTCAAGTAAAATTAATAATATTTATAACATTTTCCTATCTAAATTATTTCTTGCGATTAGTGACACATATATTTGTAAAGAAAAATATTAGAGATACAAATTCTTTTACAAAAACTTTTACAAACTAATGGTATGGTGAATGATTATATATAAATAAAAAAGTGATGTTATTGGTGAACTCAGATGAGAGTTAGTAAGAATTTGATCACAACAACAGTTTGTAAAAATGTTGTAAAATACTTAATTTACAAAACTATAGCATTACTCTATTTGTAAAACTCATGTATTTAAAGCTATATTATCTCTGGCATTACACAATACTTTGGGATTTCTTAAAAATTGAGAAAAATTATAAAACTAGTTTTTTTCCTATATCTCCATTTTTTATTATTATAAATATATCAATTTTTTACCACAAAATTTGGGGCATTCCTCTAGTAGGGGGCCTAGGCGGTGGCCTAAGTGGCCTAGGCCTAAGGCCGGCTCTGAAACTATCAACTTGGATTTAATTATTTGTAATTTGTTAATGAGAATAACAAAAAAAAAAAAAAAAAGCATAAACATGTCCATAAATATAAACTTGTATTTTAAACATATGAAAACAATTAATTAAGTTTATACAATAGTATTCAACATTCATCATTCTCACACACATCATCCAATACCATCAAGTAAAAAAGTCATAAAGATTTAACAAGAGTTTAGCGATGCCGACACTTTCAATTTTAATAGCATCTACGTTGAGCTTATCAACTATCAAACTCACATTTTTATCCTTATTGTCACTCCAAAATATTCGATAAGCAAATCCAAACCCTTTTCAGAAGCTCCATTTGCACTCTGGGGTTGATGAACACCTTTTTCACTAGCATGGATTTTCCCATGCCACCCATTCCAACAATCCCGATTGTTGTAAATCCAAGGCTCTGATTCAGGAGCATGCTCTCAAGCTCGCCCGCCTGCACTTCAAACCCAATGATTTCTTCCATGTCATTAATATAAGGAGACGTATAATTGAAATTTTTGAATTTCTTTTTGTGAATTGTAACATCTGGAATTAAAATTTTGCTAATATTGTTACAGACAATATTCAACCGCTTCTTCATCTTCCTTTAAAATATTTTGTCTTGAAGAAGAGCGATGAAATGTAACAAATTCTTGTTGTGCCGCTTGCTCTTATTCCTTGTGAAAATTCGGTACTTGGCCAATAAGTCATTGAGGTCGTATAGCCATTTGAGGGTGTAAGAAATGAGAGGGAAGCCAATAGATAATTCTGACTCTGCCTCCTTAGGAGAGTTCACGAATTTGTTCCAGAGGACGAAGGCAATATCTTCAGCCATGTCTAAACCTTATGTCACAGAGAGCACGCCGTTGAGAATGAGAGAAGAGCAAATACTCGGTGCTTTGCTTCAACCAATGTTTTAACTTTTCATTGATGAGAATTGAGAGAACAACAATATGGAATGATCATTTCCCCATAAAAAAATTGAGGTAGACAAGGAATCTATAGAATTTCTTAGGCTTAATTTTAAACCATTGTCCACCCCTTTTAAGGTTTGAATTGTATAGTATTCATTATCTTTATTGGGGTGGCGGAGCCAAGGGGGATCCAGAGGAGCAATTGCCCCTGGCTCCTCGCAGAATATGGGTACCTAAAAGATTTAGAAGCCTACCCTGACATGAAAAAAAAAAAAAAAACAAAACAAAAAACAAAAAACAAAAAACAAAAACAACTTTGGGAAAACAGCCATGACACCTTAAAAAATAATTGGTGAAAACTTCATGGCGCTTACCAAACTTTTTCTTTTTAAGCTTTTACAGGAGCCCAAGTTTTCAACTAGTCCTAATCACGGATTTATTGTTTATCTTTCTTTTTTTTTTTTTTTTTTTTTCTTTTTTTTTTTTTTTCTTTTTTTTCACAGAATTTCAATCTGTGGTGAGTCTTATATTTTACACAAAATATTTATCTCTTAAAATATGAGAGAATAGTCAAGATTTGGTTCTTTGCTTCAACCAGTGTTCGACTGTTTTCCGCTTCTTCTATTATATGTCCTTGCTTTTTCTTTATTTTTGTTAGAGATATATATTAGTCATATTACTCCAATGTAATAGGCCCAAACTCATTCCTGCTTATACTAGTAGTCTAGGGTTTAGTCGCATATATATACTCATGTTAGGGTTCATTGTAACACAAGGTTATTGTACTACACTCTTATACAATAAAGATGTAGCCCTTAAGGGATTCTTCTATGGATGTAGGTTGACAAGGTTGGACCACGTAACCCTCGTGTTCTCGATGTTCCTATTCTATATTTTTCCTTCCGCATCTACTCTAGCATACACAACAAGGTATAACACATCGCATTTGCTAATAATATTACATTTAACATGGTATCAGAGTCAAACTTCGTTCTTGGCATCAAACAAATATCTCTACACAGCAAAGAAGATTCTCACGTGCATACTACCATATGAAGTCACACATGTTTGTCTGCTGGATCCAGACTCCATAGCATCTTGCAGCCACCATGGCTCTGTGCTGTGTCAAAATCCAACAACCAAGCAAGCCGTGGCTTAACTTATCAGATCTGCGCAAATCCATGCTTCGCCTAATGAAACCATCACCACAGAAGAGCTCCACGACCTCCCCCAACCAAAACCCAGGAACTCGATCGCCAACGACAGTCGCACGTGCCACCACGCGTTGACAACGGCTCCTTGAACTCTCACATGCGCCGCCGAATTTTCTCGACTCTCAGCTAGGATATCAGTCACATGCGCCGCCAAGACGGCCTTGTCATCCTTCAATATACTTGGCCTAAGAATTTGGTCCTCATTCGTGGTCACATGCACCTACACGCGCCACCTGGGTATCTGTCTGGCCACCACGTGCCGGTACGTGTCGTCATGCGCCAAAGAACTCATGTTGATGTCATCAGGTGACGTCATCTTTCCACGCTAGCATGCCACGCATGCCCTAAGCCACATCAGCCCTAGACATGTCATTAGCCACGTCAGCAATGTCACCTTGTCAGCACCACATCACCTAACTGATCGTTGACCTGGACCAACTCGACTCGGACCACTTGGATCTGACCTATGAGCACTGACCGTTGACTTTGACTAGAAATTGTTAACTCTGACTTTTGCGTTGACTTTTGACCAAAGGTTAAAATTTTCAAGATGGTTTATCTTGCTCAGTTTTTTGCGTAAATTCTGATTTTGGACTCCATTTCTTCATTTGAATCTCCAAAATTGGTCAATTGGCACATTCTTCATTGTGGTTTCTTTAAAGACATTTTTCAAGGTATCTCTAAGTGATCTTCTCATGCTTATCCAACCTCAATCGAGCTTCCACCTTGAGTTTGAGGAAGGGTGTTAGAGATATATATTAGTCATATTAGCCCAATGTAATAGGTCCAAGCCCATTCCTATTTGTACTAGTAGTCTATGGTTTAATCGCCTATATATACTCATGTTAGGGTTCATTGTAACACAAAATTATTGTACTACATTCTTATACAATAAAGATGTAGCCCTTAAGGGATTCCTCCATGGATGTAGAACGATAAGGCTGAACCACGTAACTCTCGTGTTCTCGATATTCCTATTCTATGCTTCTCCTTCTGCATCCACTCTAGCATACACAACATGGTATAACACATCGCATTTGCTAATAATATTACATTTAATATGGTATCAGAGCCAAACTTTGTTCTTGGCATCAAACAAATATCTCTACATAGCAAAGAAGATTCTCACGTGCATACTACCATATGAAGTCACACATGTTTGTTTGCTGGATCCAGACTCCACAGCATCTTGTAGCCACCATAGCTCTGTGCTGTGTCAAAATCCAACAACCAAGCAAGCCGTGGCTTAACTTATTAGATCTGCGCAAATCCATGCTTCGCCTGATGAAACCAACACCACAGAAGAGCTTTACAACCTCCCGCGACCAAAACCCAGGAACCTGATCGCCAATGGCAGCCGCACGCGCCGACAACGGCTCCTGGAACTCTCACACGCACTGCCGAATTTTCTTGACTCTCAGTTAGGATATTAGTCACATGCGTCGCCAAGACGGCCTTGTCGTCCTCCGATATACTTGGCCTGAGAATGTGGTCCTCATTCGTGGTCACACGCGCCTACACGCGCCACCTGGGTATCTGCTTGGCCACCACGTGCCGGTACGCGCCATCATGAGCCGAAGAACTCATGTTGATGTCATCAGGTGACGTCATCTTTCTATGTCAGCATGCCACGCATGCCTTAAGCCACATCAACCCTAGACATGTCATTAGCCACCTCGCTAGCCATGTCAGCAGTGTCACCTCGTCAGCATCACGTCACCTAGCTGACCGTTGACTCGGACCGACCCGATTTGGACCACTCGGATCTGACCTGTGAGCACTGACCGTTGACTTTGACTAGAAATCATTGACTCTAATTTTTGCGTTGATTTTTGACCAAAAGTTAAAATTTTCAAAATGGCCTATCTTGCTCAGCTTTTCGCATAGATTTCTATTTTGGACTCTGTTTTTGCATTTGAATCTCCAAAATTGGTTAGTTGGCACATTCTTCATTGTGGTTTCTTCAAAGACATTCTTCAAGGCATCTCCAAGTGATCTTCTCATGCTTATCCAACCTCAAACCTTCATCGAGCTTCCACCTTGAGTTTGAGGGAGGGTGTTAGAGATATAAATTAGTCATATTAGCTCAATATAATAGGCCCAAGCCCATTCCTGCTTGTACTAGTAGTCTAGGGTTTAGTCGCCTATATATACTCATGTTAGGGTTCATTATAACACAAGGTTATTGTACTACACTCTTATATAATAAAGATATAGCCCTTAAGGGATTCCTCCGTGGATGTAGGCCGATAAGGCTGAACCACATAATCCTCATGTTTTTGATGTTCCTATTCTATGCTTTTCCTTCCGCATCCACTCTAGCATACACAACATGGTATAATACATCGCATTTGCTAATAATATTACGTTTAACAATTTTTAAATTTGAAATGTGCATGGTAGTCACTTCGTGATGGATCATTATCTTTATGACACAGCAATGTGTTTTAATTCATCAAACAAATAAGACATCAATTTATTTATTTTATATACCTATAATACTAATAACAAGATTCTTATGTTTGGGTTTCACTCTTTGAGGTACTAAAATACTCTTAAATTCATCTGTTTAGAAAGTTTAAATAATTTGGTTAGACATATAAAATTACTAATTTAAAAACTCCTAAACTTTTAAATAAAAAAAAAAAAAGTTTCCTCAAGACTTAATTTTTTTTTTTTTTTTTGAGTTTTTGGTTTCCTTACTCCTAATCTTATATATATATATATATATATATATTTTTTTTTTTTTTTGTTTTTTTTTTTTTCAAATCTATTCTTAATTATTTATTTTGAATTAAAAAAAAAAAAAACCCAACTAGTGTAAATATGTTACTATAACTTCTCATCCATAAATTTAGGCACTACCACATATCTTTATTTTTTATGATTTGCCAACTAGTTGTTAAATCTTCTCTTCCCCTCCTCTCTTTCTCTTTGAGGCATAAGAAGAGGTAATTTACTTAATATTTATTCTTTTTTATGTTTTCTTGCTCACATGATTGTATGTATGTTTTTATTTTACACAAGTTTATAGCCCTAAAATGATTTTCTTTAGCTCTCTATAGGCGTTCAAACTTGAAACACTCTTCTAAACTAGAATTGGTATATATTTTAAATGGTCATTTTGTATATAGAAATAGATGGAAAGAATAGTCGATGCAATATAGGGTATTTGAATGAACGTGTTTAGAGGCTAGTGTGTATATATGAGAATTCGAACATATATCTTTTAAACGAAAATAAAAAATTTTACTAGTTAAACTAATAGATCCTATAATAATTTTTTTAGTTTAGAAGATGTTAAAATTAATATAAACTTCATTGCAAAAAGTTACAAACTGATGTGACATACAATAAATATGCATGATTGATATCACTTCAGCAACTAGTAAATAAATATTTAAATTATTTTTCTTTGATTTATGACATGTCAATTTGTAAATTATATAGCATTCATAGCATCACTTCTTTGTCTTTGTGTTTTGTGAAAAAGTGAGAGGGAGATAATATTAACCGACGATTACATTAACCACAATTGTCGGACCATCAATATGACATCACATTTTATTTACTTATATACATACTACTAAAAATATTCTAATATAATTAGCATCGACATATTTGTGATAGTAATATATGGAATAGAATATTTATGGGTATGCAATACAAATTTGTTTTATTTATTTCAAGAATAATTTAAAAAGTAAAGAAAATAAAATAAAATCGTTGTAAAAATATGGTATGAAAAAGAGAATGAAAAAAAAAAAAAAAAAGAGAATGAAAAAAAAATGTAAATAGACATACGTACAAATATATTACTATTTTGAATGAAAATTCAGGACTAAAATAATGACTATATATGTTCAATAATTTCATTTGTTATAAGGCTGAATATTACTGTTAATGTATTACCTCCATATTAATGCAGCTAGGAAGTTAGCTATAGGACATTTAATGCGGTGGTAGCAATTTTCTCTTAGATTTTTATCAGCTTCCCTTCGTCCTATTCCCTTTTGATGCTCATCCTTACCAATAAAATTGTCCGGTGTGTTGTTCTTGATGGCAAGTCAAACCTTTGACCTCTACTCTGCTTAGCCGAGGATGCATTTCTCCTCGGACTATAATTTCCCAAACCTTTATAACTAGAATCCTTCCATAACCTACTGATTCATACGTCTTCGTTAATGTCTAACTGTTCTAAGATAGCTAAATGTCCTTGGACAGCTAAATATCTTTGGATAAGACCCATGGCCCGATATACATTCCTGGACCCTTCATCCCTACAAAAATATTTTTTGTTTTGTTAAAATTGATAAACATACATACGTGTTGTATATGGCAATAATATCTAATCATTCAAAGTATATAAAAAAAAAAAATTAAAAGATTAAAGATTATAATAAAATTATGAAACTAAAAATATTGATTTTGAACGTTTCATTGTTGTTGTATATAATGCAACACATTAATAAAATAATAAAAAATTATACTTTCTATAAAAGTGTTGAAGTTAAATCAAGTGAAAGTAATTGTGTACAAGTATGCTATCAAAAATATTATATAAATGTTTTACATGTTTACTATAGGAATCATGTATTCTAATAATTTTTTTTGTACAAAAATTTAAAAAAAAAAAAAAAACACATTGTCGTATGTGTAATAGATGATATAATACATGCATTTATAAACATGAGACATGTGTTGTACAAATTAATTATTAAAATAAATTATAAATTTTCCTTAGAAGGATGATTTTATTTTTCTTTCTCTTTCTCTATTCCTTGGTAGTTTGGTTATATTTTTGTTATAAGGAATAATAATTTCTTATAAATAGTTATTCTTTAAAATGAGGAATAACTCTCTAAAAGGGTTGTAATAGCTATTCTTTAGTAAGTGCAATAATTTAATATTTAATCATTCAAAGTATATAAAAAAAAATTAAAAGATAAAAAATTATAATAGAAATATGAAAATTTTAAATATATATATAGTATAACATGAAACAAAAAAGATTGATTTTGAACGTTTCATTGTTGTATATAATGAAACACATTAATAAAATAATAAACAATTATACTTTTATGAAAGTGTTAAAGTTTTTTTTTTTTTTTTTTTTTGGGGAAAGAAGATCATGAACTTTATTAAGTAAATCAGCCGTGATCGGCAAAAAGTACATGAGACAAGTGTGGAGGAACATCCTCCATCCACACCAAAAAACTTTTGACATATCTAGCATGTTTAGCTAGGTTGTGCTATAATATTACCAATTCGACCCACATGTGAATACTTAATGTTGTTTCCTGCTACCATCATGGATTTTGCCAAGCTGAGGATATGACCTTATGGAGAAAATGATTCATCATCAGACTGCAGTGCTTTTATAATATTCAGAGTCCTCCTCTAGTATGAATGAGGTGAAACCAAGTCCCTGTGCAAAAGATATTGCTCTAGCTGCTGCCATAGCTTCGACGATATCTGGAGAGAATGGAAGACTTGCTTGCTCAGACAGAGAAGCGAGTGCTTGTCCTCTGCTATCTCAAATAACGACTCCCAAACCCGCTTTGCCCATATCTTTGAATTGGGCTCTGTCAAAGTTTACTTTAATCATACCTTCCGACGGTGGAGACCATCGATGCCGGGATTGACTAAAGTTCCTGGGTTGCGGAACATCATTTGAATTGGCCCGTTGGAAGTCAGCAAGTGCTTGAGATGCTGTTGGAGCTACCTGTGAAAGTGGGTGGTCCTTGGGAGATGTCCGGACTTGGTTTTTGCGATGCCAGAGAGACCACATAACAGACGCCAGCAGCTCCGGAATTTTTTCATTCTTTGTGTGTAAATGAGCACTTCTCTGATAGAGGAAAATGCTTGTGTCTGCCTGAACGAAAAGGAAGGAATTGCGCCCCAAACTTGTGTGAGCTGTGTGCATCCCCAGAGAGCGTGAAAAACTGATTCGGTCTCAAGCTTGCAAAGTTCGCATACATCTTCATTCAGGATGTGCCGTCATTTCAAGTTTTGTTTCATTGGTATAGCATTGTGGCAGGATCTCCATAGAAAATTTCGGACTTTGCTTTGCACATTAAGATTCCAAATTAATTTCCACACACCATTCTTGGGTTGGCCATTCACCACAGGTTGATATGGAGCTTGGTCAGAGGTGAGGAACTGAGTACCAGATTTCACCGTGTAAGTACCTGATGGGGTAAAGGGCCAAACAACAACATCCTCCACTGCACTGGGACACAAAGGAATGCTTAAGATCAACTCTATCTCCTGGGTAGTGAAGAGTCCATACAACATGTTTAGGTCCCACTTCCTCATGGTTGGGTCAATTAGAGCAGAGACTTTCATATCTTCGAAACCCGATACCACTTGAGCTTCAATCCTCGGATGAGCTGTGGATGGCAATCAATCATCGTTCCAAACACTGGAAGTGTTGAAGTTAAATAAAGTGAAAGTAATTGTGTATAAGTATGCTATGGGAAATATTATATAAATGTTTTACTTGTTTACTAGAAATCATGTATTTTTATAATTTTATTTGTACAATAAATGAGATTTTAAAAAAAAAAATTGTCAAATGTGTGATAGATGATATAATACACGCATTTACTAAAACGAGATATGTGTTTTAACGATTAATTATTAAGATAAATTATAAATTTTCCTTAGAAAGATGACTTTATTGTTCTCTCTCTTTCTCTATTCCTTGGTAGTTTGGTTATATTTTTAGTCAAAGGAATAGTAATTCATTTTGAATAGTTATTCTTTAAAATGAGAAATAACTCTCTAAAAGGGTTGTAATGGCTATTCTTTAGTAAGTGTAATAATTTCTAATTTAATATATTTTCAAATAAACAAACTTTTTATAAACACATAACTATTACTAAAATAAAAAATCATCAAAAAAGAACTCATCTCACTCTCAAGTTTAAAGAATATTATTTTCTAGGAAATATAATTGAATAAGTAAGATATTTCCTAAAATAGATCTTAAGTTTTATTCAAATGTTACAACTCACAATCAATCTTATAAATAGTTTTTGTCATTAAATTACAACACATTGTATTTCCAGCAGTTAAGATTATCATTCTTGTCTTAATACTCATTCGATTTACCAAATGTTCCCTAATATTTTTCAGTCAAAGTTGCTTGTTTGCCTTGAACAAAGGCGAAGAACATGGAGAGAAGGGAAAGCAAAGATAACATGAATACACACATGAATTGGGTATGTGATACTAATAAGTTTTGTAAAAAAATGCAGCCAAGAAAAGTATAAACATTGAGAGGACTAATTGAGAAACTAAAAGCCAACGAATATATATCATAGAGGTTCTGAAATCTTTTTTTTTTTTTTTTGCCAAAAATTGTCACGCCATTAATTGAGTATTAGTTGCTTGTTATCAATGCAATGCTCAAATGGGATTTCCATGCCCAATCTATCTATTTATCTACCTATAATATAATATTAAAATTGGATTTTACAACTAGTGGATAAACTCACTTATGAGTGATGACAAATGACGCAATATTTTGTCTATTTAGAATAATGTAGACAAATAATGTCATATGACAATTAGCAATTTACCTATAATTTAATGACACTTCCATGATCAATAATTAATGCCATTGAATATTTCAATACTGGGAAGAATCAAATAGATTTTAATGATAATTATAAATTAAATATAAAATTCCAAGAAGTGTATTACAATGTGATAACAAACTACAATTTATAAACACACCAAACTCTCTAATATAATATAAGCAACCCATGTACAATAAAGTGACAAATATTGTCTTGAAAATATAAATACACCGACCATTAAAATAAAATCATACTCATATAAATCAAACTATATGACTAATCATTCAAATAACAGAAAGTCATTTTATCGTTATTTAGGCCCAACTCGCTTTCTGATCTTAGGTTAGTGTCACGTTTTAGGTCTAGATTCGAGTTAGGAGTTTTATTTTGAGTTGGTCTCCAAATGGGACTTCCAATTGGGTTGAATTTCGGGCTTGTGATTGGAGGTAGGTAATGGTTTTAATAGCCTTTCTAAATGGTCTAGGTAGTTTGGGTTAAGGCCTTACAGGCTTACAGAATGTTCGGAGGATTCTGGTAACCATAGATTAGATTGAATCTTAGATCTAAAGTAGGTTTAGAATCCATTTTGCACAAATTGGTGTCACTTAATGGTGGGCTACAGAAAGGCGTCTTATTAAGCAACTGCCTTTTGAATTTTTCTATTGCAAAAATGGTGTTGTGTAGCAAGGGATAAACATGCATGATCGTTAGGAATCAACATGATTTGTCTTCTCTTTTCTTCTCAAAAAAAAAAAAAAAAAAAAAAATCCTGATTTGTCTTCTCTTAGTATAAACAATATTCACCAAAACTTGAAACTTCTCCATCATTTTAATCTTTAGACTTTGATATCTTACTCCAATATGATGTAATCTTAAATTTCAAGGAAATCTTGTCAGATTCTTTGGGTCCAATTCAATCCAAAATTTGTTTTGTTTTTTCTTGTTCTTGTTCTATGATCTCAGTCTCTACCTCTTCAGAAATATTTTCAGTCTGACTTTGAAGTTCTCAATATTTTCCCAAAATTTCTTGTGCAATATGAAATCTTTGTGTCCTTGATAAATATCAACGGTAAAAGGCACTCCACCAAACCCCACTCACAATGATGGCTCTTCAGGATATGCAATTTGCTGATGACAATTGTAAAACGAAACAAAAGTAATGATTCTTAAAATTTGTCTTTCTAATGATTCAAAACTTCACCTTCAAAAAATTAATGGTGTTGTTGATTGTGGATGAATTGGTGGTAGAGGAGGGTGGTGGGGGTGATGTGCCTTTTTTCTTACAAGTCATGGGCTTTGGTACCATTGAAGGTCCCTAACGTGTGGATGGAAATTTAGTTAGGGTGAGAATCACCAACACAACAATAAAGAGAAAATAATTGGCAAAAATACATTTTTGACCCTACATTTTTGTGCAATTTTTATTTTGGTCCCCACTTTTTTGGAGCTTTTATTTTGATCCCTACATTTTTGAAATCATTATAATTTTAGTCCCTATTGTAATCTTACTAAAGGAAAATACCTTCATGGCACACAGGATGCACAATTGACAAAACTGTTAACTAAGATATAATTTATTAATGTTGTTTGTAATTTGCTAATTAATTTAACAAAATAATTAAGCATAAACATGTAGATAAACATAAACATTAATTTTAAACATATACAAAATATTAATTAAGATTACACAATACCATTCATCATTCATTATTCTCTCACACATTATCCATTACCATCAAGTAAAAAATTTGCAAAGAATTAACAAGAGTTCAGCTAGGCCGACAAAACTTTTGATTTTAATTTCACCTACATTGATGGTATACTTATCAACTATCAAATTCATATTCTTATCCTTTGTTTTTGTCCCTCCAAAATATTAAATAAGTAATAGTTATACACATATCGTTGTATAGATATTTTGGTTATGGTCATATTATATATTTATAAAATCAATTTAATAATTTTTTTCCCTATAAAACTGTTTGATTTAAGGATTGTCATAGTAAAGGTTTAGGTAAACTATCTGGCTAAACTACATAGTTTATGGTTTGACTAAGGTTGCCCAAACAAATATGGTTTACTTTTCTTCATACAAGTACGCAGAACAACTAAAAGGACAACCATATTAAACTATGCATATAAAATATATAAAAAAAAAAAAAAAAAAAAAAAAAAACCAATAGAAGAAAATTGTGTGTGAAACAGTGAATTTTTGCTCACCAAATTTGACTAAACGAAAAAAGTAGTCTAGGAACACAACAAAATGTCACAAAACCTTGATTTTCAATCATGATAAGTTTTAGTTTGATACATTATTAATTATTTTATAGAATTTTTATCTCCATAATGTCTCATTATTCTCGTGCCATATGCAGGCATTTATAGTGTAAGCCTTGACATCTACCTTATAGATCAATTTTGAAGAGTACTACACACACACACACACACACACACACACACACATTAATAACTATTTTATCAATCAAATGTTTAAATTTCAAATTTTTGTAGTCCAAAATTATACATAAAAATTAAGTTTATGAATCAAATAGTAAATAACATCCACACTTAGCATAAATTTTGATATGTGTTTTAAGAACATAAAAAACATGTAATTCAATAGTTACATTTTCAAATATGTAATCATATTAATTGTTTTAGTGAGAGTTGAAGTCTTAAGTTACAATTAAGTTTATGGCCAAACTTTGGTTCTCTTAAAAATATATTAGGCCTTTCAAACCAAAAAAGAAAAAGTCATATAAAAAAGATGTTATTGAATTAAAATTTTGAAAGAGATGTAGTTTGTAGTTATCACGACCCAAACCTGTACTTTAGGATTTAGAGCATGACCGGCATGTTAATATCAAGTTTACCTCAATACTAACACAAACCAACCTAAACTGAAGGGGCTTATCAAGAATTGTTTCTTGAATTCCTGCTTATTTTCTTACATAAAACCATAATATACAAAAATGATGAAAACTTGAAATTTCATTTCCTTTGAACTTGGAAAGATTACCACTTGGCTAAAATGTCAGGTATTCATGCAAATATTACATAGCTAAACGTTTAGCAAACTCTTATTACAAACCTAACCCCAAAGACATACAACCGAGGTTTAAAACAAACTAAGATACTGAATTACATCTGTGCTCAAGAATCAAGTACATCTTGATTCATCCTATACAACAAAAGAGTTAAACTACTATACAACAAAAACTCTATAATTTAACAAACGAGAAATCATGAAATCCTTGCCACCTTTAACACTCTCACTGCTTCTAAGAAGAACCTGTGCACTGAAATATAAAAGGGTGAGCTGCGAAGCCCAGTAAGGTTTTTAAGCTCCATGGGTCTTTAATAAGAATGTATGTAAATCAATTATTTTATGGATATTCCAGCTTTGATAATATAGCTTCATATTATTCACGTTGTTATTAAAATAACGTATGAACTTTCAAATAAACTACTTCATTTTCCTTTCATATAATAATAAAAGGACATAATAAGAAACGTAAACATAATTCCGTTATCTTATTTTTAAAAAGACTATAAAATGTTTCATTATAAACTTCTTTTCATGAGAGCTTTTACCTTTTTATAATGCATTTAAACAAAATCATTCTCTCATGATCAATAATGTAATATAGTTGTTCATAACATATTGGTTATTCCGTATCTGATAAGTCTGTACAGAGAAGGCCTCATCACATTTGGATACCCTTGTGTGTATGATATTGTCCTCTTTGGGAGGCCTGATGGCACATCCCCTCAAGGTTTTATTCCTCCCCGCCATTCATACACATTGGAAAGAAAGCCTTATTCAGATTAGAGTTACGAGCAGTCCCATTTCCTCTACTTTAAATGGCCAAACAGATAACATTTTTCCATGGAAAGCCAGTAATTAACCCCTACTGGCCAAGTTCAGATCACCAGAGGACATAACCCGAAAACATTTCTAGACTTATACATTATACTGAAATTTCTTATTTTGCATAATATTCCATAATAATAGCATATTCATCTCATTTTTAAATATTATGTTCGTGATATAGATAATGGCATCAATATGCTAAAATTTTCATGTATATAAGCTTGCACAACTCACGAACATATATTTTACTTAAATCATGCTTATATGTAATATCTTTAATTAAAAAGTTTTAATGCATAACACTTTTTGAAATAATCTTTATACTTATCAAAACCACATATCTCAAATCCCTTACCTAAAAACAGAAGGCGCGAGAGATTTTACAAGAGGAGCTCAAGTGTCCGTGTTCTCGTTCTCGTCACCTAAATAAAAAACCAAAACTTATTATTGACAAACTCTTTCTAAGTCTTTAAACTTATATCTCAAACACAACCTAACTCTCAAACTCAAGAAAATCTTAATTCCCATCATATAAAGTTCCCCAAAGCATATGATACAATCATCAAACACATTATGCATCCAAACCATAGAGAAACCAAGGCATAAAATTTATATGATCCAAACATACCAAAGGATGAGCATATTAAATTATAGCTCAAAAAATTCACCCTAGCTTCAAAATTAAATCCACAAAATCAGAGTTATCTTACCCTGTTTACTGCTCATTACAGCAGCAAAAGCCCCATTTGTAAAATACGAATGGGCTGTTCACACATATCCAAATGTCATGAAATTTTATATAACTACTTCCTTGTATGTCCAGTATATACCATAAAAATTTCGGATTCAAATCATAAAACCATGATTTATTAAAAATCATATAAGACAACATGTTCAAATCTGTCCTGGCAGAAATTCATGCAACTTAAAAATTAAACCATTATTTTTCTACTCATTCAATTGCTGTGAGACCACTTCCATAACAACCATATATGTCTTAGAATTCATAAAAACTACTCCTGGCATCCTAATTCACCGAAAATGATTTAATACATAATTTTCTTGTTGTAAACATCAAATCTGTCACAGTGACAGCTTCAGCACATATTCTTTCTAAAATCAGCAACAAATAGCATTTGGCCTTCATTTCATTTGGGTATTTTTATACCCAATCAATACATATTAAATTATCCTAATAATCATCCAATAGACCAAAACTCCATCACCTTTTCAACTTAAAAAAATAGGATCACAAGTTCAGTCTCACAAATCAGAACAGAGGATAAAGAATGAAAATAAACAAACAATCATACTATCCAAGTACACAAAATCAGATGAGGTTTAATTTACTACCACACACTTTAAAGATGAAATCCTAGTGTTTAGGCTCTTAATTTCTACTTTAGAGTGAGATTTCTATGATTTTTGGTGAAGAGTGAAAGAGAGGTACAGCCGTGTAAGAGCAAAGGAAGGAGAGAAAAAGAAGAACAAAGAAAGAGGAATAGAGAAAGTAGGGCTGGACTTTCTGATTCAGCAAAAGAAAAGATAAGGGAGAAGACTTTTGGGGTAGGATACGTGTATTGCAAGGTAAAAATATCACACCCACCTTTTTACATTTTTTAGCATTTACACTTTTCACCCCTTATAAACATATATATCTAGAAAGTCCCACACAATAATATAAGTTTTCATATATATCCCTACCTTTATAAACTTCTTTCTACAACATTAAAAATAGCATGTATCTTCTATAATATCACAAAATCAAAGTTTCATGCACTTAAAAGTAATTAAGATAACAATATGCATATAAACTCATAAATTAATTATGCAAATAGGTTGGGGTATTACAGCAGCATTAATAATAAGACTATCATGCAACGATTTCACCAAAAAAAAAAAAAAAAAAAAAAACCCTCATAGAAGGAAATTTTAAGACTTTAGGTTCTTGTATATGTTTTTTGTTGTTGTTATCGTTGTCAATAATATATAAATTTATATTTTTATTAAATTTTATATAATTTAAATTTCTTAATGACTACCTTAAACATAAATTTCTGAGCCCCACCGAAAATAATCTTCACATCACCCATACAAACCAATTAAGAAAACTTATCCTATTTTTGTTTTTCCTTAGCTAAGACCAATTATAGGCGTTAATTTGCCGACCGCATAGCCTTAAATTCTCCTCCCTTTCATGACTTCTTATTGGAGCAATGACAAATTGACAATTATAAATACCCTTTATCAAACTTCTTCCCCTTTAACCTTCATTTCATATATACTTTTCTCCCTGATCCCTTAAAATTTACATCTCTTAATTTCCAAGTACTTATCTTTTTGGAAGTCATGAGTCACTACGATCAACAACAAGCTCCTGGTAAGAATCTGAATATTTTGTTAATTTATAAGTGCCTGTGTAGTATATGTTAATTTCCAAAGTATTATTTCTCTGCTACTATTATATTATCTTCTTCTTTTTCCTCCTTGGAAACTTAGGATTTTTTTCACTATATCTTTTGAAAAATTCTCTTTTGGAACTTATATATATATATATATATAATGATAAAAGATAATATACTATCTTGTGTATCAAATATTTATTTATTTTTTTAAAAAAGAAAAAAGAAAAAAAGAGAGATTATAGTTCAAATAATAAACAACATAATTGGTTTACCCTTTAAGAATAAAGTCAACCTAGCTAGAATCAGGTAATGAAATTTTTAAAAAGATTGATCCACTAAAAAGTTATTAAATTGTGTAATAATGAAAAGTTTAAACTATGTGTAATTTGATTTTAACCTCTATAAATATATTTTTATTGATCGTTTTGATATTTCAGTCATCATCACTTGGAGTACCAGTACTAAGAAAATTTATTGGAATAACTTATTAAGTCAACGAATTTTTAGAAGAAAGGTTTGTTTGATTGGGTTCATATCTTTTATAATTTGCAGTGGCATATCCCTCACCGGTGACTGCCTATCCAGCACAACCTCAAGGCCCTTATGTAGCACCACCACCACCAATGGGTTATCCCACCAAGGTTGACTCTGGCTATCCTCAACACACTGCTCCAATAGAAACTGCAACTAGGGGTGATGATGGGTTTTGGAAAGGATGGTATGTGTTTACATATTATCTTTCCCATCTGTCTTTATTTCTTGGAAAATGCCAGAGTTACAAAATACTTTACAATATTATTTACTAAATACTAATGTGATGAGTAGTTATTGATAAGTATAAAAGTGTAAAAGTGATGTTAGTGATCGGCCCAGATGAGAACCAGTAAAAATAGGTTACATTAGTAGTTTGTAAAAATATTGTCAAATAGTTTGTGGTTGTAGCATTACTCTTTATTTCTTTGGTGAGATTTCTCTCTAAGTAAATGTCTTTATTTTGTTACCCTTTTTGTAATTTATTTGTTTGCTTTTTATTTTCAGTGTTGCTGCCCTGTGCTGCTGCTGGGTCTTTGATGTGTGCTGTTGCTGAGAGCCTGAAACTATATATTTAATTTATTTAGAAGCCTAATAGTAGTAGATCATCATATATAAAACAATAATTTCTCTCCTTTGAAAAGAGAAATAATATTAGCAATTTGAAGGCAAAGGTGATATCAGTACAGAATTTGAGAATGTGTAATTATTAAGTACTGTTTTCGGGTATGATATTTGGAATAATATGGTGATTATGTCTAGATTTATTACAGAAGGATAAAGCATGTGTCTTTGTGAGAATGAGTATTACTATGTGTTTAAATTCTGTGTGAAGAACTTTTGTAACTCAATTGATATTTTAATATTTAAAGTTGTTATTTACAATTATTTTGTGTTGGTTTTAATTCCTTGTCAAATTTGATTATAATTTTGTTCAATCATGTTTACCCTGTATTTTATGTGGGATTTTATTGTAAGGGTTGTGTGTGAGAGAGTGTGTGAAGACTCAAGCTCTCATTGAAGACCAAGCGGATTTCATGAGAAAATTCGCGAGAAGCTATCCTGCAAAGTGAGCCACGTGTAGAGCACATGACTGGAATACGAAGAGTCATGACAGCTGGTTTTCGCGAGTTATTCGCAAATAAGGTCTTCTCGCGAAATACTCACGAAACATTATGTTTTTCTATTTTGGCATATCTACTTCACCATATTTTCACCCACACTATTTATACCCTAATTACTCACATATTGTAAGGAGTGTTTTTCAGAGAAAAAACCCTAGCATACACACTTGAGAGTTAGAGATTGTTATACCCACAATCATCTACACATTTATACCCACAATCATCTGCACATTTCCTTATAGTTTTCCTCTACTACTACCTCTCCATCTCTAAATTCTTGAGAGGTTGATAGCTCAGACACTTACCACAACCAATCTGAGTGTTAAGTGAGGTTTTGGTATTGCTAGGAAGCATTGGAAGAAGCCAATCATTGGTGGATGCAATTGGGCTAAATTGCATGATCCGAGCAAGCTAGAAAAGACAAGGGTTTGTCAAGTTAGTTGGTAGCAGGAGCTTGGAGGACTCAATTACATGGGGTAGACTAGGTTTGGAGGGTCTTTTGTTATTCATGTACTCTAACTTATTCTCTAATGAATCGATTTATCGCTTGGAGGGCGGTAGAGAAATTTTTTACCAAATTCTTCGGTTTCCTCTTCGATAACACATCTTGATGTTATCTTGTGTTTGCATCATTCTTTCCTACTCTTTTAACTTTCATTTTATTGTTGATATTTGTTGAATATGGCTTAGAGTAGTTTTATCGTTTGTTCGCTTGCATTTACTCTTATTTCGCACTTAGTTTAAGTTAAAGCAAAAACAACCAAGCCGTAACTTTTAATTGGGAGTCTAAACAAGCTCTTATGTTTTCACACAAATTCGAGCTTTCATAATATTTTTAACAAAGCCGTTCATGATTTAAACCTCTATTCCTAACTCTCAAAAAAAAAAAAAAAATGATGACTTAGTTATTTTAAAAAAAAAAAGTTCTGCCCTTCAAATAGTGATGTATATATTATCTATTCATTTGGCATAAAATATCATATAAATTGCCTATTTTGTGGGTTAAGAGCACACACCAAAACAATCATACATTCAACAAATAGTCATATATATTTCACGTTAATCGGCATCATCAAATGTCAATTGGTATTTATTAATATTTTAACACCATATAGTTATATTATTTAGTAACCCATGATATCTGGTTAAAAAAATTATTTTGTTAGAAACTTGTTAAGAATTTTTTTAATAAAAAGAATAATAATTGAATTTGCAAAAGTTTGATCAAGCTTTTTCCAACACATGCCTATTGGTTTTGGTAGGTTTCCCAACACGTGGGTGATGGTTTTTATTAAGGTTGCGTTTGACATTAGTTGAAAAAACGGTTTTTATTTTATTTTATTATTTAGTTTATATTTTATTACTATTCAGTTTATTTTTACTATTATTTGTATGTTTTATTACACTTTTTGGTACTATTTATGAGTTTCATTGTACTATTTCAGTTAGCTTGTAGCTTTATCTACAGTACTTTTAGCAAAAATAATTTAGTTTCAACTAAATAAACTATTCTTAAATAGACATTAAATGAATTTTCAGTTTCAGTTTCAGTTTGGTCTTGGCAAGCGCATGTGTGTATATAAGCTAAGGCATGTTGGAGTGTTATGGAAGTTTATTTTATTTTATTTTATTTATTTATTTATTTTATTTTATATTTTTATTTTTTGAGAAGAAAATGGATTACCTATTAATTTGTTGATAATAAACAATTCAAATCTAAAATCATAGTTAATAGAATGTGTGGTAGAGCATAAGTGTAATACATTAGGTTCCTCAATTGAATTCAAACACATAGCTACAATGAATTTAATTATCCTTAAAAAATATTAACATTATATATATGGTATTAGTCAAATAGCACTTTATAATTCAATAGTTACAATGTGAGAGGGAAATTTGAATTCTAGATGCCTCGGTTAGAAACATTAGAATATACCAACCAATTGAGTACAAAGCTCTTGGCAATACAAATAGCATTGTAGAGTTAGTAAAAAAAAAATATTAAAAAAAAAAAAAATCTCTTTTGTCAACATATTTTGATTTATAAAATAGCTAGTATTCAAGATTAAAAGGGCATTATTTTTCAAGATTGACAGCTAACAGCCTAGTAGTGTATTGGTATAAAATTCTCTATAAATAATTTATGAGAAGTGTTACGTTCATAACATTTTCACACCACTTCTACCAGTGTAGGATCTCTTCATCTTCTTCTTCTTCTTCTTTATTTTTTATTTTTTATTTTTATTTTATTTTATTTTTTTACCTTGTATGCATTTTACCTTGCAAGTATTGCTAGCACAAATTTTCATTCTTGCATGCTATTTTACACAATTTTCAATCCGCTTCTCCGTACTATGTTGGGAATTTTCTACCTTTTGCTGGTTTTTCCGTCCTTTTTAATTGCAGGCTGAGGTATAGGCACTTGCACAGACCACGGAAATATTAAATTCTCTTGTTTGATTTCAAAGCATAATAAGTCTAAGCATGAGATTATCATGAAATGTAGCATTGTTCTAAGTCTGAGATTACCATGAAATGCTTGGAGTTGTTGAGGTGGCAGGTATCGGAGGCAATTAGTCAAAGTCTAATTGCTTAATCCCTGAAACCTCCTTATGGTTAGTCAATTCAAAGGATGCATATCCAAATGGACCAAATGCCTTAAAATTTAAGAGAGATTGATACATTTCACCTAAAATTAGAATTTAGAAGGCGACAATGACACTGGGCAGACTTTAGTTGCTCTCTCTCTCTCTCTCTCTCATGCATGAATTAGAGTTTTTAGAAAAAAAAAATGTAAATATTATTAAAAATAAAGTTCAATTTATACTCTAAAGAATTTAAAATCTTTTACTATCAAATTAGATTTAATTATTTATAATTTATTAATGTTGTTTGAATTCGTTAATGAATTTGACAAAAATAAAATAAGCATAAACATGTAGATGTACATAAACATAAACATTTATTTAAAACATATAAAAAAAATTAATTAAGTTTATAAAATACCATTTTTCATTCTTCATTCAAAATTCTCACACACATATCATCCAATACCATTAAGTAAAAAGTTTGTAAAGATTTAAAAAGAGTTTAGCGAGGCTGACAAAACTTTTAATTTTAATGGCATCTGCACTGATGCTAAACTTATCAACTATGAAACTCACACATGCACACGCATTATAGTTTTTCGAAAAAATATGCAAATTTTACAAAAAATAAAGTTGAATTTATACTCTAAAGAATTTAAAATCTTTTACAGGTAATATTAGGCTATAAAACTATCAGTTTGGATTTAATTATTTGTAATTCATTAATAAATATAACAAAAAAAATTAGCATAAACGTGTTCATAAACATAAACCTTTATTTTAAACATATAAAAAAAAATTAAGTTTATACAATACCATTCATCATTCTTCATTCTTGCATACGTCATCTAATACCATCAAGCAAAAAGGTTGTAGAGATTATTTAACAAGAGTTTAGCGATGCTGATAAAACTTTTAATTTTAATGGCATCTATGTTGATGCTAAACTTATCAACTATCAAACTCAGAAACCCATTTTGGAAACTCTCATCTACGCAGACTACACTTTAGGGCTGTTGAACACCTTTTTCACTAGCGTGAAATACTTTCACATGCCACCCATTCCAACAATCCCGATTGTTATTAATCCAAGGCTATGATCCAAGGGCATGCTCTCAAGCTCGCCCGCTTTCTCCCTAATGATTTCATCCATGCCATTAATGTCAAGAGACATTTAATTTGAAAATTTGAATTTCTTTTTGTGAATTGTAACACTTGGAACTAAAATTTTGCTAAGATTATTGTAGTCAATGTTCAATTGCTTCTTCATCTTCCTTAAAAATATTTTATCCCGAAGAAGAGCGATGAAGTGCAACAAATTCTTGTTGCACTGCTTGCACTTATACCTTGCACAAATTCAGCTCTTGGCCAATAAGTCATTGAGGTCGTATATATAGCCATTTGAGGGCGTTGGGGATACCCCTGATTCTGAACATATAAGTCAGCTGAGTTCCTGTCTCCATTTGTTTTTCAATTTCTTCAATAAGGGGGAAGCTAGCAAACAATATACTTAGTATATATTGTTTTTCAATTTATGTTGTGTTTTCAAAACAAATATATATAAAAAAGCTCTTCTAATATATATATATATATATATATAAAGTAAATGACTGAAGGAATATATGAAACATTGTCCATTGCATTAACTATTTATATATATATTGTGGTGGGCAAAAATAAGTCAAACTTACCTTTTTCCTCACTCAATTAATTTATAGAGGCTGGATGCTAATCAACCTTTAATACCCCTATTTAAACGTGTTTGATTAACTAAAAATGAAAGGGTCAACGCAAGTATAAGTGTATAAGATGAAAGTTGGTCGAAAGGAGCCTCGGGTTTGATCGGAGGTGCTGGTTACACTTGTTCTTGGCTTACAATTACACTCTTATATTCTTCTTTATTCTCTAATCTTTTTCATCCTTTTTTACAGAGGTCTTTCCACCTTATATAGCCTCTCAGGTCGTATTTTAGCCTTCCACTTAGAGGGTTTGGGTTTATTTCCCTTGATACTTGTCCTATCAAGACTTCACTTGAAGGCTTCTATACTTGGCTATAAGCTATGATGATACTGTTTAGAGGTCATTTTCTCATTAATGTAACCAGCTAAGTGGGTTCAAAGTATTGAATGCGGAGGTGATGAATGCTTCATTTGAACTCTTCCCTTTTTTGCTTGTCGACAAATCTTCCTCATTTTCCTCGATTTATGCCCAATGGTCTTCAAAACTGGTCCTCGGCCCTTCTGAAGACATAAGAGTATCCTCGAGGTCCTTAGGCATTATAGTCTCCCTAGGCTTGTGATGCGTTGTTTATATGTTTCCCATGGGTGCGCTGTTAGTGCCTTCTGAGGTTAATTTTTCTAACATTGGACTTCTCGCTTTTGACCATATCCTTAAATTCTCATCCTCCCACAATAGCCCCCCCAAAACCTCACCTACCACTCTTTCTAGGGAAGGGTGGTTTTGGTAATTGTAGGGAGGCCTTTAGCAAATTCCAGATGCGTTTCCACGTAGGGGTGTCTTTTCACCTGATTTGAGACACGCTCCTAACACTTTAGAATCCATGGTGCAGTAGTAAATGCAACGGACGACTCCTTGTCTCCCACATTCTACGGTGAGATTATGATCCTATAGTCCTCATATTTCACTTTAAAGGAGCGGGAAAATTGCTGCTCATTTCTTGGCCCCTATAAAAGGAGGGGATGGGGTGACTTTTCCCCATTTTTACCTTTAGCTGAGAAAAAATCAATCCCTTTCTAGATAACTCGTTCAAGGAGCTCTTTCTCTTTTGTTTTCTTGTAAGTGTCTCATGATTCTTCTTTTTATTAGAATCAAGATCTCTCTTCTTTCCTATTTTTCTTAGGAATGGGTAGGTTCTTTAGCTTAGTTGACACCCCCGAGCACAAGGAAGAGTTTAAGAAATGGTATAGGATTCCTAGTGATGTCACCATAGAACATTGCCACTAAGGAGAGTGGCATGAGAAAAGGCCTTCCAAGGCTATAGTAATTCCAATAATAGCATTTATAGAGGGGGGAATGAGGATTCCCATGGGTAGGATAACTAGGAATATTTTGGGTCCTTTTAGACTCTATCCCACTTAGTATGCCCTTAACATGTTTAGAATATTAAGTAGTACAGATGTGATAAACGAGAAAATGGGTGTAAATCTCACTTATCATGATGTGTTGTGTAGATAGCACCCCAAGACTCAAATCAATAACAGTAAATAAGTGAAAATTAAATAACAAGTACAAACAAAGAACACAAAAATTTACGTGGTTCGGCAAACTGCCTACCTTCACGGAGATGACGGAGAAATTTCACCATAAAAGAATAGGGAGATACAATAGTGCACAAGAACACTCTCAAGAAACCCAAATCCCAATACACCTTAACTCTCTCACACCCATAAGACAAGAAAACACTATTCTTCTTCTTATGTGGTTGCTGCTAGGTTTTTAGGAATTACTCTTCTCACATGGCTACACTTTCTAGGTTATTAGAAATTTTTTCTATTACTATAACTAATAACATATATATAGGGATATATGTTAGGTCGGGTGCCTTGGACTCCTAATACAACAAGTATTTGGTATTATGTTGACTTAGGCTTGGCAATACAAGCCACACGACCCACATCAACAAATCTCCACCTTGCCTTGAATTGATTAAGCTACACGAGCAAACTCCTCCATCGCCTCCACCTTAGCCCTTAAGGGCTTACAAGCTACAAACATCAACCAAGTCCAAGTAGCCCTTGAACTTGTCTGTTGGAGCTGGTTTTGTCAACACACTAAAGGATTTCCAAATCTTAATTCTTCTGTAGTGGCCCCATCTCTTCTACATCCCTGTAAGATAATGGATCTCCACTGCTAGTTATGAGAGCAAAGTTAACCATGTCTTCAAAGCCATATTTCTGTGGTGCTTTATGGACCCGCTTCACTCTATCTTTAGCTATTGAATAAGACTCTTCTTGTTGTTGCTGTGGATCAATCTGAGCATCACCCTTATCACTAGGTGAACTATTCTCATCAAACTCCATCTCAACAGTTAATTTTTCTTGTGAACTATCATCACATATCTCTACTTCATTCTGTTTCAACATAAAGGTTTCGTCAAATATGACATCTTTGCCAGTCACCGTTTTCTTTGAGATTAGATCCTAAAGCCTGTAACCTTTAACACCTTTTTCAAAACCAAGAAATACACATTTTCTTGACTTCGAGTCTAATTTAGAACGCTCTCTACTTTGCACATGCACATAAGTTGGATAACCAAAGATTTTTAGACTCGAATAATCAATTGGTCTACCTGACCAACCCTCTTCTAGAATCTTGAAATCTATTACTGATAATGGAGATCTATTAATAACGAAGTTTGTTGTGTTAATTGTCTATGCCCAAAACACCTTAGGCAACCCTGCATTCAATCTCATGCATCTGGCTCTTTCTGCTAAGGTTATGTTCACTCTTTCTACAACCCCATTCTGCTGTAGAGTTCCTTTAACTGTGAAGTGACGAGTAATGCATTCTAATTCACAAAATATTATGAATTCTTTATCTACTCTAGTCCATTATCTGTTCTAAGTTATTTTATTTTCCTGTTAGTCTGATTCTCGACTTGTGCTTTCCACTTTTTAAATATGCCAAACACATCAAACTTATTCTTCATAAAATAAATCCATACCTTTTTAGAGTAGTCATCAATAAAATTGACAAAATACTGAGCATCGCTATGAGAAGAAACTGATACTGGATCCCAAACATCTAAATGAATGTAGTCAAGAACACCCTTATTGTATGAGAGTCTGTCTTGAAACTGACTTTATGCTGCTTCCCATACACACAATACTTGTAGAAGTCTAGCTTACATGTCTTCACCCCCTTCAATAAATTTCTTTTGTGCAACTCTAAAATACCACGTTCACCAATATGGCCAAGTTGCATATGCCATAATTTTGTGTCGTCAGTGCTGGACTCCATTAGAGCGGTGACTGCAACTCTTCCTACAACTGTGTTCTCAATCAATTTGTAAAGTGTGCTTACTTTCTGTCCCTTTATCACCATCAAAGCACCTTTGATAATCTTCATGAGTCCACCCTTTGATGAGTATGAATAGCCTAAATCATCCAATACTCCTAAAGAAATTAAATTCTTTTTAAGATCTAGAACATGTCTGACATTACGAAGAACTCTCACAACTCCATCAAACATCTTGATCTTCACAGTACCAATTCCAATAACTGGGCATGTAGCATCATTACCCATTTGGACCATACCACCGTTGTAAGGCTTATACATGTCAAACCAATCTTTCTTTGAAGTTATATGATATGAGCATGCTGAATCTAAAACCTAAGATTCCAAGAGAACATTGCTATTTGATGAGACTAAAAGTAAATCTACACCAACTTCACTATCATCTAATGTTTCTTCAGCAACACTAGCTGATTCTAAGGGCTTTTTTCCTTTCTTCTTCTCCTTTAAATGCTCTTTCAACTCTTTACATTGATTCTTGTAGTACCCTTTCTTGTGACAATAAAAGCACTCCACATCTTCCTTTGCACGTAATTTAGACTATGATCTATTCCTGTTGGAGTTTCATCCTCTTGACCTACTTCTACCCTTATTGCTTGACTTAGACTTTACAATAAGTCCATCAACCTAAAAACCATTGCCATCTTGCTTCATCTTTATGTGTGACATAAGAGCACTAGCCACCCCTTCGAGTACTATAATCTTTTTCCTGTACATCAACGTAGTCACTAGATGATCAAAAGAAGTAGGAAGCAATGCTAACAAGAGTAATGCTTTATCTTCGTCCTTATAATTCACCCCAAAATTTAACAGTTTGGTGTTAAACATGTTAAACGTATTAAGATGCTCCAACAAATTAGAACCCTCATTCATATGCAAACTATATAGTTGCTTCTTCACATACAACTTGTTCGTCAGATCCTTTCTCATATAAAGACCTTCTAGTTTTTCCCAAACCTTCTTTGCAGTCTTTGCTTCTAGGATGTTATGAATGACCTCATCACCTAGGTTGAGACGAATAGCGCTATCTGCTTTCTCATCCATCTCTACCCATTCTACATCCTTCATCGTTTTTAGTTTCTTCTCCTTCCCAAGCAAGGCCTTATGAACTCCTTGTTGAATTTGGAGATCCTTCATCCTCCTTTGCCAAAGAGAAAAATTTCCCTTACCACAAAACTTCTCTACATCATACTTTGTGCTTGACATCTTTACTGTGTTCAAAGGATTGAATCTTAACCTGGCTCTGATTTGTTATGTTGATAGCACCCTAGGACTCAAATTAATAACAGTAAATAAGCAGAAATTAAATAACAAGCACACACAAAAAACACAAGAATTTACGTGATTCGGCAAACTGCCTACCTCCACGGAGACGATGGAGAAATTTCACTATAAAAGAATAGGAAAGACATTAGTGCACAAGAACACTCTCAAGAAACCCAAATCCCAATACACCCTAACTCTCTCTCACCCACAAGACAAGAAAACACTATTCTTCTTCTTATGCGGCTGCTGCTAGGTTTTTAGGAATTACTCTCCTCACACGGCTGCACTTGCTAGGTTATTAGAAATTTTTTCTATTGCCGTAACTAATAACATATATGTATATAGGGATATATGTTAGGTCGGCTGCCTTGGACTCCTAATACAACAAGTATTTGGTATTGTGTTGTTTTGGGCTTGGCAATATAAGCCACACTGCCCACATCAACATGATGTAAATTGGGTATATAGTTGCCAGAATAATAAGGAGGCAGGATATTACCTAAAAACTAAGGTCCCCGCCGTTTGGCTAATTTCATGCCTCCCCTAGACCAATAAAGGCATGGACGAAGACTTCCTTATCATTTCAGGGGAATGGCATGAAGGATTGCACTATCCGACCAAGGATGGTACACTAGGTGAGATTGCCTCCCCTAAAAATCATATATTTTTATAATTTTGTTTGTACAATAAATGAGATTTTTTTTTATTAAAATTGTCGCATACGTAATATATATAATACACGCATTTGTTAAATGAAACATGTGTTGTACCGATTAATTATTAAAATAAATTAAAATTATCCTTACAAAGATGATTTTATTGTTCTAACTCTTTCTGTATTTCTTGGTAGTTTGGTTATAATTTTATTATAAGGAATAATAATTCCTTATAAATAATAATTCTTTAAAATGAGGAATAACTCTCTAAAAGATTTGTAATAACTATTCTTTAGCAAGTGCAATAATTTCTAAAATTAATGTATTTCCAAATAAACAAACTTTTTATAAACACATAAAAATTACTAAAATTAAAAAAAAAAATCATCAAAAAAAGAACTCATCTCTCTCTCATTTTAAAGAATATTATTTTCTAGGAAATATAATTGAATAAGTAAGATATTTCCTAAAATAGATCTTAAGTTTTATTCAAATGATACAACTCACAGTCAATCTTATAAATAGTTTTTGTCATTAAATTATAACACATTTTATTCCCACTAATTAAGATTATCATTCTTGTTGTAATCCTCATTCGATTTACCAAATGTTCCCTAATATTTTTCAATCAAAATTGCTTGTGTGCCTTGATCAAAGACGACGAACATGGAAAGAAGGGAAAGCAAAGATAACATCAATACCCACATGAATTGGGTATGTGATACTAATAAGTTTTGAAAAAAAATGCAGCCAAGAAAAGTATGAACATTGAGAGGACTAATTGAGAAACTAAAGGCCAACGAATATATATCATTGAAGTTCTGAAATCTTTTATTTTTTTCCCCTAAAATTGTCACACCATTAATTAAGTATTAGTTGCTTGTTGTCAATGCGATGCTCAAATGGGATTTTCATGCCCAATCTATCTATCTATCTATCTATAATATAATATTAAAATTGGATCCTATAACTAGTGGACAAACACACTGATGAAAAATGACACAATATTTTGTCTATTTAGAATAATGTAGACAAATAATGGCATTTGACAAATAGCAATCTATATATATATATATATAATTATAATAAGTGAAGTTGAGAGAAACTCAAATTAGAGTTCTAAATTAGAGTTCCAATTTTGCACCACGTGTCCTAAATTATTTATTTCTTAATTTTTGAATCAAATGTTGGACCACATCATAAATATTCATTTAAATGAGTTACTAAGTACAAAAACCAAAGAGTCTAAAATAAATGAATCATAAAAAAGAAAAAAGTGCTTCACAATAAAAAAAAAAAAAATATGGACAATTTTCATTTTATACATAATAATATCCTTACAGAATTTTTTAAAGAGTTAACAAAATATAAAAATGACTATCAATAGTATTTAAATTATATATATATATATATATATATAGAAATTATATTATGCATCTTATTGTATATCTTTAAGTATATCCATGCATATGCATGGAGTTACAAGTTAGTTTACCTATAATATAATAACACTTTCATAATCAATAATTAAATGCCATTGAATATTTCAATACTGGAAGAATCAAACAGATTTTCATGGTCATTTTAAATTAAATATAAAATTCCAAGAAGTGTACTACAATGTGATAACAAACTAAAATTTATAGGAAAATTATTGAATACTCCGAGAACCATAAATGCTTACTCTCTTCTCTCACATAAATTGTGGGTTCCACTATGAATTTAATTAATGAGACCCACAATTATGTAAGAGAGATGAGTATGCAATTATGATAATAGGAATACTCAATATTTACCCCAATTTACAAACACACCAAACTCTCTAATATAATATAAGCAAATCAAGTACAATAAAGTTCCAAATATTGTCTTGAAAATATAAACATACTAACCATTAAAAGAAAATCATACTTATATAAATCAAACTATATGACTAATCGATTCTAAAAAAAAAAAAAAAAACTATATGACTAATCATTCAAATGACAGAGTCATTTTAACGTTAGTTAGCCTCAACTCACTTTCGGGTCTAAGGCAATGAAGTCGATACCGTACCGGTTGCATACTGGTATCGAAACATTAACGTTTCGTACCGGTTTAAATACCGGCCGTACCGGCCATGTACTAGCCATACCGGCCAATTTCGGGCAATACTGGCCGGTACCGGGCGTACCGGTCGGTACAAAAAAAAGTTTTTAAAATTTTTTTTTTTTTTTTAAGTTTTGTAATTTTTGAATTTTTGTTAGGGTAGAATGGTAATGTACCGGCCGGTACAAAAAAAAGTTTTTTAAAAAAAAATTTTTTTTTTTTAAAGTTTTGTAATTTTTGAATTTTTGTTAGAGTTGAATGATAACTTATTTGCATTAACTTATTAGTATTATTTGTTTTCTTAGTATGCAATGGTAACTTTTAAGCTTTCTATTTTTTATATTGTGTGTTTTTTTTTTCCTTTTAATTGATAGTAAAGTCTAAAATTATGAATAATTAGTTTTGAATTGAGGAAATGTTTTATGGTAAACTTTTATATTTATTATAATATATACACACACACACACATACATATATATATATATATATATATATATATATTTATTTTAAAATATAAAAAATAGCGATAAACCCGAAACGGTACACCGGTATTGACCGGTATCCGAAATATACTATACCGCTGGGCAAACCGGTACAGCCTCCGGTACGGTAGTGACTCCCTTGATCTAAGGTTAGTGTCACATTTTAGGTCTAGATTCGAGTTAGGAGTTTTATTTTGAGTTTGTCTCCAAATGGGACTTCCAATTGGGTTGAATTTCGGTCTTGTGATTGGAGTTAGGTAAAGGTTTTTAATAGCCTTTCTAAATGGTCTAGGTAGTTTGGGTTAAGGTCTTACACAGGCTTACAGAATGTTTGGAGGATTTTGGATAACCATAGATTGGATTGAATCTTTGATCTGAAGTAGGTTTAGAATCCGTTTTGCACAAATGGTGTCACTTAATGGTGGGCTATAGAAGGGTGTCTTTTTAAGCAACTGTCTTTTGAGTTTTTCTATCGCAAGAATGGTGTCATCTAGCAAGGTATAAACATGATCGTTATGAACCAACCTAATTTGTCTTCTCTAAGTATAAACAATATTCACCAAAACTTGAAACTTCTCCATCATTTTAATCTTTAGACTTTGATATCTTACTCCAATATGATGTAATCTTAAATTTCAAGGAAATTTTGTCAGATTCTTTGGGTCTAATTCAATCCAAAATTTGATTTTTTTTCTCTCTGATCTTTGTCTCTACCTCTTCAGAAATATTTTCAGTCTGACTTTGAAGTTCTCAATATTTTCTGAAAATTTCTTGTGCAATATGAAATCTCTATGTCCTTAATAAATATCAACGGTAAAAGGCACTCCACCAAACCCCACTCACGGTGGTGTTTCTTTAGGATATGCAATTTGTTGATGACAATTGTAATACAAAACAAAAGTAATCATTCTTAAATTTTGTCTTTCTAATGGTTTAAAACTTCACATTCAAAAAATCAATAGCATGGTTGATTGTGGATGAATTGGTGGTAGAGGAGGGTGGTGGTTGTGAAGTGCTTTTTTTCTTACGAGTCATGGGCTTTGGTACCATTGAAGGTCTCTAAGGTGTGGATGAAAATTCAGTTAGGGTGTGAATCACCAACACAACAAAATGAGAAAATAATTGGCAAAAATACATTTTAGACCCTACATTTTCGTCCAATTTTCATTTTAGTGCCCACTTTTTTGGAGTTTCTATTTTGGTCCCTACATTTTTGAAGTCATTCTAATTTTTGTCCCTATTGTAATCTCACTAAAGGAAAATACATTCATGGCGCACAGAATGCACAACTGACAAAACTATTAACTTTGATTTAATTTATTAATGTTGTTTCTAATTCGTTAATGAATATAACAAAATAAATAGAACATAAACATGTAGATAAACATAAACATTAATTTTAAACATATAAAAACATTAATTAAGTTTACAAAATACCATTCATCATTCATTATTCTCACACATATCATCCATTACCATCAAATAAAAATTTTGTAAAGAATTAACAAGAGTTTAGCTAGGCTGAATTTTTTTTTTAATTTTAATTTCATCTACACCGATCCTAAACTTATCAACTATCAAACTCACATTCTTATCCTCTATTTGTTGTCCCCCCAAAATATCCAATAAGTAATAGTTATACACATATCGTTGTATAGATATTTTGGTCATAGTCATATTATATATTTATTAAATCAATTTAATAATTTTTTTCCTTGTAAAACTATTTGATTTAGGGATTGTCATAATCTAGGGTGTGGTAAAGTATATAACTGAACTACGCGGTTCATGGTTCGATCAAGGTTGCCCAAACAAATATGGTTTACTTTTCTTTATACACGTATGTATAACCACTATGGGACAACCACTTTAAAATATGCATTAAACTATGTGTGAAATAGTGAATTTTTGCTCACCAAATTTGATTAAACCAAAAAGTAGTCTAGGAACACAACAAATGTCACAATACCTTTATTTTCAGCCATGATAATTTTTGGTTTGATATATTATCATTTATTTTGTAGAAATGTTATCTCCATAATGTCTCGTCTATTCTTGTGCCATATGCAGTCATTTATGATGTAAGCCTTGACATCAACCTTATAGATCAATTTATATATAATCTTCAAATCTCTCTCTCTCTCTCTCTCTCTCTCTCTTATGCACGCATTGGAGTTTTCAGGAAAAAAAATGCAAATATTATTAAAAATAAAGTTCAATTTATACTCTAAAGAATTTAAAATTTTTTAATGGGCAAATCATGCTAAAAAACTATCAAATTAGATTTAATTATTTATAATTTATTAATATTGTTTGAAATTCATTAATAAATTTAACAAAAATAAATTAAGCATAAACATGTACATGTACATAAACATAAAAATTTATTTTACACATAAAAAAAATATTAATTAAGTTTATAAAATACCATTCATCATTCATAACTCTCACACAAATATCATCCAATACCATCAAGTAAAAAGTTTGTAAAGATTTAACAAGAGTTCAACAAGACTGACAAAACTTTTAATTTTAATGGCATCTACACTGATGCTAAACTTATCAACTATCAAACTCATTCTTATCGTCTACTTGTTGTCCCTCCAAAATATCCAAAAAGTAATACTTATACACATATCGTTGTACAAATATTTTGGCTATAGTCATATTATATATATATACAATCAATTTAATAATTTTTTTCCTACAAACAATTTGATGTAGGGATTATCATAGAAAAGGGTTAGGCGAAGATATTACTGAATTATGTTGTTTATGATTTGACCAAGGATGCCAGAATATATTAGGATTCCTTTTCTTCAGACAAGTATTCACTTTTCTTCCCGTCTATATTTGATGCATATGCAAGCATTTATGGTGTAGGCCTTGACATCAACCTTATAGATCAATTTGGAAGAGTAATATATATATATATATATATATGCAGGCATTTTCAAATCTTTCTCTCTCTCACACAGACATACACATACGCATTAGAGTTTTTTTTTTTTTTTTTTTAAAATGCAAATTTTACAAAAAATAAAGTTCAATTTATACTCTAAAGAATTTAAAATCTTTTAAAGGTAACATCAAGCTATAAAACTATCAATTTAGATTTAATTATTTGTAGTTCATTAATGTTATTTGTAATCCATTAATGAATTTAACCAGAAAAAAAAATTAGCATAGACATGTACATAAACATAAACCTTTATTTTAAACATATATAAAAAAATTAATTAAGTTTATATAACACCATTCACCATTCTTCATTCTCGCACACATCATCCAATACCATCAAGCAAAAATGTTGTAAAGATTTAATAAGAGTTCAGCGATGCCGATAAAACTTTTAATTTTAATTGCATCTACTTTTAATTGCATCTACTTAGCTCTCCATGACTTCTTTAGCTGATGCTAACTGGGCAAGTTGCCTTGGCATTTGGCCTTTCCTGGGCCCTCTACTTGATTTTTTCAGTGCTAAGAAACTACCTTTGATGTCTCTTTTAAGTGTTGATTCTAAGTAAGGTATTGCTTATTAGCAACCAAAAGAAAAAGAAAGAAAAAGGTATCACTTTACTTATGAGCCTTATGTTCCTACCTCCATGTTCATCTGTCATTAGAGCATTCCCATGATTCACAAAAGATCATTGATGACTGCTCTAATACCATTTGATGGAAGTAAGTATATACGCAGCGGAAAAATAACGGATCTACATCATTTGAAGTTGATAACATGCGTTAAGTAAATTTCGAAATTAGAGAACAAGTGAGCGTACCTGATGTCGCGGAAGCCTGAAGAGAAGCACACACGATGCTCTCTTTGATGGAACAGAAACTAAACTGTTAGTTCTTGGGTAGTAAACCTTAAGTCCATGAGGGGTTCTTTGAATCCACAAGGTGATAGGTCTGGAATCCACCAGATAATACAATAGATATAAGTCTGAATTTTTATTGATAATAAACTATGAAAAACGTTTATAGACTTAAGGGCCTATTTAAGGGCTCCTTTAAGCTTGACTGACAAGAAAATATAATCTAAAATGACTCCTAATTGATACATAACCATAACAGGAATCAAATTTGACCTAAAAAGCATTAAATGCACCTAAAAACAAGGAAATAAATCACCTAAACCTAAAATAACGTTTTTTTACATAAAAATACCAAAAATAATAATTTACAATAATTAAATAGTAAATTGTGTCCTACATCAAACCCCTCCACTTGAAACAAACTCATCCTCGAGTTCATATTTGAAATCTGAAATCTTCCATGCCAAGAGAACAAATACCTTGAATACTTCATCTTCTTTGTCTTCTTGCCAAACTTGAAAGTCATTAATTGGGCAACTTGAACTTCTTCTCCCTTGATCTTCATGTAATTGATAATATTCACCAAATAAGAGTCAATGATCAAATCAAATCTTTCCACCCCAATAAAATCAATAAACTTTGTTTCGATGTCTCCTAATAAAATAATAGGAGTTTGAATGTTGCAATCATCTAACTTGATTTCATCGAGATTATTGAGAACTTCCTCTATAATTTCTTCTTTAATGGTCTCTACTATCTCAACTTCAAGATCTTTCTCTATAATGGGGTCTTTATTAATCTCCTCCACAATCTTAATTTCAGGTTCTTCTCCTATAACAAGGTCTTCATTAATTTCCTCAGAAATCTCTATATTTTCTTCTTTGACTTTTCCATATTCTTCAAGAATGATATTTTCTTTAACATGTAATTTTTCCTTTAATGGTGGAATATTTGGCTCTTCAAAATAATTCAAGTATGAACTTCTTAGCCAATAATAATCTTGTATTGTATACGACAAGATTTCTTCACAATCCAAAGGATAAAATTTGATAGCAAGCATCTTTTTCATCCTTGGCCACGATCGAATTTTGTCTTTACCTTGTCGAATTCTATCAGATTGTACTCGTTCCCACCAACATAAGGCATACTTACTAAGTTTATACAAAGCAAGTCCAACTTTTCTCTCATAACAAATATTCTCATAGTCAAATAAATCTTCTAGATCAAGTAACCAATCAAGAAAATCTTCTTTTAAAAAATAACCATTAAAACTTGCAATTCTCTTGTAAGGTCTATATGAAATTGACTTACCAATAAGTTGCCCGTGAGTTATGTCTCCGCTGTAGTTATCCCTATTGTTTCCATTCTTCAACGGCGCCATCCTAGCATAGATATTTGTGAGTGCTTGTTGTACGTCACGTAATACTTGCTGAGCTATTTGTTGTTGTTGTGGTAGTGGTTACCATCTCGCCGGTTAGCAATCAGACCAGGGTAAGTCAAGGCTCTGATACCAACTGATGTCGCAGAAGCCTGAAGAGAAGCACACACGATGCTCTCTTTGATGGAACAGAAATTAAACTGTTAGTTCCTGGGTAGTAAACCACGAGGGGTTCCTTGAATCCAAAAGTTGATAGGTCTGGAATCCACCAGAGAATACAATAGACATAAGTCTGAATTTTTATTGATAATAAACTATGAAAAACGTTTACAGACTTAAAGGCCTATTTAAGGGCTCCTTTAAGCTTGACTGACAAGAAAATATAATCTAAAATGACTCCTAATTGATACATAACCATAATAGGAATCAAATTTGACCTAAAAAGCATTAAATGCACCTAAAAACAAGGAAATAAATCACCTAAACCTAAAATAACGTTTTTTTACATAAAAATACCAAAAATAATAATTTACAATAATTAAATAGTAAATTGTGTCCTACATCAGTACCTTGAAGCGGTGAATTTCAAAACCGAAGATTGAAGCACTTAGGAATACTTTTAATCTTCACTCCAATTCTACTAACGCCCAAGAAGTGTGGACTCTTAATTGGTTACAAAGGGATGATTAGAGAGTGACATACACTCACTTCCACACCATTACAATGTTGTTTTTCTTACATAGAAAATTCTGTACGTTTTTCCCTTTGTATCTAACCAATTATCTAAATGGGCTGGCCTTTTAAGCCTTTCCAATTGGGCTTAAGTGCGTGGCTTGGAGTAAGACCAAAAGGGACCAATAAGACACTAACTCCAATGGGCTTTGGGCTTTTCTATCAATTCTTGACAAGTCCAAAGTTACCATTAACTATATTTAATACCACTATATAAATATAGT
The DNA here is from genome assembly GCA_030445155.1 of Quercus variabilis. Classification (NCBI taxonomy): domain Eukaryota; kingdom Viridiplantae; phylum Streptophyta; class Magnoliopsida; order Fagales; family Fagaceae; genus Quercus; species Quercus variabilis. The sequence goes on along the minus strand of CP129448.1, from coordinate 72,141,790 downwards.
TGCACTCTAGGCCTTATCTATAAATTATATCCCAAGACTTTATTATACATACAACCTCTTCATAAAATATTCGTAGTAATACAAAGTCATTAATGTGGACTGCCACTTTGTAAATTACTACATCTTAATCCTTGAGTACCTGGTTTAATCCTTTAATGTTATTCATTATATATTTATTAAATCCAATTCCATAAATATATACTTTAGTCTTACTAAAGTGGTTAGACCTAACTCTCTAAATAACAAACCCATTAAACTTATTTCAAGGGAATACTTTATATCTCTATTAAGAGACTATGAATTTCATCTTGAGAATACATGTTCCATCAACACTAAATGTGGTTGCCCAATATACTGAGGTTTTGACCATTACTATAGATCTCACTCCTGATATATCAAAACAACCTACACCTCGTGATCAGGTCCATTATTCTCTCAGGATTAAGAGTTCATGCAAATATAAGTCGTGAGATTTATTATTCATTTGACAGTCATTAGGAAAAAAATAAATCTCACAGCAGTCCAGTTCAATATGTCTTAACTCTTAAAACATATTAACACATTAATCAGAAGTTTCCACTTCCATGATCAAGGCAAATCATCGTGGTTAATATGTTATAGTCTTCGCAGATGAAATGCCCAATTTCATCACTGACTATGAACTATAATTCTAAGTTTACAAAGAACTTGTGATTTATATCTTTTGTGACTTTTCACATAAATCACATACTATGCATCTCATGGACTAAATGATAATGTCATAATATTCATGTCCTAATATTCATGTTACCATTATTTCATATAATAATAAAACAAATTCATTAAAAACAATATTAAGTTATACATAATGTTATACACAATGTCAAATTAGTATCATACATAGCATCATACAATAGAATTTAAGGACACTAATCCTAACAATTTATACTAGGGTGAGAGTGAAATGTGAAGAGTCAGGTTTTTCAAAATAGAGCTAGCTGGTGGCTTGTCCTCGCAACTTGACTGAGTCATGAGTTCAAGCCGCAAAATAACAAAACGGCCAGGCTGAACTTTTTATCCTGTAGTGCTCCAGCTGTCCTGAAACACAGCAACACAATATGATCATTGTATGCAAAAAATTTGTAATGCATATGGAGCAAGAACAATGCGATCAAGCAAAATGGAAATAAGTAATAAACCAAGACTTGATCAAACACAAACGATCACTATAAAAAGTGATCACAATGCTCATTCACACATGGAATGAACATTTGGACATGCAAGCTAATAAGCTCAATTGCAAAGTATCATTTGCATGTCCAACACTCAACCAATGCTACAACACTAGGAAATTGCATTAAGGATATAAAATCCAACAAAGGGCACAAGAGTGATGTACTTAAAGAAAATGCATGACATTTAACACAAGTACTAAAACTACAAAGCATGGGTACATAAACGTTAAAAGCTTATAAAAGCAATAGGTGCAAACCTAAACATATACTGAATAACATCTTAAGTATAAATAAACCAAAGTTTCACACATTGTATCAAACCCATAAAAAAAAGAATTCAAAAACATAATACCAAAACCAACACCATAATCAGTAAACATAAAATAAAACTGAACAATAAACTAGATAAACACTATTTTTGGTTGTTCCCCCTCAAAATGGCACTCCCCCTCAAGAGCTGCTTCTCAAAAATTCTCCCCCTTTTTGACCGGAATGGCCAAAGGGTCACTGTTGGATGTTGATGCTATCAAACTTGGTTGAAAGTGTGTTGAGCTGATTCTGAATTTCTGCCATCCTGTTAGTATGCTCATTCTGGACCTATCTAAGTCCATTAATCCTCTCCAGGATGATCTAAAGTGCATCTAGAGATACAACTGATGAGGTTGAAGCCTTGCTCCTCTTGCCTCTGCTTCTGAATGTCGACGTCTGTCCTGCAGCCTCTGCTTCAGTTTCCATTGGATCACATTCTCCTTAGTCATCCTCTTCATCAACTGGAAGACAAAGTTGTATCCTTGTGATGGCTTGTTTGTTAATGGCTGAGAGTGAAGTCATGAGACTAATATCTTGAGGGATTGCAACACCTTTAGCTTTGAAAAGTCTCATGAAAAGGCTAGGAAAGATCAGCTTAGGCCGAAAGGTGGTTCTAGTCTCATCCACATTTGTGTCAAATATGTTAGGGCTAATGTCAGTGAAGGTTTTCTCCTTGAGCTCCATGAGGAAAATAGCTCTGGCATTGGTAATCATTGTCAACTTCCTCACTAGATACAAGTTGAACATCATGATGGTGGTTAGACACCTCATGTCAACAGCGAAGACAATAGTGTTGAGACATCTCCCCTCTTTAACACCACCAATCTGATTCTAGACAGTTTCTATAGATAGCATCCTGTCCTTGTAATTGGTGAAATCATGATCCTTTAAACCCTCAAGCCCTAGAACCTCATCAATATCATGTGCATCTAGGGTGAACTCATGTCCTCTGATCCAGCAATTCAGCTCATCCTCCCTTATAACAGCATTTGCATAGAATTCCCTTATTAAAGGCTCACAAAATGCAGGTAGGTCACTCAGCAACATATCCCATCCTCTGCCCTTAAAACAATCTAGAATGAAGGTGTCCTTCAAGTCCCCTAAGTCTACAAACCTTTCCTGAATAATGGTTTCCTTCAAGAAAGAATCTTTGTATCTCTCAAAGTGTTGAACATACCTAAATAGGTTATGGTCTATTTTCAGCCTTTTGTCATCCTTCTTAGCAAGAGTCTTCTTCTTTGTAGGTGTAGGAGCCATTTGTAAACAAGCAAAAGAGTCCACAACAAGAACATAACACAATAGGTGGAAATACACACGTATTAGTAACAAGTTAGTTACATAGGGAGTAATAGAGTGTTAAGACAACATATCGACCAAACACAGTTGAGAGCCAAAGAAAAATAGCTCAAATCAAAACCCAACAACTTAATCAAGTACAGTATGTATTGATGTAGACTGCAACAAGCAGTAATCAGCTCTATTTGGACAGTGTAAACCATTCTCAGTCAAAAGTAAGCATATGTCAATAAGACATAACTTAATAAATATGAAATGTTCAAGACATACCCTAAAGACAGAAGCACACACATAATATGGCAACACAAAATCAAAGCATTATAAACCAAACAATCAAAAACCTTAGACAATCTGAAACAACCATACTCACTCTCAAAGTAAATCATAAAGAACCCCAAACACACACACACACACACACATATATATATATATATATTATGGGTATGAAATATTTCAAACAACAAAGATTAGAAAACAAACTAGCTCAATGAAACTTAATCATGATAGCAAACATATTCAGTAGTCTAGCAATAAAAACAACCAACCCCAAACAACCAAACCTAACATTTTAAGCAAAACCCTTGCTCGAACATTGCAAAAGCACACAAACTTAACAAAATCTCACAAAATGAAGAAATACACTTATACACATGTAAAATAGAGTGAGAAAATAGAAACCCATACCTTTTTCATGGAGAATGAGGTTGGAGATATGATCAATAATGGAGGTTTTTTAGAGTGGCACGATGAGTTTGAGAGAGGGTTGAAATGGGAAAGACAATGAAAAATCACATAAATTCGAGGGAAAACTGAAAAGTTTTGAAAACTGCCTTTAAAATGCAAAAACATGCAATTTTCGTGACTGAGTCAAGCCATGTGTAAGTCACCAGGACTAGCCGCCAAAACACCTAAAAAAAAATTGAAAAATTTTTCTAAGTGTTTTTTGCGACTGGGAGGTCTATCCACGAGAAAGTCGCGAAGTAAGTTGCGAAAATCTCTGTATAACTCTCGCAACTGAACCTTCCACCTGCGAACAAGTACCCATAGTGAGCCGCGAGAAACATAAAAACCTAAATTTTGAAAAATATTCTAAGTATTTTTCGCGATTGGGACATTGACCCGCCAGTGAGCGGCAAAAAATCTCTATATGGGCTCGCGATTAGGGCATGCGACTAGATCAACCTGTGACTGAGTCACCAAAATAGGACGCCACTGTTTTTGAACTTTTCAAAATTTTTGTAAAAACAAAATACTTTCCAAAAATAAACTAAAAGACTTAAAAATCATTTTGTGTTTGATTAACAAAGATTGAGTATGTGAAAATACATTTAATCAAGTACAATCACACAAATAAATATGGCATTTATTGAACATAGACATGTGTGATGTGTATGGATATCAGAAATGAGATAGTCCTTAGTCTAATGTGAAGCTTCAATGATCAATTCAACCAAGATATACACAATTAGCACTAGATAATGTGACCCATCTCAATAATAGAAATATGCATATATGACCTCCCACATAAACCTGAGTATAATATCTTTGAAGCTTTTCATTTGGCTCCATGTTCAACATATTATTTGATCTTTTTAAATCAACACATCTCATTGTGAGATCGATGCCTGAAATTTTTGATATTTCACTTTGATGAGTCAGCCTTTGGCTTTTTGGGCATTATACAATTTTATTTTTGGTCTCTTTCTCTTTTTCCTAGTCAAATACTAGTATGTGCGACAGACTTTTGCAGCTCAATATTTCTTTTTATTTGGAGATTTACATTTGGTGAGCTCTTTTAATTAAAAGCAATAAAATAAAATAGTGGAAAGATATATAGGCATAAGTCTATGCATGTCTCAAGATCAACTAAACCGTTCACTAATCATTCATGATAAGGTTGAAGATCTATTTACAACAGTCTCATAGATTTTAAGATTTTTCCCACAATGATATGAGTGCATAGGAAACAAGCTAATCTCATAGATGCACAAAGCCATTAGTACAAAGGTACAAGGCAAAACATGTTTTGAGACAAAACTCAACAAAACTCAACAAAGTCGATCAAACTTTTTTGATTTTTTACTTTTTATGTGTTTTTGGATTTTTGACATAAAAACAAGAAAAGATTGATTAAAAGCAACAATGTAAAAAAATTTAAAAATAAACAAGGAAACAACCAACCAATTTTCAACACAAACAAGCAAAAAGCACATAACTAAGCATATTCACAAAGCATAGGAAGAATTAATAGATAGACATGTTGTAATGCTTATGCATTAACTACCCTTCTTCACCCACATGTTACATGCGTTTGGGGTGATATCCCTTAGGATTGGGTACGAGAGTTAGGATTCTCAAACCTTCTATTGAAGCTCTCCAAGCAGGAGGCGAATGCACCGATCATCTTCATCATGTCCATCACACCAAGATCACCATTTCGACCTCTTGATGACTTAACAGCCCAAGTCCTCTTGTCATTTCTTGGTCCTCTTGACCTTTGATCAGTTGCATTCTTCAATGCTATAAGCTTATGACAGTTTGGTTTTGTGTGTCCTTGAAGTCCACAATGATGGCAAAAGTGGTTTGTTCTCGGACCTCTTTGTGATCTTAGAAGAGATTTCCCTCTAACTTTAGGTTTGATCACTGATTGATTACAGGGCTTGTTCAACACCCTTTGGTTAGCCACGTTCTTCCTCTTTTCATCATCTACAATCTTAGGTTTAAAGGCAGCCACTACAAGTTCTTTGGCTTGCACAAACTTCACGTTTTTAGTGATTTTGATAGCTAAACTACTTTCTCCGGTATATCCCAACTTGGATTAGTTTGAGAATTTTTTTTCTGAGAGGAAATGACATTATCTAGTTTCTTGATGGATGCCCTCTCTACCTTGGCATTTACTTGAACTACCTCAAGCTCAAGAAAGTTTATCTTTGAATAGGCTACAGTCAGCTCTCCATTTAGCGTTTCTATCTCACACTTTGCCTCCTTATGTCACACCAGGAGACTTCTGTAGTCCCCATCTGCCTTTTTCATCTTTTTCATAGCTACCTTGGCCACACGTGCATATTCTCTTGATTTCTCAAGGAGTGAATTGAAGTTTTCTTGAAGTCCCCTGTACTCTCATCTTTTTCACCATCCAATTCTTCTACAATTCCCATTGATTCCTCATCACTATGCTCCCCAAGCTCTTGTACAAGCAAATTCAAGTCCTCCGAAGACTTAACATGAGCAATGGTCATAAAAGCATAGTAATTCCCTTCTCCATCATAGTTTTCCTTAGAATCAAAATTGGATGAATCTGAGTCACTAAGAGTTGTGGCATATGCCTTGCCCTTCGATTTCAAATAATATTCTTTCTTGAAGTGTCCATGCCCATTGCACTCGAAACAAGTGATTCCTTGTGTAGATTAGGATTCCTTTCCATCTTTCTTTTTGAATTCCTTTTTCTCCTTTCTTGAATTTTGGAATTTCCCTTTATCACCAAATTTTCCATTGTTCTTGAATTTCAAGAATTTCTGAAAATTTTTCACAAGGTATGCAACATCTTTATCAACAACATCCTCATTCGTTGAGTCATGGACCTCCACTCTTTCATTAATGGTCTTAAGAGCAAGTGATTTACTCTTCCTTTGTGTGGGCAACGATAGTTCATAGGTTTGAAGTGAGTCAATCAGTTCTTAGACTTTGATATCATCAAGGCCCTTGCTCTCTTCAATCGCTGTCACCTTGGCACAGAAGCTCTTCGGCAACGAATGAAGGATTTTCCTCACAACTTTAAAGTCCTCTGTTTTCTCCCCCAAGTTGAACATGCCGATGAATATTTCATTCAGCTTACTATAGAAAGAGTTAAAGGACTTGTCCTCACTCATTTTCAGCTCCTCGAAATGAGTTGTCAACATCTGTAGCTTGGTATCCTTCACTTTCTTTGTTCCCTCATACGTGATCTCCAATATCTGCCATGCCTCCTTGGCAATAGAAATGTGTGATATCCTGTGGAGCTCTTCTGGAGACACACCACAAAAAATAGCGTAAAGTGCTTTGCTATTTGCATTAGATGCTGCGAGGGTTGCCTTATCCCACGTGGATTTGGCAGCCTTTAGTCTAGTCCATCTAATATCCACTGCATCCCAAATAGTTTCATCCATTGAATACAAAAATGCCTTATCCTTACTTTCCAAAAGGCATAGTTGCTACCATCAAAATATGGTGGAGCATTTAAAGATTGAGACCGATCCATCTCAATATGAGGTGAAGGATCGCACTAAAGTGTTTAAACCATAGAGAGTGCACCTGCTTTGATACCAATTGAATGTTCAACTAGTGTATAAACCACTATGAACATATAGACTCCCAACTTACAAATTACCAATTCAAGCTTAATATCAAACAATGTATGTGCGGAAAATGATTATAAGCTTATACCAGAATTGATAAACAGTTTAAACCAAATAAAATTACATTCACAACAGAAATTAAATGGCAAAAATTAAGGGAAGAGAGATACAAACACAAGGACAACATAACGATGTGTTATTAAAGAGGAAACCGAAACCTTCGGCGTAAAACCTCTCTGCTGCCCTCCAAGCGGTCAATAATCCACTAAAGAAAGAAGTTGGGATACATGAACAGCAGAAGACCCTCCAAGTCTAATCTACCTAGTGTACCTAAGCCCTCCAAGCTTCTTGCTCCAACGAGGTTACACTGAACCTTTGTCTTCTTTAGCTTACCAGATTCCGCTATAGCCTATAGCATTAACCAATAACCATTGGTCCCTTCCTAATTACTTTCCAAAGCACAAAATAGTATTCTCACAGATGTGGGTATGGTGAGAAAAGGATTTGGGTAAGAACCTCTCAAGAATGTAACAATGGAGAGAATGAGAGTAGAGGAATTTGAAGAGTCTTTATGTAAAGATTGTGGATGAATCAATCTTGTTTTTCTCTAGGGTTTCTCTCTCAAAATTCTTTCTGGAAACTCTCTACATTTTGTGGGTATAAGGGGTATTTATACTAGGGTGAGAGTGAAATGCGAAGAGTTAGATTTTTCAAAACAGGGCTAGTTGGTAGCTTGGCCTCGCGGCTTGACTGAGTCGCAAGTTCAAGCCACAAGATAATAGAATGGTCAAGCTAGACTTTTTGTCCTGTAGTGCTCCAGCTAGCGTGACGATTCATCTTCTCTGCACACTTCACTCGTGTGCTGCAATTGGCGGCTTGCCAGTCGCGAGTCACCTGTGAGTCTCTGCATCCTTGCACAATTTTGAGCATTTCTTCACACTCTCTCACTCACTACCCTTACATGATTTCCACCTAAATACAGGTTACTTATTGCTAAATTACAATCAAATTTGGCATGGAATAAAGCCAACACAATGGTTGATTAAATTCAACCTAACAAGATTCTGCATTAAATTTAAGCTACTATATTACATATATTTAGGCTTTCATTTTGTTAGAATAAAAAAGGAATCAAAATCATCATATAGGAATAGACTATAAATTGAAAGTTATAATGAATTTAAAGACAATCTAGTTGCAATATGAAGTTTTGATAGGCACTCAGGGTAGATCCTACTACCATGTTAAATATATATATATATATATATAATCAATTAGGCCCCAAATATTAGCCAATAGACAAATAAATAAATAAATTGAAAAGTAATGCAATGGACAGTTGGACTCACCAAAATGTTAAAATAATTTCATAACATTTTTAAATTAACATGTTAACTACTCACGCATGGACTCTCCACAATCTCTAATATGAAATTTTTGAATCATGTTATGATTCATTGTAGCACATGACAAGTACTACACTACTACATATCTGAACGTTAAGGTAAATGTTGTGTGGTTTTATTTATTTATTTTTTTGACAATTAGATAATTACAATTGGGGAGGGGAGATTTAAACCATAGATGTCAAGTGAATTTACATAATAAATTTTTTTTGTCTTAAATTACTAAACAACCTCTATATTCCCTCCCTTTCTCTTAAGTAATGTGGAGCTTTTGTATACTACATGTCATAACTAGAATAATAATAAGTAGATTTAAAGCATTTACTTCTTTGCTAAACCGAAACTTCATTGAGAAGCAAAAGTTCATATCATAGCACTACAAAAAAAACATTCTATAGCCGTGTTTTTAAAACGTGGTTATAGCTAAAAAAAAACGTGGCTATAGGACGATTTGGCCTATAGCCATGTTTTTTTAGGCCGCATTTTCAACTGTGGCCTAAAACCCGTGATTTTAGGCTTGTGGGGTTGATGGACACTTTTTTTCAAACGCAGCTATAGGATAGGACCAATGGCTGTGTTTTTATAAATGTAGCCATAGGTCATACTGTAGCCACATTTTGTAAATGTGGCTATAGGGGACATCTATAGCCGCATTTAAAAATGTGGCTATAGTCACTTATTTTCGTGTGTAAACATTATCTATACGGCACTTTTGTCATAAGTAGAATAATAAATCTTGTTGCTTCGCTCAGATTTATATTTTTTACGCTAATTTTGCTTGTAATAATAAATCTTTAGAGTATCTCCAATGGTGTAGCTAAACCTACAATTCTCTCTATAATAGAGAATGAAACCCAAAAAAAGCTCTCCAGTGGATTCTCTAAATCCCAATTTTTTTTTTTTTTTTTTGGCTTATGAACAATAGCTCATCAACTCTAATGGGCTATTGTACAATAGCAATTGAATTTTTTTTTTGATTAAAAAAATCATATCATCTACTGTTATATCAAATCTTTCTCTCTCCTTTGGATTTTTCTCTCTCTCCTACTCTCTCTCTGTTGCTTCTCACAGAACAAGCAAATATGCAAAAAAAAAGAAAAAAAAAAAGAAGAAGAATAAAACAAGCCGATCTGACCCAGCCTGGTGGTGGGGAGGAGGACGATTGGTCGTGGGGCGGTGGACATGGTAGTGTTGCATGGTGAATGCCGATCTCCACCGGCTTTGTCCTTTCGACAATCTAACCTAGCTTTCTCTCTCTCTCTCTCTCTTTTCTCTAATTTGAAGTAAATTAGGTTTTTTGTTTTTTGGGTGTATAAAAAAAATGGGAATGCTTGGAAGAGAAAGGAAGTATGAAAATGAATTACCACCAAAAAAAAAAAAAGGTCAGAGAAAATAAGGAAAGGAAAGATCTGAGAGGAAGTTGTGGTGGTGAAGTGAGAAAAGTGAGAAAAGATTTGTTGTGATTTTAGGATGCAATTGGAAATAGTTTTCACAGAAAACATCCTAGCTTGGGAAACTAAATAACAAATGTGAAGTAAATGAGGTTGCTGGAATGTTCTTGAGGAGAAAAAGAAGATAAAAGAAGGGGGATAGAGATCACTGAACAGTGGACATGTGTGTAGAGGAGAATGAAATGAAAGAAAGAAAAATAATATAAAGAATAAAAAATCCTAATTGAGAAATTCTACCATAATATTTTCACAATAAATTTTAAGTAAAAGATTGTTATTAGTTAATATTGGCGAGTAAAAAAAATAATTTCAGTAGCGGGTTCAAATTAGAACTAGTAACAACTTTTTTCATAAATTTTGTTGTGAAAGTATTGCATAAAATGTTGACGTAACAATTCTCATTTAAAAATATAGTCGTTAAAAGAAAGAAGAAATGATGATAAAAAAAGAATAAAGAATGAATGAAAAAATAATACTTAAATGAGATGGAGAAAAGAATAAAGAATCTGTTGGAAAGTGTATTTAAAAAAGTTGGTATGTAAAAGCTAAATGTCACTGTTCATTCTCTAAACAGTACAAAAATTTGGTGAATCTGCTGGTGATGCTCTTAGAGTTTATGCTAAAATTTGGTGCAGGGAAAGTCATATCATGTTAATGGAATTAAGGCTAGTGAACCTAAGGTACAATGTTTTTATTATTAGTGTAATGTTGAATTTATTCAATCATGTGTTAGCATTATTTCGTGCCAAATTTATTTGTATTTTAGCAATTAGATACCTTGTATTTAGATAGGAATTATGTTAGGGTTGTGTGTGAGAGAGTGTGAAGAAAACTCAAGCAAGTTGTGTGCATTCAAAGGAGTCTCACGATTGGATCTCGTGATTGACTCGCGACTAGCAAGTCGCCAAAGTGCTACATGTGTGAAACATGCAAGAAACTCAAGGGTCACGATAATTGGAACACTACAAGACAAAAAGTACAGTCAAGTTAGGCAATTAGCTCGTGACTCAAACTCAAGACTCATCCCACTTGCGAGACTGAGTTGCCAGAATGCCATATTATGCAGAAAAATGACTTTCACATTCATCACGTACTTTACGATAAATACCCTAATACCCACGAAATGTAGAGAGGTTCAAGAGAGAATTTTGAGAGAGAAACTCTAGAGAAAACCAAGATTAACTCATCCACAATCTTAGACATTTGATTCTCCAAATTCCTCTACTCTCACCCTCACCATTGACATATTCCTGAGAGGTACATTTGTCAAATCCTTATCTTACTATACCTATATCAGTGAAGAGGTATTTTGGTGTTTAAGAAGCAATTTGGAGATGACCAATTTACTTGGTTGATGCAATGGGCTTATTGCGGGATCCAGGAAACTAAAGAAGACACGGTTAGGCTTAACCCTATTGGAGCAAGAAATTTTGAGGGCTTAGATGCATTGAGTAGATTATGCTTGGAGGGTCTATTACTATTCATGTATCCCAACTTTATTCTTTAGTGGATTACTTTACCGTTTAGAGGGCGGCAGAGAAGTTCTTCGATTTTCTCTTTGATAACACGTGTCAGTGTTATCTTTGTATTTGCATCTCTCTTCCTTTACTCTTTACCTTTTAATTGTTGTTGTGTTTGTGATTAATTATGTTTAGATTGTTTTACCTATTTAGACATAGCTTATATTCATCATTCTGCACATATATTGTTTGTGTATAAGCTTGTGTTGGTAATGTTGAAATTAGGGGTCTAAACATTCATTAGTGTTTTACACACTAATTGAACGTTCAATTAGGTACTTAGTAGAGCTTACCACTTACTAGTGTAGTAGTGTGTACGGCGTTTTTGGTAAGACACTTCTAGAAAATTTCATACTCATGAAAGCACATCTTCCTTTTTCTCAATTCAATTCAATACATGTTTGTTTGCTAATAATGTTCTTTGCAATTTATGTAAGCAAATTCTCTTTGTCATCGACCAGTGCAACAAAAATATATATAAATCTTAAGATTCTTGAGGAGGCTAAAATAATTGACAGATGCATATTTTTTAAATTATTAATAACAAAAACATTTCGTAAATATCTTATACTATCTCACAAAGTACTATTTACATAATATTTTCTTTAAAAAAATTCAATGATAGGATCGGTCAAAAACATGGTTCTATTCAAGAAAGATCAAAAATATGTGCAAAACAATTTTCATAGGAGGATTTATCTTTAAAGAATATGAAGACAATAGAAGAGATCAAATGCATTGAATGGGGTCCTACAAAACGAGTTTATTAATCATTTCAAATTATACTCATCATTTACATGAAAAAATAATAACACATCATACTACTTACATTAAAAAAAAAAAAAAAAAATTCATATTAACTTCAAAGTTCATTGCATGATATGAACTACTATAGTATTGCAACAACCAACATTGATACAACGACGGGTTGGTATTACATTTCATGTGTGTGTTAAGAACTCATGGGTAGAACTCACCCTTGAAAATTGGCTTGCAAGGAAAGGGTTCCCAAGAGCTTAAAAACACATGTTTAAGCTTACACTTAATCCATGAGAGACATTAGAATCATAACATACCACCATGCTTTGTAACCGACATCTACGACAACTTACTTTAGCAACATTGACCCAATGGTAGCCCTTTCTCTTTTTGATGGCTCCACTTACCTATTAGTGATTTTAATCTAACCTCTAGGTCACCCCTTCTGAGATCTGACCACAAAGCTGCAACTCATTTGATCCCATACTCAATAAGTTACATCCGATTACTCGACGTGGTGGTTGGTTTTGATACCAAATGTTAAGCACCCATGGATAGTACTACCCTTAAAAATCGGCTTGCAAAGGGAGGGTGCCCAAGAGTTTATAAACACATGGTTAAGCTTCTCTTAATCCATGTAGGATATTAGGATCACAACCATGTGCTTTATGGAGGGAAGGTCAAACCACAATCAAGATCATTTTGGTGTGTAAAATGTGAAATAAAACTATCTCTATCTCAAAGTTAAAGGCACTCACACTAACCACGTACTCTCCAAATATTTATAATATATTCATCTCACTATAAGTACTATATATACAATTGCAAACTACTACAAATACATGATTCAAATTGAAGTTTTTGATGCAACTAACAAACCAACTTTATTTATATTTGACCAAAATGCTGAGAAAATCCTAAATAAATTTACAAAAGATCTTGCTAAAAACAAACTGAGGTACAACTTATTTAAAATATATTATTGTACAACTTTTGATCATAATATATATTAAATGTATTCCTCATATGTAGATTGATATTAGAAAAGGAATTCCATATGATTTGAAGCAAATTTTATGAAGAAAATACATTTTCCTACTTCATTTGAATGAATTCAATCTAAAAGATGGTTTTGAAAATTACATAGTTGTTAATATTTTTTATGCATCTTCAAATGACAGAAGGTGTTAAAACACACACACAATCTAATATGCTAACTCTTTTGCTACACTATTCCTTATATGCGGATTGATATTAGAAAAGGAATTCCACATGATTTGAAGAAAAATTTTAGGAAGAAAATACATTTTCCTACTTCATTTGAAAGAATTCAATTTAAAAGATGGTTTTGAAAATTACATAGTTGCTAAGATTTGTGATGCACCTTCAAATGACAAAAAGGTGTAAAAGGGGGAAAAAAAAAATACACAATCTAATATGCTAATTCTTCTACTACACTATTCCTTATAAAGTAACAAAAAAAATATAAAATCATTTGCAAAAAATAGTCACATCACTAAAATTTAATATGAAGGCATATATCTATGCAAAATCTTAGGGACAAGTCCACAAGTATAAACTTTATAAGATTCAATCAAGAATCTTCCAATTTCAATTCATTAATAATTAACACAAATGATGCAATAAAAGGAAAAAGTGATAAAATCTCAAACTTGAACAAATGAGGATGGACCAAACTTCAAATGTGAAGATAAAGAAATAGATGATGATAATATACCCCTCAACAAGATTTACAAGCATCGCCATACTGCAAAAACAAAGCATTGAAGAAACAAAAAAAAAAAAAACAAAAACAAAAACAAAAACAAAAAAAAGATTTCGCAGTGAAGCTTTTTATTATATCACATAATAAAGATCAATAATATGGAATTAATTAACATGCTTTTATCATCTTTTATTATACAATATTACTCCAAAGTTGTTTCTTTTATTGCTCATTACTTGAACAAAATATTTATAATGGATTTTATTGTGCAATTTATAATTATTGCTTCTTATGATAAACTCATTACTAACAAAGTTTTATAATAAAAAAAATGCTATTATATATGTACAACATTCTCCAAAAAAAAATTTACATAAAGTATTACAACATTATCCGTGTATCACACAAGCAACTTACTAATAAATAATAATAATAGTGACTTACTACTGAAATTAAAAATCTACGTTAAAATGACTGGTTGAGAGAGAGAGAGAGTAATCAATAACTGAATATCTTAACCCAAAGGTTCTAAGTTATATCTACTATACTATAGGTTGATTTCTAGGGTGTTTCATAAGGAGAGAGTGGCATAGTCTAATAAAAAACTAAGACATTACTTCTTTATAATAATAAGAATAATAACTCATTACTCAAATATCTTGTACTATAGTTATAGTGTGATATTTGTTTGTTTTTGGTCGTTCTAAAATTAATAGGATATTGATGCATACATCAATGAATAAAGTTTGACTCTAAACATATATGTAATTATCTTTTTGAACCCATTACATAATAGTTTTTAAGATTATCTATGTATATTATTTAAATAAGTTATGTGACTCATTAAAAAAGTCATGTGACTAAAATTATACTTATATGATTTCTTCAATTGTCCCACAGTAGATTGGAGGAAGAGCTCCAAACCGGTATTAAGCCCAACATTTTCCTACATGAATATGATGTATCTAATTTACAAATCTTGTATAATTTTTAAATAAAAAATGTATTTAAGGATGGTTTTACTTTTACCTTTTATTTATTTCCTTTCTCTTATATATGAGAATCCTAAACATTTTTTTTTAATAAAAGAATTCTAATATCTTAATATGTTATTCTAGTTGTGGTTGCATCAAATATATGTTATATCTTCTTCTTCCTTTTTTTTTTTTTTTAATGTGCACATTAAAATTAATAATATATTTTATTCTTATAAGAAAAATTCCATTACCAAGTTTTCAACACATTAAAAAAAATGTTAAAGAAATTTAAGAGTTTTATCTTTATTCTAATGAAATTCAATTGTTTAATTTGAATTATATAGATGAAATATTTGCTTTGTTTTTTTACGGTATGTGGTTTTTTTCTTTTTCCTTTTTTAAGAAACACGCACATGGAGAAAAGGTTATGGCTTACAAAAGCAGTACCTATATACAATACATTGCTCTATAAACAGTAATGGAATACGGCAGCGTAAGAAAGATTGGTATCTTTCTTTTTTTGTGAGAATTTACTTATTGTAAAATTGTAATCATTGAGCAAGAAAAGAATGTCGGTAACATAAGCAAGAATCTAATCTTTGGCTTAAAAAAAAAATTATTTTATTACTTTAGTTATGGAAGAAGAGGTCAAGTTACACAAGGTATGATGTATAACTTTAAATAATATTACAATTTACAACTTACATCACTTAATATTTTTTTTATCATGTGCAAAGTTTAAAAAATCAACTGTTGAAGTACATTTTCTTTTATAGATTCCATGATTGCAAAATTTCAAAATAATCAAAAAATAATAATTATCTCATCTATAAAATTTAATTTTCAAAATATTAAATTTGGCATAGTAAATAAGTTGAATTTAATAATTGAATAGTAAATAACATTCTATTAACATGAAATTTGGCATGCGTGTTAGGAAGAAATAGATCATGTAAAGAAATGATAGAATTTGAAAAATATTAATCTCATAAAAAATTATTTAATGGTATAATATTGCTTAAAAAATATTGAGTAACGTAACATTGTGATTTAAGATTCGAAAAATATTAATCTCATAAAAAATTATTTAATGGTATAATATTGCTTAAAAAATATTGAGTAACGTAACATTGTGATTTATGAACTCCAAAGACTAAGTTTTTTGTTTTGTTTTTTTTTTTTTTTTTTTTTTTAAATTATCAAAATATAAATACGGATAAAACATGTCTATTAATAATATTGTTCTTATATTTGGAGATAATTTTTACTTTGAGAAATGCAAATCTTTTGAATTAAGAAAATATATGCACACTTATTTTGTTTTTCCTCATGAGAGATGGAGCCCATAATTATTGAAAATTTGAAAGGAAGAGTGGAGAGAGCAGAAACTAATGATGGAAAAATATATATACTGAGAAGAAAAGTACTCACACAACAGTTGGCGGATGAATTTTGCGAGCACCTCAGCAGCTAAAGGGAGGCCCTGACAGTAGTCCCCCATGATTTCATTCCTCAGCTTCTCCAAGTTTGGATTTTCGAACCTTATCATGGGCATGGCCGTGGGGTTTTGACATATAGTATCAACCAACATGGCCCAGTGATTATCTTTATCTAGATGATCTGTTTTTATATCCTCAAACGATCTTCTAATATTGGATACAAATATGGACCAGTAAGCCTCTTCGGTTAACGGCTCTAACTTAATAATATTCTCACCCGCCATGTGCTCAGCCACTTCCACACTCTCTGTGGTAACGATAAGCGCAGCATGGGGGGATTCAGACAAAAAGTAATTCCAGTCTATATTTTTTATTGAGCGTTCATGACTGTGGCGGCACACATCATCCAATATTATTATCAACTCACCTTTGGGACCAAAAAAGTCGGGGTATTCGTTAATATGACGCCGTAAAGTAGTTTCATCTACATCTATATCTATATCCGTTAAGCAAATCCACAGCGTGTTTGGAAACTCCTCCTGCAATCTGGGTCTGCTCAACACATTTTTCACGAGCGTGGTCTTACCCACGCCATCCATACCAACAATCCCGATTGTCAATAATCCTGAACTCTGATTCAGGAGCATGCTCTCAAGCTTGTCCGCCTGCTCTTGAGACCCAATGTTCTGATCCATATCATTAATTTCAGGATACGTATGTCGAAATTTGATGAAATTTTCGTATTGAATTTCGTCCATTTTTTCTTCATTTAGTGGCAGTGGTCAAAATTTGTCAAACCGGTTCCTCATTTTCCTGAAAAATATTTGGTCCAGAAGAAGAGCGATGAACTGTAACAATTTCTTGTTTCCCCGCTTGCTCTTTTTCTGTGCAAAAATTTTGCACTCGGCGAAGAGGTCATTGAGCTCATAAAGCCATTTCAGGGACACTGACCGAGCATACACCTGCCAGAGTTTTCTTCTCCATTTCTCTTTTGATATCTTTAAAGTAGGAAATGTGAGGGAAGTCAGTAGATAATTCTGACTCTGCCTCCATAAGAGAGTTCAAGAATTTGTCCCAGAGGACGAAGGCAATATCTTCAGCCATGTCTAAGCCTTCCCGCCACAGAGAGAACGTTGTTGAGGATGAGAGAAGAGCAAAATACTTGATGCTTTGCTTCAACCAATGTTTCCACTTTTCATTGATGAGTGAACAGCAAGACTTGGTGCTTTGCTTCAACCAACACCAAAATGATTGAAAAAATTAGAGCAAATTATACTTTACCTACTTGTGTGATTTGCCCAAAAAATATTTTACCTTACTGTAATTTAAAAATAAGCACTTTGCGCACATAAAGTAAGCTCCGTTTATCTCCTGTTACTCACCTCTCTTAAAATTAAAGGTGAATTTATATTTTTGCTATTCTTTTATATCTCTTTCCTCCCAAAACATAAAGAACTAAATAAATCAAGAAAAAATAAAAATCTAAAAATTAGGTTTTATAAAATCCAGCTTTTCCATGTCTATCAAAATGCTTCTCCGTTTCTGGCACGGTGGACTTTCTTGATTGAGATGATCTTGTATGATGGAATTGTTTCTGATGTTTTGAACCGAATAATCATCAGAAATAAATGTGAATAAGAATTTCTAATATTCTAAAAGTAGGAAATTCTACCTCCCTTAATCCCGTCATTCCATACCTCCATTAGAAGGCAATGTCTTCTTTTTCTTCATTTCTCTCACAAGTCCTGCTGATGTACCTCGTTTATGCTTCTCAACCAGCACTTTTATCCTTCCTGATTCATTACTCCAATGCCAAAAAGGTGGACAAGAAAACATTAAGTAAGCCAACCTCTGGAAAAGTCCTTACCCAATAGTATTGTCATTCCATTAAATAACAAGTTATTTGTCTGGAAGTTCTCATCTTATAGAGGTTACGGCCCTTAGCAAGCAAAGGAAAAAGTGGAGCTAATCTGTTAAGAGCGAGACTTAAGTACTGTTCCTTAAGTTCCCCTCTTAAGATTCAACCATGTGATTATTTAACTAAAAAATACACACCCATCCCATGAAAAAAAACTTCACATGGCAGAATTTTAAAAGAGAAACATAAGGAACAGCACCTAAAGTACTATAACTAAGTTTTATCCATCTATTAATACCCTTGCTCCCAAAAACCTCAACCTTGTAATCAGAAGCATTGATTGGATACATAAAAGCAGTCCCACTTAAAACTATCACTTTGCCCAAACAAAAAAAAAAAAAAAAAAAAAAAAAAAAACTTACATAAAAAATAGTGGCCTAGGTTTTCAACTATTCATATATTCCTTCAGTCACTTACATAAATATATATATATATATATATATATATATATATAAGTATTTATTGTCTTAGAGCATCTTTATCAGTTGTGCTATATGTGCCAAATGCTAAATATTTGGCACATATAGCACACCAAACATCATTTATCCCTATTTATCAGATGTGGTATATCTTAAATTTTTTGCAACATGCTACAGTGTCATCATATATTTGCCACTGTACAATACCCGTGTGGCATATCAATTTATTCTTTTTTATTCCTCTTTTCTCGCTCAGGTCTCTTTCTTCTTCTCTTTCATCAGCTCACCGCCTCCCTCTTTTCTTTCATCAGATATTTGGATGTGCTTTCTTCTCCTTTTCTTTTTTTTTTCTTTTTTTTTTTTTTTGTGACAGGTTCTAAGTTTTTTTTTTTTTTTTTTTTTCCGAAGTCCCCAGGTTCTAAGGTGTTTTTTTTTTTTTTTTTTTTTTTTTTTTGTTGGGTTGGGGGGTGGGGTGGGGAAGGCAACAGGTTCTAAGTTTTTTTTTTTTTTTTTTTTTTTTTTTTTTTTTTTAAATGTTAACTGATAAAAAAAAAAGTTTAAGAAAATATCATTTTTTTTTAAATATGACCGTTCAATGAAGGGGATTGTTTGAAAATGTTACTTTTTTTTTTTTTTTTTTTTTTTTGAGAAACAAAAAGTTACCGTTAAAGAATAAGAAAATTTGAAAATCTGATTTTTTTAATCAAATGTTACCGTTAGGAACAATGATAAAGAAAGAATAAAATAAGAATTAAAAAATAATATTTAAATAAAGTAGTAAAAATATAGAACATCTGATAAATGGGATATTGTAAAATGATGTGGTAAAATAGTAAAGTAGGCTTTTGGTGTGGCAAAATGGCATAATTTTTACAATATCTGCTACGGATGCTCTTATGTTATAATAAGTTAAGAATATTTTTTTGTTTATTTAAATTGATATACATACATACATATTGTCTATGGCAGTGCTATTTGAAGTATATTAAAATATTAAAAGACGAGATTAATTAAAGATTATAATAAAAGTATGATTTATATATATATATATAGCAAAACATGAAACTAAAAATATTTGATCATTTCATTTTTGTATATAACGAAACACATTAATAAAATAAAAAATTATAATTTCGATAAAAGGATTGAAGTTAAATCAATATAATTTTGTCCAAGTATGATGCAGGGGACATTATATAAATGTTTTACATGTTTATTATAAAAATAAAAATAAAAAAATGAATTTTTTTTAATAATATTTTTGTTTCATATGATAAAAGAGGGTTTTCTTAATATATAAAATAAAATAAAAATTTTACATATGTGTAATATATGATTATAATTGACGTATTTACTAACTCAAGACGTGTTGTACAGATTAATTATTAAAATAACTGATATTTTCGAAAGAAATATAATCTCTTTTTTCTCTGTTTCTCTATGCCTCGTTGGTTGATGCTTTCCTTGCAAAGAATTGGTTTGCCATTATGTTTTGGAAGAGGAGATTTTTTTTTTGATACCATTTCAAGAAAGATCGAGTTTACAAAAAGGTCTAGTAGACCATACAACATTGGATTGGCATTTTAGTAGCCAATTTAGCTAGGTTACCGACATTACTAATTACAATCCTTGAGACATACATTGAGTTAGGTTAAAACATTTTGTGCTAAATGAGACCAGTCTGCCAACAATATCCTCTCCTTCCAGCTGGGAGTACATCTTCTGTTGGTGACTTGAACAGATCTCCTACTATCACAGAGGAACAAAAAATGGTTGTAACCCAAGTCCCTAGCTTTGATAGCTGCCTCGAGCATTGCTTCATGGATGATAACTAGTAATGATTTTGCTGTACAACTTGGTATTCCCTGCATTATATATCTCCTTGCATGTTTTTGGCTTCATAGGCAAACCTAGATCTATTGAATTTTTTCACTCTAGCTCCAGCAACTTTGATGATGAGCTGCCAAGGTCCTCCAAGTTTCTAAGCACACCTATTCTAATCTATGATTCTATGGAAGGATGCAGAGCAGCTACACTAAGCTTTGTTAGGGGCATATTTATGTGTTTGTTTTTAGACTTCTTAAAACATAACCGGATTAACCTAGTTAATAAGCCAAGTTATTACTTAGTCCAAATTCCAGATCTAGGTTATCACAATCAAATAGTCATATCATGCATAGCAGCGGAAATATAAATAACACAAAGATATGATCACCCAGGAAAATCAAACTGATAAAAAACCTGGGGAAGATTTAACTTAGCTATCCTCAAGGTAAACCTGAATCAACTATAGAAAGAATCGAAGTTTGTACAATAGAACTTAGACCACTAACATTCTGTTGCTACCCACCAGTAGAAAACTTACTAACACGGCCACATGCAAACTCCGAGATCACAGACTCCTTCTTTCTTGGATTCTCTAGCAAGAACAAGCACACCCGCTTGTGTATCTTTTAGTTCTCATGGTAGCAACTAAATGATCATCAAGTTCTTAAAGAAATCTCCTTCTTGATAATCCTAAACTTATGTGAAGGAAAGTTTCTTTTAGATTTCACAAGAGATTCACACAAATAGCAATATGAGCAACCTCTAAAACATGGCTACGGTTTGCCTTATATACCTAGGGAAAAATACAAAACCCTAAACTTTTTAAATACGCTAGGGCTAATTGGGAATTCTGCAAAAAAAAAAAAAAAAAAAAAAAAAAACATTCTACTCGATATTTGATCGATCGAGTCTAAATTTCGATCGATCGAGCTAGGCTGAAAGTCACTAATACTTTCTACAGTCACTCGATTCCAACTTTACATAAATGCACACACTTTGAGCAAGTTTAAACAAAACTAACAACTATTTTGATCATGGTTTGTCAATATTACACATTAGAATTCTAAATACATAAGTTCCTAAGTCTTTAGAACCTAACATTATGTAATTGGTTAATCCTTTGACAAAACGCACTTTACTTGTAATTGGGTAGATCTAGGATGAGTTTAGTACTTCAAGAAACAAGTGTTCAAGTTTAGTATTGAAGACATGCAAATCTGGCCAAAAAACAAGTGAAGAATGTCCTGCTCATTAAAACTATACAGAAGTCTCAACAGAATCCACTTTATTGAGAATTATTGTTGAAGTTCAACACAAGCTGTATCTATCGAGAATTACAAAATAAAAAATTCCAAATCTGATTACACGCATATCCTTGAGTATTTGTGTAGGATTTCTTTTCTCTTAACTCTAGACATATATAAGAATTATTTTAAGAGCCATCACGAGGTGATGCAAAAAAAAAAATATTCATGCATATTGTGACTGGGGACAAAAATCGCTCTAGTTCCTCATATTCTCTATAGAAACTACTGCGTCTTTATGTCAACGGTTTTATGACCAAGGAGCTTCCTAATCTTCATTGTTGATAAACTGAAGAATTTTGTAACCAACATCTTCCTCAAGTTGGTGTGTTAGTCATGTACTGGGATCCGTGCATCATTGGTTAGTCACGTACTATGATTCATGCATTGAACAGAGAGATTGCCACTACAATACAAGTTTAATTGGGTATTTGGGTAAGGGTTCAACTGTACGTTGGAATTGGGTATTGGGATTCCTTTTACTTGTAACCGCTTATAATTAATTATAGTGAATTCTCAAGGTTGGTGACCTTAAATTCTCCTAGTGGTGATAGGACAAAAATGTATTAACCGCTTTGGTAAATTAATCAATTAATTATCCAAGTGAATTAATTAGATTCAATTAGATACAATAACCATGGTAGCACAAAAAAAATCACCAACTAAGTTAAATGCAGCGGAAAATAAATTTGACATAAATGATTTGTTTACAAATGGAGAAAACCACTGAAACAAAATCCCATTAGATGAATTTAAGGTCATCACTCCCAAGAATCCACTATTTTCAATATAAACGATTACAAGTAAAAGGAATCCTAGTACCTAATACCAACCTACAGTTGAACCCTTATCCTAATACCCAATTGGACTTATGATGTAACGGTAATCTCTCCGTTCAATGCATGACTCCTAGTACGTGACTAACCAATGATGCACAAATTCAAATACGTGACTAACACACCAACTTGAGAAGGATTGTTGGTTGCAAAATTCTTCAGTTCAACAATGATGAAGATCAGAAGCTCTTTGGTCACAAAACCCTTGGCGCAAAGACGCAGTAACTTCTAGACAGAATACGATGAACTAGGGCCAATTGTCTCCAGTCACAATATACTTGTATAATCACTTTGCATCAAGTTGCATCAAGTGTAACAGTCCTTAAAATAATCCTTATATATGTCTAGGGTTGTGAGAAAAGAAACTCTACACAAATACTCAAGGATATGCGTGTAATCAAATCTAAAAAGTCTGGTTTCATAATTCTTGACAGATTCAACTTCTATCAAGCTTCAACATTAAACCTTGATAGAAAGACTTCTGTTGAGACATCTGTCAAGCTTTAATGAACAACACTTCTTCACTTTTTTCTTGGTCAGATTTGCATGACTTCAATACTAAACTTGAACACTTGTTTCTTAAAGTACTAAACACATCCTAAATCTACTCAATTATAAGTAAAGTGCGTTTTGTCAAAAGATTAACCAATTACATAAATATGTCCCTAATAAGTGGGGTTTTGCCTTGGTAGTTTACCTCATTCATAAACAAATCACCTGTGTAAATTTTAATTGGTGATTTGTTTGTGCTACCACGCTATTGCATGTTAAATTGAATTAATTAATTAACTTGAATAGTTAATTAATTAATTTGCCAAAGGGGTCAATCCATTTTTTGCTCATCAAGTGGTATTAGAGCACACTCTAATTAGGTTTAATCCTTGTTATGTGATCCATTGAACTTTGCTTGTCATGAACAGAGGACAATCTCTTATTATACCTCCTTTATTTGATGGCACTAACTATGCATACTAGAAAGTACGCATGAGAGCTTTCTTGCAGTCTTTAGATAAGAAGGCGTGGCAAGTTGTGAATATTGGCTGGACTAAGCCAAAGGAAGCGGCGGCTGATTAGGATGAGGCCAAGATCAAAACGGCAAACTTCAACAGCAGAACATTAAATGCCCTATTCAGTGTGGTGACCAATGAAGAGTTCAAGAAAATATCCTTAACTGAAACTGCTAAGGAAGTGTGGACCGTTCTTCAGACTACCTATGAAGGAACCAAAGTTGTCAAGAATTCTAAGCTCCAAAGGTTTACTACAAGATTTAAGGAGATCAAGAAAAAGGAGGATGAGTTATTCGATGAGTTCTATGCCAAGCTGAATTACATTGTTAACTCAGTATTCAATCTTGGTGAACAAAATCTTGAACCCAAGATTGTGAGAAAGGTGCTCAGATCTTTGCTTGAGAGGTTCCATGCCATGATCACTGTTATTGAAAAATTAAAGGACATTGACAAAATTCCTTTGATGAAATTGGTTGGTAACTTGCAAACCTATGAATTGGGTCTAACTAGAATTGGGAAAGGAAGCAAAAATAAGAACATGGCACGGAAGGCCAAAAGTAATGAGACTGATAAGTCTTCAGATGATGAAAATTCCAAGATGAAGTCCTACATCACTAAGTAGTTCAAGAAGTTCATGAAGAATGCCAATGCGAAAGGATTTGATAAGGACCGTAAGCAATCTAGTTCTTCTCAGTTCAAAAGCCAAGACTAAGGAAAGAAGGATACTAGGGATGGCGGTCAGTACACTATTCCCTCCAGACCAAAGTGCTTCAAATGTCAAGGTTTTGGACACATAAAACTAGAATGTCCAACATATCTTTTGTCAATTAGGAAAAGCAAGGCTTTTGCTGCTACCTTAGTGACACTGAACCTGAGATTAAGTCAGATGACAGTGATGACGAAGGAATCTTAAGTGCCTTTATTGCCATAGTGGATCGTACTGAACAGATTGTAGAAGTAGTAGATGAAGAAGAGGACTTGGTGGAATCAAAATTTGAGAAAATGGACGATCAAGATGACATCCATACAACCTATGCTAAGTTGTACAAGGTTTCCAAGAAACATGAGAAACTGTATTGATTGGCCACCAAGAAGTTGAGTGATGTGGAGCTAGATCGAGAGAAGCTCTCTACAAAGGTTGATGAAGCAAATCAAACCATTGGAGTTTTGCAATTCGAGAAAAAATTCCTTGCTGAAAGGACAAAGAAACTTGAAGCGAAACTGTTCCAAGTTAGAGCTCAATTGGAGAAGACTCCCAATGCAAAGCTCGATGAGATGCTAAGCTTTTCGAAAACTGCTTCTGATAAAACAGGTTTAAAATATGATTTCTCTTCTCCTAATAGTGCCTCATCTAGTACAATTGTGTTTGTCTCACCTGCTGATAATGTCAATTCTAAGAATGATGAAACTAAAACTGAAATAGCTAGCGAGAACTTAAATAAAGGCAAATCTATTTTAGGAGCACCTCCTAAGGTTGAAAAGAAAGAGGCTAGAAACCCTAGGACTAAAAGGGAAAATAACAAAAAGTCTCAGCAAAAGAAGCCACATTTCTATCATCACTATGGAGTTTCAGGGTATACTTATCTAAATTGCTACAAGTGGTTAGCCACCTAACAAAGCAATAATATGCTCTTGTTCGGAAACCAAAATCAATTTCCATTCTCTTTTACTCCTCTTGGAGATCTTCTCAAGGCCTTCATGTTCCTTTCAAACTTGAACAGTTTCAATTCCCCCCCCCCCCCCCCCACCTTCAGATCAAAGGTTCATGCAAAGGAAATGTTCTTCCAAGGTGTGGAACGAAAAAGGCTCAAAGTAATTTAGTCACCCTCTCTCTCTCTCTCTCTCTCTGTTTGCATTACTTGGTTGTTTTGCTCTCTTGTTTTGAGTCAATCTAATTTTATACTTTGTGTGCTTTTTTATGCTTTTGTTTGGTTGTTTTTAAGTTTTTGTTTATTTTGCTTTTCATAAAAAAAAAATTTTTGAAAAATCAGAAAAATATAAAAATAGTGCGTGTTTTGTGTATATTGGTACTTGTGTACCTTGGACAACCATTGAAACAAAGTTTTCTAAATTTTGTATATCTTATAGCTTAGATGAGCATCTCAATGCATAACTAAGCAAGTGAGCTTGTGGCTTGTGTTTGTGATGAGTACGATTAAGATTGTCTCTTATATTTTATACTCATATTACTCTTTTTGATGGGAATGACTAGAAAATCTTAAGAGAAAGACATAAATAAGCATCTCACTACTAAAACCCACCAATCATGTATAACTTCAGTGTGCTTTGGCATAACAAAATTATGATGTTTAAGCTTACATAAATGGGTATTTATTTTTTTTCTCTCTCTCTCTTATATGCCCATGCATGCTATGCTCAAAAAGAAAAATATGCAAAGAAAAACAAAAGCAAAAAGAATCAAAATGCTTTTCAATATGATTGCAAGTGTGTTTCTAAGAGATGTGGGAGTTATAGGATGTACCTCAAAGGTAATAGACCCTATCAAGTAGTTATGATTGTGTGTGTGTATTTAATTTTCTCATATTTCAAATCGTCATAATATGAGACACTTATGCACTCTTGCTATGTTTTCACACATAACATGCAAACACTTTGCTACTTTTAATACATGTGCAGATACAATGTGATTTGGCCATCATAAGGAATACATGTATTAATATATACTCACTAAACTGTCTTAACTTGTTTTTGATATATAAAATTGGTTAAACTTGTTTTGTGTGTGTTTGTGTATGTGTGTGTGTGTGTGTTTTGGATCTATGAATGCTTTGCATATATGTTGAGAGATGTTTTGAGAGTTTAATATATTGATTGGATCTTTGGTTGAGTAGCTTGCTTGCTGCATTCATCTTATGTGTTTTTACTTCCTTGAAAAACTCCTTTTTCTTCAAGCTTAACAGTTTCTTGATAGATCCTCGACAGATTCCTTTCTATCAAGCCCTTCTTTCTTTTTCTCGATAGAAACCTCGACAAATCCTCCATCCATCAAAGATAATTTCTTTACTCTCTATTTGATCGATAGCTTTTCGACAGCTTCTCGATCTATTGAGATTTCTGGGTTTCTTCTCAATAGAATCTCAATAACTTCTTCGATCCATCAGGCCAAAATTCCTTGCTCTCTGTTTGCTCAATAGATGCTCGACAGATCCTCGTTTCATCGAGCTCTTTGTTTTACCGTTGACAGATCCTCGATAGCACCTCAATAGATTCATTTCTGTTGGGATTTAGTGCTCGACAAATGCTCGATAGAAACTTCGATCTACTGAGCTGCGTTTTTTAATATATAGCTGAGGCACGAATCTGATCTTACTTTCTCATTCTCTCTCGACAGAAACTCTTTTCTCTCACTCCAAACACTTTTCTTTCACTCAAATCTCTCTACCCATGTGATTTTCAACCTAGATCAAGCCTTAATCACTTGGAATGTGTTCTTAAACCCTCATTTTACATGCATTCATGCATTTTAGACCTAGGTTTTGGGGTTTTTGAGATTTTTGTGAAATTGCCGGGTTGGGTGTTGTTGATTTGATGGTATATGCTCATGCATTGCACTCTCATTGCATTATAACAATGTTTCATGCATTTAAGATGTGTGTTTGTTTATTGTTGATTGTGTGCTAGTAGGTTTGGATTAGGTTTTTACCCATGATGTCTTTAAATTTTGCACGTCACATATTCATGCATTTTTCATGTATATGTCTTTTCCTTTCTTTTGCTTTTATTTGTAACTGGCTGTGATGTGTTCTCTCTCTCTCTTGAATAAACTATGCTATGGCACCCAACGTGCGTAAATCCACTCCGGCTCGAAATCCTCTTGGTTTCAGGTAGTCTTCGTCTGATCCTATCCCTCCTCTCCACGTTTGGTTCTGTGATGAGAAGGCTCAAAAGGACTTCTTGGAGAATTTCCAAAAATGTGGCGTTCATCTGGAGCGCTAGGTTATCCTGTCAGAGTTTTTAGACACTCCTCTCCCCTTTGTCATATGGACTTGGGGCTAGGAATCTTTACTTGGGAGTCCTTTGAGGTGTCTTATCGTGTTTATACGGGAGTTTTACTGCAATATATACTATATTAATACCTTTGTACCTCGGTTTGCCACTACATTTCGAAGTACATGTATCGTAGTTACCCTGGATCTTATATTCGAGGTACTACACGTTTCGAGGGTAACGCATCCTAACTACCCCAATTATGAGCGTCTTTGGATTGTATCCAGAGACGAGCTTTTGTCTCACTTTTGTGAGACATCTTCCACTTGGGGTGGTGAGCAAAACACCCCATGCTCAAGCTTTGCCAAAGGCTCAAGGTTCCTTAACATGGTGATGACATTTACTCTTATTCCATTGTCTCACTATAACTCTTTCACTGAGCCTCATGCTAATTTTCTTTTGTCTCTTCTTGAGGACCTTTACTGACTTCCTTTCTCAATTTATAACATCTATCCTCGATCTGTATCAAGATACGGCAACCCATGATAAGCTCATATTTCTTTCAGCTATCACGTGGATCCTTCACTACTTTTCCATCCTCATTCCTGACTCTTCTTACTTCACCACTATGGGTGCCATCAACGCCGGTTCTATTCGGCAGAGCGAGGCCCAGCTTCGACCAAAGTGGCCACGTGTGGAGATGGATGCTCCTGCGGCTTCTGCTGTTCCTCTCTCCTTCTCAGCTCTTTCCACCTCTGCTGCTTCTTCTTCGGCAACTGGTGTGACTCTAGAGGCCATCATGGAGTAGTTTCAGAGCATGGATGCTCACCTTGACTTTCTCACTAATGAGATATGTCAAGTGAACACCCGCGTCAGATGCATTGCCCGACGACAGGCTTTCACTGCTTCTCCATCTCCATCTTTAGAGGCTTCGGTAGATGAGGATGGTGATGCTAGTGATGATGAGGATGATAATGGTAGCTCTTCCAATGATGATGAGTTGATGACTTCTAAGTGACTTACCCTTTGTCATTTGTGACAAAAAGAGGAAATAGTTTTGGGTTTGAGAGTAGTCTTGTACTTAGGGGAAGAGTTAGTATGGAACATTTTTGTTAAGAGGAGTGTGTATCTTTTGAGGGATGTAGTAAGGTTTACATGTACTTTTCGTTTCTTTAGTCTCTTGTACACCGGTCTTGTGATCATTTATTAACATACATTGTACTTATCTTTTCATATATATATATATATGACGATGTATGTTTTTCTCAACCTGTCTCTATATGTGTTGTTTTTTTTCTATCTTTATACACATGTTTCTTTATGTATGCAATCTTTATTTTTGCTTCAGACATGATGCCTTGATGAGTTTTGTTTGTTTAAGTGTTTAGAAAGACAGGTTGTGAAAGTCTACCATACCATGAACTCTCTTCTTGCAAAGTTTTTCAAGAGTTTATGTTAGGGTTAGATTTATTTTGTAATTCAATAGGTGGTTATGAGTTTAGTGATTTAAGACTTATCTCATGATTCATTTGTTTGTTGTGGTTTTGTCATGGATTGCCAAAGGGAGAGATTGTTAGGGATGTATTTATGTAATTGGCTAATCCTTTGACAAAACACACTTTACTTGTAATTAGATAGATCTAAGATGGGTTTAGTACTTCAAGAAACAAGTATTCAAGTTTAGTATTGAAGTCACACAAATCTGACCAAAAAACAAGTGATTGCTAGGGATTTAAGAATCTCTCATGATTCATTTGTTTGTTGTGGTTTTGTCACGGATTGCCAAAGGGGGAGATTGTTAGGGACATATTTATGTAATTGGCTAATCATTTGACAAAACGCACTTTATTTGTAATTGGGTAAATCTAGGATGGGTTTAGTACTTGAAGAAACAAGTGTTCAAGTTTACTATTGAAGTCATGCAAATTTGACCAAGAAATAAGTAAAGAATGTGCTGCTCATTAAAGTACGATAGAAGTCTCAATAGAATCCATTCTATCACGAATTACTATAGAAGCTTGACATAAGCTCGTTATAAGCTGTATCTATTGAGAATTATAAAATCAGAATTTCTAGATCTAATTACACGCATATTGTTGAGTATTTGTATAGGGTTTTTTTTCTCTCAACCCTAAACATATAAGGATTATTTTAAAGGCTGCCACGAGGTGATGCAAAAAAAAATATTCATGCATATTGTGACCAGAGACAGAAATTGCTCTAGTTCATCATATTCTCTGTAGAAGCTACTGTGTCTTTATGCCAAGGGTTTTATGATCGAGGAGCTTCCTGATCATCATTGTTGATGAACTGAAGAACTTTGCAGCCAACATTTTCCTCAAGTTGGTGTGTTAGTCACGTACTAGGATCCGTGCATCATTGGTTAGTCACACACTGAGATTCATGCGTTGAATAGAGAGATTGCCGCTACAATACAAGTCTAATTGGGTATTAGAGTAAGGATTCAACTATAGGTTGGAATTGGGTATTGTGATTCCTTTTACTTATAACTGCTTGTGATTGATAATAGTGAATTTTCGGGAATGGTGACCTTATATTCACTCGGTGGGGTTTTGTCTTGGTGGTTTTCTCCATTTGTAAACAAATCACTTGTGTCAAATTTAATTTCCACTGCATTTAATTTAGTTAGTGATTTGTTTGTGTTATCACACTATTGCATTTTAAATTGACTTAATTAATTAACTTGGATAATTAATTAATTAATTTGCCAAAGGGGTCAATCCATTTTTTGCCCCATCAAGCTTCTTTGTACTTGTATTATGCCCAGACTCTAGCTCCATAATCCAATCTCAGCATAAAGTCTGCTATCAATGTAGACCAAGGATCCATTCGAACCCTTATTTGCATAAACCTAATGCTGCATGGTAGCCTATCTTCTAAATCCACTCTTTCAAAAATACCCATAATTTGCCCCATTTTCTTAGTGACCTCTGGGTACTAATATCCTAAGGGAGGCCATGAAGTTGGACCCACAGTGAGACATAGTTGAGTTGTAGTCTCCCAAGAACCAGATTTGGCCTACATTTTTCTAGTACAAAGAGAGCTCCATCAACAGACCAAGGACCTTCATTACAAAAATGGTTAAGATCATCCCTGTGCTTGAAGTGGAGTTTTTAGATGTAATACCTGGAGAAAAAAAAAAGGGGGGGGGGGGGGGGGATTAAAAGGAAGGTTATATAAATAAAAATTTTTATGGGGTCAATTTTATAATTAATATTTCTAAAGGGTTTTTTTAGAAAATAAGGTTGAAACCCTAGTTATATATAGTCTAATTTAAGTCACCATTAGTGACAAATGTTTTGAGAGTGGAGACTACCCAAAATACTCAGATAGAGAAGGTTTGACTACACAATTGAGGTAAGAGCCTAAGAATCTTTTTCTTGTCAAATCTAAGCTTTATTTGAAATTTGAGTATTTTTTATGTGGGTATTTTGGCCAATAGTGAAACTATTTAATTATTCAAGAGTGTTAATGATGCAAACGAAGAAAAGGTTGGATTTATTTTCGGTAGAAATTCGTTTTTGGAAAAATTTTATCGAGAATTGAAAAAATTGTCAAAACATTTTCAATTCCCGGTAAACCTTTTTCCAAAAATAGTATACTATTTTGTGCCCTTAGAATACAAGATATTAAAACCCTTTTCGGTAAACTAGACGCTGTTACTGCAATTTTTTTTTTATTTTTTTTATTTATGTTTAGTAACTTAATCTTACCTATGCCTTTTGTTGCATAGGCTTGGTGGGACAAGTTTCTGCACAATACCGATTTGATGAGTTGAGGTCTGACAAGTTAAAAAAAATAATAATAAATAAATAAATAAATAAATAAATAATGGCTATTCTGTAAGGCACATGGCCTAGCTTGTACTTGGAGTTGTCAACATCTCAAAAGATGATAATGGTGGTAGGTGGTAGGAAAAAAAAAATTACTTGAAGAGTAGTCCATGCGTTGCTCTTCTTTTACAAGTGTCTTTTACCTTTATGTATCCTAGGGTTTTATTAGTGGAAGAAAGTAAAGATTAAATATATGGTGAATGTGTGGACTTTTGCATTGAAATCATAGTGAAAAATTATGGGATATTTTTAATAGTCTCTCTATAGGTTGGGTACTGTTATAAGTTTTTCTTGAATTATTTGATTATTGAGTATAGTGCTTGAAAATTGTTTAGGTGCAGATATCTAAGAATTTTAGAGAAAGTGTTGGGAAGAAGATCTTTGTGGTGAGTTAGCTGAGGTAAGTAATCTTATCCTAATGGGGTTTTATTTTGTTTATAGTAATATATTTTTAACTACTGAAAATTGTTTATAATTGTTAGAATTTTTATTTCTATTGTATTACTGATTTCAAATAAAGGATTATTATAAATATATTTTAATACTGAGTATATGATTTTTATATACATGCTTGAATAAGATATATTTTTGTTAGAAACTATGATTTCATATGTATGATTATGGACATTCTAACTATGAATTGATTTTGATACCCAACCAATTGGGGTTATTTATTGGTACTCTGATACTCAAACTAATGGAGGTTATTCATTAGTATTCTGTTGCCTAGTTACGAGAATATTGCGTGACTATAGTCATAAGATTGTTAAGAATATAAATTACGTTTGAATATTTGAACTATTTTGAGTTATTAAAACTGCTTATGTATTTTTGGAACCTATTGTAAGTTATAGCTTTTGATATATGGAAAACTAACTACTTTCTAAACCATCTATGATATAATTGTAAGATTAAAGTATGTGATCTATTTGCAACTTATTATTTTAATACTATGAAACTCCTTTAGTTATTTTTGAAAACTCATAGTATATCATAACTTTTGGAGACTCATATTACATCTTATTACTTTACAGATCTATTGCTTGATGGAACTTATTAGAATTTTGGTTACTTATTGAGTTGTTAGCTCACTCATTTTCCCCTCCAGTTTTAGATTGTGAAGAATAGCAAGTTTTGAGAACTTTGATGTTGTGTTGTGAGCAGGAAAAGAAGCTTAGTGATTTTGGGATTGGATAGTCTTCTAATAGTTTTATATTTATTGGCCAATTGGCATTATGTACATGAGGTGTGGATTTTGTTCCTATTAAATTATTGGAGATCTATTTATAAAGAAAAAATTTTGAGGTATTTTGGATTTATTTGATTTAATTTTTGAGGATAAATTTTAGTTGCTAAAAAGTCCTTGTACACTTGTAAGGTGCTTACTTTATAAGCATGCAATAGTTGTCACATGCCTATCTTTATAGAAGTAGGAGTCTCTGCCAACAAATGAAACCAAGCCTCTGATATGCCATGTAGAGCTAATAATGTGTTGAAGATACCCAACAGAGAATTTCCTATAGTCCAAAATGAAGCCTAAAGCACAGTTGCTCAACTCCCTCTAATTAGAAAGATCAGATGGATCAACTACAACAATGGGACCATACCATGCAAATGGGATCTCATCTTCATCACTGGACTGAGACTCTCACTCAATTTCATTAGCAAAAGGTTTTGAGCTGTTATCAAAGTCGCTACTTTCGGTCCAACAGATGAACAAGACTAAAAATTAGTCTTCTAATGGTTTGAAAAATCATGTTCAACAAATTAATGAAATGGTTGACTGTGGATGTGTTGGTTGTAGAGGAGTGTGGTGGTGGTGGTGGTATGTTTTCTTTATTACAAGCCATGAGCTCTAGTAACATTGACGGTCCTAATAGAGTGGATTGTAATCTCGTTAGAGTGAGGATAACCAACACAAAAATACATAGAAAATAATTTAACGTTATGAATGAATGAGAAGTCCTGGTATTTATAGAATAATCCAACTTTCCATTTTGTTGTAGTTCATATGAATATATCTAATATTGTTAACAAGTCGTATTGTGTACTATTATGTATTTAGAGTAATAAACTTTATGTTATTTTATATTTTAAAGATGAACTTTTGCTATAAATTGGAATATTATCATTGGAAAATTAAAAGAATTACTAGTAAACATAAACCTAAACATCCTCTCTACATAAAAATACACATAAATCTAAACGTTCTATTTATCATTGGAAAAATTAGGTTGAGTAACATTGCCTATGAGAAATTTATAAACCTAATTTTTTTATTTTTATTTTTTATTTTAGTGTATGTGCAAAAAATTGATAAATTTTATCAAATAATTTTGTGAAATTATGTGATGTGAAATTTTCCACCTGCAACATATAATTCCATCGTGTCCTTATTCATTCTTTATTCCTTTTTGAGATGTCCAAAAACATGATTTTCTTTGAAAATGAAATAAAAACAAAGTTTTTTTTACTAGAATAAAAAAAATCAGAAAATATTTGATAATATATGACTAAAACACAAATTTGTCAAAACTAACAAGACTTCTAAATTGTTTTGGTATGAAATAATTATACACATATCGTTGTACAAATATCTTTTGGCTATAGTCATACTATATATATTTGTACATCATTGTACAAATGCAAGAGAACCCGTGAATCTGAAATCTCTTAGTGCAAGATGATTCTATTCTTAGAAGACAGTTTAGCAACAATAACACACAACTTCAATTAAAAAAAAAAATAAAAGTCTCTTACTTGTGGAAACAAGAGAATATGCCTTTAAGCAAGCATAGAGATGGCAAAGTAACATTGTACAATGTAGTCAAGTATTTTTGTGCCCATAGCAAATAGATATAGTATGAAAGTTGAAGTTTTAAGGGAATCATGTTATTTCTAAGCACAAAGGGACAATGCCTAGAGGCAAATATCTGAAAATCACCTCCAAACCATCATATCATTCAGGGCAGTGGGATTCGCTTTAGTGTGGTTGCTAAGTGAATTTACACTACTTTTTTTAGTGGGTTTAGACTAGGCCACAAAGAATGCATCAATTGGTCAAACTTTATCAATCCTTTGTGGAGTCTGCATTTTGGTTCTAACCTTAACTTGTTTCCTAGTTCACGTACTCATCAAACACCAACAAGTAAAATGGTTGTAAAGATTTAGCAAGAGTTCAACGAGGCTAACAAAACTTTTAATTTTAATGGAATCTAGACTAATGCTAAACATCAATTATCAAACTCACATTCTTATCCTCTGCTTGGCGTCCCTTCAAAATACCTAATAAGCAATAGTTATACACATCGTTGTACAAATATTTTGGCTATAGCCATATTATATATTTATACAATCAATTTAATAAATTTTCCCTTGTAAAACAATTTGATGTATGGATTGTCATAGTTAAGGGTTAGGTGAAGTATCTAACTCACGTGATTTTTTTTTTTTTTTTTTTTACCAGGGATGCCCGAACAAGTTTGGAGTCCTTGTCTACATACAAGCACACACATTTGTTCTTGATTATTCTCATGCTATATGTAGACATTTGTGGTGTATGCCTTGACATCAACCTTATAGATCAATTCTCATATACTCTCTCTCTCTCTCTCTCTCATGCATTAGAGTTTTCAAAAGAAAGAAAA
Organism: Quercus variabilis; assembly: GCA_030445155.1. Taxonomy (NCBI): domain Eukaryota; kingdom Viridiplantae; phylum Streptophyta; class Magnoliopsida; order Fagales; family Fagaceae; genus Quercus; species Quercus variabilis. The sequence goes on along the minus strand of CP129448.1, from coordinate 72,106,599 downwards.
TTCAAATATTACAAAAATAAAGTTCAAGTTATACTAAAGAATTTAAAATCTTTTATAGGTAAATCATGCTACAAAACTATCAATTTGGATTTAATTATTTATAATATATTAATGTTTTTTGAAATTCGTTAATGAATTTAACAACAGTAAATTAAGCATAAACATGTACATAAACATTAATATTTAATTCAAACATATAAAAAAAATATTAATTAAGTTTATACAATACCATTCATCATTCATCATTCTCGCACATATCATCCAATCCTTCAAGTGAAAAGTTTGTAAAGATTTAACAAGAGTTCAATGAGCCCAACAAAACTTTTCATTTTAATAGCATTTACACTGATGCTAAACTTATCAACTATCAAACTCACATTCTTGCCCTTTACTTCTCGTCCTTCCAAAATATCCTATAAGGAGTAGTTATACACATATTGTTGTTCAAATATTTTGGCTATAGTCATATTATATATTTATACAATAAATTTAATGATTGTTTTCCCTACAAAATAATTTGATGTTGGGATTGTCATAGTAAAGGATGAGGTGAAGCATCTAGTTGAACTACGCGTTACAGATGATATAATACATGCATTTACTAACACGAGACATATATTGAATTATTAAAATAATTATATACTCTCCTTAGAAAGATGATCTTTTTGTTCTCTCTTTCTCTATTCCTCGTTATCGTTGGCTGATGCCTCACAAAGAATTGGCTTGCCACTTTGTTTTGGAAGAGGAGAGTTGATAACAAACTAATTCGAGCCTAAGACCTTGAGGAGGTCAAACAAGAATAGTAAAGGTGTTTTTTTTTTTTTTTTTTCCCCTATCTTTTCTTCTGATGCAAGAATAGTAAAATTGATTGCGAAGAATAGTACCCTCTTAATCAATCAAATGTCCATGTAAATAAGTTAAATCATAAGTTTCTCAAAAATAAATAAATAAAGGGCAATTGTATCATGTTACTTAAGAGTGTATATTGTGTGTAATATAAGTTGCCCTACCTTTCCTTAATAGTTACTACGACTTTTGAGTCGAGTTTGGGACAAAATTGCCCTTTGCCCTTTTCAGGCAAATTATAGAGCTTTATGCCCCATTTTCTAAACTAATTAGGAAAATACCCTTCTTTTAAAACTTGATTTGTAATAAATCGAGTTAAAAAATAAAATAAAATAAAATTCTAGAGCCCTATAGTGGCATTTTAAAAAACTTATAGTGACGTTTTAAGGACCTATAGTGGCATATTTTAACTCGACTTCAATAAAATCAAGTTATAGGCAATTTTTTTACCTATAACTTGATTTCATTGAGGTTGAGTTATAAAATACCACTATAGGTCCTTAAAACGTCACTATAAGCTCTTTAAAAACGCCAATATAGGGTCTAACTTGATTTATTACAAATCGAGTTTTAAACATTTTTCTAATTATTTTGGAAAGGGGGGCATAAGATTATATAATTTGCCCGAAAAAGGCAAAGGGCAATTTTGTCCGTCGAGTTTGTAATATGCTTTTGTGTTAGAACATTTTTCTCTCTCTGTTGTGTTTGTGTTTGTTTCTTATAAATTAACCCAAAAAAAAAATGCTAAATCATCATTAACTTCCTTTATTTAATATTTATCCGAATTTCCATGAAGATGGTTTGGCATAAAGCTTACAATTTTTTCAAGGGAAATCAACCCACCTAAAATTGCCACTTCTCTAGTGCATTTATAATTAGTGTGTTCTAGTTAATTGAATTTTTAGAAGTAAGATGAATTTCAAAGTACCAGCTCAGCATAATAAAGTGCATCCATGAGTACAGAAAAATGAACTTTGCTATCAAACCAGATTTATGCACATATGCATGGTCTATATATTTAGAAAATGTAAATAGGTTTTACATAGAAGCTTAGAGTATGTGTTCAATTATTAGCTACATCATGTTCAGATGCACACATCCAAATGTCACTACAAAAAACTGGTCCTATAATGGCGTTTTTTTTAGTGGCGTTTGTAAAAAACGCCACTATAGGTACCCTATAGTGGCGTTTTCTATAAACGCTACTATAGGCATATCTATAGTGGCGTTTGGAATGTCCTATAGTGGCGTTTGGAAAAATGGGTCTATAGCAGCGTTTCTAAAGGCCTATAATGGCGTTTTTAAAACGCCACTATAGGTCCTAGTCTTACAAGAGCCTATAGTGGCATTTGTCAAACGCCACTATAGGCACTTTTTATTTTATTTTATTTTTTTCGGTTGGGTAGGGCCTATAGTGGCGTTTTACAAACGCCACTATAGGCATTTGACCTATAGTGGCGTTTTCAAACGCCACTATAGCCTAGCAAAAAAAAAATTCAGCAAAAAAGGGGACCTATAGTGGCGTTTGTCAAATGCCACTATAGGCGCTTTTTTTATTTTTTTCGGTTGAATGGGGCCTATAGTGGCGTTTGTCAAACGCCACTAGAGGCCCTTGTAACAGTAGGACCTATAGTGGCGTCTGCAAACGCCACTATAGCCCAGCCAAAAAAAAAAAAAAAAAAAAAAGAAGAACTGAATGAGTTTGAGCGGTAAAGAAAACCATGGAATATGCCTAGGATATTTTATGGCATATTCCAAAATATTTGAATATAATATAAATATATATATATATATATATATTTAAATGTATATATTTATATAAATGAGAGATGCTATGTCCACAATATTTTCACAACAAATCATAAGTGGTTAATTGTTATTGGTTCAAATTTGAACATAACAATAAGATTATATTTTTGCCTTAACAATAATAACTAGCAGCAACCTGTCACTTAAAATTTGTTGTAAAAATGTTATGAAAATGTTGTTGACATATCATTTCTCTTTATATATATATATATATATATGTGTGTGTGTGTGTGTATGAGAGATGCTACGTTTACAATATTTTTACAACAAATCATAGGTGGTTAATTAATTGTTATTGGTTCAAATTTAAACCTAACACTAAGATTAATTTTTTGCCCTAATAATAACAACCAGTATCAACCTATCACTAAATATTTTTGTAAAAATATTATAAAAATATTATGAATATATCATTTATTTATATTTATATATATATATATACACACACATATATAGTTATTATTTCTCTTTATATATATATATATATATATATAAATTTAAAAAAAACATTAAAACTCCCCACTTACCCCCACCTACCCCCACTCTCCCATATCTCTCCTTTATCTCCTCAGACTTCTTTGCTTTTTTGGTTTCTTTTGTTTTTTTCCTTTGTTTCTTTTTCTCCCTAGCTTGTCTCTCCACGCCAAAGTCTCAGGGCTCCTTTCTCTTCTCTTTTTTTTTTTTTTTCTTTCCTTCTTTTTCTCCCTTGTCTCCAGTACTCCTCCATCTTTCTTCTTTTCTTTTTCTTTCACCCTTCTTTCACTTCACACATGAATTGATTCTTTTCTATTCCTCTCCATTTTGATTTTATTTATTTTGTTTTATTTGTGGTGGTGTTAATGTTTGTGGATTTTGGATTTGCAGATAGTGTTGTAGCTTATGGATTTTGTTCAAATTTGTAGATGGTGTTTGAAGCCATTAGTTGTATAGTTGCAGGTAAGCATTTTTTTTCTTTTTAATTTATGATTGTTTTGGTCTATTTATTTTTTGATAATAATTTTGGTCTATTCCTTGGATGTGAGCATGTTACGTTAGATTTTGAATTTTTTTAGGTGGGTTTGTGTTTTCATTTTAAATTTGCTGGGATAGTTGTAGTACTGCTTGTATTTGAAGTTGCTATTTTTTTTTTTTTTTTTAATTTTTGGATGTGAGCATGTTGCATGTGTTTGATTTTGAATTTTTTTAGGTGGGTTTGTGTTTCATTTTGAATTTGCTGGGATAGTACAGTGTTTGTATTTTGTTTTGTATCTTTTAATTTAATTAAAATTGTAATATTAATTTAATTACAATCTTAATTCAATTAAAAAAAAAACTTTTTCACGCCAAAAAAAAATTCTTTTGATTACCAAAAATTAAATAAATTTTTTTTTTGGTTTTTTTTGGGGCTATAGTGGCGTTTTACAAACGCCACTATTGTACCGTCACTATAGACCTATAGTGGCGTTTGACAAACGCCACTATAGCCTTTTTCGAAAATAAAAAAAATTGGTCTATAGTGGCGTTTGGAAACGCCACTATAGGATGGCCCTATAGTGGCGTTTAAAAAGAAACGCCACTATAGGTCTATAATAGCGGTACAAAAGTGGCGTTTGCAAATGCCACTATAGCAAACGCCACTATAGCCCAAATGGGCCTATAGTGGCGTTTTTAGCACCTATAGTGGCGTTTTACAAACGCCACTATAGGCCCAGTTTTTTGTAGTGTGTCGCTTTGAGCATAAGGTAATGGTATCAAATCTAGTTCCTACCAATCCAGGTTCAAAAAATATGGACATGTATAGAGAGTTTCATTATGTACAAACATTTATGGGAAATAAATAAGTTACTGGTTGTTTCAATTGAGTATTCATATGGAAAGTTGGCCGTCGTCAGGTGCTTTAGCTCTCCATGACTTCTTTAGCTGATGCTAACTGGACAGGTTGCCTTGGCATTCGGCCTTTCCTGGGCCCTCTATTTGATCTTTTTCAGTTCTAAGAAACTACCTTCGATGTCTCTTTCAAGTGTTGATTCTACGTAAGGTATCGCTTATTAGCAACCTAAAGAAAAAGAAAAAGAAAGGTATCACTTTACTTATAAGCCTTATGTTCCTACCTCCATGCTCGTCTCTCATTAATATAACAACCTCAACACTATGTACAGGGCTTCCAACTTGATTTCCCATGCTTGTAACAAGCACATTATTGAACTTGATTATCACTTTACTCATGTGCTTAACCTGATAGGCCAAAAATGTATTGACTCCTTGTGATAAATTAACCAATTAATTTAGCTAAGTGAATTAATTAAGTTAATTGACATGCAAACGCCTAGCAGCACAAACAAATCACCAATTAATCTAAATGCAGCAGAAAATAAATTTGATACAGTGATTTGTTTACGAATGGGGAAAACCTAATGGCAAAAATTCCACCAGGTGATTTTCAGGTTACCACTTCTGAAATTCCACTATTATCACAACAAGCGGTTACTAGTAAAGGAATCTCAGTAATTTATACCAACTTACAATTGAACCCTTACCCTAATACCCAATTGGACTTGTTCTGTAGTGACAATTTCCCCTTTTGATACACAGCTTCCAAGTACGTGACTAACCAATGTACGGATCCCAGTATACAACTTTAATCACCAACTATAGAAGGTTGTTAGCTGCAAAGTTCTTCAGTTCATCCCAATGATGAAGATCAAGAAGATGCTTGGTCAAAAAACCCAAAGGTGCACATACACAACAACTTCTTCAAGAATGATGAACTAGGGCAAAACTTTGTCTCCAGTCACAAATTGCTTGAACAAACTTTGCTCAATACTTGTGCAACTTGTGTACTCTTTGATGGCCCTTAAAACAGTTTTTTTATATGTCTAGGGTTAGGAGAAAAGAAGGCCCAAACACATAAACACGGATCCCAAGAAAATCATATCAGAATTTTGAATTTCATAAACCTTAATAGATAGAAGGTGTTGAGCACACGGGGTCGGAAAAGCTTTCTTAAACTCGATAGATGCAGCTGTCGAGCCAACTATCGAGTTTTAATAAATTTGCACTTCTCAGCTTGTTTCTTGGACAGACTTGATAACTTCAACATTTGATCTTCAAACCTTATTTCTTAAAGTATTAAAAATACCTAGAACTATCCAATTACAAGTAAAATACGTTTTATCAAAGGATTAGTCAATTACATAAAAAAATGACGTATGTTCTTAACAAATGAACCACACATGTCCTAACAATCTCCCTATTTGGAAATCTGTGATAAAACCACAACAAACAAATGAACATATGAGAGAAGTCATAAATCACTTAACTCATATTCACTTATTGAATACAATAAAATCTATCCTAACACAAACTCTTGAAAAACTTTGCAAGAAGAGAGTTTATGACAAGTAGACTTTAACAACCTATATTTCTGAAACAGTTTAAACAAAACTCATCAAGACATCTTAGTGTGACATAGAAATTATAGATTACATACAATTATAAGAATCATGTGTATAAAGAGAGAAAAGAAACAACACATGTAAGGGTTAGGTGAAAGAAAAATATACATCTACATCTAAAGAAGATAAGTACAATGTATGTGTAAAAGTAGTCACAAGACCCAATATATAAGAACAATGTATCTATCAAAGAAAAAAAAAAGGAAAGATACATAAAATCCTCACTACATTCCTCATATCAACAACATTCCCCCTAACAAAATGGTCATATACTAACTCTCCCCCTAAGAATGACTACTTTTATATCCAAAAACTACTCTCTCATTTTGTCACGAGTGACAAAGGGTAAGAGTGTTAAGTAGACATCTTATCGGTAAAGCTAGCATCTCCATCATCATCATCTCCATCATCATCATCAAAAGCATCATCGTCATCATCATCCTCATCTGTAGAATCAAAAGCTACAAGAGGTGGTGGTGAAGGAGAAGTCTCAAAAGCAAAACCACCCATGGTCGCCTACTGCTTAGTAATACGACTAACACGAATATTCACCTAATAGAACTCAGTAGAGAGTGTATTAATGCGAGCATCCATGCGCTAAAGCTGCGCCATGATGTCTCATAGAGTCACATCACTCATAGAAGAGGAGGAGGCGGATGTGGATGGAGCAGACCGAGATGAAGGAGCTGAACGACAGAGAGGTGCTACTGACTCCTATCGTGACTTAAATTGCGCCTCACTACATTTTACGGTAGTTGTATCTATGGTATATATGAAGGTGAAAGGGTTGGACATGGGAAAAGGGACGGAAAAATGGTGTAGAATTCTCGTGATTACGGAAGGAAAGATGAGCTTATCACGGGACGCCTAATCTAGATAAACATCTATGATAGAAAGAATGAAATGAGAAGGGAAGTCTATAGTAAGATGCTCAGGTAGGGACAACAAAAATTGAGCACGAAGCTTGGTAATGGAGTTGTAGTGAATCTAGGACCTTCAACAAAATGATGACATAGTGAAAACTAACGCTCACCCTAGTCAAAAAGGAGCTCATAGAAAGCAGACATGAGCTTATCCTTGGATACAGTCCTTAGACGCTCACAACTAGGATAGTCAGGAAACTTTATCCTAGGAACCTAAAGCACATCCGCAACAAGTTGCAATGTGATAGGAATGCACGTACCTCAAACACAAGTGAAGAAAAGAGATACTGAACAATTAATCCCGTGCATGTTGGAGTAAAACTCTTAGATAAGCACGAGAGGACAAGTGACCAGGACGTCACACAGTGACTCCTATCCCCGACTGTGAATGACAGTGGGAAGGCTGATGTCGGAGAAGTCTGCCAAAAATGACTCGGCATTCCGAATGAACACTTCGTCTAGAAAAGTTCTTTGAGAAAGCCTTTTGGACATCCTCATCATGAAACCGAATGTTAAAAGGAGTAGGATCATATGAAGACGATGCCCCAGAACGAAAAAGGTTCCAAGACACACATAAACATATTGCATACATATAAATGTATGAAAATACTGTTATAATGCATATATGATGAAATGCATGAAGTTTTAAACTCATTTAAGTGAAAACTCATCCCAAAATTGCAACAACTCATCAATTTTGAAAAACCCCAAAAACTTAGGTTTCAAAACATGAAATGCATGAAGAATAAGAGAATAGAAGCTTACCAAGTGATGAAAAACTTGAAAAAGCTTGAAGAAACCTTAAGGAACAAAATTGGAGTGAGAATAGAGTGTTTAGGAAAGAAAAGAGAGAGCTATCGAGAGAGAGATCGAGAGAAATGAGTTTCAGATCGCGTTGAACAAAATATATAGGAGTTTAGTAAAGCTCGACAGATGAAGGTATTGAGGGGTGTCGAGCCATCAGTCGAGGAAGCTGTTGAGGAATTGGTTATCGACAGATGCAGGTGTCGAGAAGGTGTTGAGGAACAAACCACCAGAAGCTCGGTCGATCGACCCAGCTATTGAGAAGCTATCGAGGAGGCAGAAACTTTCTCAATCGATCCATTAGGTGTCGAGAAGCTGCTGAGATTACGATAAGAAAAAGCTTAAGAAGCTCGACAGATAGCTAGGTATCAAGGAGGTGTCAAGCTAGCTTTTGAAAACAGTTTTTCGAGAAGTGAAAAACATAGATATAAATACAATCCATCATGAAACTCAACCAATGATCCAATCAACATATTAAGCTTTCAAAATCATCTCTTAACTATAATTTTAATCACATGGATCCCAAAAACACACACACACACACACACAACAAGTCTAACCAATTTTATATTTAAAAAACAAGTCAAAATAGTTTAGTGAGTATACATTAATACATGTAAAACCTTATGATGTCCAAATCACATTATACCTACACATGTATTAAGAGTAGCAAAGAATATTGAATGTTGCGTGTGAAAAATATCACAAAATTGCATAAGTGTATATATGTTATGATGATTTGAGATATGAGAAAATTACTTTAACTCACACACAATCATAATTGTTTAATGGGGACTATCACCTTCAAGGTACATCCTATAACTCCTACATCTCCTAAAATACACGCTTGTAATCATATTTAAAGCATTTTTGATCTTTTTGCTTTTTATTTTCTTTGCAATTTTCTTTTTAATTTAGCATATCATGCATGGGCATATAAGAGAGAGAAAAGAAATACCCAATGACATTTGACATTCCAAATTTTGCTCTGCCGAAACACACAAATGTCATTGACATCACACTCTTGCTATGCCAAAGCATACAAATGTCTTTCATGATTGGCAGGCAACAATGGTGAGATGGTTATTTATGCATTTCTCTTAGAATTTTCTAGTCCTTCCCGTCAAAAAGAGTGATTCGAGTGTTAAGTCCAAGAGATAACTTAATCTTATTCATTACAAACAAGAGCTACAAAACTCACTTGCTTAGTTGTGTATGAAGATGTTCATCTAAGCTACAAGAGATACAAAGCTTAGAAAACTTTGTTTTAATGGCCATCCAAGGTATACAAGTACCAATGTACACATAACACACTATTTTTGTATTTTCTGATTTTTCAATTTTTTTTTAATGTGAAATACAAAATAAACAAAACTAAAAAATAACCAAACAAAAACATGTTAAACAAAACAAAGTATAAAACTAAATGCAAATGCATGAGGGAGAATGAGGAGAGAAAGAGATCAATCCATGGAGATAACACCAATGTTTTAATGAAAGAATTCAAAACATTTGCTGTCAAAAGGTTTGGTGAACAAGCTAGCCTTCTGATCATCGGTGTGAATAAACTGAAGAGTATGAAAACCATCTTCGACAAGCTCCCTAATGAAGTGATGTCAAATCTCTATGTGTTTAGTTCGAGAATGTTGAACTGGATTCTTAGAAATATTGATGACACTGGTATTGTCACAGTACATAGTGAGATGCTCTTGACAAATACCATAATCATGAAAGAGTTTTTGCATCCAGAGGAGTTGGGTGCAACAGCTATCAGTAGCAATGTACTCAGCTTCTGCAGTGGATAAAGAGATGGAGTTCTGCTTTTTACTCATCTAGGAGACAAGATTGTTACCCATATAAAAACAACCCCCCGATGTACTCTTTCTATCATCAACATTTCCACCAAATCCGCATCAGAATACCCAGTTAAGACATCATTTGTGTCCTTACTATACCACACACCAAACTCAGCAGTGGTTTTGACATACTTTATAATTCTTTTTAAAGCAGTCATATGAGATTCTTTAGGATTAGCTTGATATCTAGCACACACACAAACACTGTAACTAATGTCAAGTCTACTAGTAGTAAGGTAAAGAAAACTACCTATCAAGCTTCTATATAAAGAAGGATCAACACTCTTGCCTAATAAGTCTACAGTAAGTTTAACATTTGGGCTCATAGGAGTTTTAACAGAACTAGTAGATTCCAAACCAAACTTTTTCACAAGATTCTTAGCATATTTAGATTGAGATAGGAATATACCTGAACCTTGTTGATGAATCTGCAATTTAAGGAAGTGAGTTAGTTCTCCAATCATGCTCATCTCAAACTCGACTTGCATGATTTTTGAGAAACCATGAGCAAGTTCATCCTTAGTCGACCCAAAGATGATATTATCAACATAGACTTGAGCAACTATCAACTCACCATCTTTTTTTTTTTTATGAAGAGAGTTTAATCAGCTTTTCCTCTTGTGAACCCATGTGACACCAGATATTGTGTGATTCTATCATACCAAACTCTAGGGACTTGCTTTAACTTATAAAGTGCCTTGTTGAGGTACAACACATGATCCGGAAAGTGTGGATCAATGAATCTTTTTGGTTGAGCCACATAGACATCCTCTATAAGTAGCCCATTCAAGAAAGTGGTCTTAACATCCATCTGATAAAGTTTGAATTTCAAATGACATGCTAGGGCAAGAAGAATTCTGATGGACTCCATACGGGCAACTAGGGCAAATTTTTCATTATAGTCTACTTCTTCCATTTATAACTTCTGGAGGATGATTTAATTTAATCTTGGAGGAAGGTCATTTCTCTTCATGAGATTCAAAATCTGGTGAAGTGGGTATGTCTGCAGAGTCTTCCACAACATTTGGAGTATTGAGAGTACTTGGAGATGCAGGTTCTTATTCAATAATGGCTTGGACATCCTTAGGCTCAGGAGGAAGAATTTCTTTGGGGAGTTCCTTAATGCCTTTATCAGAATTGAAATCTAAAGACTCATCAATGACAACATTTACTGTCTCCATTACCTTTATAGTTCTTTTGTTGTATACCCATAAGTCTTGCTTGTAGAAGAGTAACCCAGAAATATACCTTCATCACTCCGAGAGTCAAACTTTCCCACATTCTCTTTATCCTTGTGGATGAAACAAGTACTTCCAAAGATTCTGAAATACTTCACATTTGGCTTTCTTCCTTTCTATAACTCATAAGGAGTCTTTTTGGTATTGGGTCTGAAGTACACCCTATTATCCGTATGACATGCAATGTTAACTCCTTCTCTCCACAAGTGTCTAGCCACATCTTTGTTATGCAACATGGCTCTAGTCATCTCCTAAATAACCCTGTTATTTCTTTCTAACACAACATTCTACTAAGGAGTAATAGGAGTAGAGAATCCTTGAGATATACCTAATCTTGTGCAAAAGGACTCCATATATGAATTCTTGAATTCTTTACCATGGTCATTTCGAATTTGATCAATCTTTAGGCTCTTTCTTTCTGCAGTCTTGTGCACAAAACCTTAATATGCTTAGGAGCATCAAACTTGGATCGTAGGAAAATGACCCAAGTGTATCTAGTGAAGTCGTCTACCACAACCATGATGTATCTCTTACCACCAAGAGACTCAGTTCTAGTTGGACCCATAAGATCCAAATGTAGAAGTTCCAATGGCCTAGATGTAGCTGATGTTTGAGTACCTGGATGCTTAGCTTCTATCTGTTTTCCAAGCTGACATGGTCCAGACACCACATTATTCATTCTACTAGACTTTTGTAAATAACATGTCCCATTCGTTGATGCCACAGATCTTCATTAGGCAAACGAATGCTATTGTACACAATATCAACATCAGGAACCAATACAAAACAGTTGTCTAAAGTGCGAACACCATTAATGAGCTTCTTTCTAGGCTCATCCATGACAAGATACTTTCCCTTTGAAAATAGTACCATGAAGTATTGATCACATATCTGACTTATGCTTAATAGATTCACCCTTAAACCTTCTACATAAAGAACATTGGCAATATCCAGCAGTCTAGGTAGAGAGATGATTCCTTTTCCTTTAATTTGTGACTTGCACCCATCACCAAAAGTGACATTGCCACCTTTCTTAGACTTGAAAACTTTGAAGAGAGATCGATCTCGAGTCATGTGTCTTGAGCAACCGCTATCAAGGTACCACAAACATGTGTCCATAACTTTAAATGCGAACTTCATCATAAAACACATTTTGTGCTTAGATGACAAATCAGTGGAAACGGTACTTTCTCTTATCTGCCTTTTACAAGCTAAACCTTTAATTTTTACTCTTCTCAGACTAACTCATTTGCACATTTTCATTCTAAGACAGTCTAATTTCTTCTTAGTCAAACTGAGATCTTTTTCAATAGTCATTATAAGAGAATTCAAATAACTTTTAGACTTGTATTTTTTGAAACACTCAAAAAAATAGAGATTAGAAAAACAAGATGTATTTGAAAACAAAGATCTCCTCAAGCCAGTTACAGCCATGACAACAGGGGTCAATGGATCAACATCGCAAAGATTAAACCTAATCAGAGTGTGTCAGCTCTAATACCATTTGATAGGCCAAAAACCCACTGACCTCTTGTGATAAATTAACCAATTAATTTAGCCAAGTGAATTAATTAAGTTAATTAACATGCAAATGTGTGGTAGCACAAAAAAATCACCAATTAATCTAAGTGCAGCGGAAAATAAATTTGACACGGTGATTTGTTTATGAATGGGGAAAACCTAATGGCAAAAACCCCACCGGGTAATTTTTAGGTCACCATTCTTGAAATTTCACTATTATCACAACAAGCGGTTACAAGTAAAGGAATCCCAGTATCTTATACCAACCTACAGTTGAACCCTTACCTCAATACCCAATTAGACTTGTTCTGTAGTGACAATTTCCCTTTTGATGCACGACTCCCAAGTACGTGACTAACCAATGCACGGATCCTAATACACGACTTCAATCACCAACTATAAAAGGTTATTGGCTACAAAGTTCTTTAGTTCATCCCAAAAGTGTACATACACAGCAACTTCTTCAAGAATGATGAACTAGGGCAAAACTTTGTCTCCAGTCACAAATTACTTGAACATACTTTGCTTAATACTTGTGCAACTTGTGTACTCTTTGACGGTCCTTAAAACAGTCCTTTTATATGTCTAGGGTTAGGAGAAAAGAAGGCCCAAACACATAAACACGGATCCCAAGAAAATCATATCAGAATTCTGAATTTCATAAACTTCAATATATAAAAGGTGTTAAGCAGGTGTCTAGCACACCGGGCTGGAACAGCTTTCTTAAGCACGATAGATGCAGCTGTCAAGTTTTAATGAATTTGCACTTCTCAACTTGTTTCTTGGACAAACTTGATGACTTTAACACTTGATCTTGAAACTTTTTTCTTAAAGTATTAAAAACACCTAAAACTACTCAATTACAAGTAAAGTGCGTTTTGTCAAAGGATTAGCCAATTATATTTATAAAAAAAAATGACATATGTTCTTAACAAGTGAATCACATATATCCTAACATATCCTATCTAGAAACCATCTTCATTAGTTTTTACCATTTGCCAATTAAAAACTATAGATCTCTTCACTACAAGATTACTATGAGATTATGCATTAAATTTGCAAAGAAGTGTTAGGCAGCCCCTTGATTGATTCTATACTACATTCTTACCTTATATTTAAGCTACTATGTTACATATATTTAGGCTTTCATTTTGTTAGAAGAAAAAGGAATCAAAATCATCATACAAGAATAGATTGTCAACTGAAAGTTAGAATGAATTTAGAGACAATCTAGTTGCAATATGAAGTTTTGATCGGCACTCGGAGCCGACCCTACCACTATGCTAATTAGGTGGTCGTTTAAGACCCCCAAGTTAAACAAGGTTCTCAAATTTTAATCAATAGGAACATATCTATACCTATAAGAGTATTAAAAAGGACCCAAGTATATATATATATATATATATATATATATATGACTATAGCCAAAAATATAGTTATTAATCTTTTATCAACTTGAAATTTTACAAGCACGAAGAATATACAAAGATAATGTAATCTAACGGTAGATTTGTCAATATTCACATCCAATTAAAAAATATTGAGTGGGGTAACTCTAACTAATGTTATACTACCCAATAACTTGTTATTAAATTAATATTTTGAAAATCCAATTGTTGAATTACATATTCTATATGTTCTTAACGTGCATGCCAATTTTCATATCAATTGGATGCTATTTACCATTTGATCTATAAACTTATCTTTTATGCATTATTTTAAACTACAAAAATTTGAATTTTAACAATTGATTGATGACATGATTATTAATCTTTGATCATTTTGAAATTTTGTAAATATGAAGAATATACGAAGATAATGTAATCTAACTATGGATTTGTCAATATTCGCATCCAATTAAAAAATATTGAGTGGTATAACATTACTTAAAGTTACATCATGTATAACTTGAACCCAACCCATATATATATATATATTGATAATCAATTAGGCCCCAAATATTAGCTAATAGATCAAAATTAAAAATAAAAATAAAAAGTAATGCATTGGATGGTTGGACACACCAAAATGTTAAAATAATTTCATAACATTCTTAAATTAACATGTTAACTAGTCACAAATGGACTCACCACAATCTCTAAATTTTTTGAATCATGTTATGGTTCATTATAACACAAGACTTGTACTACACCACTACATATCTAAACATTAAGGTAAATGTTGGAATTTTTTTTCTAAATAGCAATAAATATTAAAAATTTTAGTTAGTTGTCAGTGTGTAAAAGGATGTTGAAAAGTACCATCTAAAGTGTCTAAAATTTGAGTTCCAAGATAAAACTCGAGTTTTTAATTCTTGATTTTTAAGTGAATGGGGCCTAATGTGGAAAAAAAATCCACGTAAAAATCGAGTTTTAGAGACTCGAGTTCCATAAATTGCAGAAAAACACTGCTATAGGGTTTTAAAACATCACTATAGGGCTTAAAAACACCACTATAGGGCTCCTTGATCACACTATAAAAAAATTTTGCAGGAAAATGCCACTGTAGGGCCTTAAAACATCACTATAGGACTTAAAAACCCCACTACAGCGCTCTGTGATCACACTTACAAAAAAAAATTTCGAAGAAAACGCTACTATGAGGCTTTAAAATGTCACTATAGGAACTTGAGTTTCTAAAACTCGAGATCTCTGTGGCATTTTCAACAGCAAAACAGATGCAAAGCGAGTCTTTGAGACTCAAGTTTTAATATGGATCTCGAGTTTTAGAAACTCGAGATGCTACTTTCCATAATTCTTTCAAACGTTACCTAACTTACTATATATTTGCCCATTACACGCTTAGTCTGCCCATTCCCCTGTAAATGTTGTGTGGTTTATATTCATTTATTTTGACAATTCGATAGTAAAAATTGGGGAGGGGAGATTTAAACCATAGATGTAGTGTGAATTTACATAATAAAACTTTGTCTTAAATTATTAAACAACCTCTACATTCCCTCCCTTTCTCTGAAGTAATATGGAGCTTTTGTATGCTACATGTCATAAGTAGAATAATAATAATAAGTAGAATAATAATAATAAGTAGATTTAAAGCATTTACTTCTTTGCTGAACTGAAACTTCGTTGAGAAGCAAAAAGTTCATATCATAAACATTATCTGCACTTTTGTCATAAGTAGAATAATAAATCTTGTTGCTTCCCTCAAATTTATATTTTTTACGCTAATTTTGGTTGTAAGAAACTACCTTCGATGTCTCTTTCAAGTTCAAGCTAAAGGATTGGCCCCACTCTAACGAGTTCGAGGAATTTTTGCCCCGTCATTGTGGTGTCTCTTTCAAGTGTTGATTCTAAGTAAGGTATCGCTTACTAACAACAAATAGAAAAACAAAAAGAAAGGTATCACTTTGCTTATCCTATCTGGAAACCATCTTGTTTAGTTTTTTCCCTTTACCAATCAAAAACTATAGATCTCTTCACTTCAAGATTACTATGAGATTCTGCATTAAATTTGCAAAGAAGTGTTGGGCCGCCCCCTGATTGATTCTAATTTACATTATATTTAAGCTACTATGTTACATATATTTAGGCTTTCATTTTGTTAGAATAAAAAAGGAATCAAAATCATCATTTGGGAATATACTATCAATCGACAGTTAGAATGACTTCAGAGACAATCTAGTTGCAATATGAAGTTTTGATTGGCACTCAGGGCCGACCCTACCACCATGCTAATTAGGTGGTCGCTTAAGACCTCCAAGTGAAACATGGATGGTCCTCAAACTTTAACAAATAGAAATATTTCTATACCTACAAGAGAATTAATTAAGACCCGAATATTTTTTCTTTTGATAATCAATTAGGCCCCAAATATTTGCTAATAGATATAAAATTTATAATAAAATAAAATAAATAAAAAAGTAATGCAATGGACAGTAGGACACACCTAAATCTTAAAATAATTTCATAACATTCTTAAATTAACATGTTAACTCACACATGCATGGACTCACCACAATCTCTAATATAAATTTTTTTTACTCATGTTATGATTCATTGTAACACATAACTTGTACTAAACTACTACATATTTGAATGTTAATGGAAATGTTGTGTGGATTTTTTTTTTTTTTTTTTTTTTTGACAATTTGATAGTTACAATTGAGGAGGAGAGATTTAAATCATAGATGTCATGTGAATTTACATAATAAAACTTTTTGTCTTAAATAATTACACAACCTCTATATTCCCTCCCTTTCTCTTAAGTAATGTCGTGCTTTTGTGTACTACATGTCTTGGTCATTCTTCAAAGCATTTACTTCTTTGGCGAACAGGAACTTCGTTGAGAAGCAAAAAGTTCATATCATAAACATTATCTATACGGCTTTTTTGTCATAAGCAGAATAACAAATCTTGTTGCTTCCCTCAAATTTTTTTTTTTTTTTAACGCTAATTTTGGATGTAATATCTCCGATTGTGTTATTGTAGGTCGAGTTTATGCTAAAATTTGGTGCAGGGAAATCTAGTAGAGATGTCACGAGTCATATCAATTTAATGGAATTAAGGCTGGTGAACCTAAGGTACAATGTTTTTATATATTATTAGGTATTTAGTAGAGCTTACTACTTACTAGTGAATTAGTGTGTACGGCGTTTTTGGTAAGATGTTTGAAGCTCAAAGTTAGTGTTAATATAGAGAATTGATTTTATATTTGTAATATTTAGGTTCCAAATGCTCAACTAATATAAGGCTATGAAGCAATGGATGAGAGTGACAAGCTGCCTTTGTCTATGTTGCGAGTGGTTCAAATTAAGTGGGGGCATTTTCTCATGTACAACATCTAAGATTCAATTCAAATGACAACAATAAATATTTTTTGAAAGCTACGATTTGTGCTAAAACACAAGAATTTGTTCAGACCCCAATTAAAAATTACAACTAGATTGTTTTTACTCTAACTTAAACTAAGTGCGGATCAAGAGTAAATAAGCACAATGAGCCAACAACACTAACCTAAACTATATTCATCCATTATCAACAATAAAATGAAAGCTTAAAGAGTAGGAAAGAGAGATGTAAACACGAGATAATATCGAGAATAAAGTTGAAATTGATCTATTAGAGAATAAAGTTGGAGTACACGAATAACAAAAACCCTCCAAGCCTAATCTACCCCATGTACTTAAGCCCTCCAAGCTCCTGCTACCAACTGACTTCTCAGAGTCTTATCTTCTTTAGTTTTCATGATCCTGCAATTCAGCCCGGTTGCATCCACCAATGAATGGCTCATTCCAATGCTTCCCAGCAGCACAAAAATCTCACTTTACAGTCAGAATGTGTGTGATAAGTGTTTGGATTAGCAACCTCTCAAAAATCTAAATATGGAGAGACAGGAGTTGAGAAAAACCACAAGAAAATGTGTAGATGATTGTGGGTATAATAATCTCTAACTCTCAAATATATATTTCTAGGATTTTCTCTCTGAAAAGCATTCCTTACAATTCGTGGGTAATAAGGGTATATATAGTATGAGTAAAGAAAAGGTAAAGCAAAACACAACTTTTTGCCAAATAGAAACTTTTGCAGGTCCTTTGCATGTTGGCCCTTCTCAAGAGGCAGTCGTGAAAATTACAGCTTGGCATAACTCTTCGTCTTCCAATTATGTGCTTCACACATTGCCTTTTCACGGGTTGCTTCTCGCGAACTACTCGCAAAATCCATTGATTCAAATTTTGAAACTTGATTCTTCACCAATCTCTCACACTCATCCCTTAAAAATAAACCCACATACATACAGAGAAAAAAAATATTGATTGAAGAAATTACAATCAAATTTGGCACAAAATTAAAACCAACACAATATAGTTGGAAATCACAACTTTACATTATTTATTGACAATTAACTTTCTATGCTCTAAAATATTATAGAGTTTGCAGCATTTACTTATATTGTGAATTGTCATATATATTAGGTTTTCTCCCATTGTCAATTGTCAAAGCCAACCGATGAACTTACTTTTATTTCAGCAATACAAAAAGACTAGCATGTAATAAAACCTGAAATTACAGCAACATAAGTTGGATTTCTTCATTCTTGTAAACAATATATATCAATCTGAATGATCATAGATCAGATGTGGCGACTCAGAGCAATCTCGGATTCCGAGCTTGAGCTGAAAGAGGATCTATAGTTCTAGGCTTTTTAACGGTCTTGTTGTTATTTTTCCCCTCAAAGGTGAAAGTTGGATTTCTGGGCTAGGGCCGCTAGACATTGTCCTGAGTGGGAATTAAGAATTCTCAAGTTTGATCCTCTTTTATTGGGAGAGTAAACAAAAACAAAACCGAAATTGAGTAACTTCTATAATGTAGACAATACCTTACCTCAATCTCCAATGACTTTAATAATTTAAAATCTTCAATCATGTTAGTATGTTACTAAACATTAATCAATAACTAAATATCTTAACTCAAAGGTTTTAAGTTCCATCTACTACACTATAGATGAATTTTCGGAATATTTGAGTAGAATAGTCTAATCAAAAGCTAAGACATCACTTCTTTATAATAATAATAAATAATAAAAGTAATTACTTACGACTTTAACTAAACATCTACTTTAAAAAGATGGGTTGAGAGAGAGAGAGAGTCAATTAATCATAATAATGATTAGGAAAGGGTAATGGAATAATTCCTTCATATTTATGGAGATTAATTCCTTCATATTTTGGATATAATCCACATGGATATAGTAAGTCTCGCTTGGGCTACTTTAATGATAGTCTTTACATTTTCTCTTTCACTTGTAGTATGGGGCAGAAGTGGACTCTAGAGGTACTACTAATTGAGTTGAGGAATGAAACTCAAAGTTCTAAGTTCCATCTACTATGCTATAGGTGGATTTTCAGGGTGTTTCATAAAGAGAGTGGAATAGTCAAATTAAAAGCTAAGACATTACTTCTTTATAATTTATATATATATTAATAGGTAAAAGTGAAAGAAAATTCAATTAGGTTTTAAATTGAATTCTAATTGTTGTCTAATTTTGTGTCATATGTCCTATTTAAGTTTTTTTTTTTTTTAATTTTTGTTTTAGGCAAGTTAATGAGATGCAAAAAAAAAAAAAAAAAATGGTCTAATATAAATAAATCATCAAAAACTCAATAAATAAAAAAAGAAAAAAGAAAGAGTAAACTCGTGTATATCCAAAAGAAATTAAAAAATAAAAAATAAGAGAGAGAGAGAGAGAGAGAGAGAGAGAGAGAGAGAGAGAGAGAGATAATATAATTTGAATCCATATATATGTGTAATTGTAATTTTCTTTAATTGTGTTATGCATATACACATGTTATACACTAGCAATAATAATAACTTACTACTTAAATATCTTGTACTATAATTATAGTGTGATATTTGTTTGTTTTTGGTAGTTTTGAAATTAATACGATATTAGTGTATACCTCAATAAATAAAGTTTGGCTTTAAATATATATTTAATTATCTTTTTGAACCATTATGTGATGGTTTTTAAAACTATTTCTGTGTATTATTTAAACAAGTTAATTATATGACTCATTCAAAAAGTTACGTGACTAAAATTATATTTAAATGGCTTCTTCAATTGCCTCATAGTAGATTGGAGAAGGAACTCCAAATCGGTTTTGAGCCCAACATTTTTCTACGTGAATATGACGTACCTAATTTACAAATCTTGTATAATTAAATATAAAAAAAATAAATAAAAATTATTTAAGTTTGGTTTTACTTTTACCTTTTATTTATTTCCTTTCTCTTGTATTATATATGAGAATCCTAGATATCATTTATTTAAATAAATTAGAATTCTAACATCTTAATATGTTATACTAGTTGTGGTTGCATCAAATAGATGTTATATCTTTTTTTATTCCTTTTTTTTTTTTTTATTGGTGCATATTAAAATTGCTAATATATTTTTTTCTTATAAGAAAAATTCCATTAACAAGTTTTCAAGACATTAAAAAAGAAAAAGTTAAAGAAATTTAAGAGTTTTATCTTTATTTTAACTTATTTTAATAATTTTTTTTATAATTTCCTACTTCGATAAAATTTGATAAAAAATATTTAAAAAAAATTGGTCTTACAAGATATACGTGCTTTTGTGCAGTAACTTAAAAGTAATTGTTATTCCTTCATTCTTATTATATTTAATTGTTTAATTTCAATTATGTAGATGAAATATTTTCTTTATTTTGTATGGTATATGGTTCTCTTTTTTCTTTTTTTAAGAAACACACACATGGAAGAGAGGTTATGGCTTTCAAAAGCCATTTATTGTCGACATTGGCTAGAGAGGCTGTACCTATATACATAGCTCAATGGAATACGGCAGCGTAAGAAAGATTCCTATCTTTTTTTTATTTTGGGTTTTTTATTATTTTTTTATTTTTCTGTGAGAAGATGGTAGCTAGTGTTACGTGATTGGAATCTGGAAGTGTTCCTCTTAAAGCATATGCATGTCTACATTGGTTAGAGAGGCTTTACTTATTGTCAACTTGTGATCACTAAGCAAGAAAAGAATGTCGGTAACATAGGCAAGAATCTAATCTTTGGCTTTAAAAAAAAAAAAAAATTATCACTTTATTTTTTAAAGAAAAATTCAAGTTATGCAAGGTATGTGGTTTAAGTTTAATTAATATTACAACTTACGCAACTCAATATTTTTATTATCATGTGAAAATTTTAAAAAATCAGCTGTTGAATTACATTTTCTTCTTATACTTTTTGTGTTTATAAAATTTTAAAATAATCAGAAAATAATAATTATCTCATCAATAAAATATTTAATTTTCAAATTTTTGTATTATAAAATTATATATAAGATGAATTTAAGAATTGAATTTTAAATAAAATGCTATTGATATTAAATATGGCATGCATATTAGAAAGATACAGATCATATAACAAAATAATAGAATTCTGAAAATATCATCCTTTGGTACGTAGTGTAACATGAGAAATTTTCACGTAATACTATGATTTATGAACTCTAAAGACCAAATTTTATGAAAATACAAATGCCGATAAAACATGTGTATTAATAATCTTTTTCTTATATTTGGAGATAATTTTACTTTTGCTATATATGCACACTTATTTTGTTTTTCCCTACGAGAGATGGAGCCCGTAATTATTGAAAGGAAGAGTGGAGAGAGCAGAAACTAATGATGAAAAAGAAAAAGGAAAAACTGAGAAGAAAGTACTCACAACTGTTGGTGGACGAATTCTGCGAGCATCTTGGCAGCAAAAGGGAGGCCCTGACAGTAGCCCCCCACGATTTCATCCCTTAGCTTCTCTAAGTTTGGATTTTCGAACCTTATCACGGGCATGGCCGTGGGGTTTCGATATATAGTATCAACCAACATGGCCCAATGATTATCTTCATCTTTGTTCAATATTGTAGGATGACCCTGATGATCTGACTTTATTTCGACAAACAATCTTCTAATATTGGATACAAATATGGACCAGCAAGCTTCTTTGGTTAACGTAGGCTCTAGCTTAACAATATTGCCACCCGCCATATGCTCAGCCTCTTCCGGAACCCTTGTGGTAACGATAAGCGCAACAAGATTGGTGAATCGTAACCAAATGAGACCCCAATTTATATTCCTTAAGTGGCACACATCATCCAATACTACCAAGTGCCTTTCTTGGGAGAAAAAATCAGAAAAAACGGTCAACATATTTTAAAATCTTAAACGTTAAAGTATCAGTATTTTCATCTTCATCCATCCAAACATCCGGTTTGCAAATCCACACCGTCTTTGGAAACTCCTTCTGCAATCTGGGTCTGCTCAACACATTTTTCACGAGCGTGGTCTTACCCACGCCACCCATACCAACAATCCCGATATTCAACAATTCTGACCTCTGATTCAGGAGCATGCTCTCAAGTTTGTCCGCCTGCTCTTGAAACCCAATGTTCTGATCCATATCATTAATTTCAGGATACGTATGTCGAAGTGTGATGAAATTTGTGTAATCAATTCCAACCGATTTTTCTTCATTCCATGTCTCTCGTAAAAAATTTTCAAACTCAGCATTGACAGTGTTCAACCGCCTCCTCATTTTCCTGAAAAATATTAGGTCCAGAAGAAGAGCGATGAACTGTAACAAGTTCTTGTTTCGCCGCTTGCTCTTTTTCAGTGCAAAAATTCGGCACTCGGCCAATAAGTCATTGAGCTGATAAAGCCATTTCAGGGTGTTGTCGACACTGAGCGAGCATAAACTTGCCAAACTTACGTTCTCTATTCGTATTTTGATTTCTAGAAAGTAGGAAATGAGAGGGAAGCTAGTAGATAATTCTGACTCTGCCTCTTTAAGAGAGTTCAAGAATTTTTCCCAGAGGACGAAGGCGATATCTTCAGCCATGTCAAAGCCTTCCCACCAAAGAGAGCACGTTCTTGAGAATGAGAGGAACAAAATACTTTGGTACTTTGCTTCAACCAATGTTTTCACTTTTCATTAATGAGAGAACAGCAAGACTTGGTGCTTTGCTTCAACCAATACCAAAAAGATTGAAAAAATTAGAGCAAATTAATTACACTTTGTCCACTTGTTATATGTCTAAAAAATATTTTGCATATTTATAGTTTAAAAATTGACACTTTATTTATTTGAAGTAAATTCCATTTATCTTCTATTATCTACCTCTCTTAAAAGTAAAGATAAATCTATATTTTTGCTATTTTTTTATATCCCTCTTCTCCCAAAACATAAAAAACTAAAAAAGTCTGAAAAAAAAAAATCTAGAAGTTAGGTTTTATAAAATCCAGTTTTTCTATATCTATCAAAATGCTTCTCCTTCTCTGGCGCAGTGGTCTTTCTTGATTGAGATGATCTTGTACGATGGAATTGTTTCTGATGTTTTGAACCTCATTATCATCAGAAATAAATATGAATAAGAATTTCTAATATTCTAAAAGTAGGAAAATCCAGAAATTCTACCTCCCTTAATCCGGTCATCCCATACCTCCATTAGAAGACAATGTCTTCTTCTTTTCCTTCATTTCTCTCACAAGTCTTGCTGATGTACCTCGTTTATGCTTCTCAGCCAGCACTTTTATTCTTTCTGATTCATTACTCCACTGCTAAAAAGGTGGACAAGAAAACATTAAGTAGGCCAACCTCTGGAAAAGTCCTTACCCAATAGTATTGTCATTCCATTATTTGTCTAAAAGTTTTCATCTTATAGAGGTTACGGCCCTTAACAAGCAAAGGAAAAAGCGGAGGTAATCTGTTAATACCCTTGCTCCCGAGAACCTCAACCTTGTAATCAGAAGCATTGATTGGATACATAAAGGTAGTCCCACTTAAAACTATCACTTCTGCTCAAAAAAAAGTCAAAAAAATTAACCCAAAAAAAAAAAAAAACTTACATAAAAAATAGGGGCCCAGGTTTTCAACTATTCATATATTCCTTGAGTCACTTACATAAATATATATATATATATATATATAAACAAAAAGTATTTATTGTCTTATATTATAATAAGTTAAAAATATTTTTTTGCTTATTTAAATTAATATACATACATACATTATTGACTATGGCACTATTGAAATATTAAAAGGCAAGAGATTAATTAAATATTATAATAAAAGTATGATTTATATATATATATACACTACAAAAAAATGGGGCTATCCCAGCGTTTTCAAAACCGCTGGGATAGCCTTAAAAAGCGCTGGGATAGGGTCAAAATTCCTATCCCGGCGTTTTTTTTCCCGACGCTTCAAACCGCTGGTTTTTGATTGTCGGGATAGGGTCACGCGGACCTGTACCAGCGCTTTTTAAAAGCACTGGGATAGGTCCCGGCGCTTTCAGACCCTATTCCGGCGTTTTTACTTGTGTTGGGACAACGTTTTTGAATATGTGAACATAACCTATACCAGCGTTTTTTTTTTCTACCTATGCCAGCGCTTTTAAAAGCGCTGGCATAGGGTATGAATGAATAAATTTTATAAGGCCTATGCCGGCGCTTTTGAAAGCGCTGGCATAGGTATACCTATGCCAGCGCTTTTACAAGCGCTGGCACAAGTAGAAAAAACGCTGGTATAGGTTATATTCATATTTTCATAAAGGCTGTCCCGACACAAGTAAAAACACTGGTACAGGGTCTGAAAGCGCTGGCATAGGCGGTTTTTTTTTTTATTATTTTTTTTTTAATTTTCTTAGCACCTGTAATGTACCTAAAATACATATTTTCCAATACCTATTTTATAGCAACTGTAATGAACTATAATTCATATTTTCCAATAGCAAATACCATACCACATTAAACCAAGAAACTAAATATATTTAATTACACCATATCAATAATTACATCCCAAATGTCTAGAAATTTATACACAAAATAATACATCCCAAGTGTCTAGAATATTATGAACAAAATAATACATTCTAAACAACTATGTACAATATCCTACACAAAAGAATACATTCTAACTATATAGAATGTCATGCACAAAAGACTACATTCTAATTGTCTAGAATGTTATAATAAAGTTTCCAACTATGATGTCTACATATATATCAAAGTTTGAAACTTTATTACAAATATCAAAATATCATAATAACTACTCCAAAATAGGTGCCCAAAGTATCGCCTACTATGTATCATCAAATGATAAGTGCTGAGCACCAGGAGATTGGATATCCACTGCAGAATCACCATCACCATCCTACAAATTAAGAAACACACAATGGATTAATGTACTAAACATCAGAGTTAGTAGCTGAATGGCACAATATCACTAGTATTACTACCAAGTGACATATTAGCAATTAAAACACACTCAAAATGACTGATTTCAATTAAGCATATCAATTGGGTATTAGTCTCGATCAAATTCTCAAAAAGTGATTAGTAAGCAATTTATGCAAAAGATTCAATAAGTGATTACTTACAAATAACCTCGAAACAACCATCAATACAAAGAAAAGGAAAATGTTTTCCAAGTTCCCAGTCACAAAACCACAATACAGTTAATAACTAAAATAAGTTAAAATGAGGATTTAATAAACATAAAAAAATATTTACGGGGTGCCTTTAAATTCAAGATAACTCAACCCATAAATTTACCTTATTGTATTAATAAGCCTGAGTCTAAACTCTAAACAAGCTTAATTTCATTTTTGGAATGAATGAGTTTACCTCACTTTGTTGCTTGCAATAATTCAAGGAAAAATAATTTTGTTTTTCCTCTATTTAAGGTGGTTGTAATAATCAAGTGCTATAAGACCGCCTGAATGATCAATTGATTACTTGGCTATTAAACCTTTTTTATTTTTCTTATTTTTATACTTATAAACATGGGGTAATTACAAGAAAGTTTTGTTTTGGGATGATTTAAAGTGTTAGTTAAAAGACTTAAACTTAGGACATTAGATCATATGAACCTGAAAATTACTAGATTAACTCAATGGGTAACTTGGCTGTTCCTATCTGCTACACATAGATATTTTCTCTTTACAAGTTCTTATCAAATTCTAGGCCACTACTTGGGCATATTGTCCTCTCTCTAATCACTCATTTACTTACAACCTTGGTATATTCCTACACCTCATTACAGCTCTTGATTCTCATCTTCAATCACACTACTAATCAGTCCACAAAGTCATAACACATCAAGCAAAATAAACCTGACCTGACATGACACCCTCTCGCAAATAAATAAATAAACACTAATACAATCTAAATTAGGACATTTTTAAAAGTAATTATAAATGATAAACAAAACGAATCTTTATTACTATTATTTTTTGGTAAAATAACTAAAAAGAATCTTTATTTGAATAAAGCAGGTGACCAACAATATTTAGCAAACTGAAAAGTTCTCCAAAGACATGGCCAACTAATTAACCCATTTCATAGCAAAATTCATCAGATCAAAACTCACCAATTACCTACACACATAGACACAAAAAAGCATCATATACCATCCAATAACCCATTAACTTCATAAATTACCCATAAACCATTTCCAAACAAAATTTCATCTGATTATCTTGCATCAGAGAAACTTCATGACAACTCACCAATCACCATACAAACATGAACGAAAATGCACATACTTTGTATTCAAACTTCTTACCATAGACATACTGGGAAACGATGGGCATAGTGAAGTCAACACCTTCCGCATTAACCTCATTTCAGCTTCATAACGATTGCATTTCTCCTTCATTTCTTCTACTTGAGTGGACAACTCGATAACCCTTTGGTCGGTTGTAGTAGATCTTGGAGGTGGCATATTATCATCCACTGACCTCGCACGATTGCCAGAGGGGGTTGGACCAAAGCCTACCCCTCTGACACGGCCACGTCTCTCTGCACCGATGACCTGTCCAAATGCATCATCAGGCTGCCAAAGTATGCCAGCCTCAATGTCATTTCCCTGCAATTGTGACCCCTTTGCCATAAGCTCTTTCATCTTTGCCTAGTAATCACAAATGAACAAAACAACATATTAGCAACGAGTAATATGCTTTTACTTGCACTTGCTACTTTTACTTGCACTTAAGTAATCATTGAGAAAGAACTAAAAGTAATAAAGCAACTTCTGACTGGGAGCGCCTTGTCCAACACAACCAAGCAAATTCAAACAAGTGGCAATATTTATAAAGGGGGATTAACAGACAGGAAATAATGTCATTATCAACCTCAAAGCCCCTTTTACCATAATATCTAGAAATAATGAAGTATCAAGGTATCATATTATAATTTGCAACAAAGTTAAACATGTGACTCTAGGCTTATTAAGCTTAGTAAGGCACTTCCCAAATCCAACAACACTAACTTATTGCCTCTAGTCTTCAAGATTGCTTACTGTAATCATTAAATTTTAAGTCAAAATTGCAAGACAAACTACATTTCCAATCCTAAAGAAATAATATAGCCGCACCATAAAACTATTCAAACATTGGGGACTAAGTCAAGAAATATTCACCATGAAAATGAAAACCTACAATCTTAATCATAAAAGAGTAAAGTTAGGTAAAGTATTCAAACTTGTGACCCTCTTTGCAATCTTAATCACAAAAGAGTAAAGGATCTTTTAATAAATAAAAATAATAATTTTATAAACAAAAGTTTCCTAAAATTGTACGACCCTAATCTAATCTAATCTAATAATGCCAACAACCTAATCAATGACAAGGTTGGACAATGAGACACCAGTCTCCCCTTTAATTGAAGTCCCTACAATGTGACGTTAACCAAAGAACTTCTTTCCAACTCAAAATACAATACATACAAATTACTAATATAATTTGTTACAAACTTACAATGTTCGCTCCCGCAGTGGCATTCACAGCAGCACCATCACGGTGAGAATACGCCACTTCATACATCTCACCTCTCTCTACTTGCCTGCCTTTCTCTTTTGCCTACAACATGGTCAGTACATTCAGCATATTAAAGTGAGGGTGTCGATTCAATGGCTTCAAATCACATTTTTTCCTACTTTAGAACGCAAAATAATATAAGCATTGTTATTTTAACCATGTTATTAATATATATAATATTGTTCTTACAATGATATCCGTCGTACGGGCCAAGCTTCTGGATCCGAGCGTGTGCACCTCAGTTTGCTTCGCACGCCGCTTTTTGTTATCTTTCGACAACTCCTACAAACATTTCAAGAAAGTCACTACCAATTACAATAACAAACTAGTATATAATACTCTTAAGCATGGAACCTATAAAAGCAAAACATCTATACTACTGTAACTATTACTACCTTAAAATCGTCGGAGAACCAATACTCCACCAAGCCATGAAATTGAGTATCATCAACCTCCGGCAGTGATAGCTGAAGTAAATCTTCCTTAGTTGTGTTTGTGTTCCAGTGCTTCTCCTTCAACTCTGATTTGTGGCCCCTCCACAACTTCCCAATCCGTGAGAGTACCCATTTCCTTTGCTCAGCAAGTGGGATGCGGGCTGTAGGAATTACCCATCGTGCCTACCATGTGTAATGTTGAATTAACTTTAAAATGTCACATTTTTAACATAATAGCAAACTGACATAAAGCTTCAAACAAGTAATAAAGAGTGAAGAATTTGAAAGAGAGAGAATTTGATACCAAAATGGTGTAGTTTTGAAAGAGAGATAGAACCTCTTCTTGTAGTTTGCAAAAGAAAATATTATAAGACATTTCAAATACTCAGTAAGCCCAAATGAAGCACATATCTACAAACACATATATACAAATGGACTTGGTACTCTAGTTCTATCAAAGATCCAATACACCATTATCAAGCCATAAGTCACACAATTTTTCCACAAGCAATGACAATCGTAACTTGAAGATACATTAACAAAGATCATTCTCCTACATTAAACGACCTACAAACTCAACAAAAACAGATTATCAACAGTCCTTACTAGCCAAATGAACAAATAGGGGTTTCCAAATTAAAGATAATTAACTTCAAACTTTAAATAAAGTCCTACCATTGAAAGAGAGATAGAACCTATTCTTGTAGTTTGCATAACCTCATTTAATTTTATTTAGAAAGATTGAATTTTATTTTGAACCAAAAGATAAAAGAAAAAAAAGAAGAAGAAGAAAATCATGACTATTGAAGCAATTGATGTACGTATAAAGGAAATTCATGACCATTTCTTTTACCATTGCTTTTTGCCTAATACCTGAATCGCTTCCCAACATCGATTCTTGTATTGTAGTGGCATCCGGTGCCATGAGCGATAATTGATTGGGCACATATCAGGCTTTCTTGCCACTGTTCCTAGCCACTTTGCCCAAGGTCCAGCATTCTCCCCGATTGGCTGGCCCGCTTTATTTATTTCCAAGAATAGTTTTTTGCCCGGTGGCATATTCCATATATCATCGAATCGGTTAGGCCCACGTTTATTGGGCACAACAACCGCTCTAGCTGCGGGTACGGGTATGTCCTCAGTATCTATTAAAACACCTAGTTGCATCAAATTACAATGAAACACAAAAGAATGAAATGTCAACAAACTAGCCATTTACACTAGTGTAAAACTAAACTCTTAGAGTTACTTTGAATTATTTTTTATATTAGCGTGTTAATGAGGGCATTTTTCTTATTAACATGGTAATATAAAAAAATAACTCAAAGTAAAACATATTCTAATATTCTTTTACCTGTAAAAATTTTTATCAGAGCCATATTTTAACAAACCCTTTTTTGGATTTTTGTTCTTTTCTTGACCAACATGCTCACCATAGATGATTCTGATTAGAGATTGACATATATAAAAGTCCAAAATGCATGGCAAGAGCACAAAAGAGGTTATTAAAGAACCTGTATTTCATCTTAGAACTCACATATGACATAAATGTGGCACTCATGCAAGTAAATAATACATTCCCTTCTACTTGGGCTTTAAATGCCAAAAATGCATAGCTAGAGTAAACAAGGGAGTGTAGACCACCTGTTTCAATTTCACCCTATATAGCCACAAAGTTGATAGTTTTTGCAAAATGGTTTCTTGCCAATCAAATGAGGTCTATGATTTTCAATTGAAATGAATTAGAAAAAGACTAATAAAATATGGCCAGAAGATATGAAATTTGAACATATATTACTGTGGAATTTTCAAATCTAGACAAATCAATTAAGTATATTATGTAAATTACAATGGACAACACATAATCTACTGCCTTATACGGAATTGCACTTTTGAAATGAATTTCAGTGCACAAGAGTCAGTAATAGACATGAGATCGATTATTGGAAATGCTATTGTTTATTATGGTGGGAGAAACTTCAAATATATGAAGCCTTCATTGCTATGGCCTAACAAAATGTCTCTGCATAGAGCATTGTCCTAGAAACATATTTATTAACACATTAATAGTGAACCTATGAACTTCTGATTATCTTACAAATTACTTGAATTGAATTTTATTTATTAAAAACAAAACAAATTTATAGCAGATATAGAAATAATTATTAAAAAAAAAAATATAGGAATGGAATTTCATAATTGTGCTATTGAGTACAAATTTAGAAATACACCAACCTGGTGGTTGTGTCTCATCATCACTCCCCTGGGACTGTCGTCTATCATCATCAGCTGGAGGAGCTTGTTGGCGTGATGGTACTTCATCAGACCCCACATGTGAGGAGCTCTCACTAGGCTCAATGAACTGAAGTCGCCACTTCCTTCCCATTCTTCTGTGCAGTACCTAAACAATACAAGCTTGTTAGTTATAAAAAACATAATGTTACATATACATATGTCTATATATATATATATATATATATATATATATGTATATAATCTCTAACAAACGCTTTAAACATGCAGCACTTGACAAGCACACTACCAAGCCACACATATGGAAGCAATTGAGTTTCCATTTACTTAAGTCCAAAAACAGTATAGGTGACAATGAAAATGCATATTCTAATCTAAAGTGTTATAATAGGAATGTATTAGTTCAAAAGATGGTCTTACTACATTACACTACTAATCGTCGTTGTACTCATTGTCGCTATACTCCTCATCGTTGACTTCGTCATCAATAAAGTCATTATCATCTATGAAGTCCCCATCTTGCTTCTCGTTCTCCTCAATGACCATTGCATCAATTGTGGTTCCTTGGACATCAGGTCGAGCCAAACCAATGTTGTCCGAAGCCGCATTGTCACCAATGATATTGTAGGGAACATTTTCGCAATAAGTATCACCATCATCATCCTCACACAAAGGACCACTGCCCGCATCAAACACATCCCTTGCTTTAGTTTTAACAACTACAAACCAATCCTTATCCCTCTTGCCCTCTACATAAAACACTTGTGAAGCTTTAGATGCCAATACATATGGCTCATCCATCAATTCATCCCCCACATGTATCAAGCGGGTAAAATTCACAAGTGGAAACCCTAACTCATCAATCTTGTACCCCCGGCTACTAAGAACGTCGACCCATTTACATTTGAATAACACATGTCTTATTTTATCTGAATAATTCAACTCAATAATATCCGTTACAATACCATAGTAAGCAACGCCATCGTCAGTCACGACACTTACTCCACTGTTTTGAGTTTTCTTATTCTTCTCCGAATCTTTAGTTCGAAATTTTAAACCATTGGTGACATAGTGCTTCATCCGCTTGGCTCTAGAATAGGGATATGGACCAATTGTACTAAGAGTAACGCTAAGTTTTTGCCTATCAGCATCACTCATGGACATAACCTAACACGTTTATACATACATATTATAAGTTAGTTTACTTCCTATATACAACCATGAAAAAAGTCACTAGCATTTATACTTACAAGATCTCTAAACCAGCCACAAAATTTCTCCATGTGGTGCTTATCAATGACACCAGCAGTTATACGACGGCTAGCCTTTCTTAGTTCATCATCAATCACATGTTTGTGCATACTGTGCATGCATTTGTGTTAGTCATAATAAAACAGTATTTCTAGTAATGGACTACGACCGTAAACTAATTGAATCAACTATAACTTACTCGCGAAAATGGCCAACGTCGGCACAATTGAAAAGAATGTAACAATGAGCTTGAATTAATTCTGTTTCGCTTGGTGTGAAGTAAGACACCGCACCAGTAGAATTTTCCACCGCTCTGATAGGTCGCGTGAAAATCGTTTCAATGCCATGCATGTACCTTGAACAGAATGTTAAGCACTCTTCAACTATGTACCCCTGAGCTATAGATCCTTCTGGAGCGGCTTTATTTCGCACGTAAGACTTAAGTCGGGATAGGTACCTAGGCACAATACCGAACTCCCCAATTGAACAATGTACCATGCATTAAAATATCAAATCAATCATAAGCCAAATATTAGGATTACCTCTCAATAGGATACATCCAACGATAGTGAACTGGTCCACCAAGCTTCGCTTCCCTTGCCAAATGCATGACTACATGTACCATAACTGTGAAAAATGATGGAGGAAATATCTTCTCCAATTCACACAACGTGACTGCGATATCTTTCTCAAGGTTTTCAAGATCCGACACAGTCAGTGTTTTGGAACAAATTTCACGGAAATAACATGATAACTTCATCAAAGGCCTTGTTACTTGTGATGGCAATGATTCGTGCAAAGCTATTGGAAGGAGTTGCTGCATCAAGATGTGGTCATCATGGCTCTTTAAACCAGAAATCTTGCGTTCTTTGAGATGGACACGACGTGAGATATTTGAAGCATACCCATTGGGCACTCTTACATCCTTCAAAACTTGTAGGAACCCGTCTTTCTCACTTGTAGTCATATTATAACAAGCTGTTGGCATCTCAACCGTATCAACCCCTTTGTGGACTAGATGAAGTTCACTCCGTATACCCATGGCCTTTAAGTCAAGGCGTGCCTGGTAGTTGTCCTTTGTCTTGCCATTCAAGTCTAGCAACGTCGCCATTATATTATCAGTTACATTCTTCTCCGTATGCATCACATCAATATTGTGACGCAACTTCTGATCAACCCAATAGGGCAAGGTGAACAAAATGCTTCTCTTTTTCCAGACACACGCATCCTCCTCCCCCCCTCTTTCTTTTGTTATAAAGAGCCTGATGCTTCTTCCCAAGACAACGTCCAACTAACTTCTCTGTTTGCTGCATGATCTTTGAGCCTGATGGTGTCACTGGAGCCACTCTAAACTCCTTAGTCCCATCAAAATTTATATCATCTTCACGGAACTCGTGATCGTTATCCAACCATCGCCTATGTCCCATGTAACAAACTTTATGGCCATGTTTAAGGTAACAGGACTCGGTATCATCCATGCAACATGGACATGCAAGCAAACCCTTCGTACTCCAACCGGAAATGTCAGCGTATGCAGGAAAATCATTTATGGTCCACATCAGTGCTGCACGCAATTGGAATCTGGTATTAGAAGATGCGTCAAATGATTCGACTCCAACATCCCACAGCTCTCTTAATTCTTCTACCAAGGGCTGTAGGTACACATCTATAGCAATGCCAGGTGAGGTTGGACCAGAAATTACAAGTGACAAGATCAAGGAAGACCTTTTCATGCACATCCAAGGAGGGAGGTTATATGGAACCAACACAACCGGCCATGTACTATGCGTGGTACTCATGTTTCCATATGGGTTGAACCCATCCGCTGCTAACCCAAGTCTGACATTGCGGGGGTCAGATGCGAACTCTACATGCTTATCATCAAATTCTTTCCAAACTTCAGAATCAACAGGATGCCTCATTACCCCGTCATTTGTTCGACCAATAGCATGCCATTTCATATTATTGGCCAGTTCGGATGATAGAAAGAGTCGTTGCAATCTTGGCTTTAAAGGGAACCAATGTAGGACCTTTGCAGCTTTCTTCTTGCTTTTGCTTTCTGAAGCCTGTGTCTTATTAGCTACAGGCGACTCAGGTGGTTTCCATCTTGATTCCTCACAATGTGGGCAAGCATCAAGGTTACTCTTTTCCTTCCAATAAAGCATGCAGTCATTAGGACAAGCATGAATCTTCTCATAACCCAAACCCAAATCCGTAATTATCTTCTTAGCCTCGTAACAATCTTTTGGCAACTTAGCATCCGAAGGAAACATATCTTGCAAGACTTGAAGCAACAAAATGAAAAATTTGTTAGTCCAACCACAAAGAGTCTTTAAGTGGTACAAAACCACAATGGCTGAGAATATGCTAAATTTTGTACACCCTTCGTATAAAGGTTTCTCCACATCTTGTATTCGGTCGTAAAACTGTTTTGCATCATCATTGGGACCTTCAACCGGTTGTTGCACAGAAGGACCATCTGGACCTTGTTGCACACTAGGACCTTCGTCCATTGAATCCGGTGCCATATCATGCATGGAGTGTAAGTCATGCAGCATCCCATGGAAATCGCCATATTGATCCAAAGTCTCATGCACACGACTACTTCCACCTTCAGTAGTGGTCGGTGTAGACTCAAATTCCCCATTAAACACCCAAGTTCTATAGTTCTTCACCATCCCAAATGAGTACAGGTGATCACGCACAACGTCTACATCAAACATATATCTATGCCTACAGTTCCTACAAGGACATGAGATCTTCCCTTGACATGCTGTGCGAGCAGCAAACTCCACAAATGAGTCAAGCCCATGGATGTATTCTTCAGAACCCTTTTTAGCGTCCATCCAACTCTTATCCATTGATATGTGCCGAATTATGAGGCGCACCTACACTACAATTTCAACATTGCACATCGAGTTTCAAAAATGTAAGTCACAAAACAAATAACACTCCTAATAGAAAATACTCCACCTTTTCTCTCCATGCAAGCCACCCGCTTGCTGCAAAATAACAACCCACCACAGCAGTAATGTAGACATATTATATGTGTGTCTATATAGTATATATAGTAATCTATGTAAGATGATTCCTAGTCTTCATGAACAAGCTTATTTATAGAGTAATGACGTTTTGATTAGTAATAGCTTTACTTAAGTAATCACAAGTAGTAAATGATAATAAACCAAAACACGAAACTGCAAAGGAAGTAAATGATAATAAACCAATACACAAAACTCAAAAAATATGATCCATAAAAACAAAGAACTACAATAATTCTTTACATCATAATGGTAAAGGTTGAGCACAAGAAAATAAATTCATAGCTATAAATAATTATAGATATAAACCCATTCAAAACTTTGTTTTTAAATAATTCAAAGTTATTTCGGCCAATTTCTGGGTTTTGGGGGGTATTTTGGTCATTTTTAGGTTTCAGGGGTATTTTGGTCATTTTGTAGGTTTCACGATTATTTTGGTCATTTTTCGATTTCGGAGGTATTTTGGTCATTTTTCAGGTTTTGGAGATATTTTGGTCATTTTTAGTTTTTTGGTATATAAACCCATTCAAAACTTTGTTTTTAAATAATTTAGAGCTATTTTGGCCATTTTCTGGGTTTTGGGGGGTATTTTGGTCATTTTTAGGTTTCATGGGTATTTTGGTCATTTTGTAGGTTTCGTGATTATTTTGGTCATTTTTCGATTTCGGAGGTATTTTGGTCATTTTTCAAGTTTTGGAGATATTTTGGTCATTTTTAGTTTTTTGGGATATAAACCCATTCAAAAATTTGTTTTTAAATAATTCAGAGCTATTTTGGCCATTTTCTGGGTTTTGGGGGGTATTTTGGTCATTTTTAGGTTTCAGGGGTATTTTGGTCATTTTGTAGGTTTCGTGATTATTTTGGTTATTTTTCGATTTCGGAGGTATTTTGGTCATTTTTCAGGTTTTGGAGATATTTTGGTCATTTTTAGTTTTTCGGGATATAAACCCATTCAAAACTTTGTTTTTAAATAATTTAGAGCTATTTTGGCCATTTTTTGGGTTTTGGGGTGTATTTTGGTCATTTTTTAGGTTTCAGGGGTATTTTGGTCATTTTGTAGGTTTCGTGATTATTTTAGTCATTTTTCAGGTTTTGGAGATATTTTGTTCATTTTTAGTTGTTTGGGATATAAACCCATTCAAAACTTTGTTTTTAAATAATTCAGAGCTATTTTGGCCATTTTCTGGGTTTTGGGGGGTATTTTGGTCATTTTTAGGTTTCAGGGGTATTTTGGTCATTTTGTAAGTTTCGTGATTATTTTGGTCATTTTTCGGGTTTTGGAGATATTTTGGTCAATTTTAGTTTTTTGGGATATAAACCCATTCAAAAATTTGTTTTTGAATAATTCAGACCTATTTTGGCCATTTTTTAGGTTTTGGGGGGTATTTTGATCATTTTTTAGGTTTCAGGGGTATTTTGGTCATTTTGTAGGTTTCATGATTATTTTGGTCATTTTTCGATTTCGGGGGTATTTTGGTCATTTTTCAGGTTTTGGAGATATTTTGGTCATTTTTTTGAGTTTCGAGGGTATTTTGGACATTTTGTAGGTTTCGTGGTTATTTTGGTAATTTTGAGATTTTGGGGTATTTTGGTCATTTTTGAAGATTTTAGAGTACTTTGGTCATTTATACTTTGGGGCATTTTGGTAATTTTGATAATTGGGTAATTGGGTGGGTTGGGGTTTATCTCTAATAATTGGGTTGGATTGGGTTTGGGTTAGAAACAATTAGTTAAATGGATTTTAATGGGTAAATGAGTTTTATATACCCAACCCAATTAAAATAGTAAATTGTATTTTAATATTGTTCGTCCTCGAGTCTCATCTTACATTTTTTTTAGCTATTACATTATATTTAACTAATTTTTAGTGAGGAATTATATTTTATTAATTTGAAGTATTAAATTAAAATATATTAAATTAGTTTGAAGTATTACATTAAATTAAATTTTGTTAAATTGAATTATTAAAAAATATTTTTATTGATTAATATAATTTATTTCATTAATTTGTACTGTTAAATTATATTTTATTAATTTGAAGTATTATATTTTTTTTAGAGGTAAAAGGTAGAAATTTTATTGATGATAAATATACATGACATGTGACAACTTTGACTATTCAATACATCAAGGCCACCCTGGCCATTACAATAGCACAGGGGCACCAACAACTGGTCTGCAAACTAGAAAATTATGTAGAAACAAAACACGAGCTCATGGCTAGCAGAAGCTGGTTCTCATTCTTGCAAATGGTGTGGTGTATAACTCAGAGTAAGTTGAATAGTTGGTATATTATATTACCCTCTTCCAATCTAATCATAGTATCCTAATATTTCTATCAAATTGGTATTCAACTTCCTTTTTGTAATCTTGACATTTTTCAAGAAAAAGAGAAAAAAAGAAAAAAGAAAAAGGACAAACTTCATTTGTTTAACATTAAATATATTTGTCCATATCACCTCAAGTTCTTGTTTGCGTACTTCCTCCTTTCTGGCTTCTGATCTAGCACTTCTTTGCACCTCAAAGATCACAGCAACTCCTGCAACCTATATAGGCAGAAATTAGATCATGAAGCAACAACAAAGCCTTAGTCCCAAAATAATCTATATCTTTTTTGATAAGCAAAAAAATAATTTCTGATAACTGAATAATATATCTCTAGATATATAATTGGCTTTTTGTGAGATGAGCATTCAATTTTTATATGTTAAATATATGTATGTATGCATTAGATAATTGACATTCATGTCCCCTATACGTACAAATTACAAAGGCCCTCTATATATTAAATACAATGCATGCAAAAGTGGTGCTTTTTCCCCCATGGTCAGAGAGATACCACCTTGGATGGGTAATAAACAAATGCTTTACAATTAAGAATCATGAAATTGTAGGCAATAACCAATCAGAGTGCATCATTTCAATTTTACAAGTAAGTATAAAAACTATTTTACCCAAAAGAAAGATGAATTTTTCAGTTCATCTATTTCCAAAAGGTGGAAATGTATTTGATTCGCTAATTTGGATGAAAAATTCCAAAAAAACAAACAAAAAACAAAAAACAAAAACAAAAACAAAAAGTGACCGCCAACCAAGAATCAAGATATTTGCAAAAATAGAATTATTCAACTTTTAGGTATGATTCAAAACTATATTTGTGTTGTAACACAACGTCCAAGAGCGTCACAAAAAGGTAGGACAGTTTCTAGTGTAATCCTAAGGGGCCACAATTATAATTGTTCATAGGATAAAATATATTAAATATTTCACCATGTTCCTTAATCAGAGAAATACCAAATTAACTAAAGAGAAACCACCAAGATATCATCAGACTAAAGGGTCATTGTGGTGTAATGGTAAAACTCAATGGTTAGCACATTTTAGCTGATTTGTCAACTTAACAAACAAAGATCCAACTCAAGTTTCAAGCATATTTGACAATAATATTGGTGTGATTTAATGGTAGAGAAACAAATTGGAGACACCAAGTTTAACGCCAATATTTCAGAATTTGATATAAAATGAAATAAATTTTTATTTATTTTTGGTCAATCTTAGTTATGTTCCAGAGGGTCTTCCTTAAGGAAGTGAGAAAAAATAAAAAGAAAAAGGAAAGGCTAAGTGGAAAAAAATTAAGAAAGAGAAGGGTGTAATCCAGATAAGTGGAAGTACTTAAATTCTTTTCGTTACCTCTAATGTATATCATGCAAGTTTAATTGTTCTTGATTACCTCAAAGTTCAAAATATTTATATGTACAAACAAATGTGTTCCAATGGTATTTGAGAAAATGAATAAGGTAAACTACTTTTAGGGTCATCCACACTAAAGACATAAAGCAAAGCTGACTTTTGCGCTAATAAGTAAGAGAATAGCTTATTAGAAAGAAGGTTCACTTTAAGTGGTACGGAAATTATTTAATTCCTAGACTGTTAATTACAAGAGTCTAGGTGAAGAGAACCCAATAAACATTATGACAATAAAAATAAAAATATCAAAGTTAATGGTTGTACTAGAAATACCCAAGAACAAAGGGGACCAAGTTAGAAAAAAGTAACCCCCAAAAAAGAGAAAAAGAAGACTTCAAACAAATACCTTTTTAAAAGAGATGCATGTACTGCAACCAATAGATTCAACCCCACGAGATACCAAAATAGGCAGTGGTCCTATAAACAATTCTAATTATGCCCACAAGGCCATAATTTTTACCAAGAACTTTTTTTCTGCTACATTATGAACCACAAATTGAGTATCTATTTCCAGCTAATCAAATCATGATATAAGGTTCTAATTGGTGCAGACCACCAATCTAGAGTGGTCCTTTGAAGCACTAGATTGTACCAAGTCAAGACAACAAAGTCTTTATATACATGCTCATTTTGCCTACCACTCTCCTCTTCCCCATGCAATCATTTCTTTATATAATGCTTTCTAAGTGATTATTTATTTATTTTTTTTTCACGTGAAATAGATAAGCTTTTCTTTAACATGTAACATTAATCCAATTATGAACCTGTTTGGCCTTCATGAGCCCTTAAATTTTTATTTTTGCACTTGCACTTGCCTTGCATGTTCATTTTTTCTAGTGTAATCCTACACTTACCAATGTTTACTCCTACATATTTCCAATTCTTTAAAATCCTTTCCACTCATTTTCTAATGTCCATGTATGTATGTTCAGCATTCTGCAATCCAAAGAGGTTAAACAAAACTGTCTGAACTCTAAACTCTGAAGTTGTAAAGGGCATTTAGTGTGGGTTTCTTACAGTATTTTAAGATATACAATTTAAGAGATGCAAAACTAGGGGGGAAAAGAAAGGGGACCAAAAAAAAGGTTAACTGCATAAAACATTATGTTACAATTTAAATAAATAAATAAAAACACACACACACAAACACAGATATACAAAACTCCTCTAACTTCAAATAAGGCTTCTTGGGTGGCTTTAGCATCTAGGTCAGTCATAACTAAATCAAAACTGAATCATGCTGAAATTGATGTCAGTGACTATATTCATATTTCACAGTCAGAAAAGACCAAAATTTTGTCCAACTCCAACATCATGAAGTGCTTCCTAATATAAAAAATAGAACAAATTGCAATTTTTTTTCCCCGAGTAAACACAGAATAGATTGCAAATACTCCAAATAAAAATACAACCAAAAGAAGGAACTCATCATATTACAAACTAAAAATCCAGTCATCATGAGTATCTTGACACTTGACTGCCTTGGAACAGAGAGACATAAATGAAGAACCATAGCTTAATGTCTTGGTGTAGTCATAAGTTAAAAGTCCTCATAGTGGTTTAGATATAAGTTTCTGTTGTCTTCAAAGCCCACAATTTTCGTACTTTTTGATGGGTGTAGACAGGGAAAATTCCCGACCTATCACAAGCTGAAACATCACACTACCAAGTCCACAAAATGCAGCCAATTACAAAGCGCCACATATTGCTGCTAGGTTTTGCTATCACTATTCAGAAACCAACAGAAATTTGCCAAGTATCATGCAAGAACCAATCATGCATCAGCTTGTGCAAGCGATGACATAAGCAGCCTCGCACGTGTAAGCAATGACCTAAGCAACCTCGCACGTGTAAGCGATGACACAATCATTCCAGCATGTGCAGGCGATGACATAAGCGGACCAATCAAGCTCTGCCATGTGTCACCAATCATACTCCGCCACGTGTCACTTACCTACCCCTAAACTCCTATAAATAGAAGCCTTCCTAAAGCATTTGGGGGGATCCAGAGATCTGGAGATCTAGAGATCAGGAGGAGATCTAGAGATTTGGGGAGGACCAGGCCATTGGAAGCACTCATAAATCAGTGAAGTTCTGCGGATTCAAGCCTCTAAAGCACCGAAGAACTTCCATCACAAACCTTCGAATACAAAGAACATTCGAAGAGGAATCACCCAAATCGTATTCCTAGATCTCAAAGTTCACTGGAATCAAGCTCAAAAGCCTCCAGAAACATCACAAATCACAAATCAGAGAAGCTCTACGGATCAAGCCTCTAAAGCCCCGAAGAACTTCAAGAACTTTAACTTCGAATACAAAGAACATTCGAAGAGGAATTATCCAAATCATATTCCTAAATCTCAAAGTTCACTGGAATCAAGCTCAAAAGCCTCCAGAAACCTCAACAAATCATAAATCAGCGAAGCTCTAAGGATTCAAGCCTCTAAAGCCCCGAAGAACTTCCACCACAAACCTTCGAATACAAGAACATTCGAAGAGAAATCATCCAAATCATCTCAAAGTTCACTGGAATCAAGCCCAAAAGCCTCCAGAAACATCACAAATCACAAATCAGCGAAGCTCTAAGGATTCAAGCCTCTAAAGCCCCGAAGAACTTCCATCACAAACCTTCGAAGACGAAGAACACATCAAGAACACGAAGAACACACGAAGAACACGAAGAACGCGAAGAACAAGGGATTTCTAACAAGCTCATAGCCAGAGATTCATTGTAATTCTGTTTCAACAATCTTCAATCTATCTCTCAACCAAATTGAAGGATATTTTGTGTTCAAATCAAAATTACATTATTACAATCCAAATCAACAAGTCTTTTAAGGAGATCGAATCAGAGGATAACTCTTTTGTAATTACAGAGAATTGTACCACACATTCATCAATACAAATTCACATTTGTGACACTATTTTACTCGTTTGACTTATTTTGAACTGAGAAATTTAGTCGTCCACATATTCTGGCACGCCCGGTGGGACTCTCTGCCTCTCATCTCATTCTCCTTCAAAGAAAGAAATCATCATCATCTTGCTACCAACTTCAATGGCCTCCAGCAAGAACATCCAAGCTTCGACAGCTACTTCAACTAAACTTGGTACGGCTACCACCAACAACTACATTGCTGTAATCAATTGTAGCCAACCCAAAGCAAATAATCAACTTCAATCTCAATCAACCAAGGAAACCAAGGTCCAGACAATCATCTCCTTAGACCCTCTTGCAAGAAACAAGGTCATCAACAAGGACGTCTCCACCTTGGAACACCTCAAGTATAGGGGCAAATCCCCTTCTTCCTTCACAAGAAGTTGGTCGCACGATCTTTCTCCCATCAAAGGGAACCCAAAAGATGAGATTTCACGTGCTCACTTCAATTCACTCCCTTCTCCATCATCTTGGGAAGTTGTGTCAGTCATGATGACTAACACATCTACCATGGGAGAAAAGATGGCTGAAATGGAGCAAAGGGTTGTCCTTCTCACAAAAGCACTTGAAGATAAGGACCTCCAAATTGCAACTTTAATGAACAAACTCGAAGTACGAGATATTGGTGAATCAAGCCATGGTCATAAATTCACATTCGCAAAGGATGACGAAGGGAGAGAAATTGAAAACACTCCCCGACGAGAACAATCTACTTCGGTTGCTTCGTTGTCAGTCCAACAATTACAAGACATGATAACAAATACCATCCGAGCACAATATGGAGGTTCTTCTACAAGTTCTCTCACATATTCAAAACATTACACAAAGCGCATCGACAACATGAGGATGCCAAATGGGTATCAACCCCCCAAGTTCTTGCAGTTTGATGGCCATGGAAATCCTAAGCAACACATTGCTCACTTTGTAGAAGCTTGTGAGAACGCAGGGACTCAAGGAGGCCTCCTTATAAAGCAATTTGTCCATTCGCTCAAAGGAAATGCCTTTGATTGGTATACAAACTTAGAACCCAAGTCAATCGACAGTTGGCAACAACTCGAAAGAGAATTTCTTGACCGATTCTATAGCACATGTCGCACGGTGAGCATGATGGAGCTTATTAATGCCAAGCAATGGGAAAATGAGCCAGTGGTTGATTATATCAATCGATGGCGTTCTTTGAGTCTGGATTGCAAGGATCGACCTTCTGAAATTTTTGCTGTAGAGATGTGCATCCAAGGCATGCATTGGGGACTTCTTTACATCCTCCAAGGGATAAAGTCTCGAACATTTGAAGAGTTAACAACTTGTGCGCATGATATGAAGTTGAGCATTGCTGGCCATGGAAGTACAAATCCTTCCATACTTAAAGAAAGCGAAAAGGAAGTAAGAAGGAATGATAGGAATGCAAAAGTCAACCTCAAAGACCCAATAGTTGTTAATACTGTCGAAGTCAAGGTTCCAAGAAGAGGAGCAACAGCAAATGAAAAACAACTTGAAGGATGGCAAAAGAACGAAGTGCGTCGCCTAACTTTTAAGGAACGTGAGCAAAAAGCATATCCATTCCCCGATGAAGATGTGCCAAACATCTTAGACCAACTATTGCAATTGAAGCTGATTGAATTGCCAGAATGCAGGCGACCAAAAGACATAGGGAAAGTTGATGACCCTAACTACTGCAAATATCATCGCATCATTGGCCACCCAATCCAAAAATGCTTTGTCTTCAAAGAACAAGTCATGAAGCTTGCCAAAGAAAACAAGATTGATTTAGACTTTGATGAAGTTGTCGGGTCAAACCATGTGACCGTTGCTTGTGACGTACTTCCAACTCTCAAGCAGGGGGCAAACACCAACCAAGCTTACAAGTTGATCAACAATGATGATGCAAGGATCGGCCCCATCAATGG
The DNA here is from genome assembly GCA_030445155.1 of Quercus variabilis. Taxonomy (NCBI): domain Eukaryota; kingdom Viridiplantae; phylum Streptophyta; class Magnoliopsida; order Fagales; family Fagaceae; genus Quercus; species Quercus variabilis. The sequence continues at coordinate 72,063,249 of CP129448.1, read as the reverse complement.
GAAGTTACTTAAACACTTCTACGCTTGAACATCGAGGATTACTCCTCGGCAAGAGCTTAAACTGCCCACTGTAATGCTGCAAGGGTACATGATGTCTTCCCATTACCTTTGAAAGCATACCAATAAAGAGAAATCAATCCCACTCTATGTCACCAATTGCTAGTGTGGCGTAGTGGTTGGATGCCCAATTCGCCCTTGAGAGGTCTCGGGTTCGATTAGTGGTGATACCCACTATTACACACTGAGCCCCCCTTTTTGCAAAAAAAGAAAAAAAGAAAAAAACCATTCGAACTACGTAATGACTTGATCCCTCTAGAGGGTACGTAGGTAACTTGGTATCATTTACTAAGTTCAGTCACATGAAAAGAAGAAGGATTGCCAGTCTGGCTTGAAAGATTTTGCAACGGTCGTCAATATGCTTTTCAGGCCCCTTTGGTCAGCAAGACATTACTTGAAGGTTGGCAACTACTCAATAGGATAATCGAAGATCATTGTAGTCGAAGATGAAGACTGCAAGGAGTTGATGTTGCTTAGCTATCCTTGAAATGATGGTGAACATAAGTTGATTCTTGGTTGTGGAGCAAAATAAAATCTTCAACCACTTTTGCAAAGAATGAAGTCTTCATGGCATTGCCCCTCTTCTGTGGACATCCTCCCATGTCTCTAAAGTATGTTTTACATCACTTATCTTCTGGGGGCATCTTCTTGTACCTTGCAAGTCTAAGCTACATAGGTTGTGCTACTTCACAACTCCGAAATTTAAACCATATCATCTCCCTTCTGAGTGGTGCCATTTCACATCATTTGGACAACGTCACCTTCCTCCAGCATCTGAAGATTGGTGTTGTGTCATCTCTCCTCTAAGGGCATGTTCATGCAATGTCAAAGTCTTGGTGGCATTCTTCTTGAAACTTCAAGATTTTGTTGGCATCGTCAAAGTCTTGATGAGAGCTCTTTGCATCTTCAAAGTCTTGATAGGAGCTTCTTGAAACTTCAAGGTTTTATTAACATCTCTTTGCATCTTCAAATTCTTGTTGGCATCTCTGAAATCTTGATGTCTGGCTACAGTGCTATGCACCTCAATGTCTGAGCTATGTTGTCTCAGAAAATTGATACTGTTGTAGCTTTATTATAAAGGCAAATATGAGTGCAACTTCAAATGCAAGTGCAAGTGCTAGTGTGGAGTGTTGTCATGGCTTCATAACAAAGATGAGCGTTGACATGGCTTCGGTACGAATAAAGTGTTGATGTGGCTTCATGACAAAGATGAACGTTGGCACGGCTTCGGTACGAATAAAGTGTTGACGTGGCTTCATTGCAAAGAAAAATCTTGGCACGGCTTCAGTGCAAATGGTGGTGCGACTTCATGACATATGTAAGTGCAAATATTGCTCCATGGCAAAAATGGATATTGGCACGACTTCCATACAAATGAATTGTTGACGTGGCTCCATGGCAAAGATGGATGTTGGCACGACTTCCATGTAAATGAATTGTTGACGTGACTTCATGGCAAAGAAAAATATGGATGCAGCTTCATTGTGAAGGCAAGCGTTAATATGGCTTCAGTACAAGGACAAACGCTGGCATATCTTCATGGTAAGAACTCTTGACGTGGCTTTGTGTTGAAAAGGCTTCATTAAAAAAGACGAGTGCAAATATTGTTTCAGTAGACAAGTAATGGTGATGCTTCAATGCAAATGTAAGAGTTGGCCCAACTTTATGACAAAGACAAGTGTGGATCACCTTCATACAAAAACAAGTGCTAGCATTACTTCATTGCCTACATCAAAGCCAGTACGACTTTAAAGACAAGTATTGGTGATAGCATTGTTGCCTGGCTGAATATCCTCACAGAAATGTTGTTGCAAAGACTCTTGAGATGGCTACGTTGAAAAAGCAAGTGTTGGTGCGGCTTAATTGCCAAAGAAAACTGTGCTGCAAAACAAAAACAAGCAACAAAAAATTTGTCAGGAAAAGGTTTCATAGCATGTAAAAAAAAAAAAAAAAATCTTGAAAGCTAGAGAAGAAGACTGAAGGCCAGGAATGCCTAAATGAATGAAGCCAATCTCATGTCTTATATAGAGAATGGAGCCAGTGAAAAAAAAAAAAAAAAAAAAAAAAAAAAAAAAAAAAAAGAAGCTATATTCACGTTTCAAAAATGTGAAAACAATTGAAATTCAAAGTCAGATTTTGCATGCACTCAGCACTTAAAATCAAAGAAGACAGCACCAAATGTTGAAATGAAGGATGACATACAGAAATCGGTGGCTCATCACCCACCAAAAGACCTATAAGTCTAAACCTTGGCATTATCTTGTCAGAATGGCCACCGTTGAAGTAGACCAAAGGCTATGAGTCCAACAATGCTAGCAGACTTCTCCTTCAGATTTGCGGAAAATCCAAATCTCATTTCGCAAAACTGACCCCACAAGGATCTCAAACGGACTTCAATCTTCAAAACCCAAAAAAGGTCAGCCTCAAGGAAGCAACCACGCGCCTTCACGCGCCGCACAAAGATTCAGAGGGTCGCGGCCTCCTCCTTCAAATCTGTAAAAATCTGCTCATCAAGTCAGAAAACAAACAATTCCAGCAGATTCTACGGCCTTAGATCTGCAAAACCCAAAAATTTCAAGTCCAGACGAAGAGCCACGCGCCTCCACGCGCTGCCTGAAACTCCAGCGTTCTCAGCGTCATTTCCACGCTCCTGCACGCGCCACCCCTCGCCGTTCACGCGCTCGCACGCGCTGACACTTGATCACGCGCATTCACGCGCTGGCGCGACACATGCGCCCAGAGGTATGACGTCATCCTCCACTACCCCCGGTATGACCCGTTTGACCCAGACCGACCCGAAAATCTGACCCGGTCCGAACCGCAAAAAAAAAAAAAAAAAAAAAAAAAAAAAAAAAAACCTTGACCAAGTTTGACCTTTGACTTTGACCAAAAAGTCAAAATTTTCAAAAGGGGCCTGTCCCACTCAGTTTTTCGAGTACATTCCAATTTTGGGATCCGTTTCTCCATTCGAAGCTCGGAAATTGCGCAAACGTCCAATTTTTAGAAAGTTGACTTTTGCAAAAAAATTTTGACCAAAAGTCAAAATTATTAAGATGGACCTATCTTGCTCAATTTTTCGCGTACATTCCAATTTTGGAGTCCGTTCCATCATTTGAGACTCGAAAATTGTGCAAATGACTCGATTCCAAATTAGTTGATTTTTGTGTTGAGGTCTACCCAAAGTCAAGATTTCCAAGCCAAACTTGTCTTGCTCAGTTTTTTGTGACTTGGAAATCACCAATCTGACTCACATCTCCGAAGTACTGACAATGTCCAAAACTAAAGCTCTCAATATCAAAATTTGAGATTCATCCACTTGGTTTGGATTCCCTCAAGGTTATTCTCCAAACTTCATCAAGGCTTTTCTTTCAAAGTATAGATGAACTCTCACAAGTGTGTCTTGAATTTGAAATTGCATCGGGTCACCCGTCCAACTACCATTTCCCTTTCGGTGCCGGACATTCCAACCTACCATTCCCCTTTCGATGCCAAACATTCCCACCTACCATTCGGCATCTACCAGTCAAGAATCTACCATTCTCACCAAAAATTTCCATCCGCCATTCTTGACTACTCCATCTACCATTCTTCATCTCTCTGCTATAAATAGAAGGGCCGGATTCACCAAAAACTCATCCAGAAACACACTGAGTCATAAATTCTTTCAAATTTTCAAGTCCTCCTTCTCACAGCCATTTCTCACTATGGCTTCATCATTCTCAACACTCAGCAACCAATATCACTTCACAGTCAGTTTGAAATCAACCCTCCCATGGTTCGGCAGAAACCCTCTTCACAGCATCATTGTAGTTTTGAAATCCAAACAAATTTTGTTTCTCCACCTAACGACCACAGTTGTCCATAAAATTATTCATAACAAGGCCTGCATTGTGGTTCCATGCTTCTTCAGATTTGGTTGGCCAGGAAATCCAAGTCCAGCAGAGACACCTGTTCCTAACTTCAGGGCTTCTGTAGTCTCTCTCCAATTGCTTGGTCTTCCAGCAGAAGCAGCGGTTCGAAACAAACAGCAACTCGGCTGGTTTTTAAGACCAGAATCACAAGTTAGCTCCATCTTCCACTTTGTTGTGCTTTCCCAACAAGTGGCAAGAGGTGAAGGTGGTAAAAAGTGTTGGGGTATCCTACAAATTGTCTTTCATCCAACACTTGAAACGACCTCCAGGGCACCAGCTCATCAGAGTTCAGCCTTTGGGGCTGGTAAATGGTTGCCAAAACCATATTCCATGTTCCCATCAGCGTGGGATCCAGAGGTCATCGTTGCTGGTATCTCAAAACACACTTTCTGGAATTAATCCAACTTAAATTCAACTTGAAGTATTTCAGAATGCACTTTTCTGAAATTACTTCAACTTAACGTCTGTCAGTATGGTCCAATCACGCGTGCACATTCTACGACTTACTGTCAGACCACAAGCAACATACAATCAGTACCATATTCAAAGGTGTATCTCCTAGAAACACCTACACTAGAAGGGCCCCAACATACAGGACCAGTACCATGGTGGCGTATGTTTCACCCATTCGCTTTGCTTCATCCCCATCTTTTTCACTACCAACATCATCATCTCCAGAATCCATAAACTTCTGAAATTACCTCAACTTAACCCGGGTAAAACAATGACGCAAGCGCACTCAACCACTTTCCCACATGGCCTCACCGTAATCCGAAGTATACTCTTCTGATATAACTTCACCAGCGGTTCTTAAAAACACGAGGCTAGCCCCATGGCTCTGCGCGCTGTACCCATCCACCATCCTCACGTCTTCCCCATCTTCTACACCATGTGATCACCGCCAACAATCCAAAAACACTCTTCTGAAGTTACTTCAACTTAACCTTTGCTGAGAAAGCTCGGTCATGTAAGTACATTCAAATACTTGCAAACCTCTTTTCAGCCTCATCAAAACCTTTCATATGGGTGGGTCTACTCCTCAGAAATCATCTCATCCTGCTAAAAGCTCCGCCACCTTCAATTACTTCATTTGAAGAGCCAAGAGTAAAAGGCTGTTTTCGAAACTCGTTCTCACACCACACTCTGAAACTGTGTGTGTGAACGAGTCTCGAGGGGGCATTTGTAGACAGGGAAAATTCCTGACCTATCACAAGTTGACACATCACACTACCAAGTCCACAAAATGCAGCCAATTACAAAGCGCCACATATTGCTGCTAGGTTTTGCTATCACTATTCAGAAACCAACAGAAATTTGCCAAGTATCATGCAAGAACCAATCATGCATCATCTCGTGCAAGTGATGACATAAGCAGCCTCGCACGTGTAAGCAATGACCTAAGCAACCTCGCACGTGTAAGCGATGACACAATCATTCCAGCATGTGCAGGCGATGACATAAGCGGACCAATCAAGCTCTGCCATGTGTCACCAATCAGACTCCGCCACGTGTCACTTACCTACCCCTAAACTCCTATAAATAGAAGCTTTCCTAAAGCATTTGGGGGGATCTAGAGATCTGGAGATCTAGAGATCAGGAGGAGATCTAGAGATTTGGGGAGGACCAGGCCATTGGAAGCACTCACAAATCAGTGAAGTTCTGCGGATTCAAGCCTCTAAAGCACCGAAGAACTTCCATCACAAACCTTCGAATACAAAGAACATTCGAAGAGGAATCACCCAAATCGTATTCCTAGATCTCAAAGTTCACTGGAATCAAGCTCAAAAGCCTCTAGAAACATCACAAATCACAAATCAATGAAGCTCTACGGATCAAGCCTCTAAAGCCCCGAAGAACTTCAAGAACTTCAACTTCGAATACAAAGAACATTCGAAGAGGAATTATCCAAATCATTTTCCTAAATCTCAAAGTTCACTGAAATCAAGCTCAAAAGCCTCCAGAAACCTCAACAAATCATAAATCAGCGAAGCTCTAAGGATTCAAGCCTCTAAAACCCCGAAGAACTTCCACCACAAACCTTCAAATACAAGAACATTTGAAGAGAAATCATCCAAATCATCTCAAAGTTCACTGGAATCAAGCCCAAAAGCCTCCAGAAACATCACAAATCACAAATCAGCGAAGCTCTAAGGATTCAAGCCTCTAAAGCCCCGAAGAACTTCCATCACAAACCTTCGAAGACGAAGAACACATCAAGAACACGAAGAACACACGAAGAACACGAAGAACACACGAAGAACACGAAGAAGGCGAAGAACAAGGGATTTCTAACAAGCTCATAGCCAGAGATTCATTGTAATTCTATTTCAACAATCTTCAATCTATCTCTCAATCAAATTGAAGGATATTTTGTGTTCAAATCAAAATTACATTATTACAATCCAAATCAACAAGTCTTTCAAGGAGATCGAATCAGAGGATAACTCTTTTGTAATTACAGAGAATTGTACCACACATTCATCAATACAAATTCACATTTGTGACACTATTTTACTCGTTTGACTTATTTCGAACCGAGAAATTTAGTCGTCCACAATGGGTTAGCTTTAAATTTCCACAACATTCTAATCAACCAAACAGAAAAGCCAAAAACCCAAGACAAATATTTTATGAAAAAACTAAAAAAAAAAAAAAGAAAAAAAAAGTGCTAAATAAATAAAGTGTAGAAGGTATACCGTCGGGGGTGTGTCAAGCGGCTGAGGGAGGGAAGGAGACTGAGGATGGCCGCGGTGGTTGTTTTGTTGGAGGTGGTGGTGTCGGTGGCAGAAGGCAAGGCTGACGAAGTGTGAGGGAGAGTGAGGGAGGGAGTGAGGGAGAATGAGGTTGTCCCACTCTAGATTGGAGGACTGTTGGACCGGTGGCGGAGAGGACAATGGTGGCTCAGCAGTCCGATTGGCGAGGGTAGAGTGATGAGAGTGAAGGAGAATGACATAGAGAGTATTTAGGAGTCCGATGGTTTGATTTGAGTGAGAAAGAGACCCTAATTTTTTACTAAGTGTTTTGGTGGGAACCAAAGAGTTTTAGAGGGAATTCAGTAGATTTTTATTGTGACAACATTTTGACATATTATAGCGGACTTAAAGCTGCTGCAATAAAGAAAGAGCAGGTGAAGGTTTATTATCACAAGAATATAACTTGTTGTGGCGAAAATCAAGCCCGCCTTAATATCTCTTTAGGATTTTTTTAATAAAATAATATTTAATACTTCAAATTTAAAAATATATAATTTAATAATTAAAAAATATAATTTAATCCTACAAATGAAAAAATATATAATTTAATATTTCAAATTACTAAAATTAAATTTAATACTACAATTGTCAATAAAATATAGTTTACTAATGAATAACAATATAATTAATACTTCCAATTATGTAAATATATTTTAATACTACAAATTAATTGAGTATAATTTAATAAGTAATAAGATTTAATATAATAATTCAAATTAATAAAATATAATTTAACAATACAAATTAATAAAATAAGTTATATTAATTAATAAAAATATTTTTTAATAATTCCATTTAACAAAATTTAATTTAATTTAATTTAATTTAATACTTCAAACTAATTTAATATATTTAATTTAATACTTCAAATTAATAAAATATAATTCCTCACTAAAAATTAGTAAAATATAATGTAATAGCTAAAAAAAAATGTAAGATGAAACTCGAGGACCAACAATATTAAAATATAATTTAATATTTTAATTGGGTTGGGTATATAAAACTCATTTACCCATTAAAACCAATTTAACTAATTACTTCTAACCCAAACCCAACCCAACCCAATTATTATAGGTAAACCCCAACCCAACCAATTATCTAATTATCAAAATTACGAAAATGCCCCTAAAGTGTAAATGACCAAAGTACTCTAAAATCTTCAAAAATGACCAAAATACATCATCATCCTCAAAATTACCAAAATTACCAAAATACCCCCGAAACCCAAAAAAAAATGTCCAAAATATCCCCAAAACCTAAAAATGACCAAAATACCCCCAAAACAAAAAAAATTTACCAAAATACCCCCGAAATGCATAAAATGACCGAAATACCCCCGAAACGTAAAATGATCGAAATACCCCAAAACCTATCAAATGACCAAAATACTCCCGAAACCCCAAAAAAAAGTCCAAAATATACCCAAACCTAAAAATGACCAAAAATATCCCAAAAAAACCCAAAATACCCCCAAAACCAAAAAATTACCAAAATACCCCCGAAACCAATAAAATGACCAAAACACCCCAAGACCTAAAAATTACCAAAAATACCCCCGAAATATAAATAATGACCAAAACACCCTTGAAACTTAAATAAATGAGCAAAATACCTCTAAAACCTAAAAATAAAATGGCCAAAATAACCTCGAAGCCTAAAAATTAACCAAAATAACCCACGAAATCTAAAAATAACCAAAATACCCTCTGTAGGGTCCTCTTTTGTAGCCCAAGCCCAAAGGAAATGGGTTAAAGGCCCAACAAACCCATAACAATGAATTTGTAGAAAGTGGGCGAAAGAGCTGGGCTGATTATGAAGCACAGAACAGTAGGCGAGGTTACATGCAGTAATGATAACATGAACTAAAGCTTGAACGACTCCATGAATGAATGTCCGAAGAGATGTTTTATTAAGTGAGCAGTGACTATAACATTCAGAGTTACAGTAAAGCTTTTCTCTCCCTTTCTCTCTCTTTCTCTCCCTCCCTCATTATCAGGAACCCTTCTTCTTTATATAGTATCCTTTCCTATCATCCCCATCGTCCACCTGTTCTTCATCCACGCATCTACTCAAGTGCACGTCACGTCATGTGTCTACTTTAGTTCTTTGTGAGTGGCGGTAGTTGAGGTTACACTGTTCAGAGGTCTTCTCCACATAAATGCGGCCAGAAAAGCTGTTGCAACGCATTAAATACGGTGGTAGCAGCTTTTCTTCTAGATATTTTTCTTTAGTTTTGATCATCTCTGGATCCACTCAGGATTTATCACTATCATTGAGATTGTTAGGAAGGCTATTCGGATCTTCCACACGTTTATTTGATCAAGGCTATTTGTGGCCGAGGAGAAGGACGTCCTCGGACCAGCAGTGACCTCTTCGGACGGCATTCCCCCTTTACTTCTGGGCTTCCTACCTTCAGATGGGCCGCATTAACCACCTATTGCTCCTCGGAAATATAATAGTCCTTACCAGGGCGCCCTGGGCCCATTAAGTGGCTCTGGGCTTTTACCCCCCCACCCCCCCCCCCCTCAAAACCTAAAAAATGGCCAAAATAAACCTAAAGCCTGAAAATTAACTAAAATAACCTAGAAACCTAAAAATGATCGAAATACCCTCTAAACCTAAAAAATGTTCGAAATGCCCTCAAAACCTAAAAATTAACTGAAATACCCCTTGAAACCTAAAAAATGACCAAAATACACCTAAAACCTACAGATGACAAAAATAACCCCTAAAACCTAAAAAATGACCAAAATACCCCAAAATCTATAAAATGACAAAAATGCCCCTTAAACCTGTAAGTTGATAAAAAAACACCCTAAACCTAAAAAATTACCAAAATCTCCCCTAAAACTAAGAAATGACGAAAATACTCCCTAAACAAAGCAAATGGCCAAAATACCCCCTAAACCCCTATTTTGGTAATTTAGAGACTTTGGGTGTATTTTGTTCATCTTATAGGATTAGTGGTATGTTGGTCATTTTAGATATTTTTAGGGGTATTTTGGTTGTTTTATAGGTTTAGAGGTATTTTACTCATTTTAGGGGTTTTAGAGTATTTTTGGTAATTTAAGAGGTTTCAAGCTGTTTGTGGCCATTTTTGAGGTGTTGGGTTTATTTGGGTCATTTCAAAGGTTTAGGGGTATTTTCGGCACTTTATATGTTTGAGGGTATTTTGATCATTCTTTTAGGTTTCAAGGGTATTTTAGTCATTTTTTAGGTTTAGGGGTGTATTTTGGTCATTTTATAGTTTTAGGGGTATATTTTGGTCATTTTAAGGTTTTGAGATTATTTTCCTCAACTTTTAGGCTTCGGGGTCAATTTTTAGGTTTCGGCCGGTTTTTTGGTCATTTTTAGGTTTCAAGGTTAGTTTGATTAATTTATAGGCTTCGGGGTTATTTTGGCTATTTTTTAGGCCAATCAAATGAGGGTACTTCGATCATTTTGGTCAGGGCGTATTTTGGTCATTTTTTGGATTTCAGGGGAATTTCATTAATTTTTAGGTTTCAGGGGTATTTTGGTCATCTTCTATGTTTCAGGAGTATTTTAGTCATTTTTTGGATTTTATCAATTTCAGCAATATTTCAATCATTTTTTTTTTTTTTTTGTGTTTTGGGGGTATTTTGGTCATTTTTTGGGGCATTGGGCTATGTTGGTAATTTTTAGGTTTTGGGGGTACTTTGGTCATTTTTTTTGGTTTTAGGGGGTATTTCAGTCATTTTTTATGTTTCGGGGAGATTTTGGTAATTTTTAGGTTTCGAGGGTATTTTGGTCATTTTTTGTATTCGGGCAATATTTTGGTCATTTGATAATTAACAAATCCCTATAGGTGATTTTTATAGGTTTCGGGAGTATTTTGGTCATTTTTAAGGTTTCAGGAGTATTTTGGTCATTTTTTTGGTTTCAAGGGTTGTTTCAGTCATTTGTGATGTTTCGGGGAGATTTTGGTAATTTTTATGTTTTGAGGGTATCTTGATCATTTTTTTTGTATTCGGGCGATATTTTGGTCATTTGATAATTAACAAATCCCTATAGATGATTTTTATAGGTTCCAGGGGTATTTTGGTCATTATTTTGGGTTTTGGGGGTATTTTAGTCATTTTTAGGTTTTGAGGGCATTTTGGTTATTTTTTTGGGTTTTGGGGATATTTGGGAAATTTTTAGGTTTTTGGGGTATTCTGGACAATTTTTGGGCTTTGGGGGTATTTTTCTAATTTTTAGGTTTTGAGGTATTTCGGTCATTTTATCCAATATTGGATAGAGCTGTCCCAGCGCTTTTAAAACCGCCGGGACAAGTCTTTTCCCATAAGGGAATGGAGAGACCTGTCCTAGCGCTTTTAAAAGCGCCGGCATAGGTCAGTCTCATTCCCTTATGAGAAAGACTTGTCCCAGCGCTTTTAGAAGCGCTGGGACAAGGTCATTCTCCATACAGGAATTGAAGGACCTGTCCCAGCGCATTCAAAAGCGCTGGGACAACTCTTTCTCGTTCCCTTCTGAGAAAGAGCTGTCCCAGCGCTTCTATAAGCGCTAGGACAAGGTCATTCTCCATAAAGGAATTGAAGGACCTGTTCCAGCGCTTTTAAAAGCGCTGGGACAGCTCTTTCTGGTTCCCTTATGAGAAAGAGCTGTCCCAGCGCTTTTAGAAGCGCTGGGACAGGGTCATTCTCCATACAGGAATTGAAGGACCTGTTCCAGCGCTTTTAAAAACGCTGGGACAGCTCTTTCTGGTTCCCTTATGAGAAAGAGCTGTCCTAGCGCTTCTAAAAGCGCTGGGACAGGGTCATTCTCCATACAGGAATGGAGGGACCTGTCCCAGCGCTTTTGGGCTCCTATACCAGCGTTTTTGTGAAACACCGCTATAGACCTCCTATTGAAGCGCTTTACAAGCGCTGGTACATGCTTGTCTATTACGGCGTTTTGTAAAAACGCCGGGAAAAAAACGCCGGGATAGGTTGATTTTTTTGTAGTGATATATATATAGCAGTAAAACATGAAACTAAAAATATTTGATCATTTCATTTTTGTATATAATGAAACACATTAATAAAATAAACAATTATAATTTCGATAAAAGGAATGATGCGGGAGACATTATATAAATTTTTTAAATGTTTATTATAAAAATAAAAATAAAAACATGTATTTTTTTATAATATTTTTGTTTCATATGATAAAAGAGGGTTTTCTTAATATATAAAATAAAATAAAAATTGTATGTATGTGTAATATATGATTATAATTGACATATTTACTAACTTAAGAAGTGTTGTATAGATTAATTATTAAAATAATTGATATATTTTCGAAAGAAATATATATATATATATATATATATATATTTTTTTTTTTTTCTGTTTCTCTATGCCTCGTTTTATGATGCTTTCCTTGCAAAGAATTGGTTTGCCATTATGTTTTGGAAGAGGAGTTTTTTTTTTTTTTTTTTTTTTTTTGATACCATTTCAAGAAAGATCGAGTTTACAAAAAGGTCTAGTTGACCATACAGCATTGGATTGGCATGTTAGTCGCCAATTTAGCTAGGTTACCGACATTACTAATTACAATCCTTGGGACATACATTGAGTTAGGTTAAAACATTTTGTGCTAAATGAGACCAGTCTGCCAAAAATATCCTCTCCTGCCAGCTGGGAGTACATCTCCTGTTGGTGACTTGAACAGATCTCCTACTATCACAGAGGAACAAAAAATGATCGTAACCGAAGTCCCTAGCTTTGATAGCTGCCTTGAGCATTGCTTCCTGGATGGTAACTGGTAATGATTTTGCTGTACAACTTGATATTCCCTGCATTATGATATCTCCTTGCATGTTTTTGGCTTCATAGGCAAACCTAGATCTATTGAATTTCTTCACTCTAGCTCCAGCGACTTTGATGATGAGCTGCCAAGGTCCTTCAAGTTTCTGAGCACTCCTATTCTGATCTGTAATTCTATGGGAGGATGCAGAGCAGCTACTATAAGCTTCTTTGTACCTGCATTATGCCCAGACTCTGGCTCCATCTCAGCATAAAGCCTGCTATCAGTGGAGACCAAGGATCCATTCGAACCCTTAGTCACATAAACCTAATGTTGCGTGGTGGACTATCTTCTAAATCCACTCTTTCAAAAATACCCATAATCTGCCCCATTTTCTCAGCGAGGTCCGGGTACTGATATTCCAAAGGGAGGCCATGAAGTTGGACCCACAGTGAGACATAGCTGAGTTGTAGCTTCCCAAGAACCAGATTTGGCCTCCATTTTTCTAGAACAAAGAGAGCTCCATCAACAAACCAAGGACCTTCATTACAGGCATAGTTAAGATCATCCATGTGCTCGAAGTGGAGTTTATAGAAGTAGGAGCCTCTGCCAACAATTGAAACCGAGCCTCTGATATGCCATGTAGAGCTAATAATGTGTTGAAGATACCCAACAGAGAATTTCCTATAGTCCAAAATGAAGCCTATAGCACAGTTGCTCCAAAACTCCCTCTGATTAGAAAGATCAGATGGATCAGCGTCAACAATGGGACCATACCGTGCAAAAGGGACCTCGTCTTCATCACTGGACCGAGACTTTGACTCGATTCATCAGCAAAAGGTTCTGAGCTGTTATCAGAGTCGCTACTTTCGGGACAACCATATTTCTAGCAATGAAAATATCATCCATGTAAGACAAAGAAGCTCGGCCGGTGCATGCAAGGAATATTCAGAAAAGGAAAGAAAGGAGGGACCACAAAGAAATCCAAAAAAGAACGAAGAGATGAGAAGAGTAAGAGTCAACTGGGAAAAGAACAAATGAGGTGGCTCATGATTGCTAAGGATCAGATGGTAGGCCACGCTTCATACATGCACAAAACTAAAGATCAGATGGTAGGAAACGAGAAGAAATTAAAAGGGGGTAGTTGGTAGTTGAAGGAAATGACATGTAATGGTACAAGACTAAAGAAAAGATGACTACAGAAACTAAAAGGGCATCTAGTCAGAATGTAGAGCAATTGGGACAGAAACACTGCTCTGCCACTAGAAATATTTTCAGTCCAACTCTGAAGTTCTTTAATATTTTCCTAAAACTTTTCGTGCAATATGAAATCTTCGTGTACTTGATAAATATCAATGGCAAAAGGAAGTCCACCAACGCCCACTAACAATGGTGGTTCATTGAGATATTCAATTTATTGATGATAATTATAATACGAAACAAATGTAACAAGACCTAAAATTCGTCTTCTAATGGTTTGAAAAATCATTTTCAACAAATTAATGAAATGGTTAACTGTGGATGAGTTGGTTGTAGACGAGTGTGGTGGTGGTAGTGGTGGTGGTGTGTTTTCTTTATTACAAGCCATGAGCTCTAGTAACATTGAAGGTCCCAATAGTGTGGATTGTAATCTCGTTAGAGTGTGGATGATCACCAACACAAAAATACATAGAAAATAATTTAACGCTCTGAATGAATGAAGAGTCCTGGTATTTATAAAATAATCCAACTTTCCATTTTGTTGTAGTTCATATGAATATATCTAATATTGTAAACAAGTTGTATTGTGTACTATTATGTATTTGGAGAAATAAACTTTATGTTATTTTATATTTTAATAGATGAACTTTTGCTATACATTGCGATATTATCATTGGAAAGTTAAAAGAATTACTAGTAAACATAAACATTAACATCCTCTCTATATAAACATACACATAAACCTAAACATTTTATTTATCATTGGAAAAATTAGGTTGAGTAACATTGCATATGAGAAATTTATAAACCTTTTTTCTTTTTCTTTTTAATTTTAGTATATGTGCAAAATTGATAAATGTTATCAAATAATTTTGTGAAATCATGTGATGTGAAATTTTCCACATGCACATATAATTCCATCATGTTCTTATTCATTCTTTATTCCATTTTGATATGTCAAAAAGCATGATTTTTTTTTTAAAATAAAATAAAAACAAAGTTTTTTTACTAGAATAAAAAAAAATTAGAAAATATTTGATAATATATGACTAAACATAAAGTTGTCAAAACTAACCAAACTTCTAAATAGTTTTGGTATGAAATAATTATACACATATCATTGTGCAAATATTTTTGGCTATAGTCATACTATATATTTATACATCGTTGTACAAATACGAGAACCCATGAATCTGAAATCTGTTAGTGCAAGATGATTCCATTCTTAGAAAATAGGTTAGCAACAATAACACACAACTTCAATTAAAATAAAAAGTCTCTTACTTGTGGAAACAAGAATATACCTCTAAGTAACCATAGAGATGGCACAGTAACATTGTACAATGTAGTCAAGCAGTTTAGTGCCCATATAGATACAATATGAAATTTGAAGTTTTAAGGGAATTGTTTTATATCTAAGCACAAAGGGACAATGCCTAAAGGCAAATATCTCAAAATCACCTTTAGATCATCTCATCAATTAGTGCGATGGGCTTCGGTTTAGTAGGGTCTACGTTTTGGTTCTAACCCTAACCTGTTTCCTAATTCATGTACTCATCGAATATTAGTAAGTAAAAAGGTTGCAAAGATTTAACAAGAGTTCAACGAGGCCGATAAAACTTTTAATTTTAATGGAATCTACACTAATGCTAAACATCAATTATCAAACTCACATTCTTATCATCTACTTGGCGTCCCTCCAAAATATCTGATAAACAATAGTTATACACATATCGTTGTACAAATATTTTGGCTAGAGTCATATTATATATTTATACAATCAATTTAATAATTTTTACCCTGTAAAACAATTTGATGTATGGATTGTCATAGTAAAGGGTTAGGTGAAGTATTTGACTAAACTACGCGATTTATTGTTTGACCAAGGATGCTCGAACAAGTTTGGAGTCCTTGTCCACACATTTGTTCTCATCTATTCTCATGCTATATGTAGGCATCTATGGTGCAAGCCTTGACATCAACCTTATAGATCAATTCTCATATTCTCTCTCTCTCTCTCTCTCTCTCTCATGCATTAGAGTTTTCAGAAGAAAGAAAATTCAAATATTACAAAAAATAAAGTTCAATTTATACTCTAAAGAATTTAAAATCTTTTATAAGTAAATCATGCTACAAAACTATCAATTTTCATTTAATTATTTATAATATATTAATGTTGTTTGAAATTCGTTAATGAATTTAACAACAATAAATTACGCATAAACATGTACATAAACATAAATATTTATTTCAAACATATAAAAAAATATTAATTAAGTTTATACAATACTATTCATCATTCGTCATTATCGCACACATCATCCAATCCTTCAAGTGAAAAGTTTGTAAAAATTTAACAAGAGTTTAGTGAGGCCAACAAAACTTTTAATTTTAATGGCATTTACACTGATGCTAAACTTATCAACTATCAAACTCACATTCTTGTCCTTTAGTTCTTATCCTTCGAAAATATCCAATAAGTAGTAGTCATAAACATATTGTTGTATAAATATTTTGGCTATAGTCATATTATATATTTATACAATCAATTTTATAATTGTTTTCCTTGTAAAATAATTTGATGTCAGGATTGTCATAGTAAAGGATTAGCTGAAGCATCTAGTTGAATTACGCAGTTTATGGTTTGACAAAGGATGTCCGAACAAATTTGGATTACTCGTATTCATAAAAAATATGCATAAATTAAAATAATTCAAAGACCTGCATCATGTAAGTTTGAGAAAGTTGTAAGGTGCAATGAGTAGAGAAGAAACTTCTAATTATGTCAATGTGAATTAGCTACATTTAAAATTACCTTATTTTTTTCTATTCTTCTCACACTTTCAAAAATCTTATTAAGTACCTCTTTGTTTGATTTTTGAATACCCTTACAAACACAAAATGTCATTGAGCAGCATTTAGAAATTCACTCAGTGAAAGATTTTTAAAATTCTGTAATTTGAAAAATTAAATTGAAACCTTACAAACATGAGAATGTACTTAGTGTTCTCATGCCATATGCAGACATTTGTGGTGTAAGACTTAACATCAACCTTATAGATCAATTTGGAAGAATAATACACACACACACACACACACATATATATATATATATATTATTCTTAAATCTCTCTCTCTCTCTCTCTCTCTCTCTCTCTCTCTCAAACACACATACACACACATTTTAGAGTTTTCAAAAAACGAAATGCAAGTATTACAAAAAATTAAGTTCAATTTATTCTCTAAAGAATATTAAATCTTTAACAGGTAACATCAAGTTATAAAACAATCAACTTGTATTTAAGTATTTGTAATTTATTAATGTTCTTTGTAATTCATTAATGATTTTTTTTTTTTAAATTAAGCATGAAACATGTACATAAACATTAACTTTAGTTTTAAACTTATTAAAAAAATTAGTTAAGTTTATACAATACCATTCACCATTCTCTCACACATCATCCAATAATATCAAGTAAAAAGGTTGTAAAAATTTTTACAAGAGTTCAGCGATGCTGACAAAACTTTTAATTTTAATGGCATCTAGGCTGATGCTAAACTTATCTATTATCGAACTCATAATCTTTTCCTCTACTTGTAGTGCCTCCAAAATATTCGATAAGCAAAACTAGTAATTCACACCCTTTTCGAAAACTCCATCTACATTCTAAGGCTATCGAACACATCTTTCACTAGCGTGGATTTTCCCACAACACCCATTCCAACAATTCCGACAATTGCAAATCCTAGGCTATGGTTCAAGAGCATGCTCTCAAGTTTGCCCGCTTGCTCTTCAAACCAAATGATTTCATCCATGTCAGTAATGCTAAGTGACGTATAATTGAAATTTGTGATTTGAAACATTTGGAATTAAAATTTTGCTAAGATTATTGGAGACAAAGTTCAATTTCTTCTTCATCTTCCTTAAAAATATTTGTAGGGTCCCCATTTTAGGAAAGTTCTCCAACAATACATTTGTAGAGAGTGGGTCAAAGGTTTAGACGCTCACCGGCTCACAACGGAGCACAAACCACTTTTCTTTTATTGAAAGGTAATAAGCCTAATTTACAACTTAGGGTAGCTCCTCGGCCCATGGCTGAGGAGATTTTCCCTCCTCAAACTGACATCGCCTAGGAGCCATTCTATGCCCTTCTATCTGAATCCCCCCCCCCCCCTTTAAACTCTTTACTCGCTTTTCTTATATATCTCTCTTCCTCTTATCCCCTTCTTCCTTTTGTTGATCATCTATTGGCCTCTCTTCTGACCCTCCGTCCCATCAGAGATCTTATCTGTGCTCAAGTGGTTCACCCTGATCGATGTTGCCCTGTTAAGAGGTTACATCCCCATTAATGCGACTAGGGGGGTTAGGTGAGCGTATTTAATGCAAAGGTAACAGTTCGCCTAAGGCTTGCCCCTTCGCCGTGCTCCTGTCGCCGACGCGTGGCACTGGGCCCTCTCCTCCTCGGACATTCAAGGAGCCCCCCTCGGTGGTGAGGTACTCGTGTTCTTTCGAGGTCTCGGACGCCCGAGGGTGGGCCCTCCTCGGATATGTTCCTCGGGGGTCGGTCCTCGCGCTTTCGTCCTCGGACCCCTCATGTATCCTCGGCGTGGGCCCTTGAGTCTGGTTTGGAGTGGGCCGAGACTACCTGATTTTCTGGCCCCACAATATTTTTCTCGAAGAATAGCGATGAAGTGTAAAAAATTATTGTTGCGCCGCTTGCACTTATTCCTTGCGCAAATTCAGTGGTTGGCCAATAAGTCATTGAGGTCGTATTGCTATTTGAGGGTGTTGGTGATACCCATGACTCTGAATATATATATATATATATATATATATATGTCAGCTGAGATCGTCTCCGCTTGCTTTTCAATTTCTTTAAAGTGGGCAATGAGAGGGAAGCCAGCGGATAATATATTTAGTATATATTATTTTTCAATTTTTAGTTGTGTTTTCAAGCCAAATATATAAGAAGTTCTTTTAATATATATATATATATATATACACTTAATGCAGTGGACAATGTTTCTTTTATTCCTTCAGTAACTTACTTAAAAAAATATATGCATATAACAAAAAGTATTTATTGTCTAATGTTATAAATTAAAAATATTTTTTGTCCATTTAAATTAATATATATACATATGTATGTATGGGCAAGACTTAAGTACAGTACTTAGTTGTTATTCCATAAATTCTCCTCTTAAGATTTTGTTATATAGGTTTTTTCTCATAAGATAGAAGTATATTTTTTAATTAATTAGTTACATGATTGAATCTTAAGAGGAGAACTTAAGGAACAATGTCTAAGGTACAATACCTAAGTATTGTCTTATACGTATTGTATTATGGCAATAATATCTCATCATTCAAAATATATAAATTATTAAAAAATTAAAGATTATATAAAAAATGTGACATTTTTTAATATATATATATATATATATATAGTATAACATGAAACTAAAAATATTGATTTTGATCGTTTCATCTTTGTATATATTGAAACCAATAAAATAATAAACAATTATACTTTCGAGAAAATTGTTGAAGTTACGTCAAGTGAATGTAATTGTGTACAAGTATGTTATGGGAAACATTATATAAATTTTTAACACGTTTATTATAGAAAACATATATTTTTTATAATTTTTTGTATGGTAAATCAGATTAAAAAAGAAAAGAAAAGAAAAGAAATTGTTCTATGCGTTATAGATGATATAATACATGCATTTACTAACACGAGACATGTGTTGTGCCGATTAATTATTAAAATAATTATATACTCTCCTTAGAAAGATGATCCCTTTGTTCTCTCTTTCTCTATTCCTCATTGTTGTTGGCTGATGCCTCACAAAGAATTGGTTTGCCACTTTGTTTTGGAAGAGGAGAGTTGATAACAAACTAATTAGAGCCTAAGACCTTGAAGAGGTCAAACAAGAATAGTAAAGGTGTTTTTTTTTTTCGTCTCTTTTCTTCTAATGCAAGAATAGTAAAATTGATTGCGAAGAATCAGTACTCTCTTAATCAATCAAATGTCCATGTAAATAAGTTAAATCATAAGTTTCTCAACCACCCCCACACCCCCCCCCCCCCCAAAAAAAAAAAAAAAAAAAAGGATAATTGTCTCATGTTACTTAAGATAGCATATTGTGTGTAGTATAAGTTATTTCTTAATAGTTGCCACAGCTTTTAAATCATAAGTTTCTCAACCACCCCCCCCCCCCCCCCCCCCCCCCCCCCCCCCCCCCCCCACAAAAAAAAAAAAAAAAGAATGGATAATTGTCTCATGTTACTTAAGATAGCATATTGTGTGTAGTATAAATTATTTCTTAATAGTTGCCACAACTTTTAAGTGGAGTTTGTAGTATGCTTTTGTGTTAGAACATCTTTCTCTCTTTGTTTTGTGTGTGTTTGTTTCTTATAAAAAATATTATTAAAAAAAAAAGCTAAATCATCAATAACTTCCTTTATTTTTAACATTTATCCGAATTCCCATGAAGATGAAAATTTGGCATAAATCTTACAATTTTTTCAGGGGAAATCAACCCACCTAAAGTTGACACTTCTCTAGTGCATTTATAATTAGTATGTTCTAGTTGATTGAATTTAAGAAGTAAGATGAATTTCAAAATACCAGCTCAGCATAATAAAGTGCATCCATGAGTATAGAAAAATTAACTTTGGCATCAACCCAGATTTATGCACATATGCATGGTCTAGATATTTAGAAAAATGTAAATAAATTTTACATAGAAGCATAGACTATGTGTTCAATTATTAGCTACATCATGTTCAAATGCACGCATCCAAATGTTGCTTTGAACATAAGGCAATGGTGTCAAATCTATTTCCTACCAATCCAGGTTCAAAAAACATGGACATGTATAGAGAGTTTATTATGTGCAAACATTCATGGGAAATAAATAAGTTACTCGTTTGAATTGAGTATTAATATGGCAAGTTGGCAATCGTCAGGTACTTTAGCTCTCCATGACTTCTGTAGCTGATGCTAACTGGACAGGTTGCCTTGGCATTAGGGCTTTCTTGGGCCCTCTACTTGATCTTGTTGAGTGCTAAGAAACTACCTTCGATGTCTCTTTCAAGTGTTGATTCTAAGTAAGGTATTGCTTAGTAGCAACAAAAGGAAAAAGAAAAAGAAAGGTATCACTTTACTTATGAGCCTTATGTTCCTACCTCCATGTTTGTCTCTCATTAATATAAAAAACCTCAACACTACCTTCATGGCTTCCAACCTGATTTTCCATGCTTGTAACAAGTACAATGAGCTTGATTATCACTTTACTCGTGTACTTATCCGATCTAACCATCTTGTTTAGTTTTTTTTCCCTTTGCCAATCAAAAACTATATATCTCTTCACTAAAAGTCTTCACAAGATTACTATGAGATTCTGCATTAAATTTGCAAAGGAGTGTTAGGCAGCCCCTTGATTGATTCTATGTTACATTATATTTAAGCTACTATGTTACATATAATTAGGCTCTCATTTTGTTAGAATAAAAAAGAGGAAGCAAAATCATCATATGGGAATAGACTATCAATCGATAGTTAGAATGACTTCTGAGACAATCTAGTTGTAATATGAAGTTATTTTGATCGGTACTTAGGGCCGACAACCCTATCACTAAGCCAATTAGGTAATCGCTTAAGACTTCCAAATGAAACAAGGTCCTCAAATTTTAACCAATAGGGATATTTCTAGACTATAAGAGTATTAATTAGGACTCAAATATTAGTTAATAGATAAAAAATTTAAAAAAAGAGTAATGTAATGGATAGTTGGACACACCAAAACATTAAAATAATTACATAACATTCCTAAATTAATTAAAATGTTAATGCACACATGGCTTTTGATGGAGTTATGGTGTGCCTCACTCTCCCTTAAAAGTTACCATGACTTTTGAGTGAAGTTGTGATGTGCATTTATGTTAAAACCTCTTTTCCTCTCTCTTGTGTGTGTGTGTGTGTTTGTTTCTCAAAAAAAAAAAAATCTCTAATTTAATTTTCATTTTTTTGCTATGCCAATTTAGGAATATTGTGAAATCTTAGTGTTCCTAGCATTACTAAAAAAGATATTGTTTAGAGTGATGATACGTCTACAATATTTTCATAATAAATCTTAAATAACAATCTATTATTGAAAAGCAAAAATATGATGTCAGTGGTGAGCCTAAATTAGAACCAAAAACAAATTACCACCTTAGATTCGTTGTGAAATTGTTGTGAAAATGTTGTGGATGCAGCATTAGTCAATTGTTTATCAAAGACAAAACATAAAAATAGGAAGGAAAAAAAAATCAACAAACTGTAGGTATACCACTGTCCACTCATTTCTTTGTTTAAAAAAATAATCTTTGTAGATTTATATATATACCAGTTGTTAACAAAAAAAACATGAAATTTTGTGAAAAATTAATTAAGTCTGAAAATGATTCTCTAGACAATTTGTTTCTAGCAATGAACATAATATAATAATAAAAAGAAAATGTAAAATATAAAAAGAAAATAAATTTTTTTTTCAAAAAAAGTTTTAAAAAATTTACATAAACAACTAAACATGAACAAGAAATTCATTATAAAGAAAAATAAAAATTTATGAATCTAAACAAATTATAAGAATAGATTTCAAGTAAAAATATATATTATTGAATTAAATTTAAATATATAAAATGCCTTAATTTAAATATCACCTTAGGGCTTAGGTCCCAAAATCCCTTGAGTAGCCCTTGATGGCCTTAGTACCAAAATTCATTGGCGGCTCTACTTGTATGTGGGACCACCCTCACTTGTCAAAAAAAAAAAAATTTATATATGAAAAAAAAATTATATAAAAAATTATTTTAAATTAATATGTTTTGAGACCACCTTGACTTGAAAATATGTATATATATACTTCAAAAAATATTTATTATTTACTAAATTAACCTATTTTGACCACCCAAATAAAAATGTTGAACACTTTTATTTGAAACTCATAAGAATTTGAGTTTAATAAATATAAGAGTAATGCTACATCCATAACATTTTCACAATAAATTTTATGTAGTAAGCTATTACTAATTCTAATTTGGGTTCAATATTGACATGTTTTACCCACCAATAACAAGCTAACAATTTGTTGCACAAAATTTGTTATGAAATTGTTGTAGTCACTTTATTATTCTCATATTAGCATTTTCAATTTGCACTTTATCTTTTATTATTCTTTTTTTTTTTCTTATTCTCTTTGTTAAAAAACCAATTTTAATATTTCATGTATTTGCTTTTTTTTTTTTTTTTTTTTTTTTTGTGATATTGATATATTCAAATTGTTTTTTATTAAATATTTGTATAATCTAAGATTCTTAGTGACCACCCTAAATATAATTCCTAAAGCCACCACTGGCAAAATCTCTAGATTCTTAAAGTTAGTCATAGAATTAGTTATTGGTAAATTGATAGGGTTATAATGCATATATAGTACATCAATCCAATTCGTGGTGCCCCAAAATCCTCAAAACAACCTGTAAGTTTTTAAGGCCTCAACCCAAACTCCCTAGTCCACTTAGATAGGCTATTATAAACCTTAGCCCAACTCCAATCACAAGCCCGAAATACAATCCAATTGGAAGTCCCATTTGGAGCCCAACTCAAGATAAAACTCCTAACCTGAATCTGGACCTAAAACGTGACACCGACCTAAGATTCAAAAGCGAATTGGGCCTAACTTGGGATAAAATCATAAAATGACTTTCTGTCATTTGAATGATTAGTCATATATTTTGTTTTATATATTTTGTTTCACGTAAGTGTGCTTTTATTTTAACGTTTTGGTGTGTTTATATTTTCAAGACAATATTTGTAACTTTTTTGTACTTGGTTTGCTTATATTATATTAGTGAGTTTGGTTTCTTTATAAATTGTAGTTTGTTATCATATTGTAATACATTTCTTGGAATTTTATATTTTAGTTAAAATGACCATTAAAATCTTGTTTGATTCTTCCAGTAATGAATTACTCAATAGCATTAATTTTTTATCATGGAAGTGTCATTATATTATAGGTAAATTTCTATTTGCCATGTGACATTGTTTGTCCATATCAGTCTAAATAGATAAAATATTACGCCATTTGTCATCATTGTGTGCATCAACAAGTTCTGGGATCTAAATTTTATGTTATACGGTCAAAGAAAATTCTATATTAATTACATGAATAGATTCTTTCAAACTTAGTAAATAGTCTTTTTTGTCTTGATTAGGTAGATTATCTAACAATTTCATTATGATATCCTTTTGTTTCCTTTTTCTTTTATTAACTTTAAGTGGGTTGGTTGATTTTAGTTCTTCCTTTTTCTTTACTTGATCTATCTCTTTTTGGCTGACATTAAATATTTTCATTAATTCATTTAGTGTGTCTTTTTCAAATTCTAACATACTAATTTCTTTAGCATGAGAGATATAGACAATAATTGGTCAAACAGTAATATGGATTATGAAACAGATTCTAATTCTGACAGTGATATGAATGACTATAATTATAATTATAATAATAATGCAAAAAATAGGAGTATATTAACAGGAGATAAAATCAACTGACAGACTAATAGACATAATTAATAAAAAATTAGAATCTATAGAAAATGATGAAAGATATATCTACGACATATACTAAAGTAGAAAGAAAAAATGATAGTTTTTTGGACCTCTATGAAAAAATGAAAGTTTGAAATTCACCTTTAGAAAAAGAAAGAGAATTTGAACCCCATCATATATCACCTTTAACTAATACTATTACGAATAATTGGCATAATAGTCAAGACCATAATTCAACAAGTACTGATATATTAATAAATATGATAGAAAGCAGAAAAGACATCTTTTTAGATAATTTAAAAGCAACTAATAGAGCTATACCTATAGCATTTAAAGACAAAGAAATAGACTCACAGACATTAAAAGTAGCTGACAAGAGAGTTGATAGGAAAACTAACCCAAGTAAGGAAAGTGTAACACGTATAAAAGATAAAGGAAAGAATCCCATAAAAAAAAAAAAAAAAAAAAAAAGTGCTATAGATAAAATAAATGAAGACAAAGGAAAAGGCATGATAAGGAAAGGCATAGTAAAAGAAATGATAAAAAAATATAGAAGGACAAAATAGCAAGAAAGATGACATAGTAAAAGACCAAGATAAAGCAATTGAAAGACAAGATAGTGAAAAGATAAAGACAAAAGAAGATGTAGTGAAAGTAATAAGAAGAGACATGCTAAAAGAAAATAGTACCCTTGAAGAACCTCTACGTAGGAAGCTAGAAGTAGAAGGAAAGATAGAACAAAAAAGAGAACTAGTCAACAAAGGAAGGAAAACTAATAATAATAAAGAAAAAGAAAATAGTAATAGTGTAGTAAAAGCAAAAGTAGTAAAAGCAAAAGTATAAAAGAAGATATTAATTGTGATAATTTCTTGAGTAAAGACAGATTAAACTTCTTAACAGACATAATTTATAAGTCTCTTACAGATTTTCCCCAGACCATTTTAGTAATTAATAAAAGACTTTATGGAGAAACTGTATTTCATATATTCCCACAAAATGCGATGTACAGATACATGGATAGCACGGATAGAATCATGACAGATTTTGAAAATATTTTGAATTCTACTCACTTTGACAAATTCCATTATGTCTGCTCTAATATTATTACTACTCAGCAAGGGCACAAAAGTGTACAGAGAAATTTTTTTTTACTATATATACTTTGAAATTTAAAAATGATTTTCTTATAAAGTACTTTAAAGAAATTTCACAGAAAGCCACTAGTGAAAGGATTTTAAAAATATGTT
Organism: Quercus variabilis; assembly: GCA_030445155.1. Lineage (NCBI taxonomy): Eukaryota > Viridiplantae > Streptophyta > Magnoliopsida > Fagales > Fagaceae > Quercus > Quercus variabilis. The sequence continues at coordinate 72,037,735 of CP129448.1, read as the reverse complement.
TGAAATAGACCTTGCATGAAAATGTTTATTCTCAAAATAATACTTCAAAACATAATCCTTTTCCCCAACCCCATTTGCAGATAGGACATAATCCTTTTCCCCAACCCCATTTGTAGACTAATATGAGTAACAGAACTTCCTAGGCAGACAGGTAAGGAAAGGACAAGGCACTTGCAGTGCCCAAACATTTTCGAAAGCCTTCAGTAAGGATTACAGATGGGCAGGAAGGCATCTTGATAGAGACAATATCCCTTTAGGATACATTACAAGTAGAAGCAATGTATTCATGTGGTGAAAATAGTGTAACTCTGCAAAAAGTGCTCCGCACTGATCTCATGTTTCAGGACGGAGAATTTACAGACCTCCCTCTTCTTATTAAACTACTTCTTGATAATTTGCAAGCAGGTTTTACCCTTAAACAGAAAGACTTATTCCAAAAAACCCTTCAGGCTTTGGAATTACATCTTGTTAGCACCGGGGCATTTATTGAAGCTCTCGGTTGTTAACTCCCTGGCAAGGAGGATGGAGATTCAAGCTCCACAAAGACAAAATCATAGTCTCTAAAAAGCTATCTTATGGGAACAAGCTTTTCAAAGCTCTACCTTAAGATTCAACAAAATACGAGACTTGCTATTAGAACTTTACTCCCTGAAATTCAACAGAATATATTAATTCATAAAGCTATAACAAGTTCTTATGAAATATGGATGTATCTTTTTAAAGTATTAGTCTCTACAGCATTCATCAGAACAGAAGACATGACAGGTGATGCATGGTTATCTCATAAGCTACATGGTATGAGAGTTTTGGAGATGCAGACAGAGTTTATGAAAGAATAGGAGACAGATATGATCCCTAACTGGGATTACTTATCAATACAGAGACAGAGGATCCAGTAATCTGTGATCCTTTATGGTTATCTAAAATGCTAGAAGCAGGATTTATTAGCAAATTAGTTATAACTTCTGCAATTCAAATTAGTTTATTCCCCAAAGTCATCCAAGAAGCAACAGCACAAATTGGAGGACTTAATTATATGAAGATGGAAATCTGGAGTACACTTCCAGTTTGGGACACTAGCTATTATATGGAGTCTCAACCAGCACATATTTTGGTTCTCATTTATGATTGGGGTTTTATCCCTGAATACAACTGGTATTCAGGAGATACTTATTTATCACTAGATGATCCAAGTACTCTGGCTCAAGAATGGTCTAATTTCTAGTGTAACAAGATTTATGAAGTACAGAAAGATTTAGACAAAGATTTCCACTTATATGGCTACACTGACAGGATAGCTGTGTATGGTCCAAGACCTTCAGCAAGAAGGCTTATTGGGAAAAGAAGAATTGTTAAAGATCTCAGATTGATGACAACCAAGGATCATGTTCCTGTTTTCCTTCTTATTTCATATTGCGTTTTATGCAATGATTACAGAGTGCTCTATGAGCATGAGCAGTATAAGGACAACACTGATCCGCTAGATTATGATAACTACACGGATATAGATTAACAAGATAGACAGAAGGGTTCCCAGACAGACAATGATGACAGATCATTATTCACTAAAGATAGATTACTATTCACTAGACACACCAGATAGATCACTATTCACTAGCATGCCTCCTGACAAAAAGATATATGTTACTATGCGCAAAAGGAGTTCAGAAAAAGACAGAACAGATTTTAAGTTACTATTCTACCGACAGATTAACATAGGTTTACTTTATCTAACTTAGGTTACTTTTGAAGGCTTACCATGGTTTATTTCATCTATAAAAGGACAGACTCCGAAGACAGAAGACAGGTCCAAAATTTTCAGAGATAGTTTTAGGTCCAAAAAATTAGAAGGTTCAAATTTCAGATCCAATTCCAAGTTTAAAGCTTAGGTCCAAGATAGCTCTCTCCCTTTCTCAGAAAGACTTTTGTATTCCTTTCTCTTGTAATCTTGTAACCCTTCCCTTTCAGACAAATATAACCTTGTAACCCTTTACAGTTTTACTTTGTAATCTTGTAACTCTTCAGACAGTATTTTATTTTCAAGCTTGTATCAAAGATAGTTTATTTTCAAGTTTAATCAAAGACAGAAGTATTTTCAAGTAAGATTTTATAGTTTCTGTTTTCATATTCCATACTCTGTTTTAACTTATTTTGAATATATTTGTTTTGCTATTTTCTTCTTTATCATCTATTTTATCATTGTTTATGCTTCTGTATTACTGTTGTGCTCTCTCTTGGGTAGTTAATGGTATCAGGGCCATGGATGGTAAATGTATGAGTTTTATTTCCTTGCAATTAAGAAGTTACTAGGAACTCATATTCCTGTATAGCCACTAATTGCTTCTTGATAGTGTTGGTCAACCTCGCACTCGTTGGCAAACCATAGTATTCGTGTTGGTTAGCCTGTTTTGTTAAGCCGACGAACTGGCGTTGTTTGGGTGGTCCTGCAATGGAGTTTCCCGAGGAGGTAGTCCCGATAGCAAGGATATTAGTGGTTAGTAATAAGTTCCGCCAGTAATTATTAATTGCTTAGAAAGAGAATAAATACATTTATTAGCTCATAATTTGTTTGCTTGTTCACACTTAGGTTAGGCACACTCTAATTTGAAACATGGACTATGATGATATAGATTATGATGAAGGTTATAGCATGAGACATATAGTCAATAATTGCTCAAACAGTAATATGAATTATGAAATAGATTCTAATTCTAGCAGTGATATGGATGATTATAATTATAATTATAATAGTAACACAAAAAATTGGAGTATATTAACATGAGATAAAATCAACCGATAGACTAATAGACACAATAATAGTTTCTTAGACATAATTAATAAAAAATTATAATATTTAGAAAATGATGAAAGATCTACGAAATATACTAAAGTAGAAAGGAAAAATGATAGTTTTTTTGACCTCTATGAAAGAATGAAAGTTTTAAATTCATCTTTAAAAAAAGAAAAAGAATTTGAACCCCATCATAGATCACCTTTAACCAATACTATGACAGATAACCGGTACAATAGGCAAAAGGATAATTCGACATGTACTGATATATCAATAAGTATGATAGATAATTCAAAAGCAACTGACAGAGCTATATCTATAATATATAAAGACAAAGAAAAAGATGAACTAAAGAAAGAAACTAGTCAGATAGGAATTATGCATGAAGAAAGTAAAAGACAAAAGACTAATAACATGAAAGATGGCCCTGCTCATGAAAGAATAACACGTATAAAAGATAAAGAAATGATAAAAGAAGGAATGGTAAAAGAAATGATAAAAACAATAGAAAAACAAGATAGTAAAAAGCTAGAGACAAAAGAAGAAGTAGGGAAAGTTATAAGAAAGGACATGTTAAAACTAAAAGAAAATAGTACTCTTGAAGAATCTCTACGGAGGAAACTAGATATAAATGATAAGATAGAAAAAGTTAATAATGGTTGGAAAACTAATAATAACAGTCCAAAAGAAGTGGTGGAAAAGCAAAAAGAAGAAACTAGTTCAGTACAAATTATATGTAAGAAGCTAGAAATAGAAAGAGACATAGAAAGACAAAATAGCATAAGAGAAGAGGTTATACGTACAAAGCTAGAGCAAAGAGAAGAAATAAAAAGAGCCAAAGATAGAGAAATAGTCAACAAAGAAAGGAAAACTAATAATGAAAGAAAAGAGAATATTGATAGTGTAGTAAAAGCAAAAGCAGTCAACAAGAGATGTAAAATTAATAATAATGATAGTTTAAAAGAAAAAATTGATGAAAGACTAAAATCAATTGAAAGATACACCCAAAATGATAGTTTAGCAGAATTAAATAAAAAGATAGAAATTTTAAATTTACCCTTAGATGCAGACAGAGAAAAAGATATAGCAGTTTTAAATATTACTGAGGTATCAGATAATGAGAATACTGACAGACATACTAAACATATTATTTGCCATAAATGCAAAAAAGATTGACATACTAAAAAACAATGTGCTAGACAAAATAAAATTGCTAAACAAATGAGTATGTTAGAATTTGAAAAAGACACACTAAATGAATTAATGAAAATATTTAATGTAAGCCAAAAAGAGATAGATCAAGTAAAGAAAAAAGAAGAACTAAAATCAATCAACCCACTTAAAGTTAATAAAAGAAAAAGAAAACAAAAAGACATAATAATGAAATTGATAGATAATCTACCTAATCAAGACAAAAAAGACTATTTACTAAATCTGAAAGAATCTATAGACATACCTATTGCCTGTATTAGATGTAAGAAATATGAACACCATGTTACAGAATGTAGAAAACAAGAAAAAGCCAAAAAAGAAAAAGACAAGCAAGAAAAGATAGAAAAGAAAAAAGATAACGAAGAGATAGAATCAGTAACTTTACAAGATTACATGATAGAAGCGAAAATACTCAAACAAGAAATTAAAAATATTAAAGAAGATAATCACATATATATAAATGAAGGGAATATTGTAGAAATAATAAATTTAAAAGAATTATCTAAACCCCCACCTTTATTAGAAAAAGACAATGGTAATAAACAAAATTTCTTGAGCTTAATTGACAGAGTAATCTTCCAAAAATGGTATACAGAAATTACTTTAGTAATTAATAAATAATTTTCCTTGACAGAAATTACTTTAATAGACTCAGGTGCTGATATGAACTATATACAAGAAGGAGTAGTGCCTTTAAGGTATTGTGAAAAATCATCTGAAAGATTAACCCAAGCTAATGGAGAAAAACTAATAATTAATTATAAAATACCTAATGTCCACATATGTAATGATGGAGTATGCTTTGAAATAGTTTTTGTTTTAATTAAAGATCTTTCTTCTAAAATCATTCTAGGAAATCCCTTCATGGCTTTACTTTACCCCTTTTTAATGACAGAAGAAGGAATTAAAACTAATGTGTTAGGAAAAGACATACTTTTTAAATTCATCTTGCCACCTATCTCGAAAGAAATCTATTCCCTTGATAACATTTCCATAATAAAGGAAATTGATAGAAAAAGAATTGACCAAAAGAATAGACATTTAGAATCTTTAAAGACAGAAATAATATACAAAAGAATCACTGATCAATTGACAGACCCTATACTACATCATAAAATAAAATCATTTAGACAACAAATTGAGGCAGAAATTTGTTCTAATCTCCACACCGCCTTTTGGCACAGTCATCGACATATAGTACAATTACCTTATGAAAAAGACTTCAATGAAAGACAGATACCTACTAAGGCCAAACCAATACAAATGAGTAATGAATTATTACAACACTGTAAAAAAGAAATTGAAGATCTTTTAAATAAGGGTATAATAAGAAAAAGCAAGTCTCTTTGGAGCTGTACTGCTTTTTATGTTAACAAACAGGCAGAATTGGAACGAGGAGTTCCAAGATTAGTTATAAATTATAAACCTTTAAATACAGTATTACAATGGATAAGATATCCTATTCCTAATAAGAAAGATTTACTTGACAGACTTCATGAAGCAACCATATTTTCTAAATTTGATATGAAAAGCGGATTTTGGTGGATACAGATAAATGAGAAAGACAAATATAAAACTGCTTTTACAGTTCCTTTTGGTCATTATGAATGGAATGTTATGCCTTTTGGATTAAAAAATGCACCAAGTGAATTCCAAAATATAATGAATGATATATTTACACCTTTTACAGAATTCTCAATTGTCTATATAGATGATGTGTTAATTTTCTCTAAATCAATTGATGACCATTGGAAAAATTTAGATATATTTGTCAAAGTAATTAAACACAATAGATTAGTTGTTTCAACCACTAAGATAAACTTATTCCAAGATAAAATTCGATTTCTAGGACATAATATTTATAAGGGAACATTAAGCCCTATTGATAGAGCCATTCAATTTGCAGATAAATTCTCAGATGAAATAAAAGATAAAAATCAGTTACAAAGATTTCTTGGTAGCCTAAATTATGTTTCAGATTATTTTCAAGGAGTAAGAAAAATATGTAGACCCTTATATAAAAGGCTAGAAAAGAACCCCCCTGCATGGACAGACAAACATACTATGATAGTTTGATAGATTAAAAAATATGTTAAACAACTCCCTTGCATTGTTATTCCTTCACCCCATGCTTTTTAGATTGTTGAGACAGATGCTTCAGACATAGGTTATGGTGGAACCTAAAACAAGTAACAAAAGATGATACTAAAGAACAAATTGTTAGATTTCATTCTGGCTCCTGGACAGCTACCCAGCAGAACTACAGTACTATTAAAAAAGAAATTTTATCTATTATATTGTGTGTTTCAAAATTCCAAAATGATCTTTTTAACCAAAAGTTTTTAATCCGAGTTGACTGTAAAAGTGCTAAAAAAGTTTTACAGAAAGATGCTCAAAATCTTGTTTCCAAACAAAGTTTTGCAAGATGGCAGGCTATTTTAAGTATTTTTTATTTTGATATTGAATATATTAAAGGGGAATCTAATTCTATTCCTTATTTCTTAACCCGTGAATTTCTACAAGGAAGATGAGCTCCCCTGCAAAAAAGAGCAACTCCCCAAAACCTAGATCTAGACAGTCTTATGCTGCTCCACCGATCCCTCCTCCCCCTAGTAGATTTCTCCCTTGTCCCTACTTCAACTCACCTAGTTTCTCTTCAAACTGACCCCAAGAAAGAACCCCAATACCCAGTAGCCCAAACCCTTTCCAACCACTTTCTCCAAGCTCCAATCCAACACCTAAACAGTCTTATGCCATGCCCTCAACTCCTCCTCCCTCAACTCCTCCTCCTTTAAAAACACCATTTAACATAGTTGCCTCTTCCTTCCCCCCGTTAACCTCTCCCTCTAAACAATCAATAGACAGGCCCTCTACCTCTCCATCTCAAACCCAAACTCCAAGAGAAAATCACAGTGTTGAACTCCTAAAAAATTCTTGGAATTTTATTTTATGAATTGAAAGAGAATACCAGCATATTACAAATCCCCTCTCTCTAGTTAGACAACTGCTACCCCCAGGATGGGAACACCCTAAGACAGAAACATTAAAGACCTAGACATTCTATGAGTTTATTTTGGTTGACACAAACTCAATCCTAGTTACACACATGCCTTGCTCCTAAAACCCAAACAGAATTGGTTATTCTAAAGTAGTTATAAAACAGATTCTCACCCCTTCCCAGTGGAGGGCAGAGCCTTGGATTCCCATAAAATTTTCTTATACCTTTAAGCCTCAGTTCTATAATTATTATGACTATATGGAAGCGTGGGACAGATTCCTTTTATTCCAAAACAGCATTCACAGACACACTTGGTTTTTCCGATTTCATATGTATAGAAAGAAAGACATAATGGTACCTAGATGGTTTATTCACTGGTGGATTTCTTATGGCCCTGAAGCTATGATTCTTCCTCCTAATCTCCTCAAAGCCTATGAAAGTTTCAAGAAAGAACCAAACATACAACATCTTAAAGATTTTCCACATCTTTAAAATTTTATTTACAAGTTTCAGATCTCCCATGGATCATAAGATGGGAATACAATATAGAAAAGCATCCTCAGTATCCTTTTCCCGTGCTCACCAGGAAGTTTAAATTAAAATGGTGGAATAAGTTTAATTTTGATCATATTTGCCAAGAATTGTAGAAAAGGACCTCTCCCTCCCAGACAAAAAATCCTAATTTCTTTTTAGAAAAAAGCCAAGTCCAGTGTCAGCTTGCCTCCGTCTCAGACAAAAGACAGCTTAAAAAGCAATTGCTTGAAGCTGCATCACAAATATCAGACGATGAAGATGACACAGTAATGGAATCATCCTCTCCAAACTACAGGACTCATCCAAAAGCATTTCAAGATTCCCCAGACCCCTATGATATGTGATAGATAAGTGATAGATAAGATAAAAGGACAAAAGACAAAGGACAAAATACTATTCACAAGCAAGCAGACAAAAAGATCTAGAGAGATATTTGACAAGATATTAATTGCACGCGTACTTCGACAGATTTTCCATAGATATTCTGACAGATTCCATAAGACTGTCTAGATCTGGGTTTTGGAGAGTTGCTCTTTTCTGCGGAGGAGCTCATCTTCCATGTAGAAATTCACAGGTTAAGAAATTAGGAATAGAATTAGATTCCCCTTTAATATATTTAATATCAAAATAAAAAACACTTAAAATAGCCTGCCATCTTGCAAAACTCTGTTTGGAAACAAGATTTTGAACATCTTTCTGTAAAACTTCTTTAGCACTTTTACAGTCAACTCGGATTAAAAACTTTTGGTTAAAAAGATCATTTTGGAATTTTGAAACACACAATATAATAGATAAAATTTCTTTTTTAATAGTACTGTAGTTCTACGGGGTAGCTATACAGGAGCCAGAATGGAATCTAACAATTTGTTCTTTAGTATCATCTTTTGTTACTTGTTTTAGGATTCCACCATAACCTATGTCTGAAGCATCTGTCTCAACAATCTTAAAAGCATGGGGTGAAGGAATAACAATGCAAGGGAGTTGTTTAATATATTTTTTAATCTGTCGAACTATCATAGTATGTTTGTCTGTCCATGCAGGGGGGTTCTTTTCTAGCCATTTATATAAGGGTCTACAAATTTTTCTTAGTCCTTGAAAATAATCTGAAACATAATTTAGGCAACCAAGAAATCTTTGTAACTGATTTTTATCTTTTATTTCATCTGGGAATTTATTTGCAAATTGAATGGCTCTATCAATGGGGCTTAAGGTTCCCTTATAAATATTATGTCCTAGAAATCAAATTTTATCTTGGAATAAGTTTATCTTAGTGGCTGAAACAACTAATCCATTGTATTTAATTACTTTGACAAATATATATAAATGTTTCCAATGGTCATCAGTTGATTTAGAGAAAATTAACACATCATCTGTATAGACAATTGAGAATTCTGTAAAAGGTGTAAATATATCGTTCATTATATTTTGGAATTCACTTGGTGCATTTTTTAATCCAAAAGGCATAACATTCCATTCATAATGACCAAAAGGAAATGTAAAAGCAGTTTTATATCTGTCTTTCTCATTTATCTGTGTCTGCCAAAATCCGCTTTTCATATCAAATTTAGAAAATATGGTTGCTTCATGAATTCTGTCAAGTAAATCTTTCTTATTAGGAATAGGATATCTTATCCATTGTAATGCTATATTTAAAGGTTTATAATTTATAACTAATCTTGGAACTCCTCGTTTTAATTCTGCATGTTTGTTAACATAGACTTGTTTTTTCTAATTAAACCCTTATTTAAAAGATCTTCAATTTCTTTTTTACAGTGTTCTAATAATTCATAATTCATTTGTATTGGTCTAGCCTTAGTAAGTATCTGTCTTTCATTGAAGTCTTTTTCATAAGGTAATTGTACTATATGTCGATGCCTGTGCCAAAAGGCGGTGGGGAGATTAGAACAAATTTCTGCCTCAATTTGTTGTCTGAATGATTTTCTTTTATGATGTAGTATAGGGTCTGTTAATTGATTAGTAATTCTATTGTATATTATTTCTGTCTTTAAAGATTCTAAATGTCTATTCTTTCTGTCAATTCTTTTTCTATCAATTTCCTTTATTATGGAAATGCTATCAAGGGAATAGATTTCTTTCGAGATAGGTGGCAAGATGAATTTAAAAAGTATGTCTTTTCCTAACACATTAGTTTTAATTCCTTCTTCTCTCATTAAAAAGGGGTAAAGTAAAGCTATATATAAGAAAGATCTTTAATTAAAACAAAAACTGTTTCAAAGCATACTCCATCATTACATATGTGGACATTAGGTATTTTATAATTAATTATTAGTTTTTCTCCATTAGCTTGGGGTAATCTTTCAGATGATTTTTCGTAATACTTTTAAGGTCCTACTCCTTCTTATATACAGTTCATATCAGCACCTAAGTCTATTAAAGCAATTTCTGTCAAGGAAAATTCTTTATTAATTACTAAAGTAATTTTTGTATACCATTTTGGGAAGATTACTCTGTCAATTAAGCTCAAGAAATTTTGTTTATTACCATTGTCTTTTTCTAATAAAGGTGTGGGTTTAGATAATCCTTTTAAATTTATTATTTCTGCAATATTCCCTTCATTTATATATATGTGATTATCTTTTGTCATTAAATCTTGTAAAGTTACTAATTCTATCTCTTCGTTATCTTTTTTTCTTTTCTATCTTTTCTTGCTTGTCTTTTTCTTTTTTGGCTTTTTCTTGTTTTCTACATTCTGTAACATGGTGTCCATATTTCTTACATCTAATACAGGCAATAGGTATGTCTATAGATTCTTTCAAACTTAGTAAATAGTCTTTTTTTTTTCTTGATTAGGTAGATTACCTATCAATTTCATTATTATGTCTTTTTGTTTTCTTTTTCTTTTATTAACTTTAAGTGGGTTGGTTGATTTTAGTTCTTCTTTTTTCTTTACTCGATCTATCTCTTTTTGACTAATATTAAATATTTCCATTAATTCATCTATTGTATCTTTTTCAAATTCTAATTTACTAATTTGTTTAGCAATTTTACTCTGTCTAGCACATTGCTTTTTAATATGTCCATATTTTTTACATTTATGACAAATAATATGTTTAACATGTCTGTCAGTTTTCTCATTATCTGATGACTCAGTAGTATTTAAAATTGTAGTATTTAAAACTGCTATTTCTTTTTCCCTGTCTGTATCTAAAGGTGAATTTAAGATTTCCATCTTTCTTTTTAATTCTACCAAACTGTTATCTATCATAGATCTCTCAATTAATTTTAGTCTTTCATCAATTACCTCTTTTAAACTATTATTTTTATTTTTCCTACTTTTGTTGACTATTTCTCTATCTCTTTTTATTTCTTCTTTTTGCTCTAGCTTTGTACATATAACCTCTACTATTATGCTATTTTGTCTTTCTATGTCTCTTTCTATTTCTAGCCTCTTACATATAATTTGTACTGAACTAGCTTCTTTTTTTTGCTTTTCCACCACTTCTTTTGGACTATTATTATTAGTTTTCCAACCATTATTGACTTTTTCTATCTTATCCTTTCTTATAACTTTCCCTACATCTTCTTCTAGCTTTTTACTATCTTGTCTTTCTATTGTTTTTATCATTTCTTTTACCATTCCTTCTTTTATACATGTTATTCTTTCATGAGCAGGGCCATCTTTCATGTTATTAGTCTTTTGTCTTTTACTTTCTTCATGCATAATTCCTATTTGACTAGTTTCTTTCTTTAGTTCTTCTTTTTCTTTGTCTTTATATATTATAGATATAGCTCTGTCAGTTGCTTTTGAATTATCTATTATACTTATTGATATATCAGTACGTGTCGAATTATCCTTTTGCCTATTATACCGGTTATCTGTCATAGTATTGGTTAAAGGTGATCTATGATGGGGTTTAAATTCTTTTTCTTTTTCTAAAGGTGAATTTAAAACTTTCATTTTTTCATAGAGGTGAAAAAAACTATCATTTTTCCTTTCTACTTTAGTATATGTCGTAGATCTTTCATCATTTTCTAAAGATTCTAATTTTTTTATTAATTATGTCTAAGAAACTATTATTGTGTCTATTAGTCTGTCGGTTGATTTTATCTTCTGTTAATATACTCCAATTTTTAGTGTTATTATTATAATTATAATTATAACCATCCATATCACTGTCAGAATCAGAATCTGTTTCATAATCCATTTTACTGTTCGACCAATTATTGTCTATAACTCTAATGCTATAATTACTGTTTGACCAATTATTGTCTATATCTCTCATACTATAACCTTCATCATAATCTATATCATCATAGTCCATGTTTCAAATTAGTGTGCACCTAACCTAAGTGTGAACAAGCAAACAAATGATGAGCTGATAAATGTATTTGTCCTCTTTCTAAGCAATTAATAATTACTGGCGGAACTTATTACTAACCACTGATATCCTTGTTATCGGGACCACCTCCTTGGGAAACTCCATTGCGGGACCACCCAAACAATGCCAGTTTGTCGGCTAACAAAATGGGCTGACCAATACGAATACTATGGTTTGCCAACGAGTGTAAGGCAAACCAACGCTATCAAGGAGCAAGTAGTGGCTATACAGTAATATGAGTTCCTAGTAACTTTTTAATTGCAAAGAAATAAAACTCATACATCTACCATCCATGGCTCTGATACCATTAACTACCCAAGAAAGAGCACAGCAGTAATATAGAAGCATAAACAATGATAAAATAGATGATAAAGAAAAAAATAGCAAAACAGATATATTCAAAATAAGTTAAAACGGAGTATGGAATATGAAAATAGAAACTATAAAATCTTACTTGAAAATACTTCTGTCTTTGATTAAACTTGAAAATAAACTGTCTTTGATACAAGCTTGAAAATAAAACACTGTCTGAAGAGTTACAAGAATACAAAGTAAAGTTGTAAAGGGTTACAAGGTTATATCTCTCTAAAAGGGAAGGGTTACAAGATTACAAGAGAAAGGATTACAAAAGTCTTTCTGAGAAAGGGAGAGAGCTATCTTGGACCTAAGCTTTAAACTTGGAATTGGATCTGAAATTTGTACCTGTCTTCTGTCTTCAGAGTCTGTCCTTTTATAGATGAAATAAACCATGGTAAGCTTCAAAAGTAACCTGAGTTAAGTAAAGTGAACTCAAGTTAATCTGTCAGTAGAATCTTTGTGGAATCTTGAACAGTAATCTGTCTGATCTTGTGGAATCTGTCAGAATATCTATGGAAAATTTGTCAGAGTATGTGTGCAATTAATATCCTGTCAAATATCTCTCTAGATCTTTTTGTCTGCTTGCTTGTGAATAGTATTTTGTCCTTTGTCTTTTGTCCTTTTATCTTATCTATCACTTATCTATCACATATCATAGGGGTCTGGGGAATCTTGAAATGCTTTTGGATGAGTCCTGTAGTTTGGAGAGGATGATTCCATTACTGTGTCATCTTCATCATCTGATATTTGTGATGCAGCTTCAAGCAATTGCTTTTTAAGCTGTCTTTTGTCTGAGACGGAGGCAAGCTGACACTGGACTTGGCTTTTTCCTAAAAAGAAATTGGGATTTTCTGTCTGGGAAGGAGAGGTCCTTTTTTGCAATTCTTGGCAAATATAATCAAAATTAAACTTATTCCACCATTTTAATTTAAACTTCCTAGTAAGCATGGGAAAAGGATACTGAGGATGCTTTTCTATCTTGTATTCCCATATGATAATCCATGGGAGATCTGGAAACCTATAAAAGAATTGTAAAAGATGTGGAAAATCTTTAAGATGCTGTATGTTTACTTCTTTCTTGAAACTTTCATAGGCTTTGAGGAGATCAAGAGGAAGAATCTTAGCTTCAGGGCCATAAGAAATCCACCAGTCAATAAACCATCTAGGTACCATCATGTCTTTCTTTCTATACATATCAAATCGAAAAAGCCAAGTGTGTCTGTGAATACTGTTTTGGAATAAAAGGAATCTGTCCCACGCTTCCATATAGTCATAATAATTATAGAACTGAGGCTCAAAGGGATGAGAAAATTTTCTGGGAATCTAGGGCTCTAGCCTCCACTGGGAAGGGGTGAGAATCTGTTTTATAACTACTTTAGAATAACCAATTCTGTTTGGGTCTTGGGAGCAAGGCATGTGTGTAACAGGATTGAGTCTGTGTCAACTAAAATAAACTCATAGAATGTCTGGGTCTTTAATGTTTCTGTCTTAGGGTGCTCCCATCCTAGGGGTAGCAACTGTCTAACTAGAGAGAGGGGATCTGTAATATGTTGGTATTCTCTTTCAATCCATAAAATAAAATTCCAAGAATTTTTTGGGAGTTCAACACTGTGATCTTCTCTTGGGGTTTGGGTTTGAGTTTGAGAGGTAAATGGTCTGTCCGTTGATTGTTTAAAGGGAGAGGTTAACGGGGGGGAAGGAAGAGGAAACTATGTTAAATGGTGTTTTTAAAGGAGGAGGAGTTGAGGGAGGAGGAGTTGAGGGCATGGCATAAGACTATTTAGATGTTGGATTGGAGCTTGGAGAAAGTGGTTGGAAAGGGTTTGGGCTAAAGGGTATTGGGGTTCTTTCTTGGGGTCCATTTGAAGAGAAACTAGGTGAGTTGAAGAATGGACAAGGGAGAAATCTACTAGGGGGAGAAGGGATCAGTGAAGCAACATAAGACTATCAAGATTTGGGTTTTGGAGAGTTGCTATTTTCTGCAGGGGAGCTAATCTTCCCTATAGAAATTCATGGGTTAAGAAATCAGGAATATAATTAGATTCCCCTTTAATATATTCAATATCAAAATCAAAAAACACTTAAAATAGCCTGCCATCTTGCAAAACTCTGTTTGGAAACAAGATTTTGAACATCTTTCTATAAAACTTCTTTAGCACTTTTACAGTCAACTTGGATTAAAAACTTTTGGTTAAAAAGATCATTTTGGAATTTTGAAACACACAATATAATAGATAATTTTTTTTTAATAGTACTGTAGTTCTGCTAGGTAGCTGTCTAGGAGCCAGAATGGAATCTAACAATTTGTTCTTTAGTATCATCTTTTGTTACTTGTTTTAGGATTTCACCTTAACCTATGTCTGAAGCATCTGTCTCAACAATCTTAAAAGCATGGGGTGAAGGAATAACAATGCAAGGGAGTTGTTTAACATATTTTTTAATCTGTTGAACTATCATAGTATGTTTGTTGTCCATGCAGGGGGGTTCTTTTCTAGCCTTTTATATAAGGGTCTACATGTTTTTCTTAGTCCTTGAAAATAATTTGAAACATAATTTAGGCTACCAAGAAATCTTTGTAACTGATTTTTATCTTTTATTTCATCTGGGAATTTATCTACAAATTGAATGGCTCTATCAATAGGGTTTAAGGTTCCCTTATAAATATTATGTCCTAGAAATCGAATTTTATCTTGGAATAAGTTTATCTTAGTGGCTGAAATAACTAATCCATTGTGTTTAATTACTTTGACAAATATATCTAAATGTTTCCAATGGTCATCAATTGATTTAGAGAAATTTAACACATCATCTATATAGACAATTGAGAATTCTGTAAAAGGTGTAAATATATCATTCATTATATTTTGGAATTCACTTGGTGCATTTTTTAATCCAAAAGGCATAACATTCCATTCATAATGACCAAATGGAACTGTAAAAGTAGTTTTATATCTGTCTTTCACATTTATCTGTATCTGCCAAAATTCGCTTTTCGTATCAAATTTAGAAAATATGGTTGCTTCATGAAGTCTATCAAGTAAATCTTTCTTATTAGGAATAGGATATCTTATCCATTGTAATGCTGTATTTAAAGGTTTATAATTTATAACTAATCTTGGAACTCCTCGTTCCAATTCTGCCTATTTGTTAACACAAACTTGCTTTTTCTGATTAAACCCTTATTTAAAAGATCTTCAATTTCTTTTTCACAGTGTTCTAATAATTCATTGTTCATTTGTATTGGTCTAGCCTTAGTAGGTATCTGTCTTTCATTAAAGTCTTTTTCACAAGGTAATTATACTATATGTCGATGCCTGTGCCAAAAGGCGGTTGGGAGATTAGAACAAATTTCTGCCTCAATTTGTTGTCTAAATGATTTTATTTTATGATGTAGTATAGGGTCTGTCAATTGATCAGTGATTCTTTTGTATATTATTTCTGTCTTTAAAGATTCTAAATGTCTATTCTTTTGGTCAATTCTTTTTCTATCAATTTCCTTTATTATGGAAATGTTATCAAGGGAATAGATTTCTTTCGAGATAGGTGGCAAGATGAATTTAAAAAGTATGTCTTTTCCTAACACATTAGTTTTAATTCCTTCTTCTGTCATCAAAAAGGGGTAAAGTAAAGCCATGAAGGGATTTCCTAGAATGATTTTAGAAGAAAGATCTTTAATTAAAACAAAAACTATTTCAAAGCATACTCCATCATTACATATGTGGACATTAGGTATTTTATAATTAATTATTAGTTTTTCTCCATTAGCTTGGGTTAATCTTTCAGATGATTTTTCACAATACCTTAAAGGCACTACTCCTTCTTGTATATAGTTCATATCAGCACCTGAGTCTATTAAAGCAATTTCTGTCAAGGAAAATTATTTATTAATTACTAAAGTAATTTCTGTATACCATTTTTGGAAGATTACTCTGTCAATTAAGCTCAAGAAATTTTGTTTATTACCATTGTCTTTTTCTAATAAAGGTGGGGGTTTAGATAATTCTTTTAAATTTATTATTTCTACAATATTCCCTTCATTTATATATATGTGACTATCTTCTTTAATATTTTTAATTTCTTGTTTGAGTATTTTCGCTTCTATCATGTAATCTTGTAAAGTTACTGATTCTATCTCTTCGTTATCTTTTTTCTTTTCTATCTTTTCTTGCTTGTCTTTTTCTTTTTTGGCTTTTTCTTGTTTTCTACATTCTGTAACATGGTGTTCATATTTCTTACATCTAATACAGGCAATAGGTATGTCTATAGATTCTTTCAGATTTAGTAAATAGTCTTTTTTGTCTTGATTAGGTAGATTATCTATCAATTTCATTATTATGTCTTTTTGTTTTCTTTTTCTTTTATTAACTTTAAGTGGGTTGATTGATTTTAGTTCTTCCTTTTTCTTTACTTGATCTATCTCTTTTTGGCTTACATTAAATATTTTCATTAATTCATTTAGTGTGTCTTTTTCAAATTCTAACATACTCATTTGTTTAGCAATTTTATTTTGTCTAGCACATTGTTTTTTAGTATGTCCATCTTTTTTGCATTTATGGCAAATAATATGTTTAGTATGTCTGTCAGTATTCTCATTATCTGATACCTCAGTAATATTTAAAACTGCTATATCTTTTTCTCTGTCTGCATCTAAGGGTAAATTTAAAATTTCTATCTTTTTATTTAATTCTGCTAAACTATCATTTTGGGTGTATCTTTCAATTGATTTTAGTCTTTCATCAATTTTTTCTTTTAAACTATCATTATTATTAATTTTACATCTCTTGTTGACTGCTTTTGCTTTTACTACACTATCAATATTCTCTTTTCTTTCATTATTAGTTTTCCTTTCTTTGTTGACTATTTCTCTATCTTTGGCTCTTTTTATTTCTTCTCTTTGCTCTAGCTTTGTACGTATAACCTCTTCTCTTATGCTATTTTGTCTTTCTATGTCTCTTTCTATTTCTAGCTTCTTACATATAATTTGTACTGAACTAGTTTCTTCTTTTTGCTTTTCCACCACTTCTTTTGGACTGTTATTATTAGTTTTCCAACCATTATTAACTTTTTCTATCTTATCATTTATATCTAGTTTCCTCCGTAGAGATTCTTCAAGAGTACCATTTTCTTTTAGTTTTAACATGTCCTTTCTTATAACTTTCCCTACTTCTTCTTTTGTCTCTAGCTTTTTACTATCTTGTTTTTCTATTGTTTTTATCATTTCTTTTACCATTCCTTCTTTTATCATTTCTTTATCTTTTATACGTGTTATTCTTTCATGAGCAGGGCCATCTTTCATGTTATTAGTCTTTTGTCTTTTACTTTCTTCATGCATAATTCCTATCTGACTAGTTTCTTTCTTTAGTTCATCTTTTTCTTTGTCTTTATATATTATAGATATAGCTCTGTCAGTTGCTTTTGAATTATCTATCATACTTATTGATATATGGATTATGAAACAGATTCTGATTCTGACAGTGATATGGATGAATATAATTATAATTATAATAATAATGCAAAAAATTGGTGTATATTAACAGGAGATAAAATCAACCAACAGACTAATAGACATAGCTTCTTATACGTAATTAATAAAAAATTAAAATCTATAGAAAATGATGAAGGATCTACGATATATACTAAAGTAGAAAGAAAAAATGATAGTTTTTTGGACCTCTATGAAAAAATAAAGTTTTAAATTCACCTTTAGAAAAAGAAAGAGAATTTGAACCCCATCATAGATCACCTTTAACTAATACTATGACGGATATTGGCATAATAGTCAAGACCATAATTCAACAAGTACTGATATATTAATAAATATGATAGAAAGCAGAAAAGACATCTTTTTAGATAATTTAAAAGCAACTGATTGAGCTATACCTATAGTATTTAAAGACAAAGAAATAGACTCACAGACATTAAAAGCAGCTAACAAGAGAGTTGATAGGAAAACTAACCCAAGTAAGGAAAGTGTAACAAGTATAAAAGATAAAGGAAAGAATCCCATAAAAGAAAGAAGTGCTATAGATATAATAAATGAAGACAAAGGAAAAGGCATGATAAGGAAAGGCATAGTAAAAGAAATGATAACGAACATAGAAGGATAAAATAGCAAGAAAGATGACATAGTAAAAGACCAAGATAAAGCAATTGAAAGACAAGATAGTGAAAAGATAAAGACAAAAGAAGATGTAGGGAAAGTAATAAGAAGAGACATGCTAAAAGAAAATAGTACTCTTGAAGAACCTCTACGTAGGAAGCTAGAAGTAGAAGGAAAGATAGAACAAAAAAGAGAAATAGTCAACAAAGGAAGGAAAACTAATAATAATAAAGAAAAAGAAAATAGTAATAGTTTAGTAAAAACAAAAGTAGTCAACAATAGATGGAAAATTGATAATAATAATAGTTTAAAAGAGGTAACTAATGAAAGACTAAAATTAATTGAGAAATCTATGATAGATAACAGTTTGGCAGAATTAAAGAGAAAAATGGAAATTTTAAATTTACCTTTAGATACAGACAAGGAATAAGAAATAGCAATTTTAAATAATACTGAAGTATCAAATAATGAGAATGCTAGCAGACATGCTAGACATATTATTTGTCATAAATGTAAAAAGAAGGACTTACTAAAAAACAATGTGCTAGACAAAATAAAATTGCTAAACAAATTAGTAAATTAGAATTTGAAAAAGATACACTAAATGAATTAATGAAAATATCTAATGTCAGCCAAAAAGAGATAGATCAAGTAAAGAAAAATGAAGAACTAAAATCAACCAACCCACTTAAAGTTAATAAAAGAAAAAGGAGACAAAAGGATATCATAATGAAATTAATAGATAATCTAATGAATCAAGACAAAAAAGACTATTTACTAAGTCTGAAAGAATCTATAGACATACCTATTGCCTGTATTAGATGTAAGAAATATGGACACCATGTTATAGAATATAGAAAACAAGAAAAAGCCAAAAAAGAAAAAGACAAGAAAGAAAAGGTAAAAAAGGAAAAAGCTGATGTAGAATCAGTAAAACCTGTAACCATACAAGGCTTAATGATAGAAGCAAAAATAATAGAACAAGAAATTAAAAATATTAAAGAAGACAATTCCATAGATATAAATAAACAGAATTTTGAAGAAATAATGAACTTGAAAGAATTTCCTAGGCCCATGATAAAAACCCCTTTATTAGGAAAAGATAATTGCAATAGATAGAATTTCTTTAGTTTAATTTACAGAGTAATCTTTCAAAATTGGCATACAGAAATCATTTTAGTAATTAATAAAGAATTTTCTTTGACAGAAATTGCTTTAATAGACTCAGGTACTGACATGAATTGTATACAGGAAAGATTAATTCAGGTGGCTACTAGATTAATTAATCATAAATTACCTAATGAGATATGTGATCTTTCTTCAAATTATTTTATGGAAACAGAAAAGGAAATTAAAACTAATGTAACTAACATACCTTTTACTTCCATCCTACCTTTTATTCCAAAAGAAATTAGTTTCCCCTATAAGGTCACTATCCAACAGGATACTAATAAAAAAGGAATCTATAGAACTAAAAGAAGTTTGTCATTTTTAGAGACAGAAATATCACTTGTTCACCAGTTGACAGAAAAGGACATAAAAAAGGATAAACAAGACATAGAGACAGAGATTCGTCCAGAGACAGAGATTTGTTCCTATTTCCCTGTTGCTTTTCTACATAGATACCAACATATAATTCAAATAATAGTCCAACCACTCTATGAAAAAGAATCCAAAACAAAAGATAGAACTATGCTTATAAGTCGATATGATTGGATTAAACAAACAGATAGTTTGACAGATGTACCAAATAAAATTATAATAGATAGCATTCATGCACCCTTTGTAGTAATCTCAAATACCCATATCTTAATAAAAGAAGTCTTGACAAATTCCCTTTTATTAATCATTAAAGAAGATATTAATTGTGATAATTTCTTGAGTAAAGGCAGATTTAACTTCTTGACAGACATAATTTATAAGTCTATTACAGATTTTCCCCAGACTATTTTAGTAATTGATAAAAGACTTTACGGAGAAACTATATTTCATATATTCCCACAAAATGAGATATATACATACATGGATAGCACGGATAGAATCATGACAGATTTTGAAAATATTTTGAATTCTACTCACTTTGACAAATTCCATTATGTCTGCTCTAATATTCTTACTACTTAGCAAGGGCACAAAAGTGTACAGAGAAAAGTTTGTTTTATAATATATACTTTGAAATTTAAAAATGATTTTCTTATAAAGTAGTTTAAAGAAATTTCACAGAAAGCCATTAGTGAAAGGATTTTAAAAATATGTTTGAAAGAAACCTTGCATGAAATGTTTGTTCTCAAAATAATATTTCAAGACATAATCCTTTTCCCCAACCCCATTTGAAGACTAATATGAGTAACAGAACTTCCCAGGCAAACAAGAAAGGAAAGCGCAAGGCACTAGCAGTGCCCAAACATTTTTGAAAGCCTTCAGTAAGGATTACAGATGGGCAGGAAAGCGTCTTGATAGAGACAATATCCCTTCAGGATACGTTGCAAGCAGAAGCAATGTATTCATGTGGTGAAAATAGTGTAACTCTGCAAAAAGTGCTCCGCACTAATCTCATGTTTCAGGATAGAGAATTTACAAACCTCCCTCTTCATATTAAACTACTTCTTGATAATTTACAGGTAGCTTTTACCCTTAGACAGAAAGACTTATTCCAAAAGACCCTTCAAGCTTTGGAATTACATCTTGTTAGCACCAGGGCATTTATTGAAGCTCTCAGTTGTCAACTCCCTGGCAAGGAGGATGGGGATTCAAGCTCCACAAATACAGAATCACAGTCTCTAAAAAGCTATCTTATGGGAACAAGCTTTTCAAAGCTCCATCGTAAGATTCAGCAAAATACGAAACTTGCTATTAGAAATTTACTCCCTGAAATTCAACAAAATATATTAACTCATAAAGCTATAACAAGTTCTTATGACAAATGGATGTATCTTTTTAAAGTATTAGTCTTTACAACATTCATCAGAACAGAAGACATGACAGGTGATGCATGGTTATCTCATAAAGCTACATGGTATGAGAGTTTTGCAGATGTAGATAGAGTTTATGAAAGAATAGGAGACAGATATGATCCCTACCCGGGATTTCTTATCAATACAGAGATAGAGGATCCAGTAATCCGTGATCCTTTATGGTTATTTGAAATGCTAGAAGCAGGATTTATTAGCAAATTAGTTATAACTTCTGCAATTCAAATTAATTTATTCCCCAAAGTCATCCAAGAAGCAGCAACATAGATTGGAGGACTTAATTATATGAAGATGGAAATCTGGAGTACACTTCCAATTTGGGACACTAGCTATTATATGGAGTCTCAACCAGCACATATTTTGGTTCTCATTTATGATTGGGGTTTTATCCCTGAATACAACTGGTATTTAGGAGATACTTATTTATCACTGGATGATCCAAGTGCTCTGGCTCGAGAATGGTCTAATTTCAAATGTAACAAGATTTATGAAGTACAAAAAGATTTAGACAGAGATTTCCACTTATATGGCTACACTGATAGGATAGCTGTGTATGGTCCAAGACCTTCAGCAAGAAGGCTTATTGGCAAAAAAAGAATTGTTAAAGATCCCATATTGATGACAGCCAAGGATCATGTTCCTGTTTTCCTTCTTATTTCCTATTGCGCTTTATGCAATGATTACGGAGTGCCTCATGAGCATTAGCAGTATGAGGACAACACTAATCCGCTAGATTATGATAACTATGCGGATACAGATTAACAAGATAGACAGAAGGATTCCCAGACAGACAATGATGACAGATCACTATTCACTAAAGACAGATTACTATTCACTAGACACCAGACAGATCACTATTCACTAGCATGCCTCCTGATGGAAAGATATATGTTACTATGCGCAAAAGGAGTTCAGAAAAAGACAGAACAGATTTTAAGTTACTATTCTACCGACAGATTAACTTGGGTTTTCTTTATTTAACTCAGGTTACTTTTGAAGACTTACTATGATTTGTTTTATCTATAAAAGGACAAACTCCGAAGACAGAAGACAGGTCCAAAATTTTCAGAGACAGTTTTAGGTCCAAAAAATTAGAAGGTTAAAATTTCAGATCCAATTCCAAGTTTAAAGCTTTGGTCCAAGACAGCTCTCTCCCTTTCTCAGAAAGACTTTTGTAATCCTTTCTCTTGTAATCTTGTAACCCTTCCCTTTCAGACAGATATAACCTTGTAACCTATTACAATTTTACTTTGTAATCTTGTAACTCTTCAAACAGTGTTTTATTTTCAAGCTTGTATCAAAGACAGTTTATTTTCAAGTTTAATTAAAGACAGAAGTATTTTCAAGTAAGTTTTATAGTTTATGTTTTCATATTCCATACTCTGTTTTAACTTATTTTGAATATATCTGTTTTTCTATTTTCTTTTTTATCATCTATTTTATCATTGTTTATGCTTCTATATTACTTCAGTAATCCGTTTCATAATCCATATTACTATTTGACCAATTATTGTCTATATCTCTCATGCTATAACCTTCATCATAATCTATATCATCATAGTCCATGTTTCAAATTAGTGTGTGCCTAACCTAAGTGTGAACAAGCAAACAGATGATGTGCTGATAAATTAATTTATTCTCTTTCTAAGCAATTAATAATTACCGGCGGAACTTATTACTAACCACTGGTATCCTTGCTATCAGGGCCACCTCCTCGGGAAACTCCATTGTGGGACCACCCAAACAACGCCAGTTCGTCGGCTTAACAAAACAAGCTGACCAACGTGAATACTATGGTTTACCAATGAGTGCAAGGCTGACCAACGCTATCAAGGAGCAAGTAGTGGCTATACAGTAATATGAGTTCCTAGTAACTTCTTAATTGCAAAGAAATAAAACTCATACATCTACCATCCGTGGCTCTGATACCATTAACTACCCAGGAGAGAGCACAGCAGTAATATTGAAGCATAAACAATGATGAAATAGATGATAAAGAAGAAAATAGCAAAACAGATATATTCAAAATAAGTTAAAACAAGAGTATGGAATATGAAAACAAAAACTATAAAATCTTACTTGAAAATACTTCTATCTTTGATTAAACTTGAAAATAAATTGTCTTTGATACAAGCTTGAAAATAAATTGTCTTTGATACAAGCTTGAAAATAAAACACTATCTGAAGAGTTACAAGATTACCAAGTAAAACTGTAAAGGATTACAAGGTTATATCTGTCTGAAAGGGAAGGGTTACAGGATTACAAGAGAAAGGATTACAAAAGTCTTTCTGAGAAAGGGAGAGAGCTGTCTTGGACCTAAGCTTTAAACTTGGAATTGGATCTGAAATTTTAACCTTCTAATTTTTTGGACCTGTCTTCTATCTTTGGAGTCTATCCTTTTATATATGAAATAAACCATGATAAGTCTCCAAAAGTAACCTGAGTTAGATAAAGTAAACCCAAGTTAATCTGTCGATAGAATAGTAATTTAAAATCTATTCTGTCTTTTTTTGAACTCCTTTTGCACATAGTAACATATATCTTTCTGTCAGGAGGCATGCTAGTGAACAGTGATCTTCTGGTGTGTCTAGTGAATAGTAATCTGTCTTTAGTGAATAGTGGTTTGTCGTCATTATCTGTCTGGGAAAACCCTTCTGTCTATCTTGTTAATCTGTATTCGCGTAGATATCATAATCTAGCAGATCAGTGTTGTCCTCATACTGCTCATGCTCATGGGGCACTCCGTAATCATTGCATAAAGCGCAATAGGAAATAAGAAGGAAAACAAGAACATGATCCTTGGCTGTCATTAATCTGAGATCTTTAACAATTCTTCTTTTGCCAATAAGCCTTCTTGCTGAAGGTCTTGGACCATACACAGCTATCCTGTTAGTGTAGCCATATAGGTGGAAATCTCTATCTAAATCTTTCTGTACTTCATAAATCTTGTTACACTTGAAATTAGACTATTCTTGAGCCAGAGCACTTGGATCATCTAGTGATAAATGAGTATCTCTTGAATACCAGTTGTATTCAGGGATAAAACCCCAATCATAAATGAGAACCAAAATATGTGCTAGCTGAGACTCCATATAATAGCTAGTGTCCCAATTTGGAAGTGTACTCCAGATTTCCATCTTCATATAATTAAGTCTTCCAATCTGTGCTGCTGCTTCTTGGATGACTTTGGGGAATAAACTAATTTGAATTGCAGAAGTTATAACTAATTTTCTAATAAATCATGCTTCTAGCATTTCAGATAACCATAAAGGATCACAGATTACTGGATCCTCTGTCTTTGTATTGATAAGTAACCCAGGTAAGGATCATATCTGTCTCCTATTCTTTCATAAACTCTGTCTGCATCTCTAAAACTCTCATACCATGTAGCTTTATGAGATAACCATGCATCACCTGTCATGTCTTCTATTCTGATGAATGTTGTAGAGACTAATACTTTAAAAAGATACATCCATCTGTCATAAGAACTTGTTATAGCTTTATGAGTTAATATATTCTGTTGAATTTCAGGGAGTAAAGTTCTAATACCAACTCTCGTATTTTGCTGAATCTTAGGGTGGAGCTTTGAAAAGCTTGTTCCCATAAATAGCTTTTTAGAGACTGTGATTCTGTCTTTGTGGAGCTTGAATCTCCATCCTCCTTGCCAGGGAGTTGACAACCAAGAGCTTCAATAAATGCCGCGGTGCTAACAAGATGTAATTCCAAAACCTGAAGGGTCTTTTGGAATAAGTCTTTTTCTGTTTGAGGGTAAAAGCTGCCTGTAAATTATCAAGAAGTAGTTTAATATGAAGAGGGAGGTCTGTAAATTCTCCGTCCTGAAACATGAGATCAGTGCGGAGCACTTTTTACAGAGTTACACTATTTTCACCACATGAATACATTGCTTTTGCTTGCAACATATCCTGAAGGGATATTGTCTCTATTGAGACGCCTTCCTGCCCATCTGTAATCCTTACTGAAGGCTTTCGAAAATGTTTGGGCATTGCTAGTGCCTTGCCCTTTCCTTTCCTGTCTGCCTGGGAAGTTTTGTTACTCATATTAGTTTGCAAATGGGGTTGGGGAAAAGGATTATGTCCTATTTGCAAATGGGTTTGGGGAAAAGGATTATGTCTTGAAGTATTATTTTGAGAATAAACATTTTCATGCAAGGTCTCTTTCAAAAATATTTTTAAAATCCTTTCACTAGTGGCTTTCTGTGAAATTTCTTTAAAGTACTTTATAAGATTTTCAAAATCTGTAATGATTCTATCTGTGCTATCCATGTATCTGTATATCGCATTTTGTGGGAATATATGAAATACAGTTTCTCCATAAAGTCTTTTATTAATTACTAAAATGGTCTGGGGAAAATCTGTAAGAGACTTATAAATTATGTCTGTCAAGAAGTTAAATCTGTCTTTACTCAAGAAATTATCACAATTAATATCTTCTTTAATGATTAATAAAGGGGAATCTGTCAAGACTTCTTTTATTAAAATATTTGTTACATGAGTATTCGAGATTACTACAAAGGGTGCATGAATACTATCTATTATAATTTTATTTGGTACTTTTGTCAAACTATCTATTTGTTTAGTCCAATCATATTGACTTATAAGCATAGTTCTGTCTTTTTTCTTGGATTCTTTTTCATAGAGTGGTTGGACTATTATTTGGATTATATGTTGGTATCTATGTAGAAGAGCAACAGGGAAATAAGAACAAATCTCTGTCTCTGGACGAATCTCTGTCTCTATGTCTTGTTTATCCTTTTTTATGTCTTTTTCTGTCAACTGGTAAACAAGTGATATTTCTGTCTCTAAAAATGACAAACTTCTTTTAGTTCTATAGATTCCTTTTTTATTAGTATCCTGTAAGATAGTGATCTTGTAGAGGAAACTAATTTCTTTTGGAATAAAAGGTAGGATGGAAGTAAAAGGTACGTTAGTTACATTAGTTTTAATTTCCTTTTCTATTTCCATAAAATAATTTAAAATAACTTTGGAAGAAAGACCATACATCTCATTAGGTAATTTATGATTAATTAATCTAATAGCCACCTGAATTAATCTTTCCTGTATACAATTCATGTCAGTACCTGAGTCTATTAAAGCAATTTCTGTCAAAGAAAATTCTTTATTAATTACTAAAGTGATTTCTGTATGCCAGTTTTGAAAGATTACTCTGTTAATTAAACTAAAGAAATCCTGTCTATTGCAATTATCTTTTTCTATTAAAGGGGTTTTTATCATGGGTCTAGGAAATTCTTTCAAGTTCATTATTTCTTCAAAATTCTGTTTATTTATATCTACGAAATTATCTTCTTTAATATTTTTAATTTCTTGTTTTATTATTTTTGCTTCTGTCATTAAGTCTTATATAGTTACAGGTTTTATTAATTCTACGTCATCTTTTTTCTTTTTTATCTTTTCTTGCTTGTCTTTTTCTTTTTTGGCTTTTTCTTGTTTTCTACATCTTATAACATGGTGTCCATATTTCTTACATCTAATACAGGCAATAGGTATGTCTATAGATTCTTTCAGACTTAGTAAATAGTCTTTTTTGTCTTGATTAGGTAGATTATCTATTAATTTCATTATGATATCCTTTTGTTTCCTTTTTCTTTTATTAACTTTAAGTGGGTTGGTTGATTTTAGTTCTTCCTTTTTCTTTACTTGATCTATCTCTTTTTGGCTGACATCAAATATTTTCATTAATTCATTTTGTGCGTCTTTTTCAAATTCTAACATACTGATTTGTTTAGCAATTTTATTCTGTCTAGCACATTGTTTTTTAGTATGTCCATCTTTTTTGCATTTATGGCAAACAATATGTCTAGTATGTTTGTCAGTATTCTCATTATCTGATACCTCAATAATATTTAAAACTGCTATATCTTTTTCTCTGTCTGTATCTAAGGGTAAATTTAAAATTTCTATCTTTTTATTTAATTCTGCCAAACTGTTATCTATCATAGATTTCTCAATTAATTTTAGTCTCTCATCAATTACCTCTTTTAAACTATTACTATTATCAATTTTTCATCTATTGTTGACTACTTTTGCTTTTACTACACTATTACTATTATCTTTTTTCTTTATCATTATTAGTTTTCCTTCCTTTGTTGACTATTTCTCTTTTTTGTTCTATCTTTCCTTCTACTTCTAGCTTCCTACGTAGAGGTTCTTCAAGGGTACTATTTTCTTTTAGCATGTCTCTTCTTATTACTTTCCCTACATCTTCTTTTGTCTTTATCTTTTCACTATCTTGTCTTTCAATAGCATTATCTTGGTCTCTTACTATGTCATCTTTCTTGCTATTTTGTCCTTCTATATTTTTTATCATTTCTTTTACTATGCCTTTCCATATCATGCTTTTTCCTTTGTCTTCATTTATTATATCTATAGCACTTCTTTCTTTTATGGGATTCTTTCTTTTATCTTTTATACGTGTTATACTTTCCTTACTTGGGTTAGTTTTCCTATCAACTCTCTTGTTAGCTGCTTTTAATGATTATAGATTGAATGAATTGTGACTACTTCAAGAAAGTCACCACCTCCAAAGCATGAGTCTAATTCAAGGGACTACTCAAAGAGAAATACTAGTGAGAAAGTAAGGTGTTGGGAGAGGCCATGTTGGAGAAACTCATTGAGTAGTTAATATAATATATAGAGACCACCACTACACCCAAAAGATCTAAACTTAATGAGTATGAGCCCAACTATGTATATTAACCATTAATTATCCTCGTTAGTATCAAATGTGAAACTTTACTACTTAATCAATCATACTACTCATACATAAATATTCCAACACAAATAGTAGACAACAACTTGATTATTCTTCCATTCATATCTGATAAGGGTTGCTTAATTTACATAGCTCACGCCTTATTCCCATTAGCCATACATGGCACATTATCATTGGGGATGCTCCCTTCTGTAGCATGAGCAAACTTTTTCGGAACTGGTTAGGAATGGGCCCCACTACCCCAGTTAGGTTCTGTTCCAAAACAAAGTTATTTTATTTGAAGGGTAAGACTTCGGTATAGTACTTCTGTGCTGTTTCATAAGTGAAATTCTTTAAAATTCTGTCATGTAAATTTTTTTTCATGGGAAAGAAGTATATTTTTTAGTTAAGTTCTCACGTAACTGAATTTTAAGAGATGAACTAAGGAACATAAGGTACTAAGTTACTATACCTAGGTTGGTTTATAACAATGATTTTTCGACCTTGCTAGATGAAACTCTTTCAGCGATTAAAAAAAAAAAAAAAAAAACTAGAAAGGCACATGATTAACAAAATGCCTTTCTGTAGCCAACACCGTTAAGTGACACCAATTTATGTAAAAAGGTTTCCAAACCTACTTCAGATCCAAGATTCAATCCAATTCGTGGTGGCCCAAAATACTCAAAACAACTTGTAAGTTTGTAAGGCCTCAACCCAAACTCCCTAGTCCACTTAGATAGGCTATTATAAACCTTAGCCCAACTCCAAACACAAGCCCGAAATACAATCCAATTGGAAGTCCCTTTTGGAGCCCAACTCAAGATAAAATTCCTAACCTGAATCTGGACCTAAAACGTGACACTGACCTAAGATTCAAAAGCGAATTGGGCCTAACTTGGGATAAAATCATAAAATGACTTTTTGTCATTTGAATGATTAGTCATATAGTTTGTTTTATATATTTTGTTTCAGGTAAGTGTGCTTTTATTTTAACGTTTTGGTGTGTTTATATTTTCAAGACAATATTTGTAACTTTTTTGTACTTGGTTTGCTTATATTATATTAGTGAGTTTGGTTTGTTTATAAATTGTAGTTTGTTATCATATTGTAATACATTTCTTGGAATTTCATATTTTAGTTAAAATGACCATTAAAATCTTGTTTGATTCTTCCAGTAATGAATTACTCAATGGCATTAATTTTCGATCATGGAAGTGTCATTATATTATAGGTAAATTTCTATTTGCCATGTGGCATTGTTTGTCCACATCATTCTAAAAAGATAAAATATTACACCATTTGTCATCATTGTGTGCATCAACAAGTTGTGGGATCTAAATTTTATGTTATACTAGCCATAGTCTCACGTGATGTGTAGTTAATGCTTTGAATTGTTATGTGAAAAATTTATATAGAATATTCAAAATATTTTAAAGTAATAACATGAAGTAATGTTGCAATAACATAAAGATATTTTTGTTAAATTAATGATGTAATACAAAATTAAGGGAGTCAAGAATTTAAACTATAGAGAGAAAAGTTACATAAATTAGAAATTAGTTATTATGTGGTGTAATATTTTCTTTAAAAAAAAAAAAAATGGTCTGTCGGTTGTTTTGTGATTGGCACATTATCATTGTATTTCTTGAAGTAATCACAATTCATTCAATCTATAATCATTTCCATGTAACCCATCAATCATCATCATACCGAAACCTTAATAAACTCAAACACCCACTTAATCATCTCCAACCATAAAACCATTACCAACTACCAAATCCACCATAACCCAAACGCCATACCCAAATCCTAAGAGCCCTAAAGAATAAATTTATCATTTGAATCATCAAGGAACACTAATATGGTATAAAAGACACCAACATTTTAGTCCCTACACAAGATAATGGAGTAACTAAAGTAAACATGTTTTGTAACAACTACACTTGATGGGGTATAATATTTCACAACAAATTTATGATATATTCTTTTTTGCTTAAAATTGTCATAGTGTTAATTGGGTAATAGTGTCTTGTTATCTATACTAGTGTGTAATTCCGTGCATATGCACGGATACATTTGAAAACAATCACACTTACATATATATATATATATATGATTTAGAATCTAATTGGATCTAGATTCTTTTATTTTTGCACTCAATAATTCACTTGTCAAAAAAATTAAAAAATTAGATGGGACATATGGCACAAAATTGAACTCCAATTAAAATTTAATTTAAAATCTAATTGAATTTAGACTCTTTGATTTTTGTACCCAATAATTGCTTTAATAGACTCAGGTACTGACATGAATTGTATACAGGAAAGATTAATTCAAGCGGCTACTAGATTAATTAATCATAAATTACCTAATGAGATGTATGATCTTTCTTCCAAAGTTATTTTAAATTATTTTATGGAAACAGGAAAGGAAATTAAAACTAATGTAACTAACATACCTTTTACTTCCATCCTACCTTTTATTCCAAAAGAAATTAGTTTCCCCTATAAGATCACTATCTTACAGGATACTAATAAAAAAGGAATCTATAGAACTAAAAGAAGTTTGTCATTTTTAGAGACGGAAATATCACTTGTTCACCAATTGACAGAAAAAGACATAAAAAGGAAAAACAAGACATAGAGACAGAGATTCATCCAGAGACAGAGATTTGTTTTTATTTCCCTGTTGCTCTTCTACATAGATACCAACATATAATCCAAATAATAGTCCAACCACTCTATGAAAAACAATCCAAGAAAAAAGACAGAATTATGCTTATAAGTCAATATGATTGGATTGAACAAACAGATAGTTTGACAGAAGTACCAAATAAAATTATAATAGATAGTATTCATGCGCCCTTTATAGTAATCTCGAATACTCATGTAACAAATATTTTAATAAAAGAAGTCTTGACAGATTTCCCTTTATTATATATTAGTACGTGTCGAATTATCATTTTGCCTATTATACCAGTTATTTGTCATAGTATTGGTTAAAAGTGATCTGTGATGGGGTTCAAATTCTTTTTCTTTTTTTAAAGGTGAATTTAAAACTTTCATTTTTTTCATAAAGGTCAAAAAGACTATCATTTTTCCTTTCTACTTTAGTATATGTCGTAGATCTTTCATCATTTTCTATAGATTCTAATTTTTTATTAATTATGTCTAAGAAGCTATGTCTATTAGTCTGTCAGTTGATTTTATCTCCTGTTAATATACTCCAATTTTTTGCATTATTATTATAATTATAATTATAGTCATCCATATCACTGTCAAAATCAAAATCTGTTTCATAATCCATATTATTATTAATGACTATTGAGATAAATTTCTTTATTAAATTAGATTATTTCAAATTAAATTGTTTAGATTATTTCACAACATGTTATGAAAATGTTATGGACATAATATTTTTCATATGTGTGTATATAATTTTCATTTTAAGTTATTATTAACATCAGGATACGATTAAAAAAAAAAACACTTTTGGACAGATTGAATGGTAAAAGTCTTCTAAAAATCCGGATTGATATGTGATGACTAATAAGTGAAGGATCTTGGATTAAGTTTTTGGATGAATATTAGTTTTATTAATGACTATTAAGAAAATTTTCTTTATTAAATTAGATTATTTCAAATTAAATTGTTTAGAATATTCTATATAGCCCATAAGACATAGATTTTTGTATTTATCTCCAAAAATATGTGACAAATTCTTCCGTACTTTTTGTTGCATTTAAAAAAAAAAAAAAAAATTATACACGTACTATGCATGTAACGTTCTTTCTCTATTTCCTTAGTTTTTTGCCAATTTTTCTAAATTCACTTTTCTTTAATGATACCGAATCATAGATGTACGTACATTTACCATATTATACACTTACTATATATTACTATGGAAAGTTAGATTATTCTATAAATGTCAGGACTTCTTATTCATTTAAAACATTAAATTATTTTCTCTGTATTGTTGTGTCGGTGATCTCACCCTAACGGGCATCCATACCATTGGAACCTTCAATAGTGGTAGAGCCCATGGCTTGTAAGAAAGAGAACATATCACCACGGTACCACCACCATCATCATCATCATCATCACTACAACTACCCTCCTTTTCCACCAACCCATCGACAATCACTCATTCCATTAATTTGTTGAACATGTTTTTTCAAACCATTAGAGGACAAATTTTATGACTGGTTACTTCTGTTTCATATTACAATTATCATCAACAGATTGTATATCCTAAAGAACTACCATTGTGAGTGGGGTTGGTGTAGTGCCTTTTACCTGTAATATTTACGAAGTACACAAAGATTTCATATTGCACAAGAAATTTTGGGAAAATATTGAAGAACTTCATGGTCAAACTAAAAATATTTCTGACAAGGCAGAGACTGAGATCATAAAATAAGAACAAGAAAAATTCAAATTTTTTATTGAATCAGACCCCAAACAATTTAACAAGATCTACTTGAAATTTAAGATTACATCGTCTGGGGGTAAGGTATAAGAGTCTAATGATCAAAAGGATGGAGAAGTTTCAAGTCTTGGTGAATATTTTCTGCAAAAATGGGAAATAGAGAAGAACATAGGAAAACAAGATAATGAAAAAATAGACATTTTTTCTTTCTTCTTTAGTATATATCGTAGATCTTTCATCATTTTCTAAAGATTCTAATTTTTTATTAATTATATCTAAGAAGCTATTACTGTGTCTATTAGTCTGTCGATTGATTTTATCTCCTATTAATATACTCCAATTATTTGTGTTATTATAATTATAATCATCCATATCACTGTCAGAATCAAAATCTGTTTCATAATTCATATTACTGTTTGAACAATTATTGTCTATATCTCTTATGTTATAACCTTTATCATAGTCTATATTATCATAGTCCATGTTTCAAATTAGTGTGTGCCTAGCCTAGGTGTGAACAAGCAAACAGATGATGAGCTAATAAGTGTATTTGTTCTCTTTCTAAGCAATTAATAATTACTGGCGAAACTTTTTACTAACCACTGATATATCAATAAGTATGATAGATAATTCAAAAGCAACTGACAAAGCTATATCTATAATATATAAAAACAAAGAAAAAGACAAACTAAAGAAAGAAACTAGTCAAATAGGAATTATGCATGAAGAAAGTAAAAGACAAAAGACTAATAACATGAAAGATGACCCTGCTTATGAAAGAATAACACGTATAAAAGAAGGAATGGTAAAAGAAATGATAAAAACAATAGAAAGACAAGATAGTAAAAAGTTAGAAAAAGATGTAGGGAAAGTTAAAAGAAAGGATAAGATAGAAAAAGTCAATAATGGTTGGAAAACTAATAATAACAGTCCAAAAGAAGTGGTGGAAAAGCAAAAAGAAGAAGCTAGTTTAGTACAAATTATATGTAAGAGCAGGGGCGGCTCTACGGCCAGGCCAGGGGGTTCAAATGAACCCCCTGGCTTGGCCTATAAAATTTTTTATTTTTTTTTTTAGCCTTAAAATAAAATTTTGAACACCTTAAACCTTAAATTTTGTTTAAACCCAATTGAAATAAACTTAAAATATGATCATATTAGTGCCATTTTCATAATATTTTCACAATATTTTTACAATAAAGGTTAAGTGACAAATTGAAATTGACTTTTTATCTAAACCCTTAACTAACATCACTTTTTTAAATAACTTTAACAACTTGCCATCTAAATTTTATTGCGTGTTTTGTCAATAACACTACTATTAAAATTGCTCATTTGTTAAAAAATAAATAAATATTCTCTTTGGACTCTGGCTTACTTTACTATTGATGGTAGAATGAAACTGTTTTTTTTTCTACACTTTTCTTCTTCATCAACAAAAAATTACACCACTTGTACAACCAATTGATCTGTATTTTCATCTATGATTCTTTTCTCATACTCTCTTTCTCCATTCTATATCTCTTTCTATCTAATCAAGTAGTTTGGTAAGTGTTCTACAATCTTTTTAGTTCAAAAAGTCTTTTAGTGTTTACTCCAATTTCAAGAGAATAACCACACGTGTGACTAAAAATCCATTCACTTCAAAAGCAAAATTTTATATAAGTTACTATTTATTTTCCTTAGTTTAATGTTTACTCTCAGACCAACTCTTAGGTGTGTTACTATTCTTCTTAATTTATCATATATTTTTATTTAACTGATATTACATATGATTATAATAAATTATTATTAATTTGACAAATATTATGATTAGTTATTTATTTATATGCATTCTATCATTGTTTTCTTACAGACCTTTAAACTATTAATAATTTTTTAGACTATTTTACAAGATAGTTGTATTGTATACTATTTCAAATACTATGTTAGATTATTATATGTAATATGACAATTATATATATCAAAACAAATTCATTTTATCTTTTACTCCCCACAACAAATCCTAGCTCAAGACACTACTGACCCCCCTAAAAGAAAATCTTGGAGCCACCATTGTGTAAGAGGCTAGAAATAGAAAGAGACATAGAAAGACAAAATAGCATAATAGAAGAGGTTATACGTACAAAGCTAGAGCAAAAAGAAGAAATAAAAAGAGATAGAGAAATACTCAACAAAAGTAGGAAAAATAAAAATAATAGTTTAAAAGAGGTAATTGATGAAAGACTAAAATTAATTGAGAAATCTATGATAGATAACAGTTTGGCAGAATTAAAAAGAAAAATGGAAATCTTAAATTCACCTTTAGATACAAACATGGAAAAACAAATAGCAGTTTTAAATACTACCATTTTAAATACTACTGAGTCACCAGATAATGAGAAAACTAACAGACATGTTAAACAAATTCTTTGTCATAAATGTAAAAAATATGGACGTACTAAAAAACAATGTGCTAGGCAGAGTAAAATTGCTAAACAAATTAGTAAATTAGAATTTGAAAAAGATACAATAGATGAATTAATGGAAATATTTAATATTAGTCAAAAAGAGATAGATCGAGTAAAGAAAAAGGAAGAACTAAAATCAACCAACCCACTTAAAGTTAATAAAAGAAAAAGAAAACAAAAAGACATAATAATGAAATTGATAGATAATCTACCTAATCAAGACAAAAAAGACTATTTACTAAGTCTGAAAGAATCTATAGACATACCTATTGCCTGTATTAGATGTAAGAAATATGGACACCATGTTACAAAATGTAGAAAACAAGAAAAAGCCAAAAAAGAAAAAGACAAGCAAGAAAAGATAGAAAAGAAAAAAGATAACGAAGAGATAGAATCAGTAACTTTACAAGATTTAATGACAGAAGCGAAAATACTCAAACAAGAAATTAAAGATATTAAAGAAGATAATCACATATATATAAATGAAGGGAATATTGCAGAAATAATAAATTTAAAAGGATTATCTAAACCCCCACCTTTATTAGAAAAAGACAATGGTAATAAACAAAATTTCTTGAGCTTAATTGACAGAGTAATCTTCCAAAAATGGTATACAGAAATTACTTTAGTAATTAATAAAGAATTTTCCTTGATAGAAATTGCTTGAATAGACTCAGGTGCTGATAGGAACTATATACAAGAAGGAGTAGTACCTTTAAAGTATTATGAAAAATCATCTGAAAGATTAACCTAAGCTAATGGAGAAAAACTAATAATTAATTATAAAATACCTAATGTCCACATATGTAATGATGGAGTATGCTTTGAAACAATTTTTGTTTTAATTAAAGATCTTTCTTCTAAAATCATTCTAGGAAATCCCTTCATGGCTTTACTTTACCCCTTTTTAACCACAGAAGAAGGAATTAAAACTAATGTGTTAGGAAAAGACATACTTTTTAAATTCATCTTGCCACCTATCTCGAAAGAAATCTATTCCCTTGATAACATTTCCATAATAAAGGAAATTGATAGAAAAATAATTGACAGAAAGAATAGACATTTAGAATCTTTAAAGATGGAAATAATATACAAAAGAATTACTGATTAATTAACAGACCCTATACTACATCATAAAATAAAATCATTCAGACAACAAATTGAGGCAGAACTTTGTTCTAATCTCCCTACCGCCTTTTGGCACAGGCATCGACATATAGTATAATTACCTTATGAAAAAGACTTCAATGAAAGACAGATACCTACTAAGGCTAGACCAATACAAATGAATAATGAATTTTTAGAACACTGTAAAAAAGAAATTGAAGATCTTTTAAATAAGGGTTTAATCAAAAAAAGCAAGTCTCCTTGGAGCTGTGCTACTTTTTATGTTAACAAACAGACAGAATTGGAACGAGGAGTTCCAAGATTAGTTATAAATTATAAACCTTTAAATACAGCATTACAATGGATAAGATATCCTATTCCTAATAAGAAAGATTTACTTGACAGACTTCATGAAGCAACCATATTTTCTAAATTTGATATGAAAAGCGGATTTTGGCAGATACAGATAGATGAGAAAGACAGATATAAAATTGCTTTTACAGTTTCTTTTGGTCATTATAAATGGAATGTTATGCCTTTTGGATTAAAAAATGCATCAAGCGAATTCCAAAATATAATAAATGATATATTTACACTTTTTAC
Organism: Quercus variabilis; assembly: GCA_030445155.1. Classification (NCBI taxonomy): domain Eukaryota; kingdom Viridiplantae; phylum Streptophyta; class Magnoliopsida; order Fagales; family Fagaceae; genus Quercus; species Quercus variabilis. The sequence goes on along the minus strand of CP129448.1, from coordinate 72,001,116 downwards.
AGAATTCTCAATTGTCTATATAGATGATGTGTTAATTTTCTCTAAACCAATTGATAACCATTGGAAACATTTAGATATATTTGTCAAAGTAATTAAACACAATGGATTAGTTGTTTCAGCCACTAAGATAAACTTATTCCAAGATAAAATTCGATTTCTAGGACATAATATTTATAAGGGAACCTTAAGCCCCATTGATAGAGCCATTCAATTTGCAAATAAATTCCCAGATGAAATAAAAGATAAAAATCAATTACAAAGATTTCTTGGTAGCATAAATTATGTTTCAGATTATTTTCAAGGACCAAGAAAAATTTGTAGACCCTTATATAAAAGGCTAGAAAAGAAACCCCCCCCCCCCCTGCATGGACATACAAACATACTATGATAGTTCGACAAATTAAAAAATATGTTAAACAACTCCCTTGCATTGTTATTCCTTCACCCCATGCTTTTAAGATTGTTGAGACAGATGCTTCAGACATAGGTTATGGTGGAATCCTAAAACAAGTAACAAAAGATGATACTAAAGAACAAATTGTTAGATTCCATTCTGGCTCCTGGACAGCTATCCAGCAGAACTACAGTACTATTAAAAAAGAAATCTTATCTATTATATTGTGTGTTTCAAAATTCCAAAATGATCTTTTTAACCAAAAGTTTTTAATCCGAGTTGACTGTAAAAGTGCTAAAGAAGTTTTACAGAAAGATGTTCAAAATCTTGTTTCCAAACAGAGTTTTGCAAGATGGCAAGCTATTTTAAGTGTTTTTTATTTTGATATTGAATATATTAAAGGGGAATCTAATTCTATTCCTGATTTCTTAACCCGTGAATTTCTCATGGAAGATGAGCTCCCCTGCAGAAAAGAGCAACTCCCCAAAACCCAGATGTAGATAGTCTTATACCATGCCCTCAACTCTTCCTCCCTCAACTCCTCCTCCTTTAAAAACACTATTTAACATAGTTGCCTCTTCCTTCCCCCCGTTAACCTCTCCCTCTAAACAATCAACAGACAGACCCTCTACCTCTCAAAGTCAAACCCAAACCCCAAGAGAAGATAACAGTGTTGAACTCCCAAAAAATTCTTGGAACTTTATTTTATGGATTGAAAGAGAATACCAGCATATTACAGATCCCCTCTCACTAGTTAGACAGCTGCTACCCCCAGGATGGAAGCACCCTAAGACAGAAACATTAAAGACCCAAATATTCTATGAGTTTATTTTAGTTGATACAGTCTCAATCCTAGTTACACACATGCCTTGCTCCCAAGACCCAAACAGAATTGGTTATTCTAAAGTAGTTATAAAACAGATTCTCACCCCTTCCTAGTGGAGGGCAGAGCCCTGGATTCCCAGGAAATTTTCTCTCCCTTTAAGCCTCAGTTCTATAATTATTATGACTATATGGAAGCATGGGATAGACTCCTTTTATTCCAAAACAGTATTCACAGACACACTTGGTTTTTCCGATTTGATATGTATAGAAAGAAAGACATGATGGTACCTAGACGGTTTATTGACTGGTGGATTTCTTATGGCCCTGAAGCTATGATTCTTCCTCCTGATCTCCTCGAAGCTTATGAAAGTTTCAAGAAAGAACCAAACATACAACATCTTAAAGTTTTTCCACATCTTTTACAGTTCTTTTACAAGTTTCCAAATCTCCCATGGATCATCAGATGGGAATACAAGGTTTCTAAAAAAAAAAAAAGATGGGAATACAAGATAGAAAAGCATCCTCAGTATCCTTTTCCCATGCTCACCAAGAAGTTTAAATTAAAATGGTGGAATAAGTTTAATTTTGATCATATTTGCCAAGAATTGCAGAAAAGGACCTCTCCCTCCCAAATAGAAAATCCTAATTTCTTTTTAGAAAAAAGCCAAGTCCAATGTCAGCTTGCCTCCGTCTCAGACAGAAGACAGCTTAAAAAGCAATTGCTTGAAGCTGCATCACAGATATCAGATGATGAGGATGACACAGTAATGGAATCATCCTCTCCAAACTACAGGACTCATCTAGAAGCATTTCAAGATTCCCAAGACCCCTATGATATGTGACAAATAAGTGATAGATAAGATAAAAGGACAAAAGACAAAAGGACAAAATACTATTCACAAGCAAGAAGACAAAAAGATCTAGAGAGATATTTGACAAGATAATTGCACGCGTACTCCGACAGATTTTCCATAGATATTCTGACAGATTCCACAAGCTCAGACAGACTACTGTTCAAGATTTACTTTTACTATTCAAGATTTCACAAAGATTCTACCGACAGATTAACTTGAGTTCACTTTACTTAACTTAGGTTACTTTTGAAGCTTACCATGGTTTATTTCATCTATAAAAGGACAGACTCCGAAGACAGAAGACAGGTCTAATTTTTTGGTTCAAATTTCAGATCCAATTCCAAGTTTAAATCTTAGGTCCAAGATAGCTCTCTCCCTTTCTCAGAAAGACTTTTGTAATCCTTTCTTTTGTAATCTTGTAACCCTTTCCTTCCAGACAGATAATCTTGTAACCCTTTATAGATTTTACTTTGTAACCTTGTAACTCTTCAGACAGTGTTTTATTTTCAAGCTTGTATCAAAGACAGCAGTTTTCAGTTTTAATCAAAGACAGAAGTTTTATTTCAAGTAAGATTTTATAGTTTCTATATTCATATTTCATATTCCGTTTTAACTTATTTTGAATATATCTGTTTTGCTATTTTCTTCTTTATTATCTATTTTATCATTGTTTATGCTTCTATATTACTGCTGTGCTCTCTCCTGGGTAGTTAATGGTATCAATCTGTCCAAAAGTGTTTTTTTTTTTTTTTAATCGTATCCTAATGTTAATTATAATAACTTAAAAGTGAAAATTATATACACACATATAAGAAATATTATGTCCATAACATTTTCATAACATGTTGTGAACATAACACTTCTCCATAGATAAATAGATAGATAGATGGATAGACATATATATATATATATATATAGATAGATAGATAGATAGTAAATGTATATAATAGATTCAATAGGATATAATATTTAATCATATCCAGATATATGCAGGAAAAAAAAAATCATATCCAAGTTTGAGGAGTGATGCAAATAACAAATAAATAATTAGAGATAGCACCTACATAGTTGCATTGGAAATTGGAATAAGGAGGCACTTATCGTTTTTTATAGCAGTTGGATTGGTCTAAATTTTTAGATTCTTACTTTCTATATACATGTGTATTTGTAGGCAATTATTACGTTACCCAAATACAACGGCAATTATACTTTTTGATTGAAAGAAACACGTTTATTTATGTATAAATGGAAACCAAACGTCTAACGGGAGATTTTTTGATAATTACACACATTCATGAACAATACACATATGTTACGCATATTAACTAACTGAGTAACTAACGGGAGATTTTTATTTATTTATTATTATTATTATTTTTTTTTTTGAAAGCCAACTTGTGCAATATTTTTTTTCGTATATCTAAAAAAAATAAGTTTCTCTGGTGGCTAGGGTTTAGGGTTTTTCTCTCCCACGCCGCCTGTAGAATATTGTACCTAGCTTTGTCTAGGCTGCTATCACCCTTCAGCCTTCTTTGAGACTGATAGGATGGACAGTTTGTTACTCTAGGTTAGGTGGAGCGTTTGAGTTGCTGTGGTTGGATTCAAAGTCATGGCTGGTTTAGACGAGATGTGGGCACGTTTCTCTCTATCGGAGGAAGAAGAACGTGGGGCAGAAGTATCAAAACAGAAGGAGGTGATTGTCCACAGGTTGGCTGGAAAGTTTCTTACAAAAAGGGTGTTGAACGTCGAGGTCGTGGCTCGCACGTTTAAACCCCTATGGAAACCTATAGGAGAGCTAAAGATTCGGGACGTTGGTGATAATATCCTGCTATTTGAGTTTGAAGATATCCTGGACATGGAACGAGTACTAGAATTTGAACCCTGGTCATATGACAAAAATTTTGTGGTTTTAAAGAGAGCAGTCGATGCCGAATCAGCGCCGTTGCTTGATTATCTGTTTACTACTTTTTGGGTGCAACTCCATAACATTCCAGCTGCTCTTGTTACTCAAGAAACCGGTGAGTCGGTTGGTAAAACGCTAGGTACAGTGATACAAGTAGCCGATTCTGAGGATGATGGAACGGGGGGAGAATTTTTAAGGGTAAGAATCAAGCTGGATATTTCTCGGCCTCTGCCACGGTGTTGTAAGCTTTGGAACGAAGGAAAGCTAGTGGGTTGGGTGGGATTAAAATATGAACGTCTCCCAAATTTTTGTTATTGGTGTGGGCGAGTTGGCCATGGGGATAGAGATTGTGAAGTGTGGTTGCGTAGTATGGGTCGGTTGAGAAGAGAGGACCAACAATATGGGGATTGGTTAAGGGCAGATGCAGTTCGACCTACACGGAAGTCTGTGGCTGTAATTTCGGGGGTGACTCGCACTCAAGCTCCTTGGATGAAGCAGAAGCAACGGCAGGATCGAGCTTATGGGCACACGGGTGGAGAATCTTCCCAAACTAAATCCACAGAGGAAGCGGGTTTGGTCAGTCAGAGGGGCAATGCTGAAGTATTAAAACCTGTGGTACCCACAACAGCTGAGGCAGGCCGGGACTACACTTCAGACAATGAGAGCATGGCAACAAGCAAAAACAAGGAGTTGTCAGAGTGTCAAGCTGAACAATTGGAGAGGAATGTTGTCAACTTATCAATTGATGAGGTTACGGGTGATAAAGGACCAATGGAGAAGCTTGTAGTTACGGGTACACCTGAGAATATTGTTGAACAATCAAGCCAATTGTGTGATAATTCAGTAAATCTTAATAATACAGCGCAGTCTACTAGGGGATGGAAGAGACTAGCCCGTGGAGTGGGAAACTCACTACAGGAAACTAAAGTGGGAAGTGGGTCCGGGTTTGAGGGAGGAAAAAATGACTTTGGGAAACGCAGCACAAGTATGGAGATTGATATGCAATTGGGAGGAAAAAAACAATGCATGGACAATGGCAGTCAAGAGGATGGCCAAATTTCTAAGGTGGTGGCTGGATTCCAGCACCACCGGTCACAATGAGTTGCCTTAGTTGGAATTGTCGTGGGCTTGGGAACCCACAGACAGAGGATGAAGTAGTTGCCCTTGTAACTACAAAAGATCCCACTCTGGTTTTCTTAATGGAAACCAAAGTTGACAAAAATACTTTAGAAAGAGTTGGTAGGAAGATTCATCTTACTAATTTTTTCTTTGTTCCTCGTGTCAATTCAGGTGGTGGCCTTGCTTTGTATTGGAAATCTGATGTTGATGTGGATGTGCAGTCTTCTTCCAATCGACATATAGATGCTTTTATTAACCATGGAGTGAATGACGCCTGGCGTTTCACAGGTTTCTATGGAGACCCTGATACTGCCAGCTGGGAAAACTCCTGGTCTCTTCTTCGAGATTTAAGCCACCGTTCATCTTTGCCTTGGGTCTGTATGGGAGATTTCAATGAAATTTTGTTTGCTGATGAGAAATTAGGTTGGTTGGATAGACTGGAGCGACAAATGCAGAGTTTCAGGGATGCTTTGGATTTTTGTAGACTGAAAGACCTTGGTTTTAATGGCTATCCTTTTACTTGGTGTAATCATAGACCAGGTGATCATAACACCTGGATTCGACTGGATAGGGGTGTAGCAACCATTGATTGGATTTTGAAATTCCCCATTTCTCGTATTCATCATCTAGATGCTTTCCATTCTGACCATAAGCCACTGCTGCTTTGTTCAAATTCTGAATTCAGGCGATTTTATAGGAAGGGCAAACCATTCCGGTTTGAAGCTATGTGGTTAAAAGATTCTTCTTGTGAAACTATGGTTAAAGACTCTTGGGGTGAGCAAGCTGTGTCTGAGTCGGTTTGGGGTTTCCAACAAAAGATCGTGGCCTGTCAACTCAATCTGAAGGTGTGGAATAAAAATAGTTTTGGGCATGTTCGTAATTCTTTGAAAAAGAAGCTTAATGAGTTGCAAGATGCTGAAGAAGGTGGCTGTTATAGAACCAACCCGAGGAGGATATATATGCTGAGGGAAGAAATCCAAAGATTGAAAACAAGGGAAGAATGCATGTGGAAGCAACGATCCCGGAATGCTTGGCTTAAGGAAGGAGATAGCAACTCACGGTTTTTCCACTGTCGGGCTAATCAAAGGAACCGCCGAAACTTCATTGCTGGTTTAGAGGATAGTGATGGGGTGTGGAGGGATGATGAAGGCCGAATGGGTGGTATTATTGAGCAATATTTCAGGGACATTTTCACCACTTCAAATCCTTCAGGTTTTGAAGACATTTTGAGTGGTATTCACCCAGCCATATCTGAGGAGGATGCTAGTTTGCTTGGCAGAGATTTTCATGCTGATGAGGTGAGGAGGGCTCTTGATCAGATGGCACCACTTACTGCTCCTGGTCCTGATGGTATGTCACCTATCTTCTATAAGTCTTTTTGGCATATTGTGGGTGGTGATGTAACAACTATGGTCCTTAATGTTCTCAATTCTGGGGTGGTGCCAGAGTCTCTTAATTCCACCTTTATTGCCTTAATCCCAAAAGTGAATCACCCAAAGAAAGTTGCTGATTTCCGTCCTATTAGCCTTTGTAATGTGGTCTATAAATTGATTTCAAAAGTGCTAGTGAACCGATTGAAAAAATTCCTAGCTAGTGCTATCCCGGAATCTCAAAGTGCGTTCTTGTCGGGTAGGCTTATTTCGGATAATGTGCTTGTGGCCTTTGAAACTTTACATTATCTTAAGAGGAAGACGAATGGGAGAATGGGTCAAATGGCGCTTAAGCTAGACATGAGCAAAGCTTATGATAGGGTTGAATGAGAATTTTTGGAGCGTGCAATGAGGCATCTTGGGCTTGGGGAAAGAGTGGTCAGTCTCATCATGTCTTGCATTAGCTCAGTATCCTATTCTGTTTTGCTCAATGGGCAACCTGTTGGTAATATCAAACCTAGTCGTGGCCTTAGGCAAGGCGATCCTCTGTCGCCTTATCTCTTCCTGATCTGTGCTATGGGTTTGCAAAGTTTATTGACCAAAGCTGAAGCTGAGGGGCATATGCGGGGTGTGGCTATATGTAGAAATGGCCCAAAAATATCACACTTATTTTTTGCAGATGACAGTGTGTTATTTTGTAGTGCTAAAGAAGCAGAGTGTCAGAAAATTCTTGATATTCTAGATATCTATGAGAGGGGTACAGGTCAGAAGATTAACCGAGAGAAAACTAATATCTTTTTTAGTTCTAACACACCCCATGAGGCTCGGGTTCGAATTCAACAGGTTTTGGGTGTTCCAGCTATTCGTCAATTTGAGAAGTATTTGGGTCTGCCGGCTTTGGTGGGTAGGGCAAAAAAACAGAGTTTTATCTATATTAAAGAAAGAGTGTGGAAAAAACTTCAAGGGTGGAAAGAGAAACTTTTGTCTCAGGCGGGTAGGGAAGTTCTGATCAAGTCAGTGATCCAAGCAATACCAACTTATACCATGAGTTGCTTTAAACTCCCAAAGGGGCTTGTTAAGGATCTGGAAGGATTAATTCGCAAATTTTGGTGGGGGTATGGTGGAGAGCACCGAAAAACTCATTGGGATAAATGGGAGCGCTTATGTGAAGCCAAAGAAGGTGGTGGGATGGGGTTTAAAGAAATTGAAAAATTCAACGACGCTTTATTGGCGAAACAAGTGTGGCGGTTAATCAACAATCCTGATTCTCTATGTCATAAAGTTTTTAAGGCCTGTTTCTTCCCGGATTGTTCTATCATGGAAGCACAAGCTTCAAGATCAGGATCTTATGCTTGGCAAAGCATTATCAGTGCTAGAGATGTAATTCGAAAAGGGATGGTTTGGCGTGTAGGTACGGGGGAGGCTGTGCGAATTAAGGAGGATAGGTGGCTGCCTGGAAGTGCTAATTGTTCAGTCCTATCACCCCTTCCATCTTTGGATCCTGATGCAAAAGTTTCCTCGCTAATTGATCAAGAACGAGTAGCTTGGAAAGAGGAGATTGTGCAGCAACTGTTTCTGCCCCATGAAGCCGAGACTATCCTAGGAATCCCATTGAGCACTCGACGTCCTGATGATCGTATTGCATGGGCGTTCACGCCGACTGGTATGTTCACTACTTGTAGTGCTTACAAAATGCTAGTATCCTGTGATTCATCTTCTAGTGTAGGTAGTTCAAATCTGGAAGCTCATAAAAAATTCTGGAAGGGTATTTGGCAGCTACGAGTCCCTCACAAAATAAAGCACTTTGTGTGGCGAATATGCAATAACGCCTTGCCAACAATGGTAAACCTTCATCGGCGTAATATTGTTCCAACAACGAACTGTGCATTGTGCAAGGATCATCCTGAAGACTCCCTCCATGCGGTTTGGGCTTGTGAAATTATTTCGGGTGTGTGGAATACGTTGGAATGGTTCCAACAATCTGTGCCGGCGCAACCAAGCTCCTTCAATGATCTTCTCTCCAAGTTCCTATTTTGCTGTGAAGAGTTCAGAGCTGAGATTTTTGTTACCATTGCGTGGTTCCTATGGAATAGACGTAATGCGATCCAATTTGGCCGCCCAGCCCTCCCTGTTCAGAGCATTTGCAGCAGAGCAGGGAGTTACTTGCAAGAGTTTCTCCAAGCCCAGTCAGAGGAGCCCGCTCCACCCTGTCCTCCTACTATGCAGTAGTGGCGTCCCCCTGAACCTCAGTATTTTAAGGTTAACTTCGATGCCGCGGTGTTTCGTGACTCTCGTTTGGCGGGTTTAGGTGTTATTGTTCGTAAAGTTGGAGGGGAGGCTGTGGGTGCCCTGTCTTCGTCCATCCCCTTAGCTCACTCAGTGGCGGATTTAGAAGCCTTAGCTTGTTTGAAGGCTGTTCAGTTTGCATTGGAGCTTTGTCTCTCTCGTGTTGTGTTTGAAGGGGATTCTTCAGTTATCATTAATGCCCTGCTCCATGGTGCGGGTGACTTGGCCAGTTTTGGTAATACTTTAGACGATATTCGGAGACACTCCTCTGTTTTTCAATTTGTAGAATTTGCTTATGTTAATCGCCGTTGCAACGCTGTGGCTGATGCGCTTGCTAAGAAAGCTAAGACTGTTAGGGGAGTTCAGGTTTGGCAAAACGATTTGCCAGCTGACATTGCCCCATTACTTTTACATGATGTTCATTAAGTTTTGTTTTTGTGGAATAAAATCCCCAGGTCTTGGATCTGGCTTCTCAAAAAAAAAAAAAAACCAAACTGAGTAACTTTCTATTTTGTTGTGGTTCACATGAATATATCTAATATTGTTAACAAATTCATATTGTGGGCTATTATGTATTTAGAACAAGATATTTTATGCTATTTTATATTTTAATAGATGAACTTTTTCTATACATTTCAATATTATAATTGAAAAATTAACAGAATTACCTGTAAACATAAACCTCTATATAAACATGCACATAAACATAAACGTTTGATTTATAGTGGGAAAATTTAAATAAAATGTAACAACATTGCATATGAGAACTCAAGTAAATTAATTTTTGAATTGTAGTATATTAGTATAATTGATAAATGTTATCAAATAATTTAGTGTAATCATGTGATTTCACAACATATAAATGTACCTGTCATGTCCTTATTGATCCTTTATTACATTTTGAGATATCTAAAAACATGGTATTCTTTAAAAGTGAAATAAGAACCATTTTTTTTTTAGAAACAAAATTAAAAAAAAAAAAAAAAAAAAAAAAAAAAAAAAAAAAAACGACAACAACAACAACAACAACAACTACTACTACTTTGATAATATATGACTAATATGAAAATTTTTGAAAAAGATGCCATAGACAGGATAATGACACAAAGTTGTTAAAACTAACAAGACTTTTAAATTGTTTTGGTATGAGAATAGTTATACACATATCGTTGTACAAGTATTTTGGCTATAGTCATATTGATGATTTTTTTACTGTGAAATAATTTGATTTAGTGATTTTCATGAAAAAGTTTTGTATTAATTTTCTTGATCCGCAAGTTACAACGTGGTCCGACATTATCTCTATATATATTATAGTTCCTTGTCTTCAAACCACAAACCTGTATACACATTTATTCTCATCTATTCTCGAGTCATATGTAGGCACTTGTATTGTAGGACAACATCAACCTTATAGATCAACTTGGAGGAGTAATATATATATATATATATATATATATATTACTATCTCTCTCTCTCTCACATGCATTAGAGTTTTCAAAAATAAATGCAAATATTTCAACAAAATATAGTTCAACTTATACTCCAAGCATTAGAGTTTTCAAAAATAAATGCAAATATTTCAACAAAATATAGTTCAACTTATACTCCAAAGAATTTAAAGTCCTTTACAGGTAACATCAATCTATAAAATATCAACTTTGATTTAATTATTTGTTATTCATTTAATGAATTTAATCAAAAAAAATTAAGCATAAATATGTGCATAAACATAAACAATAATTTGAAATATGTAAAAGAAATTAATTAAGTTTATACATTCACTCTCAATATTCATGTTTTTGTTTTAGGCTGGAGACAAAATATTGAGTCCTTTTAAGTCGGAACTAAATTCTGAGCAAGAAGAGGTTCAACATTTTTTAAACTTGCATTTTTACCCCCAATTTTTTTTTTTTTTTAAAAAATTACATTAACTTCAAGATTTTCTCCAAAACTATATTTTGGTTACAAATTTCACCAAAACAAATGAATGCCCCCCAAAATTAATAAAATTGTCAAATGTCATTTAAATTGCTTTCACATTTCCTAAAAATCTACCTATGGTTTTTCTTTGTGTTGTGTTTCATGTAATTTGGCTCATCATAAGGATTGGACACTTCATGAAATCACATGTTGGGGCAGCTTTGACTTGACATCCTCTTTAGCGAAGAACCAACTTAGTTGTAGTTAATTCAACAAATGCATTTTATCTTTCTGTCAAATAAAATTGGAATGGATGTAATATTGGATCACCATAAACTAAGAGTTCTTCAAATGATTGATGTATATACCTTGGAAGCACACTTAGTGTAATGAGCCACAAACCCCATGTGACTAAAATACATACAAGCACATGAGTGGTAGTGCATGTTGGAACACCAAGAGTTTGGTGCTACTTTATGGATATCACTCTAACGTGAGACATGACTTAAATCTTCACGATATTTCCATTGTAAAAATTGAGTAATAATATTGTAATTTTTTTCACCATGTAGATGTAGTAGAAAATCTCGCTGACTAACAAAGCTTGAGTGTTGTGTTGGAGATTGAAACCCTAGTTATGTCAATTAACCAATTGTAAAGCTAAGTGAATTTAAGCAACCAATTATGCTAACATGATTTAAATCTAAGCTAAACAATCACACACCATACTGCAAAACATAAAATAAAATAGAAATAAAAATTAAATAATGCATTAATATGGTGACATGGAGAAAACCCTAGACCAGAAAAACTTTCCAAGGGCTTATTCATCAACTCTAAGAAAATAAATCCACTAAGATAAAATGGAAGTTTACAATAGATTTAGCCCTAAATTTACTGCTACCAAATGTAGACTTACTAATGTGACTGTCCGCAACTCCAAAATCGTGGACTCTTCTATCGTGGACAATATTTGGACATGAACTCTTGTTCATTACTTAAAGAAATCTCTTGAAGATTCTTCATTACAATAAGAAACCTCTTAATATAAAACACTTTATTATAAAATAAAAGTTATATCTCACAACTGGCGGATACATACAAAGATGACAAGTGGCACAACATTTGATCTATTTAGAATGATGTATAAAAATAATTCCACATGGCAAATAGCAATTTGCCTATAATTAAAATCATTTTATTTGTGCCAATACATTTTTCATGAATCAATAATAAATGAAAATTTAAAACTCACCCTTAAACATTCACAATTGATTTGGCCAATACGGAAGAAAAATTTATTGAATATGGCCAGCAACAAACATTTGTACAAAGACAAAGTTTAGCTACAAAATTAGTTGTAGCCTAAAACTACAACATTACTCAATAAACATTACTACATAGTCTGAAAATCCAACTAATATTCTTTACTATATGATTTATAAGTTTATATTTTATGCATAATTTAAAACTAAAATAACTTGCAATTTAAATAATTTATTGATGGCATAGTTATTGATCTTTAATTTTCTAGAAAAGTTTGAATCACAAAGGATATAAGAAGAAGATGTAATCAAATGGTAGATTTATCAAAATTCATCTCCAAAAAGATATTGAGTAAGATTGTAACTTAAGGCTATAACTAATTTTGTAACTAAACTTTGTACTGTATACAATCATTGAGGTTCTAACTAGAAACAAAAAAACTAATGTATGCCAATAAATTTTTTGTATGGCAACCAATTGTTCAAAGGCTCTTTTTTTATTAATTAAAAGCTTATTTTTATTTCAATATTACATCGACTGTTTCTCTCTTCACATTTCTAGATGCAAAATGACCATTTAAAACTATTGTGTGGACTGCTCTTTCTTTGTATTTCTATATACAAAAAGACAATTAGAGATATACACCAATTCCAATGTAGAAGAGTGTTTCAAGTTTGAACACCTAAAGTGGGTTCTAGTTAGCTCCTCTGGTAAAGTCTCTGATGGTTGAATAAGAGATCTAGGGTTCAATTCCCATCTACACCAAAAATCGATTTGTGTCTTGGTCTAATGATAAAGAGCATTCTCAAGAGCGGATGTTATGAGTTGAAACTCTCTTTAAAAAAAAAAAAGTTCAAACACTTAAAGAAAGTTAAATAAAATCTTTTCAAAACTATAAACTAGCGTAAAATAAAGGCAGACATACAAACATGTGAAGAAGAAAATATAAAAAAAAATATTGAGTATTAAGAGAATTACCTCTGCTTATGCCTCAAAGAGAAATAAAGGGAGGGGAAGAAAAGACATTTATTTATGTTTTGTTTTGGTAACTGGGTTGTAAAAAAAAATAAAGATATATGGTAATATCTATGAATGTTCAAAACGTACGTAAAACACCATTGAACGTTTAGATCCCAAATTACAAAAAATTAATTCAAGCTTATTATCAAACAATTAATGTGCAGAACATGAACATAAGCCAAATACAGAATTGATAAACAATCTAAGCCAAATATAATCACATCCACAACATAAAATAAATGGCAAAGATAAAGGAAGAGAGATGCAAACACAAGGACAACACTCGATATATTATCGAAGAGGAAACCGAAGCCCTCGGCGTAAAACCTCTCTACTGCCCTTTAAGTGGTCAATAATCCACTAGAAAATGTAGTTGAGATACATGAACAGCAATAGACCCTCCAAGCCTAATCTACCCAGGTACCTAAGCCCTCCAAGCTTCTTACTCCAATGAGGCTGCACCAAACCTTTTTCTTTTCTAGCTTACCGGATTCCGTTATAACCCATAGCATTAACCAATAACCATTGGTCCCTTCCAAACTGCTTCCCTTAGCACCAAATGAACCTTCTCATAGACATGGGTGTGATAAGAAAATGAATTGGTTAAGAACCTCTCAAGGATGTATTAATAGAAAGGAAGAGAGTAAAGGAATTTGAAGAGTCTCTTAGTGAAGATTGGGGATGAGGCAATCTTATTTTTCTCTAGGATTTCTCTCACAAAATTCTCTCTGGAAGCTCTCTACATTTCATAGGTATAAGGGTCTATACATAGTGGTGTGTGTTTGGAATACAAAGAGTCATTTTTTTCCAAACAGGGCTAGTTGACGGCTTGGCCTCACGACTGGTCCAAGTCGTGAGTTCAAGTCGTGAGATAACAGCCTGGCCAGCTTGAGACTTTTGTCCTGTAGTGTGACAGCTGGCGTGACCCTTCACTTCCCTGCATGCTTCTCACGTGCACAGCATTTGGCAGCTTGCAAGCCGTGAGTTAGTCGCGAGTCCTAGCCGCGAGTCCTTGCTTCTTTGCACACAGATGAGCAATTCTTCACACTCTCTTCACACACTACCTTTACATGAATCTCACCTAAATACAGGGTTATTAAGTGCTAAATTACAAGCAAATTGGCATTGAATAAAGCCAACAAGATGGTTAATAAATTTCAACCTTACAATCTCCCCATTTGGCTATTCCGTGACAAAACCATATAATAAACTCTAGACTTAATGCGTGAGTTGGGAACAGTTGGAAAACTCACTCACACCTAACTCTAAAATCTGTGAAGCTTTTGAACCATAAGAATAAGAACTCCTGAAACACAACAACACAATAAGTTCATTGTATGTAGAAAACTTGTAATGCATATGAAGCAAGCACAATGCGATCAAGCACAATGAAATAAAGCCATAAACCATGGCAAGACCAAAATAAGCAATCACTATAAACAAGTGATCACAATGCTCATTCACACTTATAATGAACATCCGGACATTCAAGCTAACAAACACAAGGCAAAACACTTGAATGACCAATACTCAACTAATGCATAGTACATGAAGTATATGCATCTAGGAATAAAAATCGTATAAGGACACAAGAGTAACAGTACTTAAAAGGAAATGCATAACATTTAGTTATAAGTACTAATTTAGCAAAGCACACAGGCTGCATAAAGTAAGGTACAAGCCATAGAGCCTACAAAGTGCATAGAAATAAACCCTAAAAGCTTACAAAAGCAATATGGGTACAAAACATAAACAAAAATCTTAAAAACTTACAAAGGTGCCAGGTACAAACCAAAACAATATAAAGTACTAAATAAAATAACATGAATACAGAAATATGCTAAAGATAGGCAAAAGCGATAAACAAAAGCCTGTTTCTCCCCCTTTTGTTGAACTTCTCCTACCAACAGCATCACCCCCTTTTTGTCATGGAATAGCTATTCCTCATCATCTTCTAGCTTTTCTTTGAATTTGATCCAATTAAGCTTGGATAGAAGTGAACTTCATATCCCACCGAATGTTGAAATGGTGCAAGATGGATGTAAGTCCGGACATCTTTGTACTCAGCTCATGGACAGATGCTACAATAGAGTCTAGCTTCTCATCGATTGAAAATAAACTGGAGCGCGAACCACTGTGGGATGCTAAAGTTTCTATCTTGATTCCCTTCTTCTATGGTCAATGCTAGCGTTGAATGTGCGCATGTTGATTGGACATGGTTTTGTGCAGGGAAATTCATTATCTGAAGGATGGAGCCCTTTAAGCTTCAAAATCCTTGAAATGAGACAGCAAAAAGGAATGCATATCCTTGACTCAGTTCGTAGAACAACTTTTCGAAGGATATGAAAGATATAAGCATAGATGTCAATCTCTACATCAGAGATCAGATCATAAAGGAACAGTGCTCGCCCGAGGTTCATATACCTTGTGCTGGATAGGGGATACAGGTTGTGAAACATGACGATCGTAAGCACCCTCAATTTTGGAGAAAGAGATGAAACACTGACTGAGTTCCCATTTGAGGAAAATTCCAAATCTTTTCTAAGAACTTCCTGAAGTACGTCCTCATTTGGATGTAGATCATCATAAACTTGTGAGGTCCCAAGTATTGGCCGGTTGATGTGAAGAATCTTTGCCAAGTATGTGGGAGAGACCGAGAAAATTTTTCCTCTAACCCAGCACTTAAGTTCATCTCCTTCAACAATTGCATTGGCATAAAATTCTTTTACCAAATTTTCAAACGCATCATTAAGACCAGAGAGAAGATAATTTCAATCCTTGTAGGCAAACCATTGAGAGATGTTAGTGTCAAAAAGAGAGTGTTGATCAACAACTCTTTCAATCAATGGTGTAGCATTTTTGAAATAGTTCTCATGATTTTGAAAAGCAGCATACAATCGAAACTTGTAAGGATCGAACACACCATTACAAACACACAATAAAAACAAAAAATCAGAAACCCATGTTCAAACATGATAGATCACAAACCACAATAACAGCTCAGAAATCAAGAAAATACTACTCAAATCAGAAGTATGAAGTGAAAGAAAGAAAACCCATACTTTTTTGTTGAAGATTTGAGAAAAAATGATGCAGAAATGGAGGATTTTCAAAGAAATACTCTGAGTGTTTGTGAGAGTAAAATGAGGAAGATAATGAATAGTCACTAATATTCGAGGGAAAAATGAAAAACAATTTTAAAAACTATCTTTAAAATGCAAAACACACGTTTTTCGCGGCTGAATTAAGTCGCCAGTCAGTCGCTAAGGTAAGCCGCGAAACACTGTGAAACCAAGATTTTCAAAAATTCTTCTAAATGTTTTTCGTGGGTGAAAGGTCCAGTCGCAAGGGTTACTCAGAGATTTTCGCCACACTGAGCCATGAAAATCATAAAAACTCAAATTTTGAAAAATTTTCTAAGTGTTTTTCGAGACTGAGACCTTGACTCACCAGTGAGCCATGAAAAGTCTTAGAGTGAGCTCGCAATTGGAACATGCGACTGGTTCTACCCGCGACTGAGTCGCCAAAACAGGGCAATACTGTTTTTGAAAATTTTGACATTTTTGTAAAAACAAAATACTTTCCAAAGACAAACTAAAACACTCAAAAATCTTTGGGATAATTACACATTACCCACCTATGGTTTGTCTCTAATTCTATGTGCCCACCTGTGGTTTGAATTTTGACACTTTACCCACTAGTGATTCTGACTGTTACCCAGCCGTAACCCACCTCTCCACTCTCTATTACTCTAACACAAAATAAGTAAAAAGCAAACCCCAAAATAGATCAAAACACTCACTCACTCCTAAAACAAACCCCAAAACTCACTCATGCCCAAAACTCACTCACTCCTACAATGGGCTTTGCATGAGACTCTTATTTTCAGATCCAAGCCGAGGAAGCCACTTGCTAAAAATTGCTCCTCCTCTGTTCAGCTATGGGCTTCGATTCGCAAACTAAAATGGAACTGGGTTTTGATCGTGGGTGGGTTTTGATTGTGCATGCTCTTGGGTGCCACCGTGGGTATTGAACCTGGGTTTTGATCTTGCATGGTCCTCTGTTCAGCATCAATAGATAGATCAAAACCCTCTTTAATTTTTAATTTTTGAAACCTAGGGTTTGAAATTGGGTTTTTTAATTCTTTCTTTGGGTTTTTTAATTCTTTCTTTGAATTTGAGTTTCTTAAACTATTCTTGATTCCATCTTTCTTCGAATTGGGTTTTTTTTGTCTTTACTTTTGTTTCATGAAAGATTATAATAGTAGTTGTGTAACTAGTTGCTAATTTAATCACAATATGAAGTTGTTGAGTTGTTGTTTATATACAACCACTTTCTTTGATTTTATTTTTATAACTTGTTTGATTTTTATTGTTTATATACAGCCTCTGTATGTGTGTGGAGAACAATGCAAATGTGAGGGACCACAATGCAAATGTGACCCGTTTAATCTATCTATGGTTTGCTAACTTAATTTATCGAGCCATCTCTCTCATGCTAATTGCTTTCCTTCACATGTCAACTACTTTCAAATTTTCTAATACACTTTCTTGACTGCCAGCCATATATCATAATGCTTATTGCATATACATGTACAGCTTCTCTAGATACAATTTAAATGACCTTTTCTTAGCCAATAAAAAAAAAAAAAAAAAAATCAGTGCCGCATAGTTTCCATCTCTATCTTAATGTGCTAATATTGTATCATTATGAAGTTAAATGTCTATTTATTTTTATTGTCTCTGCCTTAGTTGTGAGCCTTGCACAATAAAAAATTTCTAATATGAAAGATCTCATATTCATGTCTACCAGTATTTTGACTGAACAAAAATTCTTTGTAACATAGTTGTAATGTAATGGTTGAGACTTTGCAAAAAGATAATTGTGGAGAACAATGGGGATACACCTAATGGAAGAAAAATGTGTAGTAGATCTAGTGGTGGAATATGATGCACTTAGCAGTCTAGCCTTTATGGTACCTTTGATTGTTGAAACCTTTGCAATGCATTAATGCTGGACTTCAATGTGAGTTTATCTTACTTAATTTGATTAGTGTTAACAATGGCTTATGCTGTCACACATGCTGAAAATTTAAACTATGCCTCTTGTAATAGATTTGTTGGTCTATAAGCTTGTAACAAATTTTTGCTATGTCTTCATCAACTGGCAATGGCTCTACAACTAGTGGTTTCTACCATGCTGAAGATGGTCATTTATGTACCCTTAAGAATTGTGCTCTACGAACAAGTTGAAAAGCTAGTAACTATGGAAGAAGATTCCTCGGTTGTAGTCAATTTAGTATAAGAAACAATTACATTGTTGTATTTGAATTAAATTGAATTATTAGTTGTGATTTATTGTGAACTGTGAAATTAATTGTTATAATTTTAATGATTAGATTGGTCCCAAATGTGACTTCTTTCAGTGGGTGGATAACGAAACTTGTAAGAGTGACCGTGAAAGGATAAGTATGCTTAAGAATGAACTACAGCTTGCAAATCAGAGAGAAATGACAACTAGGCAAATGGAAGAAAGATCTAACCGAAGGGAAAGAGAAACTCATGGGCTTTATGTAGAAGCTAGGGAGAAACTTAAGAGGGTTAGAGAGAGTGAGAGATTGTACAAGGTTGCACTAGTTTTGTCATGGTTATTTTTCATTTTTGTAATGTTGTTGTTGTGTTTTGCCTCAGTGAACAACAATGTAAGGGTGAGGAACCTTAATCTACCATGATACTTGGGGGGTGTTGAAATGTGATTGGGTAATTAAATTGTTATTGTATCTATCTCTTGAAATGGGGATGTTGAAATGTAATTGGGATGTTGAAATATTATTGTATCTATCTCCTAAAATGGAAAGTGTTGTTTTTGTGCAAATATTCTTTAGTATAATTTTTTTTTTTACTTCATTCTGTGATTGATATATATTGGTATAAAATGTTATGTGGAAATGTTAATAACATGAATAGAACTTGGAACTTGCCAATGATTAATAACCTTCCATAAAAGTATTCTCATTTGGGTTTGTCAATTCACATTTTACTTTGTGTTGGAAAGATTGTGCAATAATATAAAAGGAGCTGGCACATTTCAGCAAATATGAAAATAGTCTATCAAACAAAAAGATACTGTAGGTTGCATATAAACTTGTGGGATACATAATTTATTGGTTCCAGAAGCAGTGTCCAATTTTTTTATAATATACCAAAATAATACATAAAAATCCACCAATAACAACACAACTTTGCTATGTCATAATTTTGCTGTGACATAAAGCTCAAAGACATAATTTTCTTTACTGTGTCAATGCACACTTGTGTAAATCCACCAAAAGCACAACACAGTCCTGTGTAAATTCACCAAAAGCAAAGACAAGCCCAACATAACAAAATACTTTATCCTATGTCAATGCACATTAACTGCTTTTAATAAAAGTGAACAGTCATTGTCACTTTATGTCACATACATACAAAATTACCAATATTGTTTTTGGCACATCCTGTGACTTTACACTTTACACATCTTCCACCCAAAACCCAACTACTAGTCCACCACACATCAGACATACACATCTTCCAACCAAAATTGCCAATATTGTTTTTGACACTTGACAGCAAATACATTAAGCGTGGGAACTATAACAAAAAAAGTTGTTGAAACTTTAACATTTTCCATCTTTATTTACTGCTTTTGGTGCCCTTGCCAGCTGCCTTCTTGCCCTTTCCACCAACTAGTTGAAACTTTGTTGGCCTTGATACACTACACGTTCTACCTTTAAACCCCCTAGCAGTAGCACCACCACTTCCTTCACTTGGTACACCACTAGTGCTCACAGATGCACTTGGTTGCATAACCAAAATCCAACAGTTAGCACTTGGTCCAATAATAGTAAGTAAGAGGAAAAAAAAAATAAAAGAAAGTAGAGGTGCTTGAGATGGGAAAGAATCCCATGTCTTTCTAGGGGTATGGAAGCTCGATTGTGAGGATGAAGAGAACCAGTTAGCTCTAGATCTAGTTGAAGGTTGAGTTGCTGCCTTAGAGCTATTGTTTGGTGCAGGTTGAGATGCAATTTGACCAAAAGCTCTATATGCAGGCTAAGATCTAGTACTTGCTAGTTGAGATGCAGTTTGAGGTGTTGCAGTCTGCTTTGTTTTTGTAGATTTCCTTCCTTGTGCCTACAAAGAGGGTTGTACAAGTTACATACACATGAAATATAGGAGGAAATGAATATAGTTCAAAGCATGGAAATACTTACAACTGTTGATTTAGCAAGTCTATCTCTTCTCTGCAATGGAGTTTCACCAATGATACCTGCCTTACAGCCTCTTGCATTATGTCCTTCTTTATGGAACTTCCCACACTTGATTGTCTTGTTTATCCTAGAAACTCTATAAGGGTTCCTAAGCTCTTCAGGATCTCTTTTTCTTTGCTTTGGTGGTCTGCTAGGTGGTCTATACATATAAGGAGCAACCGGAGTAGGTTGGTTAGTCTTAACCCACTCAGACTGGCTAGGCATTAGCTGTATTATCTCTTTGTAAGTTTCAACAAATGTCTCTTTCCAATAACAAGGATGCACATATTCCTCAACTTTCTCCAGGTTCTTAACAATAGCAGAGATTTCATGTTTCCAAGGAAGTCCTGTCAAATTCCAAATCCTACAGCTGCATGCCTTCTTAACCAGGTCAACCACATGTCTCTCACGACCATTATCAACCTCATACATGAAGCTGCCTGCTAAAGTAGCACTGAAAGGTATAAACTCATGTTTTAACTTCTCTAATTTGTCTTGAATATTAGGACAAACCTTTCCAATGTATTTTGCTATACCTTTTTGTTTTTTGTATTGTTTGGTCATGAGCCTAACTCTAATCCACTCCAACATTGCCAAAATTGGCTTATCCCTAGCTTCTAAGATCATGGCATTAAAAGACTCACTTGAGTTATTAACTAAACAGTCACACAAAGCTCTACTACTAAAGTGAGACTTGGACCATTGTGCAGGGTTGATGTCAGCAAGATACTTCCATGCCTTGACATCCAAATCCTTCAGTTCCTGCATTCTTCTCTCAAACTCCCTGATTGTTATGGCTCTAATACATCTCCACAATGCATCCTTCAACTCCAAGCCCTTATGATTCACTTTAAAATTATTATAGATATGCTTGACACAATACCTATGCTTACAAGTTGAGAACAACATCTTAATTGTAGGTATAAGGCCCTAATTTATATACAAAACAGATCAAGTAAATATGTTAGTTAAACATGTTGAAATGAACTGAGGCATGTATTATTGAACTTTAAATATATGGGTTAAATATGTTAGTACACTACTAAAGTCATACCTTTTGTCTATCAATGATGAAGACCAGATTAAGTTGCTCTAGATTCTCAATGTCATCTGAAAACTGTTGTAGAAACCAAACCCATGAATCTTTGTTCTATTGCTCAACAACAGCAAATACAACTGAGAAAATGTTATCATTTGCATCTCTATCTATGGCAGAAAGTATTTACCCCCAAAATCTCCCTTTCAGGTGGCACTCATCTAAACCAATAATTGGTCTACAACCTCCCAAAAAACCAACTTTTTGTGCATTATACCTGATATACATTCTCTTAAATTTGGGCTATTCATTTTCATCTTCTATTTCAATTTGCAAGATAACCCTACTTCCTTTATCATTCACTCTTATCTTCTCTGCATAATCCCTAAGCTTCCCATATTGCAGCTGCTCATCCCCAGTAATCAAGACAGTAGCTTTTTTTTTTGTCCTATACACCTAACTGTAACTTATGTTAATTTCAAGTGCTTGCTTCACATGATGCTGAACACCAGCCACTTTCCAATCAGGATTTTTGTCAAACTCCTGCATAAACTTCTTTGCAACATAACTTGAAGTCACTTGGCTATGTTTGAAGGATCTAGGGCAGGTGCACTCTGGATTGAATGTTTTTATTTAGAATGTCAACTCCC
This sequence comes from Quercus variabilis, assembly GCA_030445155.1. Taxonomy (NCBI): domain Eukaryota; kingdom Viridiplantae; phylum Streptophyta; class Magnoliopsida; order Fagales; family Fagaceae; genus Quercus; species Quercus variabilis. The sequence continues at coordinate 71,979,182 of CP129448.1, read as the reverse complement.
CAGATAGTTGAAATGCATAACACCTCCATCCACAGTCATTTATACAATAAACTGATATCTTCTTCTTCTCATTTAGCTTGAATTTGATATCTACTGGCTTCTCTATAGCATATTCCCTCAATGCCTCCCTAAATACCTTAGAGTTTGAAAACTTCATTCCTTTCTTTAACTCTGGTTTTCTCATGTCAATTTGGGCATTAAACTCAGGTTCTTTTGCAACAATTGGTGCTAGCTGATCATCATTATATCTTGCTAGACTTTCCATGTCATCTTCAAGAGGTGGGTCAACCCATTCACCCTCTTCAAGAGGTAGGTCAGCTGCAATAGTCCTATGTGGGGCTGCTAGATCCTCATGTGTAGATGGCCCAGCATCTCCCTCAAAGGGCCTATGTGAGGCTGCTACATTGACACTACCTCCATCACGTGTAGATGGCCAATCATCTCTCTCAGAGGGCCAATGTGGGGCTGCTGCATTAACACTAACTCCATCATGTGTAGATGGCCCATCATCTATATTTCCAAATACATCATCATCAAAATCTGGCCCCTCAAACCCTTCCTCCAACCAATCAATATCTTTTCCATCACTTCCTTCAGCATCCACATTACTTACCTCATGCACATCATCATCATCATTTGCTACTTCATCATTACCAAATGGTTGTTCAATTGCAAGTGGCTCCTCACCACCCTCAACATATAATGTTATCTTATCTATAGGTCATGTAGCATGAATCTCACACATATAAACTACATCATCATCTCTATTTATAAGCCTTAACCCTTGCTCAAAATTACCTCTAAGAATAAGATAATGATATCCACTTGTACTAATTGCACCCACATCAGAATAAATATCTTGTATTTCAAAATAACTAAGTCCATTTGGGTTAACATTATCAACAAAAGAAGTACTACCTCCTAAATATACCAAATCAGGGTTCCACACAAACTTGCCACCATGATGAATCTCAAAATTGAATGTCAAGTCAACCGTCTACATATAAATACAATAGAATAAAGTATGAGATGGGCTTGCGTGTGGAAAAGTATCATGTGGTCCTGTGATCCACATAAAGCACAACACAGAAACAAACAATATTATTATAAGTTTTTGTTTTGTTTATAAAGGTAGTGTAGCACTTTTTACTTCAAATTAATTTGTGAGTATTTTTATTAGGAAGGATTATTTGGGTGGCATAAAAGCAAAACTTTACATGGAATGATACCACCCATTGCCTTATGTGGATGCTATGACAAGATAGAAATAATTTAACTTTTACCAGAGTTGGGATGTCTATCTTAAGCTGAAATCTTATGATACTGAATTTGGGACTATTACTTATGCTTCTCTTGTAAACTTCACTGAATACCTTTGATTGTAATTCTTTAAAGGTTTCTCTTGTAAACTTACTATATGCTTAGTTCTCTCCTTTTATCAATAAATTTTTCTTAATATATTACAAACTTATTTATGACAAAATGTACTTTAACATTTAAAGACAGAAACCAAATTATCAAGGTCTAATAATAATTTTCTACGACCATTAATAAAATATTTCTATCCATCATTTGTGGTTCCTTAGATTTTTATCCCTCCAAAAATTCTACTAATAGAAAGAAATATAACAATCCAACTCTTAAGTACTTCATAAATATCATAGGCAAGATATCTCTTACTCAATTTTCTATTCAAAAAAGGGGAAAAAAATATTCTTTTTATAGTTTTCTGATCATTTAAACTTTAGATTGTAATCTCTAGACAACCTCTTGTACATCTCCCATGTACTAGGGATTCTCCACTTCCTTTTCAAAAAAATTGCTATTACTTATGTAATTTTTTTTTAATAAAAAAGGATTGTTTAACAACTAAAATATTGAATCACAACTTCACAGATACAGTTTTTCAACACGCTAACTTCTAAATAAAATCTACAGTTGGTTTATATTTATCAATATCAATCTATCAGACCAAAAGAATATCAAACTTAACTATGCAACATCTTCAGAGAGTGATGCAGAGTAATTACCATCATTTGAAAGAAACTATCATGTGCTTTGCTGTGTGGTTATACAGTACATTTAGCAAGAACAACTCCTTCCCTTACATATTTTTTTCTCAGTTTCCACATAATAAAAAGATGAAGAAAGTCGTTGGAGTCAACCTTAACATTTGTAGGATACCAACATAAATCTTGCATTACTGAAGGTCAACTTCAATTTTTGAATACCAAAGTACATATTACAAACATTAGATCTATGGCTGTAAATAACTCTCATATGAAGCACAAAATATTTTCATTAGCTTGAAACAAACTAAATGCAAAGTTAGACGGAAAATGAAAAATACTAAACTATGATAGAAGTCAACTTGGTCAATTGCACAAGGAATTAAGCAACAGAGATTGTCCTCGCCAGAAAATAGGTGCGGAAATGAACTAGGAAATGAGGGAGTTGCCTGCATTTGCACAAATAAAACATGTTGTATCAATTTCATGGATATTCCAATGGTCTCTTAACCAGCCATCATAGTGTCAAACAAAAATCTAACAACCAATGACATTAACTATTGCAAAAATCTTTGCTAAATCCTTTATTATGTTGTATATTTGCTTATGTGATATAACAACAAATAAAAATAGCATAAGCAACTGCTGACGTTCCAAAATTATGCCAAGTTCTTCCTCCACCCCCCAAAAATCTTTGCTAAATCCTTTATTATGTTGTATATTTGCTTATGTGATATAACAACAAATAAAAATAGCATAAGCAATTGCTGACGTTCCAAAATTATGCCAAGTTCTTCCTCCACCCCCCCCCCCCCCACCCCCCCTCTTTTTGGTTCTCATAATATATTTATAGAGTTAACCACAAAGGCATTATATGGTTTAAGAAACTCGAAGAAAGAATTAAAAAACCCAATTTCAAACCCTAGGTTTCAAAAATTAAAAACTAAAGTGGGTTTTGATCTACCTGCTGATGCTGAACAGAGGACCATGCAAGATCAAAACCTAGGTTCAATACCCACAGTGGCACCCAAGAGCATGCACAATCAAAACCCACCCACGATCAAAACCTAGTTCCATTTGAGTTTACAAATCGAAGCCCATAGCTGAACAGAGGAGAAGCAACTGTTAGCAACTTGCTTCCTTAGCTTGGATCTGAAATTAAGAGTCTCAAGCGAAGCCCATTGTAGGAGTGAGTGAGTTTTGGGAGTTTTGGGCGTGAGTGAGTTTTGGGGTTTGTTTTAGGAGTGAGTGAGTGTTTTGATCTATTTTGGGGTTTGTTTTTTACTTATTTTGTGTTAGAGTAACGGAGAGTGGAGATGTGGGTTACGGCTAGGTAACGGTCAGAAACTCAAGTGGATAAAGTGTCAAAATTCAAACCACGGGTGGGCACATAGAATTAGAGGCAAACCACAGGTGGATAATGTGTAATTATTCCAAAATCTTTTTGTGTTTGAACAACAAAAATTGAGCTTGTGAAAGCACATTTAAACAAGTACAATAACACAAATGAATATGACATTTATTGAACATAGACTTGTGTGTTATGTGTGGATATCAAACATGAGATAGTCCTTAGTCTAATGTGAAGTTTCAATGATCAATTCAATCAAGGCATACACAACTAGCACTAGATAATGTGACTCATCTCAATTATAGAAGTATGCATATATGACCTCCCACATAAACTTGAGTGCAATTCTTTGAAGCTTTTCATTTGGCTCCATTTTCAACGTATTATTTGATCTTTTTGAATAAACATATCTCATTATGAGATCGATGCCTGAAATTTTGAAGATTTCAACTTGATGGGTTAGTCTTTGGCTTTTTGGGCATCATACAATTTATTTTGGTCACTTTCCCTTTTTCCTAGTCAAATACTAGTATGTGCGATAGGTTTTTGCAGCTTAATATCTCTTTTCATTTGAAGATTTTCATTTGGTGAGCTCTTTGAGTAAAGCAATAAAATAAAAGTGGGAAGATATATAGGCACAAGTCTATGCATGTCTCAAGATCAACAAAACCATTTACTAATCATTCATGACAAGGTTGAAGATCTATTTACAACAGTCACATAGATTTCAGAATTTCTTCCACAAAGATATGAGTGCATAAGAGACAAGCTAAGCTCGTTAAATGCACAAAACCATTAGAACAAAGGTACAAGGCAAAACATGCTTTGAGACAACACTCAATAAAGTTGATCAAACTTTTTAGATTTTCTACTTTTTATGTGTTTTTGGATTTTTTGACACAAAAGAAGAAAAATTGATCAAAAACAATGTAAAAACATTTTAGAAAGAAGAAAATAAACAAGCAACAATTCAAAACAAATAAAAGCATAAAGCATACAACTAAACATATTCGCAAAGCATAGCAAGAATTGATGCATGGACATGTTATGATGCTTTTGCATGAGTACCCTTCGTCACCCACACGTCACGTGCGTTTGGGGTGATATCCTTAATGGATTGGGTTCGAAAGTTAGGACTGTCAAACCTCTTTGTGAAGCTTTCCAAGCAATTTGTGAAGGCACCAATCATCTTCATCATGTCTATTATTCCGGGATCATGGTTTTGACTTCTTGGTTGCTCACCACCCCAAGACCTCTTGTCATTTCTTCTTCCTCGTGAACGAGGAGCGCTTGCATTGTTCAATGCTCTCAGTTTATGACAGTTAGGTCTGGTATGTCCTTGCAATCCGCAATAGTAACAAATGTGATTTGTTCTAGGACCCCGTGGTTATCTCGGAAGTGATCTTCCTCTAGCTTCGTGTCTGGTTTCTAATGGATTACGAATTGTATTAAACATCTGTTGATCAGTCGTATTCTTCTTCTTTTAGTCTTTACTTATCAAGAATAGACTCTTCCACAATTGGCTATTTGGCCTTCACAAACCTCACTTCTTTGATAACATTGGTTGATGAGCTACTCCTTCCGGTATATCCTACTCTAGACTTGTCTAATACTGATTTTTAATGAGCAAGCATTTCATTGAGTTTCTTGGAGGAGACACAATCAACCTTAGCATTTGTTGAAGCACTTCATGCTCAAGAAATCGAATCTTTGAATAAGCTTCTAGCAGCTCTTCATTCATTTTCTCCACTTCACATTTGGCTTCCTTGTATTGCACTAGAAGAGTTTTGTAATCTTCCTCGGCCCTCTTCATCTTCTTAATGGCTACATTAGCCACCTTAGCATATTCACTGGTCTTCTCAAGGAGAGAGTTTTAAGTCTCTTGGAATCCCACTATTTCTCCAGCTTCCTCATCTTCAGACTCCTCAACTATTCCAATAGACTCCAAATCAGAGTATTCTCCAAGCTCCTTCACAAGTGTACCCAAATCATCTGAGGACCCCATATGTGCAATGGTCATAAATGCAGAGTAGTTTTCTTCTCCGTCACAACTTTCCTCTAAATCAGAATTCGACGAATCTAAGTCACTCAGAGTAGTGGCATAGACCTTGCCCTTTGACTTCAAATAGTTAGGACATTCCTTTTTCAAGTGTCCATGTCCATTACACTCGAAACATGCGATTCCTTGAAAAGATTGGGAATCTGTACTATCTTTCCTTCGGAATTCTTTCTTCTCCTTCCCGGAACTCTGAAATTTTCCTTTGTCACCAAATTTCCCACCTTTCTTGAATTTCAAGAATTTCCAGAAGTTCTTTACAAGATACGCCACATCATTATCTACTGCATCCTCTTCCGAAGATTCATGAGACACCACCCTCTCATCTATTGTCTTAAGAGCAAGAGATTTGCTCTTCTTTTGTGTAGGCAATGACAATTCATATGTCTGTAAAGAGCCAACCAGCTCTTGAACTTTAATGTCATCAAGATCTTTGCTCTCCTCAATAGTTGTTACTTTGGCACGAAAACTCTTCGGCAGTGACCGAAGGATCTTCCTTACAATTTTAGAATCCTCCGTCTTTTCTCCCAAGTTAAATTTGTCAACGACCACCTCATTTAGCTTACTGTAAAAAGAGTCAAAAGACTCATCCTCACTCATCTTTAGCTCCTCAAAGCGAGTGGTCAACATCTGGAGTTTGGTGCCCTTCACCTTCTTAGTCCCCTCATAAGTTGTCTCTAGAATTTCCCATGCTTCCTTAGCAATAGTGATATGTGAAATTCTGTAAAATTCTTCTGGATAGATACCACAGAAAATAGCATTCAAGGCTTTACTGTTAGCATTAGTCACCGCAAGAGCTGCCTTATTCCAAGTGGATTTGGTAGCCTCCGGCCTAGTCCAACCAACCTCAACAGCATCCCACACAGCATCATCAATAGAACACAAAACGCCCTTACACGGACTTTCCAAAATGCATAATTATTACCATAAAAAAATGGTGGCACATTTAGGGATTGAGACCTATCCATCTCAAAAACGGGGTCAAGGATCGCACTAAGGTATTTAAACCACATCAAGTGCATCCGCTCTAATACCAATTGAATGTTCAAAATGTGTGTAAAACACGCTTGAACGTTTAGATCCCAAATTACAAAAAATCAATTCAAGCTTATTATCAAACAATTAATGTGTGGAACATAAATATAAGCCAAACACAGAATTGATAAACAATCTAAACCAAATATAATCACATCCACAACATAAAATAAATGGCAAAGATAAAGGAAGAGAGATGCAAACACAAGGACAACACTCGATGTGTTATCGAAGAGGAAACCGAAGCCCTTGGCGTAAAACCTCTCTGCCGCCCTCCAAGCGGTCAATAATCCACTAGAAAATGTAGTTGGGATACATGAACAGCAATAGACCCTCCAAGCCTAATTTACCCAAGTACCTAAGCCCCCCAAGCTTCTTGCTCCAACGAGATTAGGCCGAACCTTCTTCTTTTCTAGCTTACCGGATTCCACTATAACCCATAGCATCAACCAATAACCATTGGTCCCTTCTAAACTGCTTCCCTTAGCACCAAATGAACCTTCTCACAGACAGGGATGTGATGAGAAAATGATTTGATCAAGAACCTCTCAAGGATGTATCAATAAAGAGGAAAAGAGTAGAGGAATTTGAAATGTCTCTTAGTGAAGATTGGGGATGAGCCAATTTTGTTTTTCTCTAACAAAATTCTCTCTGGAAGCTCTCTACATTTTGTGGGAATAAGGGTCTATATATAGTGGTGTGTGTTTGGAATACGAAGAGTCATTTTTTTCCAAACAGGGCTGGTTGGCGGCTTGGCCTTGTGACTGGTCCAAGTCACGAGTTCAAGTCACAAGATAACGGCCTGGCCAGCCTAGGACTTTTGTCCTGTAATGCGACAGCTGGCGTAACCTTTCACCTCCCCGCATGCTTCTCACGTGCACAGCATTTGGCGGCTTGCAAGCCGCAAGTCAGTCACAAGTCCTAGCAGCGAGTCCCTGCTTCTTTGCACATAGACGAGCAATTCTTCACACTCTCTTCACACTACCCTTACATGAATCCCACCTAAATACAAGGTTACTAAATGCTAAATTACAAGCAAATTGGCACAGAATAAAGCCAACAAGATGGTTGATAAATTTCAACCTTACAATCTAAAATTTTGGATGGAAGTTATTGTATCTATTTTATGGTAAACGTCTTTTTTTTTTTTTTAATTCAAAATAAAGAAGAAGAGAATTGAAAAAACAAAACAAAACAAAAACCATGAGTTAGGACTAAGGAACCCACAAATTCAAAATAGAAGAAGAAGAAATGGTTAAGACTTGATAAAAGTATAAAAATTAAAATAATCATAATAATAATAATAAAATAACTTAAAAATAAAATTGAAAACTTGGGCTTAGTGATTGAAGGAATACGGGAGTTGGAGTAGTTCAAATCTCTAAATAAAGAGTGATACTATTTTGTAGGTAGTGTTTTAGTAGGAGTTAAAGATATATTTTTGTCAGATTATCTTTTAATTTTGTCTATACTTAAATAGTAGTACTAGCCTTTGAACTGTTCTTTCTTTGTATTTCTATATACAAAAATACAATTTAAAATATACTCCAATTCTAGTGTAGAAGAGTGTTTCAAATTTAAATACCTAAAGAGAGTTAAGGAAAATATTTTAAGAACTATAAAATTGTGTAAGATAAAGACAGACTTACAAATATGTGAGGAAGAAAATATAAAATATAGGACAATTTAGCTACAAAATTAGTTGTAGCCTAAGGCACAACCTTACTCAGTATTTTTTTATCGGAAATGAATTTTGACAAATTCACCTTTGGATTACCTATATTCTTCATGCTTACAAAATTTCTTGAAAATTAAATATCAATAGCTATGTCATCAATAAATTGTTTAAATTGCAAGTTTTGTAGTTTAAAATTATGCATAAAATATAAATTTATAGATTATATAGTAAATAATATCCGATTTGCACAAAATTTGACATGTATATTAAGAGTATAAAAAATATACAATTCAACTGTTAGATTTTAAAAATATGTAATAATGTTTATTTTATTAAGTAAGGTCTACAACCAATTTTGTAACCTTAGGCTACAACCAATTTTATAACTAAATTTTGTCATTTCTTTTAGTGGGTATAGTACTCACCCAATCTTAGCTGCATATTTTTATTGTTTCAATCTTGACTATATATATATATATATATTTTTAGGGTTAGTAGTAAACCTGTTACCAGTAGAATAGGTAGTGTATAAAAACAAAATCAAAAACCAAACAAAAAGAAAGAAACGATAGAATGCAAGATCAGTTTAAAAACAAACAAACAAACAAACGAAGAACGAAATAAAAAGAGGGCGAAGAAGCAGCTAAGTCTGGTGTGTGAATTTTTTTTTTCTTTTCCTGATTTTGGGTTAATTTGTTTGGCTTTCTATATGCCTATATATTTGTAGGCAATTATTACGTTACCCGAATACAATGACAATTATATACTTTTAATTGAAAAAAAAAAAAAAAAAAACAATGTTTATTTCCATATAAATGGAAATCAAACGTCAAATGTGAGATTTTTTTTTTTTTTTAATAATTACATTGGTACATGAATAATACGCATATGTTAGGCATACTAACTAATTGAGTAACTTTCTATTTTGTTGTGGTTAATATGAATATATTTAATATTGTTAACAAGTTTGTATTGTGTACTATTATGTATTTAGAGTAAGAAATTTCATGTTATTTTATATTTCAAGAGATGAACTTCTACTATACATTTCAATATTATTACTAAAAAATTAACAAACTTACCTTTAAACATAAACCTCTATATACACATAAACATAAACCTTTGATTTATCGTTTGAAAATTTAAATAAAATGTACCTATATTGCATGTGAAAACTTCAATAAATTAATTTTTCAATTTTAGTATTTGTGTACGGTTGATAAATGCTACCAAATAATTTTGTGAAATCATGTGATTTCACAACATATAAATATATCTGTCATGTCCTTGTTGATCCTTTATTCCATTTTGAGGTGTCTAAAAACATGGTTTTCTTTGAAAATTAAATAAAAACAATTTTTTTAGAAACAAAATGATTTTTTTTCAATAATATATGACTTATAAGATTAATTTTAAAGAAGATGTTAGAACATATGTGTATTCACTTGTTAAGAACATATGTCACTTATTTATGTAAATTGGCTAATCCTTTGACGAAACGCACTCTACTTGTAATTGGGTAGTTCTAGGTGTTTTTAATACTTCAAGAAATAAGGTTTCAAAATCAAGTGTTGAAGTCATCAAGTTTATCCAAGAAAAACAAGCTGAAGTGCAAATTCATTAAATCTCGACACCTGTTCGATAGCTCCTCAACACCTGCTATCTGTCGAGAATTATAAAGTCAGATTTTCTGATCTGATTTCCTTGGGATCCGTGAATATGTTTTTGGGTCTTCTTTTCTTCTAACCCTAAACATATAAAAGGATTGTTTTAAGAGCCGTCAAATTGCACAAGTTGCAAAAGCATTGAGCAAACTCTGTTCAGCAAATTGTGATCAAAGACGAAGTTCTTGACCTAGTTCATCTTCTCTGAAGAAACTGTTGTGTATTTTGCACCAAAGGATTTTATGACCAAGCATCTTCCTAATCTTCATCGTGTAGGATGAACTGAAGAACTTTACAGCCAACCTCTCCTTCTAAGTTGGTGTTTGAAGTCGCGTACTGGGATCCGCGCATTGGTTAGTCACGTACTTGGGAGCTGTGCATCAAAGGTGGGAACTGTCACTACAGATCAAGTCCAATTGGGTATTGGGGTAAGGGTTCAACTGTAGGTTGGTAAGGTACTCGGGATTCCTTTACTTGTAATCGTTTGATTTGATAATAGTGGAGTTTCGAGAATGATGACCTGAAAATCACCCAGTGGGGTTTTTGCCGCAAGGGTTTTCCCCATTCGTAAACAAATCACCGTATCTTTTAATTTCCGCTGCATATTTAGTTGTTTGGTGATTTGTTTGTGTTTTCACGTATTTGCATATTAAATTGATTAATTAATAACTTGGCTAATTAATTGGTTTAATCACAAGGGGTCATTCAGTTTGTGGTCTATCAGAAGAGGCCATAGTTGGGACAATAACACTAACTATACTTTTGATATAGTTTTCGTATGACAATAGTTATACATATATCATTGTACAAATAATTTGTATAGTCATATATTAATGGTTTTTTCCCTGTGAAATAATTTGATGTAGTGATTGTTATTTAATGTATCTTACACGTGTGAGCCTCAGTGTTTATGGTTCGATATCGAGTGTCCTAGTATATTAAAATTCACTCTCATATATTCTCGTGTCATATGAAGGCATTTGTATTGTACGCCTTGACATCAACCTTATAGAACAATTTAAAAGAGTGATATGTGTGTGTGTGTGTATTTGTTCAAATCTCTCTCTCTCTCTCTCTCTCTCTCTCTCTCTCTCTCTCTCTCTCTCTCTCATTAAAGTTTTTAAAAATAAATGCAAACATTACAATAAATAAATTTCAACTTATACTCCAAAGAATTTAAAATCTTTTATAGGTAACATCAAGCTATAAAACTATCCAAAAAAAAAAAAGTGGTCTAAAGTACAGCATCAATCAATTAGGGAGTGAGTTTTCAGTTTATAAGCATCACTAGTACTTGCAAAGATGAGGTCATTTTGTAATTGCTAGTGTTGTAAGTTTTGTCTTCTCACTCCTTTCTTCCCCATCCCCTATGTCTTCTATCTATATTATCTCAAAAAAAAAAATACTTGGATTTAATTATTTGTTATTCATTAATGATTTTAACAAAACAATTAACCATAAACATGTATTTTAAATATATGAAAGACACTACAAGAAAAATGGGCTATTGCAGCGGGCCAAAAGCGCTGCTAAAGGTACAATTGACCTATAGCAGTAGGCCATCTTGTCAGTGTATAGGTCGATTGCGGTAGTCATGAATAGCACTGCTATATATGTACCTTTTAGCAGTGGGTGAAGGTTTATTGCGGCGGGCATAAAACTGCCGCCATATGTGTTTAGAATTCGTGGCATTGACTTTTAGCAACGGGCAGACTACGTCGCTATAGGCAATCAATCAAAAGGGACTAATTGCACTTTTAGCGGCGAGTCATGTCCATTGCTATTGGTGTTCTACCTTTAGCGGCAGGCAATAAGCACTGCTATAGAGATTCATTTAAAACATAAAATGTGCACCTTTAGCTACGCTTTTTGAATGCCGCTATAGCTCCTTTTTTTTTTCTTTTTTTTTTCTAGTAGGCTTTAAAACCACTGTTTGCTAATAAATAAATGGATCAAAACCTGTTACAAAGAACTTGTAATAGTTTTAGCTCTACCAACACAATGCCACAAATGTAACTAATTAACAACACCACAAATGTCTTGAAACTAAAGTAATATTAACATAGAAATATATTATCAAATACATAACATTGTCGATAACCACCATCTTAAGATTAACAAAAAAAGATGTGGTCCTTTGAATAAAACAACCACTCAAATTAATCTAATATTGTAATCAAAGTTCCAAAGTGTTTAAAAATATTTTTCAACATTTGCAAAAAATGCGGTTGTTCTTTCATAGTTCTTTGTACACAAAAAAAGTCCACGAACACCAAGATAAAACTTATAAGCTGCTTGGTTGATGAGATGCAGCTGATGATTTGGGGAGAGCTAGAGATTGTTGGATTAGAGGAACATCCTACATACAAAGTATGATTACTCAATAAGTGTGAATAAATGGAATAGAATGACAAGAAAATACTACCAGGGCAAAAAATGGAAACAAGTTAAATGAAGACATGTTTCTTATGTTTTAAACCTCTAAAAGCCATTTTAAAATTGACATTCTAAAAGTCATTTATCATACCTGATTGCATTGTGTATAAATTTGTTTGCATTTGTTGAAGCATGCGAGCCATTCTTTGCTCCATTTCTTCGAATTGACTAACTTTTTCCTTCATTTCGTCAAGAGTGGTAGTGCATCTTGGAATACCAAGAGTTTTGCGCTACTTGATGGCTATCACTCCAACATGAAACATGACTTAGATCTTCACAATATTTACATTGTGAAAATTGAGTAATAAAATTGAAATTTTTTTTCACCATGAAGATGCAGTAGAAATTCTCACTAACTAAATAAGTATGAGTGTTGTGTTGGAGATTTACACCCTGGTTATGCCAATTAACCAATTTTAAAGCTAAGTGAATTTAAGCAACCAATTATGCTAACATGATTTAAATCTAGGCTAAATAATTATATACCATACTGCAAAACATAAAACAATAGAAATTAAACAATGCAGTGATATGGTGATGAGGAGAAAACCCTAGACAAGAAAAATTTTCTAAAGGCTTATCCACCAACTCTAAGAAAAGAAATCCACTAAGATAAAATGGAAGTTTACAATAGATTTAACCCTAAATTTATTGCTACCAAATGTAGACTTACTAATGTGACCATGCGCAGCTCCAAAATTATGGACTCCTCTATCGTGGACTATATTTGGACATGAACTCTTGTTCTTTTCTTTTTCTTTTTCTTTTTTTTGAGAAACAACACTTTGATGAATATTATAAAGGTGGTAGTAAATCAACAGCAACAAGTGACGAAGTACCTGGAAGAACAGACTCCATCCAAATAGAGAATGCAAAAGATAAAAAAGCTCTCATTGCTAAGGCATGTGCAACAACATTGCCTAACCTAACAATATGAGAGAAAGAATAATTCAAAAGAGAACTAGCTAAAGTACACGTATCACTAATTAAATGACTAAAAGAAGAAGAAAGATTGACCCCATTTTTCAAAGAAGTCATAATGGTCTCCAAATCGCATTCAAAGGTTGTAGTCTAAGATTACAACCAATTTTGTTGCTAAATTTTGTCTTTTGAAATATACATCAATTCTAGTGTAGAAGATTATTTCAAGTTTGAACACCTAGTTCCTATTAGCTTAACTGGTAAAGTCTCTAATGGTTGAATAAGATATCTGGGGTTCAATCTCCACCTATACCAAAAACCGATTAGTGTCTTGGTTTGATGATAAAAAAACATTATTAGGAACGGATGCCATATGTTGAAACTCTCTAAAAAAAAGTTTGAACACCTAAAGAGAGTTAACTAAAATCTTTTCAGAACTATAAAACTAGTGTAAAAGAAAGGCAAACATACAAACATGTGAAAAAGAAAACATAAAAAATTATTGAATAAAGAAACTTACCTATGCTTTTGCCTCAAAGAGAAATAGAAGGAGGGGAAAAGAAGGCATTTGTTTATGTTTTGTTTTGGTAACTAGGTTGCAGTTTAGAAAAAAATAAAGATATATGGTAATATCTAAATTTATGGATGAAAGTTATTGTACATGTTTTATGGTAGAAGTGTTTTTTTTTTTTTTTTAATTCAAAATAAAGAAGAAGAGATTTGAAAAAAAAAAAAAAAAATCATGAGTTAGGACTAAGGAACCCACAAATTTGAAAAAGAAGACAAAGTAATGGTTAAGACTTGATAGGTGGACTAACAAGAGTCCTCTCTCTTTTTTTCTTAATCCTAACTGGTTTTTTTTTTTTTTTTTTTAAACGTGAGTCTTTTTCTTTTCTCTTGGATTTTTGAATTAGTGGCTCAGACGCACTGGAACCTTCCAATAATGAGCTGGTAAGGAATGATTACTTGAAGAATTAGGGAAGTACTGCCTTGTTGAGTTTTGGGTACACTCTTTCTATTTTAATTTTATATTGTATGGGAATTGATCCTGGTGGAAGGAGATTTATCATTTACTTGTGTAGATGGATAAAGATAGAGGACAACACACATTTCTGCACCTAGGCTAAGAGCTTGCACTAGCGAGGGGGCTAATCTTAGTTTGAAGCTTTTAACCCATTGTCCGATGAGAATTTTTGTTTTTATATAGATTATTAACATTTGAGTTTAAGTGTTTTTTTTTTTTTTTTTTTTTTTTTTGGAGAATCAGGTAAGTGAAGTTTTATTAATCAAACAAATCCATTTGGAATACATCCTCCAAATCAACGAGTAGTTCTTCCACCCATATATCAGTGTCAGCAGATAAAACTGCTCTTCATGCAAAGGCATGGTCTAACTTGTTGCCCTCCCTCCTAACATGTTGAAAACTAATCCTTGTAAAATTAGAACCTAAACCATGAATCTCTTTAATCACATGTCCAAAAAAAGTCAGGTTCTCCCTCTTGTTGGTGACTGCCTGGACAACTCACATACTATCTCCTTCAACAGTCACAAATAAAAGACTTAGCTCCCTTGCAAAAGCAACTGCTCTACTACATGCTAGGCTTCAGCAGCATCCACTGAATGAGGCGCACGAATTTTCTAACTAAGGGCAGTAATTATTTCCCCCTCACTATCACAAACAACAACTCCAATACCTACCATGCTTGAGTTGCCAAAAAAAAAAACTGCATCAAAGTTGACTTTATACACGCCTTCAGGTGGAGGTAGCCAACTCGTCGGGACTATTCTCCTTTGAATCTTAGGTGGCTGCTTGTGGATCTCAAAGTACTCTGTCACCATAATCTTAGCTTGCTTGCCGACTTCGTGAAGGGGCCATGAAGGTTGCTTTTCTTGAAGCCTATTGCATCTCTGCCACAAGCTCCAAGCAATCGTAAAGAACCAGGCCACATGGAGGATCGATCCTCTACCCAATACCATTTCAAACAAGTCCGTGAACGTCCAAAATTGGGTCTTATACATCACAACAAAACTAACTTTAGATTTCCAAACTGCCTTAACCTAATCACAAAACCAAAGAGCATGCATAATTGTTTCTTGATGCTCATCACAAAGGGAACAAGTCACATCTAATGGAATGTGTCTCTTGTGAATATTCTCTTTGGTTGGCAAAGAGTCCTTAGCAGCTCTCCATATAAAATGGTGAATTTTATTGGGGAATCGGATATGCCAAATGCCCTTCCAAACCTTCTGATCCTCTAATGAAGTTGAAGCTTGTTCAGCCATTATTGAACCCGAGGCAAGCAAGTGACATGCACTTCGGATAGAATATTCCCCATCTGAGGTGAACAGCCAAACATAAACATCGTCCTATCCAAGTCCACTAACATGGGTCCATTTAATCTCTTCAGCCTCCCAACTCATAAAAGTATGATCAATCAAATCCTCATTCCAAGATTGGGCATTGGGCATTAAGAGTTCACTAACCTATGAGATATCAGAATTTAATCTAGGAGACAGGATTTTACTGTGTGCAGGGTTAGGTAACCATCTATGCTCCCAAACCTTTATTGTTTGTCCATCACCAACATGCCAAATAGCACCCTTCTGAACAACCTCCCTAGCCTATAGTAAGCATAGGAGCATTTTGCGGGTGCAGCAGCATCAAAAATGCAACCACTGGGGAAGAACTTCAATTTGAACACCCTATAAAGAAGGGTATCTTTTTGGTGAAAAAGCCGCCACACTTGCTTAGCCAATAAAGCGTTGTTGAAGTGCTGAAAATCCCTAAACCCCATGCCACCAACAGATTTCGAGGAACACAATGAACTCCATTTTACCCAGTGAATTTTCTTCTTCTTTTCTTGCCCCCACCAAAATTTCCTAATCATGGCCTCAATATCCTTGCATAGGCTTGTAGGTAGTCTGAACACACTTATGGAATAGGCCGGTATCGATTGTATGATAGCCTTGATCATGATCTCTTTACCGGCTTGAGAGAGCAACTTCTTCTTCCATCCCTTCATTCTTGCCCAAATTCGTTCCTTGACTAATGTGAAACACGCTTTCTTGTTTTTCCCCACAAAGGAGGGTAGCCCCAAGCATTTTTCATAGTGCTGAATTGCCAATACACCAAGGGACTATTTTATAACTTCTTGGGACTCTTCATTAGTACTTTTTCTGAAAAATAAATTGGTCTTATCTTTATTGACCATCTGACCTAAAGCAACTTCATAAATAGCTAGCAAGTCTTGAATTTTCTCACATCAAGGTGGAGTGGCAAAATAGTAGGCAATCATCCGCGATGAAAAGATGGGTAATCTTTGGCCCACGTCTGCATAAAGAAAACCCCTCAATTTCCCCAGAAACGGAAGCTTTCCTCAAGATAGCATTCAAGCCTTCAGCGCAGAAAAGGAAAAGATAAGGGGAGAGAGGATCCCCTTGTCTTATACCTCTAGTTGGATAGATCATTCTTTTTGGTTCCCCATCCACCAAGATAGAATAAGAAACCATCGTCACACATTCCATAATCAAATCAACCCATGACTGTTGAAAACCCAATCTCAACAATATATTCTTCAAAAATACCCATTCCACCCAATCGTAGGCTTTACTCATGTCGAACTTAAGTGCCATAAAACATTTTTTCCTGAGGCAGCTAGTTTTCATATGATGTAATAATTCGAATGCTATCAAGATATTATCTATGATCAACCTGCCAGCTGTAAAAGCACTTTGTGTTTCTGAGATAATAGAGTTAAGCAGTGGTTTAAGCCTGTTTGCTATAATTTTACTAATAATCTTATAAATCACATTACAAAGGCTAATAAGCCTGAATTCAGTTACTCTTTCAAGATTTTTAACCTTTGGAATTAGGGTGATAAATGTATGATTTATGGATTTCAGCAAAGAACCCAAATTCAAACTAGAAAGTACAGCTTCGATTATGTCCATACCTATGTCTGGCCAGTACGTTTGAAAGAACAAAGGTGGCATACCGTCAAGTTCGGGGGCCTTTAGCAGAGCCATCTCTTTGATTACAACTGCCACTTCCTTTGCTATGTACCTCTCAACGCGCTTAGCATTCATATCTTCAATAACCACTACTTGGACCCCTTCCAAAACTAAATCCAGATTATGAGGGTCTAATGAGGTAAAAAGGCTTCCATAGTAGCCAACTAGCAAGGCCGAGATAGTTTCTTCCTCCCTTTGCCACACCCCCTGATCATCCATTAAGCCCTTAATCAAATTTCTTCTTTCTTGTTAAGTTGCTGTACCATGAAAATATCTAGTGTTTTTGTCACCACACTGTACCCACTTCACATATGCTCGCTAATGCCACATCTACTCTTCTCTATCCAAAACAAATTTAGTTCCAATTTCAGCCTAATCACCTCTTGATAATCACCCCTCTGCATTGCATTTTCCTCTGCCTTCCATAAAGCCACTTTAGTTTCTCTGATCCGAACTAGCACACTACCAAACTATGACTTACTCCACTTTTTCACCAGCTTCTTACATTTCTTTAGCTTCTTCGTGACTCTGTACATAAGTGCACCACTTGGATTAGATTCCCACACTCTTGAGACCGTGTAATGGCATCCTAAATCAGTTAGCCACATTGCCTCAAATCTAAAAGGCTTTCTTTTCCACCGTTGCTTTTCTCCCTCTGAGTCTAATGTTAGCAAAATTGGACAATGATCCGAAGTAAAACAGGACAAGTTTCGGACCCTACCTATTGGGAATTTTGCTAACCAGTCGTAGTTTGCTACTCCCCGATCCAACCGTTCCCAAACCCATTCACCTCGGCGCCTACCTTCTCTTTTATCTTCAACTTTCAACAGCTCGTTGAAGTCTCCAAAGCAATACTACAGCAATTCCGACCTCGAGTGCAACATCCTTAACATATTCCGTCCCTCCTCCTTTCTATCTCTGTCGGGCTCCCTGTAGAACCTAGTTAACCACCACACCTCCTCCGATCCACCATTAACAATCGCATCAATGTGATTTTTTGAAAAGCTGTCTACCCATACAACCACCTCCAATTTCCACAACAACGCTAGCCCACAGCCCCTTCTATCACTAGGAACGATGAACAAGCCATCAAACTCCAACTCCCTTTTCACTTTCTCCATGTGCTTCCTACCTGACCAAGTCTCAGAGAGAAACACAATCTTGGGACCTTCAACTTGCACGATTTCCACAAGCTCTCGAACTGTCTGGCGGTTCCCAAGCCCCTGGTAATTCCAAGCTAAGGAATTCATTGGTGTCAACGGGGCTAAGAATCAACCTCCACCGTTTGGATTTGTGCATCTTCCACGGCTCGTTTCTTGCCCCTTCCATGTACCTTCTCTTCATCAAAAGCAACCCTCACATTACGCTTTGTACCAAGTATTTTGGATTCAGCTCTCCTTTGACTAGTTTTAGTAGCAGACTGAATATGGGCCTATGTTATTCCTCCTCCTACACTTTTTTTTTTTCTAGTTTGGGCCACTCAAACTAAAAGGAGACACTTCCTTAACACTCTCAATTGTAATTGGGTCTAACTGATCAGCTATCCAACCATTGCTCATGTCAAAGCTTGTGGCCAATGGGCCTAGTTCAACACTTGGTGAAAATGGGCTGCCCTCCACATTGTTGCTTCCTGGGCTCGGCGTCAGAATAACTTTGAAATTAGGTGCTCCCTCATGAGAAGTTGCTGTCTCCCACAACATATTTTCTGCTACCCTAGACTAGGCTTTTGATTGGTCCAATGCTTTTTCACTCAAATCTGCTTCTTTCTCCCCTTGCTTTCTCCCCAACCCTTTGACTAACCCATTTTTGTGCAAGTTTTTTTTAGCTGCTATTTCAATGCACCAACACTTTTTTCTCTCCATGTCAGGGAGCATGTCTCAAGGTTCGTTTGGTTTGGCACGTGTGCCTTACCATCTTCCTTCGAACTCCCATGTGCCTAAACCACCTCCAACCTCTGCACCACCTTGGCGCCATAATCCCTATGCCTATTTCCTACACCTTTCTCCACCAAACTTGGTTGAGTCTTGATTGCTTCTCCATAAAATTTCTCCTCTCAGCCAAGCCCCATATTGTAGTTCCTCCTTTTCACCCAACGTGTTACGATCTCTAGATTCTGGGCAATCCTTTAGAGCATGACTGAGTAAGCCACACTTGTAGCAGAAGTTAGGGAGCCTCTCGTACTTGAACTAAACCCATCTGCCTTCCCCTTCTTCTATATTTATCTTCTTCCCACAAACCAATCTCTTTGTCACATCAGTGCGCACTCATACGCGTAGGCATCTTGCCCATTGCACTCCAGATTCAAAGACATCCACTTCCAAAACCTCACCCAGTTTGGAACCAATCACCTATCCTATTTCCTTTGTCCTACACTTTAAAGGGAGATTGAATATTTGAATCCAGAGAGGTGCCCATTTAAGCTATATTTCCTTCGGAGATAGCTCACCATCGAACTCCTGTATAAGAACTAACTGTTTTTCATAGTTCCATAGGCACATATCAAGGACTTTCTTCTTGTCTTTTCCATCACTAAATTCCACCAGGAAAAGGTCTTCCTCTACCTCAAAAATTTGGCCCCCCTTATTTGGCTTCCACAACATCCTCATATTCTTTCTCAGGGCATCTAAACTTATACTTTTATGGGACATAATCTTCATCATCGCATAGGTTTTCCCTATTTCCTTAGCAGTTCTTGTGCTATTGCTATCTATCTCTATACCCTCATCTTCCTCCTTCATGAAAGAAAGTTTCTTCCATAAAACTTCAAGCTCCTCTGCCATGACTTTCCTTTTCCTCACCTTTATGCGAACCAAACCAATAGGGTAGCCCTCAAAGAAAAAACTACACCAGACCTCACTCAGGGGAGGTCACACTACCTCTTGCAAGAACTACAAGACTCTCTACTGCTACAACATGCACAAGGGCACAAGAGCACTTTTTTGTTACAACGCACCACCCTCTCGAGAAGCTAGTTGAAGAAATGATTCGGAGTTTGAGTTTAAGTTGGACTTATTAGAGAAATAGAGTTTCACTCCTTATAAAGTTTTGATTAAACAAAAATAATTTTGTTTAAAAAAAATGATAATTATGAGTTTGAGTTTAAGTTTAAGTTGGACTTGTTAGAAAGATAGAGTTTTACCCCTTATTAAGTTTGAACTAAACAAAAATAATTATATTTAAATAAAATGATAATTTTATTTAAATATTGTGCTGATGTGAAAAATTGTGAGAGTTTCAGAGGTTTCATTTTTATATAATAATAATAATAATAATAATAATAATAATAAATTGCTTAATATAAAATTGAAAACTTGAGCTTAGTGAATGAAGGAATATGAGAGTTGTAGCAGTTCAAATCTCTAAATAGTGACTGGTACTATTTTGTGGTAATATTTTAGTAGGAGTTAGAGATGTATATTTACTAGATTATCCTATAACTTTGTCTCTACTTAAATAGTAGTACTAGCCTCTGAAAAGTCCATTCCAAATAGGGAAAGTCCTTTAAATAGTAGTACTAACCTATGCACGTGTTCAAAGGTTTTTTTTTTTTTTTTTTTCTATATTGCATGAATTGATCTTTCTTTGTATTTCTATATTAAAAAAGCCAATTTGAAATATACTCCAATTCTAGTGTAGAAGGGTATTTCAAATGTAAACACCTAAAGAGAGTTAAGGAAAATATTTTTCAAAACTATAAAATTGTGTAAAATAAAGATAGGCATACAAACGTGTGAGCAAGAAAGTATAAAATATATTGAGTATTAAGAAAATTACATCTGCTTATGCCTCAAAGAAAAACATGAGGAGGGAAAGAGAAGACATTTATTTATATTTTGTTTTGGAAACTCTATATAATGATAAATTGTAGTATTGGCAAAAATGAATACTTATAAATATCTGCTTATGATATTTTCAAATTTATAAATTAACCTTAAAAAGAAAAACTGTGTCAACAGGTAGTTTTATTAAAAAGATTTTGAAGAAGGTCCGACCCCTTGGGCTCGAAATTGTTGCTCTCAAGTGTTTTGAGCAATAGAGGCTCCCACGCTCAGAAGTTTTGGGCTTGGGTCACACGACATGTCCTCTCACAACCACATCCTTCCACGACCCTTTCGGGTTCCATTTTCTTATGCATTATATTTACCAACGTCATGGAAGGCATTATTTAAAGGAAAAAAAATTATAATAATTACCTTTTCAGAATTTTAAATTGAAAAATATCCTTTTATTTATTTGAAAGAGAAAAGAAAAAAAATGAGATTATAAGAGTGCAATAATATCGATTTCATCTGCTATATATATTTTAGCCTAGATATCAGTTTTATCAATTGAAATTTCGATAATTTACAAGACATATTAAATAAATAAAATATTAAAACAACAAATATTGCAGCAAATCTGGATGAAGATCTTAGACACTTAGGGGCTGTTTGGTAAGAGTATTTAAATATAATTTTTGTTTTGTAATCTATAAAATGGTGGGTCTCATACTTGAATTTATTGTTTGACTAATATTTTCTAAATATAATTTTCAAAAAACTGTATCCTATTTTCTTGATTTAAAACAGGATTTTGAAAACGGCTTAAGGGTGTTTTCAGGATACGAAAAATGTTTTTAACGACATAGTTGTAAATAAATTGAAAACAGTGGACCCTACATATTTGTCCAAACTTTTTTATCTCTTAAATTTAAGAGTTTATCTTTATCTCAAAAAGAATTCTCACATTTCAAATTTCAAACTTATCATTAAAAATAAAATAAAATAAATGATGAGCTCTAATCCCTTATTATTATCCACAAAAAAAAAAAAAAAAAAAAAAAAAAAGTAATCTACATATTCTACCTGTACTTTTTGTAAACACACTTTTTTTAAAAAAAAATCTCAAAAATAGAAATGGTCTCCCAAACAATTAATTTTGTTTTTAGTATTTTGAAAATTATTTTTAAAAGCGGGAGCCAAACACGTAAAATATAAAAATTATTATCTGAAAATTAGTTTCAAGTTCAATTTTTTGAAAATTTTTTTATATTGTTTTGAAAATTAAGAAAAAAAAATTCTCTTACCAATCAAGCCCTTAATATTTTTTATGCTCAAATTCAATTCTCAAGTTTCTATCCTATAGTCATTATCATGTTACCGTAAAGCTTACAACAATTTTACAATATTTTCAAATTATCCTATCATCTCACACTTGGAAATGTGAAAAATGATAAACTAATTTGAGAATATTGCAAAATTTTTGTTTAAGTCCCCAAGACTCATCATGTGAAATGTTGTGGGAAATCTTAGGCCTTGATCTTATTGTGAAATTTGGAAATATGATTGATATTTCCAATATTTATCATCAGATCTCAATATCTATTTTTAGACATATATAGTAATCCCTTTAACAAATAGAAGATCCCTTCTCCTAAGAAACTTGTATTATTACCATATTATAGTTTTTTTTTTTTTAAACATATAAGCTATTTTATACATATTAGGGACGTCTCATTCATAACATCCTATAAAAGATATGGAATTACAAAAGCAGAGGAT
Source organism: Quercus variabilis (assembly GCA_030445155.1). NCBI lineage: Eukaryota > Viridiplantae > Streptophyta > Magnoliopsida > Fagales > Fagaceae > Quercus > Quercus variabilis. The sequence goes on along the minus strand of CP129448.1, from coordinate 71,956,481 downwards.
CCTCATATGCAATCTTTGATTCAGTTTGTTGTCCTCCCCATATTGATAGTCTATCCACCATACCCAACTTGACAATCTAGTTGATCATCGAGGCAGTTGTTGTTGTTGTTTGTATCAGACTTTTAAGAATTTTTCTAGTGAAAATTTTGGGTTTAATTAGAAGTAAAATGCTTTTTAAGGGGGCTACCAAAAAAAAAAAAGAATCAGTTAACTATGTTATTTTTTCCTTTGAATCAATTTTCATTTTTTTATGGGGATATGTATAATAGGTGCATCTCCCGTACCACATAACTTAACTTTAAAGTGAGAATGAACTTGTTAATTGGAAATGATTGATTTTTTCTTCTCTCACACACCCAATTTCAAGAACATTAAACATGTATATAAATAAGTTTCAATACGTTTTGAGCGGAATTGTTTTGTGCTTTTGTGTTAGACTTTCTTTCCATCTCTCTTGTTTGTGTGTGTGTGTGAGAGAGAGAGAGAGAGTATATTATTTGCTTTAGATATAAGATAAACATATCTTTACCTTATTAAATATGGACTTGTCATATGATTTCCCACTGGTGAAAGATATGACATATGATATAAGTGTGACTAATAAAATATTCACCAATAATTATCCACGAAGAAACTAGAAAATGTGCCAACGGAACATGGCAGTTCTTTTGTTTTTTTTTTTTGTTTTTTTTTATTTTGTTTTTGTTTTTTTTTGAAAGGAAACATAATAGCTAATTATTTCGTTTTGAATTCGAATACGTAAGTAGGACATCTATTTTAACATTATTTGTGAGAGCATGTCATTGCATAAATGTAAACGTTTATTTCAAACATTGGTTAAGTTTCTATAGGAAATAAAAATTAAAGGGGCAAGATTTTTCATATACATTTTATCGCAAACAACATCTATCTGATTATCTCGCAATTAAAGTCTGAAAAGAAATCATAGGACATCCAATTCATGATGACAAATTTTTTATAATTAAGTAAAAATATTAATCGATTTTTAACGTAAACCATATTCAAAACCCCAAATATTTTATTCCGCAAATACCGGTTGAACTTACCGAGCCAAAAGGAAAAAGGAAAGCAAAATAACTTTGTACTGTATATTTCATGTCAAATAATAAATCATGAGTAAAGGAAACAGATAACGTTGTCCCTTGGAACATGCATCACTCTTCAATGCGAAGTGACTTGTCCTAAAGTTGAGCATGTTTAGAAATGCAAATGCACATGGCGACATGCCATGAAAGCTGAAAACGCTTGGGTGAAAACCATGAGAAAAAAATCAACAAGACAACAACAAAATGCATAGGGAAACGTGATTTTGCAGAACTATTTTTCCCAAGTAAAAATCTCTCTCTATTTTTGGGAGTACATAATATACATGTTAGTATAGTAACCCTTGCCATATTCAGCTTATTTCCTTTGAATACACAACTCCTTATATTTCTCAAAAGGTTTTTGGTAGCTTCTTGAAATGGGAAATTGATTTTGAGAGTGAAGTCGCATTTGGTAGATTTGTCATGAAAGGTAAAGATAATATAGAAGGGTAGGCAGTGAATAAAAATGCCATCACATAGATAGAAGAGAATCGAGTGCTCTGGCTTTATTTTAGAGAGGGGTCCCATAGACCCCATGAGTGCATGTAGTTTCTCTATAATCTCTCTCCTAAGCTAACGGTCAAATTTTTTTTATTTCTGGCAGAGACTGGAGATAGATATAAAGCTAACTCCTTTTCAAGCATCTTGAGCACAAGTAAGGTATGTTTCCAATACAAGATATAATGATAGCTCAACAGACCCCATCATCACAGTAAACAAACATCACAATATGTGTGTTACTTATAACGACAATTATAACTTTGAAAGCAAAAAATAAATAAATAAATAAAGAAAAGAAAAAGAGAAGGATAAAAAATAAAGGGTACTTTCAATTTTTTTGCTTTGCTTTGCTGTGTTGAGGAACCTTATTCATTAATTATCAACCTCTCTCTGTCTCTGACAAGGAAGAGTGAGCCTTGACATATTCAAAGGTTGGTTTTATATGTTTGTGGAGGTGATGAATGAGATTCCCAAAAAGAAAAAACAAAGCTATAAAGAGAGAGAGAGAGAGAGATTCTCATTATCTGAGAGTAAAAGGTTGGAGATCACATGAAGAATACCAGAACAACTTTAAGTTGAATGGAAGAAAAGATAAAGAAACTATCTCCACAAGTCAAGGTGCACACAATTTGCCCTTAAAAGGGGGAGAAGCACATATACACGATCCCCCATATCTATATCATCTACTTATTCCTTTTCTTAAACTAATTCTAATGTCCTAAATCATGGCAACATGCATTCTATAAGCACTGGCCATCTTTCATTTTTTTAACAAATAAGTACCAAGATTTAAAATTTATGATGTCCGTGACATTATGACAATAATCAATGATGATTTTACGTATACAATTTGAATGCAACTTTTGCACATATTTTATGATAAAAGATTTTACGAGTTGAGTTAGTTGATGTATATCCATCTTTTAAAACACAAAAGCAATCAAAATGTAATATATGAGAGTTGTGAGTTGTGACCACCCCTTTTGTTTTTTTCTTTTCTCTTTTCCTACTTTTGGCTACTTTTTTTATGTGTGCTTTTTTTTAGATTTCGGTGGTGGTTAAACGAAAGTATGGTAGATGCGGTTTGGGTTGATGTGAGCAATAATAGAGGTAGAGTGAAAGAGAAAGATGAAGAAAGATGAATGGGGAATCCATCTAGAGCTACTTTTCATCTACTCTCTCATTCTTCAGAGGGTTCCCCCCTCCCCTCTTTTCTGATCAGTCTTTGTCAGCAAGTTTCACGAGAAGCTTAGCATTTATTTAGTCTCTATTTCTTAGCTAACTCGATCTGACTTTTCATTTAATTTAGATTTCTATTCCACACTTAATTAATTAGACAATAAGTTGTAGAACAAACTAGAGTTTACAATTTATGGAAAAAAATTATTTGTCCAATTCTACAAGTTGGGAATCTTTGTGGATACTATAGTTAAGCTACAAAACATTAAATTAATTTTAATTGTCTTCGTAATTATTTGAAGCACTCGTGACAAAAAACCAAATCAGTCACCTCTTTTGCTTAAAGCTTTTGCATATCTAATTATCTAATACTTGTGGACTAATCTTTGTAACGTCAAGGACAGAAAAAATGGGCCAGCTTGTCATGTTGATGCCTTTGTAACATAGTTTTCTGACACGCCATTGTACGGCCAGCCTCATGCGGCATATTATCCTATTCCCATACCATACGTATTAATTAATGCCATTATCCTACCCCATGTGGGTGTTTCATAATTAAGACAAAAACCCCTGTTCATTATTTGACATGTTTGATAATTATAAAGGCTAATGTCCACTTAACTCCTGCGTATAAATCAAGATTTGCATAATCAACACAACGACCTATAAAAATTGAATTCAAATTAATTTAACCGATAAAGTCTAATCAATCGTAATGAAGTGGACCTCATAAATTTGAAATATATAAAAAATATATATATAAAAACCTCGGTTGGCTGGTTAATTAACAATTAATGATGGAGTATTTTGTATACTAATCAAACGGCTATTCTATTTGTCTTTGTTGTCTCCTTAAATGAAGCTAATTTGTCTAATCTTGCACAGGTAAAAACATATGAAATGTTTAAAAACATAAAATCAAAGACTCTGAATTTGGTTTAATTTAAAAAGATTGCATTGAAAACATCAAATCCATATCTGAATTCTGCACTTATGGCTAAAAATGTATAAATTAAGTTTGCATCTCCTTGTCTTAGTGCTTCACCTTATATAATAATTAAAATGAGTGTAATCTCTCTATGCATGTGTTGTGGGAATTCAGGTTCGTCCCCATTGTCTTGTTAAGATGATAATATCAAAGTAAACTTGAGCGTAGGGCATGGGCAAGAAAATGGCAAGTAGGACTAAGTGACAGCTAGCCTGCAGCATCGATTTTGAAAATCACTTTAGGTTACAAGACACTTACCAAATTGTCCATATTCACATATATCTTTGCACATGCCACATGCATTTGTTATTTGCTCATGCTTTGTACGTACCCTTTTTTTTTTTTTTTTTTTTTTTTTTGTTTCCTTGCCTTGGTTTGTTGTTAAGATCTATCACCTATGACCTATCTATGCGATCAGATTTGAGGAGTGAAAGAGAATGGTGAGAGGCACAGTGCCATAGCTAAAAAGCATCACCCATTACAAGAAAAAAAAAACTCTATTGCAACGAAATTTTTAATATTAACTTTCTTATATCCAAAATTCTAGTAGTGCATCCATATAAAGAGTTAAAAAAATATGTATTTTACATTTTACTCCTATATACAATTCTAAAGTTTCATTTTACATTTTTTTTTGTTTCCTGAGTTGTACCTTATCTTTTCATTTATTTTATTGTATGGTGAGAAAATCCTAAATTAAAATTTTAAATTAACCTGAGAGACCAACCAGATTTTTTTTTTTTTTTTTTTAATAATTGTACATCACTCCAGCTTAAATATATGGTAAACTGATACACAACCAACCACTATGGCAGACTCCGAATGCATTGCAGTCTTGCAGAGAAATTGAATGCCCATCCACTGGTTTGAGAAAATCAATTTCAAAGCTGGCAATAATTGTCATTGAAATTGAATTGGCATGTCAAGGTCAGAATTGGACCATTGGTCAAGGTCAAATAGAGTTACTATTTCAATAGCAAGATATTAGGACTTACATGTGAAATTTCTATTTTGAAAAAAAAAAAAAAAAAAAAAAAGATTAGCACATTATTGAAATCTGTCTAATCATTTTTTTTTTTAACAACATAGTAGAGACAGGATATTGAAATCTATGATGCCTTTAAACATAAAACTCTTAACAAATTTATCTTATGAATTGAAAAATAGATGTAGAGATAGGACATTTGATTTGAACTTTTTTTTTTTTTTTGAGAAATATTTGATTTGAACATAAGATCACATTAAACTACAAAATTCTTGATAAATTTATCTAATGGGTAATGAATTGAATAATGAAAAAATCATTTCTACCAAGATATACTTAAATAGTTTTTCATTTTGGTTCAAGTTTAAATGTTTTTGACACAAAATTCAGTAGCAACCAAATGAAACCAAATCTTTAAAGAAGTAGATATACCCTATTCTCAATTATTTTCACCTTTATCTAAGTGAAGGTGTGCATGAACTTGAAGTCTTGAAACTTTAAATTGTACTAATATCTGCTCTGCATAAGCCATGTGCTTGTCTACGGAACTTCTATAGGAATGTATGTGTGTAATTGTAGTACTGGCAATCTGATTCAATTCTAATTATCAAGCAAAAATGAATTCATTATAATGACATTTGAACCTAATTAAGATGACATTAAGCCACAGAATTCTTGATAAATTTATTTAATGAGTAATAAATTGAAAAATGAAAAAACTAATTTCTACCAAAATATACTTAATAGTTTTTTATTTTGGTTCAAGTTTAAATGTTTTTTGACACAAAATTAGCAACATTTTAAACCTGAATTTTTAGAGAAGGGGATAAATGCTATTCTTAATTATCTTCACCTTTATCGAAGTAAGGTGTACATGAACTCTTTTTCTTTTTCTTTTTTTGAGAAGTTGTACATGAACTTCAACATTCAATTGTACTAATATCTGTTCTGGATATGTCACGTGTTATCTACGGAACTTTCATAAGAAAGAAAGTATTTATAGTACTGGCAATCTGATACAATTTCTAATTATCAAGCAAAAATGAATTCATTATAATGACATTTATAACCGCACGCAAAAATGAGTTCAATTTTTGGTTTAAGAAACCAAGAATTTCATACAACTTTTACAATCTGGGGCAAGGGACATTGAATCCTGACGTTACTCATTATCAAAGCTTTTTCTTTTTTGCTAAGCAAAAAAAAAAAAAAAAGCATTTATGTTCTTGGGAACTTCACTGATTTATTGTAACCTGCAGGATAGGTTTTATATCAGAAAAATTATTTCCTCTCGTATTAGCTTTTACAGAGATGCCTCTGGTTTTTTTAGCCTTATGTGGCAGTAGTAGTACTAGTACACTATATCATTATGGAATTTAACGCCGTAAACAATTAAAGCACATTAAATAATTAAAGCACATTAAATAAGCTTTGGCTACTTATTTGTTGTTTTTTTTTTTTTTTGGTTTCCATGCAAATTAGCTTCTTTTTTTTTTTTTTTTTTCTTATCTTATTTTGAAATATCTCAAAATATTATCTTATTTTTAAAAATAAAAGTTATTAATTTATTAATGTTCTTATTATACATCTATTAATTTACTAATTCAAATTTTAGATAAATTTTTTTAAAAATAATTTTAAAAATTTATACATTTTTAAAAGGTAGACAAAGTAATAAATGATATTCTTTTAAAAAGTTTGACTTTTTAATCAAAACAAAAAAAGTGAAACGGATGAAGTATTTTTTTTTTGTTTTTATTGAGGAAATAATTAATGTGGACCATCCAAATTCATGCAATATCAATTTTTCTACACTTAGGGTGTATTTATAGCAAATATATATATATATATATATATATATATATAAAAGGGCTTAATTTCATGAATAAGTTGTAACCAAGATTTTTCTTTTTCTAAATATAAAAAAGTCGTGTAAACCAGTCATTGAGTAAAAACGACAAAGTCATTAGGTGAGAGAGATTAACGTAAATTTTTCAGCACATGTGAACCATATATTATATAAACTCTATTTTATATATATATATATATATATATATATATATAAATAGCATATATATAAAAATAAAGCATTGGAGATATCTATAAGTTCCGCATATAGATTTTGACACGTGTAAGGATTAAGGAACCGTCCAAAAAATCACAACCAACGTTTCCCATGCGGAGTCGCATGAGTTAACCTGTCCTCACCACCACCTTTAAAATTAAAATTAAAAAAAATTATAAAAAGTAAGAAACTGCCAAAGGACCAAATCCCGACCTTCCCACCCACAACGGCCACTAGCCCTTTTTTCTCAGACAACCTCGAAAAGTGTGGGTCCCACACTCGGTCCACGCTGTCACCGTCCACGTGGCCCCCTCACTCACACATTTTTTTTTTTTATAAAATTTACAATAAAGTAATGTTAGTAGCGTTTCGTCAAAACTCTTTTTTACCCCCTATTTATAATACATCCTGAAAATCTTAGAAACGGATAGCGTGTTAGATTGAATGTGAATAGACTAATGAATTCACCACCCGAGTATCTTGTAGGGTCCACAAAACTTACCTTAGTTGTTCCCTATCTTGGTGTTAACAAAATAGTATTAACATAGTGTTTCGTCAAACTTTTTTTTTACTCTTTATCTAATGATACATCCCGAAAATCCTATAAATTGATTGTCCATTGGATTGAACATGAACGGGCTAATAAATCTACCGCCCAAATATCTTGTGGGATCCACAAAGCTTACCTTAGTTGTTCCCTAACTTATTGTTAGCATTTTTTTTTTTTTTTTTTGGTATTTATTTACTATTGAGCATTCACACCAATTATGGGCCCGTTAAAAACAATCTGGACCCCACATGTGTACCCAAATTTGGGTCCACGCTCATCACGTTGTTCTGTACAGGAATCAGGGACGACTGAGCAGAAAAAGATAAAAGAGAATTGAGTAAAGGGTGGGTGCGTCGGAGTGTAGCTATGTCCACGTGGCACTACCTGGCAGGCTCAGTTCGGCAAATGATACGTGGCAGATGCCCAGTTTGTCAGTTATTTAATCCCACGCTTCAGTCTTTAGTCTAGTCTTTACCTCTTTCTTTGTAAATTTTTTTTCCTTAAAAAATTAAAATAAAATAACCAAGGCCACGATAAACTCGAGCCTATATTCCGGAAATACCCCTAGTAAGTCGCTGGAATTACGGGACTGACCGGATCTTTGCTGGTTACGAAATAGGAGCCAAGTGGGAGGAAGGGCTTTTCTGGTAGTCGGATCCTAAAATAGACAAAACCAAAACCAACACACAGATCTTCCTATCTCTCTCTCTCTCTCTTCTTTTACTTTTACTTTGTTATTGTTATTATTCCATCTAAAAAAGTGGGTTTATTTTTTATTTATTAAAATTTAATTGTAAACCAAACCAAACCCTAAATAAACCCCACCATACAGGCTTGCCACCCCTATTGCATGCCCTTTTGTTCATTAGCTCGTCCTTGTCGTTGCCTCTTATATCAATACTATATCTTCTCCCCTTCTAAAAAGCCTAAAGATAAGAAAACCCATTCAACAACAAAAACCCAACACACAACTAAACGCATACAAATAGCTAGAGATAGAGCCAGACTCTTAGAATACACAAACACACAAACAAAAATCAAAAACACAAAACAAAACTCTCCCATATATATCATCTATCTTCATGGCTGTCGAGGCTCGGCATCTCAATCTCTTCCCTTCTCAACTCATAGGAAACAGGTACACATACCTCTCTCTCTCTCTCTCTCTCTCTCTCTCTCTCTCTTGTGTGTTTGTTTTGGCAAAGCTAATGGGAAAGCGATGAACTTTGCAGGGAAATGATGAACCCCATTGAAGCAAACACAAACATGTACAACAACAACCAGATGGGATACACATACACAGTTCCATTATCGGGAACAACAACAGAGACTATGTTGCCAGCTGCATACAATTCTTTGATGAACGACTCGATTCCTCAAAAGGCTGCGATAAAATCAGAGAGCGGTCTCACCTATAACATCCCTATTCCCATCTCGAGAAAGCGCTCAAGAGACTCCATGATCAACCCCAGCTTGAGCTTCCTCTCTCATCACCAAACCACTCCTCAGCCACAAAAGAATTGCGGGTCCTTCTCTTTTCTCGGTGAAGACATTTCCTTTCAGATCCAACAACACCAATTCGATATCGACCGTCTCATTTCTCAACATGTACGTATTCACAAACACATACACATACACATGCTTTATTCAATATCCAATACAAAGTCTTTACCTTTTGATTAAAGGGTCACTGAAAGTTTTGGTTTTTGGGTGCTTGTTTTTTTCAGATGGAGAAGGTGAGGATGGAGATAGAAGAAAAGAGAAAAAGGCAAGCTCGGAGGATTGTTGAAGCAATAGAAGTGGGCATGATGAAGAGGCTAAAGGCTAAAGAGGAAGAGATAGAGAAAATTGGTAAACTGAACTGGGCTTTAGAAGAGAGAGTGAAATCGCTGTGCATAGAGAATCAAATTTGGCGTGACTTAGCCCAAACCAACGAGGCCACAGCCAATGCTTTGAGATCAAACTTAGAACAAGTCTTGGCAGCGCAGGTTAAGGAAGAACGCACCCACGGCGCAGCATTAGACGAAGCAGCACTACTCATGGACGATGCACAGTCGTGCTGTGGAAGCAGTGGCGAAGAAGAAGATCATCATCATAGAGACGTTGTTGTTGTTGAAGGAGGGAGGCGCACTTTAGCATGTGGGGTGGCGCAGGATAAGGATGATGATGGTAATGGTAATGGTAATGGTAATTATTATAATGACAATTACAAGACTAGTAGTGAATGTGGGAACAGTAGGTGGTGCAGGAACTGTGGCAAACAAGAGTCGTGTGTGCTGTTTCTGCCCTGTAGACACCTCTGTCTATGTACTGTTTGTGGGTCTACACTTCACATTTGCCCCATCTGTAAATCCCCCAAGAACGCCAGTGTCCATGTTAACATGTCCTGAAAATTTTACATATACCCAATTCACCATAAATCCCAATTTTTCTTTTTCTTAATTTGTCTTTCTTTTCCTTTTTTTCATTTTGTATGTATTGCTCTCTCTCTCTCTCTTTTGAGGTACATTAAATTTGGAAATCTTCTAGCATTGTAGTTGAAATTAAAAGACCTCCAAAAATCAAAAAAACCAAGTTGTAAATTTGAGCCCATTTTTTAAGGCTAATTTTGTTTGATCCCTTATCTTTTTGTTGAGAAAAAAAAAATTTACATGCCCAATTCACTATAAATCCCAATTTTTCTTTTTCTTAATTTGTCTCTCTTTTTTCTTTTTGTATGTATTTCTCTATTTTGGTACATTAAATTTGGAAATCTTCTAGCATTGCAGTTCTCCAAAATCAAGAAACCAAGTTGTAAAAGATTTGAGGCCATTTTTTAGGCTAATTTTGTTTGATCCCTTATCTAGTTTTGTTGATTGACATTAGTAGGTTTGTTTTACTTTAACTTTTAGTTTTAAAAACTTTTGAAAGGCCGTGGATAATGCAAGCGTATCATCACAAAACTCTTTGCTCAAGGTAGTTCGGGAGTTAAGGCCAAAAAAAAAAAAAAAAAGTTAGGGCCAAGACTCAAGACTAAAGGCTCGAAAGAAGTGAAGAGGATGGGAAAGAAAGGATCGTACTCATGGATGATGTTGATATAATGTGGGTCCCAAATGTGGGACCCAAGGCCAATCTACCTGACAGCTAGTACATTGTAATGTGTAGTGTACCAACAATAATAATAATAATAATAATATATTATAGACCAACAACTACTGCTACTACTATTACTAGTCCAGTCCTACTCGTAGTACAAGTACTAAGGGGTAAGGGAGGGGTGGGGTTTGGGTCGGAGCGTGTACGCCACGCTCCATTAAGTGAAAGCGTGGGGTCAACGGGATGGTGAAATCTGAAAAAGACAGGTGTGAGGCAAAAGCTGACACGTAGGACGCGCGCAAATGTCGCTGTTGTTGCTCTCTGAGCAATAGTTGTACTATATGGCATCGGTATTGGTTTTGGAATTTTGGTATCAGAGCTATATAGCCCCAAGTGGGCAACGCAATGCTCTCTCAGCTTTTTTTTTTTTTTAAGACCCAAAAGAAAAAAAAACAAAGAAGAAACCGACACCAAAAGGGGTGGTTGGAATAGTCCTCCCAACAACAAAACAAAAATTTAAACGTTAAATTATTGGTTGCGACTATTAAAAACAATGAAACAAAAAGTAACAAATTTTTCCCACAATGTACGAAGAACTATAAATAAAAAAATAAAATAAAATAAAAGTGTATGCATCTTGATATAGTTGCGTATTATAGACAACGACGACGACGTTATCGTTTCTCTTAAAAAATATCGTCCAGTTAAAATATTATAATTGCTCGTCACTTTTAAATAGGGACTAGAGAAGTAGTACCCACGAGAATGATAATGATTTGTTTTTTTAGATAGTTTTAATTTTTGGCGTATTTTATTTGCTTTTGATAATAATTCTTTATTAGTTGATCAAAACACATTGATTTTCAGATTTTTTTATTTAATTATAAAAAATTTTATTATTTTTTTAAAAAAATTTTAAAATGTTTAACTTATAACATCCGTTCCTAATAATAGCTCTTTATTATTAGACTAAGATACTAATTAATTTTTTATGTAAACAGTAATTAAAACCCAAATTTCTTATTCATCTATGAAAAACTTTATCAGTTAAACTAATTAAATCCTACTATAACTTTACTAGAACCCATAATAATTTGTTTAATGTATTTATAATATGGATGTTAAAAGTGAAAAAAATATATATATATATATATATATATATATTATGAGGTACAGCTGAAGTTGGGGGTGGTGATGGTACAAACTACTATGTTTGGGAGAAAAAGCAAACGAAGAAAACGATGATGCGGATTGTGCTTTGTTGCAGTGATAAATAATAGTCGTATGGGGGGGTCTTAAATGGTGGGTACGTGTGTGTTTTGACTAGTGATTAGTTATTACTGGCGATGTAAATAAATGTTGGCGGTTAGGATTTTCTTTTGGCACGGTTGAATAGGATGGTGATGATGATAAATATACAAATATATTTACTTTTTTGTCAGTCTGTTTTTTTTGGTCTATGTACTAAATGGTCCACCTAATAAACAGGAAAAAAGTAAAAGAAATTTTTTTTCTTTTTTTTTTTTTTGGAAGTGGTCCAAAGTTTGAGGAAGTTATGGGGGTCTTTTAGTTTTACAAGTGATTGCCACGTGATTTGTGGTTGTCATTTCCTTTTACTAGAGGTGGAAAAAGTTTTTACCATATGTGTTTTGGTTACAATGAGTGAATTTGGATAAGAAAACATTGTTTTCTATTGTTTTGCGTGTTGGTTGTAATATAAACTTATTGGTTTTTTTTTTTTTTTTTTTTTACTTATTTTTCATCATTTTATGCTTTCTTCTACTTTTCTTTTCTTTTTTATTTTTAATAATTCTTTCCATTTTGTTAATACATTTTTAGATTTTAAAATGAGCTTTGATTATTTTAAGGAAACATAAAAGTTCACAAAATGATTTAATTAACTATATAATATAGTTACTAATGAATTATTATTATACTTACAAAATGATTTAATTGTAACTTGAAAAATACATCTACTAATGCATCATGGTACCCTTTTTCTATATTTTCTTTAATCTATCATTTATTCGAAAAATTATATTAAAGAATACAAATAAAAAAGAAACATTTGGATCATTTCTTAATTATCATATAAAGGTAAAAAGCTCAATAAATTTATGGAAATCTCTTTTCTCTCTCTACATTCTAGAAACAAAATTAAGAAAATGTTACAACATTTCTTTAATTATCTTCCCTTCTTTCTCTCTTACCTACAATCACAAAATGGAAACTTCCCTTCCCTCTCCTTTTTTCTTTCCTTTCCCCTTTACCCCTTTTTTTTCCTTCCCAAAAAGTCAATAGATAAATAAGAGTAATATTGTGAATTCATTGACCTTTTTATGGGAATTGGAAAAATTTGCCACTTACGCAGAGTTCTTACCCTACGTGGAGATAGGTAAACAAAAAAAGCAAAATCAATATGACACTGGACAGAATTATGTAACTCATATTCACAAATACTATATATATATATATGGGTTGTGTTAATGGACACACCACTGTATGTCATAATTTTTGTCAACTACCCATTTTTATGTCAATATTTTGTCAGCTTTATAGATTTTAGAGTAAGCATTATACAATTTTTCTAATTTATTTAATTTTTTTTAATTAAGTGAGATTCACATTATTTTAACCTTAACAAGTACCGCACAATACTCGTTAACATTTGCCTATATGTATTAGTAAATTTTGTATGTATCCATCCCCAAAAAAAAAGTCCGTAGAATACTAGTATTTTATGCAAGTTAGGTGTATTATTAGTTAGGAGTATTACTTAAAAAAATTATAGTATTTAATAAAAAAACAAAAAAATTATATATCTAGTAGGAATGATGCTGCCTTTTAACGAATAATCTTTTCTAACATTTTTGTGGTGTATAAGATACCTGTGTCTTTAACTAGATGGTATCTTCCCCACTTTTCTTCGTTTGTCCCAACTCTAAACTTTATTTTTTTTTATTAAAAAAAAAAATACAAGAACTAACCCATTTACGTTCTTTTGGCTTTGCTTGGTCACAAATCACAATCAAATAGTACTATTTTTTTTAGACTTATCTCGCAAAAATCAAAAGGCAGAGATAATTGCCGTCAATATAGGAATCAAAGACCATGCTTTTTTTTTTTTCCATTGACATTTTCCAATGAGTTGTACAAATCACCTTGGAATAAACTCCACCATAAAATTAGGTCTCACATTTATTTTGGGTCTATTATTGTTTGTTTGTGCCACTCAATATCAAATGCTCAATAGTCTTGCCGCATTTTGGAAGATGCCTAGATTGTTTAGCAATCGCATTCAAACACTCAATTTAATGAGTATTTTGAGAATCAAAAAAACTTAAATAATAAATTGAATTCGAATTATTTTTTTGTTGTTCCAACTAATAGGCCAATTTTAGAACAATATGTCTCATCTGACCCCCCCACCCCCCCCCCCCCCCCCAAAAAAAAAAAAAAAAAGCAAAGGGTCCCACACAAAAACAGGTACAAACGCCAAAGTTAGCATTTAATGAGAAAGAGAAATAAACAAAGACAACACAAAAATAATGGGAGATTTTGTTTTTTTTTGGATGGGATCTTTGACCCCACAACCCCTTTGTGGGACCCTCAGCAAGATCAGGACCATCTGTCCCTTTATGACCGGCACACCCTCTGGCCTCTATAACACGTGAATCTGATTCCCACTCTCTTTTTCCCTTTTTTTCCTTATTATCATCATTATCTGCTTAGTTAATTATTCCACAATTAAATTAATTAATTGGCTACTACTATAGTCTATACACATAAGATTAAATTATTGCTATCCTAGAATAGACATTTTGTATTTGACTAGTTTTTGTGCGACAATGATGTATATGTTTATCAAACTATTTAAATTGAATGGTTGGTTTATTTTATTTTATTTTTATTTTTAATTTTTGGTTTAAATAGACTTGCCAACTATAGACTACTTGTTGCCTAGGAATCTAATCAAAAGTTAAAGAACATTTTACCTAAAAAAGAAATGATACCACTTTTGGTGAGTTTTCAAAATATTTTAATCTATTATTATCTAATTGTGAGACTAATTGTAGCATTGAAACACCATAATGGCCACTAGTGGATATGGACAAGACCTTTGATGGGGAAAGAGTTTTTTATTTTTATTTTTATTTATTTTTGTTACTTTTTTTTTCTTTCCATTTATTATTAATTTAATAAGTCATGGAAATAGTTGGCCTTTCTTTGAACGCTTTTGCACGTCACTACTTGCCTTCTTGGAAATTATTATTAATATATATATATATATATATATATATTTTTTGGGACAACTCTTGAATGTCTTCTATTACTTTTAATTTTTATGTTTTCTATTTTTTATATGTGTTTTTTTAAGGTTGTATCAAGCCAGTCTAGTAGGTACGAGATGCTTTTGTGTAACTATATATATATATTAAAACAGAAATCAAGTTCAAACCTATCATCAAATTAAAGTTATGTATTCGAATTTAGTTTATAAATATTTAAATTTATGATCTTAATTTAATCAAGCTTTCTTTTTGCTATAATACATGAGTAAACATTACAACTAAAACTTTATACCTTTACCTAAATTCATTCTCATCCGTTATCACCATTAGTTATTGTTATGATATTCTTCTCAATAAAAAAAGTTATTGCTATGATAACATTGATGGAGCTACATAAATAGATTATTTCATGGTCAATCTTATATCTATAATATACCATAATAATAAAAAATCATCAACCACATAACACAATAAAACTTAGAATCACGATTTTAGGTTTTTTTTAATGTTATTTATAAGTTTTCCACACCACAAACAATACTTACATTATAATAATCAAATCACTTGTTTTTAGGCTTATAAAAGGTGGGATTCAAGTAATAATTCAATGATAATAACATTCTTTGTGATACCTCATAAGTCTGCAGTTCAAACCACACGTCCTCCTCCCCTATTATTTACTTATCATAAAAAATAAATAAATAAAAGAAGAGAATAAGCGAGGTTGTTAAATGTTTTTGCTTAGCTCTTTATACACCAAGCCTTATAGAATAGCTTATGAGAACTTCACTTGATTGTTAAGTAAACAAACAAAACAAGTATTCTTTTTTCTCCCTCTTTCTTTCTTTCTTTCCTTTTTTTTTTCCTAAATGGAACCCCATCACTTCATAAATGTAATTATTCTTTTGTTAGGTAATTAAGAAATCTCATCACATTCCCTTAATTATTTAGCAAATGGATGCATTTAGTAATTTGAAACTTCAAATTTCCTTGTTTTACTTTTACCCTCCATTTGTTTATGTAGAATTTTTTTAAATTTATTTTTTATATTGGAAAACACAGTCAACAAAAAACCTTTTTTTTCTAGGGTCAACGAAATACAATCCCAAAAGATCAAAGAATGTTTTCCAGAATGTCACATTGATCAGTGAAAATAAACTTCACATCACAAAAAACCTCTCATGATATTAACTTATCTATCTTCATGCGATACATATAACAGAAAAATATCTTCTACCTAAATATTTTTAAGGTGGTAACTGAACACATGAATACGCCTATATATATCACCTTATTTTTAGGGTTGCAACTGAACACACAAATACGACTTTGTTTTTCCCAAAAAAAAAAAAAAAACAAATAATTATATTGAAACAAACAAAGCGTAAGATTTAGCAAAATCAGTAAGAGTATTAAAATATATATATATATATACACACACTTTTTTCTCTAGTTTTTTCTAACACATATTCATATGACTTGTCCAAAAAATTTGTGTCTGTCTATATATATATATATATATATAACACCTTATTTTTAGGGTTGCAACCGAACACACGAATACAACTTATTTAGATTTTCCAAAAAATATTTTATATCAAAACAAACAAAGCATAAAATTTAGCAAAATCAATAAGAGTATTAAAATATATTTTCACACATTTTTTTCTCTAATTTCTTCAACACATATTCATATGACTTGTCCAAAAAAAAATATATGTTGTACTTTAATTTTCTTTCTTCTTCCACCAATTGTTCAAACATACATTTTTCTAAGCATGTTCTAGAGATGGATTAAAAAGTAAATTAATAATTTGAATTCAATGGTTTTGTTTATAGTACCAAAAGCTCATCAGTCATCAGCAACCACCCACCTTCACGCGACTTAGGCATTAATTATTGAACTAAAATTGAAGGTTTCCTACTTCCCATCCCTTGTTGATTATCATAAAGCGTTCCCTGTTTTTCTTCTTCTTCTTTTTCTTAGTTAGGTTAAGTTCCTTTCTAATTAGATACATGTTGTTTGTGCTTTATTTATGACATATAACTATGCATTACACGCATTATTATAGGCGACCCAAATTTAATTGTACACGGCTTAACCATTAAAATCTATCACCCTTTCTTAGTCCTATCAATTGACTAATTGTTTGATATGACTAGTTTATATGTCTCTCATTGATAAATTTCTTTATTACAATCAATTTGCTATGTCTTTCTGATATGTCCCAAAGAATCTTATTACATTAAATGTTTACGATTTTCTTATTTGGTGAAACTTCAATGCCATTGCCAGTTGGGTTATCAACAAAACATTAGGTCATTATCACACTAGGTCACATCCCCATCCTTTGATCATTGATGATGGCTACAATAAAAAGCAATAATAATAATAAATTCTTTTTAAATAACATTACCAACAATGTTGATTTTTTATTGCTTTTTTTACCAAAAACAAAAATACCCAGAACAAGAACTTTAATTATCACCTATTTTTAAATTTAAATATTAATTTTTTATTGCCTTTATAAAATAAAACAAAAAATACCCATGAAAAAGAACTTTAATTATCACCTATTTTTAAAGTTAAATATTAATTTTTTATTGCTTTTATTAAAAAAAAAAAAACAAAAACAAAAATACCCAGAAAAGAACTTTAATTATCACTTCTTTTTAAAGCTAAACTTTTTGTATAATGACATTGGGAATAATAAAGAAAATAATAAAGTTGAAAATTTTATGGAGATGTTTGAGAAGTGTTTTAAAAGTTGAGACTAGTGATATATCTCTCTCCCCCGGTTGGTTCAACCTTTAGCTTAGGTTGTGCTTAATTAAAACTCAAATTCATTGCGTCAACAGGCGGCTAAGTAAGAAATTATTTGTTAGTTTCTTTTATTAAAAAAAGAAAAATTAATTGGTTGCATTATCTTTCACTTCATCATAAACTGCCATACGTTAAGAAATCAGTTTGAACTTTGAACATGGACCCCTCACAAGGTCAGCCTTTTTTTTCTTTTTTTTTTTATTTAATTTTCAAAACATTAATTTGAGTAGTACCCATTTCTAGAATATTTTAATTCAAGGATGATAAAATAACGTTATCATTTTTGCTTAAAAGTCAGTGATTGAAAAAAAAAATTGTCAAAGAATAATAAATTAGTGATTAAAAGAATCACAATTGTAGTTGCAATATTAATTAAGAGGGTTGGCTGTGGATTACATCGATCAAGCATCATGGGTCGATTAGTGCATACTCATGATGGTGGACCCAAAAAGCTTGTACTGTCATCAAATTTATTCGATAGTGACTGAGAGACATTTGTTAATTTTTTTCTTCAAAGAGATTTTATTCCAATTAAAAAAAAGGGGAGGAAGGAGGGAATTGAATTTAATAAAAATGATATGGTATCTTTGGATATAATTGGGATTGTCAAAGGAGGTGGATTTAACATTTAAGTAGTAATTTTATTTGTCAAAATGGAACAAATCATGAAGGTGTTTTAGTTGAGTGGTGCATTGCACATTGGAATCCCCAAACCAAACTTTTTCAAATGCCTTTAACCAAATCATCAACCAAGACACACATTTTATTAATGCCAAAGTAAAGCCAACCAACACAAGCACACCCCCATGTCTCCTTCCATGGAAAGAGATGTGTGAATAAATAAACTAACCTAACTTCATAGCTTTGGTCCCCTTCCAATGGAATCACACATCTATTTCATGTGGGTCATACTCATATGTCATATCATTACCGCCACCTTTAAAAAAAATAAAAATATCCCTAGTAAATATGCGATATCATTATTATTTTTGTTTTTTTATATAAAGAAAATTAAAATTTAACCTTTGATTTTTGCTCTGCAATGATTATTTTATATCATGCATCTCAAATCAAGCCATCAATTAAATTGTTTATGTAGGCGTGGTTCAAATCTCAAATTTCTTATTTGAGAATAAGAAAATTTACTAGTTGAGCTAATTAAAACCTATTTATTTGAAAGATTATATGAGCATGCCGAAATTCATCGTCACATAATGAGAAAATTTTACTAACTGAGCTAATTGAAACCTACTTATTTGAAAGATTATATGAGCATGCCAAAATTCATCATCATGTACACACTACGCACCGGGCCAACAAAATGCCGACGTTGAGGACAATGACACACGACCCAATGGCATTTATATATTTTTCTTTTCTTGAGAACCTAAAGGGAAACCCTAAGTATCAACGCCCATGCTTGTG
This sequence comes from Quercus variabilis, assembly GCA_030445155.1. NCBI lineage: Eukaryota > Viridiplantae > Streptophyta > Magnoliopsida > Fagales > Fagaceae > Quercus > Quercus variabilis. The sequence goes on along the minus strand of CP129448.1, from coordinate 71,937,491 downwards.
ACTTTTTTTTTTTTTTTTTTTTTTTTTGTATTTTTATCTTTTAGGTTTCAAGGATTGAGCTTGGTGTAAAGAGATGGAAAGGTGTGTCGCATAAGTTGTCCACTTTGGTGATATAAACCATATTCCATTTTTCAGTTGAGGTGGGGCTACCAAGTAATGGACAGTACAAAGCATAGAATATGGATCCAATTTAGAGGAATGGGGGCCATGATGGGAACCCTAACTTTCTTCCCTTGCGAAAGGGGGCACTCATGTACTACTCTATCATCTTAGAATTGATTTGCTTGCTTCCTTTTGTTTTCTCCTATGCATATCGCTTTAATTAAGGACCCCACATAGGCACCAATATCACAATTTTTTTTTGGGAGGTAAGTAACCCATGTCACAAGTCACTTAAGACAAAATTGATAAGACCTAGGCCAGATCAAGTTAGAAATTAAGATGGACCCAAAAGTAGCATATCTTAAGAATATGAATCATAAGTCAAAAGAAACAAACAATTGTGAAGCTTACCGAATTGTAAACAATCAAGTTTTCAATTCTTGATTTTTTTTTTTATTATAATGTAGCAAATGGTATTTGGGGTCGGTATAATACTAGGTTATGACTTATTCTCATTAAAAAAAAAAAATTAATAAAAACAACTAGAAGATTTTGCCTAAAAGAAAATTGTAAATCAAAAGGGACTTTATTGAATCCTTGTTGATAATAATTAAAAATGTTTAATTAATTGCATATATGTATCTTTCTTCAAAGGTGACTTGGCTGATTGTTAAGCCTAATTTGTATTTGAAGTGGTCCTTTAACTACACTTTCTCATGTACTATGCAAAGGGTGGTGATGGGTTAAATATTTGTCTTTTAAAAAGGCATGGTGGGTCAAGAAAAGAATCCACAACCTCCCAAAAGAGAGAAAGAGAGAGAGAGCATAAAACCATATTCACCTAGAAATGATATCTTACACAATGGAAAATATTTTCCTTTATGTGAGAATTTCAATGACCCTGCCATGAGTCTACTTTACAAAGATGGATTTGGTGTGATGGGTGGTGGAGTGAGGCAAAAGATAGAGACATAATTTATTGCATTTTTGAATCTAGAAAACCCCACTATGTATGAAACAATGAAAAAGAGAAATTTAAAGGAAAGAAAGAGAGAGTAGTAAAGGAGGAGGGAGCAGTTGCAACTATTCTTTCTTTCTTTCTTTCTCTCGTGGATTGACAGATTGGAGCGTGAAAGTGTAAACATCAGCTTCCCCCACTAACACAATATCCATGTGCTTAGACAATCAAGTCATGCTCACCCCATTAATGTGCTCTTGGACATTGGACATTGTGGCTTATTGCAAACCCAACCTTCCCTTCATCTTGGGTAAAATGACTGTGCCTTTTGCTCTCTCTCTCTCTTAATAGTGGAGAAAACTTTGTCTAAGGAAAAGTGTTTCCAATAGTTCTTTCTTGTCTACATTAGGCACCACTGCAAAAGCCAACCACTAAAATCATTCGTGTTGTTTTTAAGGTAAGTGGGCAAATATGACATCTTAACATTAGAATGGAATTTCTATGTGGATGGATAGAATATAATGGAATGGGATTGGACTGTGTATTGGCTTAAAATATTTTTTAGAAGTGACCCAAAATGAAATGATCTCTATGAAGAACCAAAGAGAGATGGCTGTACTACAAAATCCTTTTTTTTTTTTTTTTTTTTTAATTTAACTTTCCCACTTCCTTCTTTTGAAAAGTTTGCACATTCTAATAGTGAGATTGACATGAACTTGAGAGTTGAATGTGACATCTCACATTACACAAGAATCAGCTATCACTTTGGACCAAATAAATGGAGGAAATATTTGGTATTATCACCAAGTGCATAATATTGTGTTGTCTACAATTCTTCGCGCAAATGTGGGGAGTTCTGGCCCACTTTGATAATAAACCATACAATTTTGTCTTTCAAATTCAAACCCCCCCAATTGGATGATTATGACCCCCATGAAATGGTCCAAATATAAGTTTGTACCATTGGGATATATAATGCATAGATGTTATTCAATTTTCAAGCCCACCAACTGACCAAAGTTAGTATTTAAAACTAAGCCTTCGGTGTCATGTTTATCACACTTAAAATATATATATACCTCGACTGATTATTAGATTTTTTGGGTTCATAAAAATGCACTATCATTGTGTCCAATCCACAGGGTGTTTGATGCTTAGTCATTAGTGGAGGGATTGATGCAAATCAAAAGGTTACACATGTACTAATATTGATCATATAATTCGTCACAAGTTGGATGGTTCATATTGACTCTGGTAATGTGTATTATGATCACTTTTTTAAACTTAGAATTTTGGTGCCTTATCCAGCATTAAATAACAACATATGCGAGTATAAACCTCAACCTATCAACGTATTTAAGGATATCCACCTTTTCTTTTCTTTTGTTTTTTGAACTTTTATTTTAGATACATTTTAACTTCTAAGTGGGGAGGGGGGTTCTACAAACATTAAGAGATAGACGTTTGACCTTAAATTTATTGGGCATTTTTTTTTTCTTAACAAGACTTAATTACAATCCCGTATTTTAGACTCCTCAGTTAAATTCAACATTTAATTAGCCTTGAGAAAGATAACACCATTTGTGTTGCATTAATCAATGTAACTATGTATTTGAATTTAATTAGTTTGTTTCATTTTTACCACTACATACCTTTAGTGCGATGGTCACTCCATAATTATAAGTAGTTGTGGAGTGTGGGGGAGGAGCAAGGGCTGGAGTTCAAATCTCCAAGAGGGAACTTCACAAACATATACACTTAGATTAGGCTAAAATAGAATTTTTTTATCTTGTATATATAAAAAAAAAAAAAAAAAAATAGTTTGTTTCATTTTTAGATTTTTCAATTTCTTTTTATATCCTTTGGTGCGGGGTTTCTTCGGGGCTTGAGAGATGGAATATTACAATCCTACAAGTTTAATTCACTGTTAGGAAATTCACATAAAAGGAAATGAGTGATTATCGATGAAAATATTGTTCTCTTAACAAAATTTGAAAGTAGTGTTCTATAAGTTGATTATTCCCATAACTCCACTCTTGACTCAAATTATATATCCAAAAAGGTTTGCTCTTCTCAATTTCTAGTAGATGTTGAGCTTGTTGCCCTATTGGCTAAGAAGGGGCGAGTGCAACAACTACATGGATCCCTTTCTTTTCTTTTTTGTTGCCAACACTTTCGTAGCTCAAGTTGGAAATGGATGTGCTATTGTGAAACGAATTTCATGCCGCTCAAATCATTGCTTTGTTCTATTATGAGAGGCCTTTTTTTTTTTTTTTTTTTTTTTCAATAAGGCTCACACTAGGTGCCACATTTTTATTAATAAACAACAGCCTCGTTATTAATTGACTCCCTTCTTCAATTTAAGCTCCTCTCCCCCCACCCCCTTTTTTTCTTAAAAGCCTTCACTCCACTCATTTTTCCATTTTTAATTAGACATGGCTAAACTGGCAATGACTTAAATCAAAGGACTATAATTCCTCGAGGGAGGGGGAGGATGCTGGACACTACAAGGTGGGTAGTTTATTTGGGGTAGATACCTTATAGAGATTAATTGAGGTGTGCAAAGGTAAATTTAAGCTAATATTCAACTCGTGAGGTAGAAGTGTTCATGGGGGGAAACCTAAGGTACAAAATTTAAGTGTACCTTTTTTTTTTCCTTTTTTTTTTTTTAGCAATAGATTAAGGGGATTATGTTCCGTGAACAATGGCCAAATTGGGTAAATACCCTTAATTTTATAACTATGTAGCATAATGCCCCTCTTTCCAAAGTATTTAGCAAAATGCCAATGTTTTGGAACTCGATTTTAACAAAATTAAGTTGTATAAAACTTGAAATCTTCAAAATCAAATTCTATGTGTATTTTTAATTAGAACTTGACATTAGTAATATGCATATAACTCAACATTATTTCCAATTATAATTCAATTTTGTTAAAATCGAGTTCCAAAAATAAAAGCATTTTACTAAATACTTTGGAGAGAATAATATTTTGCCACACAATTTTAAAATTAAGAACATTAACTATTTACCCATTTTGCCCGTGAACAAACCCATACTCTTTTTATTGTAAAGAGATAAACGAGCTAGCCGAGCTACAAAGTTCAACGGTTGTTTGATGTTGTTTTCAAGTTGGGTAAAGGAATGCCCTCTTATAAATTTTCTTATTATGTCTAAATTTTCTTATTATGTCAATATTTTTTGCCAAACAATACAAAATAAAACCTATCTTATACTATGAGAAAAAATATCAAGACTCGTTTAATTAATCCATATTCCAAGTAACAACCCATAGCAGCCCTGGCCGGCATGATGAGTTGATAGAAATTGATTAATAACGACATTTCACTTACCACACATATATAATTATGATTATAATAGCTATCTATCTATCCATCTATCAAATTCTAAGGTACTGCCACCTCAAAGTTCCAGCAAAAACAAACAGGCCATAAGAAACAACAAGACAGGACAGGAGTTAATGAATTGGACCTAGTACTGGGATCCACCAGAACTGTACTTATAATCAGGCCCCATAACTCAAGAAATGTCTTTATTCAATCAAATCTGACTTTTGTAGTCCATAATGGAATTATAGATAGTGATTGCACAAGCTATACCTGTCAAATACCCCATGTCATCACATTATACTCATAGGCCTGCACCTTTAACATTACACATCTTTTCTCATGAATTGAATTTAGACATTTTTTAACAACATAGATACATCCTCTTCTTTCTTTCTTTTTTATTTTATTTTTTATGAAAACAATGACTGAATCTATTTCCCTAGCACAGTATGAAAACAATGGGGATTTTTTTTTTTTATTACATGATAAGACAAGAAAACGTGTACCATTTTTTTTTTTTTTTGAGAATGAGAAAACGTGTACTTTCAAAGCAGTTAATTGGCTGTTTATTTTTTGATAGAATGATTAGATTATTATAGATTCATCACCCTTTTGATAAATTTATAAATTATGGATATGGATATCTTTTAAACATTGTTTTAATTAATGTAGCATGATGATCTAGATCTTCACTTATAAATAGCAAAAACTGTCACGTATATGAGTAAATATAAAATAAACAAATCAAAGTAACCTCTTATAAAAAGAAAGGTAACATTTAGCCTAACCTAAAATTTTAAAATATAAGAAAGTGATATAAAGATTCATTATTGTATATGAATTAATACAAAAGTAAACTAAGTATTAAAAAATAATTCTTAATTGGCCGACGCATAGCATGAACTTTCTCCTAGATGAGTTTCTATATATCATTTCTACTTCATGTGACTCAATGTAAGCATTACACGCGTATGGCATACTTGATACTTATAACGTGTAGCTCACTATAAGCTTATTAAATTTAAAGAGAGTTTTTTGTTTTATATGAAACTTTATTATCTAAGATTAATTTAATTTAATAATTTAATGTTGATAAAAAACTTAGTCTTAAAATAAAATACACATGAAGCCATTCATGATACTAACGACCCCTTTAAAAAATAAAAAAAAACAAGACAAAGAATTAAAAAATTCACTATTATGTGAGTTGATATAAAAAATTATCAAGTATGTCATAATAATAATAATAATAATAATAATAATAATTATGCCATGTGGCTCATTATAAGCCTGATAAATTTATAAAGATAAATTTGTTCTATGTGAAATTATTTTACCAAAGTTTCATAAAATTTAATAGCTACTCCAATTAAAAATACCTTCAGAGTTTTAAGAGTTTTTAAAAAAAAAAACCATATTATTTTTTAAAATTATTTTGACCATCTACCAAAATATTAATGTTGATAAAAACTTAATCTTATTATATATATATATATATATATATATATATATATAAATTTAAGTCATTCAAGAGATATCGACCTATTTTACAAGAGCAAAAACAAGACTAACAATATTAAGATTTACTATCATGTGAATTGATTAAAAAATGTATCAAGTATGTAATAACAACAACTTTTACATATTCTTAGAGGCTTTGGTTTGATTATGAATGTAAGAATTTGTTTTTTTTTAATTATAAAAAAATGTAAGTAGTTATATTTTTGGGGGGAATTTTTTGTAGAAATTACTGTAAATAAATATAAGGATGAGATACGATGAAGCCTTGATAAAGTTAAAGAAAGAAAAAAAATAAAATTGATTGAAGTTTAGGAATTCAAATTTAATTTTTTTTACTATTTTAATCCTCATCAATCATCATATACTTTTCTTGAATTTTGCTTTTGATTGTATTTTATAATCAATGAAGAGATACCAATTATAAAAAGCACCATTGAAATGCCACCACCAAGGAGACAACTTTTAAAACTTTAACAAAACGGTTACTAGCCGTAAGAACAATCAACCCTTACTTTGCTCGAGTGAATTACTTTTTGCTCAAACAAACTTTTAAGAAACATACATTGATGTTGAGTTAGGTTACAGAACATAACGTATGGACATTAGAATGGTAAAGTGCTACTCTTTAAAATACAATTACAATTAGGTAAGTTGAAATCGCCCCAAACCACCAAGGGAGGGTTATCTATAGGGCTATAGTGAGCCGCGTATAAAAATTTTAGTATTATTCACTTTATTTTATTTTAAACATGAGTCAAGCTCAATCTCATCACAAAACTAAATTATATGTTTCAATTTGGTTTTCATTTTCAAATTCAAGTATATTCATGAGTTACTTGATTAGTTTATTCACTTTTCCCACATAAATAAACGCCGTGAGTATATTTTTTAACCATTCACAAAACTATTCTAATACTTAATAACTAAATTATATTTGAAATTATACTATGAGTTAATTAGATTGGATGATTTTTGTTTGTGAACTTATAAAAATTTGATTCACCAATCTTGTATTGTTAAAAATTATATATGATTTTACTACATAATGACTATTTATATTATCAATAACTTAAAAATAATAATTTGATAAAATCTTATGAACTTATTGACAAACTCACACAATCCGATCTCAAGTTTGAATAAATATTTATACACATACATACAAACATATAATAATATATATACTTAAAGTTAGGTTTGAGATTAGCTCATATGCTAAATAAACTAACATGAACAATTTTATATTATCACTTAATAACATTGTATTTGAATGACTTTTGTGACAAACTCACCCTAGAATTATATCACCTCTTTATGCATTTCATGCTTTGATATCAACGACTATTTCATTTATAAAAATTAAAATTTTTTATATATCTTAAAATAATACGCAGAACATGACTTGAACATGACTTTATGAAATGCAATAAATAAAAAATATCGATTAACATGGAATTTAACACATGTTTGAGAATAAAGTATGAATTCCAATGTTGACATTTTCATGATGTTAATCTATTAAAAAAAAAAAAACCACTACTTGGTGTAATATATCTAGAACTTAACCACAAATACACACACATATATATACACATGCTTCTGTGCACGCATAAATGCATAGAAGCGTGTATTGACCACAAACATCATCAACCCTCCCTATATGTACACTAGTGTTCTTTTTCCATTTTCCAAATCTCTCTCTCTCTCTGTCTCTCTCTCTCTCTCTCATTTTCAAAGTTTCTTTTCTTATTTTGCTGCGAAGAGGTTGTTAATTCTTTGTTGACATAGAAATTGAAAATAAACCTACTTATTATGCCATCATGTTATGAGGAAACTGACATGGGATTGGGGGTGGGGGGCAATGTTTGTCATTGTAACCCCCCAAAAAAAAAAAAAGAATTAATAATATGTAAGGCAAAAGAAAATTACTCCAAACCATACAGGAGATGTGTCGGTCACACCGACACAAAAGAAAAACGTCGGATCAAACAAGGTTGTTTTTGTTATAGATCCCATTTTTTTTTTATATCAACATTATTGGATGCGCTGTGAAAGATTTATGAAGATTGTAGGAATTTTTTTAAAATAATTTTTGAGTTGAAGCTATAGAAGATTGTAGGTTTGTCAAATATTATATATATTTTTAAGGATCATTTGCTTGGCAACTTGGCATACCCAAAAGAGCAGTACTATACATAAAGTTATGAGATACTCAAAAGATTAATGGCATCGGTCAAAAAGAGCTCCAAGGAAAAAAAAACCACCTACTATTTTTAAAATAATAATAATAATAGAGTTTTACTAACTTGTGTCTTTTGGGCATACATTAATAAACTATTTTAGGAATTTTTTAATGAAAAATGAAAAAGTCACTAACTTTTTTGACAGCTTTTTGTAATTCTCCATAAAATGTTTAAAAGCATACATTAACTAGACAATAATAATAAAAAGGTGAGAGAGCAGGTTATTACTACTAATATGAAAAGAAAAGACAAGGGTATCTTTTTCTAGTTCAACCTTCGAATAGGATTGCAGTTAAAACTGGAAAGGAAGGGTCAAAATTTTGTAGTTTGCTATGATTAACCAAATTTAGCTTGGGATTTTGATCTACAGCATAATTAATTTAGATTAGGGGCCACAAAGATGCACGCCAGAGAGCAATTTAAAACCATCATCACACCTTATTTTGCATAAATCAGACCATAAAAAGGACATCGTGTTCGTGATGGTGAACACTATGTGCTTATAACAAATACAAGTGACTCAATAAGAGATACGAACGGAAAGTAGAAAATCAGGAATGGAGATACATTGTGTAAAACCCCCAAACAAACATCTATCCAACTGAGCCCTTTGTAATTGGCTTTTTCTGTTTCACTATTCTTAAATATTGATAAGCATAAATTTATGTCATTGTAAAAAAAAAATATATATATATATATATATATACACACAAAAAGTTTAATTTGATGAACCAAATTGAAAAAAATACAAGTTTTGATATCAATTGATGTATTTAAAAGTACAGTGACCTCAAAATACCAAGTTCTTAAATTTCCTTTTAGCAAAAACTGTTTTCTTTTTGGTAAGGACAAAAACATTCCCGAAGCTTTTGCCTGTTCTTGCTTAATAATTAAGTTCTATGAAAATTGAGAAGATAAAATTGATCAAGTCAAATATATGATTTTCTTCTACAACATCATAATATCACCTCACACTAAGCAAACATGAGATTGAAGCCAAGTGATGCTGTCATATCAGAGCTTGAGATTGCCAGACAACGAAGATGAGTGAAAAACAGAGAAGGTAAACTGGAGCTATCTCAAAATATTACATAAATATCAACCTCTTTAGTGGATCTTTACAGCTAATAAGAGAATAAAACTTACAAAAGATACCAAAGCAATGACTATAGTGGAGCTTGATTAGCCGCAAAAGATGGGGGCCTTCATGTATATACTTGCTTTAAGTAAGATTTGTCGAGGAAAATTCTTAAGAGTCAGTACTCCTAAAAGAATCATAAACAATCATAAGAACATATATCAGTGAATATTACTTGTAACTTGAAAATATAAAAATAAAAATAAAAATTCAAGTACCGTTCAAAAAGAATAATTAATCTTTGGTGGCTTAAAAGAGAGAGATAGAGACTTAAGTGGTTGTTCATAAAGAATTTTAATCTTCACTTTTACTAATTTACTCAGAACTTATATTGACCATTACTAGGGGCTAAAAAATCATGTAATAGTGCAACGTGCATCATAAGATGCTCACTTAATTTACAAATAAGACACTAATATAACTTGTAACACTCATGGACCAACAAATCTAAGCAATTATAAAAGTAAATCATAATCATCTAGATGTTTAAAAGAGGATGTAACAGTTTTTTATGTTAAGAGCCATAAATTTTTATTTTTCATTCATCTATTCATTTTGTGAAAATATTTGCAAGCCCTCTGTTTTCATAGTTTTTATCGTTTTCATCTTCTCAAGCAGTTCTTTACATTACCTTCATATAAAACAAATATATTTTCCAATATATTTTTGTAAGATTACCTCTTTTTTTTTTTCTTTTTTCTTTTTTTTTTTTCCTGATAGGTAATAAAAAATTTATTGAAAGAAAAAGCAAAATAAACAAAAGAGGACTCAATGAAGGACATCCTAGATCATAATATTCTACAAATTGAGATTAAATCCGCTCTACAGATAATTATTGATCCTTAAATGTCCTCCTATTCCTCTCCCTCTAAACTACCAGGAAAACCATTCCATACTCTATTTCTGAAAGTCTTGGAACTTCGGTGCCAACATTGGAGCATGGTTCTCAGAACCGGACCGGACCGTGAAAACCGAAAACCGGGATAAAAACCGATTTTTTAAGCCTAAAGAACCAAATTTTTTGTTAATTTTGTGAACTCCTAAAACGGGGGTTGGACCACACAAACCTGTGAGAACTGTGCGGTCCAACCCCTTAGCAATTTTTTTTTTTAAACAACTTAACACAATTTTATTCTACTTAATTAAATTATCCATCTCTTACAAGGTATTAAAAAAAATTATAATTAAAATCCTTCAAAGATATTCAACTTTACTTCAAAAACTAATCATAAATTTTAATGTTTTCATGGTTATTATTTTATTTTATTAACTTTCTTATTTAATTATTAAATATATGCTTGAAAATCATTAAATTTCCTTTACATATATAGATATATTAGTCAATTTTGCTAGTTTTATAAATTTAATATCTATATTTAGGCTTTAATTAATTATGACATCATCACGGTTCGACCTCAAAAACCTTAAACCTCTCTCTTTTACGGTTCAATAAATGGTCCGGGTCTGAAAACCTTGCATTGGAGGACTCATTTCAGTCTTAGGCATCATCCACTTCACTCCAAAAAGGAACATAACATTCCATAATTCCATAGCCTCTAAACAATGAAGAAGCAAAGGATTCAAAGTTTCTTCACTATTTTTATACATGATTCACCACTTTGCCAACACCAAACCTCTTCTAAATTAGTAAGAATTTTCCCCCAAATTGAAAATAACTCACAAAAAGTTTCCCTAATAGGAACTTTTACCCTTCAAACAACCTTCTGAGGGAAATCCAAGAAAACGACACCTCTCAGCATATCATAAAACGATCAAACACAAAAACACCCATTCTTACTCAACCTCCAAAGCATCTTATTCTCCATACTCATTTGGGCCTGAGTGGAATACAGAGTTTCATAAAAAAAAAAGATATGCAAATGCCTCTAGTTCCTAATCTGGGGCAGATCTCACGAAAGTAGATTTCCATAGAATTTCTCCATTATGTATCTAAATGCAATTTGATAACATAGCAACTTTGTTAGCAGCTAGTTGAAACACCACGAGATATAAGAAGGCTTGCTTCATATCAAGCCAAGAAATCATGCAAGAACCTTGTATGCCTAAGATCACCCACACCAAAGCCCAGTAGCACACAAATATATTGAATGAATCCCATCCAGCTCTAACTGTTTTCTAAAGACCACAACCATAAGGGGGATGAACAGGCTGTGAAGTCCAACTTGCCACCCTTTCTCCATATTTTACTCCCACCAATCTCCTCCATAGATGATCCCTTTCCTAAGTGAATCTCCATAACCACTTCCCCCATAACACCTAATTAAAAGCAGTCAACTTTCTGATTCCCAACCCTCTTGTACGTATAGGCATACTGACAATTTTCCAGTCTACAAGAAGATATTTGTCACCCCTATCCTCCCCAAAGAAACTCACAATGTAATGTATCCAATCTATTAGCAACATTGATTGGCAAAGTGAAAAGAGGCATGAAATAGATAAGCACATTGGACAGTGTGCTCTTAATCAGAGTCAGTTGGACCTCTTATGAAAGATATAATATTTTCCACCATGCCAATCATCTCTCCATTCTATCAATAATGTCAATCCACACAGACCCTGCCTTAAATTGGGATCCTAAAGGAAGGCCCAAATAAGTCATAGGTAATGAACTGACCTTGCAACTGAAAGCCATCGCTAGCCTTTCGACATTGGACATTGTCTCTACCTGCACTATCTTACTTAGATTCACACTTAACCCTATCACCGTCTCCAAAAATAACAATATTAACTCTAGCATTCTTATGTCACTACAAAAATCTGGGTCTATAGCCACGTTTGATATTGAGTTGAGAGGAAGGGATATCGGAGGAAGGGGAATCGGAGGAAGGGGGATCGAGTTCAGAGGAAGGGGAATCGGAGGAAGGGATATCGGAGGAAGGGGAATCGGAGGAAGGGGGATCGAGTTGAAGGAAGGGGAATCGGAGCTAGGAAGGGGGATAGAGTTGTAGTTTGAGAGGTTTTTTTGAGATCGATCGAGAGGTTAGGGTATTTTTTTCTTCTGTGGAGTTGTGTTTTTTTTTTTTTTTTACTTAATGTTGAAGCTGCGTTTAGTGGTTAAACGCAGCTCTAACCATAACCTGAGCTGTGTTTGGTAAACGCAACTCCGAACATATTTGAAAAAGAAAAAAAAAAAAACAAAAACAAAAAAAAAAAAAACGCAGCCTCACCCTGAAAAAACGCGGCTCCAGGGAGGGCTATAGCCGGGTTTAGTAAACGCGGCTCAAAGGCTAACCTAGAGCCGTGTTTTTCAAAAACGCGGCTCGAAGTCTAGCCTGGAGCCGCGTTTTTTAAAAACCCGGCTGAAACTCCATCTTGTAGCCGCATTTTACAAAAACGCGGCTACAAAACGCGGCTAAAACCTGCGTTCTTTGTAGTGTGTGCTCCATCTCCACTGAACAAAAGATAATTGTACCATCTGCAAAAGGCAGATGGGTGACAATTAAGGTATTTCCATTACTCCTCTCCACTGTAAACCTTGATAGACAACCTTCCCCAACAGCCCTTCTCTATCTTCTTATTTAGCACATCCATTACAAGAATGAACAAAATTGTTGATAACAATTCTCCATGCTGTAAACCCCTAAAGCTTTCAAAGAATCATGCAGAACCTGCCATTGATGAGAATTGAGAACCTGATCAAAGAAATGCACATGGTGACCCACATCCTCAATTTCTCTCCCAATACATATCGCTCTAGCAAATATAGAAGACTATCCTAGTTGACATGATCATAAACCTTTTTGATGTCCAACTGGCAGATAACCACGGGTATCTTGCTACGAACTCTTCTATTCATACATTCATTTTCTATCAAAACAAAGTTTAGGACTTGCCTCTCCTCCAGGACCTCCACAAATGCATTTTGCGAAATGAGTATACCCACTACTTGCCTCAACCTATTGACTACCACCTTGGCCAGAATTTTATACAAGCTCCCCACCAGGGTCATGGGTTGGAACTCTTTATGCTAAAATCCCTGGGATTTTTCAAGATAAAGACAATATAAGAAGCATTGAGAATCCTCTCAAAAGTAACTGTCATATGAAATTCTCCCAAAAAAAAAAAACTAAACTCATGACATCCTCTTTAATCACTCCCCAACACCTATGATAAAACTATAAAAGGCTATAATGAAGCCATCTGGACCCTGTGCCTTATCCCATTTCCCATTCATAATTTCATATTCTTTCTAGCCAAAAAAACTTCCTCTTACTCAAAGCGTCTTTCAAGCCACTCGCTAACAAACCCTAAGGTACTACACAAATACATGCAGCAGAAACTACATCTTTGAATGGTTAACTATACAGAAAGGAAGAAGAAAAATAGTCCCCACTGTTAGCAAAAGAGACATTATAGTCAAAGGAAATGGCATTTAACTAAGCCATGAAATATAAAATATTTGATTATTACTTCGCTTTTTTGACAACTCAAGATTTTTGTTCCCATCCGAAAATTCCCAAACAGTTGCTAAACAAAAAAGAGAGGGACAGATTGCTATTTCTTGACATGGTACATATGTGATGGAAGCCTGGAACATTCTAAGTTACCTAGGAACTGAACTGACAAGGTTGGTCAAACTTAAAATTACAAGTTTAGTTTTTTTATAATAAAAAAAATGCGATAAAGCCCAGAACTTTACATATAACATAATCACCAAATGAACAATTTTCTGGCTCCTAAGGTTCCTTATTCGAATCCTCAAATGGGTTTTGAGTGTCATATTTTATCTATGCATTTGAGTTATGATATTGTTAATTTCAATGGTTTGATATGAGAAAAAAAGAACTTAACAGAGTCACATAAATCAATGGATATGAAACAGAGAAAAGGGCTACAAGTTTTGACTTACTAACCTGTGTTGTTGATGTTGTTGCTGTTGTGTTGGGTGTGTGTGTGTTGGGAGTTCTTTGACAACAGCAGCGAGTGATTCAGGGTTAAGACCGAGGTCACAGAGAGCAATGAGAACAGAGAGGGTGTGGCGGTCGAGACCAGTGTCTAGAATGTTGGACATTTGGAATGCCAATTCCAGTGACTCTCTGGCCTTTTGTGCTGCCTCTGGATCCATCTATTATAGATACAGAGTTTTGGGTTTGGGTTCAAATAATAGGGGATGGTTGGAGATATGGGGAAATTTGGATTGTTATCTGTTGTTGTTGTTGTTGTGTTTGAAGATTTCTATTGCTGGAGTGGAGCTCTCACATTTGCTGTTTTCTGGGTTTGGGAAGTGGGGTTCAAAAACCTTTTAAAACACTGACCAGTTCACTCCCCAAACTTTATTGGGTGTTTGGTTGCTAACTTTTTTCTCATTCTCCTTTATTTGGATGGGGTTCAACTCAAAAATTTATAGCATAAGTTATATTAGGTTACCAATTAAATTTAAACAGATTAAGATTATTACATTGACCAATTAATTTTCTCAAAAAAAAAAAAAAAAAACATTGACCAATTAATATACAAATAGTATTAAAATTTTCCAGTATAATTAAGTTTAATATAGTCATGGGTTGAAATTTGATTGGGGAATCTAGTGTCAAGGAGGCAAGGAACTTTATTTTACTTTTTTTTTTTTTTGGAAAGTATTTTACATATTTTGGTTATAAATCAAACTTGTTTGCTTGACTTGTTTTGATTCGGCAATATGAACCTTTTTTTGGTTAAACTATTTTGAAAAATAAGAGAAATAAATTAAAGCTTTTTTTTTTGGTTAAAAATAATTAAGGAGAGTGAGAGAAAAAGATGAATGGCTTATAGTTGTACATAGGAATGTATATCAAACCCACCAATCTAACGAAACCAACCCAACCTAACACCTTAGGTTGGTTTTTGTGAGTTGGTGGGTTGGAGTTTTATTTTGATAGTCATGTTCAAGTTGATAGTTTTTGCAACTACCTAACCCACTATGTGTATAAGTTTATTTTATTACATTTATTTTGATATTTATTAGTTTGATTGATTTTGATATTCTGAGAATTAGTTTTGATAAATTTGAAATTTTGGAATATAATTTAAGCATATTATATGAAATGTAATAATTTATTAAAAATGTATTTAAATAATTGATGAAATTCAAACTTTTTACAAGGCTAAGTTAGTTTTTACACATGTAATGGGTTGGAGAGAGTTAGGAATTTCTTGACACAAGAAGGTTAGATTGCTTTGAATTGGCCACTCAAAGAGAATATTTCAGTATTAATGTGTACTAGTACATTTTGGACATTTTCATTCATGTGCTTCTAAAAAATAAATATAAGAAGCACATAATTTATGACATCTTCTTACTCAATATAAAAACTTTATAACATTTAAAAATAATAATAACCATAAGCAAAGCCAAATTATTTTATATAGCCATCTTAAAATTATTCTCAAAATTAAAATTAAAATGTACATAACTAGGGAGATTTTTTTTTTTTTTTTTAAAGAATTAACTAAGAGCCAATTTCTATTCCAATGCTCGACAATGCTAGAATACATTGAAATTCTATGACTAAACCTAGTAAAAATTTTGGTAAAGTATAATTGTGGGGCCCAAGGGCCCAGAATCCCCGGCCCACCTTTGGGCGGGCCCAGGGCCCAAGCCGAGGAAGGAGATCTCCCCGGATGGTCGGCTTAAAGGTTTCGGCCCTTCCAAGGCCCGAGCCGAGGATACACCTATCCTCGGCGCACCTAGCCTAATCTGGTTAGGGGGGCAGGCTTACTGCAGGTGGTCACATCCATACTTAACTATTCTGCCAGGCCCTCCAGGTTCCATCAATGCTGACAAGACCGTTCACTGAAAAGCCTTAGGGGCAGCAACCCCCGGCATGGGGAAGAACCTGTCTGATGGGACAAGTCCTGAGCCATTAGCCCGGATGGCCAACAGCTGTAAGGCCAGGATCAAGCCCGAGAGAGTATATAAGTCAAAGAACCCCCCTAGTGAAAGGGGGGCCTCCTCGGACCCCAGCCGAGGAGCAACCCCAGACGGAGAGCAAATGAACGAGAAGTCTAAAGAACACCGGCCAAAGGGCCGGCCGGAGCCAAACCCTTTGCCCACTCTCTACAAATTCATTGTCAG
Organism: Quercus variabilis; assembly: GCA_030445155.1. Taxonomy (NCBI): domain Eukaryota; kingdom Viridiplantae; phylum Streptophyta; class Magnoliopsida; order Fagales; family Fagaceae; genus Quercus; species Quercus variabilis. Next base: position 71,921,106 of record CP129448.1, on the reverse strand, counting down.
GGGGCCCACCTCCGAAAAAGGAGCCCCTACAATAATGATTCAAAATTCTAACTTCTAAGTTCTAACCATCCATTAATATTGATAATGCAAGATTCATTGATCCAAAATATATCAAAATGTATGTTTTTTGTTTACAAGATCTTCATTGCAACCCTTTTTTAGTTCTCATCTTCACCAATGATTGTTCATTAATACATGAAATGGGCTAGCCTTTAAGGAGGGAATAAAGCTTTACTTTCTAAAAGAAATTAGATGGGCTGTCGTTATATTATATTTATACGAATGAATTAAATCTTCCTAGGATTATTATAAAATTAAATACTGATGACAATTCTTTAGGTAATCTTGGCGGGTTGGCTAGTGTTGGCGGAATTTTGTGCAATTGTTCAGGCTTATGGTTTCTAGTTTCTCTTTAAACTTGGACTTAGCTTCTAATAATATGTTTCTCAAAAAAAAAAAAAAAAAAAAAAAAAAAGCTTCTAATAATATATATAGCTGAATTATGGCTATTCAACAAGGTCTTATGTTAGTATGGGATTTGGGTTTTAAATTTATTTCTTTAGAGATTAATTCTATTACAGTTATTTCTTGGTTAACTACTAATGATGATTTATCACTGGATGTTGTCCCGTTAATCTCTGATTGCAAGAACCTTATGGTGCGAGCATGGATCATCCATCTACTTTGCATATACCATGAGGCAAATGGATGTACGAATGCACTAGCTAAAAGGGGACAACAGAGCATTTTGGAAGATTATGATACTTGCCCATCTTTTGTATATGCAACTTTTGTTTGGGATATGAAGCACCTCGGGACCTGGAGACCATGTCCTCTGGAGGTTTTTGAGCTTGTTGTTGTATAAACTCTTTTATATATAAATAATACTTTCCCCTTTTATTATTAAAATATATATATATATATATATATATATATATATTCCCAGCAAATTTAGGTTAGTATTTTCATTGAAACAAAGAGACAAAAATAAGATGTAAGAGTGGATTCTAATTAGCTTAACTAATAAAGTTTTTGATAGTTGAATAAGAGATTTAAGGATCAATCTCCACCTACACCAAAAACCATTTGGTGTCTTGGTTTGATGATAAAAAACTATCTTTATCATTAAAAGCGGACGTCTAAGTAAACTCTCTTAAAAAAAAAAATAATAAATAAATAAAGCACATGAAGACATACTATAGTAGCGCCAAGCATTACATTAGACTTTACCATCAGCATTACAAATGTAAAAATTATGGTTCAAGCATGGTAGAATGAGGAAATTGAGTTAACTTGGGCCAAACATAAAACAATAAACAAAATAAAACAAATGGAGTATACCTTATAGTTTTTATATTGAAAATCATCAAAATATAGCTAATGTATTATGTTACATTGAAACTGTACAGTATTTTCTTTCACTTAAAACACTTTGAACAATTGCTTGGACCTGATTGAGAAATGATGCATCAGCTTAAGAGCATCAAAATGAATCTTATAACTTTTTTTCCCAGTTCTTACATAGCTGTTACATGTTTCGTCCACATCGAAATTTTACAACTTGAACTAATAATGTTCCCTCTTTACAAAAAGAAGCTGAAATCTAGTGTTATGTACAACATGATAGCATACAAACGAAGACCAAATCACTACAAGGTTGTGTCCTTGGCACCAATATTCCAGTCAATTGCAAGTAGTGGGATTTATCCAAATTTATACCAGCTAAGCACTGTCAAATCACTGATCGGATAGTATTACGCCCGTTCGAGGTAGAAAACACTTGATTCCTCAAGAAAAAATATTTTGAAACCAATTTTATAGCCACAGGCTTTTCTATTCTTCCATTCCTACTCCTTCAAATGCAGCTGTCATGGAAGCTGATGCCTCTTCTAGTGTCCGCTTCTTCTCAATCGAACTGAAGGCCTCGAGAACATCTCCCACCTCCCAATCATTATAATCTTCCATCCCAATTCCACATTCTAGTCCAGCATTTACCTGGCCAAGAGGACAAGATATTTTGCATTTTAAAAAACAAGAGAAAACAAGATCCATGCCAAGCCAACAGCACATTAAGGGCAATCACTCTACTTTAGATGTTTAGCTACAGATAATCTAAAGCCTAACATGCTGAAGATGCAGTAAAGCAAAAGATATCCTCTATTTTAAAAAATAATTAAAAAAAAAAAAAAAAAAAAAGCGGGTGTCCGAGGCTCTTAGAGCACCTTACTAATCCCTGGGTGAGTGTAATCCTCACACCACACACATTAGATAATTACGAGGAAGAATCCCTTGGGTTGGCCCTAAGAGGTTGACTAGGAGACTTAACTCAGGACCTCATGAATCACATGAAGCTTGGTAATCACTAGACCAACTCCTTGGGATTAGCAAAAGATATCTTGAGTTAGAGAAACAAATATGTATGGAGGCCAAAAAGCAATATGATATGCATCTTATTACAGGCATACATCCCACTCACAAGAACCTCAAGCAAAGTCAACTTACAAATTCATACATGGAATGCAGATAGCATCCTGCTAGTAACTAGCAAAGGAAGAAGTCATTATTTATTCATATACTTGACAAATAAGAAGCCTTTGATCTAAGGGTATCGTCCAATTTATTATGCACAAGGACTTTAGCATGTATGTGTAATTTATACAACGGTACATATCAAGTCATTATCAACAATATTATGCATGCACAAACCTTTTTTTCATACCTACAATCAAATGTTCATATCTATTCTATAGATATATTTATTTATGCAGGAATGTACGACTATAGGCCTGTAAATATCCCAGAAGTGGAGTTTCTTTCGAGTCCTAAACATCAAAAGACAACCTTCCATCAAATGGTAAATTTAGCATAATTTGGCATGCTTCAAGATCCAATGGAATTGCAAGTTCAGAACACACATCAAAGACAAGAAGACTGACTATATTATATTAGTTTGCCAAAAGGACAGATATTCTAAAACAATCGGCATGCCCTCATATCAAAAGGCAGAATTTGTAAAAATCAAACCTCTTTCACAATTTCCTTAACCCGTCTCAGAGAATCAAGAACGCCAACATGAACAACTTTGCCCTTTCGAATCACCCGAATGCCACAACCATTCACCACTTTTCCATCTACTACCATGCAGCCAGCAACGCGACCACTGCCACTGCTAAAAACAGCCCGAACTTCTACTGAGCCAATTGTTACTTGTTCCTATCAACATTAGAGCAACAATTCAACATCAGAATTTCAGTGATAGAAACTTCAAGGTGTTTATTCAAAGAAAAAGCAGTGCATGCACCATATAGTTAATATGTAAAACGGGACATCCCAGGCTTAAAACAAGGTCATGTTACAAATTTCTATAAGGCATTCTATAATGTGTACTCCAAAATGGGGTGTGCACAATGCCGCGGAAAAGGGGGGGGGGGGGGGGTGGCGCTGGAGTGACATTGCTAAGAGCATGTCCAGGCAAAGAGAATTACACAAAGTATATGCAAAATCGTACAGGTACATGCAGCACATACAAATATATGCAAAATAGCAATAAAAACCTAAAAGACCAATAAATTAAAACAAGAATGATTTGCTTCTTATAGGTGCCAAAAATTGACAAGATAAAGGTCAATAATAATGAAGGTAAAAGTGGTGTGATAAACAACAGGATCTGCAAGGATTTAGCAGAGGATAGGCTACTTATAGGAATAAATACAGGAAAATAATTCAAAAAACCAACCCCAGGCAATTGGAGTAAGGCTATGTTTGGTACTTATATCATACATGTGTCCTGTTACATAGACACTTCATATTACCTTTGTGTTTCGCATGGGGAAAAAAGTAAACAGACTTCAACAACTTATTTGTTTCCAATTAAAAGATTAGAAGGTTCAATGAATTTGAGATCTAGACACAGTACAACTGACATGCACATCAAAATCCATGTAACACAACGCATCTTTGGTTTAAAATTACATAATAATAACTCACTTCGACAGGTTCTAGGAGTCCTTCCATTGCATTCCGCACATCATCAATTAGTTCATAGATAACTCTATACAGTCGAATCTCAACGCCTTTATTTTCAGCATAGCTTTTCACAGATCCCGAAGCTTTGGTATTAAATCCCAATATAATGGCATTGCTGGCAAATGCAAGATCAACATCACTGTTGCTTACATCTCCTGTTGTTTGCAAGAGAAACTTCAAAGTGACATTATCTTGTGGCAGCACCTGTAGAGCTTGTCTGACAGCCTCAATGGATCCCTAATCATGATGAAAATCAAGTTTAGTGGCAGGTTCAAAAGGCTATGAAATATACTGTATAGATACTCTCAGTACAAACACAAAAGATGCTTGCAAGTATATGTGTGCAAGCACCATATATTAGTGTTAATCATAATTGATCATGCAACAAATGCATTAATGCATAAAAAGATTTCAGATTTGCATTCAAAAGTGAAAAACTGAATACTAAACAAACATCACTAAAATTAAATTATATGTTTATTCCTCTTTCAATTTTCCACTAATATCAATGGTTTATAAATTAAAAAAAATGGGTAGATGAGGAGGATCAATCAAGTTCTCAAGAAGTGGAAACAAGTGCAACGTTCCCATGCAACTTCAAGTTAAAGGCATAAGAGAGGATGCGGAAACAACGTTTTTGGGTGTATAACTAAAATTTTCCATATGTTATCATTACTTAGGTACTTCTACTTTCACTTAACTACCTAATGTCCAACTTTTAGAACAACATGATGAAATAATTGTAAATCTTATTCAGAAGTGTAGAAAATGAACAAATTAAATGGTATAAACAAACCAAACAACCAATCCAACCAAAGATTTTCAAGTCTTGATTGTTTTTGCAGCCAACTCTATCCTGTGCTTTATAGGTCTACGATCCAGGTAATCCTATCCAATAACCAAACAAATATTTCATGCCAATCAATTATACCATGGACAATTAACCTATTATACGTCCAGTCCTTTCTAGTCAAGCCATTTATGAAGAGCGAATAGTGTATTAGAATATGTCATTTCCAAAACATTATATAATCCTTCCGTCCTTCAACAAAGAGAAAGACAAAAATATGGTGGTCTTCCTAAAATGCCATTTACTTTATGACATTATTGTCCTACAAACTAGTTTGAAAACAACCTTGTCCAACCCACTACATGTCAATTCAAGTAATCATCCATGTGTACTTTTAATCACTTGACGGTTTTAATTGTCATATGACTAGTTTAAATCACTTAATGAGTCATATGATTAAAATGCAAATGGATGGTCATCTAAGCACCACGTAATAGGTTGGAATAGTTGATCAAAAAAAAAAAAAAAAAAGGTTGGAACAAATTCTTCCTCCAAACTAGTTTGAAGAAAAACATTTTCCTTTACTTTATATTGGAGGTGTCAAGTCTTTTGATAGAGCTCGTCTACTTTTTGAAAAAGGTAAGGGTAATATAAGGAATTGAACTTGCAATTATAAATTTTTTTAATATTTGGAGACCTTAAAAAGGAAAACACATACATGGTAAGTTGATTACTAATCAAAAATGGGGAAAAAATAATACAACAAGATTTTATACATTTGTTACAGTAAATTCTACCTTATATAAAGACATAAAATGCTCAAATTATTTGCGCTTTAGCTCTCCTTTTAACCATCATTGACCAACAAAGAATTTTGGTTTCCAGTTTATTTGCAGCTCTCTATAATCTATATTTTCATTTGTTAATCATATCCCCATTCTTCCATGCACTATTATAAATGTCCAAAGGCTTTCCAAGAAATTAACATATGATGTTGAGAATTTGAGTATGATAATTGCACAATGCTACGCACAAACTATTTGTAGGTTCATTGAAAATCCAATATGATGTGGAGATCATTTTGGGGACATACAACCAGCACCATAAAATTTCAATGCTGCAAAATGTTCTAAGGAAGCTTCTGAAATTTCTAAGTTGATGTTCTTTTAATATTCTGCTGACTGTGACATGATCAATTAGTAAACACAAAAATTAGAGTTAATCTATAATCTTACTCAAGAAAGTCTTATATTGTATTAATTATATAATATTATATTTGTGTGTGTGTGTTATATATTATTCAAACTTGCAACATGAACAACCTAGGCTTTCAGACAAGACAGAGACAGAGATAAAGAACAACACACAAAGCTTACTCAACTTTCTTTAATTTCTAGATAAATAAGTATGCATACCTGAACATCAACCTTCATGATGATATTCAGCTGGTGCAAGTCTAATCCAGACTGCTTTCCAGCTGAAACAGCAGAAGCCAAGGAAGAAAGAGTAATCTTCCCATCTCCAGCCTTAGCTGATATACGTTCATCTCTTAATGCCTCAGCACGTGATTCAGCCCTTTCACGTGCAATATCAAGGGAGCCAACAACCTCAAATTCATCACCAGCAATTGGAACATTATTTAACCCAATCACCTGCAAATGTATGGAGAAGTAAAATTTAGAAAAACATTGCACCAAAAGTCAGACAACATAGTGTAGGCATCATTTGAGAAAAAAGAATGCTAAGGAGCTAAAATCGCAACCCCACCAATCCCAAGAAATAAGAAGCTTAAACTGATTTTCAACTAAACACTTTACAAAATATCTCTAAAACTACTTGCATAAAGAACCAATTTGATTTTGCTTGTATTTGTTTCCAATTGTTAGAATAATGGTTAAATGATCAAATTCACCATGTCCTAATAGTTTAAGCTTTTGGGAGAAGTAGTAATTCTTGAGTTTGAACTTTGTTTCCACTCTACATCCCACTTAAAGAATTGAAAATCCCACTTGTTGGCCGCACTTATTAAGAGGGAGTATAGACCCACACAAGAGGGGGAGTGTTAGAATAATGGTAAATGTAAAGCTTTTGAGACAAACAATAATAAAAAAACAATTACACCTTTATGAATGAATGCAACTGATACCAAAAAAATGCTCAAATGGAATAAATTTGAATGTCAAAGATACCAACAAAATTATCTTTTGCATTAATGCTTTTAACAGCACATGATCTCAATCTAATTGTAAGTAAACTCTCTGTCTTGCCTCAATGTGGTTTGAATACACGTTTAGGAATATATTGTTAATTTTCAAAGATCAATCTCGATATCTCGTTCGATATTTATTCTAAAGATAATGTCTCCCTTTCTTAATGAATGCTTAGTACTCAAAGCACTTTAAAGCAATAACATAATGTTCTTCCTATTACATTTTTTATTTAATATTATATATATTTCCCTTAAGAAATAAAATAATTCTTCATTTTTCCCCTCTTTGTTACTTCAGCTTTATTCTTTCTACTTCACTTTATGAACCCTAAACAATTAGCTAATAAAGAAAAAAGCATAAACGATCCCTTAAATGGGTCTATAAACTTTTTTCTTTTGCTAAGTGATGACGGAAATGAGTGGATTAAATGGTACTAATCCCAAGTGCACCTCAAAAGTAGTGAATAAGGATGTGTGCTTATAAGCATCTGACTCAAATAGTACTTCCTCCTTCCACAATAGTCAAATGGAGAATGAGGTTGATGGTTCAAGGCCCACTGAGTACATACATAACTTAGCATCAAAATATTTTACTTTAAATGCAATATTGGAAATAGAAATATTGATTTCTATGGCTTGACTTTGCAAGATGAAGTTTTAATTTTATTACTATATGCTTATTATTTTCTTTTAAAAAAAAAAAAATCCTAAATAATGTGTCCTAACATTTACCTTTTTGGGGGTCATCCAGAACATTTCATAAAGTTTTTAATTTATTACAATATGTTTTTCCTTTTCTTTTTTAAACCTGAATAATGGATCACATTTACCTTTTTTTTTTTTTTTTTTGGGGGGGGGGGGGTGGGGGTGTTGGGGTGGGGGGGGCACCAGAACATTTGATATTTTTGAAGGGCTCAACATCTTTTTCATAAAAAAGTCACAGAAGCCAATTAAGGACAGAAAAATTTATGCGTTGGGGGGGGGGGGGTGGAGGAGGGGGTTCATGACACATTAATAAATACAAATAAAGGGGAAATAAACCTGCACAGGTATAGAGGGTCCAGCTTCCTTCACACGATTTCCACCATCATCAAATAAAGCCCGCACCTGACCATCAGCATAGAAAAACATCACTTAAGGATGGGGTGATGTGAATAACGCAAAAACAACCAAACTAAATAGCTGAGCATGTCAAACTTAATCATTTGGTTACATAAGCACTGAATTATATCTAAAAGAAAGTTTTTGGATTTCAAACTGCCATGTACCAACCTTTCCAAAGGCTTCTCCACAAACTACTATATCCCCTGTTTTAAGAGTCCCATTCTGCACAATAAATGTAGCTAGTGGTCCTTTAGATTTATGAAGACCTGCCTCAATGACTGTACCCTTTCCACTTCTATCAGGATTAGCCTTCAACTCTTGTAACTGAAAGACACATGCACATTGTTAGGATATACAAGAGAAAGATGTCAGAAAAATAGGACAACTATCTGAGAATATTTGATCATAGGCCAAAGGTAAACTCCAAGAGCCCTCCACCTACATACTCTACCACCAGTTTAGTTGACACATTAATATGTGAAATTTTGAACATATAAAAAGAAGACCTTCATTCTTGGAAACATTTCAGCAAGGTAATCCTACAGCATATTTTAAATCTTACTTTGATTTTTGCCTTTTCTGCAAATATCTAAAGGTACATAATGTGTGGGTGAAAGTTTTGTACCTTTATGCCTAAATGTTTTAATGGTAGAGGCGTTGTACTTACTTTTCATGATTTATGAACTTATTTAAAACATTGCCAAGAACAAATTGAATCATTACAACATCTGTCATTCCTGGGCAAAAGACTAGCCCATGAATATGTTTACTCAATCCCCCCCCACCCCCCCAAAAAAAAATAAATAAATAAGGAGATAAAAATGCAAATAACTGTAAATGATGAAAATATGAAGAAAAATGAAAGGAATAAATAAATCTCTCTTACAAGCTTTGATTACCATTGCTAGTAAACGGTGAGATTTTCCTTCTTACTTGATTTTTTTCTTTCAACAAAAAAAAGTTAAGGTTTTTATAACCTATTGTAATAAGAATATCAAAGGCAACAAGTTTGCATTTCAATAACTTCTAACTCACCTCTGCAACAAGCATCAGCGTTTCCATAAGATCATCAATATTCTCCCCTTTAAGAGCGCTAATCTGTTAAAAAGAAATTGAAAAATGAATCAGAAAATGTATAAAGACCAATGTCAGATGTTGTTACAACTCCTGAGCTTCAGATAACAACCTGAACCATTGGGGTATCACCACCCCAGTCTTCAGGCATTAGGCCAATTGTAGAAAGCTCTTGCATTACTCGTTCTGGATTAGCTCCATCTTTATCTATCTGGTGCAATGAAAGAAATATGATTGAGAATCAGAAAGTCCTGAAGCCATGACCACGCAAAGCAATAAGGATTGCCAACTGTTTTTCCATGTTATCATATTTTATCCCAAAAAGAAAAAAGAAAATCATGCCATTATAATTCACATGCCTTATTTATAGCAATCACTATGGGTACTCCAGCGGCTTTTGCATGAGCTATGGCCTCATTTGTTTGAGGACGGATTCCATCATCAGCAGCCACTACAATAATAGCAATGTCTGTCACCCTTGCTCCACGAGCCCTCATTGCTCCAAATGCCTACACGAGTGGATATAATAGATATAATCTAAAGCAAGACTGTACAAGCAAGTTACAGTTCATTAAAACGTAAATAATGTTTATAGAACCCTGAATATGATCCATGAGGCTATCATTTGGGCTGGCCGGGGGGTGAGGGGGTTGGTGTGGAAGAAAAAGTCATTAACACATTTTCTGAGTAACATTTGTACCTCATGTCCAGGAGTGTCAAGGAAAACACATGGCTGCACTTTGCCATCTATAGGAACTAAAACCTTATATGCACCAATTCCTTGTGTAATCCCACCTGCTTCTGAGGCAGCTACCTGCAAATATCTAGCAATCAAGCTTAAATTGAATAACATGTATGACAAGCCACCACCAATAGCACAAAACTCCAATAACATACAAATATCATATAAAATCAAACATGACAAGTAGGGGTTTCTCTAAAATTATTGGGTTTAACCAAACCATAAAAAAGAAAATTAGTATTAAAAAAAAATTACCAAAAAAAACAGAGCCATAACATCTTATACTGCAAAGAAACTGAAAGGAGCATCTAGATGATTAAGCTTCCATATGTACCTTGCTCTTTCGAATATAATCCAAAAGGGTTGTCTGCCAAGCGGGTAGCAATAAAAATGTATTAGCAACCATATCAAAATTTAAGGTAAAAGCAAGAGAAATTAACAGGAAATGGATGCAGGTCCAAACAAAAAACAGGAACGCAAATTGCTAACACTTACCTTCCCATGATCCACGTGACCCATTATAGTAATGACAGGAGGCCGGTCTTGTAGTTTGTCCAGGTCTTCTTCATCAAAAATTTCCTTCTTTTTTGCCATTTCTTCCACTTTGATGGAGTCAACATCTAGGACTTCCACTTCATGCTCTCTACAAATCATTTTCACAATATCTTTGTCTAGTTTTTGCACCCCATCAGGCTTAATCCCTTTTGAGTATAAATACCCAAGAATTTCACCTTCACCAATAGTCAAGTTGTAGGCTAATTCCTCTATCAACATACCTTCTTCAGCAACCTCAAGAATTTCTACTTTGACAGGAGCTGCATCTTTGGCAGCCTGAAGTTTGGCTGCCTTCCTACTTGCTTTAGTCCATTTCCTACCCTTCCTTGCAGCACCAGGGATAGAGACATTAAGTTCTGAAGTGTCCTCATCTGTGTCAACATCTTTGATCATTCGTCTCCGTGATCCACCAGCTGGAGCATTTTTCTTACGATAGTCATCTTTGAACTTTCCGGGTGGGGGGCCTTTTCCTGGTTTTGCTGGGGCTAAAACAGCTTGAGCAATCAGAGGATCAACCGCTGGTTTCTTGGAAGCAAATTTGTCAATCAAAATTGGCTTGCGTTCTGTAGTTTTCAAGCCAGAGTCAGTTTCATCAATAACCGATGACTTTGGAACTGCCCCAACATCCTTCAAAACAACAGGTTTCTTTATTACAGGCTTAGGAGCTACAGAAGGCTTTGCTTGTAATTGTGGTTGTGGTCTCAAAGGTGGCTGAGGTGGCCTTGGAGAAGGAGGGGCTCGAGACTCTACCTTTCCCCGTATCTCCTTTTTAGTCTCCTCTTTCACAATTGTCTTATTAGTATTACCATTCTTAACCTTTACCTCCTTTTGTACAGTAGCGACATTGTCCCCTTTCCTCCACACACTCTTCAAAGTTTTAGAATTCTGACTTGCTCCCGCCGTCAACGTACTATTTGTGTTAGATGGTATAGATTTATTTACAACCCTACTCTCACTCCTACTTCCCGGCTTACTCACCCTCGAAGTTTCTAACTTCTCTGCCTTCTCCAATACCTCTCCAAGCGATTCGATCACCTTATTCCTCTCCTCAACAACCCCCAACTTTCCATCACCATCATCAGAATCCACATTGATTCTTGATGGTTCCCAAGTAGACCCTGCTGACATCAAAACCGGCGTAGGAGTCGGCTTACGTAGAAAACCAACATCACTATCATCACTTTTACCTCCTCTATAGGTGTTACTTTGTTCAGAAACCAAGTCAGTTGCTGCTGTGGCAGAATATTTACACACAGACAATGACACACAATGCCACCTCTTCTTCTTAACCCAGTTCCCTTTTGACAAACAACCTCTCCTCACCAATGAATAGTGTGACCTTTCAGAAGCCAAACTTCCAAAACTGGCCATAGAAGCCAGAGAAACCATTGTTCCTTGCATACTTCCTACTATTATTAACATGGGGGTCTATAAAAAATAGTCCCCAACAACAACCTGAATTCAATCCTTTCTAATTCCTTATATCATATCCTCCACCCTCTACAAATCCCAGGTGGTCAATTAGCTGAAAAGTTGGTATTTTCAGTTCAGAAACAAAGAGAACAAACAAAATTCAAGCTACCCAGAAATGAGATTGCCCCAAACAAACTATATATTTAAATATAAATGACGACACCCAATAATTTAAAAAAGAAAAAAACAGTATTAGTATCTTACCTCTTCCAGAAAGTTGTGATTTTTTTGGTGAGAGTTGATGCAAGACCGTTCTGGGAATCCTATGGTTTTAGATACAATGTTGTCTGTGTGAAGAAAGGCAAGTGAGGAATGGAATTTGGGTACATGTGGATATGGAGAGTTAAGGGGATAATATTATGGTGTGGGAAAGAAGAAGCTAAATTGGGTTGAGAGGGAATATATGTGAAAATCTGTGTGGCTGCTTCTCTGCCTATCAATGTGTAATGTCATGCGATGATAAGGCTGTGCCTTGTTTTGTTTCTAATTTCTATGGTCCATGCCTTTGCGGTTTTTCTTTTTTCTCTTTTTTTTTTTTTCTACTTGTAATATAAAGGTTATTGACGTAACCAGTTTTCCACCACTAGATCAAGGTGATTGATTACAGCCATTGATCTAAGGGAACTAGCAACAGTCCACCTCAACAGTCAAACTCGTGTATTTTTTTTTTTTTTCCTCTCTAATTTATTTATTAAAAAAAAAAATTGACCTTTTTGTTGTTGTTTGAGTAGGCGGTGGAACATGGATGTTTGTTTTGCAGTCTTATGTTACCTCTTCGGTGCCTCCTGCTGAATTGGGATGGGAATTGGATTTTAGTATAAGTGATATTCATTCCAATTCGAAGTAAGAAGTCCATAATAAATGTGAGACAAGGGAACATTATATCATAATATTCAATAATTACTCCCGAAATCAGGGGCAGCGTTATTCTGTATTGAGGGGGTTCATTTGAACCCCCTGACCTCAAAAAAAAAAAATAATAATAATAAAATTATATATATATATATATAATATTTTTTTGTTAATTTAATACATTAATTTATTTTGAAAAATATTTTTGTACACTCTGACTTAAATTTTGCACACTCTTATTACAAGTATTTCCAACTCTAAGAATAAAAAGTCAATACTTGTGAATTGTAAGTATCACTCTTTTTTATAAATTTATATTATATGTGTCAATGTGTCTAATATTAATTGTGCACGTTACTTTTTATTGTAATACTATTTGTGTGAATTATGATGTGTGTGGACGTTTGTGTGTACAATATAAATATAATATAAATTTATATAATTTAATAATTAGGAAATAGAGATGGTTTGTTACATGTGTGTATATTGTTATCATGTTATAATAACTTTTTGCTATAAAGTTAGTAAATTTTAAGAAAAAAATTGTAAGTTAGTGATTGTCCAAGCATTTCACTAGATGAATGAGTGTGGTTGCATTAATAATTAATACGAAGCTAATCAGTTTAGTTTAGTCATTTAGTTTAAAATATTTTATAAAAACAATAACAGATAATAACAACTACATAAAAAAATGTTAGATAAACTTAACAAAATAAAATAGTCATAACCTTATAGCTACCCACATTGGCAATAGATGCTCATAATGAACTATCATATAATAATTTAAAATTTGAAAACTTGTAAAAGAAAATTGTAAAAATTTATATATTATTATTATTTTTTTCCGATAATTCGATATATTTAAGTTCTTTTTTTATTAAAAATTTTTAATGACCTCCATAAACAAAATTTCTGGAGCTTCCACTGCCCGAAACAAAGAACTAGTTAGGTGTTTACACTTTAAAGTAAACTTGTGTTGGTTTGGTGTGGTTAAATGTTTTTGTAAATGTCTGTTTGACATGATTAATTTTACTAACTTATTTTACTATTTAACTTATTTTTATTATTATTTATGGGTTTTACTGCACTTTTTGATACTATTTATAGATCTCACTATACTATTTTAACTAATTTTACCTTTGTTTACAATACTTCAGCAAAAAAATTACAATTTTAGCAAAATAAACTGATCATAAACTGACCCTAAAAACAATAAATTTTCAAACTTATTGCGTGGGAACCTAATGATATATGCTTATTGTGTGTACATTATTGTACAATGAAAGTAAGTTTGTAAGGATGGTGGGTTGGATGTGTTTAGGCCCAAAGAGGTAGTCGGGTTGTTTTGGGCCTATGGTACTCAAATAGATTTGGGCCAGCCAAGCCAAGTATTGAAGAATCAACTCCCAACGTTCATGCCGGCTTTGAGTGCCAAGGAACAACGTTGGCAGAGTAACAGCCATACAGTTTTGCATAAGTTCATGGTGAGTGAGAGTGCTAAACTACTAGTTCGGAGTAGTTAAGAACAGCTTCCAGAATCTGTACACACGTAGGTACATACAGATATATAGTATAGATCTCTCATCTCTGTCTCTATCTATTTGGTATATTCTCATGCATGAATGAATGAAGCTTTTGGTTGTGAACCAGCGCGCTTTCACTGTAATGGCATCACCACTGAGGCTGAGATCAATAGCCCGCAAGGCTTGTATGCGTTGTTATTCTTCTTCTGCTTTGCAATGGGAAGGTGGGATTTCCATGGTTCAAGGAGCTTCCAGAGGAATTGGCCTTGAATTTGTGAGCTTTCTTTACTTCCTCTTTCCTTTTCTTCTTTATTGGAGTTCAACATTTCTATATAAAAATTTACTTAGAATTTTAACATCTCAAGTAAAATGTTAAATTTTGATGGCATTCTATTAATGTTGCATCCTGCCAATGCTAATCAAAGCAAAGGAGGAAAATTAAAGCTTCTTCCTAATTTAGAGTTAATTTCAGTCAACAACTATTATGTGTGTGCATGTTTTGTGATACTGATGTCCAACTTCAATTACCAAAATTAAAGTCAAGGGTTAAGTTCAAGATATAAAAAAGTGGAAATAACCAACTATTAATTTTTTTTTTTTTAATTTTTATTATTCGATAGTTACAATAGGTGAGGGAGGGGGGATTTGAAACTGTATGTCTCTATTGGAAACACCAGAAGGTGTCATTTTAGCTACAAGGCTCTTGGCTAATTAGGTGTTTGTTTTGTTAAAATTAACCATTGTCCTACGTGTGGGATTTTTTACTTTTTAAATGGGAGGTAGAGAGAGGAAGATTTGATCTTGAAACTACTTGCTCTAGTAATAATGATAAATTAATAGTTGTCCCAAAAGTTTAAGCTGTTAGGAAATATGATTTTAATCACTAAATCTTTGTTTTAAAAACATGGTCTTAGGACTTAGAAGTTAGGACCCCTAATTGCCTTGGCATTGCAAGTTGCAGCAAACTCAATACCAAGGGCCCTGCAAAGTGCCAATTATCTCACCAAAGAGAAGTATCATCCCCATTTCCAATCCAGTGCTTAAGAAAAGGCCTAGTTGTATCCTTTAAAGTTTAAACCCCAGAAATTTCTTTCAGCACTAAGAGCTTTGAAAAGGTTAAGGAGACAATCCTGAAGCTAATTGCATCTCAAAACATAGGTTTTTAATCCAAGCAACCCATGGATATCCAGATAGAGTGAATAAGGAGAATATTATATTTCTCATTACTAAGGCTTTTTTCCAATCACCATTTTTTCTAAAACCTAAACCATCCTCCTTGTTTTGATAATTATAAATAAATAAATCCAACTAAGCTTAGCCCCAAAAGCTTTTTCTGAAGCTCCCTGCCACAAGAAAGCACAGAAGTTTTAGTCAATAGCCTTTACGACCTTTGGGGGAAGAATGAACTTTTTGAGTAGTGTTGTGTTTAATATTTTGTACTTAGATTTTTATGCATTGGTGTATTGATTTAAATATTTTCGAAAGTAATGATTTTAAGAGGAGGCTTTACTTGTCAAGTAGTGGAAATTTTCACCTGTCAAGATGTGGAAAAAATTTTCTTGTTCACAAATTGCTTTGGTTGTTTTCTGGTTCTGCCAATAAGTCTGCTGCAAAATTGCTGGTCATGATTAGACAAGTGTTAGATGTCTTCTGGAGGCCACCATTAAGGGTGTATAGGTATAACAGCTGCTAAGTGATTCTTTAATTTTTCAGATGAATAAAAAATCTTCCACTGTGTAATTTTTTATGGCTCCCTCATGAGTTTATGGAGTAGTAGTTACTAAAATTTTTTTTTCAAGTTGTTTTTACAAAGGGAGATAAGTTGTTTAAGGGTGCCAAAGTTGAATGTCTTCAGTTACTTATTATTATCCTCGTGGCTCTTCCATGATCTTATGAGCTTGTACTTTTAGCATTTCTAATTTCTACTGTGTTGCATCCTCACTCTCTTTTTTGTCAGATACTGCTTCATTTTGAGTGTAAATAGTCTGAAATTAATGGAGCATCAGAACCGTTGTCAATATTCATTAAATTAGATATCTAGGTATTTCAGTTGCATTGTTTCTGCCATAATCTGTAGATGCTTGTGCTCTGGTCCAGTACTTCTATTCCTGAATTAAGTGAATTCCTCTGGTGCGACAAGGTCACAGAAATCTCATTTTGTTTTTAGAGTTTGTTTGCATTAAATTGAGATTGACTCTACTGAACCATTAAGAGATAGGAATTAAATCAATGAAGCATTAATTCAAGTAAATCCTTGTAATAATGTGACTTATTTTCTACCTCATATAGGTTAAGCAGCTGCTGGAGAAGAATGAGAAAGGGCATGTTGTTGCTACTTGCCGTAATCCTGATGCAGCATCAGGGCTTCTACATCTGAAAAATAGATTTGCTGAAAGACTTAGCATTCTACCATTGGATCTGACCATTGAAAGCACCATAGAGGTTATGTGACCACTTACTCAAAGGGAAAACTTTTCATTTTGACCTTTCCAAGATGATTTTTGTACTTTTTCAGTTTGGTACCTTTCAACTATCTAAATCTATTAACCTTGATTCAGTAGACCGATGCAATCTATAATTTTTCTTTTCCTACAATCATTATTTTTCAATGATATTGGTTTTGCACTTTTGAGATTATTTGGAAAATTCTTAGGCCTTCAGTAGAAATGCAAAGTATAGAAAAATTGGAGGTCTATTGATAAAGGTGTTGAAAGGTTGTTTAGTTTAGTTTTGTCAAAAAAAAAAAAAAAAAAAAGAAAAGGAAGAAAGAGAGGAGAGAAGGTTGTTGTAAGATTTGCAACTTTTGCTTCTTTTTTTTTTTTTTTTTTTGGATCTTGTCAATGATATAGTACATTAATAGTTCAGATTATAGAATTCCCAGTTATAGACAACAAATTTTAGTATTTTTTATTTACCCTGATATTATGTCACATTTCAGGCATCTGCAAAGTCTATTAGAGAGAGATTTGGTTCTTTGAACCTTCTTATTAATGCATCTGGAATTCTCTCAATACCTGATGTGTTGCAACCAGGTACAGCTTGTTTCATTGTTTGAAGCATGATTTGCAGACTAGTAGTGGCTTTGACATATGCAACAAAATTTCTAGTTGTGAACTGAAACTAAGATATTTTGTTACATTATTTTCATTTTTCTATTAAAGCCCGGCAGTCAATCATATTCTTCTATTTGCAGTACAGAAACAACATTGACCAAAGTAGAGAAATCATCTTTGCTTCTTGCATACGAGATTAATGCTGTTGGTCCGATTATGGTGATCAAGGTATGCTCATTAAAAATTTTCATTTTATTACTGTGTTTGATGTTGAATAAAAAGGTTTTAGTAGACCAATGACTGCATCCTGTTAGGTGTGTTTGTTTCATTAAGTTGGAACAAAATCTCTAAAGAATATTTTTTGAGTGACATTCAATGAGATGAAAATGTAGTCCATCATTTGCTTGTTTCTCCATAATGGGAAAATACAACCCATGAACCCGTACAGGATCAAACTGTTGACCTTGCCCTCCGCCCACCAAATGTTCCATAGACCATTGAAAGGATGATTCTGTTTCTGTTATATATTCTTAAACAAAAGAGTGGAAGAAGACTTCTTCACATTGTGGGATTGGAAAGACATCTAGATCTAGCATGAAGAGATGCATATAAATCAACTAATCTCATGTTAATTGTCACTATTGCTCTCCACAGATAATATCTGGATGCAGAAGCTGCTTCTTTATTAACTGCATTCCCCAATAAACAGTGTAATTGTTTTCGCAATAAGCCAGTTATTGGAATGTTTCTATTGGAAGTTTTGATTGCAATTGGGCTTGTTTAACTACTATTTTGTTTAAACTTCTTTGAGACTGTATAGCTTATAGTATAACTAAAAACTGCGGTGTGTGATTTGTACTAGCAGCATATGTGGCCGCTCCTAAAGGTTGGCAGAGGCTCTGGGACTGAAAGGGATGTCGCGGTTGTGGCCAATTTGAGTGCCAGGGTGGGATCCATTGGAGACAATCACCTTGGGGGTTGGCACTCCTACCGATCTTCAAAGACGGCCCTTAATCAGTGTATGAATTCTTCCTTGAAGTCTTAACATGGACTTTCTAGTTCAAACACTGCAAAATTGAATTCGACTTCTAAAAGGAAAAAAAAGAAGAAGAAGAAAGGAGTTGATCCTTGACCACTTTGGTTTAAAGCTGCAATATGAATTAATAGAAGAGATCATTTCTTGAGCACTTCTCTACGAACATTACCTCAAGTAGTTGGTATTTTCAGATCTGAAGCATCCTTTTCAATGGTTCTAGTTGAAACTTGAGATAAGAGCCTTATTTTTTTATGTTGTTTTCTATAGCTGTTTAAAAAGTTGCACCAACAGGGCTACTGTCATATGTTTCATCCACATATCCCCATTCTTTTATTCAGATAATTGTTTTGATACAAATGCCCTATTTAAGACATGTCATTGAACATTTTGGGTATTGTTGTATTGGTAAGCTCAATTGCAAACATGTATCAATAACCACATTGTCAAAAGAGACAAAAACAAATAAATAGTGGTTCTGACTGATGAACTATTATATTCTTTTCAACTGATGCTTGCAGTGACAAAAACTGTGTCAGTGGAGTTTGCACGAAAAAAGGATCCTATTATATGCATTTTGTTGCACCCAGGCACAGTGGACACTGATCTTTCTAGGCCGTTTCAAAGAAACGTTCCAGAAGGCAAACTATTCACCAAAGAGTTCTCAGTTCAGAAGCTCTTAGGCATCATCAACAATGCAAAGAGACATGACAATGGCAAGTTTTTTGCCTGGGATGGCCAGCAAATTCCTTGGTGATTGGTCATATTCATTATAAGCATGCAATATTAAATAATTATATTTGAGTTTGAAATTTTTGGTCATTAATCTCAGTCTTTTTTTTATTAATTTATCTTATCTGTTAATAAATTAAGAGAACTAGTGACTATTCAATTTCTCCCCTTGTAACTCCATTGGTTCTCTGTTTTCTACTCTGATGTAATTGCTTTCAGAAAGTAATGGCACTTTCTTGTTGTTTTCAAAATGTGTGCAAAAAAAAAAAAAAAAATCAGTCTTATGGTTTTTTGGGTAAACCTTACTGACTGATGATACCAATCACATTGGTGGCACAAATGAATCAGCTTATAGACTAGAAACTTTAACTTAATAGAATATTCGTATATCAGAATTTAATTCTATGATTGGATTTTTTTGGTTAAACTTTTCACTCGGTAAGGATTTGGTTATTCAACTTTGATTGTTGTCATTGTCCATGTTATATTGTTCCTAGCTTGGTGGACTCATTTTTCTTGTTAATTGAAAATAAATCTGTTACTATAGCTGTGAAGCACATTTAAGATGATTTTTGGTTTCTGTTGGGCAATTTCTGTCACTACTAAAACATTATTGAGCTAGTAATGATGGCCCTCTCTCTCCCCCATTACATGGACACGTGGTATTCATTTGATTTTTAAGTGGTATTCATTTGATTTTTAAGTGTAACGTGTCTTACATCTAAAGAAAAAAAAGGATAAAATTAGAGGATTCAATGAAAAGAGATCTTATTCCGTTGAAATATTCTCTTCATATTACCTATCAAAAACAATATATTCTCTTCATATGGAAAATTTCAATTATTTGAGTTGATCCTAGGCCTAAGTAAAGGGCCAATAACCTTATGGGCTCTTGTTAAGTCACTTATGAAAGGGTCCATTTATTCATATATAACGTGACAGAAAATTGGTTTCTTACCTATAAGAAAAATGTCTCATTTTGCAACTTGTTCTCAAACAAAGAAAAAAAGATAACCTAAGATGACAACAACCCTTAGGGTATGGTTTTGGAACACTTTTATAAACTCAAAAGATGTTCATTTTTCAAGCTCCCACTGAAAATTAGGAAACACAAAATCAACAATTAGGATCCTCTAGAACTTTTATATGTTATAAATAATATAAGGTTTTACAAAAAGAACATCAAAAGAGAAACTATGGAAGAAGAAAGCTATATTATTTACCCGTTACTCCCTTACAAACGAATACATCTACATATATAGCAAAAGTCGTATGAAAGAAGTCAAACTAAAACAAGATAAGAAATAATCACCTAGTACATGCATACTTGTCTAGCTATCATGAAAATTAGAAATAAGAAGAAAATAAGGACATTAGGTGTCCCCACAATAAATATATATATATATATATATATATATATTAACTTTTTTATTTTGTTGTGTAGCATGAGCTGGTGGTATAAGATATTCTTTTACTATTTGCAAAGATCCTCAATGCTTTTTGCATGCTTATCTTATCCCTCTTATGAACCTATAAAAAGATGTCATTTTTAAGATATATATATTTATATATATATATATAGAGAGAGAGAGAGAGAGAGAGAGAATAATACATGATTTGATCTTAAAAATGACATCCTTTTTTAAGATCATGGTGCCTCATGAAAAAAAACTTCCCTACTTTGTATTAGAAGCTTGGGCTAATGAACCTAGTGACCATTTTTCAAGTCCAATGTCCCTCTCCACCCACCAAATTTTCCAAAGACCATTGGAAGGATGATTTTGCTTCTGTTATTATATTCTTAAACAAAAGAGTGGAAGAAGACTTCTTCACGTTGTGGGGTTGAAAGGCATCTAGATCTAGCTTGACAAGATGCACATAAATCAGCTTATCTCATGTTAATTGTCACTATTGCCCTTTACAATTAATATCTGGATGCATAAGCTTCCTCTTAGCTAACTGCTTTCCAATAAAGTGTAATTGTTTTTGCAATAAGCCAATCGTTGGAATGCTTCTATCTGAAGTTTTTATTGCAACTGGGCTTTGTTTAACTACTATGTTGTTTAAGCTTTTTTGAGGCTGTATAGCTTATAGTATGACTAAAAATTGTGGTTGATTTGTACAAACAGCATCCGTGGCCGCTCCTAAAAGTTGGCAGAGGCACTGGGACTGAAAGGGATGTTGCTGTTGTGGCCAATTTGAGTGCCAGGGTGGGATCCATCGGAGACAATCGCCTTGGGGGTTGGCACTCTTACCGATCTTCAAAGGCTGCACTTAATCAGTGAATGAATTCTTCCTTGAAGGCTTAGCATGGATTTTCTTGTTCAAATACTGCAACTAAATTTGACATAAGTTTTTTTAGTAAAAAAGGGATGTGATCCTTGAGGTCATGCTCTTAGAGACGTGCTCAAGAAATACTGAACATGTACATATTAAATAAAAATGTGTCTATTGAAGAGTCATAGTCCTTTGTATATAAATACTTGTTTCTATTTATTTGGTAACTTCTTTTCAAACTTCTCTCTTTCATTTTTCTTAGAAACACGAGAAACCTGTAGATCTTTTTCAAAATTGCTATTTGTAGAACTCAATAAATATGTAGTTGTATCCTATAGAACCCAATAAACCTTACTAATTGAGGATACCCTTCACATTGAGGGCACAAACGAATCAACTTATAAACTGGTAACTATACTAAGCAAGATCACTTCAGTTTAGACAAACCTTATACAAAATACAACAACTACAAAACCTTAGTCCCAAAATTTAGAGACGGCTATAAATTCTGGATAGATTAGATTGGGTCAATCACATGAATTCTTTTCCTCTATTCTATTCTATCTAAAATCATGTTCTCTATTATTTCCTTAATTGACATTTTTATTTTATTTTTTGGTATCAGCCCAATTTGGATGGAAATAGGAGGAGGGGAGATTGCAGATTTTATGGGGATGACCACTTTATAGTATAAAATGACTAATATATCCTTAACACTTATAAGAAATTACAAGTGTTCTAATATATGAATTTATCTATCATTAATAAGAGCACAAAGGTAGAAGTATGTGGTTTTCTTTTCTCTTCTTTTTGCAAACCAAACAAAAGAAATATACAATGCTCACATTTTCTTCTTTTCTTTCTTTCCTATATCCAAACACATCAATAGAAATATTTTGTTTTCTCTTTCCTCTTTCTTCCCCATTTCCTTTCTCTTCCCTTTCCCCATCTACAACCAAACATAGAGTAAGTGCTGCTTCCGCCTGTCCCAGCGAGTCCCCTATGACCATCCGCACTCCTAATTTCTGTAATTGGGCAAAGATGCCCCCATAAACATTTATTTTGTAGTTAGGTGCTGACCACCGTGGATTCACTCTCGTCATAGGACTTGGAGGTGCTATATTAACCAAAAGACAACAAACAAAGTAAACAATACACATAAAAAATAAAAATAAAACTAAAATTAAATAGTTTTAGAGTCAAATCAAAGAGTGAACTGAAGAGTGTAAATGTAGTAGACAAACAGACTCGACAGAGAGTGAATGCAAGAAAAAGTGACATGACAAGAGTAAAATAAATTTTAAAACATAAACAATAGAATATAATTTATCAAATGGACTATTGCAACGCTACTTAACAATAGAATCACCTTTTCAGCACCCAAAAAAAAAAAAGAAAAAGAAAAAGAAGAAGGAATCGCCTAATGCAATAGTCTTAACCTACGTAAAGAAAACATATATGACTCATAACTCAATGAATCTATTCTAACTAAGGGCCATTTTGTTTTTTAATCTCAAATGCATATTTTTACATTTTAAATAACATTATATTCACTTATATGTATTTTAAAAAATTACAAAAATCACATTTCAAACTACTCTACCAAACACCTTCAAATGGTCCAAACTAATATTTTTCTTTTTGAGAAGGGTAATATTAATTCATATGGAAAACCGGTACCAAATATCTTTTTTTGTTAATTCGGTACCAAATATCTTGATTCAAGCTTAAAATTTCACAAAAAGATATGAAAATTTATCATATTTTCCAAGAAAAGAGTTTTGTTTTACCTGGGGCTAAGAGATTTATATTAAAGAAAATATGAAATTTAATTTGCAATTTTAAATTTGTCCAATGTCGATTTACATGCAAATATTTCATTTTGAGTATTAAAATTTTAAAAAATTGCATTTTAAGGAATTGCATTAATTAAATTGGTTTCTTCCAATCGGTTATTGGATGAATCAGTTTGATGTTTTATAGGAATCTAAAATCTCAAAAGTAGCTTACTTTGACCAAGTTGCTCAATAGTCAAATTAGCCCAAAATTCACCCAATCCCCATATACTATTTCATTTTAACCAAATAACCTTTCAAGGCTTGAACTGGAAATTTTGCACGAAAATGGAAGGCAGAAACAAATTTGGTATTGACACCTATCACCTTCCCTGAAACTTGGACCTATTTTTTAGTTATAAATACAATTTTATCTAATTTAAGTTTAGAGGAATTAAACTTAGGAGAAACTCTTTTTCGAAACACATCCACTCACCATTAGGGAGAAGGACCAACATCTTAATTATCTTGATCTCTCACACACTCACTCACTAGTTGCCATTGTTGGTTAACTGGGTCTTGGTGTTCACAATGGCAAATATCTAGCAGTTTTTCTGTTGGGTGCAAGCACCGTGTGGGTCCAGCCCACATGCTTGGGTCAATGC
Source organism: Quercus variabilis (assembly GCA_030445155.1). NCBI lineage: Eukaryota > Viridiplantae > Streptophyta > Magnoliopsida > Fagales > Fagaceae > Quercus > Quercus variabilis. Next base: position 71,897,223 of record CP129448.1, on the reverse strand, counting down.
TCATTAAATGAGCTTGCTTCTTCAAGCTTCCAAGGTCAGACTTCCATTCCTTGGCGTGTGAGACACGCTGAAGCTGAAAAAGAAGAAAAGCAAGAAAACAGAGGCCATTCGGCCTAGTGAGGTGAGCTGAAGAAAAGGGAGCTATTCGGCCTGTGTGTGTGAGTTCCAGAGAGAGCAAAACACAAAAATATTTCAGCCATTTGAGAGGTGCAATCCGAATGAAGAAATAGAGAGAAACACAATGAGAGTGTGAGGGAGTGAAAAGAAAAACGAGACATTTTTCTTTGCTTAAGTTACACACAAAGAAGATAAATTAGTGGAGCTTTCATGAAGTTTTTGAGTGCTACAACTATGAAGAGTTGGAGTATTCAGAGAAAGATTTTGCTACTGATTTTGTGGTGAGATTGTATTTACTCATTGAGATTTATTTATTGTATATCTAATTTATTGTGAACTTAAGTTTAGCATAAACTTAATAATTGTAATTTCTATTTTATAGTGAATATTTTTTAGAGCTGTCCCGTGGTTTTTCCCTCTACACTAAAGGATTTTCCATGTAAGTTTTGTTGTTCTTGTGTTATTGTATTTATGTGGTACTTGCTTTTTTTTTTTTTTTTTTTTTTTTTTTTTTTTGTTTCCATAATATTGGAATTGCTTAGTAGTTATATATATTTTAATTCACATATAGACATAGAGGGGATTTGGATTTTTACCCCAACATTTTCATGGAGAAAATCGGAAAGAGTTTCTCATTAGGGTTATTGTGCCACATTAGTGTTCTACATACAATGCACGGAAGTGCTATTGCTTCCCACATGGTGCATGTCATATGCACAATGACACCACGATATTTGGCTAATATCGATAGGGCCAATCACACTAGTGGGTAAATGCACAAAATACATATTTTAGGTCACGTGTACGTAGCTTTTTCGTTAGGCATACGCACGTGCCACATTGCCAAGATACAAGGCATGAATGGAAATTCTCAACAAACTTAATTTGACACTACTTGGATAGTTGGATCCTCTCTCATAAAATGGATTGAAAAATTGGGTCGAGGTTGACATATCATTTTTTTAACAAATATTGGTATATATCCAGACTTCTTTGAGTATCTGATTATTTTTTCAAGTATATGTAGTTACCCCGTTCTACACATACCAGATCATTATAAAGAAGAATCCTATGAAGATGGCTCAAGATACTGATAAGAGGTTTCAAACTCAGAATCTCAAGAATATTGTGAAGCATTAGGAACTGCTAAGCCAACCCCTTGAGGTTAAGGTTGCCACATTATTGAATGAACTACCTTACGAAATGTTGTGTGAGAAACTCAATGTGCTTCATATGAATAGCTACAAAACTATCATGTTAAGCCCGCATGTTGAATCTAAAGTACACAATGAAATACTTAAGTAAATTACAAAAAAAAATAGACAAGATAATGGTACATTAAAATGGCCTTAAGCAAGTTAATATGAAATTAAAAGAAAATTATTACCTAAAACAATTTTATCAATCACGCTGATGTCAAAGATAATAGTGCTAGGGCGTCGAATGTTGCAGTTGCACTAGTTTCTAAAATTGATTGAGTTGGTGTAGAAACATCATCACAAGGATTTGTTTCTTCCATTCTAACAATATCAAACTTTTTCATAATTTTCTTGACCATTAAAAGTTTTTCGAACTCCCTCTAACTCTTTTGTGACCTCCCTCATTGTAGGACGTCTCTTCCCATCCAATTCTAGGCATCTTTTTGCAAGCTGAGCAACGACCATGATCTCTTGTATATCATCTTCCTTCTTCACTCTAGCATCGAGAATATCAAATAGAAAGCCCTCTTCCATTGAAAGGGTGAAATATTTTGCAAGACTCTTTCTTTCTTGTATTCTCACTAAAGAGATTGGTTTTTCACCAGTTAAGAGTTCAGCAAGGACTACACCAAAACTATAAACATCACTCTTTTCTGTTAATTGGCTTGTTTGGAAATATTCTGGGTCTAAATACCCGAAAGTGCCATATACTGTTGTTGTTAGATGAGTTTGGTCAATGTTCACTGACCTTGAAGTCCCAAAATCTGCTACTTTTGCTCTGTACTTATCATCAAGGAGTATGTTTGTAGATTTTATATCTCGATGGTAAATAGGTAGTGAAGCTGCTGAGTGTAGATAAGAAGGAGCTCCTGCAACTTCTTTGGCGATCCTCAAGCGCATATCCCAAGTCAATGGAAACTCTTCACTTTCTTCATGGAGATATTGAGAAAGTGTTCCCTTTGGAATGAACTCATAAACTAGCAAAGGAATTTCTGTCTCTAAACAACATCCAACTAACTTAACCACATTTCTATGGTTGATTTGGGAAAGAATGATAATTTCATTAATGAATTGTTCAAGATTACCCTCATCCACAATGTTGCACTTTTTAATTGCGGTGATACTTCCATCAGTTAACATTCCTTTATAGACCATACCTTGCCCACCTTTTCCAAGTATTCTACTTTCGTTAAATTGATCAGTTGCCTTTTCCAACTCTTGGGAAGTGAATAATTTTGTACGTTGAATATTATGTTCACTTGAAGATAATTGTTGTTGTAGCAATAAACCACCATTCCTTTTGAAGAATCGTTTTTTTAACTTGATTTCATTTCTTTTCTTTTTCATTTTGTATAGCCGCCACATGATAATGAGTAGAACTAGCCCTCCAATATTGCTTGTACTGATTTCTGCTCAAGTTATGAAAATAAAAACAAAATATTTTAGTGATTTAAAGTTATGCAATTCAAAAATCTTAATAAATGTTAAATAGATTTTGTACACAAAAAAAAATCCTATATCTTTTAAAATTTGCTACAACAATATTTCCAAATTAATAATTTTTTTAAAATATCCAAAAACACCTAGTTTCTTTATAAAAGAAACGATATATGTTGTACACTTCGGAACTTGTATTTCATGAAACTAGTAGCAAACAGATGCGATGGTCTCCTGTGTTTCACCTCCCCATGTAAGGACTTTAAGATTGTGATTAAGAACACAAAGATAAGGACTTTAAGATTGTGATTAAGAACACAAAGATAAGGTACAAGACTGAAAAACAAATCAAACAGACAAGGCTTCAAGTTTGGGTTTACTCTTAACTTCGTCAAAATTTCCCTAGTTATTATTCGAATATATTTAACATGGGTACCCCAAACTTACATGTGCTTAAACACCAAATAAGGGCCTGCATTTTTTTTTTTTTGGGTATGGGAAAAATAAAATGAAAGAAACCAAACCATGAAAGATTGCAGTCACATTCCTAGGGAAGAAACCAGGGTGTGGGAAGTTGGATTTTAAATATGGTGGGGGGATACAAACTTGCAATTATTTAGTATCAACAAAGAAAATACTATTCCCCCAAAAAAAAAAAAAAAAAAAAAAAAAAAAAAAAAAAAAACTAAAACTGCTATATGCTTCTCATTTAACTAGAAACTTACAAACTAATTTAACAAGTAACATGGTTAATGCCACATTAATATTAATAAATAAATAACCAAATTATTATCAAATTTACTTTAAAATGTCAATGAATGTGATTAGTGTCATATCAACACCATAATAAATAAATCTCTTAATTATTTTTTTCTTTTTTATAAAACCAAAATTTGAGAAAATTTTTATAAAAAAATTGATAATGCTTACCTTGTAAAATTTTATAGTTGACGTGGCATCATTTTAAATAAATTCTCTTGACCAATCAATAAATATAAAAATAAATAATAGAAAAGCCCCAAAATTATAGCTTTGGGTCCTAAACAGTAAATAACTAAAGCCAAAAATTCTAAAAACACAAGTTTTTTGAAAAAAAAAAAAAAGAACCAAATTTTCACAATCGTATTTTGAAGTTTCAAGTTAAAAAAAACACAGGCACAATATCTCATAGGACACAGTCACACTTGATCTTACAATGCATATGGCATAGTCACATTACCGTACATAAATTTTATGCATAATTTTTCTATTTGTGTATCAATGGTCAAAACTAAAACATCTAATACCAAGGTCAGCTTCTTTTTTTTGGTTTCTCAAAAAAAAAAAAAAAAAAAAAAAAAAAAAAAAAAAAACCTCTTTTAATAAGCAATGTAGATAATTTCCTGAGTTTTCCTAACTGTAAGAAAGCGTAATAATTTTAGTCATATATATATATATATATATATATTCTCATTGGTTTTTTTTTTTTTTTTTTTTTTTTTTTTTTTTTTTTTTTAAACAAACACACACAAGTGAGAGGGAAATGAGTTCTAATTTCTAACACAAAGGCACACCATAATTGTAATCAAAAGTCATGGTAACTTTTAAGGGAGGGTGAAACAAATTATATTACACAAAACATACTCTCTTAAGCAATGTGAGACAATTACTCATTTTTTTTTTCTTTTTCTTTTTTAAGAAATAAACACACACATATATACTCTCACTAGATGATGATAGTTTACAAAATATTTTATACATTTTGAATATTGTCTGAAATATGATTTTTATTCTAAAGTTGATGGTTTATATTAATCTTTCGAACTAAATATTTTAGAAGATTGACTATTAAGAGAAAACAATTTAGTTAATTTACTAAATTATATAGAAGAACTAATCTCTTTCTGAATACATGTTTTACTAACAATATTTTATGGATAATTATAGTATACTTCCAAAGTACTATAAATATATATTGTCTTTTTAAATATAATTGTAGGATTTACTAATTAAATTCATGGTAGAACTCACAATTCATGTGAAATGGGTGAGTACGTACTTATGGTACTCTCGAAATATTAAATAATTTTTCATATTTTATTAACAATACATGTCAATGGCTTTTTATAGAAAAAAAGTTTCTTATAAAGAAAATTAATTAGATTAACCATATTATCAAGTGAAAAAAAATGTTAGCAATATGTAGTAAATATTATTTAATTTATATTTAACTATAAGAAAATGTTTCACTTAGAGTTGCTTTATAACCAATAGAAAATGTTATTCTAAACCAGTCCCTCCTCAATCCTTACGGCCCTAGGCCAATCTTGTATATTAAAGTTAATTTAAGGCTAAAAAGTTACTGCCATAAATCATTCTATGTTGGGCTTTGAAAACTTCTGCATCTGGGTAACTTTATTAAATACACAATTTAATGGTGAGATTTTCAAAATATGAATTTTATATTAAGTTATTGGGTGATGTAATATTACTTATAGGCAAGGACGGATCTAGGTGAGGGCCCAAACCCCTCCTAGGTCCAAATTTTTTTTAAGTAGTTTAATTTTCAGAAAAAAAGAAAAAAGAAAAAAAAAAAAAAAAAAAAAAAAAAAAAAGAAGACTTGGGCCCCCCTTACTTTGTAGTTTGGCCCCCCTCCAAAATCATGAATCATCAACCTAGCCTATGTAAATCTTTAAAAAAAAAAAAAATGTAAAAAAACAATAGTGTTCTATGTATTAAGAAATAATAGTGTTTTGTTTCTTTTTTGTTTTTGTTGGTAGATGATTACATCTTAATATATTAAGAAACAATGATTTTTGTGGAGCACTAACGAAAAAACGAACACCTAAATGAAGACAACATAAAAATGTAGTGTGCATGTGGTTTAATTAAATAGAAGAGAGAAACACAACATAAAGTTTTGTGGAGCACTAACAAAAAAAATGAACACCTAAATAGCATTGACATCACATATTCATGTGTAGATTTGATCATTTTTGTAGCTAGATGGATGCCAAGAGCTTTGTAGCTCAACTAATTGGTATTTTCTAGTATATATATCCATAACATCTAGGGTTCAAATTCCCACTCCCCTAATGTAGCTATTGAAATATCAAAAAACAACTAGACTGGTTAAATTTAATTGTCTTGGAAAAAGACAATATTGTTTATTTTTTCATTGGTCATGGCAACCAATTTAGTTGGGGAACTTAATATACTGCAGCTAAGTTACAATATTTAAGTTTGACCTAATCTATATCTATATAACATATAATAGCCAAAAATGTTAAACTATTAGTTTACCTTCTAATATTTTGCCACGTAAGTTTTGATAGTCCCACAATTTTACATATTATTATTTTTATTAATTTATTTATTTGGTCAAAATGAGAGTTTTAAACCAACTACTACTCAATAAACTAAAGAGTTTTAAATCAATTACTACTCAACAATTTGGAGAGTTTTAAACCAAACCGACCAACTATAATGTATATAGAGCATCACACCAAAACCTTTTATGTGATTTACCCTCTCTTTGCCCTTTTTGCTCTTTTGTTTCCACAAACCCTTCATTCTCAATCCTCAAGGAGTCAAGGTACCTTTTATATGAATTTCTCTTTTATAGTTACTTTTGCTTTTCTTTTTTTTTTTTTTTTTTTTTTTTTTTTTTCTTTAATACTATGTGCTTGTGTTTTTTCATATTTTTACTTCCATTATCGAAATTTCTAGACACCATGTTTGATTCTAGAAATTTTTTTTTTATTTTTTTTATTTTTTACATTTGGATTAGATGCTAAAAGATTTTTTTTTTTTTTTTTTAAAGAACCAAATGCTAATAGAAAGTTAGAGATAATGAATGCCACCAAAAATTTTTATTCTCATGTTTGACTTCTTAGTTTTGTTAAATGATAAAGTATTATTATTGTATCAATCAATTTGCTTCCCCCCATCCCGCCCCCCTTAAAGCCTTTGTGGAACTTATAAATTTTTCTTTCGTCATTAAGTTGTTGTATTTTGTTGTCCCATGTTTCATAAAAGTTTAAACATGGTAGAAAAATTATAGTATGCCTTTGTTTCATTTTATAAAAAAGTCACAATATGATTATTTTTTCAAAATATGTATATATCTTTGTTTGGTATTATAAATACTAATTTTCATTTATTTTTAACTAACGGTAGCATTGAACATAGTAAAAATATTTAACAATCGTTACCTAAGGTATAATACTCAAACACGAACCCTAATTGGTTTAAAAATTTCTATCTAAACTCACTAAACTCATTTAAAAATTTTCAAACACTTACTATTGTCCTAAGGTCAAGTCATCCAAAAACCCATTAAATACGCCTCTAAGCATGTGCATTGTACATGCTCAAAGACTCTTCTAAGGTTAATAATTTGCATTTATTATAATTTGAATTTAAAAAATTTTTTTTTAAACAAATAAAAATGTAAACTTTAAGGATAAGTAGTAACTATAATTTCTTTTTGAATATCTCTAAAAAAAATAATTTCTTTTTTGAACATGTTTTTGAAAGTGGTGTAGTGATATAGAGAAAAGTTTGGATAGGAAAAGTAAAATGAACATGAGAAAAAAGAAGGCTAAATTTTAGGAAATCTCTTAGTTTTTTATTTTTTATTTATTTTTTAAATTGGGGGTTTTTTTTCTTTTATTCGGATGAAAAGAAATAAAAAAAAACCCTAAATTTGAGGGAATAAAAAGATAAATGTGAAGGAAAAAAAAATCCTAAATTTTAGGAATTCTATTTTTTAATTCAAAATGAAATTTGTTATTTAACATTTATGACTCTATTTCTAAGAGAAGTTACCTCTCATTAATAAGGGTATTTTTTAACCACATAAAAGTTCAATTCAAAGAGGGGAATCCTCTTATAGATAATTAGACTCATCACACATGCTTTGCACGTGTAATAATACTTTTATTCTTTATTTGTTTTTTTTTTTTTTTTTTTGGTTTAGTGTTATAATGCTTAAAAGTGATATATAAATAATTGTGTGTATTTTTTTTAAGGAGGTAAAGTAACGTGGAATAATGTTTAAAAATTAGATAGAGAGCCGTAAGAAATTGAAACCCAATGGGACAATTGAATTTATTGATTGAGATAAAAATTGTGATAAGTAAAAAAAAAAATTGAGATTTGAACAAAAGAAAGATAATATATGTCAGTATGGATGGATAAGGATTTGTGATAACTATATAGAATTTGGATAACAAAAATTTTTGGAATGTTTTAAAGAATTAAAAAAAAAAAACCATAGAAATTATAGGATAAAAATGAGAAGCTTTCATTTTTTACATGAGGTAGGTTTTTTATAAAGATAATTGAAGTATTTCAATTCAAATAGATAACAAATACTCAAACATTTGAATGCAAATGGGTAATGAGAATAACGGTTTTTTTTTTTTTTTTGGTTCCTTTGGACGTGAGATAGTATTATTATTTTAACCTTTTTTTTCCTTTTTGTAGGGGAAAAAAAAATTAACCTAAAGGGTATGTTATTTTAGAATTTGTATGATGATATTTTGGAACGCCAAAAATTGAAAACGAAACAGGAGAATCCTCTTATTAATAGTATAGCGTGCTCAGATGCTCTTCTAGTTTTTTGGGTAAAGGTTAATAATTTACATCTATTATAATTTAGAATTATATATTTTTTTTTATTTTTCAAAAAAATAAAAATGATAAATTTTAGAGATAAGCGGTAGCTATAATTTCTTTTTTGAACGTGGAGGGAAAAAAATTCTAAATTTTAGGAGTTCTCTTTTTTAATTCAAAATTGAATTTGTTATTTGACATTTATAACCCTATTTTTAAATGAAGTTACCCTTTATTAATAAGGATATTTTTGAATCACATAAAAATCCAGTTGAAAGAGGAAAATCCTCTAATATATAGTATATATAGATATAAATAATCAATTACCATCAAATATGAGGATCTAATCCTCCAAAAATAATGAGAAGCTTCATCCACACAATCAAATGTAAATTCCAGAGGCATATCATCAAGTGCTAGGGTGCAATACAGTAAGTATACTTACCAACTAAGAGGGTAACTAGTCGTGATGATTGATTGCTAACACAAATTCCTGCACTTACGTCCAAATGGTATCCCTTAATGCAAAAACAAGTAAAATTCCCTAGTCGGTTAATACACTTTTCTCCCGGGAGCTTGCAATGATTGGGGTTTTCACATTCGTTAATGTCTGTAGATGTAAAACTCATCATTAAATTAAAAAGAACTTTACTTAATCAAAAGCAATCATATATTAATGAGCAAGAATTTTTTTTTTTATTTTTATTTTTATTTTTAAAGTCATAAGTGCCTTTATTCTTCTTGTTTAGAGAAAAGAAATGACATATTATTAAAATGAAATGGAAGAGTATTAAATATAAGAAGTTTAAAAGAGTTTCAATTCCTGTTTTCTTTTTTAATTGATAAATTATATCCTCTAATTTTGACAAATTTTCAATTCAATTGTTTTTATTTTTCCATTCCAGTCCTTGAACTTTAATCTATTTTCAATTCAATCCCTCTTTTTAATTATGTGCAATATTTCCGTTGTTTTTAACGCTTTCCACTTTTCAAAATGCGTTGTTTTTATGGATGGAGGTAGACAATAGACAGCAAAATTCGAGTATGCATGAATTCCATTGAAATTGAAGAGGAAAGAAAGACTCAATTCAAAATAAGTAGGAAACTAGGGATGACAATAAAGCAAGGCTAGGTCAGAGCATGATAGGTTCTAGATGGCTGGAGAGGTATTTTGTTCTTCATAATTAGGTGGTCTCGAAATTGACAACGTAGAGATGGAAAAAGAAAGGTGGACAAAGATGATTGTGAAAGTACTAAGAGAAAAAAAGTTTTTTGTTTTTAAAGTGGTAATAGAATATGTATCAATTATTTAATATATATATGATATTTATTAAAAAAATTAAATTATATGAATAAATAGCTTAAATAAAATTTGTGTATACACAATTAGTAGTAAAGCAAGGTGAGCAAAACTCCTTCCCATTTAGTCACTTTTTTGAGGCGGGAAAATCTTCTACAAGACAAAGTAAATCAGATGTGGCTAAAAATTTTTTACATCTTAAAAATAAGTTAAGAGCAATTATGATAAAGTGAACTATAGGTTCAAACTCTATCTAAGTTATCAAAAAAATATGTTAAAATTAGAAGGAATAATTTGTCATTTAGTTTTTTTTTTCTTTTAAAATTTGTTTTGAAAATTTATTGTAGATCCATAAGTTATACCTTGGCAACCGGGATGGAGGTATGGATTCCCATGGTAGCCTTTCATGCATTTACAACGGTACCCAGACCCGTCGTCGGAATCGATGCATGTGCTATTACCTCCACATGCGTAACTTGATTTGTTCACGACATCTTTACATGTCTCAGTACCGATCGCCCAATCAAGAACTACCGGCATCATTTCTTGGTGTTGTAGACTGTGAAGGGAATCGATGGAGAAATTGAACATGGTTTGTTGGCTAATAAATGCATAGCCACAAGGATTGAAAGCCTCTACTTCTCTGTGATTATTGTAACTGTAGGATTCCAAACTAAAATAATTCAACCCGTGAGGAATATCTATCTCGCAACACCCAATACCAGAGCAAGACCCATTGACGATGTACCTACTGCTTTCACAAACAGAACGGCAGCCGGCTGAGAAATTTCCTTCATCTCGCCGGAAATAGAGGTAAGCAATAGTGTCACAGCCAACGACAATGAACTTGTTTTGAGTGTTAGAGATGGTGAAATTGAGGCCCGATTGGAGCCACACTATGTTCCATATACTAAGATCCAACACACCCTGCTTATAACAGTCCTTGGCAATATACATCAAGACGTTAACCTGGCCTTCGAGGGAAAACTTTGTAACCGTTAAGTTGTTTCCCAGAATTGGTTGAGTTGGGCCGAACGAGTTGGTACAATTGACGAAAAAGTGATGATCTATGGAGCAACCTTTTCTTAGGCCAAATGGATAGGGAATTTCCACATCTCCACACTTGTCGGGGCAGTTGGGCAGCGCTATTGGAAATGCTATTGCGGCGGCTGCCAATTCAGATAACATCACAGCAACCCAAGTGACTTGTACAAGAATCCCAAGGAAACCCATATTCCCACTATTCGGTATTTTTCCTAGAAGAGGGGCAAGAGAGCACCGTGTTTGTGCTTGGAAAACATTCCATACATGCTGCTTTTATAGGTGCCGAAAGCATAACTTGCATTCAAACTTGTCAAAAACGCATTTTTTGGTGGATTTTAATTAGTGCAACAAGATAATGTTCCTTTTTATATTATTTTATTTTATTTTTTTATTTAATGTTCTTGATAATATAATAAAGACTTGGGTGAAATATATATATATACAAACACATATTAGTCTCATCACGCACGCTTTGCGAATGGAAGTAACTGTACATACACTTCAGGGGATTCAAATGAACTCCTTGACTTAAAATATATATATATATATATATATATTTATAAATATAAAATATTGCTTTACTAATTTAATCTACTTTTAAAAATATTTTTTCACATCCTGATCACATATCAATTTATCCCACAATTAAACAATAACTTAGTGTATTATTTATGTATGGATAAATATGGTTGTGTGGGTTAATAATCATACAGTGCAAGTAGGGTTGAGTTTGTCATTTAGTTTAAAATATTTTATAAACACAATGACAAATATATAACCACAATTGCACAAAAACAAAAATATTATACAAACTTAACAAAATAAAATAGTCATACTTACATTGACAATAGATAATGACAACTAATAATAAACTATTATGAAACGATTTCAAAATATGAAAATTCGAAGAAGGAAATTGTAAAACTTCATGTATTTGTGTGTTTTTTTTCTATAACTCAATATATTCAAGTTCTTTTTTTATATTAAATTTTGTTTAATTTAAGTTTCTTAATGACTCCCCTAAAAAACAATTCTTAGAGCCGCCACTGTTTGCAGGTGCGATGAGGTTTTTTATTTTTATTTTGGGTCTAGTGTCTTTATTTTTCTTTTAAAAAAAAATTGGATAAATTTTTTTTTTTTTTTTGAAGATATGGATTAATAGGAAAGTGTCCTATTTTGTAGGTATTTTAAGTGGAGTTGAAAGTATATTTTTACCGAGTTATCCTCAAGTTTTTTCTTGCTAAATGTAAGGCTTATGAGTATTTCTGAACCACATAAAAGTCTAGTCCAAAGAGGGTAATCATCTTATAGATAGTACTAGCCTCTGTGTGCGTGCTTAAAGGCTCTTTTATTTTTTGGGTAAATGTTAATAATTTATACCTGTTATAATTTGGGTAAAGGTTAATACCTAGGGGTGTGATGAAAAAATTACTTCACTCACAAAATACGTATCAGTTCATGCATGTGTTATTGTCACAACTTCCCATTATCATTTGTTATAAAAATTACAACCAAAAAAATTATGATAATTTTTAATATTAACCACCACAAACTTCTGACAAAGAGAAAAAGGTACTCTATGAGAAGAAAGTTTGTAGATTATGGAAAACAAAGGAAAAAAAAAAAATAGAATTTAACAAATTTTGTGGAGGTCCACCTCAAATTTTATGATTATATTTACTGTGTGAGTTTCAAGACTTTTGAAATTTTTTTGTTGATATCTTTTTGTTTTTGGGTTGGGTTTGCTTCTTCTTTCTATTTTACAATTTTGATATAATAAAAATTCATCTTGATTACTACATTTTTCAACTACAAAAATACCTAGAGTTGTGATGAGTGTTCTACTCGAGTAAAATAAGTTTTTCATCTATGAGTGTTTTGCATGTGATGTACCTCTAATTTACCAAACAAAAAAATTAATAATTATTCAAAAATGTGCAAAAAAAAAAAAAAAAACTTTAAATCATATGCTCCACACAGCACAAAAGTTTCAACACATAAAGCTATCACAATGTTTTAAGTTTTTACTATCACCTTCTGAAACAGGTATGATCAGCCATTCCTTATCCACTTGTATGGGTGAGCTTTGGTCCTTATAGCCGAAAGATGAATGGACTAAGGCCCGAAGAGCCCAATACAATAAATTTGTAGAGAATGGGCTAAAAAGCTAGGCTTCAACGAAATAGACAATGACCTCAATGGGCTAAAGAGGATAAGAGAGCAAGAAGAAAAAAGAGCAGTGAATAGACAAATGTAGTACATAGAAATTCTTCCTTGGCAATGTCCAAGGAGAGTAGTTCTTGAATATATTTCTCTTAAATTTGATTACAGTTGCTGTTCTTAATGCTATGGTGTTTTCTCCATAGATTTTTTACCCCCTCTTCCTAGAGGGTCTCTTACATTATATAACTCCTTTTATATGATCTTGGCCCTCTGTTTGTTGATCGTTCAATCCACCCTTTCAGTCATGTCAGGGCTAACCCCTCTTCGAAGCCTTTTCTCAACAGTAGGACCTCCTCTAACAATGTGCCACTGATGTGGCCTTACTGTCCGAGTGTGTGGCCTCCTTGGCCGTGGATATGACACGTGGTGTAGGTGCCTTATTTAAATTCTTGTGCCCTATACCACCAATCACTAAATACACATTCTTGATTATCACAATACGGTATTTTGTCACTGAAATTCTATAAAGTTGTTATTTTACTAACCATTCGTTCCATCTACTGTTAAATGTATTTCACACCGCCTTAGTTCATGAATGTGTCACACACATCTACCGTGAAAAGAATATATTGTAATATTCTAGGAAACCAAGCTGGGAAAAGAGGAGTACCTAGAGAGGTAGGGCCTAAAATCGTTGGGTTCTTCACATCCACATTCAGATTCTGCTTCTGCTTCTGCTTCTCTTTAGAGACAAAATATCAACATAGATCCACCAGCATAGGTTAAAACCACCACTTCACCCTCTCTCAATTGTTTATAAGTGGATAAAACAATTTGGAAACCAACAAGAGAGTGGTTGTTTTGTAGGCAATGTATTTTTACCAAATTGTCCCCAAGTTTTGCCCTTACTTGAATGTAGGATGTGTGGGTATTTTTGAACTTACGAAATGTTCATTCCAAATAGGGAAAGTTCATTAAGTAGTAGTATAGATATAGAAAGGCCTTGGGTGAATCTTGGGGTTTTAACTTTTTATTTTTATTTTTTAAGAAGAAGAAGAATGTCTTAACTAGACAGTAAAAAACAAAATGTTATAAGTTTCAAATATTTGTCCTATGTAAAAATAAATAAATAAAAAAACATGAATCTTAAGATATACATAAACATTTTCAGAGTATAACTTTGTATCACACAAAATTAATTGGTATAATTTTGTATCACAAACAGCTAGAAAATTAATTGGTCCATAAAAAGATTAATTGAAATTTAATTGAAAGATAAAATCCTATCATTCATAATTTTAATTATGATAGACATGCAAACATTACATAATTCCATATGAACAATAAATTCTTTTTAACTAATTTCAAAATAAATTTGCTTATCTTATTAGATAATAAATTTATTTTAATTAATTAAAGTTTGCATGATGAAAAAAAATAATTAAAATAGAATTCACAGTCTAAAATTTAAAATGATTTCTAAACAAAGTAAATTGGAAATTCCAAAAAGTAGGACCCATTGGGCCGATCAGCACTCCAACAAGGAACCGAAGTGTCAATATGGAGGCCTAAGTGTTGATCAACACTCTAGTCGCAAATTAAGTAAAGAAATTTTCATGTACTAGCCGATTTCCGACGTGATGTGCAGTGCATTTGATAAATTTTATAAGAAATTATTTATGACCTATTGATTTCATGAATACTATTGCTGTTAGTCATATAGACTCAGAGTTATTATTGTCACCTACAAATTTGTTAGTTCATAGGTGTCTTTCTTGTATGATTTATGCTTTATATATAGATTCTATGGTGTTAATTTCTACATTCTTATACCTCTAAAGTCTCTATCTCCACTATATCAACACCTATAATTTTTATGTCATTGAAAGTAGCTTTAGTTTAGTTTCAAAATTGACATGATTAATAAAATTAAGGCACATTAACACTTTAATTGAAGAAAAGTTTGATTTTTAAGTTCATAATTATAATAGGGTGAAAATTGAAAGAATGATATCTTAATCAGTTAGCTATAAAAACTATTATAATTTCATGATACAACAACAAAAATAATAATGCCATAGTGACATAGTAATATCACAATTTAACCTTCCTAAAAGCAGCCAAAACACCAAAAATACTACAAATCCATACCAAATATATGCATCATACAAAAAACCAAAAATCTAAATGGACACATAATATGAAAAAACCAACCTAAACACATTACAATGCTACATTAGTAAAAATGTATACATAAAATCTAAACAAAATGTTTAAGATGAACATAATATTTTGAAAATTAACATACCTCTCAAAAAGGGAACCAAAAGATTTGTGAGAGAAATTATATTGGACAAATGTGGACAAGTGGGGATTTATATTGGACAAATGTGGAGACAAATAATCATACCATATTATCTAATTCATTGAATCCAACTCTTGCAATTCTGCATTGAAGTTAGTCTTGTACCGGAAATTGAAAAGTTTTCTTACTTCTTACCTTTCCCATGACTTTTTAGATCCATCCGTATCAATCCAAAGCATTTAAAGTTATAAACGTATGAATTCTTTGAATTTTATTAATACATTGAAATAAATGCATCTACAATTACTTAATATTTTGACATAAATGTTAAATTTAGATGAGGTAGAAGCCTAAATAAAAAGAATGTCATACAATGCATCACTTGGTAGAACCTTATGCTCTCTCACATGAAGTCTTTACTTTATATATATATATATTGATGATTAGATACTATGATTCTCTCTCTCTCTCTCTCTCTCTCTCTCTCTCTCTCTCTCTCTCTCTCTCTCTCATTTTATGGAAGATGAGCATGAGATTATACCACCAATTGCACAAACATTTGACTATAGGAAATGGAATATTCTAGTACTAGTGTACCATTTGGAGATTACACACTGTGTTTGTGGATATATATATATATATATAACTTAATATTTCATTATATCTAATTAACCAAGACAAAATTTTATATATGATATGAGAATAAATTTAGTCAAATAACAAATTTGGGCTTCAACGTTTTAAAAATTCTACACAATTTGGAACAACTCGAAATAGTTTGAAACTGAGAGACCAAAATATCTGGAACTCATCTAAAACATCTAAACAGTTTGGAATAGACCGGAACTTAGACCAAAACGGAATAGGTAAGTGCACCGAACTAAGCACCAGAATAACCTAAATGAAAATTTCTGACCGGAACATAATGGAATTTAAAACCTTGCTAGAAACCCAAAGCTTAGGTTACCAACCCCCCACCCATAGCCACAAAATTCACTTTCTTTTTCTGCATGTTTTCATTACCATTTCAAAGCAGACACACAACACTTTAGTCTATATAGGAATCATTCATAAACACCAACACAAGTAGTTTTAGGATTCATTCCATCCATCAACACTATCACCAGAGCAATGATTAATGATACTTTCCTCTCTTCAAAGAAAGAATAGGGTCGAACTCCACCTCTTTGGAGTTACGACTAGTGGTTAATTGTTAATTTGAACCAATTAGAATTTATTGTCTTTTTAGATGTTAGGGTCATATTTTTTGTAAATTGGAAAATTCGAGAAAAAACTCACTTTTTATGTATTTGAGTCTTAATTTAGAGTGTCTAGAAAGCATTCAAGAAAGATCAATTTAATCAAAACTACTTAAGGTTTGCTTAAATCAATGCTGCAACTTCTGTCTCGACAGATAGCTCGGAAGCAGCCAATCCATTGAGGGAATTTATACCTCGACATTTAGCTTGATAACAGTTGATCAATTGAGTCTCAAATTAATAGAATTCTTAGTTCTATTTCTGATGACATGGCAACTTTGGGATTCGTACACTAGGGTTCCAAGATGACTTAAAAAATATTTTTCAAAGTTGTCATCCTATACGCCTCACAAAGAGTTGTTGCAACTTTTGTGTGCTAAGAATTTTTTAATTCTAAGCTACTTTGGATTCATTATTGAAGTATACTGTTGCAAAGAACTTTGCACCAACAACTACAACTATTTTGGATTGCTATGGAGATCCGTGCAACCGTTAGCTACATCGTTAGGAGATCTATGCTAATTAACAGAAGAAGTCCACTAAGATTAAAGTCCAACTAAGTTGGAGTTGAGCTAGTATCAAGTATCAGTATGTTCTATTGTAGGTATGTATTGATATTTGGGATTGTGTAAGATCTCTATAATTATAACCTTATAACCTCAATTTGATTAGTGGATTCTTCAAGAGTAGTGACTTACATAATTTTTCATTAGGGGCTTTCTTGTGAAGGTTTTCCCATTATTTTCTACTACGCACATTGAACTCTAGATTGGTGATATGGTTATGTTTTTTATTGGACTTTGTATGTAATCTACATATATAATAATAGGTGAAGCAGAAAAAGTGTGAACTGAATTCTAAATTAGAACTCTAATTGTGTGTCACATGTACGAAATTGAATTTCAAGTGAGAACTCTAATTATGTGCCACATGTACACACCAAATTATAATTCCTAATTAGAGTTCTAATTTTATGCCATGTGTCTAAAATCTGAAATTGAAGTTGAATTTTGCATCATGTGGCTAAATGTATGTAGGCTCATTCTCATTAAAACCACTTCTATGTATCGGGTCAAGTGAGTTACTATGCTAATTAAGTTTTTTCTTGATTTTGCAGTCAAACGTGAAAACCAAAGAGATTAATATCGGTGATAAGAACTTGGTTTGGATACATTGCATAATTTCAAAAAGATAGCAAAGCTAGAGTCTGCATCTTTATATAAATTACTTACAAAGTTTGCATCTTTACATTTGCACTGAGTTTCGGATTAAAGTGTTTTCTTCTTGGTTTTGACACTGAGTTTTGTTTACTATTTACTTACAAAGTTTACATCTTTACATTTGTTATAAATTGCTAATATGTGATTAGATGCACATTATGCCTAAAATTCACTATCCTTATATTTGGCTTTTTGTTTAGGTTTGGTACCTATAACAATGAAGAAAGCATTGCTGTGGACCGATAAATGATACTTTTTGTAGGCTGCAAAGGAACTTAATGATTAATGGAATCTCATGCGAATTGGAGAGGACCTGGCTGTAGATGTCTGGATGGCAAATATGAGTCACAATGTTTTTAAAATTTTCAGTGAAGGTAAAAGTTATAAACAATGTAAATTTTTCAGAGAGAGATTTATTATTCTATATTTACGCAAGTTTGATCGCCTTCTTGGAGTGGATCACTCCACCCTGTCTTTTTACTGGAATTTTTTATTCAGATTGTTACAATTTAATCCGAATTTTTTTAAAAATTTTTTTCCTATTGTTGTTACTATCATTTATTATCATTCCAATTGTTCAATTTGAATCTGAAATTGGAGTCCAATTTTACTATACATGTGTACAATCTAATTATTTTTAATTTTGCTGTCTTGTGTAGAAGCCAATGAGATGAAATTAATAACACATTATACATTCATGCTTTGGGAATCAGTAGTACCAATCTAAATCTATTGGACCTGTTTCGTGATAATACAACTATAAAGGATGTATAAAAACACGCACAAACCAATCTCTCTATAAAAAGAGATTGGAGAGAATTTCTTTTATCAGCCATGGAACTTCAAAGGTTTTTTATTCACACAAATGCCCATCATGTTACAAAATAACCCATCGTAAAACTACAAAATGAGTACAATCTAAGGGTTTTTTTTTTTTTTTTTTTAATTTTAAATTTTTTAAGCTACGAAAATTTCAATCACCAATAGAGATTGAAGATTCAAAAACGTGAATGGATTTTTTGGATAAACATTGTCACCTAGATTCATCTTTCTGTGTAAAATATATATACTGCTAAGTTTTGTTAATGAAATTTTCTGGTTAATAATATGAATTTAGACTTAACTGAGCCTTTTAAACATAAATAAACTCATGATTAATAACATATTCATTCCCGTGCGGTAGCACGGGGCTACATACTAGTTTAATTAATTAATCAACTTGTGTAATTAGTTAATTGAATTGGGGTCAGCTTATTACCCAACATTAGATAACACAACCAAACACTAAACAAAGTTTGAATTAAATTACGTTTGGCTTTCTATAAATAAATATTAATTAGTTAAGCCTTTAAGGTATATCCTTTTCTACAAATTCTCTAATTAAATTTTATTGATTAACACTTATATTAAATAAAGGCTAAATCACAAACTACACTCTCAGATTTTGATATGTTTTCAACTCAGTTCTTTTAGTTTCACTTTTTTTTTTTTCTTTTTTTTTTTTCCTTCAGTAATTTAACTTTAATTCGTTTTCAATTTAATTTTCCCATTTGATCCGCCTCTTTGAATTCACTAAAATGACATTGTTTTGGGAAGTGAACAATCTAAAACTAACGGTGGGATTGGACAAAATTGAAGGATTGAAACGGAGAAAATGAAACTTAATGATTGATTTGAAAATATGTTATATGATTAAAGAATGTAATTTATAGTTTAAACTTAAATAAATATGTATTATATAAAAATAATTTTTATTTAATTTTCTTGATCATTGCACGGGATACTAATGAGTAGATATGTGATTATAAAAGTCTTTTTCCTAATTTAATTGAGGAAAAATAAATTGATGACATAAAACTGACTTTAATAACATGATTGCTACACGTTCAATCTTACTTGGTTAATAGAGCGACCGCAATAACATGATTGCTACACGTTTATTGATTGCCACACATTCAGTTTGCAATCTACATCAAACAATTGTTATAGTCGAAAATTCCAAGATTATAATTTTCCAAGTCTGTGGAGCGTAGTTCCAAACAATTAGCAAAGACTTAGTGAAAACAATAACAGGCATTGAAGTCTTCTAATCCGTATCACACGTCTTCAAGGTTGATGAAACTAGCAGATTAATTAATGACGTACAGAAAGAGCCAGCATGCGTTTTCATGAAGTCTTTGGTCTTTGTGCGAAACTTCCTAGACATGGGAAGTTATTGTCTTGACTATTAACCTGCAGCATACGTTTTCAAGCTTTAATTGTATATATCTATTGTCTGCTATTTATAATCTCAGTCTACAACTACAAAGGTTAGGTCATTTTGTAGTTATACTCTGATTATGTAATATATTATAAACCTGGTTTAAAACATTATTATTACTATTTTCGTGTGTGTTCTAATAAAAATTACTGTTTATTAAAAAAAAAAAAAAAAAACTTTAGAATGAATTTGGCGGGTCTAAAACTTATAGAAAGTCTAGTACTTGGTATTTTTTTTCTTCCATAAAAATTGATGAAAGATTGAGAAGAAAGCAATGAACAAGAATCTGAAGGTAAAAGACTTCTCCGTTATGAAAAGAGAACTAAGAGAGTTAGTGAAACAAAAAGAGAAAAAAGAAACAGATAAGTAAGAGAAAATTTGATGAAAAAGAGAGAATCAATCTCGGATTCATTGAATTTATTTATTTACGTACAAAAGCTAGGCATAACCAAGGTTTTCAAACCCGGACCGTTCATTGAACCGTAAAAGGGAGAGGTTCAAGGTTTTTGAGGTCGAACCGAGGTTGAACCGGGGTCGAACCGTGATGACATCATAATTAATTTAATAATTAATTAAAGCCTAAATATAGATATTAAATTTATAAAACTAGTAAAATTGACTAAAATATCTATATATGTGAGGAAAATTTAATGATTTTCAAGCATATATTTAATAATTAAATAAAAAAGTTAATAAAATAAAATAATAACCACAAAAACATTAAAATTTATGATTAATTTTTGAAGTAAAGTTAAATATTTTTGAAGGATTTTAATTATAATTTTTTTTATTCCTTGTAAGAGATGGATAATTTAATTAAGTAGAATAAAATTGTGTTAAGTTGTTTTTATAAAAAAAAAAAAAAAAAAAAAATTTGCTAAGGGGTTGGACCGCACGGTTCTTGACCGGTTCGTACGGTCCAACCCCGGTTTTAAGGGTTCACGGAATTGTCACATGTGCCCGGTTCTTTATGCTTAAAAAACCGGTTTTCATCACGGTTCACGGTTTTCACGGTCCGACCTCTCGGTCCGGTCCGGTTCTGAGAACTATGGGCATAACTGCTCATCTTTGTTACCATTTTTTTATAACATATTATTAACTGCTCATCTTTGTTACCATTTTTTATAACATATTATTAATTGCCCTAACAATTATAACTAACTTAATGGTATGTTTGGTTGGAGTGAAAGCAGGGAGAATGGAAAATAGGGCAGAAAATGACATTTTTCACTGTTTGGTTCAGGAGAGAAAACAAGAGACAGAAAATTGGAAGGAAAATTTTCATTTTCCACTGTTTGGTTAAGGAGAGAAAACAAGAGAAACAGAAAATGGGAAGGAAAATTTTCCCTCCAGACCCACATTTTTTTATCCTCCCAATTTAGGAGGAAAATGGAGAGGAAAAAGTGCTGAATGATGTACTTCACACAATACCCTCACTTTATTCATCTCACCTACCTCTCATTTTATTCATCTTATTTAATGAGTGTAAATTTGCTGACCACGTTTTTGTTGTCCACATTTTTGTTGCCTAATTGCCCAGTTAAATTATTAGTGCAAGTTTTGATTTATATAAATCAAATGCAAGTTGATTTGCCCAGTTACCCAATTAAATTATTAGTACAAGTTTTGATTTATAAGTTTTGCCCAGTTAAATTGCTTAGCTTATTCATCTCACCTACCCTTACTTTATTCATCTTATTTAATGAGTGTAAATTTGTTGACCATGTTTTTGCTACCCACGTTTTTGTTGCCCAATTGCCCAGTTAAATTATTAGTGCAAGTTTTGATTTATACAAGTTGTAGTGCAAGTTGATTTGCCCAGTTGACCAATCAAATTATTAGTACAAGTTTTGATTTATAAGTTTTGCCTAGTTAAATTGCTTAGCTTATTCATCTCACCTATCTCTCACTTTATTCATCTTATTTAATGAGTGTAAATTTGCTGACCACATTTTTGCTACCCACGTTTTTGTTGCCCAATTGCCCAGTTAAATTATTAGTGCAAGTTTTGATTTATACAAGTTTTAGTGCAAGTTGATTTGCCCAGTTAAATTATTAGTGCAAGTTTTGATTTATATAAATCAGTGCAAATTGATTTGCCTAGTTGCCCAATTAATTATTAGTGCAAGTTTTGATTTATAAGTTTTTCTCAGTTAAATTGCTTAGCTTATTTGTTACCCACGTTATATTCACTAGTTGAATAGTAAATATAGGAATACCCTGGTTACAAAATCTTTTGCCTAGTTAAATTTATATGTACACTATTGTAATTTTTACATTATATTAATAAAAATATAAATATAAATTTATATGTATGATGTAGTAAATTTTATATTATTTAATAAATACAAATAAATTTATTTCTTACATATTATGTAACAAGGGTATAATAGTCAATTTATATAAACTAAATTTTCTATCCTCTTACTTTTCTTTTCAACCAAACAAAAGAGTTTTTCACCTTCCAACTTTTCTACCCCTCCAACCAAACACAGGAGGGAAAACTAAATCTTTTGAGTGCTGTACAGCACCAGTTAATGTGCATTAAATGTGCATTAAACTATCTACTTTTTTTTTAGGGGACGTGAAAAAAACTGAATATGCATTAAATGTGTGTCAGTTTAGATGGAGAAAGTCAAATTATTTTGTGATAAACCACAGCTGAAAAGAAAAATTTTATCAATTTCCAATGTAGTGGGATTTGTGATAGATAATAAATGAAATATAGCTGGTTCATTAACAGGTGCTGGCCGGCACCTGTTAACAAAGTCCAAATCTTTTCTATCTTCTCATTTTTTCATCCTCTTACTAATTTTCTACCCATCCACTTTTCTACTCCTCCAACTAAATGGACCCTAACAACTTCCATAACAGAACGCAAGTGCTACAATTTGTTTTAGCTATATTTTGTACAACGATAGGTCGTTTACTAAGGACTTTAACACAGATAGTGTCAGGGCCAGATTTTACTTTAGAAGACAAGATTAAAATAAAAGTAAGACAAAAATAATTCCAAAAATATTAATATAAATAAAAACTAATTAACGAAACTAAGCAAGACTTGGTCAACATAGAAAATATACTGTAACGTAAGCTATAATTTTTTTTTTTTTTCTATTTCCTGTTATATTTAATATAATCATTTTTGTTGGATTGTACAATTTTTGTATTTTTAAGTCATTTTTAAAATATTAATGTCAATTCCTTCTATTGTAGTTGTAGGGGGTGTTCAGTCCAACAATAAATCACCTACAACTACACATTCCTGAGCATGTACAACTACTCATTTCTTTATTAACGAAAGAAAAAGACCATTTGGAAAAAGGGAGCTCTCTCTCTCTTCATCCAGTCTCACTTTGCTCATCCGGCTCCCTTTGTTCGTACAACTCTCTTTCACAATTTGAACTTATTATTTCATGTTGTTCACTAACTTAGCCATCAAAGCCTCCACAATCAACCCCAAGGCCGGTCATGGAGAGATGAGTTTCTCTTTATTGGTATTTCAAGTTCATAGGTCCACGGCCACAACTCAATCCAAGGAGGAACTTAGCGTCATCCAATGCAATGCCGATCCTTATTTGTGCAGGACTTAGATGGTGTCTAGCTTCATCTGAGCTTTCCTTCAATTAATAAATTTATTATAGGAAGGTCAATTTCAATTTGGACCCACTACAATAGATCTTTTTTAAATAAATATAAAATAAATAATAAATAAATAAATAAAACCTTAAGAGTATATAGCATTGTAGAATTATTCATAAAAACAACAATATATAAAATTTGGCACATTTAGTTGAGATGTTTGGATAGTATTCTATTTATAACTATAAGGCTAGGTATATAGTACAAATAATAATTTTTTTTCCTTGAATATTGTAGGAGAGTTCAAAATATTATCAATAAAAAAAATTTTAAAAAAGAATTAGATATGATGTTATTATTTTGCACACAAACATACATACATGCATATATACATTAAATAGCATTTAAATAAAAAGCGGGAAGAGAGTTAGGACGAGGTTGCCCCACAAAACCCTGAACTCCTAGTTCGACCCTTGAACATACTGGAGTGCGACTTGTAGCTTATAGAAGATTGTAACCCATGGCAACTAGTAGCTTGCAAAAAAGATGCCTAGCTCATCATATAATGGGATCAAGCCAGTTGTAGCTTGTCTCATAACTTGTTTAATTACACATCCCCCTCTTAAACGAAGATGGAAGAAATAAGCCCTAAGTTTGGATTGATGATCAAGAAAGCAAGGAAAAGGAAGGGCCTTGGTGAAGATATCAGGAAGCTAATCAGAGATTGAGATTAACCGAATTTTTTTTTTTTTTTTTTTGAGAAACAACATAATGCATTTTATTCAATGAAGACTAGCAATATCTGCTAGAACAAAAGAGTGAAACTATGGTGGAACATCCTCCATCCACACAACATAATCTGAAATATTTAAAGCAAAACGAGCTAGCTAGACCATGAGCTACCATATTACCTTCTCTCTTAACATGAGAGTAATGTAATTCAATGAAACACCTAGCATATGACCTTACAGCATCAATTTAGAGATCATCTGGTGACAGGAATGGGCTATCATGAAAAAGTGCATGCATGAGAACTTGACAATCACCCTCTAAGACCACCTCTTGAAACCCCAAGTCTGAAGCTAGTTGCAGGGCAGAGGTTGCTGCCATTGCCTTAACTTCAAACGGTGTGTGTGCTCGAGGTAGGATCCTAGATAGTGAGGCCAAGACATCTCCCTATGCATCACGAATAACTATGCCAATCCTTGATTTTTGCTCCCTACTGAAAATAGCACCATCAAAGTTAACCTTCGCCATGTCTAAGACAGGGGCTCTCCAACGAGCATGAGTCGAGGTGGACTGCGACTGGGAAGGTGGTTGTACTGCCAGGAATTCAGATAAGAGTTCCTTGGCCATGTGTGCAAGTTGATTGGGACTGCAGCAAGGTTGGTGTGTTCGAACTCGGTTTCGATGTGTCCAGATTGTCCAAGCCATGATCGAGTACAGGTCTGTGCTTTGCTGTGTTCTGATCATCCATGACAATAATTCCTTGAAATCCATGAACGCAGTGGATCCTCAACAAGCCCAGGTAGACTCATCTTCCCATACAATGTCCAATTCGTTGCATAACCAAAGGGCGTGAAGGGTTGTCTCAGGTTCCAGCTTGCACCTGTCACAGAGTGGGCTTTCGATGATAGTGCGTCGTACTAGATTCTGTTTAGTGGGTAAAGAGTTTCGGCAAGCTCTCCACATCAGATTTTTCATTTTGTTTGGAATTTGTAAAGATCAAATACCTCTCCAAAGTGCTCTGTCTGAAACCACCTGTTCCTCATTCTCATTGGGTGCACCCTCGGCTTTGAGAAACCGATAACCTGACTTGCTGTTTTAGATCCCATTATGTGTGGAAGGCCAGAAAAGACCATCCTCACGCTTATCATTTGGTAGTGGTAATTTTTTTATTAGCTCCGCCTCTTCCTGAACAAAGATGCCCTCAATTGTGCTGTGGTTCCACTTCCTTGTCTCACCATCAATAAGTATCTCAACTCTTGCCTCAGCCAATGATTCAATAATTGGAGACAGAACCTGTGGTGCTTGCTACCTTGGAAGCCAAAATTCTACCAAATACCTACTGTTTTCCCATTCCCTATTCTCCATCTACAGCCCCTTGCTAGCACATCCCTCCCATGTAAAATACTACTCCATGCAAACGACCCCCCTCTAGAATTTTTTGCTTCCATGATTGTACAATTTGGGAAAAACCAGGCCTTGAAAACTTTATAAAATAAAGAATCATGGCTTTTCAAGAGTCGTCACGCTTGCTTAGCCAAAAGAGAGTCATTAAACAAAGCCAAATCCCTAAACCCCATACCACCTTCTAGTTTGGATTTTGTCAATTCTTCACATTTCAACCAGTGGATCTTCCTCCTTTCCCCCTTTTGACCCCACCAAAATTTTTTGATCAATTCTTCAATATCATGGCATAGCCCCAATGGTATTTTTAAACACCCCATGGCAAAAGTTGGAATGGCTTGAATGACTGCCTTGATCAAGACCTCACAACTCACTTGAGACAAAAGTTTTACCTCCCAATTTTATAATTTCCTCCATACCTTTTCTTTGATAAGATTGAAGCTATGTTTCTTCCTTCTTCCACCAGAGATGGTAGACCCAAATCATGCTCATAGTGTTCGATCTCCTGTAAACCCAAGGTTGTTTTGATCTCATGTTTGGTGCTCTCCGTGGTGGATTTACTGGAAAAAAAAATGGTTGTTTTGTTCTTGTTAACTTTTTACCCTGATGCTTTCTCATAATGTTCCGAGATGTCCATAATGTGCCCACACTCCCTTTGAGTTGCCCTACAAAAAAATTAGGCTATCATTTGCAAACAAAAGATGGGTTAGTTTTAGTCCCCTTCGACATAGGGAGAAACCTTTAATATCCCTCCTACTTGCAGCTTGTTGTATGAGCCCATGTAGGCCTTCGATGCAAAGGAGGAAGAGAAAGG
This sequence comes from Quercus variabilis, assembly GCA_030445155.1. Taxonomy (NCBI): domain Eukaryota; kingdom Viridiplantae; phylum Streptophyta; class Magnoliopsida; order Fagales; family Fagaceae; genus Quercus; species Quercus variabilis. The sequence continues at coordinate 71,870,794 of CP129448.1, read as the reverse complement.
GAGATAAAGGGTCCCCTTTTTAGGTACCTCTAGTTGGATGGATCAAACCTTGGGATTCTCCATTAACTAGAATCGAATATGTCACTGTTGAACACAAACCATGATTAACCCAATCCATTGTTCACAGAAACCCATTTTTCTCATAATGTTTTCAAGGTACACCCATTCAACTCGGTCATAAGCCTTACTCATATCAAGCTTAACCGCCATGAAGCCTATATCCCCTGAAACTTGGTTTTTGATGCAATGAAGTGATTCAAAGGCCACCAAGATATTATCAGTAATGAGTCTATTTTTTTATGAAAGCGGATTGGTGTTTGATGATGATTAAGGGTAAAATTTTAGGTTTTAGGGTTCAAAGAAATTTATTCAATTATCTTTGGAACCTAAAAACCCTAATTTTAGCAACAAATATTAGAGAGAGGATCAGCAAATATGTACAATTTGAGAGCCTAAAAACGTTTGCCTCTCAAAGCGTCCAAAGGTCTCTTGAATTATGAGATCCAGACTCTATTTATAGAGGTGGGAAAACTCTAAAAAATAGGCACTGACAATTAAATGCGAATTCCGGACGCATCCTTCCGCGAAAAGGTCGAAAAGGGTATGCCTTGTCGTCACCCAAAGGGAGTTAGGCCAAAGCCCAAAAGGGGGCCATTCGGCCCTTTTAAAGTGTCGTTCGACACTTCAAAAGTGTTGAATGGTGCTGTTGGATACCAAACATTCTTCCGTGTTCGAGTGCGTTTTGGACTCTCTTTTTAGGGTTTTTTTTTTTTTTTTTTTTTTTTTTTTTTTTTTTTATCCGGTCTTTGTACATAGATGTATTTTCATCCTTAGTCTATGAGTTTTATCTCTTTTCTGGATAATTTAGGCTTTTTCAGGAAAAATTATCTTAGAGATAAATACCCTAAAATAAATCTTGATAAAGTTCAGATTATTCACAATTTTATTGTTATCCAATCATCCATTTTATTCCTATGCATGCAATCCTATTTTAAACATTAATTATCAACCAATCACAAAATTATTTAATTAAATTTAATTGTTTAACCAATCAGAATTAATTTAAATTAATTGTGTGTGGTCGACTCTACCTAGCCACAATGCATGCTAACTGTGCAAACTTGATCATGTGATATCTTTCGATTCGATGGTTCGATTTGGAAACCAAACATACCGTCACAACTGTTAGAATCTCAAGATCATTTTTATGATATGCAATGAATGAATTGATGCATGTAATGCAATCATGATTTTTTTTAGGGTACATGGAGGGTTATTCCAATCATCTTCCTTGATTAAATCATCGGTACAAAATCGAGTGTCTACTGAATGCCCCTCATTGATAGAGCTTGGAAAGAAAATTTCAATGTAAAACAAAGACATTGATTTTAGTGGCCATGATTTATTTGAGGTTGAATTTTCAAAGGTCACCTAGCCCTCGAACCTAAAACTTTGGAACATAGAACTAGTGCCTTATCTTTTGACAAAAAATAAAAATACTTGACTTAGCTAGTAGTTGATAACTCTGGAAATGATTCTTAAGAAGTGGGGTGACCAAGAGGCTTTTCAATCCTGATCTTGAATATGGAGTTGTTTGCAACCAAAGGGCTTCTCAACCTTGATCTTGATGAAAGGTAACCAAATGGCTTCTCAACCTTAAAGTTGGAGTTGGATCGTCGATCAAAGGGGCTTCTCTACTTCGATCTGGACTTGTTGAAATGTCGATCAAAGGTCTTCTCTACTTCGACCTGGAGTTGTTGAAATGTCGACCAAAGGACTTCCCTACTTCGATCTGGAGTTGTTGAAATGTCAATCAAACAACTTCTCTACTTTGATCTGGACTGCCGAAATGTCGATCAAAGGTCTTCTCTACTTCGATCTAGAGTTGTTGAAATGTCGATCAAAGGACTTCTCTACTTCGATCTGGACTTGTTGAAATATCGATCAAAGGTCTTCTCTACTTCGATCTGGAGTTGTTGCCTACAAAAAGTCAAAATTTGGGGTTAGACTTTAATGATGAATGCTTTGTGGTCCCATTGCTTTTGGGATGTGTGATTTTCATTTGTTCCTTCTTGATTTGAACTTTATCAAGAAAAGTTTAATTGACAAAAGATTTTATTTTTTAGAAACATTTGATTTTTGAAACTTGGAAGTTTTGAAATTGACATTTAAAATTTTAAGTCTTTAAAACTTCAGGATTTTGACTGGAAATTTGGAACTTGAAATCTGAAATTTTGAGATTTGGGATTTTGAAAATTAAGGCTTGAAATTTTGATCATGAAATTTGAGGTTTGAATTTTTTTTTGAAATTTTGAAAACTGAAGGTTTGGATTTAAAAATTGGGCATTGAGAATGTAGAATTGAAATTTTGGGAATGAAAATTTAGGGTTTGAAAGAAACTTGAAAATTTTGAATTTGAATTTTTATCTTTAATCCATTCCAAAATTTCATCATTTCTTTTCTTTTTCTCTTTTTTGAAAATTTGATATTTTTTTTTTGGGTTGACTAAGTCAACTCAGTTTGACTAAGTTGACTCACTTCTTGGCTGAGTTTAAGTGTGGGGGCCAAAATTTTGGGCCCCCACTTCTTTGTTTCTCCCTTTTTTCCTTTTTTTGCTTCATCTTCATCAACTTCTCTTCCTCCATTGACATTATTTATCTTCTTCTTTCCCTTGATTTTTCCTCTTCATCTCACCATTTCTTCTCACAAAAAACATTTTTCTAAGCTTCTTAACCTTTCCTCCTCCATCTCCATCAATATTTCTTTAGATCCTTGTGTTTTTGAGCATTTTCACCACACACTCATTTTGGTGAAACCTATTTTTCTTTGCATCAAGATGGCTTCTTCGTCCAAGGGATCCTCTTTTCTTACTTTTCATGGTAAGAAATATGATCCCACATTTGATTGGCATGATGAGGATGGGCTTCTTCATGACCCTAGGACTCATGCTCCATATTGTCATGTAGACACCAATGTGAGTTTTTCTTTTTTTTTCTTTGTTTGGAAAAATGTTGTTTCGTGTTTCATTGAAAGTTTCATGGTGAGATATTGTCATTTGGTTGTTGCAATCTGGGGCATTGTGTGATTAGTTGATTTTGGAGCATTCTTGGAATGTTGTTGTTGTTGTTGTTGTTGTTGTTTTTTTTTTTTTTTTTTTTTTTTTTTTTTTTTTTTTTTTTTTTTTTATCATGGTGCAATTTGAACAATGTTGGTAGCTCATGGAATTTTGACAATGTGGGAAAATTGTGATGTTGTTGGATGAACTTTGGTTTAGATTTTGGGAGTATTGGCATTGTGAAAATTTTGTGTTGTAGGCTTAGATGAATATGTTCATGATGCATGTGGGAAAAGTTTGTTGGCATGTGCAAACTTTGTTTTACGGACATGGCGAAATTTTGTGAGTATGTGCATGGATATATTTGTGGGTATGGGCAAATTTTGTGGGTACGAAATTTTGACTTATGGAAAAATTTTGTTGGGTATGTGATGTTGATTCTTGGAAAATTTGTGTGGTTATGATTTTTGGCTATGTAAGAATTTATTTGTGCATGGGCATGAACTTGTAGGAATTTTTATGGCTATCTTGGCCATCTAGGAATTTTTTGTGCATGGTAATAAAAAAAATTTGGTAGTTGTGTATGGATGTGTGAAAGATTTTGATAGTGGTGAAATTTTGGTGCTGCATTGATTTTTTGGTTGTGGTGGGGCATTGATTTTTGAGAATTTTTTTGGTCATGTAGGTTTTGATTGTGGATTTTTTTTTTTTTTTTTTTTTTGTCATGTGAGTTTTGGTTGTGGGAACCTTTTTGGACATTTAGTTTTCATCATGGGAAATGATGAGCTAAATTTTTGTGTGACAGAGCCTCAAGAGTCGAGGTAGTCTCCAAATGTTGAAAAATGCATGGGCAGCATTGTCTCCTAGCATGAAAAACATCATCAATAAAGCAGGCTTTGGCACTTTCTTCGTAGCTCTATTAAATCAGGAAACACATTAATACAAAGATCTTTAGTTACTTCTTGTCTTGGGGAGCTTGAGAAAAATTGAACAAATTCAGAATTATGACTTAGGTGGCATGGCTTATGCTACTCTGATGCATTTCATGACCCAACTCTCTAGGTGGGGCCTTTCAAGCTTGGGTGGGGCTCCATTTGTATGGCAAGTGAGGTTTGGTATTTATTTTGGCTGTGTGGATTTTGGAAAATCATTTTGGCTATGTATGGGTTTTGGAACGTTATTTTGGCTATGTGGTAATGGTGTTGTGAATTTTTTAGGTCTGGATGTATGAGTACTTTGGAGTTGGCCCTAAAATCCAAGAAAAAGTTGCTGGCATTTTTCCTAGATTTCTCCTATGGTTGCCCAAATATCATTTGTCTACACCTTCCAGTCGTTCTTTGGAAATTAGGCGCTTGGTGATTGATAATTTGACTGTTGATGATGTGAGTTCTTCCTCCTCTTTCTTTTGGAATCGTTGGCACTTGGGTATGGTTTAGTCTCTTCTCATTCTGAGTTCCTTTGTGACTTTTCAGATGGATTTAAATCCTTAGGCTGGATGTGAGGGGTATGCAGAGTGTAAGTGGGCTCTAGAACTGAATAACCGTCAAGTGTTGTTTGAGTGTGGGCATGGAATGTATTGGTATCTTGGTGATCAGGTGTTGCACCAAGTTTAACATGAGTATCTTCCTACCACAATTCCAACTCCTCCTTGTCACACTATCCGGTTGGCTGACTTTCTAGCTAATGAAGAGATTGCTCAGGCCTGTGATGGCTATATTGTTGCAAGAGTAGAAGGGAATTATTCTGAATTCATCCAACTTCATTTGCAAGGTTGCTTGGTTGGCAGAACGATATTTTTCTTCCCTTCTAAAGTTAAATTTTTTATCTTGCAAATTCCTTTTCATATTTATGCTTGGTAACAATATTTGCACGTTGTATTTTTCAGCCTCTATCTTCTGAAGGAGAGGAACGGGGAGAGGAAGAGGAAGTAATTCCCACTCCTCACCATGCTGGTAGCTCTTCTAGTTCCTTCAAGGAGACTTATCCCCATTTTCTGGCATGGTAGTATGATGTGATAAATCCTGATGGAACGTATAGTTCCATGCCTTTGACTAGGCTAGAGCACGTACCAAATGTTCCATGGCCTGATCTGGTATTTCTTGAATTTTCAGTTCTTTGTCCTTAATTCTTCTTCGCTTGATGAATGGCTCTCAACCTGGTAGAGTTGTGCTTCAGATCGATGTGGATTTGGTGGAAGAAAACATGCGGATGATTGGAGGCTTGTAGTCATTGGCTCGTACTCAATCCTCCCAATATGTGATCAATGATGCAAGCTGGGTATGCCATGTTGCTTACTAAGTGTCTTTGGCTTAAATTGTGCTTGATAGTGGAATTAACACCTAATTTTGATGACTTTTCAGGCACATCGAATGGCAACTGTTGACACTACCAGAAGAACTTTAGAGGAAAGGATTAGGAGCCTCAAACTTGAAAATCGTCAGTACAATCCTCACTTTTTTGCAAGTCAAGAAGGAAATAATGAAGGTGGCTCCTCTAGAGGTGGATCAAGGAGATCCTCACCCAAGCGAACTCGGAGTCCTAATGATGTTTGACTTGTATTTTTCATTTTTCCTGCAAAATAAAAGGAAGTATTCCTTGGACAGCCTTGTATTAATTTCCATATTTAGCTCTTTGCCCCTTGGATCATGTAGAGACTTTAACTAAGACAAGTTTAGAATTCACTTGATGATGTCTTGTGATGCTAATTTAAACTTATCTGGCTCGGCTCTGCTAGAATCTACACTTACTTGAATGCAGTAGAGCTGAATGCCCCTAATTTAAAATGGATGCATGATTTTTGGAAATCTTGGTTATGATGATTTTTTTTAAAAAAAAAATGAAAAACAATGGTGGTCTTTTTTTTTTTTTTTTTTTTTTTTTTTTGAAGATAAATGAGCCATGGGCGAATGCCCCTAGTTAAAAAAAAAAAAAAAAAAAAAAAAAGGCATGATTTTTGGAAATATTGACAGTGATGATTTTTTTGATTCTTTGAAAATGAATGAGGCATGGGCAAATGCCCCTGGTTTGGAACATAAATCCATAAGTCTTGAAAAAAAAACTTGATTTGATTAATTTTTGAAAACAATGATGCAAGTGATGATTTTTGAAAACAAGTGAGTTAGGCACGTCAGAATGCCTTAGTTTAACCCCAAAAAAAAATCTTTTTGAATGTTAAATGATCTTAAAAAAATGTCTGAGAGAGCGAAATTGCATGGAGTTGCATGATTGTATGATGGAGGGGCTATGTGCCACTTGGCACCAGAGGAGTGCCATTCGGCACTTTTGGAGTGTCGTACGGCACTTTGAAAGTGCCGATCAGCACTTTTTAGAGTGCCAAATGGCACCTGGCCATGCCACGGTGCTCATGCCATGGTGGGCCAACTATGTACACTTTTCCAATGCGTGTTTCATGTTTTTGCATTTTTTGAAAAAAATTTTACTTCGTTTGTGATCATGAAACACTCTCTTACTCAGTTACAAACTCTTTGAGACCTATTTCAAACCTGATTAGGAATTGATGTAGCTTATATAAATGAATTCTCCTGTGACAAATCTCCACATCAAGGTTAGCAAAACACAATTATCACAAGTAAAAGTCATCCATGGCTAGCAATCATAATTTTTCTCATTCAACAATTTATGATATCAACAAATGGGTTCGTAGCTTTGATTTTAGTACCAAAACCAATTTTACAGCCTACAAGCTAGAGGGAATCAAGGCTCTGAGGAATGTGAAAATCAAGTGGGACTTCCTTCGTGCTGCTGTGAAATTTTGGGATCCCGAAGATCATGTGTTTTGGTTTAACACCGCTAAACTCTGTCCAACAATTGAAGAATTTTCTACTATCCTGGGCTATGATCCAAGAAAAATATCTGTAGCAGTTTCTTATGATCGTAGGCATAAGGAATCTTTGTCTGATACTCTCGGTCTTCCTACTTCCATTACTGATAGTATGATTAAAGGTCATATGGTGAATCTTCGTGCAATTATCTCTAGGCTAATTGACAAACACACCTATGGAGTGACCAACAGTACGCAGAAAAACTTCAGTTTGGCTTTATGCATGGTGGGAAAACTTTTGCTCTGCTCTGGAAGACGCGGTTTTGTGGATGGTCGAGCCATAAGTGTTGTGAATCAAATTAAGGATGGTGATAATCCTGTTTCTTTGATCTTGGCAGAAACTCTTCTAGGACTGGATGTTGTATTTCATGGTGGAGAAACTCAGATCTTCTTAGGGACTCCTTTGACTTTGCAGATATGGCTGATGGAGCGATTGAATATGATTGCCAAGCCTACAACCGGTAATTACAAGCCTAGCATTTTTCTTAGCAGGGCTGTAATCAAAACTGAGTGCCAAACTAAGAGTGACTGGGTGATATATTTAGATAAGAAATCCAGTACCTCAATTCAATGGGACTGTTATTGGTGGAAGTGTCCACCCTTCTACTAAGGTCTCCAAGATCAGACCGCATCTTCCTTATTAGGTTGCAGAGGGCAACTTTCTACAAGGGAGATAGACTCTTGAGGTAATTCAAATATGAGCAAGGAATGCCTGGTGGCAAAAGAAGAAGATTCTTCACTCTTGTGGACATAAATCCTACTTCTGTACAGAACATGCTATTAGGATTGGAGATGGCTGACTGAGTGGACCAATCTTTTGTCAAGATTCACTTTCACAAGATGACTACAGAATACTCTAACTGGTTGATAGACAAGATTGTTGATAAGGAGACTAAGAGGATTGCTATAAGAGAACAGTTTCTCAAAGACAACCAGGAAAGACCCGATGAAGACAACTATGAATTCAAAAGAAGGGACAAGAATGATAAAGCACCAAACACAGAGGAATTATTTAGGATTTGCAGCTTAGGGATTCTGTTTAAAGTGTAGGCTTTTGGGGTTTGGAATTTTTTATGGTTTGGTTTAGGGTTTGGGTTCTTGAGGTTTGGTTTGGTTTCGGGTTTGATTTTGGGTTTTGTGTAATGACATAGTTTAATGGAATGGTTGAATTTTTGAAAAATTTTAGTTAAAGGCAAATGGTGGTTTTGGGAAATTGTGACTAGACCAATGCATGGTTGCCTACATACCTCTTTGATAGAAGGATCAGGTCATCACGTAGTTCATTGATGATGATTTTTTATTTACCTTAACTTTTCCCTAGGTCTCTCTTTCGTGTTTTCAACCTAGTAGGCTCTCCCACTCTCCTTTTTTTTTACCCACCTTTTGCGTAGATTGCCCTTTCGAGTTTTCAACCTACCCTTTTTTTTTCTTTTTCTTTTTTTTGTCAAGCCTAGGAAGGGAAATAACATAATTTACAACCACTTCAGATGTGGTGCTTTTTTACTACCACCTCAGACGTGGTATTTCTTCAATTGATCTATGTTGGTTAGCTTAGTGAAAGGGTTTGCATCTAAGTCCATCAACCTTACTGCTCCCCCAAAATATATTTGCTTGATAATGTATGGGCTTGACCAATTTTGCTTGAACTTCCAATTTGCATCTTGAACCGGGGCTTGGATTTCCTTCAACACTAAATCCCCAACTTCAAATCTCTGGTTCTCACTTTCTTGTCAAAAGCTTTCCTGAGCCTTGTTTGGTAACCTTGAATATGATACAAGGCTTTGAGTCTTTTCTCATCTAACTTGCACAACTGATCATATCTGCTTTGCAACCAATCTGCTTCAGAGATTTCACTTTCCAATATTGTCCTTAGTGAACAGACACCCATCTCAATGGGAAGGACTACTTCCATCCCATACACCAATGAATAAGGAATGGCTTTGTAGAAGATCAAATTGATGTTCTATACCCCCAGAGTAAAGGCAACTGTAGGTGCCAGTCCTTGTAGTTCTTTGAGCTCTTCCTCAAGATTTGCTCTATATTTTTATTAGCAACCTCAACTGCTCCATTAGTTTGAGGATGGTAAGGTGAAGACTTGTGGTGCTGTATGTTGAATTGTCGTAGCAGCTTCTCTGTTTCTCCCTTGAAATGCTACCTATTGTCTGAGTTAATTTTATGTGGTACCCTATATCTGTAGATGATATTAGTCTGGATGAATTCAACAACTTTCTTTGAATTTAGGACTTTGTATGAAGCAGCTTCTACCCATTTAGTAAAGTAGTCAATGGCTACAAGTATGCATTCATGACCATTGGATGTTGTTGGGTGGATCTTCCCAATGATGTCTATTCCCCATGTAGAGAATGGCCAGGGTGATGTCATAGTATGTAGTGGCATCGGTGGCATATGTTTCAGATCTCCATGTACTTGGCATTGATGGCATTTTCGAACATGAGCCTCATAGTCAACTTCCATAGTAGTCCAGTAATAGCCTTGTCTCATTATATTCCTTGATAGCATGTGTGCATTCATATGTGGCCCATAACTTGACTCATAAACCTCTTCAATTATTTGTTGTGCTTCCTTGGCAGTTACACAAAGGAGATGAATTCCATCATATGATCTTCTGTAAAGCCTTTCACCATAAATAATGTAATTAGTGGACAACCTCCGGATGGTTAATTGGTCATTCTTATTTGTAGATGGTGGGTATATCCCATCCTTGAGGTATTGTAGGATGTCTGAATACCATTCACCTTCCCTACTCTTTTCCTCATCTTCTTCTATTGTCATACAGTAGGCAAGTTCTTCTTTTTTTTCCAACACTATTGGTCTAGCTTCATCTTCTTTTGGCCCATCCATCATGGATGCCATTGTTGCTAAAGCATCTACAATTTGATTTTGCATCCTTGGCACATATTGATATTGAATCTTGCTGAATTTTGATGCCCACTTCTGAAGACATTCATGATAACGCACAAGCTTTTCTTCTTTGATCTTCCATTTTTTCTAAATCTGAGAGGTTATCAAGGCTGAATCTCCGTATACCTCCAACTCCTTTACTCCTAGGCTAAGGCTGCTTGTAGGCCCATGATGCAAGTTCCATATTCGGTGGCATTGTTAGTGGCAGGAAGGTTGAGTTTGCCAGAAAATGGGATGTGTGTCCCTTTTGGAGAAATTAAGAGAACTCCAATTCCACTTCCATGATTCTACCTCAATCCCCATGATGTCTTCATCTGGAAAGTCCCCTTGAATCTCTTCGGCTTCTTCTAGTGAACAATGGGCTAAGTGATCAGCAATTACTCCCCTTCACAGATTTTTGAGTCATATACTTAATATCAAATTCAGACAGAAGCAAAACCCATTTAGCAGTCTTTCCATCTTGCATAGGTTTTTCCATTAAGTACTTCAAAGGATCCATTCTTGCAATCAACAAAACCTTGTAAGCAAGCATATAATGTCTGAGTTTACGGGTTGTCCATACAAGTGCTACACATGTCTTCTCTAATGGTGAATAGTTTTCTTCATAAGGCAACATCTTCTTGCTGATGTAGTAGATTGCATTCTCCTTTCTAGTCTCCTCTGGGTATTGAGCAAGTAAAGCCCCCATTGTTGTATTTGTAGTGATGAGATACAACAATAATGGCTTTTCGGGTACCAGTGGGACAAGTATTGGTGGCTTCGTTAGATATTTCTTAATCTTCTCAAAGGCTTTTTGGCATTGTTCATTCCACACTGTTAGGACCTCTTTCTTGAGCAGTCAGAAGATTGGTTCACATGTGAGCTATAAACCTGCTATTGTACTGTATCCTCCCTAAAAATCCTCGAGTCTTCTTTTCAGTTCTTAGAGGCTTCATCTCTACAATTGCCTTGATTTTCTCAGGATCAAATTTTATTCCCCTCTAGCTTACCATAAACCCTAACAGTTTTTCGAATGTGACTCCAAAAGCACACTTCTTTGGATTCAACTATAACTTGTAGGACCAGATTCTTTCAAAGAACTTCCTCAAAGCTGGTATATGCCCTTCACGGTCTTTGGACTTCACTATCATATCATCAACATAAACCTTTACTTCTTTGTGGATCAAATCATTCAACAAAGTGGTGGCTACTCGTTGGTAAGTAGCACCAACATTTTTAAGGCCAATTGACATGACCTTATAACAATATGTCCTCCATGGAGTGATAAAGGAGGTTTTCTCCATATCTTCTGGAGCCATCTTAATCTGATTGTATCCTGAAAACTCATCCATAAATGATAACAAAGCATGACCTGCTGTGTTGTCAACCAGGATGTCAATGTGAGGTAATGGAAAGTCATCTTTTGGACTGGCCTTATTCAGATTTCGAAAATCTACACACATTCTAACCTTCCTATCCTTCTTTGGTACCAGAACCATATTAGCTAACCACTCTAGATAGTTAACCACTCTCAAGAATCCTGCACTGTACTGTTTCTCCACTTCTTCTTTAATCTCGAGAGTCCACTCTAGCTTCATTCTTCTCAAATTTTGCTTGACTAGCTTCATGGTTGGATCTGTTGGAATGCAGTGTTGTACTATATCTGTATCAATCCCAAGCATGTCTTCATATGACCAGGCAAAGACCTTTTTGAATTTTGTCAGCAATGCCACTAATGCATCTTTCTTCAAAGCGGTTAGGGTATTGCCCACTTGTATCATTTTAGGTTCATCATCGGTTCCCAGGTTAATGGGTTGAGTTTCTTCTTTTATAGGTTCTAGGTATCCATGTTTTAATTCCTTATTATTAAGAGTTTCTTTACCAATTTCAGAAATAAAGACATTCAAAGCCAGCAAATAAGCAAAATTAGAAATCATATTAAAAGGGAAAGAGTTTTTAACAGACTTAACATTAGCAGAAATAGACTTAATAGGAACGGAAACAATGTTCTTGGCAGGAGTGACTTGCTCAGCAGTCTTGATCTTCTTGGCAAAAGTGACTGACTTGACGGTCTTGATCTTCCTCACAGAGTCCTCCATGGGGTGGGCGGCTCCCTCCCATGCCTAGTTCTTTAACTCAATCGTGGTTTCCATAATGGCAGGTGGCTCCCAGTAAGCTCCTTCTTCCCTCAGCATCAGTACCGTGGGATCTACATCCATATAATCCGTAGCTTCTTCTTCAACCTCCACGTCTGTAGGATTGTCAGTCATAAAAGCACCCAGGCGCTCTATGCTATCCATCCATTTATCAAATAGGTCGTGCTTGCCTCTGTTACTCAAGTAGGTGAGTTAAGGGAGATGCTCTGACTCACTTTCTTCCATCCTTTCATCATTACGTTTAGCATTCTCAAGTGTCAGGATTCTAAGACTATGGACCATCAGCTTTTGGTCTAAAGCGGCCAACCTAGCATCTATGTCATCCTCCTCTTTAGTATGTGAGGTTGGTGAACTTCTGAATCATAATACGACCCCAATTCAGGAACCTCTCTTCCATGCTTGTCATACCTAGGGCCATACCTTAAACTAACATTAGTGATATCACTCCAATCTGAAAGGTGCCCATAGGGATATTCATCATGATACATTTGATTGGCTTGTGCATTCTCCTCTTTTGCATTCTCTAACACATTTATCAGCCTGTATTGATCACTATCAGTGTCACTCCACTTGTTAGCTTTAGCATCATCTTCAATATCTTGATTATAGTAGTCCACATCATCATCATATTCTTCATAGAATAGATCTGCATCTTCGTCTTCTCTATCACTAGGGGATTCACCCTAATCATTGCCATTGTATTGGCTATCATAATCTTTGCTGATGTTGCTCTCACTGTCGCTGTTGCTATTATCATCATCATGTCCACTGTCACTACTACTGCTATCATTACTACTATTACTCTCGACATCACTTCCTTCATCATCATCACTAGGAGCTACTCCCCCTTCCTCATCTTCATCATTGGCTCTTAGTTCATATAAGATCTTCAATACATACTGGCAAGCCTCCCAATATACTTCTTCTATATTGCAAATAGCATCTCCAAGGAGTGTGGTCATGGCATCAGGGTCCATGTAATCAGCCCAATCAGTAAGAACCTAAGTTGTGTCTTACTCCTTCAATTATGGAACCTTGTTGTTGCAATTAAGTAGTATCTCGAACCCAGGCACCATTGTCTTTGTTATAGGATCAAATTTCAGTTTAAGGAATCCCCAATAACATTGACTTTCTCCAACTTTTACAAACTTCCCCTTTAATGTAAGAGTGTAAGATTTTAGAGGTTCTGGAGGACAAGTCCTTTAGCTTATAACAAATCATCATCAATTGGCTTATAGCCTAGCCCAAAAGGTGGTGTGGCAGTAGGAATCATCGAGAACTAAACAGTAGGCTTCTTCACAGTTCTCCCCAAATTCATCCCTGAAAGGTAGTTCATTCTCCTCATCATTGCTACCACATTGTTGTTACCATAAGGAGCAAAGTCCATTGAGATCTTCTCAACTTCTTCTTCTGTCTTTTCAAAGCCAGGCCTCTCAATCTCAAAGCCATCCAAGGTCAATGGCTTTCTCTCAAAATCAATACTGTAAATAGGCTTAGGCACAGTTAAAGTGTCCCCACATATGGTCATAATAGCCCCTTCATGTGGAAATCGAACCTTTTGATATAGAGAAGAAGGTACGACTTCTGTGTCATGGATCTATGGTCTCCCAAGTAGCATATTGAAGCATGAGGCTATATTATGGACTTGAAAATCCACTTTCTTAACCATCAGTCCGATGGTAAGCTCTAATGTTACGGTTCCCAAGACTTCTCTTCTACTGTTGTCATATGCCCTTACATGTTGATCAGTAAGCACAAAGTCTTCAATGTTGAGACCCAAGCAGCTAGCAGTCTTTAAAGGACACACATTCAAAGAACTTCCATCATCTATCAAAACCATCGGTATCCTCTTCCCCATGGAATCTACAGTGATATGCAATGGGTCGTTGTGGTGCTTACCCTTCTTGATCAGATACTTGTCAAAATAGGAAATGGTGAGTTCCCTATTTATGGACCCAATCATAGCTTTCAGATCCTAGGAGGTTACCGTTGTAGGGACTTGAATTTAGTTGAGAAGGTATAATAGATTTTATCAGTGTTTGTATGAGGTCATGAGTAAACCCCATAAGGGTATGTTGGCTTGTGTCTTCTATAATTTCTTAAGGACTTCATCTTCTTCAACAGGTGTTTGTTTGGTGGATCTGTTCAAGGCTTCCACTGGGTTGTCAGTCTCTAAATGTGAGGGTTTGAAGTGTCTCCCCCCCCCCCTCCCCCTCCTTGTGATGTGGGCAATTTTGGTTGGATCATTGGGATCGATGTCTTGGGGTTTGAAGTGTCTCCCCCCACCTGTGTGTGTTTGGCTTTTTACTTGGGGTTTAAAGTGTCTCCCCCTATTTGTGGGTATTTGGTTGTTTACTTGGGGTTTGAAGTGTCTCCCCCTATTGGTGGATATTGGGTAATTCTTGGGTTCTGGTACTTCGTTCCATATGTCATATCTTGTGGTGGTATTAGACGTCCTATCCATTAATTCTTACCATTTCATCATGAAGCATTTAAGTAGGTCATAGATCAAGTCGGATTAGTCTTCCTTGTTTTCTTCTTTGGTCATCAAGCAATTAATCCTTGGTCATTTCCCAAAATTGTGATTGGGCAAGGGATTATTAGTGACGCTAGGCCTTGTAGGCAACGCAATCACTTTGTTATCTATTAGGTCCTGAATTGCATGACAAAGGGTAAAACAACAGTCAATATCATGACCAGGGCCTTGGTGGTAAGCACACCTCTTATTCAAATCAAACCTTAAGGGCAAAGGGGTTGGAATTTGTCTTAGGTCTAAGGGTTTTAGTAATCGTTTTGCTTTTAGCTTGTCAAACACTTGCTCCTGGGCATGTACAACTCATGAAATTCCCTCTTAGGTCTGGGTACTTATGGTACTTGCACAAGTGCACTGGGTGCAATCAATTAATAAGGATCATTTTTATGGATATTAGAAATTTTTGCAGCCTTAAAATTAGATCCTACATTCTTTTTAAACCTTGGTAGGTCATCAGTCTTTATAGTTCCATTGTTTATTGCATCCTCAATTTAGGTTCCAGCAGCAATCAAAGCATTAAAATTAGGAAAGTATTGTGCTAACAAATATTTGTGGTATACAGGCAATAAATTCTTTACAACCACGGCTAATTGTTCCTCCTCACTCAGCCTACTCATCATTTATGCTACCTTGGCTCTCCACTTGGTAATGAAAGTAGAAAAGGATTCTTTCGGTTCTTGCTTGGTGGTCTTGAGGTCTCTCCTTGTGATGTCCACTTCTATATTGTACTTCTATTGCTTGTGAAACTCTTAGCAAATGTCCTCCCAATTTCTTGCCCTTGCATCATCTACATTGAGGAACCACCTAAGAGTTGCTCCAGTCAGTGTGTTTTGGAACATCTAAGCAAGTACTTCTTTGGTCACGCCTAAGGGCTGCATAGCCTCATATACATCTTCAGATGGGACTTCGGGCGGCCGGTCCCATCAAACTTGTCCAAGAATGGCATCTTGAACTTGGGAGGCAACATTACATCAAGGAAGATTGAGAGGGAATCATAGTCCATAAGGTCCTCCATCTTACAGGCTATTCTAATCATCTCCTCCATTTTATTCATCCTCTCATTAATCTTCTTCTCACTCTCTATGGCTGGTGGATCATGATCAGTCTTGTCCTCCTCTTGATTACTCTTCGAATTCTGAAACTGTTGCATCATACAATTCATGTCTTCCTTCAGCTAAATCTGTCTAGCCATAATGGTGTTGAGTAGCTCTTGGTTGTTCATGGGTTCCTCTGTGTTTGGATGTTCTCCCTCTTCCGCCATACTGCTAGGAGCTTCAAACTGCTTGTGGCTTGAACTGTCTTGGAGGTCAAAGATAGGGTTGTGATGTTGCAACAATGGAGTTTCTTCCATGCTTGAAGGCTTTAGTATTGTGATAGGAGTGACAGGCTTGGAACTAGAGCTACTGGCTTGAGTGTTGGGCTTAGGTTCTCTTTGCAGCCTTCCTTCAGATCTTAACCAGATTCTCCCCTAATGACAGGCTTGTTCGGGTTAATCAAAGCTAAGACCCCATCCACATCCATTAATCAACCAAAACAAACACACACAATATGTAATGCAATTTTAACCGAGACTGGCCTAAGGGCAAGCTCTAAGTCATTATGTTGTTGGAGTGGGTTTGTTGTTTCATTGTTTCCCATAGCTAGGACGTTACACTTCTCAACTTGTAATGTAATGAACATTGCGTTGGTCTGAACAGCATGATTTGTCCTTTACAGTCAACAAGAAATGATCTAGTGACTTTAGACTATGAGTTGGTGAATTCGCCATTGGGTACCCGAATCTAATGAAAACCAGTGGTCCATGGTTACTACCACCACAAGTTGTTGAAAAGGGGTGCATACATTATTGTTTGGATGGCACACACTATGACAGTTAGTGAAATCTTTTAACAGACAATACAAACAACAACATATCATACAACAAATTATCATACAACATCTCAACAATCATAAATAAACAAACAAACAACAATATCATGCAAGACCATGCAAAACAAGGGTACATATTTGGTCACTTAAGTCTAATACAAAACTTAGCCCTCGACATCCCAAGCGGAGTTACCACTGTGAGATACCGGGAAATTGCCTCTCAAAAAAAGAGAGATTTTTGATGTTTTTTTTAGGGTACCTCTCTTTTTGGGTAAGTGGTGTGGAATCGCCACTTATTTTTTTTATGCAAAAAAATAAATAAATAAGAAAAATAAATACAAATATACATGACTGAATAGTTCCTTTCATTAATTGAATAAAAAATTACATAATTAAAAAAAATGAAAATTACATAGCTTTGGGTCCTAGTTACAATCTACCAAAAATATACATGTCTTTTTGTCCTAGTTACATTCTACCCAAAATAAAAATAAAGACAAGGCTTAGATCTACTTATCTAAAGACCTAAATTTGGAGGCTAGGTTACAAAATGGGAAGGTGTTAGGCACTCATTTCGCCCGGACAGAGTCTGGTCTTCTAGACTCTTGTGACCTATATACCTTTTTATGCATGTCATGAATGATATGTTGAACATGTGAAACAAAAATTAAATCACATAAATTTATTTATGAATTCATTCTCTTCTTTGTTAAAAAAATTCAAATATGTTTTAATGATTAAAAAAATTGAGTTTGGTTTATATAAACAAATCAAATCTGTTTTTGTATGTGTAAAAAAATGGTTTTTGGAGAGAAAATTCAGAACTGTTGTTTAAAAAAAAAAATGGTTTTAACTCTATAAAAGATCATATCTGTTTTGTGATAATAAAGGAAATGGATTTTTAATAACAGAAATATCATATCTATTTTTTTATGTTCAAAAAAATATGGAAAAGATTTTTTTTGAAGAGAATTTCACTCATAACATAAATTTATGATGCGTGAATTAAACAAAACAAACAACCATAAACACAATCATGCATAATCTTTTTCTTTGTTTCAAATTCTGCATATGTTTTTAAAAAATCAACTTTGTATCTAAGAAATATATAAATCAATTTTTGATTGGAGAAAAATTCAGATCTGCATCTAATGAAGACGCGGATCTATTTTTTGATTAAGAAAAATCAAATCTACATCTAAGAAAGATGCAAATCCGTTTTTAGTTAAGAAACATCCAGATCTACATCTAAGAAAGATGTAAATCCATTTTTCGATTAAGAAAAATTCAGATCTACATCTAAGAAAGATGTAGATCTGTTTTTTTTTATTAAGAAAAATTTAGATCTACATCTAAGAAAGATTCAGATCCGTTTTTTATCAAGAAAAATTCAGATCTACATCTAAGAAAGATGCAGATTTGTTTTTTAAATTACGAAAAAGAATTGGTTATGTGCAGATTATTGAAATTAAGAAAGAGATCATAACAACTATATAAAAAATCAAGATCATGCTTTAAACCAAACAACAATTAACAATTCATGTTATGGATGACAAAAAGAATGCATCATCATAAACAAGAAGCATAAAGGAAAAGAAAGGGCGATTGAAATCAACCTCTTGCATGGAACACTTATCGTCACCTGAAAGGAGTTGGGCCAAAGCCCAAAAGGGGGCTATTCAGCCCTTTTAAAGTGCCATTCGACACTCCAAAAGTGCCAAATGATGCTCTTGGATGCCGAATGTTCTTCCGTGTTCGGGTGCGTTTTGGACTCTCTTTTTAGGGTTTTTTGATCCAGTCCTTGTACCTAGACTTGTGTTCATCCTTAGTTTATGAGTTTTATCTCTTTTCTGGATAATTCTGGCTTTTTCAGGAACAATTATCTTATAAATAAATACCCTAAAATAAATCTTGATAAAGTTCAGATTATCCACAATTGTATTGTTATCCAATCATCCCTTTTATTCCTATGCATGCAATCCTATTTTAAACACTAATTATCGACCAATCACAAAATTATTTAATTAATTTTAATTGTTTAACCAATCAAAATTAATTTAAATTAATTGTGTGTGGTCGACTCTACCTAGACACAATGCATGCTGACCGTGCAAACTTAATCATGTGATATCTTTCGATCCGATGGTCCGATTTGGAAACCGAACATACCGTCATGACCATTAGAATCTCAAGATCATTTTTATGATATGTAATCATGATTTTTTTGGGGTACATGGAGGGTCATTCTTGTCATCTT
Source organism: Quercus variabilis (assembly GCA_030445155.1). Taxonomy (NCBI): domain Eukaryota; kingdom Viridiplantae; phylum Streptophyta; class Magnoliopsida; order Fagales; family Fagaceae; genus Quercus; species Quercus variabilis. The sequence goes on along the minus strand of CP129448.1, from coordinate 71,852,182 downwards.
CCTTGATTAAATCATAGGTGCAAAATTGAGTGTCTACAGGTACCCACATAGCCAAGGTCCATGAAGCCACACTTCTCTATTACATCCCTAAACAGTTGCATTTGTCCATGGCTTCAGGTTTCTCCACCTTTCTCATCTTGCCTAATGATTTCATTAAAATCTCTGGCACAAAGCCATGATACATCAAGCTAGTAGTTTAGAGTTCTAAGGCTATCCTAAGCTTCAATTCTTCTTGAAGTATCTGGTTCCCCATAGAAACCCGTGAATCTCCATTCATTGTCCGTACCCTTATCAATCAGTGTGTCAATGTAGTAATTTGACAAATCCACCACTACAAGGTTGGCCAATGCTTTCCAAAAGAGTGCAATACCACCACCTTGCCCTTCTTTAGGAACTAACCACTTGTGTTCGAAGTCGATATTTCTTTACACGATCTCTAGCCTTGCTTCGTCTACCTATGTCTTGGCTATAAACACGACAAAGAGATCTTTTGCCCGAATTATCTCTCCAAGCTCTCATCCTATTTACAGGTTTCCAAGCCCCCGACAGTTCCACACTAGAAGATTCATGGTGACTAGCGGGGCTGAACCTCAGCCTCCACCAATTCAAATTGCCTGTCCATACCACTTCTTGAAACTTGTATTTTTTTTTAAGGTAACTCAAAGTTGTCCTCAACTTGCACGAGATTACGTTTGCCATATTTTTTAAGGGCGCAGTTTTGGGTAACAGGTTGTACAGAGGCCTGTCTAGCCACCCTAGTCCATCGCGGTAGTGAAGGGTGTTTTGCTAACTTACACGCCTCATGTGTGTCACGTGGGATCGAGTGCCAGCTGGTAGAGAGTCATTAGGGCTATAAATTGTATCTAAGGGTGATCGGGGGTTACTATGTGGCTAAGGAGTAATATTAGGGTTGTAAATTGTGTTTAAGGGTGATCGGGGGATACTGTGTGGCTGAGGAGTAATATTGGTAGTAAATTCTTTTGACACCGCCTCAGTAATATCATTTTGCGTTACACCAATAACTGAGTGAGTTAATAAGGCACGTGGTTGGTGATCTAGGGTTTCCGTAGGTTTCGGGATTGGGTGTAGTTGGCTCAACCTCACAGGATTGACTGAATCTGCAGTTACTGAAACGTGCGTTACCAAATCTGGTATTGCTTTCCTTTCGTGACTGTGATCAATGAGGCCGTGACTGTCTTGCTGGTTATTCCTCACCGGCGTCTAAGCTTGAACTCTGGTACGTTTAACCGACTGTTTCTGTTGAAGCTCCTCCCCACCTGGAGCATTCTCATGTTGCCGCAATGATGTTTTCTTTGTCGTGTAGAACCCAGGAACTAAAACTACTTGTTTATGGGATGGCAAGAAAGGCTGGGCTCATATGTTGGGGCCAAAATTCCTCTGATCTTTCGAAAGTGAACCCTCACTGTTCAGCCACAGTTCACATTCCTTGCCATCGTGATCGAGGCAGCCGCACCAATAGCAGATGTTCGGCAACCTCTCATATTTAAAGTTAACCTAGACTTTTTCGTTGCCTCTCTTTATCACTAGGCTACCTCGGCATAGAGGAACCGTAAAGTCTATGGAAACTCTAATCCGTATGAAACTGCCACCCTCATATTCACTGGGATTTGTCGTAGGTAAAACTGTACCCAATACTCCACAAATTTTTTTAGCCACCTTCACATTCATGAATCTAATGGGAATGCCATGAACTTGCACCCAGAAAAGTTGATCTATCAAACATATACTCCTCAATGGCCTTACTTTTATCGTAGCTTTGCATAATAACCAGATGCTTATCAGAACTCCATGGTTAGCTGAGGATCACCTTGTCAGCTTTGGACTTGTTGTCGAATACAAAAAGCATTGTATGGTTGCCCATGTTACAAACCTTAAAACCATTACAAGAACGCCAAAGAGGGGTAAAAGTCTTGGCGATGGCATCGATGTTCAGAACACGTTTGGTGAGGAATTTTGCTGCTATGATGAATTCTTGCATGTCACACTCCTCGTCGAGATCGCAACCAGGCCCCTCTCTGTTTGACAGTGTGAGACGAGTCCAGTTGGAGGTCAAGTCTTCCATGAGTCAGAGATAAGTCAAAGAGGAATGAGAGAAATAGAGACTTGAGAAAAATTACTACAAAACACTCAACTGTTTCCCCCACTCCCACGAAAAAAAAAAAAAAAACCCAACAAACCTTGAAATAAACTTGTTATTTCAAGGAAAACTGTCTTGCCTACAAAGAGAAGAGACAACTATTCTACTGTCTAGGAGAAGCAATAAGCTTTCTTAGATGTAGAGAAACTCAGTGTTTGCTATTTTTTTGAATTAATTGACAAAACTTAATTCACTGGCATGAGATTAATCGAACTTGAAAATATTTCATTAGTACCCTTTCGAGAACAAATATTTCCTAAGTGCTCTTTGTAATTAACATGTATTAAATATAAATAAACTTAATTTCTTGAAATTTTATTTCTCTTTTATCTATAAAAAAAAAAAAAAAAAGAGTAGATATTTAATTATAATCATTTTTTTTAATTAATTTGAGGAAAAAGAAAGACAAGACATAAAATTGATTTGGATAACATGATTGCCACATGTTTAATGGTTCCAAGACCATAGCAATCATAGGAAAAAAAACGTTCCAAGACTTTGAATTTTCCAAGTATTTGAAAGTTCCAAACATTAATAACGAAAGACTTGGTGAAAGGTAAATAGGATTAAAGTCTTCTAATGATGTCACGGTTGAAAGATTGGCATATTAATGGCTTAAAAAGAGGGGTGGAGTTTACATTTGATCCGGTCTTGGCATAAAACCAAGAGTTTATGCCTCCAATAAGATAGTGACACGTTAGCATTTTATTAAAAGATGAATACAAACATTCCACACAATACCTACTCACAATATCAAATCTAAATTAAAAAAAATATGTATAAAAAGTCAAAATCCAGTCCTCCTCCCCCGTTCAAACCAGATCTCTACTCCACTCTCCTCACAAACCATCAGAATCACCATGGATCGAAATTCTTGGTGGAGCTTTATTACTTCACCATCACCTAAGCCACAGATAGTGCTCTCAAACCCAAAATTATCTCATCTCTCTCTTTGAAATCATTCAAAATGATCAAACCCATAACCTTAAACTCTCACTCATCAGAGGCCTAGTAAGGGTCTATAAGGTGGCCTAAAAAAAACGCTGCCTCCATTGGATCCTAAATAAAGTACCCAACACCATGGCCATCTTCCTCGTCATTTTTGTTTTAATTTACAAATTTTATCATTTTGGTTTAAACAAGCTAATGGGTTTTTGTTCTGTTATTGATATTGGTGTTTGTAAGTTATGAGATTTTTGGCTTTGTTTTGTGGCAGTATGTGTGGTGGGGTGGGATGGGGTGGGGCTATGGAGGTTTGGTTTGAACATGAGGAGGAGGGTTGAGTTTTGGTTTTGTTTTGAATCTGATATTGTGAGTAGTTATTGTGTTTGAGTTGCATTCATATTTTGGTAAAATAATGACATGGCACTAGCTCATTGGAGGGCGTAAACACTTGGGTTTACACTAGATCCTGACTGAATTTAAACTCTATTATTTTCTCCAATACAATTTTAAGAGATAAAGTTATTAGTTAAACTTTTCTCAGGTGTTATTCTGGATGACTCTATGCCTTCCCCCTATTGATGCTCATTTTAAAGCTCAGTAGTAGGAAGAAGCCTAACAATGTAGGCAGAAAAGAGTTAGTGGATGGCTAGAAGAACCGTTAAGCCTGGATGGCAGGAACAATGGTTCACAGGCCCATAAAGTACACAAGTGGGCCTTGAGGAAAGTAGATGGGCCTAAAAGAGCCCGAAATGAGAGATAAGAAACTCATGAGCATTATGTGATGAAGCAAAGTAAGAATGGGCTATAGCAGGCCCGAGATAATGAAGTAAGAAAGTAAGGGGTTGATGGGAAGCTCATAAGCCCGAGGGATGAGGAATGAGGTAATTGGATCAGGGAAGCCCAAAGGAGTTAGTAAAAGCCCATGGGTATGCAAAATTAGAAAATGAGACAATGATGCTCAAGGAGAAAGAAATGGGACGAAAAGAGCCCACAAGCAGTGAAATGGGTCAAGAAAAGCCCGAAGTAACATGAGTGTAAAATCAATAACCATATTAAGTCATTAGGAGAGGAAAATGCAACAGGCCCAAAGAGGCCCAACAAGCACAGGTCAAATAACACCATGGTAGGAATAGCAAAATGGTATGGCAGAAAATGGCAGCAGGATTATGGGAAGAGCAAAGAATGGGCTCAAAAAGGGAAAGCCCATGACCAGGCAAGGCCCAGCCTGTGAAATAAAGCAAGCTGTAAGGAATCAGAGGGCAGTTCACACCATAATGGGTCAAGGATGAGCAGCAGAATGCACAGATGAGCCTCCAAACCATGGCAAATGCATAAGCAGTCGGCAAGTTTTGGACGCATTCAAGAGTGGAGCATGCGTAGAGCCCAAATATCACCAGCCTATACCCAGCCAATACAGGAAGTGGTGGGTCATGGGTCAGAGGTAAGAAAGGGTATGGTCTAGCGGTGGGGAGATAAGAAAGTCTATTCTGGAGTTCCCGCTTAGGTTTTTTTAGGAGAAATGTCCTGCTGGGATGACATACTACCCAAAAGAAGTAAGAATGAGCTGGAACCACTAGGTGCATGCCATGAGGGATAGGAAGAGAGAACACCCACACCGTAGCAGATTAGAATGCCATGGTGAACAAACAAACAAAATAATATTCTTTGTCTAGTGATGGGAAGTGGTGCAGCCATCACGGGTAAGTAGTGATGGCTGGGCAGCTGACAAACCAGTGGGAGTCGGTAAGGACACTAAGATCAGACAAAGGTGGTTAAGGGCTAAAATAGTAAAAACCAATCATGGAAAGTAATATATAAAGGACCCTTGCCATGCGCAGGAGGGTGGATCACTATCACGGCAATAGTAATCACTAGGAGGGAATCACAACATTACTAGATAGGTAAGCACTGAGAAAAGAAAAGAGAAGGGAAATAGAATTAGAACTAACAAAAAACAAAGAGTATAGAATGGCAGGCATGCACCGATAAGCTAATCCCTTCTCTCCCTCTACAGGCCTACTTTCTGTTGGAGAACAAAATGATTCTTTTGGGCACAAGCCATTTAGGGCCGCTTCCCTCAAAGTGATTAATTTCCACGGCAAGATCATCCTGAGAGATTATTCACATTGAGGGAACGGTTCCCTCCTTGGCCTTGGTCTTGTAATCTACCTTAGCATGGCAGATTGATCTTTTCCTTCTTTTGTAACTCATTTCTTCTCCACTTATTTCCGCCATTTCATTTACAAAGTGTTTCCTGTTGTTGTGGTCTTCATTTTTGATTAAGTATCCTTTATTTATTCTGTCAGCAAATGCACTTTCTTTTATTATCTTTATTGCATCTGCTTATCATAACTATTCCATAGCAGCTCCGTCTACCATAGGCAAGTAACCAAAATTTTGGCAAACGGGACATGATTTGTGCATAAGCCAAACTAAGGTGGGTTACAATTGGACCGATCCTAACTCTCTTATCTAGAACACTAGGGCCCAATACAGCAAGAGGCAGTCCAACCCAACGTCTCAAAAAAGCCCACCACACCCCCTAAGCCCCTTCCAACAATTAGTTATTAGGTTTTACAAATTGCACTATCTAATTTTGTTTAAAATTCAATTCAATCTTCTAATTTCACTTTCGTTGTAGTATTAGTGATTTTTTTTTTTTTTTTGGCATTAAATTATCAAAAAAAAAAAAATCTTCTATTATTTGGGAAAAAAAGTACATAAACCAAAAATCCAGATGTAGTTGGTAGTAGGCTGTGCAGTTATTTGCAGTACGCCAGTACCAGTAGTGGTAGTAGAAGATCAGCCTTCCCCCTCCTTCAACCCTTTCTCTTCCGAACTTCTTCTAGCTCCAAGTACTTTTCGAAATTACAGATTTTTAAAATTGTTACTACTTTTTATTTTCGATAAATAACCTTTCGAATTTCATGTCTATGGGTTCTTATTTTTGTTACAAATACTATGTGATATTCACTGCTTGGCTCTAGTTTAAACCTTATCATTGCGAAATTAGATTTGCGTAATACTTTAAAAAAGAAAAAAAACAGTATTAGTATCTTACCTCTCCCTGAAAGTTGTGATTTTTTTGGTGAGAGTGGATGCAAGACCGTTCTGAGAATCCTATGGTTTTAGATACAATGTTGTCTGTGTGAAGAAAGGCAAGTGAGGAATGAAATTTGGGTACATGTGGATATGGAGAGTGAAGGGGATAATATTATGGTGTGGGAAAGAAGAAGCTAAATTGGGTTGAGAGGGAATATATGTGAAAATCTGTGTGGCTGCTTCTCTGTCTATCAATGTGTAATGTCATGCGATGATAAGGCTGTGCCTTGTTTTGTTTCTAATTTCTATGGTCCATGCCTTTGCGGTTTTTTTTTTTTTTTTTTTTTTTTTTTTTTTTTTTTTTTCTACTTGTAATGTAAAAGTTATTGACGTAACCAGTTTTCCACCATTAGATCAAGGTGATTGATTACAGCCATTGATCTAAGGGAACTAGCAACAGTCCACCCCAACAGTCAAACTCGTGTTTTTTTTTTTTTTTTTTTTCTCTCTCTAATTTATTTATTTAAAAAAATAGACCTTTTTGTTGTTGTTTGAGTCCGCGGTGGAACATGGATGTTTGTTTTGCAGTCTTATGTTATCTCTTCGGTGCCTGCCGCTAAATTGGGATGGGAATTGCTATTATATCACAAATCTCAATAATTGCTTGTGAAAATAGAGAACTAGGTAAATGTTTATTCTTTTAGGGTCTATTTAGAATCCGCTTATTATTAAAAATAAAAACTTTTTGTCGAAAGTACTATAGATAAAAATAAAAGTTAGCTGAAATAATACAGCAAAAACTCATGAATAATACCAAAAAATGTAATAAGATCTATAAATAATGGCAAAAATAAGCTAAATAATGGCAAAAATAAGCTAAATAATAAAATAAACTAACTTTTTAATTTAAAGCCAAACACACACTAAAATAAACATGTGTTAATTTGGTGTGGTTAAATATTTTTATAGATACCATAGTATTTTAATTTATTGTGTCGGAACCTAACGATAGATGCTTTTATCATCGGTACAAACCACCACCAAAAAATAAAAAAAGAAAAAGAAAAAGAAAAAGAAAGAGGGATTGTGTGTACAATAAAAGTATGGACGGTGGGTTGGATGTGTTTAGGCCCAAAAAGGTAGTTGGGTTGTTGTGGGCCAATGGAACTCAAATAGATTTGGGCCAGCCAAGCCAAGTATTGAAGAATCAACTCCCAACGTTTATGCTGGCTTTGAGTGCCAAGGAACAACGTTGGCAGAGTAACAGCCATACAGTTTTGCATAAGTTCATGGTGAGTGAGAGTGCTAAACTACTAGTTCGGAGTAGTTAAGAACAGCTTCCAGAATCTGTACACGTAGGTACATACAGATATATAGTATAGATCTCTCATCTCTGTCTCTATCTATTTGGTATATTTTCATGCATGAATGAATGAAGCTTTTGGTTGTGAACCAGCGCGCTTTCACAGTAATGGCATCACCGCTGAGGCTGAGATCAATAGCCCGCAAGGCTTGTTTGCGTTGTTATTCTTCTTCTGCTCTGAAATGGGAAGGTGGGGTTTCCATGGTGCAAGGAGCTTCCGGAGGAATTGGCCTTGAATTTGTGAGCTTTCTTTACTTCCTCTTTCCTTTTCTTCTTTATTGGAGTTCAACATTTCTATATAAAAATTTAATTAGAATTTTAACATCTCAAGTAAAATGTTAAATTTTGATGGCATTCTATTAATGTTGCATCCTGCCAATGCTAATCAAAGCAAAGGAGGAAAATTAAAGCTTCTTCCTAATTTTGGAGTTAATTTCAGTCAACAACTATTAAGTGTGTGCATGTTTTGTGATACTGATGTCCAACTCCAATTACCAAAATTAAAGTCAAGGGTTAAGTTCAAGATATAAAAAAGTGGAAATAACCGACTATTAATTTTTTTTTTTTTAATTTTTATTATTCGATAGTTACAATAGGTGAGGGAGGGGGGATTTGAAACTGTAGAGACATCAGAAGATGTCATTTTAGCTACAAAGCTCTTGGCTAATTAGGGGTTTGTTTTGTCAAAATTACCCGTTGTCCTACATGTGGGATTTTTTACTTTTTAAATGGGAGGTGGAGAGAGGAAGATTTGATCTTGAAACTACTTGCTCTAATAATAATGATAAATTAATAGTTGTCCCAAAAGTTTAAGCTGTTAGGAAATATGATTTTAATTACTAAATCATTGTTTTAAAAACATCGTCTTAGGACTTAGAAGTTAGGACCCCTAATTGCATTGGCATTGCAATTTGCAGCAAACTCAATACCAAGGGCCCTGCAAAGTGCCATTTATCTCACCAAAGAGAAGTATCATCCCCATTTCCAATCTAGTGCTTAAGAAAAGGCCTAGTTGTATCCTTTAAAGTTTAAACCCCAGAAATTTCTTTCAGCACTAAGAGCATTGAAAAGGTTAAGGAGACAATCCTGAAGCTAATAGCATCTCAAAACATAGGTTTTTAATCCAAGCAACCCATGGATATCCAGATAGAGCGAATAAGGAGAATATTATATTTCTCATTACTAAGTCTTTTTTCCAATCACCATTTTTTCTAAAACCTAAACCATCCTCCTTGTTTTGATAATTATAAATAAATAAATCCAACTAAGCTTTGCCCCAAAAGCTTTTTCTGAAGCTCCCTGCCACAAGAAAGCACAGAAGTTTTAGTCAATAGCCTTTACGACCTTTGGGGGAAGAATGAACTTTTTGAGTAGTGTTGTGTTTAATATTTTGTACTTAGATTTTTATGCATTGGTGTATTGATTTAAATATTTTCGAAAGTAATGATTTTAAGAGGAGGCTTTACTTGTCAAGTAGTGGAAATTTTCACCGGTCAAGATGTGGAAAAAATTTTCTTGTTCACAAATTGCTTTGGTTGTTTTCTGGTCATGATTAGACAAGTGTTAGATGTCTTCTGGAGGCCACCATTAAGGGTGTATAGGTATAACAGTTGCTAAGTGATTCTTTAATTTTTCAGATGAATAAAAAATCTTCCACTGTGTAATTTTTTATGGCTCCCTCATGAGTTTATGGTGTAGTAGTTACTAAAATTTAATTTTCAAGTTGTTTTTACAAAGGGAGATAAGTTGTTTAATGGTGCCAAAGTTGAATGTCTTCAGTTACTTATTATTATCCTCGTGGCTCTTCCATGATCTTATGAGCTTGTACTTTTAGCATTTCTAATTTCTACTGTGTTGCATCCTCACTCTCTTTTTTGTCAGATACTGCTTCATTTTGAGTGTAAATAGTCTGAAATTAATGGAGCATCAGAACCGTTGTCAATATTCATTAAATTAGATATCTAGGTATTTCAGTTGCATTGTTTCTGCCATAATCTGTAGATGCTTGTGCTCTGGTCCAGTACTTCTATTCCTGAATTAAGTGAATTCCTCTGGTGCGACAAGGTCACAGAAATCTCATTTTGTTTTTAGAGTTTGTTTGCATTAAATTGAGATTGACTCTACTGAACCATTAAGAGATAGGAATTAAATCAATGAACCATTAATTCAAGTAAATCCTTGTAATAATGTGACTTATTTTCTACCTCATATAGGTTAAGCAGCTGCTGGAGAAGAATGAGAAAGGGCATGTTGTTGCTACTTGCCGTAATCCTGATGCAGCATCAGGGCTTCTACATCTGAAAAATAGATTTGCTGAAAGACTTAGCATTCTACCATTGGATCTGACCATTGAAAGCACCATAGAGGTTATGTGACCACTTACTCAAAGGGAAAACTTTTCATTTTGACCTTTCCAAGATGATTTTTGTACTTTTTCAGTTTGGTACCTTTCAACTATCTAAATCTATTAACCTTGATTCAGTAGACCGATGCAATCTATAATTTTTCTTTTCCTACAATCATTATTTTTCAATGATATTGGTTTTGCACTTTTGAGATTACTTGGAAAATTCATAGGCCTTCAGTAGAAATGCAAGTATAGAAAAATTGGAGGTCTATTGATATAGGTGTTGAAAGGTTGTTTAGTTTAGTTTTGTCAAAAAAAAAAAAAAAAAAAAAAAGGAAGAAAGAGAGGAGAGAAGGTTGTTGTAAGATTTGCAACTTTTGCTTCTTTTTTTTTTTTTTTTTTTTTTTTTTTTTTGGGTCTTGTCAATGATATAGTACATTAATAGTTCAGATTATAGAATTCCCAGTTATAGACAACAAATTTTAGTATTTTTTATTTACCCTGATATTGTGTCACATTTCAGGCATCTGCAAAGTCTATTAGAGAGAGATTTGGTTCTTTGAACCTTCTTATTAATGCATCTGGAATTCTCTCAATACCTGATGTGTTGCAACCAGGTACAGCTTGTTTCATTGTTTGAAGCATGATTAGCAGACTAGTAGTGGCTTTGACATATGCAACAAAATTTCTAGTTGTGAACTGAAACTAAGATATTTTGTTACATTATTTTCATTTTTCTATTAAAGCCCGGCAGTCAATCATATTCTTCTATTTGCAGTACAGAAACAACATTGACCAAAGTAGAGAAATCATCTTTGCTTCTTGCATATGAGATTAATGCTGTTGGTCCGATTATGGTGATCAAGGTATGCTCATTAAAAATTTTCATTTTATTACTGTGTTTGATGTTGAATAAAAAGGTTTTAGTAGACTAATGCCTGCATTCTGTTAGGTGTGTTTGTTTCATTACGTTGGAACAAAATCTCTAAAGAATATTTTTTGAGTGACATTCAATGAGATAAAAATGTAGTCCATCATTTGCTTGTTTCTCCATAATGGGAAAATACAACCCATGAACCCGTACAGGATCAAACTGTTGACCTTGCCCTCCACCCACCAAATGTTCCATAGACCATTGAAAGGATGATTCTGTTTCTGTTATATATTCTTAAACAAAAGAGTGGAAGAAGACTTCTTCACATTGAGGGATTGGAAAGACATCTAGATCTAGCATGAAGAGATGCATATAAATCAACTAATCTCATGTTAATTGTCACTATTGCTCTCCACAGATAATATCTGGATGCAGAAGCTGCTTCTTAATTAACTGCATTCCCCAATAAACAGTGTAATTGTTTTTGCAATAAGCCAGTTATTGGAATGTTTCTATTGGAAGTTTTGATTGCAATTGGGCTTGTTTAACTACTATTTTGTTTAAGCTTCTTTGGGACTGTATAGCTTATAGTATAACTAAAAACTGCGGTGTGTGATTTGTACTAGCAGCATATGTGGCCGCTCCTAAAGGTTGGCAGAGGCTCTGGGACCGAAAGGGATGTCGCGGTTGTGGCCAATTTGAGTGCCAGGGTGGGATCCATTGGAGACAATCACCTTGGGGGTTGGCACTCCTACCGATCTTCAAAGACGGCCCTTAATCAGTGTATGAATTCTTCCTTGAAGTCTTAACATGGACTTTCTAGTTCAAACACTGCAAAATTAAATTCGACTACTAAAAGGAAAAAAAAGAAGAAGAAGAAAGGAGTTGATCCTTGACCATTTTGGTTTAAAGCTGCAATATGAATTAATGGAAGAGATCATTTCTTGAGCACTTCTCTATAAACATTACCTCAAGTAGTTGGTATTTTCAGATCTGAAGTATCCTTTTCAATGGTTCTAGTTGAAACTTGAGATAAGAGCCTTATTTTTTTATGTTGTTTTCTATAGCTGTTTAAAAAGTTGCACCAACAGGGCTACGTCATATGTTTCATCCATATATCCCCATTCTTTTATTCAGATAATTGTTTTGATACAAATGCCCTATTTAAGACATGTCATTGAACATGTTGGGTATTGTTGTATTGGTAAACTCAATTGCAAACATGTATCAATAACCACATTGTGAAAAGAGACAAAAACAAATAAATAGTGGTTCTGACTGATGAACTATTATATTCTTTTCAACTGATGCTTGCAGTGACAAAAACTGTGTCAGTGGAGTTTGCACGAAAAAAGGATCCTATTATATGCATTTTGTTGCACCCAGGCACAGTGGACACTGATCTTTCTAGGCCGTTTCAAAGAAACGTTCCAGAAGGCAAACTATTCACCAAAGAGTTCTCAGTTCAGAAGCTCTTAGGCATCATCAACAATGCAAAGAGACATGACAATGGCAAGTTTTTTGCCTGGGATGGCCAGGAAATTCCTTGGTGATTGGTCATATTCATTATAAGCATGCAATATTAAATAATTATATTTGAGTTTGAAATTTTTGGTCATTAATCTCAATCTTTTTTTTATTAATTTATCTTATCTGTTAATAAATTAAGAGAACTAGTGACTATTCAATTTCTCCCCTTGTAACTCCATTGGTTCTCTGTTTTCTACTCTGATGTAATTGCTTTCAGAAAGTAATGGCACTTTCTTGTTGTTTTCAAAATGTGTGCAAAAAAAAAAATCAGTCTTATGGTTTTTTGGGTAAACCTTACTGACTGATGATACCAATCACATGGGTGGCACAAATGAATCAGCTTATAGACTAGAAACTTTAACTTAATAGAATATTCGTATATCAGAATTTAATTCTATGATTGGATTTTTTTGGTTAAACTTTTCACTCGGTAAGGATTTGGTTATTCGACTTTGATTGTCGTCATTGTCCATGTTATATTGTTCCTAGCTTGGTGGACTCATTTTTCTTGTTAATTGAAAATAAATCTGTTACTATAGCTGTGAAGCACATTTACAGATGATTTTTGGTTTCTGTTGGGCAATTTCTGTCACTACTAAAACATTATTGAGCTAGTAATGATGGCCCTCTCTCTCCCCCATTATATGGACACGTGGTGTTCATTTGATTTTTAAGTGTAACGTGTCTTACATCTAAAGAAAAAAAAAAGGATAAAATTAGAGGATTTGATGAAAAGAGATCTTATCCCGTTGAAATATTTTCTTCATATTACCTATCAAAAACAATATATTCTCTTCATATGGAAAATTTCAATTATTTGAGTTGATCATAGGGCTAAGTAAAGGCCATTAACCTTATGGGCTCTTGTTAAGTCACTTATGAAAGGGTCCATTTATTCATATATAACGTGACAGAAAATTGGTTTCTTACCTATAAGAAAAATGTCTCATTTTGCAACTTGTTCTCAAACAAGGGAAAAATGATAACCTAAGATGACGACAACCCTTAGGGTATGGTTTTGGAACACTTTTATAAACTCAAAAGATGTTCATTTTTCAAGCTCCCACTGAAAATTAGGAAACACAAAATCAACAATTAGGATCCTCTAGAACTTTTATATGTTATAAATAATATAAGGTTTTACAAAAAGAACATCAAAAGAGAAACTATGGAAGAAGAAAGCTATATTATTTACCCGTTACTCCTTTACAAACGAATACATCTACATATATAGCAAAAGTCGTATGAAAGAAGTCAAACTAAAACAAGATAAGAAATAATCACCTAGTACATGCATACTTGTCTAGCTATAATGAAAATTAGAAATAAGAAGAAAATAAGGACATTAGGTGTCCCCACAATAAATATATATATATATATATATATATATATATTAACTTTTATTTTTTGTTGTGTAGCATAAGCTGGTGGTATAAGATATTCTTTTACTATTTGCAAAGATCCTCAATGCTTTTTGCATGCTTATCTTATCCCTCTTATGAACCTATAAAAAGATGTCATTTTTAAGATATATATATTTATATATATATATATATAGAGAGAGAGAGAGAGAGAGAGAGAGAGAGAGAGAGATAATAATACATGATTTGATCTTAAAAATGACATCCTTTTTTAAGATCATGGTGCCTCATGAAACAAAACTTCCCTACTTTGTATTAGAAGCTTGGGCTAATGAACCTAGTGACAATTTTTCAAGTCCAATGTCCCTCTCCACCCACCAAATTTTCCAAAGACCATTGGAAGGATGATTTTGCTTCTGTTATTATATTCTTAAACAAAAGTGTGGAAGAAGACTTCTTCACGTTGTGGGGTTGAAAGGCATCTAGATCTAGCTTGACAAGATGCACATAAATCAGCTTATCTCATGTTAATTGTCACTATTGCCCTTTACAATTAATATCTGGATGCATAAGCTTCCTCTTAGCTAACTGCTTTCCAATAAAGTGTAATTGTTTTGCAATAAGCCAATCATTGGAATGCTTCTATCTGAAGTTTTTATTGCAATTGGGCTTTGTTTAACTACTATGTTGTTTAAGCTTTTTTGAGGCTGTATAGCTTATAGTATGACTAAAAATTGTGGTTGATTTGAACAAACAGCATCTGTGGCCGCTCCTAAAAGCTGAAAGGGATGTTGTTGTTGTGGCCAATTTGAGTGCCAGGGTGGGATCCATCGGAGACAATCGCCTTGGGGGTTGGCACTCTTACCGATCTTCAAAGGCTGCACTTAATCAGTGAATGAATTCTTCCTTGAAGGCTTAGCATGGATTTTCTTGTTCAAATACTGCAACAAAATTTGACATAATTTTTTTTAGTAAAAAAGGGATGTGATCCTTGAGGTCATGCTCTTAGAGACGTGCTCAAGAAATACTGAACATGTACATATTAAATAAAAATGTGTCTATTGAAGAGTCATAGTCCTTTGTATATAAATACTTGTTTCTATTTATTTGGTAACTTCTTTTCAAACTTCTTCTCTTTCATCTTTCTTAGAAACATGAGAAACCTGTGGATCTTTTTCAAAATTGCTATTTGTAGAACTCAATAAATAAGTGGTTGTATCCTGTAGAACCCAATAAACCTTACTAATTGAGGATACCCTTCACATTGAGGGCACAAATGAATCAACTTATAAACTAGTGACTAAACTAAGCAAGATCACTTCAATTTAGACAAACCTTACACAAAATACAATAACAACAAAGCCTAAGTCCCAAAATTTAGAGACGGCTATAAATTCTTGACAGATTAGATTGGGTCAATCACATGAATTCTTTTCCTCTATTCTATTCTATCTAAAATCATGTTCTCTGTTATTTCCTTAATTGACATTTTTATTTTATTTTTTGGTATAAGCCCAATTTGGGTCGAAATAGGAGGAGGGGAGATTGCAGATTTTATGGGGCTGACCACTTTCTAGTATAAAATGACTAATATATCCTTAACACTTATAAGAAATTACAAGTGTTCTAATATATGAATTTATCTATCATTAATAAGAGCGCAATGGTAGAAGTATGTGCTGTTCTTTTCTCTTCTTTTTGCAAACCAAACAAAAGAAATATACAATGCTCACATTTTCTTCTTTTCTTTCTTTCCTATATCCAAACACATCAATAGAAATATTTTGTTTTCTCTTTCCTTTTTCTTCCCCATTTCCTTTCTCTTCCCTTTCCCTATCTACAACCAAACATAGAGTAGGTGCTGCTTCCGCCTGTCCCAGCGAGTCCCCTATGACCATCCGCACTCCTAATTTCTGTAATTGGGCAAAGATGCCCCCATAAACATTTATTTTGTAGTTAGGTGCTGACCACCGTGGATTCACTCTCGTCATAGGACTTGGAGGCGCTATATTAACCAGAAGACAACAAAGTAAACAATACACATAAAAAAAAAAAAAAAAAAACTAAAATTAAATAGTTTTAAAGTCAAATCAAAGAGTGAACTGAAGAGTGTAAATGTAGTAGACAAACAGACTCGACAGAGAGTGAATGCAAGAAAAAGTGACATGACAAGAGTAAAATAAATTTTAAAACATAAACAATAGAATATAATTTATCAAATGGACTATTGCAACGCTACTTAACAATAGAATCACCTTTTCAGCACCACAAAAAAAAAAAAAAAAAAAAAAAAAAAAAGAAAAAGAAGGAAGAAGAAGAAGAAGAAGAAGGAATTGCCTAATGCAATAGTCTTAACCTACGTAAACAAAACATATATGACTCATAACTCAATGAATCTATTCTAACTAAGGGCCATTTTGTTTTTTAATCTCAAACGCATATTTTTACATTTTAAATAACATTATACATTCCTATAAAAAAAAAAAAATAACATTATACATATTTTCACATACTTTTTCACCCACATGTATTTCAAAAAATTACAAAAATCACATTTCAAACTACTCTACCAAACATCTTCAAATGATCCAAGCTAATATTTTTCTTTTTGAGGAGGGTAATATTAATTCATATGGAAAACCGGTACCAAATATCTTGATTCAAGCTTAAAATTTCACAAAAAGATATGAAAATTTATCATATTTTCCAAGAAAAGAGTTTTGTTTTACCTGGGGCTAAGAGATTTATATTAAAGAAAATATGAAATTTAATTTGCAATTTTAATTTTGTCCAATGTCGATTTACATGCAAATATTTCATTTTGAGTATTAAAATTTTAAAAAATTGCATTTTAAGGAATTGCATTAAATAAATTAGTTTCTTCCAATCGGTTATTGGATGAATCAGTTTGATGTTTTATAGGAATCTAAAATCTCAAAAGTAGCTCACTTTGACCAAGTTGCTCAATAGTCAAATTAGCCCAAAATTCACCCAATCCCCATATACTATTTCATTTTAACCAAATAACCTTTCAAGGCTTGAACTGGAAATTTTGCACAAAAATGGAAGGCAGAAACAAATTTGGTATTGACACCTATCACCTTCCCTGAAACTTGGACCTATTTTTTAGTTATAAATACAATTTTATCTAATTTAAGTTTAGAGGAATTAAACTTAGGAGAAACTCTTTTTCAAAACACATCCACTCACCATTAGGGAGAAGGACCAACATCTTAATTATCTTGATCTCTCACACACTCACTCACTAGTTGCCATTGTTGGTTAACTGGGGCAAATATCTAGCAATTTTTCTGTTGGGTGCAAGCACCGTGTGGGTCCAGCCCACATGCTTGGGTCAATGCTCATTAAATAAGCTTGCTTCTTCAAGCTTCCAAGGTCAGACTTCCATTCCTTGGCGTGTGAGACACGCTGAAGCTGAAAAAGAAGAAAAGCAAGAAAACAGAGGCCATTCGGCCTAGTGAGGTGAGCTGAAGAAAAGGGAGCTATTCGGCCTGTGTGTGTGAGTTCCAGAGAGAGCAAAACACAAAGATATTTCAGCCATTTGAGAGGTGCAATCCGAACGAAGAAATAGAGAGAATCACAGTAAGAGTGTGAGGGAGTGAAAAGAAAGACATTTTTCTTTGCTCAAGTTACACACAAGGAAGATAAATTGGTGGAGCTTTCATGAAGTTTTTGAGTACTACAATTATATTATGAAGAGTTGGAGTATTCAGAGGAAGATTTTGCTACTGATTTTGTGGTGAGATTGTATTTACTCATTGAGATTTATTTATTGTATATTTAATTTATTGTAAACTCAAGTTTAGCATAAACTTAATAGATGTAATTTCTATTTTATAGTGAATATTTTTGAGAGCTGTCCCGTGTTTTTTCCCTCTACACTAAAGAATTTTCCATGTAAGTTTTGGTGTTATTGTGTTATTGTGGTACTTGCTAATTTTTTTTTTTTGTTTCCATAATATTGGAATTGCTTGGTAGTTATATATATTTTAATTCACATCTAGACACAGAGGGGATTTTTCCCCCCCAACATTTTCAACTTATTTTCAAGGAGAAAATCGGAAATAGCTTCTCATTAGGGTTATTGTGCCACATTAGTGTTCTACATACAATGCACGGAAGTGCTATTGCTTCCCACATGGTGCATGTCATATGCACAATGACACCACGATATTTGGCTAATATCGATAAGGCCAATCACACTAGTGGGTAAATGCACAAAATACATATTTTAGGTCACGTGTAGGTAGCTTTTTCGTTAGGCATACGCACGTGCCACATTGCCAAGATACAAGGCATGAATGGAAATTCTCAACAAACTTAATTTGACACTACTTGGATAGTTGGATCCTCTCTCATAAAATGGATTGAAAAATTGGGTCGAGGTTGACATATCATTTTTTTGACAAATATTGGTATATATCCAGACTTAATATTGGTATATATGCAGACTTCTTTGAGTATCTAATTATTTTTTTCGAGTATATGTAGTCACCCCATCCTACACATACCAGGTTATTATAAAGAAGAATCCTATGGAGGTGGCTCAAGATACTGATAAGAGGTTTCAAACTCAAAATCTGAAGAATATTGTGAAGCATTAGGAACTACTAAGCCAACTTAAGGTCGCCACATTATTGAATGAACTACCTTACGAAATGTTGTGTGAGAAACTCAATGTGCTTGATATGAATAGCTACAAAACTATCATGTTAAGCCCGCATGTTGAATCTAAAGTACACAATGAAATACTTAAGTAAATTACAAAATAAATAGACAAGATAATGGTACATTAAAATGGTCTTAAACAAGTTAATATGAAATTGAAAGAAAATTATTACCTAAAACAATTTTATCAATCACGCTGATGTCAAAGATAATTGTGCTAGGGCGTCGAATGTTGCAGTTGCACTAGATTCTAAAATTGATTGAGTTGGTGTAGAAACATCATCAAAAGGATTTGTTTCTTCCATTCTAACAATATCAAACTTTTTCATAATTTTCTTGACCATTAAAAGTTTTTCGAACTCCCTCTAACTCTTTTGTGACCTCCCTCATTGTAGGACGTCTCTTCCCATCCAATTCTAGGCATCTTTTTGCAAGCTGAGCAACGACCATGATCTCTTGTATATCATCTTCCTTCTTCACTCTAGCATCGAGAATATCAAATAGAAAGCCCTCTTCCATTGAAAGGGTGAAATATTTTGCAAGACTCTTTCTTTCTTGTATTCTCACTAAAGAGATTGGTTTTTCTCCAGTTAAGAGTTCAGCAAGGACTACACCAAAACTATAAACATCACTCTTTTCTGTTAATTGGCTTGTTTGGAAATATTCTGGGTCTAAATACCCAAAAGTGCCATATACTGCTGTTGTTAGATGAGTTTGGTCAATGTTCACTGACCTTGAAGTCCCAAAATCTGCTACTTTTGCTATATACTTATCATCAAGGAGTATGTTTGTAGATTTTATATCTCGATGGTAAATAGGTAGTGAAGCTGCCGAGTGTAGATAAGAAAGAGCTCTTGCAACTTCTTTGGCGATCCTCAAGCGCATATCCCAAGTCAATGGAAACTCTTCACTTTCTTCATGGAGATATTGAGAAAGTGTTCCCTTTGGGATGAACTCATAGACTAGCAAAGGAATTTCTGTCTCTAAACAACATCCAACTAACTTAACCACATTTCTATGGTTGATTTGGGAAAGAATGATAATTTCATTAATGAATTGTTCAAGATTACCCTCATCCACAATGTTGCACTTTTTAATTGCGGTGATACTTCCATCAGTTAACATTCCTTTATAGACCATACCTTGCCCACCTTTTCCAAGTATTCTACTTTCATTAAATTGATCAGTTGCCTTTTCCAACTCTTGGGAAGTGAATAATTTTGTATGTTGAATATTATGTTCACTTGAAGATAATTGTTGTTGTAGCAATAAACCACCATTCCTTTTGAAGAATCGTTTTTTTAACTTGATTTCATTTCTTTTCTTTTTCATTTTGTATAGCCGCCACATGATAATGAGTAGAACTAGCCCTCCAATATTGCTTGTACTAATTTCTGCTCAAGTTATGAAAATAAAAACAAAATATTTTAGTGATTTAAAGTTATGCAATTCAAAAATCTTAATAAATGTTAAATAGATTTTGTACCCAAAAAAAATCCTATATCTTTTAAAATTTGCTACTACAATATTTCCAAATTAATAATTTTTTTTAAAATATCCAAAAACACCTAGTTTCTTTATAAAAGAAACGATATATGTTGTACACTTCGGAACTTGTATGTCATGAAACTAGTAGCAAACACATGCGATGGTCTCCTGTGTTTCACCTCCCCATGTAAGGACTTTAAGATTGTGATTAAGAACACAAAGATAAGGTACAAGACTGAAAAACAAATCAAACAGACAAGGCTTCAAGTTTGGGTTTACTCTTAACTTCGTAAAAATTTCCCTAGTTATTATGCGAATATATTTAACATGGATACCCCAAACTTACATGTGCTTAAACACCAAATAAGGGCCTGCATTTTTTTTTTTTTTTTTTTTTGGTATGGGAAAAATAAAATGAAAGAAACCAAACCATGAAAGATTGCAGTCACATTCCTAGGGAAGAAACCAGGGTGTGGGAAGTTGGATTTTAACTATGGTGGGGGCATACAAACTTGCAATTATTTAGTATCAACAAAGAAAATACTATTCCCTCAAAAAAAAAAAAAAAAAAAAAAAAAAAAAACTAAAACTGCTATATGCTTCTCATTTAACTAGAAACTTACAAACTAATTTAACAAGTAACATGTTTCTCAAAAAAAAAATTTAACAAGTAACATGGTTATTGCCACATTAATATTAATAAATAAATAACCAAATTATTATCAAATTTACTTTAAAACGTCAATGAACGTGATTAGTGTCATATCAACACCATAATAAATAAATCTCTTAATTATTTTTTTCTTTTTTATAAAACTAAAATTTGAGAAAATTTTTATGAAAAAATTGATAAGGCTTACCTTGTAAAATTTTATAGTTGACGTGGCATCATTTTAAATAAATTCTCTTGACCAATCAATAAATATAAAAATAAATAATAGAAAAGCCCCAAAATTATAGCTTTGGGTCCTAAACAGTAAATAACTAAAGCCAAAAATTCTAAAAACACAAGTTTTTTGAAAAAAAAAAAAAAAAAACCAAATTTTTACAATCGTATTTTGAAGTTTCAAGTTAAAAACAACACAGGCACAATATCTCATAGGACACAGTCACACTTGATCTTACAATGCATATGGCATAGTCACATTACCGTACGTACATAAATTTTATGCATAATTTTTCTATTTGTGTATCAATGGTCAAAACTAAAACATCTAATACCAAGGTCAGCTTCCTTTTTTTTTTTTTTTTGGTTTCTCAAAAAAAAAAAAAAAAAAAAAAAACCTCTTTTAATAAGCAATGTATATAATTTTAGTCATATATATATATATATATATATATATATTCTAATTGTTTTTTTTTTTTTTTTTTTGTTTTTTTTAAGAAACAAGCACACACAAGTGAGAGGGAAATGAGTTCTAATTTCTAACACAAAGGCACACCATAATTCTAATCAAAAGCCAAGGTAACTTTTAAGGGAGGGTAAAGCAAATTATACTACACAAAACATACTCTCTTAAGCAATGTGAGACAATTACCCATTCTTTTTTTTTTCTTTTTCTTTTTTAAGAAATAAACACACATATATACTCTCACTAGATGATGATAGTTTACAAAATATTTTATACATTTTGAATATTGTTTGAAATATGATTTTTATTCTAAAGTTGATGGTTTATATTAATCTTTCGAACTAAATATTTTAGAAGATTGACTATTAGGAGAAAACAATTTAGTTAATTTACTAAATTATATAGAAGAACTAATCTCTTTCCGAATACATGTTTTACTAACAATATTTTATGGATAATTATAGTATACTTCTAGAGTACTATAAATATATATTGTCTTTTTAAATATAATTGTAGGATCTACTAATTAAATTCATGGTAGGACTTAC
Source organism: Quercus variabilis (assembly GCA_030445155.1). Lineage (NCBI taxonomy): Eukaryota > Viridiplantae > Streptophyta > Magnoliopsida > Fagales > Fagaceae > Quercus > Quercus variabilis. The sequence goes on along the minus strand of CP129448.1, from coordinate 71,830,485 downwards.
AATTCATGTGAAATGGGTGAGTACGTACTTATGGTAATCCACGAAGTATTAAATAATTTTTCATATTTTATTAACAATACATGTCAATGGCTTTTATAGAAAAAAAGTTTCTTATAAAGAAAATTAATTAGATTAACCATATTATCAAGTGAAAAAAAATGTTAGCAATATGTAGTAAATATTATTTAATTTATATTTAACTATAAGAAAATGTTTCACTTAGAGTTGCTTTATAACCAATAGAAAATGTTATTCTAAACCAGTCCCTCCTCAATCCTTACGGCCCTAGGCCAATCTTGTATATTAAAGTTAATTTAAGGCTAAAAAGTTACTGTCATAAATCATTCTATGTTGGGCTTGTAAAACTTCTGCATCTGGGTAACTTTATTAAATACACAATTTAATGGTGAGATTTTCAAAATATGAATTTTATAATAAGTTATTGTGTAATGTAACATTACTTATAGGCAAGGACGGACCCAGGTGGGGGCCCAGACCCCCCCTAGGTCCAAATTTTTTTTTTTAATTAGTTTAATTTTCAGTAAAAAAAAAAAAAAAAAAAAAGACTTGGGCCCCCCCTTACTTTGTAGTTTGGCCCCCCTCCAAAATCATGAATCATCAACTTAGCCCATGTAAATCTTGAAAAAAAAAAAAAAGGAGTAAGAAAACAATAGTGTTCTATGTATTAAGAAATAATAGTGTTTTGTTTCTTTTTTGTTTTTGTTGGTAGATGATTACATCTTAATATATTAAGAAACAATGATTTTTGTGGAGCACTAACGAAAAAATGAACACCTAAATGAAGACAACATAAAAATGCAGTGTGCATGTGGTTTAATTAAATAGAAGAGAGAAACACAACATAAAGTTTTGTGGAGCACTAACGAAAAAATGAACACCTAAATAGCATTGACATCACATATTCATGTGTAGATTTGTTCATTTTTGTAGCTAGATAGATGCCAAGAGCTTTGTAGCTCAACTAATTGGTATTTTCTAGTGTATATATCCTTAACATCCAGGGTTCAAATTCCCACTCCCCTAATATAGCTATTGAAATATCAAAAAACAACTGGATTGGTTAAATTTAATTGTCTTTGAAAAAGACAATATTGTTTTTTTTTTTCATTGGTCATGGCAACCAATTTAGTTGGGGAACTTAATATACTGCAGCTAAGTTACAATATTTAAGTTTGACCTAATCTATATCTATATAACATATAATAGCCAAAAATGTTAAACTATTAGTTTACCTTCTAATATTTTGCCATGTAAGTTTTGGTAGTCCCACAATTTTATGTATTATTATTTTTATTAATTTATTTATTTGGCCAAAATGAGAGTTTTAAACCGACTACTACTCAATAAACTAAAGAGTTTTAAATCAATTACTACTCAACAATTTGGAGAGTTTTAAACCAAACCGACCAACTATAATATATATAGAGCATCACACCAAAACCTTCTATGTGATTTACCCTCTCTTTGCCGTTTTTGCTCTTTTGTTTCTACAAACCCTTCATTCTCAATCCTCAAGGAGTCAAGGTACCTTTTATATGAATTTCTCTTTCGTAGTTACTTTTGCTTTTCATATTATTTTTTTTCTTTAATACTATGTGCTTGTGTATTTTTTCATACTTTTACTTCCATTATCCAAATTTCTAGACACCATGTTTGATTCTAGAATTTTTTTACATTTGGAGTAGATACCAAAAGAGAGTTTTTTTTTTTTTTTTTTTTTTAATAAAAAAGTCACAATATGATTATTTTTTTCAAAATATGTATATATCTTTGTTTGGTATTATAAATACTAATTTTCATTCATTTTTAACTAATTGTAGCATTGAACATAGTAAAAATATTTAACAATCGTTACCTATGGTATAAAACTCAAACACGAATCCTAACTGGTTTAAAATTTTCTATCTAAACTCACTAAACCCATTTAAAAAATTTCAAACACTTACTATTGTCCTAAGGTCCGGTCATCCAAAAACCCATTAAATGCTATTCTCTAAGCATGCACATTGTGCATGCTCAAAGACTCTTCTATGGTTAATAATTTGCATCTATTATAATTTGGAAATATATTTTTTTATTTTTTAAACAAATAAAAAGGATAAACTTTAGGGATAATAATTTGCATCTATTATAATTTGGAAATATATATATTTTTTATTTTTCAAACAAATAAAAAGGATGAACTTTAGGGATAAGCAGTAACTATAATTTCTTTTTTGAATGTGTGTTTGAAAGTGGTGTAGTGATATATAGAAAAGTTTGGATAGGAAAAATAAGATGAACGTGAGAAAAAAGAAGGCTAAATTTTAGGAGATCTCTTAATTTTTTAAATTGGGGGTTTTTACTTTTATTCGGATGAAAAGAAATTTATAAAAAAAATAAAAAAATAAAAAAAAATAAAAAAAACCCAAAATTTTAGGGAATAAAAAGATGAACGTGAAGGAAAAAAAATCCTAAATTTTAGGAGTTTTTTTTTTTTTGAATTCAAAATAAAATTTGTTTTTGACATTTATGATCCTATTTCTAAGAGAAATTACCCCTCATTAATGACTCATTAATGAAGATATTTTTGAATCACATAAAAGTCCAATTCAAAGAGGGGAATCCTCTTATAGATAACTAGACTTATCACACGTGTTTTGTTCGTGCAATAATGCTTTTATTTTTTATTTGTTTTCTTGTTTAGCGTTATAATGCTTAAAAGTGATACATAAATAACCGTGTATATATATATAGATATAGATATATATATATATATATATATATATATATATATTTTAAGAATGAGGTAAGGTAACGTGGAATAACGTTTAAAAATGAGATAGAAAACCGTAAGAAATTGAAACCCAATGAGACATTTGAATTTATTGATTGGGATAAGAATTGTGATAAGTAAAAAAAAAAATTGAGATTTGAACAAAAGAAAGATAATATACGTAAGTGTGAATGGATGAAGATTTGTGATAACTGTATAGAATTTAGATAACAAAAATTTTGGAATGTTTAAAAAAAAAAAAAACCATAGAAATTTTAGGATAAGAATGAGTAGTTTTTATTTTTCACATGAGGTAGGTTTATATATATATATATATATAAAGATAATTGAAGTATTTGAATTCAAATAGATAACAAATACAAATAAGAATCAGATATTTGAATACAAATGGGTAGTGAGAATAATGGTTTTTTTTTTTTTTTTTTCCTTTTATACGTGAGATAGTATTACTGTTTTAACCTTTTTTTTTTTTGTAGGAAAAAAAATTAAACTAAAAGGTATATTATTTCAGAATTTGTATGAGAATATTTTGGTACGCCAAAAATTGAAGATGAAACAGGAGAATCATCTTATTAATAGTATAGCATGCTTAGAGGCTCTTCTATTTTTTGGGTAAAAGTTAATAATTTGCATCTATTATAATTTAGAAATATATATTTTTTATTTTTCAAACAAATAAAAATGATAAACTTTAGAGATAGGCGGTAACTGTAATTTCTTTTTTGAACGTAAAGGGAAAAAATCTTAAATTTTAGGAGTTCTCTTTTTTAATTCAAAATGAAATCTGATATTTGACATTTATGATCATATTTCTAAATGAAGTTACCCTTCATTATTGAGGATATTTTTAAACCACATAAAAGTTTTTTTTTTTTTTTTTGAGAAACAAACACACACATATAAGGGAGAGGAAAATAGTTCTAACACTAAAGCACATCACAACTCTACTAAAAAACCATGGTACATAAAAGTTATGTTGAAAGAGGTAAATGCTCTTTTATATATATAGAGTATAGATATAAATAATCAATTACCATCAAATATGAGGATCTGATCCTCCAAAAATAATGAGAAGCTTCATCCACACACAATCAAATGCAAATTCCATAGGCATATCATCAAGTGCTAGGGTGCAATACAATAAGTATACTTACCAACTAAGAGGGTAACTAGTCGTGATGATTGATTGGTAACACAGATTCCTGCACCTGCACTTATGTCCAAATGGTACCCCTTGATGCAAGAACAAGTAAAATTCCCTGGCATGTTAATACACTTTTGTCCCGGGAGCTTGCAAGGATTGTGGATTTCACATTCATTTATGTCTGTAGATGTAAAACTCATCATTAACTTAAAAAGAACTTTAATTAATCAAAAGCAATCATGTATTAGTGCCCAAGATTTTTTTTTTTTTTTTTTTTAAGTCATAAGTGCCTTTATTCTTCTTGCTTAGAGAAAAGAAGTGACATTATTAAAATGAAATGGAAGAGTTTTAAATATAAGAAGTTTAAAAGAGTTTCGATTCCTGTGTTCTTTTTTAATTGATGATAAATTATATCCTCTAATTTTGACAAATTTTCAATTCAATTGTTTTTATTTTTCCATTTTAGTCCTTGAACTTTAATCTATTTTCAATTCAATCCCTCTTTTTAATTATGTGCAATATTTCCGTTGTTTTTAACTCTTTCCACTTTTCAAAATGCGTTGTTTTTATGGATGGGGGTAGACACTAGACAGCAAAATTCCATTATACATGAATTCGATTGAAATTGAAGAGGAAAGAAAGACTCGATTCAAAATAAGTAGGAATGGCAATAAAGCAAGGCTAGGTTAGATTAGGCAAGCTCCGTCCCCATCACATCCCCTTTTATGAGAGTGAAAATTTTTTATTGAAAATACCGTAAATAAAGTTAAAAAGTAGCTAAAATAGTACAATGAGACCTATAAATAGTACCAAAAAATGCAATAAAATTTATAAATAGTAGTAAAAATAAGCTAAATAGTAATAAATAAATAAAACTGGTTTTTTAAACCAATGTCAAATGCACAGGAAGTGGGCAAGGTTAGAGCATGATAGGTTCTAGATGGATGGAGAGGTATCTTGTTCTTCATAATCAGGTGGTCTTGAAATTGACAACGTAGAGATGGAAAAGAAAGGTGGACAAAGATGATTGTGAAAGTACTAAGAGAAAACAAGTTTTCCTTTTTTAAATGGTAATAGAGTATATATCAATTTTTTTAATATATATATATATATATATATTATGATATTTATTAAAAAAATAAATTATATGAATAAATAGCTTAAATAAAAATTGTGTATACACAATTAGTAGTAAAGTGAGGTGAGCAAAACTCCTTCCTATCTAATCACTTTTTTGAGGCGGGAAAATCCTCTACGAGACAAAGTAAATTAGATGTGGCTAAAATTTTTTACATCCTAAAATAGGTTAAGAGCAATTATGATGGAGTGATCTATAGGTTGAAGCTCTATCTAATTTATCGAAAAAATGTGTTAAAATTAGAAGGAATAATTTGTTATTTAGTTTTTTTTTTTTTTTTTTTGTCTTAAAATTTTAGTGTAGATCCATAAATTAATACCTTGGCAACCGTGATGGAGGTATGGATTCCCATGGTAGCCTTCTTTGCACTTACAACGGTACCCAGTCCCGTTGTCGGTATCGATGCAAGTGCTATTACCTCCACACGCGTAACTTGATTTGTTCACGACATCTTTACACGTCTCAGTACCAATCGCCCAATCAAGAACTACCGGCGTCATTTTTTGGTGTTGTAGACTCTGAAAGGAATCGATGGAGAAATTGAACATGGTTTGTTGGCTAATAAATGCATAGCCACAAGGATTGAAAGCCCCTACTTTTGTGTGATTTATGAAACTGCGGGATTCCAAAGTACCATAATTCAACCCATTAGGAATATCCATCTTGCAGCACCCAACACCAGAGCAAGACCCATTGACTATGTACCTACTGCTTTCACAAACGGAAATGCAGCCGGTTGAGAAATTTTCTTTATCTCGCTGGAAATCAAGGTATGCATAAGTGTCACAGCCAACAACAATGAGCTTGTTTTGACTCTTTTGAGTGCTAGAGATGGTGAAATTGAGGCTCAAGTTGAGCCACACTGTGTTCCGTATAATAAGATCCGGCACACCCTGTTTATAACAGTCCTTGGCCATATACATCAAGACATTAGCCTGGCCTTCGAGGAAAAAGTTTGTAACAGTAAAGTTTCCCAGAATTGGTTGAGTTGGGCCGAACGAGTTGGTACAATTGATGAGAAAGTTTTGATCTATGGAGCAACCTTTTCTTAGGCCAAATGGATAGGGAATTTCCACATCTCCACACTTGTCGGGGCAGTTGGGCAGCGCTAATGGAAATGCTACTGCCGCGGCTGCCAATTCAGATAACATCACAGCAACCCAAGTAACTTGTAAAAGAATCCCAAGGAAACCCATATCCCCACTATTCGGTATTTTTCCTAGAATAGGGGCAAGAGAGCACCGTGTTTGTGCATGGAAAACATTCCATACATGCTGCTTTTATAGGTGCCGAAAGCATAACTTGCATTCAAACTTGTCAAAAATGCATTTTTTGGTGGATTTTAATTAGTGCAACAGGATAATGTTCCTTTATTTATTTATTTAATGTTTTTGATAATACAATAAAGACTTGGGTGAAATATATATATTTATATATACACACACATATTAGTCTCATCACACGCGCTTTGCAGATGGGAGCGTCTGTACATACACTTCAAGGGGTTCAAATGAACTCTCTGACTTTAAAAAAAAATATATTTATACATATAAAATATTGCTTTACTAATTTAATTTACTTTTAAAAATATTTTTTCACACCTTGATCACATATCAACTTATCCCACAATTAAACAATAACTTAGTGTATTATTTATGTATGGATAAATATGGTTGTGTGGGTTAATAATCATACAGTGCAAGTAGGTAGAGTTTTGTCATTTAGTTTAAAATATTTTATAAAAACAATGACAAATATATAACCACAATTGCATAAAAACAAAAATATTATACAAATTTAACAAAATAAAATAGTCATACTTACATTGATAATAGATAATGACAACTAATAATAAACTATCATGAAACGATTTCAAAAAATGAAAATTCGAAGAAGGAAATTGTAAAACTTCATGTATTTGTTTGTTTTTTTTCGATAACTCAATATATTCAAGTTCTTTTTTTATATTAAATTTTGTTCAATTTAAGTTTTTAAATGACCCCCCTAAAAAACAATTCCTAGAGCCGCCACTGTTTGCAGGTGCAATGAGGTTTTTTATTTTTATTTTTGGTCTAGTGTCTTTATTTTTCTTTTTAAAAAAAATTGGATAAGTTTTTTTTGAAGGTATGGATTAATAGGAAAGTGTCCTATTTTGTAGGTGTTTTAAGTGGAGTTGAAAGTATATTTTTACCGAGTTATCCTCAAAATTTTTCTTGTTAAATGTAAGGCTTATGGGTATTTCTGAACCACATAAAAGTCCAGTCCAAAGAGAGTAATCATCTTATAGATAGTATTAGCCTCTGTGCGCGTGCTTAAAGGCTCTTTTATTTTTTGGGTAAATGTTAATAATTTACACATGTTATAATTTGGGTAAAGGTTAATACCTAGGAGTGTGATGAAAAAATTATTTCACTCACAAATTACTTATCAGTTCATGCATGTGTTATTGTCACAACTTCCCATTATCATTTGTTATAAAAATTACAACCAAAAAATTTATGATAATTTTTAATATTAACCACCACAAACTTCTGACAAAGAGAAAAAGGTACTCTATGAGAAGAAAGTTTGTAGATTATGGAAAACAAAGGGAAAAAAAAAAAAAGAATTTAACAATTTTTGTGGAGGTCCGCCTCAAATTTTATAATTATATTTACTTTGTGAGTTTCAAGACTTTTGAAATTTTTTTGTTGATATCTTTTTGTTTTTGGGTTGGGTTTGCTTCTTCTTTCTATTTTACAATTTTGATATAATAAAAATTCATCTTCATTACTACATTTTTCAACTACAAAAATACCTAGAGTTGTGATGAGTGTTCTACTCGAGTAAAATAAGTTTTTTCATCTACGAGTGTTTTGCATGTGATGTACCTCTAATATACCAAACAAAAAATTAAAAATTATTCAAAAATGTGCCCAAAAAAAAAAAAAAACTTTAAATTATATGCTCCACACAGCACAAAAGTTTCAACACAAAAAGCTATCACAATGTTTTAAGTTTTGACTATCACCTTCTGAAACATGTATGATCAGCCATTCCTTATCCACCTGTAGGGGCGAGCTTTGGTCCTTATATCCGAAAGATGAATGGACTAAGGCCCGAAGAGCCCATACAATAAATTTGTAGAGAGTAGACTAAACAGCTAGGCTTCAACAAAATGGACAACGACCTCAATAGGCTAAAGAGGATAAGAGAGTAAGAAGAAAAAAGAATAGTGAATAGACAAATGTAGTACACAAAAATTCTTCCTCGGCAATGTCCAAGGAGAGTAGTTCTTGAATATATTTCTCTTAAATTTGATTACAGTTGTTGTTCTTAATGCTATGGTGTTTTCTCCACAAATTTTTTGCCCCCTCTTCCTGGAGGGTCTCTTACATTATATAGCTCATTTTAGATGATCTTGGCCCTCCATTTTTTGATCGTTCAGTCCACCACTTGAGTGTTTGTCCCATCAGACACATTCCCAAGCCCCTTTTAGATGATCTTAGCCCTCCATTAGTTGATCGCTCAGTCCACCCCTTCAGTCATGTTAGGTCTAACCCCTCTTCGAAGCCTTTTCTCAACAGTAGGACCTCCTCTAGCAATGTGCCACTGATGTGGCCATACCGTCCGAGCGTGTGGCCTCCTCGACACGACAATGGACTCCTCGGCCATGGATATGACACGTGGTGTAGGTGCCTTATTTAAATTCTTGTGCCCCACACCACCAATCACTAAATACACATTCTTGATTATCTCAATAAGGTATTTTGTCACTGCAATTCTATAAAGTTGTTATTTTACTGATAATTCATTCCATCTACTGTTAAATGTATTTCACGCCGCCTCAATTCATGAATGTGTCACACACATCAAAAAAAAATTCAACATAGATCCCCCAGCATAGATTAAAACCACCACTTCACCCTCTCTCAATTGTTTATAAGTGGATAAAGCAATTTGAAAACCAACAAAAGAGTGGTTGTTTTGTAGGCAATGTATTTTTACCAAATTGTCCCCAAGTTTTGCCCCTACTTGAATGTAGGGTGTGTGGGTATTTTTGAACTTACGAAATGTTCATTCCAAATAGGGAAAGTTCATTAAGTAGTAGTATAGATATAGAAAGACCTCAGGTGAATCATGGCGTTTTAACTTTTTATTTTTATTTTTTAAGAAGAAGAAGAATGTCTTAACTAGATAGTAAAAAACAAAATGTTATAAGTTTCAAATATTTTGTCCTATGTAAAAATAAATAAATAAAAAAACATGAATCTTAAGATATACATAAACATTTTCTGAGTATAACTTTGTATCACACAAAATTAATTGGTATAATTTTGTATCACAAACAGCTAGAAAATTAATTGGTCCATAAAAAGATTAATTGAAATTTAATTGAAAGATAAAATCCTATCATTCATAATTTTAATTGTGATAGACATGCAAACATTACATAATTCCATATGAACAATAAATTCTTTTTCACTAATTTCAAAATAAATTTGCTTATCTTATTAGATAATAAATTTTTTTAATTAATTAGAGTTTGCATGATGAAAAAAAATAATTAAAATAGAATTCACAGTCTAAAATTTTAAATGATTTCTAAACAAAGTAAATTGGAAATTCCAGAAAGTAGGACCCATTGGGCCAATCAGCACTCCAATAAGGAACAGAAGTGTCAATATGGAGGCCTAAGTGTTGATCAACACTCTCGTCGCAAAGTACATAAATTTTCATGTACTAGCCGATATCCCACGTGATGAGTAGTGCATTTGATAAATTTTATAAGAAATTATTTATGACCTATTGATTTCATGAATACTATTATTGTTAGTCATATAGACTCACAGTTATTATTGTCACCTACAAATTTGTTGGTTCATAGGTGTCTTTTTTGTATGATTTATGCTCTGTATATAGATTCTATGGTGTTAATTTCTACATTCTTATACCTCTAAAGTCTTTATCTCCACTATATCAACACCTATAATTTTTATGTCATTGAAAGTAACTTTTCTTTAGTTTCAAAATTGACATTATTAATAAAATTAAGGCACATTAACATTTTAATTGAAGAAAAGTTTGATTTTTAAGTTCATAATTATAATAGGGTGAAAATTGAAAGAATGATATCTTAATCAATTAGCTATAAAAACTATTATAATTTCATGATACAACAACAAAAACAATAATGCCATAGTGACATAGTAATATCACAATTTAACCTTCCTAAAAGCAGCCAAAACACCAAAAATACTACAAATCCGTATAAAGTATATGCATCATACAAAAAACCAAAAATATAAATGGACACATAATATGAAAAAACCAACCTAAACACATTACAATGCTACATCAGTAAAAATGTATACATAAAATCTAAACAAAATGTTTAAGATGAACATAATATTTTGAAAATTAACATACCTCTCAAAAAGGGAACCAAAAGATATTGTGAGAGAAATTATATTGGACAAATGTGGACAAGTGGGGATTTATATTGGACAAATGTGGAGACAAATAATCATACCATATTATCTAATTCATTGAATCCGACTCTTGCAATTCTACATTGAAGTTAGTCTTATACCGGAAATTGAAAAGTTTTCTTACTTCTTACCTTTCCTATGACTTTTAAGATCCATCCGTATCAATCCAAAGCATTAAAAGTTATAAATGTATGAATTCTTTGAATTTTATTAATACATTGAAATAAATGCATCTACAATTACTTAATATTTTGACATAAATGTTAAATCTAGATGAGGTAGAAGCCTAAATAAAAAGAATGTCATACAATGCACCACTTGGTAGAACCTCATGCTCTCTCACATGAAGTCTCTACTTTATATATATATATATATATTGATGATTAGATACTATGATTCTCTCTCTCTCTCTCTCTCTCTCTCTCTCTCTCTCTCTCTCTCTCTCTCATTTTATTGAAGATGAGCATGAGATTATACCACCAATTGCACAAACATTTGACTATAGGAAACAGAATATTCTAGTACTAGTGTACCATTTGGAGATTACACAGTGTGTGTGTATATATATATATATATATATAACTTAATATTTCACTATATCTAATTAACCAAGACAAAATTTTATATATGATATGAGAATAAATTTAGTCAAATAACAAATTTGGGCTTCAACGTTTTAAAAATTCTACACAATTTGGAACAACCCGAAATAGTCTGGAACTGAGAGATCAAAATATCTGGAACTCATCTAAAACATCTAAACAGTTTGGAATAGACCGGAACTTAGACCAAAACGGAACAGGTAAGTGCACCGAATTAAGCACCAGAATAACCTAAATGAAAATTTCGGACCGGAACATAATGGAATTTAAAACCTTGCTAGAAACCCAAAGCTTAGGTTACCAACCCCCCACCCATAACCACAAAATTCACTTTCTTTTTCTGCATGTTTTCATTACCATTTCAAAGCAGACACACAACACTTTAGTCTATATAGGAATCATTCATAAACACCAACCCAAGTAGTTTTAGGATTCATTCCATCCATCAACACTATCATCAGAGCAATGATTAATGATACTTTCCTTTCTTCAAAGAAAGAATAGGGTCGAACTTCACCTCTTTGGAGTTATGACTAGTGGTTAGTTGTTAATTTGAACCAATTAGAATTTATTGTCTTTTCAGATGTTAGGGTCATATTTTTTGTAAATTGGAAAATTCGAGTAAAAACTCACTTTTTATGTATTTGAGTCTTAATTTAGAGTGTCTAGAAAGCGTTCAAGAAAGATCAATTTAATCAAAACTACTTAAGGTTTGCTCAAATCAATGCTGCAACTACTGTCTCGACAGATAGCTCGGAAGCAGCTGATCCATTGAGGGAATTTATACCTCGACAACTAGCTTGATAACAGTTGATCAATTGAGCCTCAAATTAATAGAATTCTTAGTTCTATTTCTGATGACATGGCAACTTTGGGATTCTTACACTAGGGTTCCAAGATGACTTAAATAGTATTTTTCAAAGTCGTCATCCTATATGCCTCACAAAGAGTTGTTGCATTTTTTGTGTGCTAAGAATTTTGTAATTCTAAACTACTTCGGATTCATTATTGAAGTATACTGTTGCGAAGAACTTTGCACCAACAACTACAACTATTTTGGATTGCTATGGAGAACTGTGCAACCGTTAGCTACATCGTTAGGAGATCTATGCTAATTAACAGAAGAAGTCCACTAAGATTAAAGTCCAACTAAGTTGGAGTTGAGCTAGTATCAAGTATCAGTATGTTCTATTGTATGTATGTATTGATATTTGGGATTGTGTAAGATCTCTATAATTATAACCTCAATTTGATTAGTGGATTCTTCAAGAGTAGTGACCTACATAATCACTCATTGGGGGTTTTCTTGTGAAGGTTTTCCCATTATTTTCTACTACGCACGTTGAACTCTGGATTGGTGATATGGTTATGTTTTTTATTGGACTTTGCGTGTAATTGAATTAATTAATCAACTTGTGTAATTAGTTAATTGAATTGGGGTTAGCTTATTACTCAACATTAGATAACACAACCAAACACTAACCAAAGTTTGAATTAAATTAGGTTTGGCTTTCTATAAATAAATTTTAATTAGTTAAGGTATATCCTTTTCTACAAATTCTCTAATTAAATTTTATTGATTAACACTTATATTAAATAAAGGCTAAATCACAAACTACACTCTCAGATTTTGATATGTTTTCAACTCAGTTCTTTTGGTTTCACTTTTTTTTTCCCCCTTCAGTAATTTAACTTTAATTCGTTTTCAATTTAATTTTCCCATTTGATCCGCCTCTTTGAATTCACTAAAATGATATTGTTTTGGGAAATGAACAATCTAAAACTAACGGTGGGATTGGACAAAATGGAAGGATTGAAATGGAGAAAATGAAAATTAAATAATGATTGATTTGAAAATATGTTATATAATTAAAGAATGTAATTTATAGTTTAAACTTAAATAAATATGTATTATATAAAAATAAATTTTATTTAATTTTCTTGATCATTGCACGGGATACTAATGAGTAGATATGTAATTATAAAAAGTCTTTTTCCTAATTTAATTGAGGAAAAGTAAATTGATGACATAAAACTGACTTGAATAACATGATTGCTACACGTTCAATCTTACTTGGTTAATAGAGCGACCACAATAACATGATTGCTACACGTTTATTGAGTGCCACACATTCAGTTTGCAATCAACATCAAACAATTGTTATAGTCGAAAATTCCAAGATTATAATTTTCTAAGTCTTTGGAGCGTAGCTCCAAACAATTAGCAAAGACTTGGTGAAAACAATAACAGGCATTGAAGTCTTCTAATCCGTATGACACGTCTTCAAGGTTGATGAAACTGGCAGATTAATTAATGACGTACAGAAAGAGCCAGCATGCGTTTTCATGAATTCTTTGGTCTTTGTTCGGAACTTCGAAGACATGGGAAGTTATTGTCTTGACTATTAACCTGCAGCATATGTTTTCAAACTTTAGTTGTGTGTATCTAGTGTCTGCTGTTTATAATTTTAGTCTACAACTACAAAAGTTAGGTCATTTTGTAGTTGTACTATAATTATGTAATATATTATAAATCCAATTTAAAACGCTATTATTACTATTTTCGTGTGTATTCTAATAAGAATTACTGTTTATTAAAAAAAAAAAAACTTTAGAATGAATTTGGCAGGTCTAAAACTTATAGAAAGTCTAGCACTTGGTATTTTTTTTCTTCCATACAAATTGATGAAAGATTGAGATGAAAGCAATGAACAAGAATCTGAAGGTAAAAGACTTCTCCATTATGAAAAGAGAACTAAGAGAGTTAGTGAAACAAAAAGAGAAAAAATAAACAGATAAGTAAGAGAAAATTTGATGAAAAAGAGAGAATCAATCTCCGATTCATTGAATTTATTTATTTACATACAAAAGCTAGGCGTAACTGCTCATCTTTGTTACCATTTTTTATAACATATTATTAACTGCCCTAACAATCATAACTAACTTAAGGGTATGTTTGGTTGGGGTGAAAACAAGGAGGATGGAAAATAGGGAGAGGAAAATAGGGCGGAAAATGGCGTTTTCCATTGTTTGGTTTAGGAGAGAAAACAAGAGACAGAAAATGGGAAGAAAAATTTTCATTTTCCACTATTTGGTTTAGGAGAGAAAACAAGAGAAACAGAAAATGGGAAGGAAAATTTTCCCTCCGGGCCCACATTTTTTATCTTCCCAATTTAGGAGGAAAATGGGGAGGAAAAAGTGCTGAATGATGTACTTTACACAAATACCCTCACTTTATTCATCTTATTTAATGAGTGTAAATTTGCTGACCACATTTTTGCTGACCACATTTTTGCTGTCCACGTTTTTGTTGCCCAATTGGCTAGTTAAATTATTAGTGCAAGTTTTGATTTATTTAAATCAATGCAAGTTGATTTGCACAGTTGCCCAATTAAATTATTAGTGCAAGTTTTGATTTATAAGTTTTGCCCAGTTAAATTGCTTAGCTTATTCATCTCACTTACCCCTCACTTTATTCATCTTATTTAATGAGTGTAAATTTGTTGACCACGTTTTTGTTGCCCAATTGCCCAGTTAAATTATTAGTGCAAGTTTTGATTTATACAAGTTTTAGTGCAAGTTGATTTGCACAGTTGCCCAATTAAATTATTAGTGCAAGTTTTGATTTATAAGTTTTTCCCAGTTCATCTCACCTACCCCTCACTTTACTCATCTTATTTAATGAGTGTAAATTTGCTGACCACGTTTTTGCTGCCCACGTTTTTGTTGCCCAATTGCCTAGTTAAATTATTAGTGCAAGTTTTGATTTATATAAATCAGTGCAAGTTGATTTGCCTAGTTGCCCAATTAATTATTAGTGCAAGTTTTGATTTATAAGTTTTGCCCAGTTAAATTGCTTAGCTTTTTTGTTGCCCACGTTATATTCACTAGTTGAATAGTAAATATAGGAATACCCTGGTTACAAAATCTTTTGCCCAGTTAAATTTATATGTACACTATTGTAATTTTTACATTATAATAATAAAAATAATAATATAAATTTATATATATGATGTGGTAAATTTTATATTATTTAATAAGTACAAATAAATTTATTTCTTACATATTATGTAACAAGGGTGTGGGGCCCGTGAGCCTGGTAGCCTCAGCCCATCTTGTAGTAGGCCCAAGGCCCATGCCGAGGAGGGATGACCATCCGAGGTTGATTTATGGAGGCACGTTTTTTTGGATCCACGCCGAGGACATCTTCGTCCTCGGCGTACTGAGGATAATTTTGGTGGGGGACAAGCCTAGAGCAAGTTGTCACCTCCACATTTAATGCACTCACTTAACTCCTCTGGCCGCATTAATGGGGAGGTAAGCCCTTGGCAGGGCAACGTTGATCAGGATGAACCACTTGAGTATTGATTAGGCCTCTGATGGGACGGACGGTCAGAGGGAAGGCAAATGGATGATCAACAGATGGAAGAACAGGATAGGAGGAAGGGGACTATATAAGGAGAGCGAGCAAAGCAATAAGAAGAAGGGGGAAAAAGAGAAAAAGGACCCTCCTCGGACAGGTGCCGAGGAGCGACCCTTAACCAAAAAGTTGGGTTCATCCCCCTCCAACAGTGAGAGCTTCCCTGTGAACTGTTGTTAGTCTGTTAGAGTTTAGTTCTTCATCCCACTCTCTAGAATGCATTGTTTGGGTACCTTTAAAAATTGAGTCCCTACAATTGGCGCTGTCTGTGGGAAGAATTAGTGTACTAACAGGCGCAACGGACGATTGTTTTTAAGTTGTTAATTTATGAAAGTCTAGTAGCGATGTATCATACAAAAAAAAAAAAAAAAATTGCAGAAAGATAAAAGATTCAACAGAGAAGAAAAGAAACTTGATATTCTTTTATTAAATGAAAAGTATAGATTACAATCAGAGGCTCAGGCAGGCTTGTTTTAAAGCTATTTTTATTTTACAAGCTAATTCTACAATCAGAGGTCCAGGCGGACCTGATCTAGAATTAGCTAGAGGGAATGGGGCTGAGGCTAGCCCGCTTCAAGGCTACC
Organism: Quercus variabilis; assembly: GCA_030445155.1. NCBI lineage: Eukaryota > Viridiplantae > Streptophyta > Magnoliopsida > Fagales > Fagaceae > Quercus > Quercus variabilis. The sequence goes on along the minus strand of CP129448.1, from coordinate 71,814,329 downwards.
CACAACTCCTTGGCCGGTGCGGCGGAGCTGGAACAAAGAGAGGAGCCTGCGCAGGGGCTCCGGGAGGCCCTTCCCCATGATATTCCCTTGATTCTCTCTAGTCCTCACGAGAGTTAGCCGTTGGAGACGGCAACACTCGGGCACCAACCGTGACGTGATCTTGCGCGTCTCCTTCGGCAGGGGTGCGCCTCGGGGAGGAGCGTTAGGTACTCCAAAGACATCCCTCCTGGACACCATGCAGGGCACTATCAAGGTTACGCCCAGGCTCTGCCACGCCGAAAGTCTGGTGGGGGCTGCAGCCACGACGACTCTTGGCCCCATATCTCCCGACTCTGGTCACAATCTTGGCAGGTTTATTAAAGGGGCTCGGGAAGATGAAAGGACGTGTTTCTAGTTGTGGTGGAAAGTTCATGGAGTGTGGAGAAACGTTTCCCCCAGAAAGCCTTATATAGAGGACGAAAACTGGTGGGAATTGATCCACACAGAGTTCGAGAGGAGAATTATCAGCGGTATTAATCCTGACCAAATCCCAAGGGGACCATGGACCGCTAGATTTTTATCAATTCACGAGGATATTAATGAAGGCATGTCTCGTGCATCGAACGTCAAGCGCGGAATGCGAACAGTCAAGGGACGCCTCGTAATTGAAGGGGATAGAAACTTGAGTTGAAGGCGAGGTCAATACCACATGTAAGATCAGAGTCCAAACCATCCCTACTCGGAGCACCGTATAGCTAACAGTTCGACCCGAAGAAGAACCGCTTACAGCAAAACAGTCCGAGGACATCATCATACCAAAAGTAAGACTCTCAGAGCCGAGGACAAACTCCTTCTTACAGAAAAATAAAAGTGATAGACAGAACCAAGGCATTGCATGGTCCTCGGACTTAAGCCTATGGGAAAACTAATCACACCATTATATCTAGGTACTAGACAAAACCAAGGTATTGCATGGTCCAAGGACTTAAACCTATGGGGAAACTAAATACTTACAGAAAAATAGAAGTGATAGACAAAACCAAGGCATTGCATGGTCCTCGGACTCAAGCCTATGGGAAAACTAATCACACCATTATATCTAGGTACTAGGCAAAACCTAGATACTTACAGAAAAATAGAAGTGATAGACAGAACCAAGGCATTGCATGGTCCTCAGACTCAAACCTATGGGAAAACTAATCACACCATTATATCTGGGTATTAGACAGAACCAAGGTATTGCATAGTCCAAGGACTCAAATCTATGGGGAAACTAGATACTTACAGAAAAATAGAAGTGATAGACAGAACCAAGGCATTACATGGTCCTCGGACTCAAGCCTATGGGAAAACTAATCACACCATTATATCTGGGTACTAGGCAGAACCTAGATACTTACAGAAAAATAGAAGTGATAGACAGAACCAAGGCATTGCATGGTCCTCGGACTCAAGCCTATAGGAAAACTAATCACACCATTATATCTGGGTACTAGACAGAACCAAGGTATTGCATAGTCCAAGGACTTAAACCTATTGGGAAACTAGATACTTACAGAAAAATAAAAGTGATAGACAGAACCAAGGCATTGCATGGTCCTCGGACTCAAGCCTATGGGAAAACTAATCACACCATTATATCTGGGTACTAGGCAGAACCTAGATACTTACAGAAAAATAGAAGTGATAGACAGAACCAAGGCATTGCATGGTCCTCAGACTCAAGCCTATAGGAAAACTAATCACACCATTATATCTGGGTACTAGACAGAACCAAGGTATTGAATGGTCCAAGGACTCAAACATATGGGGAAACTAGATACTTACAGAAAAATAGAAGTGATAGACAGAACCAAGGCATTGCATGGTCCTCAGACTCAAGCCTATGGGAAAACTAATCACACCATTATATCTGGGTATTAGACAGAACCAAGGTATTGCATGGTCCAAGGATTCAAACCTATGGGGAAACTAGATACTTACAGAAAAATAGAAGTGATAGACAGAACTAAGGCGTTGCATGGTCCTCGGACTCAAGCCTATAGGAAAACTAATCACACCATTATATCTAGGTACTAGACAGAACCAAGGTATTGCATGGTCCAAGGACTCAAACCTATGGGGAAACTAGATACTTACAGAAAAATAGAAGTGATAGACAGAACCAAGGCATTGCATGGTCCTCGGACTCAAGCCTATGGGAAAACTAATCATACCATTATATCTGGGTACTAGACAGAACCAAGGTATTGCATGGTCCAAGGACTCAAACTTATGGGGAAACTAGATACTTGCAGAAAAATAGAAGTGATAAACAGAACCAAGGCATTGCATGGTCCTTGGACTCAAACTTATGGGAAAACTAATCACACCATTATATCTGGGTACTAGACAGAACCAAGGTATTGCATGGTCCAAGGACTCAAACCTATGGGGAAACTAGATACTTGCAGAAAAATAGAAGTGATAGACAAACCAAGGCATTGCATGGTTCTCGGACTCAAGCCTATGGGAAAACTAATCACACCATTATATCTGGGTACTAGGCAGAACCAATGTATTACATGGTCCAAGGACTCAAACCTATGGGGAAACTAGGTACTTACAGAAAAATAGAAGTGATAGACAGAACCAAGGCATTGCATGGTCATCGGACTCAAGCCTATGGGAAAACTAATCACACCATCATATCTGGGTACTAGGCAGAACCAAGGTATTGCATGGTCCAAGGACTCAAACCTATGGAGAAAATAACTATCTGCAGAAAAACCAATGCACTACTTAGAGTCAAGCTGTAATACGGTCCTCAGATTTATATTTGAAGGATAACAGGTGGTCTCATGAGACTAACTCCAGAATAGAATACAAGTATTGAGCAAAATATGAGAGCAAGGCAAGTAAAAGAAAATATCAATAGTTGGAAGCAAAATATTGAGCATTCAGTTTAAACAGAAAATATACAGTTTCATTACAACGCCACCGAGGCAAGAAACAAAATAAAATGAAAAAGAAAGCAAATAGAAATGTCCTATGCCATATGCCAGTCTCCGCAACTCAGTAGGCAAATTGTCTTGATGAGCTGGCCAAAAGGTTTCGATCAACGCCTAAGGACCTTGTCTTGGAGGGACCGTGGGTATGGCCGGGGAGTCCGCAGGAGGTCTCACCACGTCTTGGGGCATTTCCTGACTCTCGGTTCTAACTCCCCCCAACACTCTCTGGGGCTCAGCCTCCTCTGGGGGTTTGTCAGCTGAAGATGTGTCCTCGGCGGTCCTATTATGGCTCTCACTCGTCGCCGGTAATGCAGACCCCTCCTCGGGAGCAGCAGGGGCAGCCTCGCGAATTGCAATGGGGTAATATACCCTCTCCTCCCTCTTAAGGTCAGACGAGGCATCAACCCCTGCTTGGTTGAGTGCTTCATGCCAGGTCTCAGAACAGAAGTGCCTGCATACTGCAGGAACTTGAGCTTGAAGGGTGGCTTCAGTCTTAGCCACCCCCTCTGCGAAAGCCTCCTCCTCCGCTTGTTCTACAGAGCGCTCAGCGTCTATTCTTGCAAACACCGCCTCATCTTTAGCTCTCACAGCTTCGTCCCTGGCATACTCGGCAATATCTCTCTCGTTGACTGCCTCGGCCAACTTTTTCTTCAGGTCGGCAATATCCTCTTGGGCAGTTTGTAGGTGGCCCTCAACATCTTGCAAGCGCTTAGTCTGATCCTCAGCTTGCTTTCTAGTCACGGCTAAGTCAGAGGCAGCATTGTCCCTGGCCTTTGTTATCTCCTCCAGATTCTCCGTCGCCTTTTTTAGGTCGGCCTCAGATCTCTTAAGAGTACTGGCAGCTTTCAAAAACTTGTCACGCTTTTGCGCTAAGGCGCTGCTTTGGCCATCGACCTCTTCATCCAACCTAAAAAGGGCCTGGACAGCCTACCAATAAAAACAAGTAATTCCGTAAAGAGAAGGGAAGGTGCTAAGCAAAAAAATTCAAATAAAGTAAACAGGTACCAGGGGACCCACCATGCCTAGATATCTCTTAAGGTTAAGGGCAACCTCTAGCTCACTTATACTTCCTAGCTCGGCCATGTCAGTGGGAAGGAGAAGAGACTTCTCCAGGGCGTCGGCTACGAGAGCCCCCTTAACTCCTCGGGATTCCCGTATCGATGCGTCATCCATCAGGGGTTGATCATGGAGCATGGCAGCGGGTAGCCAGGCTTGGGCCCCAGACTGTTGGACGATCTCCTTACCTTTGCGTTGACCACCGAGCTTCAGTTGCTTCGGAGGCCTGTGGAGTCCACCCTCCTCGGGCGAGGAGTGGGACTTGCTTCCATCCACTAGGTCCTTACCCTTGGAAGATCTCTTCCTTTTTGGATCAGAAGACTCGGTCTGAGGGTCTGATACTGGAGGAGTAGAGGATGACCTGGTGTGCACAGACAAGGGCTGAGGCGGAGGCGTTGGGGGCTTGGGCTGCGGCTCTTTTGGTGCACCCTTCTTGGAGCCGCCTTCAAGCAGGTCAAAAAGACTGGTCTGGGGATGCCTCTTTAAACCCATCTCGGCCTGAGTACCAACTCTTAGGGACTGAAGATCGGCTTCGGACAAATGAGGGTCCCTTAGATCACCAGAAGGATCCTCAGACTGATCAGCTAGGTTAAACACACTATATTCGTCCTCGGACAAGCTCAGTTCGACCACCTCCTCTGCCTTTTTAGGTTTCCCTTCCTCAGTCTCCGTTAATTGATGGGATGAGGAGGAACCTACTAGCTGAATGCCTTCAGGAATATGAGATCCTTCGGAAAATGCAAAACTGTCCTCCACCACGGTGATTTGCCTGAGCCGAGGATCACGAGCTCTAATGACGCGCTTTGGGACTGGGAACGACTTCTGGGCTGGGTCAAATCCGAGGATCTTATGAGCAGCTCTAACCTGGTTATCGGTTTTGTTCAGGAAAAGTTTCGCCCTAAGAACGGCTTCCAAATCCTCCTTGTTGACCAGGTGGAAATGACGTGCGAAGGCGTGCGGATCTGTGGAAAGAAGAGCAAAACTCCTGTGATTAATCAATCAAAGCAGATATGTAACAATGAAAAAATACTAAAACCTAGACCGTCTTATACTTTGGGCACCCTACTTGGCTCTCCCTCTACTGTCGGGCAGTGGAGACCGTTGTGCCATTCTCTCAACACAATGACGAAGTCTTGGGTCAACCCCTTATTAGAATCAGGAAGGCACTGGATAAGTCGAACCCTATCGTCCCTCATCTTCATATAGTACGTCTTACCCCTCAGGTGCTGAAGGTTGTAGCACCAGTTTACATCATGGTGAGTTAGTCTCAGCCCCATTTTCTCATTCAAGGTGTCTACACACCCTAGTATCCTAAATACATTCACGGCACACTAGGTGGGAGTTAGAGGAAAATGCCTAAGGTAACCGCTAGTTACTGGCCACATAGGGATTCTCATCCCTCCCTTTACGAAAGCGACTATGGGGATCACGACTTCACCCTCGTTTCTCTTAATATACCACTCCCCCTCCTCACAGTACCTTAAACTCACATTATTGGGTATCCCATAATCGACAATGAATTTCTTCATCACCTCGTCGAACTCAACCAACTTTTTAAACTTACCCATCCCCAACAACGACTAAAGGATCCGAAAGAAGGAAAGAAGGAGTAGAATCAAAGAAAATTTGGTATTACCGGGAGAAGAAGACTTACAGAAATATGAAGATCCTCCTCGGGCAGTGTGTAAGTTGAACCAGATTCAAAGTATACGCATCAATGGTCGTAAGCGCGAAAATGAGGAAACCAGGCGGTTCAAACGAGTACTTATACTCCCCCTTAGGTTCCCAAAGCGTAACTGCCTGCCCATAAAAGCAGGAGATCTCCACCGAACGATTACCATCACACCGTTGAAAGTGGGAAACGTGGAGCCGCAAAAATTTAATGCAGGCGCACACTGAGTCTCGAAACACCAAAACATACATCGGGCAGGCGAAAAGTCGCCAGCCCTAACGCGGGCCGAAGTGGGGCGATTCGTCTGGAGGGCCCATGGATATCAAAACCCTTCTCCCCATTCGAGGGAACGTTCAGCAGGATTTTGAGGGGCTATTGTGGGGCCTGTGGGCCTGGTAGCCTCAGCCCATCTTGTAGTAGGCCCATGGCCCATGCCGAGGAGGGATGACCATCCGAGGCTGATTTATGGAGGCATGCTTTTTTGGATCCACGCCGAGGACATCTTTGTCCTCGGCGTACTGAGGATAATTTTGGTGAGGGACAAGCTCAGAGCAAGTTGTCACCTCCACACTTAATGCACTCACCTAACTCCTCCGGCCGCATTAATGGGGAGGTAACCCCTTGGCAAGACAACGTTGATCAGGGTGAACCACTTGAGTACTGATTAAGCCTCTGATGGGACGGACGGTCAGAGGGAAGGCAAATTGATGATCAACAGATAGAAGAACAGGATAGGAGGAAGGGGACTATATAAGGAGAGTGAACAAAGCAATAAGAAGAAGGGGAAAAAAGAGAAAAAGGATGCTCCTCGGACAGGTGCCGAGGAGCAACCCTTAACCAAAAAGTTAGGTTCATCCCCCTCCAACAGTGAGAGCTTCCCTGTGAACTGTTGTTAGTCTGTTAGAGTTTAGTTCTTCTTCCCACTCTCTAGAAATGTATTGTTTGGGTACCTTTAAAAATTGAGTCCTTACAAAGGGTATAATAGTCAATTTATATAAACTACATTTTCTATCCCCCACTTTTTTTTTTCAACCAAACAAAAGAGTTTTTCACCCTCTCACTTTTCCACCCCTCCAACCAAACACACGAGAGAAAATTAAATCTTTTCTATTTTTCCACTTTTGATAAGTCGTTTACTAAGGACTTTAACACAGATAGTGTCAGAGCCAGATTTTACTTTAGAAGACAAGATTAAAATAAAAGTAAGACAAAAATAATTCCAAAAATATTAATATAAATAAAAAATAATTAACGAAATTAAGCAAGACTTGGTCAACATAGAAAATATACTGTAACGTAAGCTATATATATATATATATATATATTTTTGTATTTCCTGTTAGATTTAATATAATTATTTTTGTTGAATTGTACAATTTTTGTATTTTTAAATCATTTTTAAAATATAAATGTCGATTCCTTCTATTGTAGTTGTAGGGGGTGTTCACCTACAACCACACATTCCTGCTGAGCGTGTACAACTACTCATTTCTTTATTAACAAAAGGAAGACCATTTGGAAAAAGGAGGCTCTCTCTCTCTCTCTCTCTCTCTCTCTCTCTGTTCATCCAGTCTCTCTTTGCTTATCCGGCTACCTTTGTTCGTACAACTCTTTTTCACAATTTGAACTTATTCTTTCATGTTGTTCACTAACTTAGCCGTCAAAGCCTCCACAATCAACCCCAAAGTTGGTCATGGAGAGATGAGTTTCTCTTTGGTATTTCAAGTTCATAGGTCCACGGTCACAACTCAATCCAAGGAGGAACTTAGCGTCATCCAATGCGATGCCAATCCTTAGTTGTGCAGGACTAAGATGGTGTCTAACTTCATCTGAGCTTTCCTTCAATTAATAAATTTATTATAGGAAGATCAATTCTAATTTGGACCCACTACAATAGATCTTTTTTTAAAATAAATATTAAAAAAACAACAATATATGTGGGTTCTAGTTAGCTCAACTGGTAAAGTCTCTAATGGTTGTATAAGAGATCTGAGGTTCAATCCTGCCTCCACCAAAAACTGATTGGTGTCTTGATCTAATAATAAAGAGTTATTATTAGGAGCGGACGCCATAGGTTAAAACTTTCAAAAAAAAAAAAAAAAAAAACAATATATAAAATTTGGCACATTTAGTTGAGATGTTTGGATAGTATTCCATTTTATAACTATAAGGCTACGTATATAGTACAAATAATAATTTTTTTTTCCTTGACTATTGTAGGAGAGTTCAAAATATTATCAATAAAAAAAAAAAAGAATTAGATATGATGTTATTATTTTGCACACAAACAAACATACATACATATATACATTAAATAGCATTTAAATAAAAGGTGGGAAGAGGGTTAGGACGATGTCCCCCCACAAAACCTTGAACTTCTAGCTCAACCCCTAACATACTATAGTGCGACTTGTAGTTTAGAGCATTAGCATCCGAGAATGCAAAAAAAAAAAAAAAAAAAAAAAAAAAAAAAAAAGCTATTTTGCATCCTCAAACACTACTTTATCTATTTTACCAATTCATTTTACAACTCACCTTACATCCCTGTTTTTATTTTTACATACCACCCAATAAAATAATATAAACTATCTAATAAAATAGTAAAAAGTATTATTCTCTTTTTTTTCCCGCTCACTTTTTCTCTTCACACACAACTAGGTGTGTGTGAAGAGAAAAAAAAAATTATTTTAATATATGTAACCTTACTATTCATAGGTTGAAAAAAAAAATTATTTTAATGTGTTACAAACCCAGATAAAGTGGGTTTTGGAAGGTTTAGGTTGTAAAATAACAACTAGGGGGTGTTTACACCCCCAATGCTAGTGCTCTTATAAAAGATTGTAACCCACGGCAACTGGTAGCTTGCAAAAAAGATGCCTAGCTCATCATATAATGGGATCAAGCTAGTTGTAGATCATCTCATAACTTGTTAATTACACATCCCCCTCTTAAATGAAGATGGAAGAAATAAGCCCTAAGTTTGGATTGATGATCAAGAAATTGTGGAAAAGGAAGTGCCTTGGTGAAGATATCGGGAAGCTAATCAGAGATTGAGATTAAACGAACTTGAAAATATTTCATAAGTACTCTTTTGGGAACAAATATTTCCTAAGTGCTCTTTGTAATTAACATGTATTAAATATAAATATACTTAATTTCTTGATATTTTATTTCTCTTGTATCTCAAAAGAAAAAAAAAAAAGAGTAGATGTTTAATCATAATCAATTTTTTAATTATTTTGAGGAAAAATAAAGGCATGACATAAAATTGATTTGGATAACATGATTGCCACATGTTTAATAGTTCCAAGACGATAGCAATCAAAGAAAAAACCGTTCCAAGACTTTGAATTTTCCTAGTATTTGGAAATTCCAAACATTAATAACGAAAGACTTGGTGAAAGGTAAATAGGATTAAAGTCTTCTAATGATGTCACGGTTGAAAGACTCTGGCATATTAATGGCTTAAAAAGAGTGGTGATATTATTTTCTCCAATACAATTTTAATAGATAATGTTATTAATTAAAATTTGGGTAAATTGTAAATTACATCCCTAAAGTTTGGAGGTGTTTAGATTTTACACCCTATAGATAATGTTATTAATTAAACTTTGGGTAAATTGCAAATTGCATCCCTAAAGTTTGGAAGTGTTTGGATTTTACACCCTAAAGTTTTAAAATTCAAATTTTACCCCTTGAAGTTTAGGGTGTTTAGATTTTACACTCTTATATTTCAAAATTTGGATTTTATCATCTAAAATTTAGGAGTGTTTTGATTTTACACCCTAAAATTATGAAAATTTAGAGTGTAAAATTCAGATACCTCCAAACTTTAAAAAGTAAAATCCAAACACCCCTAAAATATAGGAAAAAAATCCAAATTCTGAAATATCAAGGTGTAAAATCCAAATACCCCCAAACATTAGGGAATAAAATCCAAATTCTAAAACTTCATGGTGTAAAATCTAATCACTCCCAAATTTTAGGGTGTAATTTGCAATTTACCATTAAACTTTTCTCAAGTGTTATTCTTGATGACTCTATGCCTTCCCCCTAAGCCCCTTCCAACAATTAGTTATTAGGTTTTACAAATTACACCATCTAATTTTGTTTAAAATTCAATTTGGTCTTCTAATTTCACTTTTGTTGTAGTATTAGTGATTTTTTTTTTGGGCATTAAATTATCCAAAAAAAAAATTCTACTATTATTTGGGAAAAAAAACTACATAAACCAAAAACCCAGACGTAGTTGGTGAGGCATCCTGTTGCGGCTGTGCAGTTATTTGCAGTACGTCACTACCAGTAGTGGTAGTAGAAGATCAGCATTCCCCACTTCTCCAACCCTTTCTCTTCCGAACTTCTTCTCCAAGTACTTATCGAAATTACAGTTTTTTAAAACTATTACTACTTTTTATTTTCGATAAATAACCTTTCGAATTTCATGACTATGGGTTCTTTTTTTTGTTACAAATACTATGTGATATTCACTGCTTGGCTCTAGTTTAAACCTTATCATTGTGAAATTAGATTTGCGTAATACTTAATAATCTTAAAATATGAATGAACGGATACTGCTATTTGGCTATGTTGGAAGAAACGACTGTTCTCTATGCTTATTGTCTTCTGCTATGATTCAACCTGTGGGGTCAAAATACAGATAAGGTAAATGAGCGTCAAAGTTTATTTGTAAATTAGGGGGGAAATGATTTACAAGGGGAGAGCTATACTAGAAACCAGGTAAATAGAACTATAATAGTCACAACTGAAACTGAAAAGGAAAATGAACAAGCTCTTTCTATTCTCTCCAGATGGACTGAGGTGGATGCAGTAATAACGCCAGAAATTTTATTCAGAGGGGCCAAACTTTATATAATAAAAAAATCTTAAGTTAAAAACTGTAATATAGATATCAAATAACAAATCACTATCTTATCGAATCAAAACTAATTAACAAATAAACATTAAATACTAAAGATGCAAGATGTAAACCTCATATAATATACAAGAAAAAAAATCTTGTATACATCTAGCATATAAGAATTATGTATGGCTGAAATGTGAGCCCCACATATATTTTCTCCATATACTGTCATAAAAAACAAAATAAAAAATTGTAACAAGCTCTAGCGAGTCTAGTCTCAACATATAAAATAATAGAAAATTTAAGTTTTCGAAACATTAAAATGCAAGTTATACTACAATACAATACACGTTTATTAAAACATTATACCATTTTAGTCATTTTTCAGTTTGGGTTTCCCATATACTCAAGGAACAAAAAAAACTTGCACTCTTAAACAGAGAGAGAGAGAGAGAGAGAGAGAGAGAGCAATTCGGGGTGGCAAACCAGAGAGTTGTGGGGGCCAACTATCAAGGACTCCCAGCTTTAAAGACTATGATGACGTAAGGGATTTTTTTTCCCTAATGAGATTTGGGGTTTATTTTTTTGGTAAACAGCAAAGATATATATTAAGGCTGCGTTTGAATCGGGTGAAAAGCATTTCCGGAAATGCTTTTCACCATTTCCGGATGTTTGGCTGCGCACGGAAAACGCATTTTCAGGAAAATATTTTCCGTTGACCAGTGGTCAAGGGCGAAAATGATTTACGGAATCATTTTCAGTTCAAATGATTTCCGGAAAATGGAGAGAAAGAGAGAGCATGAAGACAGAGAGGGAAAGAGAGAAAGAGAGCGCCAGCAGGAATAACCCAGCGAGCCCAGACATGCCGGAGACATCGCCGGCGAATCCCGAGCACCGCGCCTTCGATCTCGCGATCTAGCCTTGGATATCGCGACTCGCCTTCGATCTCCCACCAACGAACCCAAAAGCCGTGATCGTTGTCGCACCGCGCCTCGCCGTCGATCGTCGATCGTCGATCGTCGTCGCCGCACCGCGTCGTCGCCGCACCACGCCGTCGATCGCGTCCTCTTCGTCGATCTCTCAGCTTTTTTTTTTTTTTTTTTTTTTTTTTTTGTTTAAAGTTTGATTGCTGTTGTTTTTTTTTTTATTTGTTTTGATGAACTGATTATTGTTGTTGTTGCGGTGGTGTTGTGGTTGCCGGAATTTGTTGTTGTTGTTGTTGTTGTTATTGTGGCCGGAATTTGCTACAGGAATTTGTTGTAGGAAAATAGCATTTTCCTAATTGAACCAAACACACAAAAATATTTTCCACACCAATTTTCATAAAACAACCAAACACTTAAAAATATTTTCCTTTTTCGGAAAATAGCATTTCCGGAAAATATGTATTTTCCAGAAAATATTTTACGGGTACCAAACGGACCCTAAAAGGCTGGTTTGAGATGGGATGGCTCTTTAAATCAAAAAAATAATCAATAACATCAAAGTATATCGTCTCATACGTTTGTTTGTTTGTTTGGTTTTTTTTTTTTTTTTTTTTTTTTTGAGATTGTTGGTTTGGGAATTCTAGAAGTTGTTAAAAATGGATTTATTATTTGAATTTGGAGGGGGTACAGGCTCAGGAATGGGCCAAATGTTTTGTTTTTCTCTTTGTATTATTATTTGTTTTTTTTTTTTTTTTTTTTTTTGCCTTTTTGAATCAATTATATAATTTTAAGGAATTCAAGTTTTTAGAGAGAATTAAAAAAAAGAATAGTATTTTCTCTCTGTCTCTCTCTCTCTCAAAATCCTAGGGGGCCAATTGAATATTTATAGCATATTTACAAATAATATAGCATTTTATTTTCATCTTTAATGGAAATTTTAAAAACTCAGGGCTAGCCCTTCCCTTGCTCCACCAGTGGGTGGATGATTACAAAATTGGATAACATTGCACTTTTTCATCTTTGTCTCTCTCTCTCTCTCTTTCTCTCTCAAAAACAAAACCATTCCTTTCTTAAATGGGGAGGGTCATATTTATACTGGTAATGCCTTCCTCTCAATTAAGAAGGGGGGGGGGGGGATTGTGTGGTGGAGATTGGAAGATACTTGTTCCATCAAGGGTCTCTTCAACCTTTTAGGGGAATGAGTGAGCTATTGGGTGAGGAGCACTATTCAAGAGGTCATTCAGTAATAAATGCATCCTTTGGTAGGTGGGGAAAATTATTAGGTACTCCTGAAGTACCATAAATGCATAGTCCCCCCTTTCACATGAATAGTAGGTCCCACAATGAATTTAATTAGTAGGACCCACCATCATGTGAGAGGAGGAAGTACGCATTTATGGTACTCCGAGAGTACACAATAATTTCCTGGTAGGTGGGTACATTCATTTAAAGTAATTGTTTGCGAGATCTAGGTGCTACTTTCCCTATTTCATTGATTGTACTATTTGTGAGACTTTAGTTCTTCCACGATTTGTTCATACTTCGTACCCTCGACGCTACCTTCCCTAATTAGTCGATTGTACTATCTGTGAGACTTTAGATATCCATTAGTTCTTCCACGGTTTGTTTGTACCCTCAGTCGTAAGCCAAGATCATGATATTCCTCAGCCATGTGCCAATCTAGAACAAGGATTAATTTTAGGCTGTGCTCTGTGGCCTAATGAGAGCTTTGACTTCATCCTTTCCCAACACTCAGCTAGCCTTTATCGTAACTATCCTAGGCTAGACATAGGCCTCTCCTTTATTCCATTCCCACAGGCATTGGGATTATGGGAATTTCGGAAATAGTCCAACATCACTCCAACCCCTTACACTACCAAAAGAATTTTTTTTTTTAATGAAAACACATTATTACTCATTAGTCAATGTAAAATAGCATAAGGGGTCGATTTTACACATTCAACTCTGTAGACATCTCATTTTGTACCCGTTAATAACCTTTGGTCTCCAACCCCAATGATGAGCTTGACATATATCAACCAACGGTAATTAAATAGTTTTCAATAGTTCGGAGGTAATCACAACTCAAAAGTGCTCAAATTTCTTTGAAAATGATGCTGAAAAATGACATTTTCTCACAATTTTGAACATACCTTTTATCTACAAATAATATTTGCGTGAGGTTTGTTTCATTAGAAATTAGACATCCTTTGTTTCAATTTGAATATAATTTTTGTATAATTTAGATTTAAAATAAGTGAATTATGACCATTTTAAGTCAAGTCAGCAGTGTAGTCGAATTTAGGGTTCTGCGTGCTTATGTTTGTAAGCATGCACACATATACTCGACCATGCAAGTGCATGGTGCATTCTAGAACCTTAGAAATTCGAAAACCCTAGTTTACACATATAAATACTCACCTTATGTCTCTAATCCAAACCCTAGCAAGAGAGAGTTTATTTTTTGCCTCCATGTTTTTTAAAACCCTAGTTCAACTTTCTAAACACCCACACAACCACCTAAGCACTTTTTTTATAGACTCAAAACCTCTTTTTAGTGATCTCTTAAGGCAAAAACTTGTTTTCAAAGTTATTTTCTAAATATTTTCCAAAACTAATGTTTTTCTTGAGTTGTAATTATCTTGTTCTATTGTTTTCTTTAATTCTCTTGTTTTATCAATATAATCTCAGTATTGTAGGCACTGAGGGGTCAGTTAAATAACCTTAAACTTGTGATCCTAAGCAAGGTGAGTATTCTTTCCATAAACTCCTTCTTTGCTTAATATGATTCACATGAGTTCTCGATATAGTTTCTTTAAATTGTTATATTTGATTTGTTTGATATATATATATATATATATATATATATATGTGTGTATTAATCTGATTTTGGGTTTATTATAATCTGTTTTGTAGTTTTTGTTTTATTATTTTAGTTTTACGTAAGTTTGACACGATTGTCTATTTGACATTAGTTTAATTTACTAGTTGATTTATTTAATGGTTATTTGTTTATGTCGATGCTTTGTTTTATTTAGGGTTTCAAACATGTTCATTTGATTTATGTGTTAATCTTCTGTAATTGTTTCGATCTGTAAAAATGTGATTTTATGCAATTTCTATATTAACGATGCATGTGCAAGGTTTCGACCATGTATACGCATAGTTGAGTATATGTACGCACTCCAAACCCATATTAGGGCAAATTTCTTGTTTTTATTTAATGATTGTTTTTGACATGTTGTTTGATTCTGTTTGACTTTGTTTTAGGTTAATTAATTATGTTTAATTGTTTTCAATTAATGTTTGTTTTAGTCATTTTGCCATAATACTTTTTATTCGATATCTTTCCTTGCATGTTTGTTTTGATGTTAGTTTTTCTTTTTAATATAATCTATTTAATTGTCGTTTTATTTTATTTTTTTCTTTATGTGTTATAATGTAATCTTTGATATATTGTGTGCGTTATTTTATTAAGTGCATGATGTATGTTTAGGGTTAGGGTTAGAGATTTTGGCTCTTTTAATAGTTTCTTTATCTAAATATGGTCCATCAACATATAATGGAGGCTAGCCCACAAGCCAGGCGGTCTTAGGTACCTAACACCTTCCTAAGCCGTACCCAAACTCCAAACTTATAATTTGGTATGTAGGCCTATGTATGTAAGGGGCCCAAAAGGCCCAATTTGGTTCATAGACCTAAACCAAGTGGCGACTCCTAAATCTCCACCTCCCTTCCATTCAGCTGAGGCGTACTTCCCATGGGGGACATGAACCACACGTGAGTAGTGCGAGACGGTGCGCTCTCAAACTCTAAAAATCACTTATATTAGTTAAGCTAAAATTGTGAAAGTTTGGATTGTTGATACTTGCTATAGTATAAGGCTATTGTAGCTATGTAAATAGATAAAGAAATAATAAAAAATAAGAGAGAGAATTATAATTGATTTGGGACAATAATAAAAAAAATTAATAAAGAAATAATATTCTAATGAAATGTAGTGTAAAATAGATAATTTATTGTGGAGTGTTTTGAAAAGTTACTGTGTAAAATAGAAAAAGTATGTTCTTATACTAAAATAAATAGAAATTTTTTCACAAGCTGATGCGAATGCTCTAGTCCCTAAAGTTTACCTAATGAGTGCTATTGGTCCATAAAGTTTCAAATGAGCACTATTGATCCATGAAATTTAAAAAATGAGCTTTGTTGGTCTCTTCGTTAACTTCCATTTGTTTTCTTGCCTATTGCAAATTTTTTATTTTATTAAAAAAATACACGTAAGCATCAACTCACAATCTGAATTATCAAACTATTTTTACAAATTAGACTTATTGCAATCCCTAAAAAACCCAAATTCGAACTAGAACCTCCATACTAGCCTCCACAAAAATATCAACTATGAAGCCACAACCACCATAAACTTAATCGCAAAATCTGAATCTCATTATCGAATTCCACAACTCCTGACAAAAGCCACATCATCCCCATGATGATCCTCTACAAGCAACATAAAAAATTCAGATCTATGGCTTCAAAAGCCCTGAAATTCTCCTTAGCTTCATTGTTACCGAAGAATGGATCTACTTCATCATTTAGACCCATAGCATTAATAAAAAATTGTAAAATAGTTTTTAAAGTTGTAGAATAGTTTGTAATTGTAGCATTACTTAAAAAAAAAAAAAAAAAAGTGCTACGTCAACAACATTTTTACAATACTTTTACAACAAATCTTAGGTGGTAAGTTGTTACTAGTTTTAATTTAAAGCCACCATCAGAATTATTTTTTTGCCCACTAATAACAACTTTCTACTTAGAAATTGTTGTGAAAATATCATGAACAATACATTTCCATAAAATAAAAATAAAAAATGCCACATTACTTAAAAATTGACATATCATTATTTCATTAAATACTTGGGAAAGAAAAGTAACGGAAGTTAACAGAGGAACAAATAACATTCATTTTTTAAAAGTTTAGAGACCAACTAGCCTCATCACACGCGCAAAGCGCATGCTATGAGGCTTTTTTTTTTTTTTTTTTTTGAGTGCCATAATAAAAATTTTAAAATTTTTTAAAAAAATTTAAAAATTATGCAGAATGACTGAATTTTTGAACAGAGTTTCCCTTATCAAATGACCAAGAACATTACAAAAATTTATCAAAAGTAAAACTTTTACACTTTGCATTGATTTTTTTTTTTTTTTTTGACAAACGAGGATATCTTGACATCTTCGAGTATCTAACTATTCCCTCGAGTGTATGCAGTCCTCCCATCCCACACACACTAGGTCATTACAAGAAGGAATCTCATAGGAGTTATCCCAAAATGTTGGCGAGAGAAATATCGTAACGCCTTAGGAACCACTAAGATAACCCCTTAAGGTTTACACTCTACATTCTAACAAATGAGACCTGGCTGTTTTGGTATTCATGCAAGTACCACTTGATATGGTTGAACCTTTTGCTATTGAAGAGATGTGTTGGATGCATTGGCTTGGTGAAAGTCTCTCAATAGTCGTACCTCCTCCTCTAATAATTGAGAAAGTTGGTTTTGAATGCCGTCATAGATGAAAAGGTTGAGGGTGTTCCATATGTAACGGTGTGAAAGCTTTTGGAGAATATTTTTGGTTAGAGAAAAAAAGTTGTGAGCGTGCCTTTTTTTTTTAGCACTATGGCCCAAGGATCCTGGGCCGTGTGAGGTGTTCTTGGTGGACTGGGATCAACTCTCCACAGCTAACGGGCCGTATTAAGAGTTGAGTGGCGCACAGAACAGACTTCCTACAATACAAACAGCTAAACAAAAATATTCGTATTAATTGAGCTTTTAACAGTAAAGAAAATTCATAGTAAATGAAATGCAATATGAAGAACACGTCAGGGATCCTCTAATTAGTGAGGTTCGTTTCATTAGTTTTCTTTGAATAACAACTACAAAGCTCGCTAAGACATGGTGCAAGGTTCAAATGAGTTCAAAAATTACAGACTTTGATAGCCATTCAAGCTTCAAAGACTTGCAAAGTTTGAATCCGTTGAATCCAAGCGTGTACTGTAGCGGCTGTTACTGGGATCCCGGGAACAAGTTCCCCTGTTTTCCTTCCGTTTTACAGAGTCTCTCTTGTAACTTTTGTGAGATAACAAAATTTAAATGACTTAGCCAATAATCTAATTGTTCCGAATTCCTGCTCTATTCCTTTTCCTTCCCCCCCTTTATATAGCACAGCCTTGGGCTCCCGGTGTGCTATCAATTTTTCCATTTTGCCCCTCGAAGTTGATTCTGTGCCTGGTTGCTTCAGGATCCTGTCGTTTCCGTTTTCTTCATAGCTTCTTTCTTTTTGTTGCGACCTGATGAAAGTCTCTCGGCTAGCTTCCATTTTCAGACTTCCCCGTTGGTTGACCTGAGGCCTTTTGGCTTTTTGCTCCAGCTTTCCCAGTTGTACTTTTCTTGTCTCTTTCTTCAAGTGGCTGGAACCAAAACTCCTGCATTTTTGCTCTGTACCTTACCGTGTGCCTGGGTCATAAGGTCCGCGTGCCTTTTGTCTCTTTTCTCTCTTCAAATTTGCTTTAATTTTACTTCATGCGTCCGGGGATCCTCTGCCTCTGCTTCTGGGCGTCCTAACTTAATTCTCCTTTCTGGGCTTCCTCTGGCGGGTTGCTTCTTTTTTTCCTTGGGCCCTTTTCTTTGTGGACCGCTGGAATAGGTTCTCTGGCTCCTTTCTTTTTTCTTTTCTTCTTCCCTTTCTTTATTGTGAGAAATGGGCCCAGGGTCCTTTCTTCCATCTCCCCCTTTTTTTGTTTGGGCCTATATGGCTATTTGATTATTTTGACCCTCAACATTTAGCCCCCCGAGCTCATGGGTTGCCTGCAGCCCATGCGTGAGTTTTTTGAGTTTTTTTTTTTTTTTTGTAATATCTTCCTTTTGTTTTGATCCTTTCACGGGGATCCTGATCTTCCATTTCTTCGGTGTCCTGGCTCCTTTGCTTCTTCCTTTTTTTTTTTTTTTTTTTTTTTTTTTTTTTTTTTTTTTTTTCTGCGACTCTTCCCTTTCTTGTGGTACGTGGCAGTTGGGTTGAAATAAAACTCCCACCACCTACTTTTACGTTTCCCATAACATTCATTAATAACTGCCGCTAACTTCTTCTCTTTTAAATTTAATCCTTGGCAACTGGCGCATCTTTCCACACATCACCTTCTCTAACTGCTCTTATTCTAGCATTTTCTCATTTACTCTCCTCCCTTTTTGTTGTCTACCTGAGTCTTCTGTTCTCAACCCTTTTTCTTTTCTTTTGTTCAGTCTCGTCGCCCTCTTCTTTTTTCTTCTTTCCAGATACCCCACACTTCAATGGCTTCTTCTTCTTCTTCTCGTAAAAGGAAGGAGCGCACTCCTAGTCCCTTTGAAGGTGAGGGCTCCTCTGGCTCTGCGCAAGATGAGCTTGTCGTTGGTCGCCCTGCTTTTCCTTTGCGAGACCCCTGGTATACTCCCAGCTTGTTCTTTCCTCAGGTGTCTCATGGCGAAACCCCTTCATCTTCTCACGCTCGGGTATTTTCCGGCCAAGCAGGTTTTGCTGGTTCTGCACAAGTCCTAGACCCCAGGGAGATTTTTGATCTCCAAATTAGGCGGGGACTTCGAGAGGCAGTTCCCATCTTCTTTGATTTCGTTGCTAGAAAGATCCAGGGCTGGCCCATTTGGGTGGATAATGAACTTTCTGACGAGGAGTTCGTGGGTCGCTTGGATCGTGCCGACGTCGTGAAGGCAGTGGCTATTTCCAGGAACCTCGAGGGTTTCAGAGATGCCAAAGGCCTTAGGCATTTGGTGCGCCGTTGGTGTCTTACTCTGCACACTTTCTCTTTTTCTGTTGGCGAACTGACTGTTACCTTGGAGGACGTGGTCAATAATTTTCTTCTTCTGGTGCTTGGGGATGAAAACCCCTTTGATATTAAGCTTTCTGACGAGGATCTCGAGGTGGAAGAGAAATTATTTGCTCACTTTGGTGGGCGTACGGCTTCTTCTGGTGGGAAACCGGTTAGGATGGGTAGGTGGGTCATGACTCTTTCACGTGAAAAGGATAAGGAAGTCAGGCGTGCCGGGTTCCTCGCGTTCTGGCTTAGCAAGTTTCTGTTCAGCGAGTTCCCCGGGTATGGAATCAAGTCCACTCTTTTTCCTTTAGCAATTAAGTTGGCTCAGGGTGCTCAATATCCTTTAGCCCCCATGTTTTTGGGCCACGTTTACTCTCAATTGGATCAACTTCATGGAGATGAGGCCGAGGGTGATTCTTGTTATGTCATCACTTCATCGCTTCATTGCGCCATTCTCCAGGTATTTATGTGGGATCGTTCCTCAGTTACCTTAGCAAAATGTAGGAATCTAAAGTTTGTGAAAGATAAGTTTCAGGGATCTCCTGATGTGGTAAAAGGGCTTTGTGGCAGTTCTACTGACAGCCTCCCTATAATTTTTCGTTGGTTGAGTTTAAAAGGTGGTAATCTTAATTTGGTAGAGTTATTTGATCAAGCAGGCCATTTGAATTGGCGCTCCCCCCGGGAGTTTGGTCCTGGTTTCGTTTGCAATTCTGTGTTATCCCCCTTTCTGACTTCTACAGGGAACACTTTTGACTTGCGTAGTGGTGATGAAGGCAGTTTAGCCTACTTGGCTTGCATTAGTCCTTCCTGGCTTCCTATACTTTCTTCGACTGGCCCACGGTACACTCATTATTCGGCACATCGGGTACTTCGGCAGTTTGGTTTTGATCAGGACGTTCCCCCGGTGTTCAATGACACAGTTCCTTCTCTTCCTTCGCTGGATCCCTTCATGAGACTTCAGGCCTTCTCTTACTGGTCAAAACGGAGTCCTCAATTTGTAGTGCCTAACTCTCAGAGGGGAGTCTTTGCCTCCAGCGGCTATGTTAGTTATTGGAGGAGGGTTCAGAAGTCTTTTGTTGATTATGCTAGTTCTGGGGTAATTGGGAGGGTACCTAACCCTGACATTTCTTCTGCCTCAACATCCAACAAGCGTCTATCCCTGCCTACTGCTGGTGTTGTCTCCACAGCTGTGAGCAGTAAAACCGGTTTCGCAGAATGGCATGCTTCTAGGGAAGGCTGAGTCACTTATGCGCAGGATTTCCCAGAGAACTGGTTGGGATGTGATCTTGTTGTTGGTGCTTCTGCTGGGGTACCAATTAAAAAGGGGGCAGTAGAGGCCATAAGTGCTAGTACTCCCATTGGCATGAGTAAAGAGAAATATGTTAAGTAAGAAAAGTTGAAGGAAGCCGCGGCTGAAGAGAGTGCAGAGGATGTCAGCCCCAAGTCGAAGAGGAAGAAGAAGACTGGGAAATCCCAGAAGCAATTGGTACTTGTTGAAGAGAAGGAAGTGGAGCAACCTTTGGCTACAAGGGGCCGAGTGAAGACTAAGGTAGAGTCTTCTCTTCCCTAGGCTCCTGTGAGTCCTTCAGTTCATGATCCCTCGGGACCCTCTGGGCGTACTCGTAGTAAACAACAGAGACCTGAAGACCCTGTTGAAGGAGAGAGAAGGGCAAGGCCCATCCCTCCTTTGGTCTTTTAAGTTGCAGTTTTGTCGTTTCTCCCCTTCTTCTTTCTTCTTTGGACTAATGGGTGATTGTGTTTTTTTTTTTTTGCAGTCTAAACGTAAGCTAGATCCCAAGAAGGGTAAAAGTCAGTCTTCTGGTGAAGATGTGGTATGGCTTTCCTTATCTGTGTCTTTTGCTGCTTCCTCGCATTTATTCCACAAGTGTTACATGTCCTGCGCTGCTCTGTTACTTACGTCCTTTCTTTCTCTTTTTTTTTTTTTTCTTCTTTTTTTTTGTTCCTCACCCCTTCTCCTTTTTTTTTTTTTAGGTTAAGGTTCTTCCCCCCTGTGGTTGGTGAAACTTTTGAGAAGGAGATGGCTGTAGCTGCATCCCAGAGTAGGGAGGAGGAGGTTCCCAGTGGTGGCATGGCTGAGGAGACTAGGCAACCAATGCAAGACGTCCAGGCTGCCCATGATCCTGAGTCTCCCAAGCTTCCCGCGTCCCCAGGTCCTCAGCTTGAGCAGATTCCTAGTCCTGTCAAGACCATGTTACCCCAGACTGGGTTAAGTACAAAGATTTTGAGAGGCGCATCATCATTCGGGCAAACAGGTGAGCCTTTCTTTTCTTTGATATAGCCTTTTTAGCTTTATCTCTTTTGCACCCCTTCCTCTTTTTTTTGAGTTCTTCCTTTTCTTTTCTTTCTTTTTACTTTCTCTTTCCAGGCCAAACTACTGCAAAATCCGCCTCTGGTGCTGCTACTTCTCTAGAATTGGAGGAATCTAAAGGTGGGCTATTGATTGTTTCTCTTTTTTCTTTTTTTTCTTTTTTTGCATTCTTCCTCTCTTCTTCTTTTCTTCTTTTGTTGTTATGGTGAAGCCCCCTGTGTCCCTGCCTTCTTTTAGCTATTTTGCTGAGGCTTCCTCGCCTTTTCTTCAACTTGCCATGTGTTCTTTCCCAGCGTCCTTCAAGCAGTCAGAGGGGCACAAGGAGGGGACTCCGCCCCAAAAGGCTGATTCTGGTTTCTCTTCTACCTCTTTTTTTTTTAACTTATCTTTTTTTTTTCTTTTTTCTTTTTTAAAAGAAGGCTAAGCCCCCCCCTCTTTTCTTTCTCTTTCCTCTTTTTTTTGCAGGGGTTAATATCGAAGGTCCTAAATTTGTGGTTCCTAAGGGGGGTGTAGGATCTGCCCAGGTCGCTGACCCTCATGTTGTTCAGAGGGTTGAAGGTTCCTTTGGGTCTCCAGGTGATGGTGCAACGGTGGAGGAGGCTCCCGAGGTGGTTATTTCAGATCCTGCTTCGAGGCTCTCTACCTTTTTGGCTCGCTTTGATTCCCTGGAGTTCAATAGCCTCCCTGCCAGTCACTTCTGCCATTTCGGGCCCTCCTATGGCAGCTTCTTGCGGTTCTCTGTGCCCGTGGAAGGCCTACCACTACTGGAAGGGTTGTTTAACAGGCATGGTGACTTTACCCTTGGTTTCAGAGGAGGAGTATTTTTGGGGAACATTCTGATGGAGTTGCTGTGTGCCGTGCTGATTTCTTTGAGGGATTCCTCGCTAGATTCTCTATCTGAGGAAAAACTCTTGGAATGGAGGGGAGTTGTCCAGGATCTCTTGGAAGCCAAGTTCAACCTGTCCTTCTTGCTGGAGTATCTTCGCTCGTTAGCCCAAGTACTTTTCCAGAGGCAAGTTTCTAGAGGTATTGATGCTGAAATTGCTGCTGCTGAGGAGGCTTTGGCTCGTGCTCACAAGACCTTACAAAATCTGAAAGTCAAAAGGCAGAGGGTTCTTTCTTCTTCAGCTGTCCTTGCTCTACCCTTGGAAGGCTCTTTGTTGGCTGGCCTCCTGTCTTAGTCTTTTTTTTTTTTTTTTTTTTGATATGTATGGACAATTTGGGGTTGTATAACTCTTTTATTTCTTTGGCTGGACAATGTTTTCTGGTTTTTTTTTTTTGACTGCTTCTATGTGTTTGTGTTTCATGGTGGCTTCTAAGTGTTAATTCCCCCCCCCCCCCTTTTTTTTTAATGGCATGTGGATCTTCTTTTTCTCGTTTCTTTCTTCTTTTTTTTTTTTTTTTTAAGTCCTGATCTGTGGTCCTCACAAGCTTGTTGTTGGTTCCAGTTAGGTACCCTTTTCTTTTTTTTTTTTTTATGATGATTGCGCAAGTACTGGACTGGGTACATCGGGTAATATACATATATTTTTTTTTTCCAGTTCATGAATCTTGGCAAGTTTCCTCTTTCTTTTTACCAAGTACCGGGCTAAGTATCCTTAGTATATGCCTGGGATCCTAGGCCATGTATTTGAGACTTAGCTGTTTCATAGCTATCTATGGGGTGATCCTAGTTTATGCATCAAAAGATTTTCCCAGGTATCCTCCCTCTTCTTCTTGGTTAGGCAAGTACTGAACTGGGTACATTGAGTAATATATTTTACCTGTCCCAGCTCATGAATCTTGTCAGTTTTTTTTTTTTTACTGGGCTAGGTATCCTCAGTATATGCCTGGGATCCTAGACCATGTATTTGAGACTTTTCTGCTTTGCAGCTATCTGCGGGGTGATTCTGGGTTATGCATCAAAAGATTTCCCACATATCCCCTTCTGATTTCGCCCGTATTAGGACTCTATGATACTTAGAATTGAATAACTGAGAAAAAGGAAGAAATTTCATTGAATTTAAAACATGACTGTCATTCAAGGAATACAGCAAATCGAAACAAAGATAGTAAGGATCATGTGATGTTTTCTACCCTTGAGCAAAATTACTTAAACAAAATATGTAGAAAAGACAGAAACACTTAGCAGATTGAACAGCTTGGCAAAAGGGGTCCGGTGTACTGAGACCTTTTCCTTCTCATGCGTAGTATGGTTTCAGCCATTTTCCGTTTATGGGCTCTGTCAGGATTGTCCCATCTTCCTTAGTAAGGTAGTAGTATCCACTATCATGGGCTTCCCTGATGATGTAGGGCCCTTCCCATTTTGGGGCAAATTTGGAAGGTCCCGGTAGGTTTCTTCTTACATATTCTGCCGTCCTTAGTACCAACTCCCCTTTAGTGAAAGTCCTCGGGTGTACTGCTTGTGCATATGCTCTTGTCATCCTTTGCTGGTACCTCTGGCTTCTTCTCCTGGCTAGCTCTCTTTCTTCTTCTACTCCTTCCAGGTCTGCTAATCTCCTTTCATCGTTTGTGTCCTCGGTGTCCTCCTGACTTTCCTTGAGTATTACTCTTGGTGTGGGAACAATTAGTTCTACTGGACTGATGGCCTCTGTCCCATAGACCAGGGAGAAAGGTGAGAACCCTGTGGCCATTTTCACAGAGTTCCTGCATGCCCAAAGTACATCTGCCAGGTGATCGCTCCATTTTCCCCCATACTCTTGCTTCATTTTTTTGAGGATCTTCAATATTGTCCTATTAGTGGCCTCTGCCTGGCCATTTCCTTGTGGGTAGTAGGGCGTAGACCTTCCATGCTTGATGTAGTAAGCATTTGTTAGCCCCTTCATGTCTTTATTTATGAATGGGGTTCCGTTATCACTGATTAACCTCCTGGGGATCCCAAACCTTGTGATGATATGGCCTCGAATGAAGTTTGCCACAGCTGCTCTAGTGGCCTTTATCAAGGGGATGGCCTCTACCCACTTTGTAAAGTATTCAGTGGCTGCCAGGATCCATATGTAACCGCCGGACGGAGGATTTATAGGCCCTATGAGATCGAGCCCCCAAGTGTGGAAAGGCCATGGAGTTGTCATATCTTATAACATGTTTGGGTGAGTATGGATGGCATCTCCAAGGACTTAGCATGCGTGGCAGGTTTTGACTATCTCTTCGGAGTCCTTCTTCATCGTTGGCCAGTAGTACCCCAGCAGTAGTAACTGTTTATAGAGCCTCCTCTTTCCTGGGTGGCTTCCACAATCACCAGAATGGACCTCCCTGACTACTTCCCTTGCTTCCTTTGGTCCAGGCATCTTAGGGGATCTCCGTTGTATCCCCTTTTGAATAGGATCCCGTTTTGTAAGAAATATCTGGCTGCGAGCTTCTTGAGCTGGTGAGCCAGTGTCCTGTCAGTTGGTAGGATCCCTTGAGCCAAGTATTCCATGAAGGGAGTCCTCCAATCTTCTGTAACAAACACAGCATAGCTTTCTTCCTTGTCCACCAAGGATTGGCATTCCTGGCATTTTTCTTGTATAGTTGATGCTTCTTTGTTCATGTTTGGCCAATAGTATCCCATGCGTTGCATCCTCCTGTATAGACTGATCTTTTCTGAGGTCCCACAGACTTGGGTATGTAATTCTTCCAGTCTTAGCTTCCCCTCTTTCTCATTGATGCATCTGGATAGGATTCCTCCAGGCAGTCTTCTGTATAACTCTCCTTCTATCAAAGCGTAGTCCCTCAGCTCCTTGACACTCCCTTCGGACTCTGTTTCCTTCATTTTTTCTTTTACCTCATTCCTCCAGTCCCACTGTCTGGACTCTCCGGGGGATATCTGTTGGAGGATCTTTAAGATGGAATGTTCCTGTCTTCCTATTCTGACCAAAGTGTCTTTTCCCTGGAATGGTATTTGGGATCCCAGAGTGGCAAGCGCATCTGCAAACCTGTTTTCACTTCTCTGTGTATACTCTATGCTAAAGGTCAGGAACTCCTGCTCCAGTCTCTGTGCCCATGTCCTGTAGGCTGCCAAACTTTGTTCTCTTAGTGCAAAGTCACCTTTTACCTGAGAGACTACAAGATTGGAATCTCCCAGTACCCTCATGTGTTTCACCCCAATACTGAGTGTTATAGTTAGCCCGGTTAAATACGCCTCGTATTCAGCTGCATTATTGGAGCAGGAAAAACCAAGCTTAAAAGATAGAGGTATGGTGTCTCCATTTTCACAGCTCAGTACAACCCCTACCCCATTTGAGGTTACTGTAGCTGACCCATCGAATCTCATCGTCCATTTCTTTCCTGGGATTTCTGCTACTGCTACTTCACCCGGGATCTCTTCATTTAGCGAGCTTTCCTCCTTCCCTGGGAACTGTGCCAGGAGGTCAGCTATGGCTTGACTCTTGACGGCATTGGGGGTCCTCAAGTCTATGTCATATTGAGAAAGCAGGATCAGCCATTGTGCGATTCTTCCCGTCAGGAGGGGCTGATGCAGGAGTGCTTTTATGGGGTGTGACTTAGTCACTAGAAGGATTTGATGAGCTGAGAAATATCTCTTCAGCCTCTGTGATGCGTAAACAACCACTAGGCAAGCCTTTTCTATCCTAGGATACCTGGTATCGGCGTCCTTGAGTGTTCTGCTCTCGTAGTAAACAGGTTGCTCGTTCCCATCATCATCCTCTTGCGCCAGCAGGGCTCCTATTGCTTGGGCGTTTAATGCCAAGTACAATAACAGGGGTCGCCCACGTACTGGTGCCTGAAGGGTGGGCAGATGATTCATGATCTGCTGGATCCTTTGGAAGGCTTCCTACTGTTCTGCTCCCCATGTGAACTCAGTTTCTTTCTTTAATAGCTTAGATAAGCCTCCTATGGCTGAAGCCAGTCCTGGCACGAATCTCCTAATATAGGAGACTCTTCCTAGGAAGCTTTTGAGTTCCTTCACTGTCGTTGGTCTCTTCATTGTGGCAATGGCTGCAGCTTTGGCTGGGTCTACACTTATTCCTTTGTGGTGTACCAGGAACCCAAGGAACTTTCCTACAGATACTCCGAAGGCACATTTCATGGGGTTCATGCGCAGCTTGTACTCTCTGCATCTTTTAAAGACTCGTTCAAGTACCTGGAGGTGTCCTGTCCTGGTTTTTGACTTGACCACAATATCATCCACATAGTCTTCCATTTCCTCATGCATCATATCATGGAAGATGGCTGTCATAGTTCGTTGGTATGTGGCTCCTGCGTTTTTTAGGCCAAAGGGTATCACAGTGTAATAAAAATTCCCGATTGGTGTCCTGAATGCTGTCTTCTCGGCATCCTTGGCAGCCATACGAATCTGGTTGTACCTACTATATCCATCCATGAATGAGAACATAGAACTTCCCGCGGCTGAATCTACAAGGAGATCGATATTAGGGAGTGGGAACTCATCTTTAGGACATGCCTTATTCAAGTTGCGGAAGTCCACACAGCAACGGATCTAGCTGTTCTTTTTCTTCACAGGTACTACGTTAGAAAGCCATCTGGGATGCTGAATGGGCTTAATAAAACCGGCTGCTAGCAGCTTCTTGACCTCCTGAGTTATCTGGGCTTCTACGTCGGTGTGAAAGACCCTGGCTGGTTGGATTACTGGCCTAACTCCTGGGTCTACATTGAGGGCATGAACTACTAGCCCGGGATCTAGGCCAGGCATCTCATCATAGCTCCATGCAAACACATCTGAGTATTCTTTGAGCAAGGCCAGCAGTGGCCCCTTTTCTTGTGTTGCCAGTTGACTACTGATGAAAACAGGCTTCTAGGATCCCAGCTCAGCCCCCAAGTTTACTTCCTGCAATTCTTCTTCAGGCTGGATTTGCGTTTCTTCAACTGGTTCATCTGGGACTTCCTCTTGGGCTATCATACATTCTGGTGGTCTGGGACCTTCCTGCACGATGCACTCAGGTCCCGCGCACCTTCACAAACGGTAAATTAATCTCCCCCCGGGTACCCGAACCACTACACACTCTCGAGATCCTGAGGTGCTGGGCTCTTTCTTTTGTCTTTTTCTCTTCAGGAGGTCCCTCAAGTCACGAGTACCTCCTCCTTCTTCTTTTTCCAAGATAGGTGCTCCTGGGGTCCCTGGCATGGGACTTTCTTCATCAGGTTCTAGCTCATCATAGAACATTGCTTCTACAAAGTTTACTTCTCCTTGGCTGAAAGGGTTGTGGATGGCAGGGATCCTTACAGGCCTCCCATTCAATCTCCCCTTAACGCACTGATGGTATGTAGATGGTATAAGGCGGTGCTTATGGAGCCATGGTCGCCCCAGCAGTATATGGTAGGACACCTCTGAATTGATTACATGAAACCTGGTTAAAGCTACTATTGGCCCCGCCCTTAGAGCTAATTGTATATATCCTTCAGTTGATTCTGCGGATCCTCCAAATCCGGTTATCTCCATGGGAGCCCCCAGGATCCTCCTTCCAGCTAAACCCACGGCTTCTAGGGTACTTAGGGCTATGAGATTGAGTGATGCTCTTGTGTCTACTAGTGCTCTCCTGATCTGGACACCATTTATGGTGGCCATTAGGTAGAGAGGTCTGCGGTGGTCTGAATGCTCAACCTCCATGTCTTCATCAGTGAAAGTTATGGCATTGGTTGTCTCCAGAAAAGCTCGACTGGCACGTGACTCTGCTGTGAAACATTCCATTCCTGAATCTGCTGCTATGGTCATGAGAGATTCCGTGGCCACCCTCCTTGCTTCTGGTCCAAATCCCAGCTGATTGAATAGTGACCTGAACTTGGGATTCTTCTAGAGGGTCCTGACTGTGCTTGGGTGGAAGGATCCTTCTGATTCTTCCGCTTCTGCCGGGTTCCCATGGATTACCACAGCTGCCACCCCCTTTCCTTTGTGGTTGGGCAGGGGGTTCCTTTGTACTTCTGGTTCCTTCTGGGTGAGTTCCAGGGTTCCTTCTCTTAGCTTCCTGTGAAAAAGCCTGCGGAGGGTCCAGCAATCTTTGGTGGAATGCTTAACATAGTTATGAATCCTGCAAAACAAAGGATTTTTCCTTTCTTCCTCAGTCGGTGGCCTGGACACAGTCAACGGCCTAACCACTCCATCCCCGATCCATTTGTCTAGGACGTGGTTTAATTCTTCTTCAGTACATGGGATCACTGGTGGTTCCTCGAATGTTTTTCCATCGGGGCTCTTCCTTTTTTCTCCTACTAATGCTGTCATGGCTTGGGATGCTGGCATCCGCTTTGCCCTCATAGTTTGTGCTGTCCTTCTTGTTCTCTGTAACAGATCAGCGAACTGTGTGATACATAAATTTTCGAGGTTGAGTCTGTAATCGAAAAGCATGTTGGAGACACAAGTCTCCACAAGCTCCTTTTCTTCATGGTCCCCATAACAGTCTAGGGACACATCTTCAAATCTTTTAATGAACTGGACAGGATCCTCTCTAGGCCTCTGCCTTACCATCTGAAGACTTTGGAAAGTGACCTTGTCCTCACCAGGGTAATATTTTGCACAAAACCTTTCCATCATTTCGTCCCAGGTCTTAATGGACCCAGGTCTCAGTGTGATGTACCAAGTGTATGCTCTGTCCACTAGGGACTTAGCAAACTCCCTTAGACACAGCTCCCGGTCTCCTACGTAGGGGCCCATGGTGTGGACGAACCTACTCACGTGTTCTACTGCACTTCCATTCCTTCCATCAAAAGGGTGGAACTTTGGTGGCTCATATCCCTTGGGGTATGGCTTGCTAAGGAGTTCTGGTGGGAATGGGGGATCCCGAGAAAATTGCTTGGGGATCCCGGAAAGTTTTCCCCTTTCTTGTTCCAGGAGGGCACTGACATCTGCCAGTGTTAGGTATTGGGGGTTAGTTCCTCCTCCCACTGCTGACCCTCCCTCTGGCTGGGCTCCATCCTGGTTGCCTATGTGGGGGGGCGTTGCCTCTGACTTCCTGTGTCTTGCCTTCTTTAAGAAGGCGAACTTCTTGTTGCAAATCTTTCAACATCGCAGTCATCTGAGCTATAGGGTCTAGCTCTTGCCTTGCATTCCTCTGTTCTGACACGGCCTCGTGCTCTGCTAGGGGCACCTCGCCTCTTTGTCTGGAGGCCACTTCATTTTCTCCCACGGGCTCAGAGGCAGTGGGTGGCACATTAGTGCCTTTACTGTTCCTTTGTCTTGGAGGCATGTTCTACGAAGGGGTTGTTTTCTCCCTTTTCTTTACCCAGTCCCCAGTGGAGTCGCCAAAATGTGAGCGTGCCTTTTTTTTTTAGCACTATGGCCCAAGGATCCTGGGCCGTGTGAGGTGTTCTTGGTGGACTGGGATCAACTCTCCGCAGCTAACGGGCCGTATTAAGAGTTGAGTGGTGTACAGAACAGACTTCCTACAATACAAACAGCTAAACAAAAATATTCGTATTGATTGAGCTTTTAACAGTAAAGAAAATTCATAGTAAATGAAATGCAATATGAAGAACACGTCAGGGATCCTCTAATTAGTGAGGTTCGTTTCATTAGTTTTCTTTGAATAACAACTACAAAGCTCGCTAAGACATGGTGCAAGGTTCAAATGAGTTCAAAAATTACAGATTTTGATAGCCATTCAAGCTTCAAAGACTTGCAAAGTTTGAATCCGTTGAATCCAAGCGTGTACTGTAGCGACTGTTACTGGGATCCCGGGAACAAGTTCCCCTGTTTTCCTTCCGTTTTACAGAGTCTCTCTTGTAACTTTTGTGAGATAACAAAATTTAAATGACTTAGCCAATAATCTAATTGTTCCGAATTCCTGCTCTATTCCTTTTCCTTCCCCCCCTTTATATAGCACAGCCTTGGGCTCCCGGTGTGCTATCAATTTTTCCATTTTGCCCCGAAGTTGATTCCGTGCCTGGTTGCTTCAGGATCTTGTCGTTTCCGTTTTCTTCATAGCTTCTTTCTTTTTGTTGCGACCAGATGAAAGTCTCTCGGCTAGCTTCCATTTTCAGACTTCCCCGTTGGTTGACCTGAGGCCTTTTGGCTTTTTGCTCCAGCTTTCCCAGTTGTACTTTTCTTGTCTCTTTCTTCAAGTGGCTGGAACCAAAACTCCTGCATTTTTGCTCTGTACCTTACCGTGTGCCTGGGTCATAAGGTCCGCGTGCCTTTTGTCTCTTTTCTCTCTTCAAATCTGCTTTAATTTTACTTCATGCGTCCGGGGATCCTCTGCCTCTGCTTCTGGGCGTCCTGACTTAATTCTCCTTTCTGGGCTTCCTCTGGCGGGCTGCTTCTTTTTTTCCTTGGGCCCTTTTCTTTGTGGACCGCTGGAATAGGTTCTCTGGCTCCTTTCTTTTTTCTTTTCTTCTTCCCTTTCTTTATTGTGAGAAATGGGCCCAGGGTCCTTTCTTCCATCTCCCCCTTTTTTTGTTTGGGCTTATATGGCTATTTGATTATTTTGACCCTCAACAAAAGTCATCTACCATTTTCTTGGCAATGAACAAATTACAAACTAACAGAATTGAACATAATAAATTTGCAAACAAAAATTAATGAAAAGACCTTTAGATGAATTATGGAATGTAGCATCTAGTTAAACAAATCACCCAAAATTCCAAGAACCCTTGCTTTTCTCTCACATTTTTGGAGAAACATTAGGAAAGAACAATAGACCAATTTCATTATCAATTTGTTGAAACCAAAAAAAGTAGAGATAGAGAGAAAGAGCCTACCCAATTGATCTTATATTAAGGTTGAAATCCAAAAAAAAAAAAAAATCAGTGATTTAATGTAAAGAAAATCACTAAAAAATGAAACTACATAGTTTTAAAGTCATTAACGAAACATTTTTGGCGGAGGCTAACAGGGGGACTGAATTAAATAAAATTGAAACTAAGAGGACTAAATTAAACCAAAGCAAAGTTAGAAGATATGATTGAATTTTAAATAAAGTTAGAAAGTGTAATTTGTAATTTAGCCCTTTTTTTTCCCTCTTTCAATAATACAATAGTTGGAGTTTCAAAAAAAAAAAAAAAAAAAAAAATTCAATAGTTGGGATGGAGATTTAAACCTTAAAGATCTTCATTCTTGGTAGAAAGCGTTAGATTGTGTCAAATTGTCAATTGAACTGTGAGACTTTTGGTCTATTATAAGATCAATCATGTCTCATGTGTAGTAGAGTGGGATCATTGCACATGGGTCATATAGTGCCCCATGAGTCATGAAACAAAATTCTCCTGATTGTATTAAAGCTTGGGCTAATGAATTCGGTGACCGTTTTTCAAGTCCAATGTCCCTCTCTATGGCCAAAAAGTTGTTTCAGCCCAAAAAGGAAAAGGTCTCCTATTTTCCTTTTGGGGCCCCATTAACATTATGCACTTTCAAATTTCAAAATGGCAACGGTCATCTATTCCAAATAACTCATATTCTTACGTTTAAATACAGTTGAAAACTAAAAATACTATAGTAAAATAATTTTTAAATGTGTAAATAATATCGTGAAACTTATTTTTAATGAAAAAGTTATTAAAAAATGATATTTATGGGTCCGTAAACAGTGCACGAATGCACTGTTCACAGTGGAAAAGTCAGCCTTTGGGCTGAAAAAAGAAAAAAGAAAAAAGCAGAAACGCATTTTCATCAAAACGCAGATGCTAAACGCCGAATCCAAACGGCCTCGAAATCAACGGCATCCCAAAAGCAAGTAACCAATACTTGCCCTTTTTACTCTCCCTCTCTGTAGAGATTCAAAAGTATTTGAGTTCTTTCTTTCTCTCTCTTGTATTTTTCTATCTTTCTTTTTTCAAAAACCCAACTCAACTCTTTTATCACTCTCATTCAAAAACACAGTCATAAAATACATATTTAAGTTTTTACAACAATGGAGGAGGATGGTAATCAATGGCATGACCCACTTCTTCTCACCGACGTTTCTTGGCAAAACCAAAGCTCCAGTTCTCACTCTCACTCTTACTGTAAGTTCTTTCAATTTCACTTTTCTCTCTCCTCACAAATCTTTTCATGCACATTCTCTCACTTCTTAATCTCCCTCTATTTCATTTCTTTACAGACAATTCGCCTCCTTTGCCCAGCTATTATATGCAAACTTCTACTATGGCTGATCAAGATCCATATGAGGGTAAGAGCATCAGCAGCGGGCCTCCTATATGCCAAATGCAAGGCACAATTGGCATTCAAGCCCAAATACTGATTAGCAACGGGAAGGCCATATGCTAAAAGGCTAAATATTTTTGAGATATAGCTACAGTACCATCTCAAATGTAAGATGGTACTGTAGCTAAATGGTATAATTTTTTTTTTTTTAATACTTGAGGCGTTTTTAACCCTGGAATTTCTCTCTCCACTCTCATTTTTTCTGTTCTTTTCTCTCTCTTCCTTCTCTCTTTCTCATCTGCTTTCTTCAGACCCAAGACTCTCTTCGATGCTCCTCTCTCTCCGATAAGTTAGATGCTTCATGGGCATCGGCATGGAGATCGGCGTGAGGTGAGATCAGATTCGTGTAGATCGGCGTGGAGATCGGATTTGTGGAGATCGACGTGAGGTGAGATCAGATTCGTGGAGATCGGCGTGAGGTGAGATTGGATTCATGGGCATCGGCGTGGAGATCGGACTCATGGGCATTGGAGGTGAGATCAGATTCGTGGGGTTTGGGTTGCCACTTTTATGATTTGTGAGGTGAGATCCGAATTGTCAGTTTTGTGATTTGTGGCTTGCTGGGTTTTGGTATGGTGGGTGGGTCTCAGGTGGTGTGGCCGTGGGTTTCGTGGGTTTCAGATGGGTGTGGCCGTGGGTTTCGGTGGGTCTCAGGTGAGGTTTCATGGGTTGCAGATGGGTGTGGTCGTGGGTCTCAGGTGCGTTTGGAATGGGTCACAAAGGGTTCATGGTGGTTGAGATTTTGTGGGTTTTTTGCCATCGGTGGTGGTGGCTGGCAGTGGCTAGTTGCAAGTTGCTGGGGTTGGTACTCTTTGCCGGGTTTGGTTGCAAGTTGCTAGGGATGTGGGTTTTTTTTTTTTTTTTTTTTTTTTTTGTTTTTGGTTGGTGGTTCTGATTTGCAGAATGTGGTTTTTGGTGATTTTGGCAGGACGTTGGAAATAAATAATAAAGAAAGATTAAAAAAAATAATATTTTAATAAAATGGTAAAAATAATAGAGTTTTGAGTTGTTGAGATATTCTAAAATAGTATGTTATAATTGATAAAGTAAGTTTTTAGGATGATAAAATAAGATGAGATAGGAAAACCGGAGGTGGATACTCTAATGTGGCTAAGATCTTTGTACTTATTTGACTCATTTTTCTTTGCTTTCTCTGCAAAACCATGCTTTAGAATTGTTAGTAAGATCCCTTTTCTATGCTGTTTTATTGGTATTACCATTCTTACCCTTTACCTCCTTTTGTACAGTAGCGACATTGTCCCCTTTCCTCCCCCACACTCTTCAAAGTTTTAGAATTCTGAGTTGCTCCCGCCGTCGAAGTACTATTTGTGTTAGATGGTATAGATTTATTTACAACCCTGCTCTCACTCCTACTTCCCGGCTTACTCACCCTTGAAGTTTCTAACTTCTCTGCCTTCTCCAATACCTCTCCAAGTGATTCGATCACCTTATTCCTCTCCTCAACAACCCCCAACTTTCCATCACCATCATCAGAATCCCCATTGATTCTTGATGGTTCCCAAGTAGACCCCGACGACATCAAAACCGGCTTAGGAGTGGGCTTACGTAGAAAACCAACATCACTATCATCACTTTTACCTCCTCTATAGGTGTTACTTTGTTCAGAAACCAAGTCAGTTGCTGCTGTGGCAGAATATGTACACACAGACAATGACACACAATGCCACCTCTTCTTCTTAACCCAGTTCCCTTTTGACAAACAACCTCTCCTCACCAATGAGTAGTGTGACCTTTCAGAAGCCAAACTTCCAAAACTGGCCATAGAAGCCAGAGAAACCGTTGTTCCTTGCATACTTCCTACTATTATTAACATGGGGGTCTATGAAAAATAGTCCCCAACAACAACCTGAATTCAATCCTTTCTAATTCCTTGTGTCATATCCTCCACCCTCTACAAATCCCAGGTGGTCAATTAGCTGAAAACTTGGTGTTTTCAGTTCAGAAACAAATAGAACAAACAAAATTCAAGCTACCCAGAAATGAAATTGCCCCAAACAAACTATATATTTAAATATAAATGACGACACCCAATAATTTAAAAAAGAAAAAAACAGTATTAGTATCTTACCTCTCCCAGAAAGTTGTGATTTTTTTGGTGAGAGTGGATGCAAGACCGTTCTGGGATTCCTATGGTTTTAGATACAATGTTGTCTGTGTGAAGAAAGGCAAGTGAGGAATGAAATTTGGGTACATGTGGATATGGAGAGTTAAGGGGATAATATTATGGTATGGGAAAGAAGAAGCTAAATTTGGTTGAGAGGGAATATATGTGAAAATCTGTGTGGTGCGTTTTTTTTTTTTTTTTTTTTTTTTTTTTTTTTTTCCTACTTGTAATATAAAGGTTTTTGACGTAACCAGCTTTCCACCATCAATCAAGGTGATTGATTACAGCCATTGATCTAAGGGAACTAGCAACAGTCCACCTCAACAGTCAAACTCGTGTATTTTTTTTTTCTCTCTAATTTATTTATTAAAAAAAAAAAAAATGACCTTTTTGTTGTTGTTGTTTGAGTAGGCGGTGGAACATGGATGTTTGTTTTGCAGTCATATGTTATCTCTTCGGTGCCTGCCGCTGAATGGGATGGGAATTGGATTTGGGGTAAGTGATCTTCTTTTCGATTCGAAGTAATAAATGTGAGAAAAATGAACATTATATCACAATACTCAATAATTGCCTGCGAAAATAGAGAACTAGCTAAATGTTTATACTTTAAGAGTTTATTTGGAATCCGCTTATTTTGTTAAAACTGAAAACTTTTTACCGAAAGTACTGTAAATAAAGATAAAAGTTAACTGAAATAGTACAAGTTAACTGAAATAGTACAGTAAAACTCATGAATAGTACCAAAAAGTACAGTGAGATCTATAAATAATATAAAAAGTAAGTTAAATAGTAAAATAAGTTGGCTTTTAAATTAGAGCTAAACACACACTAAAGTAAACTTGTGTTGGTTTGGTGTGGTTAAATATTTTTATAGATACCATATACCATAGTTTTTTAATTTATTGTGACGGAACCTAACCATATATGCTTTAATCATTAAAAAAAAAAAAGAAAAAAAAAAACCCAGGAATTGTGTGTCCAATGAAAGTAAGGATGGTGGGTTGGATGTGTTTAGGCCGAAAAGGAAGTTGGGTTGTTGTGGCCCAATGGTACTCAAATAGATTTGGGCCAGCCAAGCCAAGTATTGAAGAATCAGCTCCAACGTTTATGCCTGCGTTGAGTGACGAGGAACAACGTTGGCAGTGTAACAGCCATACAGTTTTGCATAAGTTCATGGTGTGTGAGAGTGCTAAACTTCTAGTTTTGGAGTAGTTAATAACAGCTTCCAGAATCTGTACTCGTAGGTACATATAGATATATAGTATAGATCTCTCATCTCTGTCTCTATCTATTTGGTAT
The DNA here is from genome assembly GCA_030445155.1 of Quercus variabilis. Classification (NCBI taxonomy): domain Eukaryota; kingdom Viridiplantae; phylum Streptophyta; class Magnoliopsida; order Fagales; family Fagaceae; genus Quercus; species Quercus variabilis. Next base: position 71,778,151 of record CP129448.1, on the reverse strand, counting down.
ATTTTCATGCATGAATGAATGAGGCTTTTGGTTGTGAACCAGTGCGCTTTCACAGTAATGGCATCACCGCTGAGGCTGAGATCAATAGCCCGCAAGGCTTGTTTGCGTTGTTATTCTTCATCTGCTTTGAAATGGGAAGGTGGGGTTTCCATGGTGCAAGGAGCTTCCAGAGGAATTGGCCTTGAATTTGTGAGCTTTCTTTACTTCCTCTTTCCTTTTCTTCTTTATTGGAGTTCAACATTTCTCTATAAAAATTCACTTAGAATTTTAACACCTCAATTAAAATGTTAAATTTTGATGGCATTCTGTTAATGTTGCATCCTGCCAATGCTAATCAAAGCAAAGGAGGAAAATTAAAGCTTCTTCCTAATTTAGAGTTAATTTCAGTCAACAACTATTAAGTGTGTGCATGTTTTGTGATACTGATGTCCAACTCCAATTACCAAAATTAAAGTCAAGGGTTAAGTTCAAGATATAAATTAATTTTTTTTTTTTTTTATTTTTATAATTTGATAGTTACCATAGGGGGATTTGAAACTGTATTTCTCTATTGAAAACACAAGGAGGTGTCATTTTAGCTACAAGGCTCTTGGCTAATTAGGGATTCGTTTTGTCAAAATTGCCAGTTGTCCTACAGCCAACATGTGGGATTTTTTACTTTTTAAATGGGAGGTAGAGAGGGGAAGATTTGATCTTGATACTTCTTAATCTGATAATAGTGATAAATTAATAGTTGTCCCAAAAGTTTAGGCTGTTAGGAAATATGAGTTTAATCACTTAATCGTTGTTCTAAAACTTTTTAAAAACATGGTCTTAGGACTTAGAGTTAGGACCCCTAATTGCATTGGCATTGCAAGTTGCAGCAAACTCAATATCAAGGGCCCTGCAAAGTGCCATTTATCTCACCAAAGAGAAGTATCATCCCTATTTCCAATCCAGTGCTTAAGAAAAGGCCTAGTTGTATCCTTTAAAGTTTAAACCCCAGAACTTTCTTTCAGCACTAAGAGCATTGAAAAGGTTAAGGAGACAATCCTGAAGCTAATTGCATCTCAAAACATAGGTTTTTAATCCAAGCAACCCATGGAAATCCAAATAGAGCGAATAAGGAGAATATTATATTTCTCATTATTAAGGCTTTTTTCCAATCACCATATTTTCTAAAACCTAAACCATCCGCCTTGTTTTGATAATTATAAATAAATAAATCCAACTAAGCCTAGCCCCAAAAGCTTTTTCTGAAGCTCCCTGCCACAAGAAAGCACAGAAGTTTTAGTCAATAGCCTTTACAACCTTGGGGGGAAGAATGAACTTTTTGATTAGTGTTGTGTTTAATATTTTGTGCTTAGATTTTTATGCATTGGTGTATTGATTTAAATATATTCGAAAGTAATGATTTTAAGAGGAGGCTTTACTTGTCAAGTAGTGGAAATTTTCACCTGTCAAGATGTGGAAAAAAATTGTCTTGTTCACAAATTGCCTTCTTGTCCTTTTTGGCCTACTCCAATGTAGGTGGTCAATCCACAGTCATTGTCTTTGTTACTCTGGTATAAACCCTGAAGCATGTTCTGAGCTCTGGTTTAGTGTGCTTTGGTTGTTTTCTCGTTCTGCCAATAAGTCTGCTGCAAAATTGCTGGTCATGATTAGACAAGTGTTAGATGTCTTTTGGAGGCCACCATTAAGGGTCTATAGGTATAACAGTTGCTAAGTGATTCTTTAATTTTTCAGATGAATAAAAAATCTTCCACTGTGTAATTTTTTATGGCTCCCTCATGAGTTTATGGAGTAGTAGTTACTAAAATTTAATTTTCAAATTGTTTTTACAAAGGGAGATAAGTTGTTTAAGGGTGCCAAAGTTGAATGTCTTCAGTTACTGATTATTATCCTCGTGGCTCTTCCATGATCTTATGAGCTTGTACTTTTAGCATTTCTAATTTCTACTGTGTTGCATCCTCGCTCTCTTTTTTGTCAGATACTGCTTCATTCTGAGTGTAAAGAGTCTGAAATTAATGGAGCATCAGAACCGTTGTCAATATTCATTAAATTAGATATCTAGGTATTTCAGTTGCATTGTTTCTGCCATAATCTGTAGATGCTTGTGCTCCGGTCCAGTACTTCTATTCCTGAATTAAGTGAATTCCTCTGGTGCGACAAGGTCACAGAAATCTCATTTTGTTTTTAGAGTTTGTTTGCATTAAATTGAGATTGACTCTACTGAACCATTAAGAGATAGGAATTAAATCAATGAAGCGTTAATTCAAGTAAATCCTTGTAATAATGTGACTTATTTTCTACCTCATATAGGTTAAGCAGCTGCTGGAGAAGAATGAGAAAGGGCATGTTGTTGCTACTTGCCGTAATCCTGATGCGGCATCAGGGCTTCTACATCTGAAAAATAGATTTGCTGAAAGACTTAGCATTCTACCATTGGATCTGACCATTGAAAGCACCATAGAGGTTATGTGACCACTTACTGAAAGGGAAAACTTTTCATTTGACCTTTCCAAGATGATTTTTGTACTTTTTCAGTTTGGTACCTTTCAACTATCTAAATCTATTAACCTTGATTCAGTAGACTGATGCAATCTACAATTTTTCCTTTCCTACAATCATTATTTTTCAATGATATTGGTTTTGCACTTTTGAGATTACTTGGAAAATTCTTAGGCCTTCGGTAGAAATGCAAAGTAAGTATAGAAAAATTGGAGGTCTATTGATATAGGTGTTGAAAGGTTGTTTAGTTTAGTTTTGTCAAAAAAAAAAAAAAGGGAAGAGAGAGAGGAGAGAAGGTTGTTGTAAGATTTGCAACTTTTGCTTCTTTCTTTTTTTTTGGGTCTTGTCAATGATATAGTACATTAATAGTTCAGATTATAGAATTCCCAGTTATAGACAACAAATTTTAGTATTTTTTATTTACCCTGATATTATGTCACATTTCAGGCATCTGCAAAGTCTATTAGAGAGAGATTTGGTTCTTTGAACCTTCTTATTAATGCATCTGGAATTCTCTCAATACCTGATGTGTTGCAACCAGGTACAGCTTATTTCATTGTTTGAAGCATGATTTGCAGACTAGTAGTGGCTTTGACATATGCAACAAAATTTCTTGTGAACTGAAACTAAGATATTTTGTTACATTATTTTCATTTTTCTATTAAAGCCCGGCAGTCAATCATGTTCTTCTATTTGCAGTACAGAAACAACATTGACCAAAGTAGAGAAATCATCTTTGCTTCTTGCATATGAGATTAATGCTGTTGGTCCGATTATGGTGATCAAGGTATGCTCATTAAAAATTTTCATTTTATTACTGTTTGATGTTGAATAAAAAGGTTTTAGTAGACCAATGCCTGCATCCTGTTAGGTGTGTTTGTTTCATTAAGTTGGAACAAAATCTCTAAAGAATATTTTTTGAGTGATATTCAATGAGATGAAAATGTAGTCCATCATTTGCTTGTTTCTGTCCATAATGGGAAAATACAACCCATGAACCCTTACAGGATCAAACTGTTGACCTTGCCCTCCACCCACCAAATGTTCCATAGACCATTGAAATGATGATTCTGTTTCTGTTATATATTCTTAAACAAAAGAGTGGAAGAAGACTTCTTCACATTGTGGGATTGGAAAGACATCTAGATCTAGCATGAAGAGATGCATATAAATCAACTAATCTCATGTTAATTGTCACTATTGCTCACAACAGATAATATCTGGATGCAGAAGCTACTTCTTAATTAACTGCATTCCCCAATAAACAGTTTAATTGTTTTTGCAATAAGCCAGTTATTGGAATGTTTCTATTGGAAGTTTTGATTGCAATTGGGCTTGTTTAACTACTATTTTGTTTAAGCTTCTTTGAGACTGTATAGCTTATAGTATAACTAAAAACTGCGGTGTGTGATTTGTACTAGCAGCATATGTGGCCGCTCCTAAAGGTTGGCAGAGGCTCTGGGACCGAAAGGGATGTCGCGGTTGTGGCCAATTTGAGTGCCAGGGTGGGATCCATTGGAGACAATCACCTTGGGGGTTGGCACTCCTACTGATCTTCAAAGACGGCACTTAATCAGTGTATGAATTCTTCCTTGAAGTCTTAACATGGATTTTCTAGTTCAAACACTGCAAAATTAAATTCGACTTTTAAAAGGAAAAAAAAAAAAAGAAAAAAAAAAGAAAGGAGTTGATCCTTGACCACTTTGGTTTAAAGCTGCAATATGAATTAATAGAAGAGATCATTTCTTGAGCACTTCTCTATGAACATTACCTCAAGTAGTTGGTATTTTCAGATCTGAAGCATCCTTTTCAGTGGTTCTAGTTGAAACTTGAGATAAGAGCCTTATTTTTTTTATGTTGTTTTCTATAGCTGTTTAAAAAGTTGCACCAACAGGGCTACTGTCATATGTTTCATCCACATATCCCCATTCTTTTATTCAGATAATTGTTTTGATACATATGCCCTATTTAAGACATGTCATTGAACATGTTGGGTATTGTTGTATTGGTAAGCTCAATTGCAAACATGTATCAATAACCACATTGTCAAAAGAGACAAAAACAAATAAATAGTGGTTCTGACTGATGAACTATTATATTCTTTTCAACTGATGCTTGCAGTGACAAAAACTGTGTCAGTGGAGTTTGCACGAAAAAAGGATCCTATTATATGCATTTTGTTGCACCCAGGCACAGTGGACACTGATCTTTCTAGGCCGTTTCAAAGAAACGTTCCAGAAGGCAAACTATTCACCTAAGAGTTCTCAGTTCAGAAGCTCTTAGGCATCATCAACAATGCAAAGAGACATGACAATGGCAAGTTTTTTGCCTGGGATGGCCAGGAAATTCCTTGGTGATTGGTCATATTCATTATAAGCATTCAATATTAAATAATTATATTTGAGTTTGAAATTTTTGGTCATTAATCTCAATCTTTTTTTTATTAATTTATCTTATCTGTTAATAAATTAAGAGAACTATTGACTATTCAATTTCTCCCCTTGTAACTCCATTGGTTCTCTGTTTTCTACTCTGATGTAATTGCTTTCAGAAAGTAATGGCACTTTCTTGTTGTTTTCAAAATGTGTGCAAAAAAATATCAGTCTTATGGTTTTTTGGGTAAACCTTACTGACTGATGATATCAATCACATTGGTGGCACAAATGAATCAGCTTATAGACTAGAAGCTTTAACTTAATAGAATATTCGTATATCAGAATTTAATTCTATGATTGGATTTTTTTTGGTTAAACTTTTCACTCGGTAAGGATTTGGTTATTCAACTTTGATTGTTGTCATTGTCCATGTTATATTGTTCCTAGCTTGGTGGGCTCATTTTTCTTGTTAATTGAAAATAAATCTGTTACTATAGCAGTGAAGCACATTTACAGATGATTTTTGGTTTTTGTTGGGCAATTTCTGTCACTACTAAAACATTATTGAGCTAGTAATGATGGCCCTCTCTCTCCCCCATTACATGGACACGTGGTATTCATTTGATTTTTAAGTGTAACGTGTCTTACATCTAAACCAAAAAAAAAGGATAAAATTAGAGGATTCGATGAAAAGAGATCTTATCCCGTTGAAATATTCTCTTCATATTACCTATCAAAAACAATATATTCTCTTCATATGGAAAATTTCAATTATTTGAGTTGATCCTAGGCCTAAGTAAAGGGCCAATAACCTTATGGGCTCTTGTTAAGTCACTTATGAAAGGGTCTATTTATTCATATATAACGTAACAGAAAATTGGTTTCTTACCTATAAGAAAAATGTCTCATTTTGCAACTTGTTCTCAAACAAAGGAAAGAAGATAACCTAAGATGACGACAACCCTTAGGGTATGGTTTTGGAACACTTTTATAAACTCAAAAGATGTTCATTTTTCAAGCTCCCACTGAAAATTAGGAAACAAAAAATCAACAATTAGGATCCTCTAGAACTTTTATATGTTATAAATAATATAAGGTTTTACAAAAAGAACATCAAAAGAGAAACTATGGAAGAAGAAAGCTATATTATTTACCCGTTAAATAATTTTTTATATTTTTGACTTTTATATTTTTTTATTACACTCTCTCTTCTCTCATTAAATATACATTTGCCATTCTCTTTCTCTCTCCGGCTTCTCTCCTTTCTTCTTTCTTCCTCCACTTTCCTCATCTTCTCTCTTCTTCCTCCACCGCCAGCTCGATCTCACAGCCCAGCTACCAGCCCAGCTTCGACCCATCACCGGCGCCGACCCATCTCGCCGATCTCCCCACCTATTCCGCCAACAAACCCATCTCGCCGATCAGACCCAAGCTTTGGTTTTCGTGGGTTTCATTCATCGATCCAAGCTCTGAGTTTCATCATTGAAGCCGCCACTGCCTTTCTCCGCCCATTGCTTTGGTTTTCCGTCAATCCAAGCTTTGGGTTTTTTTTTTTTTTTTTTTTTTTTTTTTTTTGCATTGTGTGAATTTGATTGCTGTGGTGTGGGTGTTGCCTGGTGGGTCGGGTGGGTGTGGGCTTGGTTGATTTTTTTTTTCTTTGTTATGAGCTGTGGTGGTGGTGGTTGTGTTGGCAGTGGTTGTGCCGTGTTTTATGGTGCTGTGGGTTTTTTTTTTTTTTTTTCCTTGCTGTGGACTGGTGGTGGTGGTGGTGGTGGTGGTGGTGGTGGTTGTGGGTGTGGGTGTGGGTGTGGCTGATGGTAGAGTGATTGTGGTTGGGGCTGTGGTTGTATTTTTGGTAGTAGGATATATTATTTTATTGTGATGGTTATATTATTTTATTGTGTTGAAAGTTAAAATAGATCCACTGTTGCAGCATGTGTGTAAGTAAAATAGATAAAGTGACTTTTTGTGTAGCTAAATAGCTAAAATTTTGCCATCACTACTGTGAATGCTCTTACAAACGAATATATCTACATATATAGCAAAAGTCGTATGAAAGAAGTCAAACTAAAACAAGATAAGAAATAGTCACATAGTACATGCATACTTGTCTAGCTATCATGAAAATTAGAAATAAGAAGAAAATAAGGACATCAGGTGTCCCCACAATAAATATATATATATATATATATATATTAACTTTTATATTTTGTTGTGTAGCATGAACTGGTGGTATAAGATATTCTTTTAGCATGAGCTGGTAGTATAAGATATTCTTTTACTGTTTGCAAAGATCATCAATACTTTTCGCATGCTTATCTTATCCCTCTTATGAACCTATAAAAGGATGTCATTTTTAAGATCATGGTGCCTCATGAAACAAAATTTCCCTGCTTTGTATTAGAAGCTTGGGCTAATGAACCTGGTGACCATTTTTCAAGTCTAATGTCCCTCTCCACCCACCAAATTTTCCAAAGACCATTGGAAGGATGATTTTGCTTCTGTTATATATATTCTTTAACAAAAGTGTGGAAGAAGACTTCTTCACGTTGTGGGGTTGAAAGGCATCTAGATCTAGCTTGACAAGATGCACATAAATCAGCTTATCTCATGTTAATTGTCACTATTGCCCTTTACAATTAATATCTGGATGCATAAGCTTCCTCTTAGCTAATTGCTTTCCAATAAAGTGTAATTGTTTTTGCAATAAGCCAATCATTGGAATGCTTCTATCTGAAGTTTTTATTGCAATTGGGCTTTGTTTAACTACTATGTTGTTTAAGCTTTTTTGAGGCTGTATAGCTTATAGTATGACTAAAAATTGTGGTTGATTTGTACAAACAGCATCTGTGGCCGCTCCTAAAAGGTGGCAGGGGCACTGGGACTGAAAGGGATGTTGCTGTTGTGGCCAATTTGAGTGCCAGGGTGGGATCCATCGGAGACAATCGCTTTGGGGGTTGGCACTCTTACCGATCTTCAAAGGCTGCACTTAATCAGTGAATGAATTCTTCCTTGATGGCTTAGCATGGATTTTCTTGTTCAAATACTGCAACTAAATTTGACATAAATTTTTTTAGTAAAAAAGGGATGTGATCCTTGAGGTCATGCTCTTAGAGACGTGCTCAAGAAATACTGAACATGTGCATATTAAATAAAAATGTGTCTATTGAAGGGTTATAGTCCTTTGTATATAAATAGTTATTTCTATTTATTTGGTAACTTCTTTTCAAACTTCTTCCTTTTCATCTTCCTTAAAAACACAAGAAACCTGTGGATCTTTTCTAAAATTATTATTTGTAGAACTCAATAAATATGTGGTTGTATCCTGTAGAACCCAATAAACCTTACTAATTGAGGATACCCTTCACATTGAGGGCACAAATGAATCAACTTATAAACTGGTGACTAAACTAAGTAAGATCACTTCAGTTTAGACGAACCTTACACAAAATACAACGACAACAAAGCCTTAGTCCCAAAATTTAGAGACGGCTATAAATTCTGGACAGATTAGATTGGATTAATCACATGAATTCTTTTCCTTTATTCTATTCTATCTAAAATCATGTTCTCTATTACTTCCTTAATTGACATTTTTATTTTTTTTGGTATCGGCCCAATTTGGGTGGAAATAGGAGGAAGGGAGATCGCAGATTTTATGGGGCTGACCACTTTATAGTATAAAATGACTAATATATCCTTAACACTTATAAGAAATTACAAATGTTCTAATATATGAATTTATCTATCATTAATAAGAGCACAAAGATTCTCAAAAATAAAAAATAAAAAAATAAGAGCACAAAGGTAGAAGTATGCGTTTTTCTTTTCTCTTCTTTTTGCAAACCAAACAAAAGAAATATACAATGCTCACATTTTCTTCTTATCTTTCTTTCCTATATCCAAACACATCAAGAGAAATATTTTGTTTTCTCTTTCCTTTTTCTTCCTCATTTCCTTTCTCTTCCCTTTCCCTATCTACAACCAAACATAGAGTAAGTGCTGCTTCCACCTGTCCCAGCGAGTCCCTTATGACCACCCGCAGTGCACTCCTAATTTCTGTAATTGGGCAAAGATGCCCCCATAAACATTTATTTTGTAGTTAGGTGCTGACCACCGTGGATTCACTCTAGTCATAGGACTTGGAGGAGCTATATTAACCAGAAGACAACAAACAAAGTAAACAATACACATAAAAATAAAAAATAAAACTAAAAGGGTAATTCTGGTGCCACTACCCTCTCCCACAACTTTTTGCACAACCTTCACATGTGGCAAGCCACCTCATCAGCTTGGGCCCACCAACATACCACACCACTTAACTTTAGTTATTTCAAATAAACAATTTTAAACAACACCGTAACTTTACTTCTTTTCTTCTTCTTCTTCCTCCCAAAGCCCATATGTGAAAAAGCTTGAGCCTTGCAGCGGCTGGAGTACGGTGGTGCGAAAATAAAAAACTCACTCCGGAAGACACCATCCCATGCCAGAAAATAAAAACCCAACCTTGAGAAACATTACATCTCCGCCGAAAAACCAAAACCCACTACTCCTTGAATCCGCGAAAAGCATCGTTCGTCTCAGATTTGCTTTGCTAGAGTACTGTCACGGTGGCTCGTAAACGGAAATCCCACACCAGAAAACACCATCCCAAATCGGAAAATGAAAACCCATCCTTGTAAAACATTAAACCATTGCCGAAAACAAAAACCCATTGCTGAAAACAAAAACCCATTGCTTAATGAGCTTACAAATTCTGTTTGTGTTTTAAATTCCATCCAATGGACTTAAAAATCTTGTTTGTGTTTTGAATTCCATCCAAGTAAAGGAATAACTTCAATTGAGCTAATGTTTCAGCAACTTCTGGGCAGATCGGTGCTGCTCTTATGATAAGGTTGCTTTGATACAGAAGGAAGTTAAATAAAAAATTAAAACTTGTTCTTTGTAATTTGTGGAACATTCCTTTTTTTTGTTCTTTGTGTAAGGAGTTTATGGCGCAATTGCTTGTTGTTATGTTGATTTGCTCAAAGCATAATGCCAAGTGTGTTGTAGTATTGTGTATTGTTGATAAGATTCTAGTTCAGTGGAAGAAAGGGAAGAAGAATTGATACTTGAAACAAGGAACAAGGCAGAGAGAAATAATAGGGAAGAAACAATGAAATTCTTATCTACATGAGCTTTACAACCCTCCCAGCTATATCCGCACCCCCTTGCACACACACATGCACAATTGTCACACCTACACACGCACACCCCAGCAGCTATATACGCACCACATGTGCAATGTGCACACCCTTACACATACTAACAAATATCTACAAATATCAATAGCCTACAACTATCACAATACCTATTTACAAATATCAACAAATATCCACACATGCATTCATTTACAAATATCTGCAAATATCCATTGTCACACTGCAGTAACTATCAATTGTAAAAATGCACAGATTGTTGTAAACTGTCAATTGCTACAAAAAGTCTTCAAAATCCAAGTCTGTCAATTACAATATATACATTCTTTTCTTCTTCTTTTTTTTGATACCAGAATTGAAGGAATACAAACTATACAAATGCTGGGTGCACCTAGCAACAAGGACCTAGGACCAGGGACCTTAGGAGCAAACTTGGCTGTGTTACAAACTGAGCCTAAGATGACTCGAGGAACAAAAAGGGTCTTATAACACAAGCCTTGTTGCTGCAGCTATGCCAAGTCAGAGAGCAAGGTTATTTGCTGCCAGTTAGGACTACACTGCAAATTACAAACACTAACTAAACTTTTACTACAACACAAGATCCCAGCATCCCAACACAAGATCCCAGCATCCTAACTAAACTAAACTTTTACTACAACTTTTACTACTACACTGCAAATTACAAACACTAGCTTTGGTCTAGCTTTCCTAGCTCCTACTATTTTGATAATAAGATCCCAGCATCCTTCAATATTCTAGTGATTAAACTGAATTCCTTTGTTGGGTTTGTCATGGTTTTTCTTTGTTTCAAAAGCTTCCTTGAACCTGCAAGTCCAAGATTGGGCAGTTAGTATAACTTCAGTGGGGTTAGGAGTTTAGCCATTCAAATTTGCTATAAATTTATAAAATCTCTAAAATAGTTAAGTGGAAAAAATTATACATGAGATTCATTATCAACTTTCTTCATTTGATCCGTACCAACCTTTTGATAGTGATGACCCTACAAAATAAAATGAATGATAATACATATTATAATAAATACACTCAAATTTGCAACGTAAATTTCACTAAAAATTTAAAAGTAGCTAACTGAAAAAATGCATACCTGAGATACATTATCATGGTAAAGAAAAGGGTGCGTGCCAAACTTTTGACTTATCATACTTGTTTGAAATGGAAAAGTTCCTCCTTGTAACATATTTTGTTGGCCAAAATATGGATGTATCCCAGGGATATTAGGAATTCCACTTATGTTTGGCCATACGAGCGATTGGGGAAAAAATTGACAACTCTTATCACCAATATGCTGTGATTGTGACTGTTGCATTTCAAAATCCTACATTTTATATACAATATAATTGCATTTCAGTATACTTAATTTAAACCTATTAGCAACATCCTGATAATAGAAAATAAAGAGTCTTACATTAAAGTTAAAACTCTCGTGCATTTCAAGCATACCAAATCCCATAGTAGAATTTGTATTATGCACATTTCCAACCTTGGCAGAATCCTACAAAAGCACAAAGTACAAAGGTTAATAATAGTAATAACAATGATTAATTATCCAAAAAAATAAGTAAATAATATAATTATAGACTAACCTTCTCACAAATTTCCTCAAGAATTGAAGTCTCAACTTGGTTAACTACATTCCCTTCGTTAATTTTAGTCTTCATTTTCATTTTCTTTTCCTTTTTCTTTTTTTTCTTAACAGCTTGTTCAACCTTTGACATTTTCCTTTTAAATGATGGTCGCCCCTTTTGACAAATAGCCATTGGATCAAGAATTTTTCTAGCTTCTTTTGATATTACAAGACCATTGCAAATGAGGTGGAATCATTCTGAATATCTATAGAAATAGGCTTATTGCTACCACAAGCATTTCCCCCTTCCTTGAGCTCCCTTTTCATTTCACATATTTGTGTCATCACATTCTTACATGCATTTTCAGAATCTGCCGCCAAATTAGCAACCTCGTAAAAGGCATTACACATCTTTTCATAGCGACATGCTTCAGGTTTCAAAGACCAATTGTCATAACTTATTCGAACTTTAGTGTGCCTCCTTTTGACATTTTTATTCCATCTGTTTAAGATGTACTTGTCTGGTATTCGATAAATCTTCCTATGAATAAACACCAATATTTGATGCCTGCATACTATCCCCTTGAACTCAAACAACTTGCATTTGCAGTTAACTTCACTGTTATCCTCATTAAAATACACATGAAAAATTACACTCCGCTGACCTTCTCCACGTGATACATCTTCACGTACTTCATACTCTGAAAAGTTGTCATGTTCCCTGCATGAAGACAAACTGCAACAAATACTTCCAACTATTTCATTTTGAAAATTTGTAATTTTTTTCAAAGTGTAAGCACTCTGAAATTGTTTCTCCATATCATAAATAGTTATACAAGAAATGCGTGAATTGAAAGAATTAAAATCTTCAACAGTTTCATTATGCACCTTTGTTGCCAAGCATTCTCATATTGTTCAACAAATTGTTTTAAAGTAGTTTTCTTATTAATGTATTTATCAAAGAAAGCATTCATGCTTTCACTTCGTTGCGTTGTTGACATTCCTGCCCAAAACACATCTTTCACAAAGGCAGGCACCCAACGATGCCGCTCATCATACAACCCAAGCAACCATTCATTGCTTTCAAGTTGATATTTCTTAATGAATCTGCCCCAACTTTCTTCAAATTCTTCTTTTGTCAATGAATCATGAACAACATTTTTCATACAGAATTTTATTGATTCATAGTCTTTGAACCCTTTAAATTTGTCAGGCAACTTATTCATGATATGCCACAAGCACCATCGATGTCGTGCATTAGGGAAAACAATCTCTATCGCTTTTTTCATGGCTTTGTCTTGATCCGTAATAATTGCATTGGGAGGACATTCAGACATGCATGCAAGCCAAGATTTAAATAGCCATATAAATGAATTTGTATCTTCTCTTAAGATCAATCCACATCCTAGCAATGTTGATTGCCCATGATGGTTCACCCCAACAAATGGAGCAAATGGCATTTCGTATTTGTTATCCATATATGTAGTGTCAAATGTAACTACATCACCAAACTCTTTGAATGCTGCCCTACTCTTTGCATCAGCCCAAAATACATTCTTTAACCGACCATCATCATCAAAATCCATTGCATAGAAGAATTCAGAATTGTCAGCTTGCATTTTCAAAAAGTAATGGTGCATTGCACTAGCATCTCCTTCCCTAAGATGTGAACGTCTGACTTTTTCCATGTGATTTCTACAATCCTTTTCTAGAAAAGACAAATTCTCATGTCCCCCTGCTGCAACCACAAATGAATTATAACTCTTGTTCATTCTAATACCAGCTTTGTCGTGTAATTCAAGCTTTTTTTTCACATGTGGTTCTATTATTCTGTTGCATTTGTAAAATCTGGTCTTACTAGGACTCAATCCATGATTATGGTCAAGTACCATGGATCTAAGTATCCACTTTCCATTTGGGCATAGAAACAACCTAAGTTGAGCTTTGCAATCTGTTTTTGTTTGAGGTTTCAATTGAACTGGATTGGTAGATCTAGTCCTTTTAATTCCAGGACAATTTAATCTAATCCTTGGCTTTCCAGCATAACTACAAGCAATGGTCACATACCTCACCGCCCCATCATTCCCCTTTTTAGAAGTTCTTTTAGCCGCTGCAAAACCTTTTTCTTTAGCATATCTTCTATAATATATCACAGCATCATCAATGGAGTCAAACATCATTCCCAACATAGGGTCTTCTGCTTTGTTTTCCACGCCTTTTGTTTCCACCATTTCATTCAACTCCACTATTTCATTCTCAATGTCATCTTCATTCGACTCCACCTCCACCATATCATTATCGATATCTTCTTTTGAATCCCCCTCCACCATATCATTCTCAATATTATCTTCAATATCATCTTCATTTAATTTCACATGTGAGAAAACATTTGATATTTCATCTGCCATGCCTATACAATATAATTCATAACACATTATCAAAATATAAAATCACTTAATCATAAGAAAATTAATAATTCTAAATATTATAATTTATCCTTTCAAATACTTTGTGCTTCATATAAATGTGTTATTCACATTTATTTTTGCAAAGCAAGTGACGGATTACTTTTATTATCTATAGCCTCTGGCCATTATTTCAAAAAAAAAAAAAAATCTCATTTCCAAATGCAACAGAAAAATGGAAAACACAGTTATTACAGGCAACAAATTCACAACTTCAAGATTGCATTTTTTGTTGATATTTCAATTTAAATTTCATTGAAACAGAAGAGAGTACAAAGGGAGTATATGAAGCAGTGGAGGACCCTAAAACAAGGAACCTCCCAGCAACAATTTAGTTGAGAACAGAACAAATAGTTGACAAAGTAAACTAATATCACAACAGTACATAGTGAACTAACAAAAATGCACAATAATTTTTACTGAATGAGAGCAGAGCAATAATACAGGGGAAAACAAAGAAATCTAGAGAAAATACTAGGAAAAGTGGAATGAAAAATCACCTCCTTGGATGGCAGATGGTGATCAACTCTGAGTTTTGGAAGAGAATTTTTTTTTTTCCACAATAGATGGAGCTGATAAGAACAATGGTTTTTGCGGGTTTGGAGAGCAGTGGGTTTTGGTTTTTCGGTGAAGAGGTAATGTTTTTCAAGGTTGGGTTTTTATTTTCTGGTGTAGGAAGGTGTTTTTTGGAGTGAGTTTTTCATTTTCGCACCGTAGTTCCAGTACTCCAGCAGCTGTAATTTATTTTGGCGCTCAAGCTTTTCACGTATGGGTTTTGGGAGGGAGGGAGAAGAAGACTAAAGGAATAATATTTACTGTGGGATTTGTTTTGGCGCTTCAGCTATAAGTAGGGGTGGCAAATGGGCGGGTTGGTTCATAAATGGGTTGGGTCTTAAATGGATTGGGTGTATAATTATCCATTTAACCACTTATGACCCATTTATATATAAATTAATTATCCATTACCCGTCCAACCCATTTACTTAGTGACCCGCCCATTTAACCCAAATAAATAAATAACTTATTACTAGATTTTCCCATTAAGTTAACAACTACAAAATTTCTCATAAACCAAACAGGACCCTTGGAAAATCGGATTAAAATCTTTTAGCTTTATAACAACAACAACCACTTCATTTTCATTTATTTTCCCAAACTTTCTTACAAACCAAACAGAACTTTTCCTCACCCAGACCAAACAGAACTTCTACTCACCCTCGAAACGGCACCGTCACGATCCTCTGCCTCTTCTTGACGGTCGCTGTCCTACGTGGTACTATCGGAGCCGGTAAATTTGGAACCCCAGAGCAAGACTTCAACGAGCTCTGCGACCACCTCAGCTCTCGTGGGCGGCGCGTGGAGCCCCACTGCGTCCTCGAAGAAGCCCAACCCGAAACCGAGTCCGATAACCAGTCCAACAACTACGCCACTTTCGACATCACCAAGATCCTCGTCGATAAACCCAAAGAGAAACCCGACCCGAACAAACCCTACTCTCTCGGCCCCAAAATCTCCGATTGGGAAGAGCAAAGATCCGATCGGGCAGAATAAACCCTGAGTCTTGCTCGTAACCGGTTCGTCTCTGAAACCTTGCGAAAACCCGGTCGGTGATCACTACCTGTTGAAAGCGATCAAGAAGAAGATCGATTACTGTAGGTTTCACTACCTGAAATCGAGTTTCTATGGTGGATGGACAGTGATGCGGAGAGTGCAGTCGTCGGAGGTGGAGCAGATGTAGTGGGATTTTTTTTTTTTTTTTTTTTTCTGTGAAAGTGTTTGGTTAGTGAGAAAATCTAAGGGAGAGTGAGATGAGGGCTGAAATCTGAATGTTTGGGCTTTGAAATATAGTGGATATATTGTTTATTTAGTTTTAGAATTTAGGAGGGTTTAGTGGGTCTATTTAATTTTAAATTTTAGATGGGTTTAGTGGGTATTAGTGGATTTATCCATTTAGACCCATCTAATTAAATAACCAAATAGGTCTTTATCCATTTAACCCACATACTTAAATGGGTTGGGTTAAGAATTATCCAAATAAGGTGGGTAACGGGCGGGTTCATGGATATGGATAAAAATTGCCACCCCTAGCTATAAGTGGTGTGGTATGTTGGTGGGCCCAAGCTGATGAGGTGGCTTGCCACATGTGAAGGTTGTGCAAAAAGTTGTGGGAGAGGGTAGTGGCACCAGAATTACCCAAACTAAAATTAAATAGTTTTAAAGTCAAATCAAAGAGTGAACGGAAGAGTGTAAATTCAGTAGACAAACAGACTCGACAGAGAGTGAATGCAAGAAAAAGTGACATGACAAGAGTAAAATAAATTTTAAAACATAAACAATAGAATATAATTTATCAAATGGACTATTGCAACGCTACTTAACAACAGAATCACCTTTTCAGCACCAAAAAAAAAAAAAAAAAAAACAATAGAATCGCCTAATACAATAGTCTTAACTTAACCTACGTAAAGAAAACATATATGACTCATAACTCAATGAATCTATTCTAACTAATGGCCTTTTTGTTTTTCAATCTCAAACACACATTTTTACATTTTAAACAACATTATACATATTTTCACATACTTTTTTACCTATATGTATTTTAAAAAATTACAAAAATCTCATCTCAAACTACTCTACCAAACAACTTCAAATGGTCCAAACTAATATTTTTCTTTTTGAGAAGGGTAATATTAATTCATATAGAAAACCGGTACCAAATATCTTGATTCAAGCTTAAAATTTCACAAAAAGATATGAAATTTATCATATTTTTCAAGAAAAGAGTTTTGTTTTACCTGGGGCTAAGAGATTTATATTAAAGAAAATATGAAATTTAATTTGCAATTTTAATTTTGTCCAATGTCGATTTACATGCAAATATTTCATTTTGAGTATTAAAATTTTAAAAAATTGCATTTTAAGGAATTGCATTAAATAAATTAGTTTCTTCCAATCGGTTATTGGATGAATCAGTTTGATGTTTTATAGGAATCTAAAATCTCAAAAGTAGCTCACTTTGACCAAGTTGCTCAATAGTCAAATTAGCCCAAAATTCACCCAATCCCCATATACTATTTCATTTTAACCAAATAACCTTTCAAGGCTTGAACTGGAAATTTTGCACAAAAATGGAAGGCAGAAACAAATTTGGTATTGACACCTATCACCTTCCCTGAAACTTGGACCTATTTTTTAGTTATAAATACAATTTTATCTAATTTAAGTTTAGAGGAATTAAACTTAGGAGAAACTCTTTTTCAAAACACATCCACTCACCATTAGGGAGAAGGACCAACATCTTAATTATCTTGATCTCTCACACACTCACTCACTAGTTGCCATTGTTGGTTAACTGGGGCAAATATCTAGCAATTTTTCTGTTGGGTGCAAGCACCGTGTGGGTCCAGCCCACATGCTTGGGTCAATGCTCATTAAATAAGCTTGCTTCTTCAAGCTTCCAAGGTCAGACTTCCATTCCTTGGCGTGTGAGACACGCTGAAGCTGAAAAAGAAGAAAAGCAAGAAAACAGAGGCCATTCGGCCTAGTGAGGTGAGCTGAAGAAAAGGGAGCTATTCGGCCTGTGTGTGTGAGTTCCAGAGAGAGCAAAACACAAAGATATTTCAGCCATTTGAGAGGTGCAATCCGAACGAAGAAATAGAGAGAATCACAGTAAGAGTGTGAGGGAGTGAAAAGAAAGACATTTTTCTTTGCTCAAGTTACACACAAGGAAGATAAATTGGTGGAGCTTTCATGAAGTTTTTGAGTACTACAATTATATTATGAAGAGTTGGAGTATTCAGAGGAAGATTTTGCTACTGATTTTGTGGTGAGATTGTATTTACTCATTGAGATTTATTTATTGTATATTTAATTTATTGTAAACTCAAGTTTAGCATAAACTTAATAGATGTAATTTCTATTTTATAGTGAATATTTTTGAGAGCTGTCCCGTGTTTTTTCCCTCTACACTAAAGAATTTTCCATGTAAGTTTTGGTGTTATTGTGTTATTGTGGTACTTGCTAATTTTTTTTTTTTGTTTCCATAATATTGGAATTGCTTGGTAGTTATATATATTTTAATTCACATCTAGACACAGAGGGGATTTTTCCCCCCCAACATTTTCAACTTATTTTCAAGGAGAAAATCGGAAATAGCTTCTCATTAGGGTTATTGTGCCACATTAGTGTTCTACATACAATGCACGGAAGTGCTATTGCTTCCCACATGGTGCATGTCATATGCACAATGACACCACGATATTTGGCTAATATCGATAAGGCCAATCACACTAGTGGGTAAATGCACAAAATACATATTTTAGGTCACGTGTAGGTAGCTTTTTCGTTAGGCATACGCACGTGCCACATTGCCAAGATACAAGGCATGAATGGAAATTCTCAACAAACTTAATTTGACACTACTTGGATAGTTGGATCCTCTCTCATAAAATGGATTGAAAAATTGGGTCGAGGTTGACATATCATTTTTTTGACAAATATTGGTATATATCCAGACTTAATATTGGTATATATCCAAACTTCTTTGAGTATCTAATTATTTTTTTCGAGTATATGTAGTCACCCCATTCTACACATACCAGGTTATTATAAAGAAGAATCCTATGGAGGTGGCTCAAGATACTGATAAGAGGTTTCAAACTCAAAATCTGAAGAATATTGTGAAGCATTAGGAACTACTAAGCCAACTTAAGGTCGCCACATTATTGAATGAACTACCTTACGAAATGTTGTGTGAGAAACTCAATGTGCTTGATATGAATAGCTACAAAACTATCATGTTAAGCCCGCATGTTGAATCTAAAGTACACAATGAAATACTTAAGTAAATTACAAAAAAAATAGACAAGATAATGGTACATTAAAATGGTCTTAAACAAGTTAATATGAAATTGAAAGAAAATTATTACCTAAAACAATTTTATCAATCACGCTGATGTCAAAGATAATTGTGCTAGGGCGTCGAATGTTGCAGTTGCACTAGATTCTAAAATTGATTGAGTTGGTGTAGAAACATCATCAAAAGGATTTGTTTCTTCCATTCTAACAATATCAAACTTTTTCATAATTTTCTTGACCATTAAAAGTTTTTCGAACTCCCTCTAACTCTTTTGTGACCTCCCTCATTGTAGGACGTCTCTTCCCATCCAATTCTAGGCATCTTTTTGCAAGCTGAGCAACGACCATGATCTCTTGTATATCATCTTCCTTCTTCACTCTAGCATCGAGAATATCAAATAGAAAGCCCTCTTCCATTGAAAGGGTGAAATATTTTGCAAGACTCTTTCTTTCTTGTATTCTCACTAAAGAGATTGGTTTTTCTCCAGTTAAGAGTTCAGCAAGGACTACACCAAAACTATAAACATCACTCTTTTCTGTTAATTGGCTTGTTTGGAAATATTCTGGGTCTAAATACCCAAAAGTGCCATATACTGCTGTTGTTAGATGAGTTTGGTCAATGTTCACTGACCTTGAAGTCCCAAAATCTGCTACTTTTGCTATATACTTATCATCAAGGAGTATGTTTGTAGATTTTATATCTCGATGGTAAATAGGTAGTGAAGTTGCCGAGTGTAGATAAGAAAGAGCTCTTGCAACTTCTTTGGCGATCCTCAAGCGCATATCCCAAGTCAATGGAAACTCTTCACTTTCTTCATGGAGATATTGAGAAAGTGTTCCCTTTGGGATGAACTCATAGACTAGCAAAGGAATTTCTGTCTCTAAACAACATCCAACTAACTTAACCACATTTCTATGGTTGATTTGGGAAAGAATGATAATTTCATTAATGAATTGTTCAAGATTACCCTCATCCACAATGTTGCACTTTTTAATTGCGGTGATACTTCCATCAGTTAACATTCCTTTATAGACCATACCTTGCCCACCTTTTCCAAGTATTCTACTTTCATTAAATTGATCAGTTGCCTTTTCCAACTCTTGGGAAGTGAATAATTTTGTATGTTGAATATTATGTTCACTTGAAGATAATTGTTGTTGTAGCAATAAACCACCATTCCTTTTGAAGAATCGTTTTTTTAACTTGATTTCATTTCTTTTCTTTTTCATTTTGTATAGCCGCCACATGATAATGAGTAGAACTAGCCCTCCAATATTGCTTGTACTAATTTCTGCTCAAGTTATGAAAATAAAAACAAAATATTTTAGTGATTTAAAGTTATGCAATTCAAAAATCTTAATAAATGTTAAATAGATTTTGTACCCAAAAAAAATCCTATATCTTTTAAAATTTGCTACTACAATATTTCCAAATTAATAATTTTTTTTAAAATATCCAAAAACACCTAGTTTCTTTATAAAAGAAACGATATATGTTGTACACTTCAGAACTTGTATGTCATGAAACTAGTAGCAAACACATGCGATGGTCTCCTGTGTTTCACCTCCCCATGTAAGGACTTTAAGATTGTGATTAAGAACACAAAGATAAGGTACAAGACTGAAAAACAAATCAAACAGACAAGGCTTCAAGTTTGGGTTTACTCTTAACTTCGTAAAAATTTCCCTAGTTATTATGCGAATATATTTAACATGGATACCCCAAACTTACATGTGCTTAAACACCAAATAAGGGCCTGCATTTTTTTTTTTTTTTTTTTTTTGGTATGGGAAAAATAAAATGAAAGAAACCAAACCATGAAAGATTGCAGTCACATTCCTAGGGAAGAAACCAGGGTGTGGGAAGTTGGATTTTAACTATGGTGGGGGCATACAAACTTGCAATTATTTAGTATCAACAAAGAAAATACTATTCCCTCAAAAAAAAAAAAAAATACTAAAACTGCTATATGCTTCTCATTTAACTAGAAACTTACAAACTAATTTAACAAGTAACATGTTTCTCAAAAAAAAAATTTAACAAGTAACATGGTTAATGCCACATTAATATTAATAAATAAATAACCAAATTATTATCAAATTTACTTTAAAACGTCAATGAACGTGATTAGTGTCATATCAACACCATAATAAATAAATCTCTTAATTATTTTTTTCTTTTTTATAAAACTAAAATTTGAGAAAATTTTTATGAAAAAATTGATAAGGCTTACCTTGTAAAATTTTATAGTTGACGTGGCATCATTTTAAATAAATTCTCTTGACCAATCAATAAATATAAAAATAAATAATAGAAAAGCCCCAAAATTATAGCTTTGGGTCCTAAACAGTAAATAACTAAAGCCAAAAATTCTAAAAACACAAGTTTTTTGAAAAAAAAAAAAAAAACCAAATTTTTACAATCGTATTTTGAAGTTTCAAGTTAAAAACAACACAGGCACAATATCTCATAGGACACAGTCACACTTGATCTTACAATGCATATGGCATAGTCACATTACCGTACGTACATAAATTTTATGCATAATTTTTCTATTTGTGTATCAATGGTCAAAACTAAAACATCTAATACCAAGGTCAGCTTCCTTTTTTTTTTTTTTTTTGGTTTCTCAAAAAAAAAAAAAAAAAAAAAAAAACCTCTTTTAATAAGCAATGTATATAATTTTAGTCATATATATATATATATATATTCTAATTGTTTTTTTTTTTTTTTTTTTTTTTTTTTTAAGAAACAAACACACACAAGTGAGAGGGAAATGAGTTCTAATTTCTAACACAAAGGCATACCATAATTCTAATCAAAAGTCATGGTAACTTTTAAGGGAGGGTAAAGCAAATTATACTACACAAAACATACTCTCTTAAGCAATGTGAGACAATTACCCATTCTTTTTTTTTTCTTTTTCTTTTTTAAGAAATAAACACACATATATACTCTCACTAGATGATGATAGTTTACAAAATATTTTATACATTTTGAATATTGTTTGAAATATGATTTTTATTCTAAAGTTGATGGTTTATATTAATCTTTCGAACTAAATATTTTAGAAGATTGACTATTAGGAGAAAACAATTTAGTTAATTTACTAAATTATATAGAAGAACTAATCTCTTTCCGAATACATGTTTTACTAACAATATTTTATGGATAATTATAGTATACTTCCAGAGTACTATAAATATATATTGTCTTTTTAAATATTATTGTAGGATCTACTAATTAAATTCATGGTAGGACTTACAATTCATGTGAAATGGGTGAGTACGTACTTATGGTAATCCACGAAGTATTAAATAATTTTTCATATTTTATTAACAATACATGTCAATGGCTTTTATAGAAAAAAAGTTTCTTATAAAGAAAATTAATTAGATTAACCATATTATCAAGTGAAAAAAAATGTTAGCAATATGTAGTAAATATTATTTAATTTATATTTAACTATAAGAAAATGTTTCACTTAGAGTTGCTTTATAACCAATAGAAAATGTTATTCTAAACCAGTCCCTCCTCAATCCTTACGGCCCTAGGCCAATCTTGTATATTAAAGTTAATTTAAGGCTAAAAAGTTACTGTCATAAATCATTCTATGTTGGGCTTGTAAAACTTATGCATCTGGGTAACTTTATTAAATACACAATTTAATGGTGAGATTTTCAAAATATGAA
Organism: Quercus variabilis; assembly: GCA_030445155.1. Lineage (NCBI taxonomy): Eukaryota > Viridiplantae > Streptophyta > Magnoliopsida > Fagales > Fagaceae > Quercus > Quercus variabilis. Next base: position 71,755,485 of record CP129448.1, on the reverse strand, counting down.
TTTTATAATAAGTTATTGTGTAATGTAACATTACTTATAGGCAATGACGGACCCAGGTGGGGGCCCAGACCCCCCCTAGGTCCAAAATTTTTTTTTTAAGTAGTTTAATTTTCAGTAAAAAAAAAAAAAAAAAAAATAGACTTGGGCCCCCCCTTACTTTGTAGTTTGGCCCCCCTCCAAAATCATGAATCATCAACTTAGCCCATGTAAATCTTGAAAAAAAAAAAAAAAAAGGAGTAAAAAAACAATAGTGTTCTATGTATTAAGAAATAATAGTGTTTTGTTTCTTTTTTGTTTTTGTTGGTAGATGATTACATCTTAATATATTAAGAAACAATGATTTTTGTGGAGCACTAACGAAAAAATGAACACCTAAATGAAGACAACATAAAAATGCAGTGTGCATGTGGTTTAATTAAATAGAAGAGAGAAACACAACATAAAGTTTTGTGGAGCACTAACGAAAAAATGAACACCTAAATAGCATTGACATCACATATTCATGTGTAGATTTGTTCATTTTTGTAGCTAGATGGATGCCAAGAGCTTTGTAGCTCAACTAATTGGTATTTTCTAGTGTATATATCCTTAACATCCAGGGTTCAAATTCCCACTCCCCTAATATAGCTATTGAAATATCAAAAAACAACTGGATTGGTTAAATTTAATTGTCTTTGAAAAAGACAATATTGTTTTTTTTTTTTCATTGGTCATGGCAACCAATTTAGTTGGGGAACTTAATATACTGCAGCTAAGTTACAATATTTAAGTTTGACCTAATCTATATCTATATAACATATAATAGCCAAAAATGTTAAACTATTAGTTTACCTTCTAATATTTTGCCATGTAAGTTTTGGTAGTCCCACAATTTTATGTATTATTATTTTTATTAATTTATTTATTTGGCCAAAATGAGAGTTTTAAACCGACTACTACTCAATAAACTAAAGAGTTTTAAATCAATTACTACTCAACAATTTGGAGAGTTTTAAACCAAACCGACCAACTATAATATATATAGAGCATCACACCAAAACCTTCTATGTGATTTACCCTCTCTTTGCCGTTTTTGCTCTTTTGTTTCTACAAACCCTTCATTCTCAATCCTCAAGGAGTCAAGGTACCTTTTATATGAATTTCTCTTTCGTAGTTACTTTTGCTTTTCATATTATTTTTTTTCTTTAATACTATGTGCTTGTGTATTTTTTCATACTTTTACTTCCATTATCCAAATTTCTAGACACCATGTTTGATTCTAGAATTTTTTTACATTTGGAGTAGATACCAAAAGAGAGTTTTTTTTTTTTTTTTTTTAATAAAAAAGTCACAATATGATTATTTTTTTCAAAATATGTATATATCTTTGTTTGGTATTATAAATACTAATTTTCATTCATTTTTAACTAATTGTAGCATTGAACATAGTAAAAATATTTAACAATCGTTACCTATGGTATAAAACTCAAACACGAATCCTAACTGGTTTAAAATTTTCTATCTAAACTCACTAAACCCATTTAAAAAATTTCAAACACTTACTATTGTCCTAAGGTCCGGTCATCCAAAAACCCATTAAATGCTATTCTCTAAGCATGCACATTGTGCATGCTCAAAGACTCTTCTAAGGTTAATAATTTGCATCTATTATAATTTGGAAATATATTTTTTTATTTTTCAAACAAATAAAAATGATAAACTTTAGGGATAATAATTTGCATCTATTATAATTTGGAAATATATATATTTTTTATTTTTCAAACAAATAAAAAGGATGAACTTTAGGGATAAGCAGTAACTATAATTTCTTTTTTGAATGTGTGTTTGAAAGTGGTGTAGTGATATAGAGAAAAGTTTGGATAGGAAAAATAAGATGAACGTGAGAAAAAAGAAGGCTAAATTTTAGGAGATCTCTTAATTTTTTAAATTGGGGGTTTTTACTTTTATTCGGATGAAAAGAAATTTATAAAAAAAAATAAAAAAATAAAAAAAAAATAAAAAAAACCCAAAATTTTAGGGAATAAAAAGATGAACGTGAAGGAAAAAAAATCCTAAATTTTAGGAGTTTTTTTTTTGAATTCAAAATAAAATTTGTTTTTGACATTTATGATCCTATTTCTAAGAGAAATTACCCCTCATTAATGACTCATTAATGAAGATATTTTTGAATCACATAAAAGTCCAATTCAAAGAGGGGAATCCTCTTATAGATAACTAGACTCATCACACGTGTTTTGTTCGTGCAATAATGCTTTTATTTTTTATTTGTTTTCTTGTTTAGCGTTATAATGCTTAAAAGTGATACATAAATAACCGTGTATATATATATATATATATATATTTTTTAAGAATGAGGTAAGGTAACGTGGAATAACGTTTAAAAATGAGATAGAAAACCGTAAGAAATTGAAACCCAATGAGACATTTGAATTTATTGATTGGGATAAGAATTGTGATAAGTAAAAAAAAAAAATTGAGATTTGAACAAAAGAAAGATAATATACGTAAGTGTGGATGGATGAAGATTTGTGATAACTGTATAGAATTTAGATAACAAAAATTTTGGAATGTTTAAAAAAAAAAAAAGACCATAGAAATTTTAGGATAAGAATGAGTAGTTTTTATTTTTCACATGAGGTAGGTTTATATATATATATATATATAAAGATAATTGAAGTATTTGAATTCAAATAGATAACAAATACAAATAAGAATCAGACATTTGAATACAAATGGGTAGTGAGAATAATGGTTTATTTTTTTATTTTTTCCTTTTATACGTGAGATAGTATTACTGTTTTAACCTTTTTTTTTTTGTAGGAAAAAAAATTAAACTAAAAGGTATATTATTTCAGAATTTGTATGAGAATATTTTGGTACGCCAAAAATTGAAGATGAAACAGGAGAATCATCTTAATAACAGTATAGCATGCTTAGAGGCTCTTCTATTTTTTGGGTAAAAGTTAATAATTTGCATCTATTATAATTTAGAAATATATATTTTTTATTTTTCAAACAAATAAAAATGATAAACTTTAGAGATAGGTGGTAACTGTAATTTCTTTTTTGAACGTAAAGGGAAAAAATCTTAAATTTTAGGAGTTCTCTTTTTTAATTCAAAATGAAATCTGATATTTGACATTTATGATCATATTTCTAAATGAAGTTACCCTTCATTATTGAGGATATTTTTAAACCACATAAAAGTTTTTTTTTTTTTTTTTGAGAAACAAACACACACATATAAGGGAGAGGAAAATAGTTCTAACACTAAAGCACATCACAACTTTACTAAAAAACCATGGTACATAAAAGTTATGTTGAAAGAGGTAAATGCTCTTTTATATATATAGAGTATAGATATAAATAATCAATTACCATCAAATATGAGGATCTGATCCTCCAAAAATAATGAGAAGCTTCATCCACACACAATCAAATGCAAATTCCATAGGCATATCATCAAGTGCTAGGGTGCAATACAATAAGTATACTTACCAACTAAGAGGGTAACTAGTCGTGATGATTGATTGGTAACACAGATTCCTGCACCTGCACTTATGTCCAAATGGTACCCCTTGATGCAAGAACAAGTAAAATTCCCTGGCATGTTAATACACTTTTGTCCCTGGAGCTTGCAAGGATTGTGGATTTCACATTCATTTATGTCTGTAGATGTAAAACTCATCATTAACTTAAAAAGAACTTTAATTAATCAAAAGCAATCATGTATTAGTGCCCAAGATTTTTTTTTTTTTTAAAGTCATAAGTGCCTTTATTCTTCTTGCTTAGAGAAAAGAAGTGACATTATTAAAATGAAATGGAAGAGTTTTAAATATAAGAAGTTTAAAAGAGTTTCGATTCCTGTGTTCTTTTTTAATTGATGATAAATTATATCCTCTAATTTTGACAAATTTTCAATTCAATTGTTTTTATTTTTCCATTTTAGTCCTTGAACTTTAATCTATTTTCAATTCAATCCCTCTTTTTAATTATGTGCAATATTTCCGTTGTTTTTAACTCTTTCCACTTTTCAAAATGCGTTGTTTTTATGGATGGGGGTAGACACTAGACAGCAAAATTCCATTATACATGAATTCGATTGAAATTGAAGAGGAAAGAAAGACTCGATTCAAAATAAGTAGAAATGGCAATAAAGCAAGGCTAGGTTAGATTAGGCAAGCTCCGTCCCCATCACATCCCCTTTTATGAGAGTGAAATTTTTTTATTGAAAATACCGTAAATAAAGTTAAAAAGTAGCTGAAATAGTACAATGAGACCTATAAATAGTACCAAAAAATGCAATAAAATTTATAAATAGTAGTAAAAATAAGCTAAATAGTAATAAATAAATAAAACTGGTTTTTTAAACCAATGTCAAACGCATAGGAAGTGGGCAAGGTCAGAGCATGATAGGTTCTAGATGGATGGAGAGGTATCTTGTTCTTCATAATCAGGTGGTCTTGAAATTGACAACGTAGAGATGGAAAAGAAAGGTGGACAAAGATGATTGTGAAAGTACTAAGAGAAAACAAGTTTTCCTTTTTTAAATGGTAATAGAGTATATATCAATTTTTTTAATATATATATATATATTATGATATTTATTAAAAAAATAAATTATATGAATAAATAGCTTAAATAAAAATTGTGAATACACAATTAATAGTAAAGTGAGGTGAGCAAAACTCCTTCCTATCTAATCACTTTTTTGAGGCGGGAAAATCCTCTACGAGACAAAGTAAATTAGATGTGGCTAAAATTTTTTACATCCTAAAATAGGTTAAGAGCAATTATGATGGAGTGATCTATAGGTTGAAGCTCTATCTAATTTATCGAAAAAATGTGTTAAAATTAGAAGGAATAATTTGTTATTTAGTTTTTTTTTTTTTTTTTTTGTCTTAAAATTTTAGTGTAGATCCATAAATTAATACCTTGGCAACCGTGATGGAGGTATGGATTCCCATGGTAGCCTTCTTTGCACTTACAACGGTACCCAGTCCCGTTGTCGGTATCGATGCAAGTGCTATTACCTCCACACGCGTAACTTGATTTGTTCACGACATCTTTACACGTCTCAGTACCAATCGCCCAATCAAGAACTACCGGCGTCATTTTTTGGTGTTGTAGACTCTGAAAGGAATCGATGGAGAAATTGAACATGGTTTGTTGGCTAATAAATGCATAGCCACAAGGATTGAAAGCCCCTACTTTTGTGTGATTTATGAAACTGCGGGATTCCAAAGTACCATAATTCAACCCATTAGGAATATCCATCTTGCAGCACCCAACACCAGAGCAAGACCCATTGACTATGTACCTACTGCTTTCACAAACGGAAATGCAGCCGGTTGAGAAATTTTCTTTATCTCGCTGGAAATCAAGGTATGCATAAGTGTCACAGCCAACAACAATGAGCTTGTTTTGACTCTTTTGAGTGCTAGAGATGGTGAAATTGAGGCTCAAGTTGAGCCACACTGTGTTCCGTATAATAAGATCCGGCACACCCTGTTTATAACAGTCCTTGGCCATATACATCAAGACATTAGCCTGGCCTTCGAGGAAAAAGTTTGTAACAGTAAAGTTTCCCAGAATTGGTTGAGTTGGGCCGAACGAGTTGGTACAATTGATGAGAAAGTTTTGATCTATGGAGCAACCTTTTCTTAGGCCAAATGGATAGGGAATTTCCACATCTCCACACTTGTCGGGGCAGTTGGGCAGCGCTAATGGAAATGCTACTGCCGCGGCTGCCAATTCAGATAACATCACAGCAACCCAAGTAACTTGTAAAAGAATCCCAAGGAAACCCATATCCCCACTATTCGGTATTTTTCCTAGAATAGGGGCAAGAGAGCACCGTGTTTGTGCATGGAAAACATTCCATACATGCTGCTTTTATAGGTGCCGAAAGCATAACTTGCATTCAAACTTGTCAAAAAAGCATTTTTTGGTGGATTTTAATTAGTGCAACAGGATAATGTTCCTTTATTTATTTATTTATTTATTTAATGTTTTTGATAATACAATAAAGACTTGGGTGAAATATATATATTTATATATACACACACATATTAGTCTCATCACACGCGCTTTGTAGATGGGAGCGTCTGTACATACACTTCAAGGGGTTCAAATGAACTCTCTGACTTTAAAAAAAATATATTTATACATATAAAATATTGCTTTACTAATTTAATTTACTTTTAAAAATATTTTTTCACACCTTGATCACATATTAACTTATTCCACAATTAAACAATAACTTAGTGTATTATTTATGTATGGATAAATATGGTTGTGTGGGTTAATAATCATACAGTGCAAGTAGGTAGAGTTTTGTCATTTAGTTTAAAATATTTTATAAAAACAATGACAAATATATAACCACAATTGCATAAAAACAAAAATATTATACAAATTTAACAAAATAAAATAGTCATACTTACATTGATAATAGATAATGACAACTAATAATAAACTATCATGAAACGATTTCAAAAAATGAAAATTCGAAGAAGGAAATTGTAAAACTTCATGTATTTGTGTGTTTTTTTTCGATAACTCAATATATTCAAGTTCTTTTTTTATATTAAATTTTGTTCAATTTAAGTTTTTAAATGACCCCCCTAAAAAACAATTCCTAGAGCCGCCACTGTTTGCAGGTGCAATGAGGTTTTTTATTTTTATTTTTGGTCTAGTGTCTTTATTTTTCTTTTTAAAAAAAATTGGATAAGTTTTTTTTGAAGGTATGGATTAATAGGAAAGTGTCCTATTTTGTAGGTGTTTTAAGTGGAGTTGAAAGTATATTTTTACCGAGTTATCCTCAAAATTTTTCTTGTTAAATGTAAGGCTTATGGGTATTTCTGAACCACATAAAAGTCCAGTCCAAAGAGAGTAATCATCTTATAGATAGTATTAGCCTCTGTGCGCGTGCTTAAAGGCTCTTTTATTTTATGGGTAAATGTTAATAATTTACACATGTTATAATTTGGGTAAAGGTTAATACCTAGGGGTGTGATGAAAAAATTATTTCACTCACAAACTACTTATCAGTTCATGCATGTGTTATTGTCACAACTTCCCATTATCATTTGTTATAAAAATTACAACCAAAAAATTTATGATAATTTTTAATATTAACCACCACAAACTTCTGACAAAGAGAAAAAGGTACTCTATGAGAAGAAAGTTTGTAGATTATGGAAAACAAAGGGAAAAAAAAAAAAAGAATTTAACAATTTTTGTGGAGGTCCGCCTCAAATTTTATAATTATATTTACTATGTGAGTTTCAAGACTTTTGAAATTTTTTTGTTGATATCTTTTTGTTTTTGGGTTGGGTTTGCTTCTTCTTTCTATTTTACAATTTTGATATAATAAAAATTCATCTTCATTACTACATTTTTCAACTACAAAAATACCTAGAGTTGTGATGAGTGTTCTACTCGAGTAAAATAAGTTTTTTCATCTACGAGTGTTTTGCATGTGATGTACCTCTAATATACCAAACAAAAAATTAAAAATTATTCAAAAATGTGCCCAAAAAAAAAAAAAACTTTAAATTATATGCTCCACACAGCACAAAAGTTTCAACACAAAAAGCTATCACAATGTTTTAAGTTTTGACTATCACCTTCTGAAACATGTATGATCAGCCATTCCTTATCCACCTGTAGGGGCGAGCTTTGGTCCTTATATCCGAAAGATGAATGGACTAAGGCCCGAAGAGCCCATACAATAAATTTGTAGAGAGTAGACTAAACAGCTAGGCTTCAACAAAATGGACAACGACCTCAATAGGCTAAAGAGGATAAGAGAGTAAGAAGAAAAAAGAATAGTGAATAGACAAATGTAGTACACAAAAATTCTTCCTCGGCAATGTCCAAGGAGAGTAGTTCTTGAATATATTTCTCTTAAATTTGATTACAGTTGTTGTTCTTAATGCTATGGTGTTTTCTCCACAAATTTTTTGCCCCCTCTTCCTGGAGGGTCTCTTACATTATATAGCTCATTTTAGATGATCTTGGCCCTCCATTTTTTGATCATTCAGTCCACCACTTGAGTGTTTGTCCCATCAGACACATTCCCAAGCCCCTTTTAGATGATCTTAGCCCTCCATTAGTTGATCGCTCAGTCCACCCCTTCAGTCATGTTAGGTCTAACCCCTCTTCGAAGCCTTTTCTCAACAGTAGGACCTCCTCTAGCAATGTGCCACTGATGTGGCCATACCGTCCGAGCATGTGGCCTCCTCGACACGACAATGGACTCCTCGGCCATGGATATGACACGTGGTGTAGGTGCCTTATTTAAATTCTTGTGCCCCACACCACCAATCACTAAATACACATTCTTGATTATCTCAATAAGGTATTTTGTCACTGCAATTCTATAAAGTTGTTATTTTACTGATAATTCATTCCATCTACTGTTAAATGTATTTCACGCCGCCTCAATTCATGAATGTGTCGCACACATCTACCGTGAAAAGAATATATTGTAATATTCTAGGAAGCCAAACTGGCAAAAGAGAAGTACCTAGAGAGGTAGGGCCTAAAATCGTTGGGTTCTTCACATCCACATTCAGATTCTGCTTCCGCTTTTGCTTCTCTTTAGAGACAAAATATCAACATAGATCCCCCAGCATAGATTAAAACCACCACTTCACCCTCTCTCAATTGTTTATAAGTGGATAAAGCAATTTGAAAACCAACAAAAGAGTGGTTGTTTTGTAGGCAATGTATTTTTACCAAATTGTCCCCAAGTTTTGCCCCTACTTGAATGTAGGGTGTGTGGGTATTTTTGAACTTACGAAATGTTCATTCCAAATAGGGAAAGTTCATTAAGTAGTAGTATAGATATAGAAAGACCTCAGGTGAATCATGGCGTTTTAACTTTTTATTTTTATTTTTTAAGAAGAAGAAGAATGTCTTAACTAGATAGTAAAAAACAAAATGTTATAAGTTTCAAATATTTTGTCCTATGTAAAAATAAATAAATAAAAAAACATGAATCTTAAGATATACATAAACATTTTCTGAGTATAACTTTGTATCACACAAAATTAATTGGTATAATTTTGTATCACAAACAGCTAGAAAATTAATTGGTCCATAAAAAGATTAATTGAAATTTAATTGAAAGATAAAATCCTATCATTCATAATTTTAATTGTGATAGACATGCAAACATTACATAATTCCATATGAACAATAAATTCTTTTTCACTAATTTCAAAATAAATTTGCTTATCTTATTAGATAATAAATTTTTTTAATTAATTAGAGTTTGCATGATGAAAAAAAATAATTAAAATAGAATTCACAGTCTAAAATTTTAAATGATTTCTAAACAAAGTAAATTGGAAATTCCAGAAAGTAGGACCCATTGGGCCAATCAGCACTCCAATAAGGAACAGAAGTGTCAATATGGAGGCCTAAGTGTTGATCAACACTCTCGTCGCAAAGTACATAAATTTTCATGTACTAGCCGATATCCCACGTGATGAGTAGTGCATTTGATAAATTTTATAAGAAATTATTTATGACCTATTGATTTCATGAATACTATTATTGTTAGTCATATAGACTCACAGTTATTATTGTCACCTACAAATTTGTTGGTTCATAGGTGTCTTTTTTGTATGATTTATGCTCTGTATATAGATTCTATGGTGTTAATTTCTACATTCTTATACCTCTAAAGTCTTTATCTCCACTATATCAACACCTATAATTTTTATGTCATTGAAAGTAACTTTTCTTTAGTTTCAAAATTGACATTATTAATAAAATTAAGGCACATTAACATTTTAATTGAAGAAAAGTTTGATTTTTAAGTTCATAATTATAATAGGGTGAAAATTGAAAGAATGATATCTTAATCAATTAGCTATAAAAACTATTATAATTTCATGATACAACAACAAAAACAATAATGCCATAGTGACATAGTAATATCACAATTTAACCTTCCTAAAAGCAGCCAAAACACCAAAAATACTACAAATCCGTATAAAGTATATGCATCATACAAAAAACCAAAAATATAAATGGACACATAATATGAAAAAACCAACCTAAACACATTACAATGCTACATCAGTAAAAATGTATACATAAAATCTAAACAAAATGTTTAAGATGAACATAATATTTTGAAAATTAACATACCTCTCAAAAAGGGAACCAAAAGATATTGTGAGAGAAATTATATTGGACAAATGTGGACAAGTGGGGATTTATATTGGACAAATGTGGAGACAAATAATCATACCATATTATCTAATTCATTGAATCCGACTCTTGCAATTCTACATTGAAGTTAGTCTTATACCGGAAATTGAAAAGTTTTCTTACTTCTTACCTTTCCTATGACTTTTAAGATCCATCCGTATCAATCCAAAGCATTAAAAGTTATAAATGTATGAATTCTTTGAATTTTATTAATACATTGAAATAAATGCATCTACAATTACTTAATATTTTGACATAAATGTTAAATCTAGATGAGGTAGAAGCCTAAATAAAAAGAATGTCATACAATGCACCACTTGGTAGAACCTCATGCTCTCTCACATGAAGTCTCTACTTTATATATATATATATATATATTGATGATTAGATACTATGATTCTCTCTCTCTCTCTCTCTCTCTCTCTCTCTCTCTCTCTCTCTCTCTCTCTCTCTCTCTCTCTCATTTTATTGAAGATGAGCATGAGATTATACCACCAATTGCACAAACATTTGACTATAGGAAACAGAATATTCTAGTACTAGTGTACCATTTGGAGATTACACAGTGTGTGTGTATATATATATATATATATATAACTTAATATTTCACTATATCTAATTAACCAAGACAAAATTTTATATATGATATGAGAATAAATTTAGTCAAATAACAAATTTGGGCTTCAACGTTTTAAAAATTCTACACAATTTGGAACAACCCGAAATAGTCTGGAACTGAGAGATCAAAATATCTGGAACTCATCTAAAACATCTAAACAGTTTGGAATAGACCGGAACTTAGACCAAAACGGAACAGGTAAGTGCACCGAATTAAGCACCAGAATAACCTAAATGAAAATTTCGGACCGGAACATAATGGAATTTAAAACCTTGCTAGAAACCCAAAGCTTAGGTTACCAACCCCCCACCCATAACCACAAAATTCACTTTCTTTTTCTGCATGTTTTCATTACCATTTCAAAGCAGACACACAACACTTTAGTCTATATAGGAATCATTCATAAACACCAACCCAAGTAGTTTTAGGATTCATTCCATCCATCAACACTATCATCAGAGCAATGATTAATGATACTTTCCTTTCTTCAAAGAAAGAATAGGGTCGAACTTCACCTCTTTGGAGTTATGACTAGTGGTTAGTTGTTAATTTGAACCAATTAGAATTTATTGTCTTTTCAGATGTTAGGGTCATATTTTTTGTAAATTGGAAAATTCGAGTAAAAACTCACTTTTTATGTATTTGAGTCTTAATTTAGAGTGTCTAGAAAGCGTTCAAGAAAGATCAATTTAATCAAAACTACTTAAGGTTTGCTCAAATCAATGCTGCAACTACTGTCTCGACAGATAGCTCGGAAGCAGCTGATCCATTGAGGGAATTTATACCTCGACAACTAGCTTGATAACAGTTGATCAATTGAGCCTCAAATTAATAGAATTCTTAGTTCTATTTCTGATGACATGGCAACTTTGGGATTCTTACACTAGGGTTCCAAGATGACTTAAATAGTATTTTTCAAAGTCGTCATCCTATATGCCTCACAAAGAGTTGTTGCATTTTTTGTGTGCTAAGAATTTTGTAATTCTAAACTACTTCGGATTCATTATTGAAGTATACTGTTGCGAAGAACTTTGCACCAACAACTACAACTATTTTGGATTGCTATGGAGAACTGTGCAACCGTTAGCTACATCGTTAGGAGATCTATGCTAATTAACAGAAGAAGTCCACTAAGATTAAAGTCCAACTAAGTTGGAGTTGAGCTAGTATCAAGTATCAGTATGTTCTATTGTATGTATGTATTGATATTTGGGATTGTGTAAGATCTCTATAATTATAACCTCAATTTGATTAGTGGATTCTTCAAGAGTAGTGACCTACATAATCACTCATTGGGGGTTTTCTTGTGAAGGTTTTCCCATTATTTTCTACTACGCACGTTGAACTCTGGATTGGTGATATGGTTATGTTTTTTATTGGACTTTGCGTGTAATTGAATTAATTAATCAACTTGTGTAATTAGTTAATTGAATTGGGGTTAGCTTATTACTCAACATTAGATAACACAACCAAACACTAACCAAAGTTTGAATTAAATTAGGTTTGGCTTTCTATAAATAAATTTTAATTAGTTAAGGTATATCCTTTTCTACAAATTCTCTAATTAAATTTTATTGATTAACACTTATATTAAATAAAGGCTAAATCACAAACTACACTCTCAGATTTTGATATGTTTTCAACTCAGTTCTTTTGGTTTCACTTTTTTTTTCCCCCTTCAGTAATTTAACTTTAATTCGTTTTCAATTTAATTTTCCCATTTGATCCGCCTCTTTGAATTCACTAAAATGATATTGTTTTGGGAAATGAACAATCTAAAACTAACGGTGGGATTGGACAAAATGGAAGGATTGAAATGGAGAAAATGAAAATTAAATAATGATTGATTTGAAAATATGTTATATAATTAAAGAATGTAATTTATAGTTTAAACTTAAATAAATATGTATTATATAAAAATAAATTTTATTTAATTTTCTTGATCATTGCACGGGATACTAATGAGTAGATATGTAATTATAAAAAGTCTTTTTCCTAATTTAATTGAGGAAAAGTAAATTGATGACATAAAACTGACTTGAATAACATGATTGCTACACGTTCAATCTTACTTGGTTAATAGAGCGACCACAATAACATGATTTTATTGATTGCCACACATTCAGTTTGCAATCAACATCAAACAATTGTTATAGTCGAAAATTCCAAGATTATAATTTTCTAAGTCTTTGGAGCGTAGTTCCAAACAATTAGCAAAGACTTGGTGAAAACAATAACAGGCATTGAAGTCTTCTAATCCGTATGACACGTCTTCAAGGTTGATGAAACTGGCAGATTAATTAATGACGTACAGAAAGAGCCAGCATGCGTTTTCATGAATTCTTTGGTCTTTGTTCGGAACTTCGAAGACATGGGAAGTTATTGTCTTGACTATTAACCTGCAGCATATGTTTTCAAACTTTAGTTGTGTGTATCTAGTGTCTGCTGTTTATAATTTTAGTCTACAACTACAAAAGTTAGGTCATTTTGTAGTTGTACTATAATTATGTAATATATTATAAACCCAATTTAAAACGCTATTATTACTATTTTCGTGTGTATTCTAATAAGAATTACTGTTTATTAAAAAAAAAAAACTTTAGAATGAATTTGGCAGGTCTTAAACTTATAGAAAGTCTAGCACTTGGTATTTTTTTTTCTTCCATACAAATTGATGAAAGATTGAGATGAAAGCAATGAACAAGAATCTGAAGGTAAAAGACTTCTCCATTATGAAAAGAGAACTAAGAGAGTTAGTGAAACAAAAAGAGAAAAAATAAACAGATAAGTAAGAGAAAATTTGATGAAAAAGAGAGAATCAATCTCCGATTCATTGAATTTATTTATTTACATACAAAAGCTAGGCGTAACTGCTCATCTTTGTTACCATTTTTTATAACATATTATTAACTGCCCTAACAATCATAACTAACTTAAGGGTATGTTTGGTTGGGGTGAAAACAAGGAGGATGGAAAATAGGGAGAGGAAAATAGGGCGGAAAATGGCGTTTTCCATTGTTTGGTTTAGGAGAGAAAACAAGAGACAGAAAATGGGAAGAAAAATTTTCATTTTCCACTATTTGGTTTAGGAGAGAAAACAAGAGAAACAGAAAATGGGAAGGAAAATTTTCCCTCCGGGCCCACATTTTTTATCTTCCCAATTTAGGAGGAAAATGGGGAGGAAAAAGTGCTGAATGATGTACTTTACACAAATACCCTCACTTTATTCATCTTATTTAATGAGTGTAAATTTGCTGACCACATTTTTGCTGTCCACGTTTTTGTTGCCCAATTGGCTAGTTAAATTATTAGTGCAAGTTTTGATTTATTTAAATCAATGCAAGTTGATTTGCACAGTTGCCCAATTAAATTATTAGTGCAAGTTTTGATTTATAAGTTTTGCCCAGTTAAATTGCTTAGCTTATTCATCTCACTTACCCCTCACTTTATTCATCTTATTTAATGAGTGTAAATTTGTTGACCACGTTTTTGTTGCCCAATTGCCCAGTTAAATTATTAGTGCAAGTTTTGATTTATACAAGTTTTAGTGCAAGTTGATTTGCACAGTTGCCCAATTAAATTATTAGTGCAAGTTTTGATTTATAAGTTTTTCCCAGTTCATCTCACCTACCCCTCACTTTATTCATCTTATTTAATGAGTGTAAATTTGCTGACCACGTTTTTGCTGCCCACGTTTTTGTTGCCCAATTGCCTAGTTAAATTATTAGTGCAAGTTTTGATTTATACAAGTTTTAGTGCAAGTCGATTTGCCCAGTTAAATTATTAGTGCAAGTTTTGATTTATATAAATCAGTGCAAGTTGATTTGCCTAGTTGCCCAATTAATTATTAGTGCAAGTTTTGATTTATAAGTTTTGCCCAGTTAAATTGCTTAGCTTTTTTGTTGCCCACGTTATATTCACTAGTTGAATAGTAAATATAGGAATACCCTGGTTACAAAATCTTTTGCCCAGTTAAATTTATATGTACACTATTGTAATTTTTACATTATAATAATAAAAATAATAATATAAATTTATATATATGATGTGGTAAATTTTATATTATTTAATAAGTACAAATAAATTTATTTCTTACATATTATGTAACAAGGGTGTGGGGCCCGTGGGCCTGGTAGCCTCAGCCCATCTTGTAGTAGGCCCAAGGCTCATGCCGAGGAGGGATGACCATCCGAGGTTGATTTATGGAGGCACGTTTTTTTGGATCCACGCCGAGGACATCTTCGTCCTCGGCGTACTGAGGATAATTTTGGTGGGGGACAAGCCCAGAGCAAGTTGTCACCTCCACATTTAATGCACTCACCTAACTCCTCTGGCCGCATTAATGGGGAGGTAAGCCCTTGGCAGGGCAACGTTGATCAGGGTGAACCACTTGAGTATTGATTAGGCCTCTGATGGGACGGACGGTCAGAGGGAAGGCAAATGAATGATCAACAGATGGAAGAACAGGATAGGAGGAAGGGGACTATATAAGGAGAGCGAGCAAAGCAATAAGAAGAAGGGGGAAAAAGAGAAAAAGGACCCTCCTCGGACAGGTGCCGAGGAGCGACCCTTAACCAAAAAGTTGGGTTCATCCCCCTCCAACAGTGAGAGCTTCCCTGTGAACTGTTGTTAGTCTGTTAGAGTTTAGTTCTTCATCCCACTCTCTAGAATGCATTGTTTGGGTACCTTTAAAAATTGAGTCCCTACAATTGGCGCTGTCTGTGGGAAGAATTAGTGTACTAACAGGCGCAACGGACGATTGTTTTTAAGTTGTTAATTTATGAAAGGCTAGTAGCGATGTATCATACAAAAAAAAAAAAAAAAAATTGCAGAAAGATAAAGATTCAACAGAGAAGAAAAGAAACTTGATATTCTTTTATTAAATGAAAAGTACAGATTACAATCAGAGGCTCAGGCAGGCTTGTTTTAAAGCTATTTTTATTTTACAAGCTAATTCTACAATCAGAGGTCCAGGCGGACCTGATCTAGAATTAGCTAGAAGGAATGGGGCTGAGGCTAGCCCGCTTCAAGGCTACCCACAACTCCTTGGCCGGTGCGGCGGAGCTGGAACAAAGAGAGGAGCCTGCGCAGGGGCTCCGGGAGGCCCTTCCCCATGATATTCCCTTGATTCTCTCTAGTCCTCACGAGAGTTAGCCGTTAGAGACGGCAACACTCAGGCACCAACCGTGACGTGATCTTGCGCGTCTCCTTCGGTAGGGGTGCGCCTCGGGGAGGAGCGTTAGGTACTCCAAAGACATCCCTCCTGGACACCATGCAGGGCACTATCAGGGTTACGCCCAGGCTCTGCCGCGCCGGAAGTCTGGTGGGGGCTGCAGCCACGACGACTCTTGGCCCCATATCTCCCGACTCTGGTCACAATCCTGGCAGGTTTATTAAAGGGGCTCGGGAAGATGAAAGGACGTGTTTCTAGTTGTGGTGGAAAGTTCATGGAGTGTGGAGAAACGTTTCCCCCAGAAAGCCTTATATAGAGGATGAAAACTGGTGGGAATTGATCCACACAGAGTTCGAGAGGAGAATTATCAGCGGTATTAATCCTGACCAAATCCCAAGGGGACCATGGACCGCTAGATTTTTATCAATTCACGAGGATATTAATGAAGGCATGTCTCATGTATCGAACGTCAAGCGCGGAATGCGAACAGTCAAGGGACGCCTCGTAATTGAAGGGGATAGAAACTTGAGTTGAAGGCGAGGTCAATACCATATGTAAGATCAGAGTCCAAACCATCCCTACTCGGAGCACCGTATAGCTAACAGTTCGACCCGAAGAAGAACCGCTTACAGCAAAACAGTCCGAGGACATCATCATACCAAAAGTAAGACTCTCAGAGCCGAGGACAAACTCCTTGTTACAGAAAAATAAAAGTGATAGACAGAACCAAGACATTGCATGGTCCTCGGACTTAAGCCTATGGGAAAACTAATCACACCATTATATCTAGGTACTAGACAAAACCAAGGTATTGCATGGTCCAAGGACTTAAACCTATGGGGAAACTAAATACTTACAGAAAAATAGAAGTGATAGACAAAACCAAGGCATTGCATGGTCCTCGAACTCAAGCCTATGGGAAAACTAATCACACCATTATATCTAGGTACTAGGCAAAACCTAGATACTTACAGAAAAATAGAAGTGATAGACAGAACTAAGGCATTGCATGGTCCTCAGACTCAAACCTATGGGAAAACTAATCACACCATTATATCTGGGTATTAGACAGAACCAAGGTATTGCATAGTCCAAGGACTCAAATCTATAGGGAAACTAGATACTTACAGAAAAATAGAAGTGATAGACAGAACCAATGCATTACATGGTCCTCGGACTCAAGCCTATGGGAAAACTAATCACACCATTATATCTGGGTACTAGGCAGAACCTAGATACTTACAGAAAAATAGAAGTGATAGACAGAACCAAGGCATTGCATGGTCCTCAGACTCAAGCCTATAGGAAAACTAATCATACCATTATATCTGGGTACTAGACAGAACCAAGGTATTGCATAGTCCAAGGACTCAAACCTATGGGGAAACTAGATACTTACAGAAAAATAAAAGTGATAGACAGAACCAAGGCATTACATGGTCCTCGGACTCAAGCCTATGGGAAAACTAATCACACCATTATATCTGGGTACTAGGCAGAACCTAGATACTTACAGAAAAATAGAAGTGATAGACAGAACCAAGGCATTGCATGGTCCTCAGACTCAAGCCTATAGGAAAACTAATCACACCATTATATCTGGGTACTAGACAGAACCAAGGTATTGCATGGTCCAAGGACTCAAACATATGGGGAAACTAGATACTTACAGAAAAATAGAAGTGATAGACAGAACCAAGGCATTGCATGGTCCTCGGACTCAAGCCTATGGGAAAACTAATCACACCATTATATCTGGGTACTAGACAGAACCAAGGTATTGCATGGTCCAAGGACTCAAACCTATGGGGAAACTAGATACTTACAGAAAAATAGAAGTGATAGACAGAACTAAGGCGTTGCATGGTCCTCGGACTCAAGCCTATGGGAAAACTAATCACACCATTATATCTGGGTACTAGACAGAACCAAGGTATTGCATGGTCCAAGGACTCAAACCTATGGGGAAACTAGATACTTACAGAAAAATAGAAGTGATAGACAGAATCAAGGCATTGCATGGTCCTCGGACTCAAGCCTATGGGAAAACTAATCATACCATTATATCTGGGTACTAGACAGAACCAAGGTATTGCATGGTCCAAGGACTCAAACTTATGGGGAAACTAGATACTTGCAGAAAAATAGAAGTGATAGACAGAACCAAGGCATTGCATGGTCCTCGGACTCAAACTTATGGGAAAACTAATCACACCATTATATCTGGGTACCAGGCAGAACCAAGGTATTGCATGGTCCAAGGACTCAAACCTATGGGGAAACTAGATACTTGCAGAAAAATAGAAGTGATAGACAAACCAAGGCATTGCATGGTTCTCGGACTCAAGCCTATGGGAAAACTAATCACACCATTATATCTGGGTACTAGGCAGAACCAATGTATTGCATGGTCCAAGGACTCAAACCTATGGGGAAACTAGGTACTTACAGAAAAATAGAAGTGATAGACAGAACGAAGGCATTGCATGGTCATCGGACTCAAGCCTATGGGAAAACTAATCACACCATCATATCTGGGTACTAGGCAGAACCAAGGTATTGCATGGTCCAAGGACTCAAACCTATGGAGAAAATAACTATCTGCAGAAAAACCAATGCACTACTTAGAGTCAAGCTATAATACGGTCCTCAGATTTATATTTGAAGGATAACAGGTGGTCTCATGAGACTAACTCCAGAATAGAATACAAGAATTGAGCAAAATATGAGAGTAAGGCAAGTAAAAGAAAATATCAATAGTTGGAAGCAAAATATTGAGCATTCAGTTCAAACAGAAAATATACAGTTTCATTACAACGCCACCGAGGCAAGAAACAAAATAAAATGAAAAAGAAAGCAAATAGAAATGTCCTATGCCATATGCCAGTCTCCCCAACTCAGTAGGCAAATTGTCTTGATGAGCTGGCCAAAAGGTTTCGATCAACGCCTAAGGACCTTGTCTTGGAGGGACCGTGGGTATGGCCGGGGAGTCCGCAGGAGGTCTCACCACATCTTGGGGCATTTCCTGACTCTCGGTTCTAACTCCCCCCAACACTCTCTGGGGCTCAGCCTCCTCTGGGGGTTTGTCAGCTGAAGATGTGTCCTCGGCGGTCCTATTATGGCTCTCACTCGTCGCCGGTAATGCAGACCCCTCCTCGAGAGCAGCAGGGGCAGCCTCGCGAATTGCAATGGGGTAATATACCCTCTCCTCCCTCCTAAGGTCAGACGAGGCATCAACCCCTGCTTGGCTGAGTGCTTCATGCCAGGTCTCAGAACAGAAGTGCCTGCATACTGCAGGAACTTGAGCTTGAAGGGTGGCTTCAGTCTTAGCCACCCCCTCTGCGAAAGCCTCCTCCTCCGCCTGTTCTACAGAGCGCTCAGCGTCTATTCTTGCAAACACTGCCTCATCTTTAGCTCTCACAGCTTCGTCCCTGGCATACTCGGCAATATCTCTCTCGTTGACTGCCTCGGCCAACTTTTTCTTCAGGTCGGCAATATCCTCTTGGGCAGTTTGTAGGTGGCCCTCAACATCTTGCAAGCGCTTAGTCTGATCCTCAGCTTGCTTCCTAGTCACGGCTAAGTCAGAGGCAGCGTTGTCCCTGGCCTTTGTTATCTCCTCCAGATTCTCCGTCGCCTTTTTTAGGTCGGCCTCAGATCTCTTAAGAGTACTGGCATCTTTCAAAAACTTGTCACGCTTTTGCGCTAAGGCGCTGCTTTGGCCATCGACCTCTTCATCCAACCTAAAAAGGGCCTGGACAGCCTACCAATAAAAACAAGTAATTCCGTAAAGAGAAGGGAAGGTGCTAAGCAAAAAAATTCAAATAAAGTAAACAAGTACCAGGGGACCCACCATGCCTAGATATCTCTTAAGGTTAAGGGCAACCTCTAGCTCACTCATACTTCCTAGCTCGGCCATGTCAGTGGGAAGGAGAAGAGACTTCTCCAGGGCGTCGGCTACGAGAGCCCCCTTAACTCCTCAAGATTCCCGTATCGATGCGTCATCCATCAGGGGTTGATCATGGAGCATGGCAGCGGGTAGCCAGGCTTGGGTCCCAGACTGTTGGACGATCTCCTTACCTTTGCGTTGACCACCGAGCTTCAGTTGCTTCGGAGGCCTGTGGAGTCCACCCTCCTCGGGCGAGGAGTGGGACTTGCTTCCATCCACTAGGTCCTTACCCTTGGAAGATCTCTTCCTTTTTGGATCAGAAGACTCGGTCTGAGGGTCTGATACTGGAGGAGTAGAGGATGACCTGGTGTGCACAGACAAGGGCTGAGGCGGAGGTGTTGGAGGCTTGGGCTGCGACTCTTTTGGTGCACCCTTCTTGGAGCCGCCTTCAAGCAGGTCAAAAAGATTGGTCTGGGGATGCCTCTTTAAACCCATCTCGGCCTGAGTACCAACTCTTAGGGACTGAAGATCGGCTTCGGACAAATGAGGGTCCCTTAGATCACCAGAAGGATCCTCAGACTGATCAGCTAGGTTAAACACACTATATTCGTCCTCGGACAAGCTCAGTTCGACCACCTCCTCTGCCTTTTTAGGTTTCCCTTCCTCAGTCTCCGTTAATTGATGGGATGAGGAGGAACCTACTAGCTGAATGCCTTCAGGAATATGAGATCCTTCGGAAAATGCAAAACTGTCCTCCACCACGGTGATTTGCCTGAGCCGAGGATCACGAGCTCTAATGACGCGCTTTGGGACTGGGAACGACTTCTGGGCTGGGTCAAATCCGAGGATCTTATGAGCAGCTCTAACCTGGTTATCGGTTTCATTCAGGAAAAGTTTCGCCCTAAGAACGGCTTCCAAATCCTTCTTGTTGACCAGGTGGAAATGACGTGCGAAGGTGTGCGGATCTGTGGAAAGAAGAGCAAAACTCCTGTGATTAATCAATCAAAGCAGATATGTAACAATGAAAAATACTAAAACCTAGACCGTCTTATACTTTGGGCACCCTACTTGGCTCTCCCTCTACTGTCGGGCAGTGGAGACCGTTGTGCCATTCTCTCAACACAATGACGAAGTCTTGGGTCAACCCCTTATTAGAATCAGGAAGGCACTGGATAAGTCGAACCTTATCGTCCCTCATCTTCATATAGTACGTCTTACCCCTCAGGTGCTGAAGGTTGTAGCACCAGTTTACATCATGGTGAGTTAGTCTCAGCCCCATTTTCTCATTCAAGGTGTCTACACACCCTAGTATCCTAAATACATTCACGGCACACTAGGTGGGAGTTAGAGGAAAATGCCTAAGGTAACCGCTAGTTACTGGCCACATAGGGATTCTCATCCCTCCCTTTACGAAAGCGACTATGGGGATCACGACTTCACCCTCGTTTCTCTTAATATACCACTCCCCCTCCTCACAGTACCTCAAACTCACATTATTGGGTATCCCATAATCGACAATGAATTTCTTCATCACCTCGTCGAACTCAACCAACTTTTTAAACTTACCCATCCCCAACAATGACTAAAGGATCCGAAAGAAGGAAAGAAGGAGTAGAATCAAAGAAAATTTGGTATTACCGGGAGAAGAAGACTTACAGAAATATGAAGATCCTCCTCGGGCAGTGTGTAAGTTGAACCAGATTCAAAGTATACGCATCAATGGTCGTAAGCGCGAAAATGAGGAAACCAGGCGGTTCAAACGAGTACTTATACTCCCCCTTAGGTTCCCCAAGCGTAACTGCCTGCCCATAAAAGCAGGAGATCTCCACCGAACGATTACCATCACACCGTTGAAAGTGGGAAACGTGGAGCCGCAAAAATTTAATGCAGGCGCACACTGAGTCTCGAAACACCAAAACATACATCGGGCAGGCGAAAAGTCGCCAGCCCTAACGCGGGCCGAAGTGGGGCGATTCGTCTAGAGGGCCCATGGATATCAAAACCCTTCTCCCCATTCGAGGGAACGTTCAGCAGGATTTTGAGGGGCTATTGTGGGGCCTGTGGGCCTGGTAGCCTCAGCCCATCTTGTAGTAGGCCCATGGCCCATGCCGAGGAGGGATGACCATCCGAGGCTGATTTATGGAGGCATGCTTTTTTGGATCCACGCCGAGGACATCTTTGTCCTCGACGTACTGAGGATAATTTTGGTGAGGGACAAGCTCAGAGCAAGTTGTCACCTCCACACTTAATGCACTCACCTAACTCCTCCGGCCGCATTAATGGGGAGGTAACCCCTTGGCAAGACAACGTTGATCAGGGTGAACCACTTGAGTACTGATTAAGCCTCTGATGGGACGGACGGTCAGAGGGAAGGCAAATTGATGATCAACAGATAGAAGAACAGGATAGGAGGAAGGGGACTATATAAGGAGAGTGAACAAAGCAATAAGAAGAAGGGGAAAAAAGAGAAAAAGGATGCTCCTCGGACAGGTGCCGAGGAGCAACCCTTAACCAAAAAGTTAGGTTCATCCCCCTCCAACAGTGAGAGCTTCCCTGTGAACTGTTGTTAGTCTGTTAGAGTTTAGTTCTTCTTCCCACTCTCTAGAAATGTATTGTTTGGGTACCTTTAAAAATTGAGTCCTTACAAAGGGTATAATAGTCAATTTATATAAACTACATTTTCTATCCCCCACTTTTTTTTTTCAACCAAACAAAAGAGTTTTTCACCCTCTCACTTTTCCACCCCTCCAACCAAACACACGAGAGAAAATTAAATCTTTTCTATTTTTCCACTTTTGATAAGTCGTTTACTAAGGACTTTAACACAGATAGTGTCAGAGCCAGATTTTACTTTAGAAGACAAGATTAAAATAAAAGTAAGACAAAAATAATTCCAAAAATATTAATATAAATAAAAAATAATTAACGAAATTAAGCAAGACTTGGTCAACATAGAAAATATACTGTAACGTAAGCTATATATATATATATATATATATATATATTTTTGTATTTCCTGTTAGATTTAATATAATTATTTTTGTTGAATTGTACAATTTTTGTATTTTTAAATCATTTTTAAAATATAAATGTCGATTCCTTCTATTGTAGTTGTAGGGGGTGTTCACCTACAACCACACATTCCTGCTGAGCGTGTACAACTACTCATTTCTTTATTAACAAAAGGAAGACCATTTGGAAAAAGGAGGCTCTCTCTCTCTCTCTCTCTCTCTCTCTCTCTCTCTCTCTCTGTTCATCCAGTCTCTCTTTGCTTATCCGGCTACCTTTGTTCGTACAACTCTTTTTCACAATTTGAACTTATTCTTTCATGTTGTTCACTAACTTAGCCGTCAAAGCCTCCACAATCAACCCCAAAGTTGGTCATGGAGAGATGAGTTTCTCTTTGGTATTTCAAGTTCATAGGTCCACGGTCACAACTCAATCCAAGGAGGAACTTAGCGTCATCCAATGCGATGCCAATCCTTAGTTGTGCAGGACTAAGATTAGACATGGCAAAACGGGCGGGTCGGGTCGGGTTCAGGTCGGGTCAATCGGGTTACGGGTCAAACGGGTCACGGGTCAAAAACGGGTCACTTTAAGCGGGTCAAAATCGGGTTCGGGTCAATCGGGTTGCGGGTCGGGTCGGGTCGGGTCGGGTTGACCCGTATTTTTCACATGAATTTTTTTATTATTTAATTTTTATATAGAAAACAACATGTATCTATCATTTGGAAAGTTATGTAACAAATTATTTAATGTAAAATGCATTATTTTGAATTCACCACTTATATCAAGAATGAACTCAATTAAACTTATTAATACTTATTCAACAATTTTAAAATTATACAAATCCTAACATTACTATCTAAAACAAAATAACACAAAGATAAGTAAAACAAATACACAAGTTTTATTTCTGCACAATATCAACATTCCAAATATAAAACAAAATTACAAATGACTTATTGGATAACTCATTTGATAAAGAATAAAAATATATAAGAAATTTACAATCTTGAAAATTAATTTTATAATCTATTATCAGTTGTGGTTGACACTCTATTTCAATTTGAGATATACTTTAAAATTTGATTGCTTACTTATTCATACATGGTCTCTTTTATGAATATCATATTATTGTTAAGCAACACACACTCTAAAATATATCATAATTTATTTTGAAAAGCTGTTTATTTTGGACATAAATTATTAAAAAAATAGGTCTAAGTATTCATAATTTATGCTAATTTGATACTTTAGCTTCACTATTTTCACACTTGTGAATATTTCTTACATGTCTACAATTTTAAATCTATGTTTTTAGCTCTACTGTAACCAGATTATCTTGGCATGTACTTTACTATTTGATATCTAAAAATATTCACTCATTACAGAATGTTCAACCATTAATCTTTCAATTAATTTGCATATAGTTATGTAAATGTATTAATTGTTTCCTTAAAGTTCACAATAAACAATTAGACCAATATTGTCTTAGTTTTACTATTTTTTTTACCAAAAAAAAAAAGTTTTAAAAAAATGGTTCGGGTTCGGGTCGGGTCGCGGGTCGGGTCGGGTTGACCCGCAAAAAACACGGGTCGGGTCACGGGTCAACCCGTTTTTGCTTCGGGTCAAAAAAATCGGGTTCGGGTCGGGTATTTTTAGGGTCGGGTCGGGTCGGGTCAGAAAATTCTGACCCGTTTTGCCATGTCTAACTAAGATGGTGTCTAACTTCATCTGAGCTTTCCTTCAATTAATAAATTTATTATAGGAAGATCAATTCTAATTTGGACCCACTACAATAGATCTTTTTTTAAAATAAATATTAAAAAAACAACAATATATGTGGGTTCTAGTTAGCTCAACTAGTAAAGTCTCTAATGGTTGTATAAGAGATCTGAGGTTCAATCCTGCCTCCACCAAAAACTGATTGGTGTCTTGATCTAATAATAAAGAGTTATTATTAGGAGCGGACGCCATAGGTTAAAACTTTCAAAAAAAAAAAAAAAAACAATATATAAAATTTGGCACATTTAGTTGAGATGTTTGGATAGTATTCCATTTTATAACTATAAGGCTACGTATATAGTACAAATAATAATTTTTTTTTCCTTGACTATTGTAGGAGAGTTCAAAATATTATCAATAAAAAAAAAAAAAAAAGAATTAGATATGATGTTATTATTTTGCACACAAACAAACATACATACATATATACATTAAATAGCATTTAAATAAAAGGTGGGAAGAGGGTTAGGACGATGTCCCCCCACAAAACCCTGAACTTCTAGCTCAACCCCTAACATACTATAGTGCGACTTGTAGTTTAGAGCATTAGCATCCGAGAATGCAACAAAAAAAAAAAAAAAAAAAAAAAAAAGCTATTTTGCATCCTCAAACACTACTTTATCTATTTTACCAATTCATTTTACAACTCACCTTACATCACAGTTTTTATTTTTACATACCACCCAATAAAATAATATAAACTATCTAATAAAATAGTAAAAAGTATTATTCTCTTTTTTTTCCCGCTCACTTTTTCTCTTCACACACAACTAGGTGTGTGTGAAGAGAAAAAAAAAATTATTTTAATATATGTAACCTTACTATTCATAGGTTGAAAAAAAAATTATTTTAATGTGTTACAAACCCAGATAAAGTGGGTTTTGGAAGGTTTAGGTTGTAAAATAACAACTAGGGGGTGTTTACACCCCCAATGCTAGTGCTCTTATAAAAGATTGTAACCCACGGCAACTGGTAGCTTGCAAAAAAGATGCCTAGCTCATCATATAATGGGATCAAGCTAGTTGTAGATCATCTCATAACTTGTTAATTACACATCCCCCTCTTAAATGAAGATGGAAGAAATAAGCCCTAAGTTTGGATTGATGATCAAGAAATTGTGGAAAAGGAAGTGCCTTGGTGAAGATATCGGGAAGCTAATCAGAGATTGAGATTAAACAAACTTGAAAATATTTCATAAGTACTCTTTTGGGAACAAATATTTCCTAAGTGCTCTTTGTAATTAACATGTATTAAATATAAATATACTTAATTTCTTGATATTTTATTTCTCTTGTATCTCAAAAGAAAAAAAAAAAGAGTAGATGTTTAATCATAATCAATTTTTTAATTATTTTGAGGAAAAATAAAGGCATGACATAAAATTGATTTGGATAACATGATTGCCACATGTTTAATAGTTCCAAGACGATAGCAATCAAAGAAAAAACCGTTCCAAGACTTTGAATTTTCCTAGTATTTGGAAATTCCAAACATTAATAACGAAAGACTTGGTGAAAGGTAAATAGGATTAAAGTCTTCTAATGATGTCACGGTTGAAAGACTCTGGCATATTAATGGCTTAAAAAGAGTGGTGATATTATTTTCTCCAATACAATTTTAATAGATAATGTTATTAATTAAAATTTGGGTAAATTGTAAATTACATCCCTAAAGTTTGGAGGTGTTTAGATTTTACACCCTATAGATAATGTTATTAATTAAACTTTGGGTAAATTGCAAATTGCATCCCTAAAGTTTGGAAGTGTTTGGATTTTACACCCTAAAGTTTTAAAATTCAAATTTTACCCCTTGAAGTTTAGGGTGTTTAGATTTTACACCCTTATATTTCAAAATTTGGATTTTATCATCTAAAATTTAGGAGTGTTTTGATTTTACACCCTAAAATTATGAAAATTTAGAGTGTAAAATTCAGATACCTCCAAACTTTAAAAAGTAAAATCCAAACACCCCTAAAATATAGGAAAAAAATCCAAATTCTGAAATATCAAGGTGTAAAATCCAAATACCCCCAAACATTAGAGAATAAAATCCAAATTCTAAAACTTCATGGTGTAAAATCTAATCACTCCCAAATTTTAGGGTGTAATTTGCAATTTACCATTAAACTTTTCTCAAGTGTTATTCTCGATGACTCTATGCCTTCCCCCTAAGCCCCTTCCAACAATTAGTTATTAGGTTTTACAAATTACACCATCTAATTTTGTTTAAAATTCAATTTGGCCTTCTAATTTCACTTTTGTTGTAGTATTAGTGATTTTTTTTTTTTTTGGGCATTAAATTATCCAAAAAAAAAAAAAATTCTACTATTATTTGGGAAAAAAAACTACATAAACCAAAAACCCAGACGTAGTTGGTGAGGCATCCTGTTGCGGCTGTGCAGTTATTTGCAGTACGTCACTACCAGTAGTGGTAGTAGAAGATCAGCATTCCCCACTTCTCCAACCCTTTCTCTTCCGAACTTCTTCTCCAAGTACTTATCGAAATTACAGTTTTTTAAAACTATTACTACTTTTTATTTTCGATAAATAACCTTTCGAATTTCATGACTATGGGTTCCTTTTTTTGTTACAAATACTATGTGATATTCACTGCTTGGCTCTAGTTTAAACCTTATCATTGTGAAATTAGATTTGCGTAATACTTAATAATCTTAAAATATGAATGAACGGATACTGCTATTTGGCTATGTTGGAAGAAACGACTGTTCTCTTTGCTTATTGTCTTCTGCTATGATTCAACCTGTGGGGTCAAAATACAGATAAGGTAAATGAGCGTCAAAGTTTATTTGTAAATTAGGGGGGAAATGATTTACAAGGGGAGAGCTATACTAGAAACCAGGT
Organism: Quercus variabilis; assembly: GCA_030445155.1. NCBI lineage: Eukaryota > Viridiplantae > Streptophyta > Magnoliopsida > Fagales > Fagaceae > Quercus > Quercus variabilis. The sequence goes on along the minus strand of CP129448.1, from coordinate 71,727,928 downwards.
AAATAGAACTATAATAGTCACAACTGAAACTGAAAAGGAAAATGAACAAGCTCTTTCTATTCTCTCCAGATGGACTGAGGTGGATGCAGTAATAACGCCAGAAATTTTATTCAGAGGGGCCAAACTTTATATAATAAAAAAATCTTAAGTTAAAAACTGTAATATAGATATCAAATAACAAATCACTATCTTATCGAATCAAAACTAATTAACAAATATACGCTAAATACTAAAGATGCAAGATGTAAACCTCATATAATATACAAGAAAAAAATCTTGTATACGTCTAGCATATAAGAATTATGTATGGCTGAAATGTGAGCCCCACATATATTTTCTCCATATACTGTCATAAAAAACAAAATAGAAAATTGTAACAAGCTCTAGCGAGTCTAGTCTCAACATATAAAATAATAGAAAATTTAAGTTTTCAAAACATTAAAATGCAAGTTATACTACAATACAATACACGTTTATTAAAACATTATACCATTTTAGTCATTTTTCAGTTTGGGTTTCCCATATACTCAAGGAACAAAAGAAACTTGCACTCTTAAACACAGAGAGAGAGAGAGAGAGAGAGAGAGAGAGAGAGCAATTCGGGGTGGCAAACCAGAGAGTTGTGGGGGCCAACTATCAAGGACTCCAAGCTTTAAAGACTATGATGACGTAAAGGATTTTTTTTTCCCTAATGAGATTTGGGGTTTATTTTTTTGGTAAACAGCAAAGATATATATTAAAAGGCTGGTTTGAGATGGGATGGCTCTTTAAATCAAAAAAATAATCAATAACATCAAAGTATATCGTCTCATACGTTTGTTTGTTTGTTTGTTTGGTTTTTTTTTTTTTTTTTTTTTTTTTTTTGAGATTGTTGGTTTGGGAATTCTAGAAGTTGTTAAAAATGGATTTATTATTTGAATTTGGAGGGGGTACAGGCTCAGGAATGGGCCAAATGTTTTGTTTTTCTCTTTGTATTATTATTTGTTTTTTATTTTTTTGGCCTTTTTGAATCAATTATATAATTTTAAGGAATTCAAGTTTTTAGAGAGAATTAAAAAAAAAAAAGAATAGTATTTTCTCTCTCTCTCTCTCTCTCTCAAAATCCTAGGGGGCCAGTAGAATATTTATAGCATATTTACAAATAATATAGCATTTTATTTTCATCTTTAATGGAAATTTTAAAAACTTAGGGCTGGCCCTTCCCTCGCTCCACCAGTGGGTGGATGATTACAAAATTGGATAACATTGCACTTTTTCATCTCTGTCTCTCTCTCTCTCTCTCTCTCTCTCTCAAAAACAAAACCATTCCTTTCTTAAATGGGGAGGGTCATATTTATACTGGTAATGCCTTCCTCTCAATTAAGAAGAAGGGGGGGGGGGGGGGGGGATTGTGTGGTGGAGATTGGAAGATACTTGTTCCGTCAAGGGTCTCTTCAACCTTTTAGGGGAATGAGTGAGCTATTGGGTGAGGAGCACTATTCAAGAGGTCATTCAGTAATCAATGCATCCTTTGGTAGGTGGGGAAAATTATTAGGTAGTCCTGAAGTACCATAAATGTATAGTCCCTCCTTTCACATGAATAGTGAGTCCCACAATGAATTTAATTAGTAGGACCCACCATCATGTGAGAGGAGGGAGTACGCATTTATGGTACTCCGAGAGTACACAATAATTTTCCGGTAGGTGGGTACATTCATTTAAAGTAATTGTTTGCGAGATCTAGGTGCTACTTTCCCTAATTCATCGATTGTACTATTTGTGAGACTTTAGTTCTTCCACGATTTGTTCGTACTTCGTACCCTCGACGCTACCTTCCCTAATTAGTCGATTGTACTATCTGTGAGACTTTAGATATCCATTAGTTCTTCCACGGTTTGTTTGTACCCTCAGTCGTAAGCCAAGATCATGATATTCCTCGGCCATGTGCCAATCTAGAACAAGGATTAATTTTAGGTTGTGCTCTGTGGCCTAATGAGAGCTTTGACTTCATCCTTTCCCAACGCTCAGCTAGCCTTTATCGTAACTATCCTAGGCTAGACATAGGCCTCTCCTTTATTCCATTCCCACAGGCATTGGGATTATGGGAATTTTGGAAATAGTCCAACATCACTCCAACCCCTTACACTACCAAAAGAATTTTTTTTTTAACGAAAACACATTATTACTCATTAGTCAATGTAAAATAGCATAAGGGGTCGATTTTACACATTCAACTCTGTAGACATCTCATTTTGTACCCGTTAATAACCTTTGGTCTCCAACCCAATGATGAGCTTGACATACATTAACCAACGGTAATTAAATAGTTTTCAATAGTTCGGAGGTAATCATAACTCAAAAGTGCTCAAATTTCTTTGAAAATGATGCTGAAAAATGACATTTTCTCACAATTTTGAACATACCTTTTTATCTACAAATAATATTTGCGTGAGGTTTGTTTCATTAGAAATTAGACATCCTCTGTTTCAATTTGAATATAATTTTTGCATAATTTAGATTTAAAATAAGTGAATTATGACCATTTTAAGTCAAGTCAGCAGTGTAGTCGAATTTAGGGTTCTGCGTGCTTATGTTTGTAAGCATGCACACATATACTCGACCATGCAAGTGCATGGTGCATTCTAGAACCTCAGAAATTCGAAAACCCTAGTTTACACATATAAATACTCACCTTATGTCTCTAATCCAAACCCTAGCAAGAGAGAGTTTATTTTTTGCCTCCATGTTTTTTAAAACCCTAGTTCAACTTTCTAAACACCCACGCAACCACCTAAGCACTTTTTTTATAGACTCAAAACCTCTTTTTAGTGATCTCTTAAGGCAAAAACTTGTTTTCAAAGTTATTTTCTAAATCTTTTTCAAAACTAATGTTTTTCTTGAGTTGTAATTATCTTGTTCTATCGTTTTCTTTAATTCTCTTGTTTTATCAATATAATCTCAGTATTGTAGGCACTGAGGGGTCAGTTAAATAACCTTAAACTTGTGATCCTAAGCAAGGTGAGTATTCTTTCCATAAACTCCTTCTTTGCTTAATATGATTCACATGAGTTCTCGATATAGTTTCTTTAAATTGTTATATTTGATTTGTTTGATATATATATATATATATATATATATATATATGTATTAATCTGATTTTGGGTTGATTATAATCTATTTTGTAGTTTTTGTTTTATTATTTTAGTTTTATGTAAGTTTGACACGATTGTCTATTTGACATTAGTTTAATTTACTAGTTGATTTATTTAATGGTTATTTGTTTATGTCGATGCTTTGTTTTATTTAGGGTTTCAAACATGTTCATTTGATTTATGTGTTAATCTTCTGTAATTGTTTTGATCTGTAAAAATGTGATTTTATGCAATTTCTATATTAACGATGCATGTGCAAGGTTTCGACCATGTATACGCATAGTTGAGTATATGTACGCACTCCAAACCCATATTAGGGCAAATTTCTTGTTTTTATTTAATGATTGTTTTTGACATGTTGTTTGATTCTGTTTGACTTTGTTTTAGGTTAATTAATTATGTTTAATTGTTTTCAATTAATGTTTGTTTTAGTCATTTTGCCATAATATTTTTTATTCGATATCTTTCCTTGCATGTTTGTTTTGATGTTAGTTTTTCTTTTTAATATAATCTATTTAATTGTCGTTTTATTTTATTTTTTTCTTTATGTGTTATAATGTAATCTTTGACATATTGTGTGCGTTATTTTATTAAGTGCATGATGTATGTTTAGGGTTAGGGTTAGAGATTTTGGCTCTTTTAATAGTTTCTTTATCTAAATATGGTCTATCAACATATAATGGAGGCTAGCCCACAAGCCAGGCGGTCTTAGGTACCTAACACCTTCCTAAGCCGTACCCAAACTCTAAACCTATAATTTGGTATGTAGGCCTATGTATGTAAGCGGCCCAAAAGGCCCAATTTGGTTCATAGACCTAAACCAAGTGGCGACTCCTAAATCTCCACCTCCCTTCCATTCAGCTGAGGCGTACTTCCCATGGGGGACATAAACCACACGTGAGTAGTGCGAGACGGTGCGCTCTTAGACTCTAAAAATCACTTATATTAGTTAAGCTAAAATTGTGAAAGTTTGGATTGTTGATACTTGCTATAGTATAAGGCTATTGTAGCTATGTAAATAGATAAAGAAATAATAAAAAATAAGAGAGAGAATTATAATTGATTTGGGACAATAATAAAAAAAATTAATAAAGAAATAATATTCTAATGAAATGTAGTGTAAAATAGATAATTTATTGTGGAGTGTTTTGAAAAGTTATTGTGTAAAATAGAAAAAGTATGTTCTTATACTAAAATAAATAGAAATTTTTTCATAAGCTGATGTGAATGCTCTAGTCCCTAAAGTTTACCTAATGAGTGCTATTGGTCCATAAAGTTTCAAATGAGCACTATTGATCCATGAAATTTAAAAAATGAGCTTTGTTGGTCTCTTCGTTAACTTCCATTTGTTTTCTTGCCTATTGCAAATTTTTTATTTTATTAAAAAAATACACGTAAGCATCAACTCACAATCTGAATTATCAAACTATTTTTACAAATTAGACTTATTGCAATCCCTAAAAAACCCAAATTCGAACTAGAACCTCCAGACTAGCCTCCACAAAAATATCAACTATGAAGCCACAACCACCATAAACTTAATCGCAAAATCTGAATCTCATTATCGAATTCCACAACTCCTGACAAAAGCCACATCATCCCCATGATGATCCTCTACAAGCAACATAAAAAATTCAGATCTATGGCTTCAAAAGCCCTGAAATTCTCCTTAGCTTCATTGTTACCGAATAATGGATCTACTTCATCATTTAGACCCATAGCATTAATAAAAAATTGTAAAATAGTTTTTAAAGTTGTAGAATAGTTTGTAATTGTAGCATTACTTAAAAAGAAAAAAAAAAAAAGTGCTACGTCAACAACATTTTTACAATACTTTTACAACAAATCTTAGGTGGTAAGTTGTTACTAGTTTTAATTTAAAGTCACCATCACAATTATTTTTTTGCCCACTAATAACAACTTTCTACTTAGAAATTGTTGTGAAAATATCATGAACAATACATTTCCATAAAATAAAAATAAAAAATGCCACATTACTTAAAAATTGACATATCATTATTTCATTAAATACTTGGGAAAGAAAAGTAACGGAAGTTAACAGAGGAACAAATAACATTCATTTTTTAAAAGTTTAGAGACCAACTAGCCTCATCACATGCGTAAAGCGCATGCTATGAGGCTTTTTTTTTTTTTTTTTTTAGTGCCATAATAAAAATTTTAAAATTTTTTAAAAAAATTTAAAAAGTATGCAGAATGACTGAATTTTTGAACAGAGTTTCCCTTATCAAATGACCAAGAACATTACAAAAATTTATCAAAAGTAAAACTTTTACACTTTGCATTGATTTTTTTTTTTTGACAAACGAGGATATCTAACTATTCCCTCGAGTGTATGCAGTCCTCCCATCCCACACACACTAGGTCATTACAAGAAGGAATCTCATAGGAGTTATCCCAAAATGTTGGTGAGAGAAATATCGTAACGCCTTAGGAACCACTAAGATAACCCCTTAAGGCTTACACTCTACATTCTAACAAATGAGACCTGGGTGTTTTGGTATTCACGCAAGTACCACTTGATATGGTTGAACCTTTTGCTATTGAAGAGATGTGTTGGATGCATTGGCTTGGTGAAAGTCTCTCAATAGTCATACCTCCTCCTCTAATAATTGAGAAAGTTGGTTTTGAATGCCGTCATAGATGAAAAGGTTGAGGGTGTTCCATATGTAACGGTGTGAAAGCTTTTGGAGCATATTTTTGGTTAGAGAAAAAAAGTCATCTACCATTTTTTTGGCAATGAACAAATTACAAACTAACAGAATTGAACATAATAAATTTGCAAACAAAAATTAATGAAAAGACCTTTAGATGAATTATGGAATGTAGCATCTAGTTAAACAAATCACCCAAAATTCTAAGAACCCTTGCTTTTCTCTCACATTTTTGGAGAAACATTAGGAAAGAACAATAGACCAATTTCATTATCAATTTGTTGAAACCAAAAAAAGTAGAGATAGAGAGAAAGAGCCTACCCAATTGATCTTATATTAAGGTTCAAATCCAAAAAAAAAAAAATCAGTGATTTAATGTAAAGAAAATCACTAAAAAATGAAACTACATAGTTTTAAAGTCATTAACGAAACATTTTTGGCGGAGGCTAACAGGGGGACTGAATTAAATAAAATTGAAACTAAGAGGACTAAATTAAACCAAAGCAAAGTTAGAAGATATGATTGAATTTTAAATAAAGTTAGAAAGTGTAATTTGTAATTTAGCCCTTTTTTTTCCCTCTTTCAATAATACAATAGTTGGAGTTTCAAAAAAAAAAAAAAAATTCAATAGTTGGGATGGACGGATTTAAACCTTAAAGATCTTCATTCTTGGTAGAAAGCGTTAGATTGTGTCAAATTGTCAATTGAACTGTGAGACTTTTGGTCTATTATAAGATCAATCATGTCTCATGTGCAGTAGAGTGGGATCATTGCACATGGGTCATATAGTGCCCCATGAGTCATGAAACAAAATTTTCCTGATTGTATTAAAGCTTGGGCTAATGAATTCGGTGACCGTTTTTCAAGTCCAATGTCCCTCTCTATGGCCAAAAAGTTGTTTCAGCCCAAAAAGGAAAAGGTCTCCTATTTTCCTTTTGGGGCCCATTAACATTATGCACTTTCAAATTTCAAAATGGCAACGGTCATCTATTCCAAATAACTCATATTCCTACGTTTAAATACAGTTGAAAACTAAAAATACTGTAGTAAAATAATTTTTAAATGTGTAAATAATATCGTGGAACTTATTTTTAATGAAAAAGTTATTAAAAAATGATATTTATGGGTCCATAAACAGTGCACGAATGCACTGTTCACAGTGGAAAAGTCAGCCTTTGGGGTTGAAAAAAAAAAAGAAAAAAACAGAAACGCATTTTCATCAAAACGCAGACGCTAAACGCCAAATCCAAATGGCCTCGAAATCAACGGCATCCCAAAAGCAAGTAACCAATACTTTCCCTTTTTACTCTCCCTCTCTGTAGAGATTCAAAAGTATTTGAGTTCTTTCTTTCTCTCTCTTGTATTTTTCTATCTTTCTTTTTTCAAAAACCCAACTCAACTCTTTTATCGCTCTCATTCAAAAACACAGTCATAAAATACATATTTAAGTTTTTACAACAATGGAGGAGGATGGTAATCAATGGCATGACCTACTTCTTCTCACCGACATTTCTTGGCAAAACTAAAGCTCCAGTTCTCACTCTCACTCTCACTGTAAGTTCTTTCAATTTCACTTTTCTCTCTCCTCACAAATCTTTTCATGCACATTCTCTCACTTCTTAATCTCCCTCTATTTCATTTCTTTACAGACAATTCGCCTCCTTTGCCCAGCTATTATATGCAAACTTCTACTATGGCTGATCAAGATCCATATGAGGGTAAGAGCATCAGCAGCGGGCCTCCTATATGCCAAATGCAAGGCACAATTGGCATTCAAGCCCAAATACTGATTAGCAACGGGAAGGCCATATGCTAAAAGGCTAAATATTTTTGAGATATAGCTACAGTACCATCTCAAATGTAAGATGGTACTGTAGCTAAATGATATAATTTTTTTTTTTTTTAATACTTGAGGCGTTTTTAACCCTGGAATTTCTCTCTCCACTCTCATTTTTTCTGTTCTTTTCTCTCTCTTCCTTCTCTCTTTCTCATCTGCTCTCTTTAGACCCAAGACTCTCTTCGATGCTCCTCTCTCTCCGATAAGTTAGATGCTTCATGGGCATCGTGGAGATCGGCGTGAGGTGAGATCAGATTCGTGTAGATCGGCGTGGAGATCGGATTTGTGGAGATTGACGTGAGGTGAGATCGGATTCGTGGAGATCGGCGTGAGGTGAGATTGGATTCATGGGCATCGGCGTGGAGATCGGACTCATGGGCATTGGAGGTGAGATTAGATTCGTGGGGTTTGGGTTGCCACTTTTATGATTTGTGAGGTGAGATCCGAATTGTCAGTTTTGTGATTTGTGGCTTGCTGGGTTTTGGTATGGTGGGTGGGTCTCAGGTGGTGTGGTTGTGGGTTTCGTGGGTTTCAGATGGGTGTGGCCGTGGGTTTTGGTGGGTCTCAGGTGAGGTTTCATGGGTTGCAGATGGGTGTGGTCGTGGGTCTCAGGTGCGTTTGGAACGGGTCACAAAGGGTTCATGGTGGTTGAGATTTTGTGGGTTTTTTGCCATCGGTGGTGGTGGCTGGCAGTGGCTAGTTGCAAGTTGCTGGGGTTGGTACTCTTTGCCGGGTTTGGTTGCAAGTTGCTAGGGATGTGGGTTTTTTTTTTTTTTTGGTTGGTGGTTCTGATTTGCAGAATGTGGTTTTTGGTGATTTTGGCAGGACGTTGGAAATAAATAATAAAGAAAGATTAAAAAAATAATATTTTAATAAAATGGTAAAAATAATAGAGTTTTGAGTTGTTGAGATATTCTAAAATAGTATGCTATAACTGATAAAGTAAGTTTTTAGGATGATAAAATAAGATGAGATAGGAAAACCGGAGGTGGATACTCTAATGTGGCTAAGATCTTTGTACTTATTTGACTCATTTTTCTTTGCTTTCTCTGCAAAACCATGCTTTAGAATTGTTAGTAAGATCCCTTTTCTATGCTGTTTTATTTGTATTACCATTCTTACCCTTTACCTCCTTTTGTACAGTAGCGACATTGTCCCCTTTCCTCCCCACACTCTTCAAAGTTTTAGAATTCTGAGTTGCTCCCGCCGTCGAAGTACTATTTGTGTTAGATGGTATAGATTTATTTACAACCCTGCTCTCACTCCTACTTCCCGGCTTACTCACCCTTGAAGTTTCTAACTTCTCTGCCTTCTCCAATACCTCTCCAAGTGATTCGATCACCTTATTCCTCTCCTCAACAACCCCCAACTTTCCATCACCATCATCAGAATCCCCATTGATTCTTGATGGTTCCCAAGTAGACCCCGACGACATCAAAACCGGCTTAGGAGTGGGCTTACGTAGAAAACCAACATCACTATCATCACTTTTACCTCCTCTATAGGTGTTACTTTGTTCAGAAACCAAGTCAGTTGCTGCTGTGGCAGAATATTTACACACAGACAATGACACACAATGCCACCTCTTCTTCTTAACCCAGTTCCCTTTTGACAAACAACCTCTCCTCACCAATGAGTAGTGTGACCTTTCAGAAGCCAAACTTCCAAAACTGGCCATAGAAGCCAGAGAAACCGTTGTTCCTTGCATACTTCCTACTATTATTAACATGGGGGTCTATGAAAAATAGTCCCCAACAACAACCTGAATTCAATCCTTTCTAATTCCTTATGTCATATCCTCCACCCTCTACAAATCCCAGGTGGTCAATTAGCTGAAAAGTTGGTGTTTTCAGTTCAGAAACAAATAGAACAAACAAAATTCAAGCTACCCAGAAATGAAATTGCCCCAAACAAACTATATATTTAAATATAAATGACGACACCCAATAATTTAAAAAAGAAAAAAAACAGTATTGGTATCTTACCTCTCCCGGAAAGTAGTGATTTTTTTTTGGTGAGAGTTGATGCAAGACCGTTCTGGGAATCCTATGGTTTTAGATACAATATTGTCTGTGTGAAGAAAGGCAAGTGAGGAATGAAATTTGGGTACATGTGGATATGGAGAGTTAAGGGGATAATATTATGGTGTGGGAAAGAAGAAGCTAAATTGGGTTGAGAGGGAATATATGTGAAAATCTGTGTGGCTGCTTCTCTGCCTATCAATGTGTAAAGTCATGCGATGATAAGGCTGTGCCTTGTTTTGTTTCTAATTTCTAGGGAGAATGGGTAGAATAACTATAGAAAGGATTTCTATATAGTTAGTTAGGCAATGCTTGAAACAATAAGGAAAAGTAGACATCTCGAGTTTTACAAAATCGAGATCCATTAAAATCTCGAGTTTTAGAAACTTGAGTTCCATGCAAAAAATTTTTTAGTTTTATCGCCCCTATAGTGGCGTTTTTAAGTCCTATAGTGACGTTTTAAAGACCTATAACGGCGTTTTCTTGCAAATTTTTTTTTAAAAGTATACAATACCAGGTTCAGGGAGTCCTATAGTGGCGTTTTTATGACCTATACTGACGTTTTAAAGCCCTATAGCGGCGTTTTTCTGCTAAATTTTTTTATAACTCCATTTTTAAGCCCTATAGTGACGTTTTTAAGCCCTATAGCGGCGTTTTCTGAACTCGAGTTTTTAAAACTCGATTTTTACTTGGATTTTTTTAACAAATCAAGCCTTAAAATCTTGATTTTTATATTGGAACTCGAGTTTTAAACACTCGAGATGCTAGTTTTCAATATTCTTCTCCAACGTGACAACTAACTAAATTTTTTAATATTTATTGTTATTTAGAAAAAAAATTCCTAATTTCTATGGTCCATGCCTTTGCGGTTTTTCTTTTTTCTCCTTTTTTTTTTTTTTTTTTTTACTTGTAATATAAAGGTTATTGACGTAACCAGTTTTCCACCATTAGATCAAGGTGATTGATTACAGCCATTGATCTAAGGGAACTAGCAATAGTCCACTTCAACAGTCAAATTCGTGTATTTTTTTTTTTTTTTCTCTCTAATTTATTTATTAAAAAAAAAAATTGACCTTTTTGTTGTTGTTTGAGTAGGCGGTGGAACACGGATGTTTGTTTTGCTGTCTTATGTTATCTCTTCGGTGCCTCCTCCTGAATTGGGATGGGAATTGGATTTAGTGTAAGTGATATTCATTCCAATTTGAAGTAAGAAGTACATAATAAATGTGAGAGGAGGGAACATTATATTACAATATTCAATAATTACTCCCGAAATCAGGGGTGGCGCTATTCTGTATTGAGGGGGTTCAACCTCAAAAAAAAATAAAAAAAATAAAATTATATATATAAAATATTTTTTTTTGTTAGTTTAATCCACTAATTTATTTTGAAAAATATTTTTGTACACCTTGACTTAAATTTTGCACACCCTTATTACAAGTATTTCCAACTCTAAGAATAAAAAGTCAATACTTGTGAATTGTAAGTATCACTCTTTTTTATAAATTTATATTATATGTGTCAATGTGTCTAATATTAATTGTGCGCATTACTTTTTATTGTAATACTATTTGTGTGAATTATGATGTGTGTGGACATTTGTGTGTACAATATAAATATAATATAAATTTATATAATTTAATAATTAGGAAATAGAGATGGTTTGTTATATGTGTGTATATTGTTATCATGTTATAATAACTTTTTGCTATAAAGTTAGTAAAATTTAAGAAAAAAATTGTAAGTTAGTGATCATCCAAGCATTTCACTATATGAATGAGTGTGGTTGCATTAATAATTAATACGAAGCTAATCAGTTTAGTTTAGTCATTTAGTTTAAAATATTTTATAAAAACAATAATAGATAATAACAACTACATAAAAAAAAATGTTAGATAAACTTAACAAAATAAAATAGTCATAGCCTTATAGCTACCCACATTAGTAATAGATACTCATAATGAACTATCATATAATAATTTAAAATTTGAAAACTTGTAAAAGAAAATTGTAAAACTTTTTATATTATTATTATTTTTTTCTGATAATTCGATATATTTAAGTTCTTTTTTTATTAAAAATTTTTAATGACCTCCATAAACAAAATTTCTGGAGCTTCCATTGCCTGAAACAAAGAACTAGTTAGATGTTTACACTTTAAAGTAAACTTGTGTTGGTTTGGTGTGTTTAAATGTTTTTGTAAGTGTCTGTTTGACATGATTAATTTTACTAACTTATTTTAATATTTAACTTATTTTTGCTATTATTTATGGGTTTTAATGCACCTTTTGATACTATTCATGAATCTCACTATACTATTTTAACTAATTTTACCTTTGTTTACAATACTTCAGGAAAAAAATTACAATTTTAGCAAAATAAACTGATCATAAACTGACCCTAATGATATATGCTTATTGTGTGTACATTACTGTACAATGAAAGTAAGTTTGTAAGGATGGTGGGTTGGATGTGTTTAGGCCCAAAGAGGTAGTCGGGTTGTTTTGGGCCAATGGTACTCAAACAGATTTGGGCCAGCCAAGTATTGAAGAATCAACTCCCAACGTTTATGCCGGCTTTGAGTGCCAAGGAACAACGTTGGCAGTGTAACAGCCATACAGTTTTGCATAAGTTCATGGTGAGTGAGACTGCTAAACTACTAGTTCGGAGTAGTTAAGAACAGCTTTCAGAATCTGTACACGTAGGTACATACAGATATACAGTATAGATCTCTCATCTCTGTCTCTATCTATTTGGTATATTTTCATGCATGAATGAATGAAGCTTTTGGTTGTGAACCAGCGCGCTTTCACAGTAATGGCATCACCGCTGAGGCTGAGATCAATAGCCCGCAAGGCTTGTTTGCGTTGTTATTCATCTTCTGCTCTGAAATGGGAAGGTGGGGTTTCCATGGTGCAAGGAGCTTCCAGAGGAATTGGCCTTGAATTTGTGAGCTTTCTTTACTTCCTCTTTCCTATTCTTCTTTATTGGAGTTCAACATTTCTCTTTAAAAATTTACTTAGAATTTTAACATCTCAAGTAAAATGTTAAATTTTGATGGCATTCTATTAATGTTGCATCCTGCCAATGCTAATCAAAGCAAAGGAGGAAAATTAAAGCTTCTTCCTAATTTAGAGTTAATTTCAGTCAACAACTATTATGTGTGTGCATGTTTTGTGATACTGATGTCCAACTCCAATTACCAAAATTAAAGTCAAGGGTTAAGTTCAAGATATAATTTTTTTTTTTTAATTTTTATAATTTGATAGTTACAATAGGGGGGATTTGAAACCAGGAGGTGTCATTTTAGCTACAAGGCTCTTGGCTAATTAGGGATTCGTTTTGTCAAAATTGCCAGTTGTCCTACTGCCAACATGTGGGATTTTTTACTTTTTAAATGGGAGGTAGAGAGGGGAATATTTGATCTTGATACTTCTTAATCTGATAATAATGATAAATTAATAGTTATCCCAAAAGTTTAGGCTGTTAGGAAATATGAGTTTAATCACTTAATCATTGTTTTAAAACTTTTTAAAAACATGGTCTTAGGACTTAGAGTTAGGACCCCTAAATCCTAATTGCATTGGCATTGCAAGTTGCAGCAAACTCAATACCAAGGGCCCTGCAAAGTGCCATTTATCTCACCAAAGAGAAGTATCATCCCTATTTCCAATCCAGTGCTTAAGAAAAGGCCTAGTTGTATCCTTTAAAGTTTAAACCCCAGAACTTTCTTTCAGCACTAAGAGCATTGAAAAGGTTAAGGAGACATTCCTGAAGCTAATTACATCTCAAAACATAGGTTTTTAATCCAAGCAACCCACGAATATCCAAATAGAGCGAATAAGGAGAATATTATATTTCTCATTACTAAGGCTTTTTTCCAATCACCATTTTTTCTAAAACCTAAACCATCCTCCTTGTTTTGATAATTATAAATAAATAAATCCAACTAAGCTTAGCGCCAAAAGCTTTTTCTGAAGCTCCCTGCCACAAGAAAGCACAGAAGTTTTAGTCAATAGCCTTTACGACCTTTGGGGGAAGAATGAACTTTTTGAGTAGTGTTGTGTTTAATATTTTGTGCTTAGATTTTTATGCATTGGTGTATTGATTTAAATATATTCGAAAGTAATGATTTTAAGAGGAGGCTTTACTTGTCAAGTAGTGGAAATTTTCACCTGTCAAGATGTGGAAAAAAATTGTCTTGTTCACAAATTTCCTTCTTGTCCTTTTTGGCCTACTCCAATGTAGGTGGTCAATCCACAGTCATTGTCTTTGTTACTCTGGTATAAACCTTGAAGCATGTTCTGAGCTCTGGTTTAGTGTGCTTTGGTTGTTTTCTCGTTCTGCCAATAAGTCTGCTGCAAAATTGCTGGTCATGATTAGACAAGTGTTAGATGTCTTTTGGAGGCCACCATTAAGGGTGTATAGGTATAACAGTTGCTAAGTGATTCTTTAATTTTTCAGATGAATAAAAAATCTTCCACTGTGTAATTTTTTATGGCTCCCTCATGAGTTTATGGAGTAGTAGTTACTAAATTTAATTTTCAAGTTGTTTTTACAAAGGGAGATAAGTTGTTTAAGGGTGCCAAAGTTGAATGTCTTCAGTTACTGATTATTATCCTCCTGGCTCTTTGATGATCTTATGAGCTTGTACTTTTAGCATTTCTAATTTCTACTGTGTTGCATCCTCGCTCTCTTTTTTGTCAGATACTGCTTCATTTTGAGTGTAAAGAGTCTGAAATTAATGGAGCATCAGAACCGTTGTCAATATTTATTAAATTAGATATCTGGGTATTTCAGTTGCATTGTTTCTGCCATAATCTGTAGATGCTTATGCTCTGGTCCAGTACTTCTATTCCTGAATTAAGTGAATTCCTCTGGTGCGACAAGGTCACAGAAATCTCATTTTGTTTTTAGAGTTTGTTTGCATTAAATTGAGATTGACTCTACTGAACCATTAAGAGATAGGAATTGAATCAATGAAGCATTAATTCAAGTAAATCCTTGTAATAATGTGACTTATTTTCTACCTCATATAGGGTAAGCAGCTGCTGGAGAAGAATGAGAAAGGGCATGTTGTTGCTACTTGCCGTAATCCTGATGCAGCATCAGGGCTTCTACATCTGAAAAATAGATTTGCTGAAAGACTTAGCATTCTACCATTGGATCTGACCATTGAAAGTACCATAGAGGTTATGTGACCACTTACTCAAAGGGAAAACTTTTCATTTTGACCTTTCCAAGATGATTTTTGTACTTTTTCAGTTTGGTAGCTTTCAACTATTTAAATCTATTAACCTTGATTCAGTAGACTGATGCAATCAATAATTTTTCTTTTCCTACAATCATTATTTTTCAATGATATTGGTTTTGCACTTTTGAGATTACTTGGAAAATTCTTAGGCCTTCGGTAGAAATGCAAAGTAAGTGTAGAAAAATTGGAGGTCTATTGATATAGGTGTTGAAAGGTTGTTTAGTTTAGTTTTGTCCCAAAAAAAAAAAAAAAAAAAAAAAAAGAAAAGGAAGAAAGAGAGGAGAGAAGGTTGTTGTAAGATTTGCAACTTTTGCTTCTTTTTTTTTTTTTTTTTGGGTCTTGTCAATGATATAGTACATTAATAGTTCAGATTATAGAATTCCCAGTTATAGACAACAAATTTTAGTATTTTTTATTTACCCTGATATTATGTCACATTTCAGGCATCTGCAAAGTCTATTAGAGAGAGATTTGGTTCTTTGAACCTTCTTATTAATGCATCTGGAATTCTCTCAATACCTGATGTGTTGCAACCAGGTACAGCTTGTTTCATTGTTTGAAGCATGATTTGCAGACTAGTAGTGGCTTTGACATATGCAACAAAATTTCTAGTTGTGAACTGAAACTAAGATATTTTGTTACATTATTTTCATTTTTCTATTAAAGCCCGGCAGTCAATCATATTCTTCTATTTGCAGTACAGAAACAACATTGACCAAAGTAGAGAAATCATCTTTGCTTCTTGCATATGAGATTAATGCTGTTGGTCCGATTATGGTGATCAAGGTATGCTCATTAAAAAATTTCATTTTATTACTGTGTTTGATGTTGAATAAAAAGGTTTTAGTAGACCAATGCCTGCATCCTGTTAGGTGTGTTTGTTTCATTAAGTTGGAACAAAATCTCTAAAGAATATTTTTTGAGTGATATTCAATGAGATGAAAATGTAGTCCATCATTTGCTTGTTTCTGTCCATAATGGGAAAATACAACCCATGAACCCGTACAGGATCAAACTGTGGACCTTGCCCTCACATTGTGGGATTGGAAAGACATCTAGATCTAGCATGAAGAGATGCATATAAATCAACTAATCTCATGTTAATTGTCACTATTGCTCTCCGCAGATAATATCTGGATGCAGAAGCTGCTTCTTAATTAACTGCATTCCCCAATAAACAGTGTAATTGTTTTTGCAATAAGCCAGTTATTGGAATGTTTCTATTGGAAGTTTTGATTGCAATTGGGCTTGTTTAACTACTATTTTGTTTAAGCTTCTTTGAGACTGTATAGCTTATAGTATAACTAAAAACTGCGGTGTGTGATTTGTACTAGCAGCATATGTGGCCGCTCCTAAAGGTTGGCAGAGTCTCTGGGACTGAAAGGGATGTCGCGGTTGTGGCCAATTTGAGTGCCAGGGTGGGATCCATTGGAGACAATCACCTTGGGGGTCGGCACTCCTACCGATCTTCAAAGACGGCACTTAATCAGTGTATGAATTCTTCCTTGAAGTCTTAACATGGATTTTCTAGTTCAAACACTGCAAAATTAAATTCGACTTTTAAAAGAAAAAAAATAAAGGAGTTGATCCTTGACCACTTTGGTTTAAAGCTGCAATATGAATTAACAGAAGAGATCATTTCTTGAGCACTTCTCTATGAACATTACCTCAAGTAGTTGGTATTTTCAGATCTGAAGCATCCTTTTCAATGGTTCTAGTTGAAACTTGAGATAAGAGCCTTATTTTTTTATGTTGTTTTCTATAGCTGTTTAAAAAGTTGCACCAACAGGGCTACTGTCATATGTTTCATCCACATATCCCCATTCTTTTATTCAGATAATTGTTTTGATACATATGCCCTATTTAAGACATGTCATTGAACATGTTGGGTATTGTTGTATTGGTAAGTTCAATTGCAAACATGTATCAATAACCACATTGTCAAAAGAGACAAAAACAAATAAATAGTGGTTCTGACTGATGAACTATTATATTCTTTTCAACTGATGCTTGCAGTGACAAAAACTGTGTCAGTGGAGTTTGCACGAAAAAAGGATCCTATTATATGCATGTTGTTGCACCCAGGCACAGTGGACACTGATCTTTCTAGGCCGTTTCAAAGAAACGTTCCAGAAGGCAAACTATTCACCAAAGAGTTCTCAGTTCAGAAGCTCTTAGGCATCATCAACAATGCAAAGAGACATGACAATGGCAAGTTTTATGCCTGGGATGGCCAGCAAATTCCTTGGTGATTGGTCATATTCATTATAAGCATGCAATATTAAATAATTATATTTGAGTTTGAAATTTTTGGTCATTAATCTCAATCTTTTTTTTATAAATTTATCTTATCTGTTAATAAATTAAGAGAACTATTGACTATTCAATTTCTCACCTTGTGCCTCCATTGGTTCTCTGTTTTCTACTCTGATGTAATTGCTTTCAGAAAGTAATGGCACTTTCTTGTTGTTTTCAAAATGTGTGCAAAAAAATTCAGTCTTATGGTTTTTTGGGTAAACCTTACTTACTGATGATACCAATCACATTGGTGGCACAAATGAATCAGCTTATAGACTAGAAACTTTAACTTAATAGAATATTCGTATATCAGAATTTTATTCAATTATTGGATTTTTTTGGTTAAAATTTTCACTCGGTAAGGATTTGGTTATTCAACTTTGATTGTTGTCATTGTCCATGTTATATTGTTCCCAGCTTGGTGGACTCATTTTTCTTGTTAATTGAAAATAAATCTGTTATATAGCTGTGAAGCACATTTACAGATGATTTTTGGTTTCTGTTGGGCAATTTCTGTCACTACTAAAACATTATTGAGCTAGTAATGATGGCCCTCTCTCTCCCCCATTACATGGACACGTGTTATTCATTTGATTTTTAAGTGTAACGAGTCTTACATCTAAACAAAAAAAAAGGATAAAATTAGAGGATTCGATGAAAAGAGATCTTATCCCGTTGAAATATTCTCTTCATATTACCTATCAAAAACAATATATTTTCTTCATATGGAAAATTTCAATTATTTGAGTTGATCCTAGACCTAAGTAAAGGGCCAATAACCTTATGGCTCATGTTAAGTCACTTATGAAAGGGTCCATTTATTCATATATAACGTGACAGAAAATTGGTTTCTTACCTATAAGAAAAAGGTCTCATTTTGCAACTTGTTCTCAAACAAAGGAAAAAAGATAACCTAAGATGACGACAACCCTTAGGGTATGGTTTTGGAACACTTTTATAAACTCAAAAGATGTTCATTTTTCAAGCTCCCACTGAAAATTAGGAAACACAAAATCAACAATTAGGATCCTCTAGAACCTTTATATGTTATAAATAATATAAGATTTTACAAAAAGAACATCAAAAGAGAAATTGTGGAAGAAGAAAGCTATATTATTTACCCGTTACTCCTTTTCAAACGAATACATCTACATATATAGCAAAAGTCGTATGAAAGAAGTCAAACTAAAACAAGATAAGAAATAATCACCTAGTACATGCATACTTGTCTAGCTATCATGAAAATTTGAAATAAGAAGAAAATAAGGACATTAGGTGTCCCCACAATATATATATATATATATATATATATATATATATATATATATATATATATATATATTAACTTTTATATTTTGTTGTGTAGCATGAGCTGGTGATATAAGATATCCTTTTACTATTTGCAAAAATCTTTGAAAGTTCAAAATGTGTATAAAACACTCTTGAACGTTTAGACCAAAAATTATAAAATATCAATTCAAGCTTATAATCAAACAATTAATGTGTGGAACATGAGCATAAGCCAATCACAAAATTGATAACTAATCTATGCCAAATATAAACACATCCACAGTAGTAAATATAAGACAAAGATAAAGGGAAGGAAGATGCAAACACACAGACAACACACGATGTGTTATCGAAGAGAAAATCGAAGTCCTCGATGTAAAACCTTTCTGCTGCCCTCCAAGTGGTCAAATAATCCACTAAAGAATGTAGTTGGGATAAATGAACAGCAGAAGACCCTCCAAGCCTAATCTACCCAAGTACCTAAGCCCTCCAAGCCTAATCTACCCAAGTACATAAGCCCTCCAAGCTTCTTGCTCCAATGAGGTTACGCAGAACCTATTTCTTCTTTAACTTTCTGGATTTTGCTACTAGACCATAGCATCAACCAATGTAGATTGGTTCCTTCCAAATTGCTTCCCTTAGCACCAAATGAACCTTCTCACAGACGTAGGTATGGTGAGATAAGGATTTGGTCAATGACCTCTCAAGGGTATGACAATGGAGAGGAAGAGAGTAGAAGAATTTGTAGAGTCTCTAAGATAAAGATTGGGGACGCGGCAATCTTGTTTTTCTCTAGGGTTTCTCTCACAAAATTCTCTCTGGAAACTCTCTACATTTAGTGGGTATAAGAGTCTATATAAAGTGGTGTGTGTTTAGAATACGAAGAGACAGTTTTTGCCAAACAGGGTTGATTGGCAGCTTAAGCTTGCGGCTTGTCCAAGTCGCAAGTTCAAGTCATGACGTAACAGCCTGGCTAGCCTGGGACTTTTGTCCTGTAGTGCGATAGCTGGTGCGAACCTTCAGCTCCCCATGTGTGCATCTCACGTTCCTGCAGTTGGCGGCTTGCCAGTCACGAGTTAGCCGCGAATCCTAGTTGCGAAACCCTGTTTTCTTGCACATATTTGAGCTTTTTTTCACCTCTTCTCAAACATTACCCTTACAATAATCCCACCTAAATACAGGGTTACTAAGTGCTAAATTACGAGCAAATTGGTATGGAATAAAGTCAACAAGATGGTTGATAAATTTCAACCTTACAATCTCCCCCTTTGGCTATTCCGTGACAAAACCCTAAAACAAACTCTAGACTTAACACGTGAGTTGGGAACAGTTGGAAAACTCACTCACACCTAACTCTAGAATCTGCGGAGTTTTAGAACCATATGAACAAGTAACTCCTGAAACATAACAATACAATAAGTTCATTGTATGCAGAAAACTTGTAAAGCAAATGGAATAAGCACAATGCGATCAAGCACAATGGAATAAAGCAATAAATCATGGCAAAACCAAAATATGCAATCACTATAACCAAGTGATCATAATGCTCATTCACACTTGAAATGAACATTCGGACATTCAAGATGACAAATACAAGGCAAATCATTTGAATGACCAACACTCAACCAATGCACAATACTTAAAGTATGTGCATCTAGGAAAAATCCTACACGGGCACAAGAGTGACAATACTTAAAAATGAATGCATAGCATTAGGTTAGAAGTACTGATTTAACAAAGTATAAAGGCTACATAAAGCATGGCACAAACCACAAAAGCCTACAAGTGTGCATAATCAAACCCTTAAAGCTTACATAAGCAACATGGGTACAAAATGTTTAAATAAAAACCTTAAAACCTACAAAGGTAGCAGGTACAAACCAACACTAAAAGAACGATGTGCTAAAAGCATACAAAGTGAATACTGAAATATAATATGATAGAAGCTAAAGATAGACAAAAGCAATAAACAAAAGCCTATTAGCTGAAATCTCCCCTTTTCGTTGAGCTCCCCTTGCCAACAGCATCTCCCCTTTTTTGTCATGGAATAGCTAGACTTCATCATCTTCTAGCTTTCTCTGAATTTGATCCAATTGAGCTTGAATAGAAGTGAACTTTGTATCCCACCGAATGTTGAGATGGTGCAAGATGGATGTAAGTCCTAACATCTTTGTACTCAGCTCATTGACAAATGCTACAATGGAATTTAGCTTCTCGTTGGTGGGGAAAGAGCTGGAATGCAAACCACTACGAGACTCTGAAGCTTCTGTTTTGATTCCTTTCTTGCTATGGCCAATGCTAACATTGAACGTACGCATGTTGATTAGACATGGTTTTAGGCAGGAAAATTCATTTTCAGAGGGATAGATCCCTTTCAGCTTCAGAATCCTTGAAATGAGACAACAAAAAGGAATGCAGATCCTTGACTCTGTTCGTAGAACAGTTTTGCGAAGGATATGAAATATATGGGCACATATATCAATCTCAACATCAAAAATCAAATCATGAAGGAACAGTGCACGTCCGAGGTTCATATACTCTGTGTTGGATAAGGGATACAGGTTGTGAAACATAACAATCGTAAGCACCCTCAATTTTGGAGGAAGAGATGAAACACTGACTGAGTTCCCATTTGAGGAAAATTTCAGATCTTCTCCAAGAACATCTTTAAGTAATTCCTCATCTAGATGTAGATCATCATAAACTGGTGAAACCCCAAGTATTGGCCGGTTGATGTGCAGAATCTCTGCTAAGTATGTAGGAGAGACCGGGAAACTTTTTCATCTAACCTAGCACTTAAGTTTGTCTCCATCGACAATTGCATTGACATAAAACTCTTTTACCAGATTTTCATATGCATCATCAAGGTCGGAGAGGAGATAATTCCAATCCTTGTGGGCAAACCATTGAGGAATGTTGGTGTTAAAAAGAGAATGTTGGTCAAATACTCTTTCAATCAGTGGTGTAGCCTTTTTGAAGTAATTTTCATAAATCTGAAAAGCAGCATACGATCGGAACTTGTTCGGATTGAACACACCGGATGGGAAACGAGTCCTTTTTGGTGTAAGGGAGAAATCATCAATTTCAATGACAGGTTCCTTCCCTTTGCTGCTACCTCCTTTCATAGCTGATCTCTTGAATGGAGACATTTTGACATTGCAATATGATTTAACACACATATGAGACACTGGACAAGATACCAAACATTATTAGCAAAGTGTTAGTTTCACACTATGGATACCGAAGAAAACCCTAAACTCTTGAGGTTTAGGTTCAAATCATGACAATGGGAATGAGTATACACCCAAGAACCAAATTAGGTACACAAGATAGAGAAAAACAGTGTATATACCATCACAAACAGACATTATAACCAGTAAATCAGAAACCCATGTTCAAACATGATAAATCACAAACCACAATAAATCTCCACAAAACAAGAAAAGATGCCCAGAGCAGTAGGTATAAAGGAAAAGAAAGAAAACCCATACCTTTTTTATGAAGATTTGAGAAGAAACGATGCAGAGATGGATGATTTTCAAAGAAATACTCGGAGTGTTTGTGAGAGTGAAATGGGGAAGACAATGAATAGTCACAATAAGGACAAGGGAAAAAAAAAACTAAAACCATTTTAAAATTGTCTTCAAAATGCAAAACACGCGTTTTTCGCGACTGGATCAAGTCTCTAGTAAGTCACCAGGGTAAGTCGCGAAATACTATGAAGCAAGATTCTTGAAAAATCTTCTAAGTGTTTTTCACGACTAGAAGATATACCCGTGAAGGAGTCACGAGTTGAGCCGTGAAAATCTCTGTGTATTCCTCATGACTGGACCTTCCACCCGTGAACAAGTCACCACACTAAGTCGCGAAAAATGCAAAAACACAAATTTTGAAAAAATTTCTAAGTCTTTTTCGCAACTGGGATGCTGACCCACCAGTGACCTGCGAAAACTCTCAGAGTGAGCTTCACGACTGGAGCATGCGACAGGACTAACCCGCGACTTAGTCGCCAAAACAGGGCAACACTGTTTTTGAAATTTTTGACTATTTTGTAAAAACAAAACACTTTCCAAAAACAAACTAAAACACTCAAAAATCTTTTTATGTTTGATCAACACAGATTGAGCTCGTGAAAACACATCTAATCAAGTACAATCATACAAATGAATATGGCATTCATTGAACATAGACTTGTGTATTGTGTGTAGATATCAAAAATGAGATAGTCCTTAGTCTAATGTAAAAATTCAATGATCAATTCAATCAAGGCATACACAACTAGCACTAGATAATGTGACATATCTCAATTATAGAAACATGCATATATGACCTTCCACAAGCACTTAATAACAATTCTTTGAAGCTTTTCATTTGACTCCATATTCAACATATCATTTGCATTTTTTTAGCAAAGAAAATCTCTTTTTGAGATAGATGCTTGAAAATTTTGATATTTCAATCGATGAGTTAGCCTTTGGCTTTTTGGGCATCAAACACTTTATTTTGGTCGCTTTCCCTTTTTCCTAGTCGAATACTAGTATGTGCGACAGACTTTTGCAGCTCTATATCTCTTTTCATTTGGAGATTTACATTTAGAGAGCTCTTTTAAGCATAAAAATAAAAAGTGGGAAGATATATAGGCATGAGTCTATGCATGTCTCAAGCTCAACAAAACCATTCACTAATTATTCATGACAAGGTTGAAGATCTATTTACAACAATCACATAGATTTCAGAATTTCTTCCACAATGATATGAGTGCATGAGAGACAAGCTAAACTCGTTAAATGTATAAAGCCATTAGTACAAAGGTACAAGGCAAAACATGCTTTGAAACAAACTCAACAAAGTCGATCAAACTTTTTGGATTTTCTACTTTTTATGTGTTTTGGGATTTTTGACACAAAAGTAGTAAAAGATTGATCAAAACAACACAACAAACAAAATGTAAAAACATTTGAAACAAAGACAGTCACACAAAAAAAAAAAGGCATAAATGAACTTTTAGTCCCTATGTTTTGGCTTTTTTCCATTTTAGTCCCTGCATTTTATTTTTTCCACTTTTAGTCCTTAAAACCAATTTATGCGTTCCATTTTGGTCCTTTTCGTCAATCAACCGATGAAAATTGCTAAGGTGGCAGCCGAAAGAATTAAAATATTATAAAAAATGCCACATCACCCTGACATGTCAGCATCTATTTTTTTTTTTTTTTGGTAAATAATTTGTAAATTTTAACTAAATAAAAAAAGAAAATTTAAAAATACAAACTCAAATTTAAAAAACAAGAACACAAGAACAGAGACCCAGAAAATTAGACCCAACAACATGAATTCAAAATTAAACCCATTGAATCAACTTTCTTTCCCACTTAAAATCAAATCAATAATGCAATAAAATTTGAGAAGAGAACAAAGACCAATGTTGAAAGACCCATGCTGAAAACCTATCAATTTTTCTGGTTCTTCCCCAAAGATTCATAGCCAAAATCATAAAATCAAAGAAACCCAAAAATCTCAAACACTCAAAAACCCAGAAACCCAAAAACTCAAGGGATTAAGTGTGAAACCCTCCACTGCCACCACCATGAAGCTGCAGATGCACTGATACCCACAACAAAAATTCAAAGCAGAACCAAAACTTACATCCAATTTGAGAGAGACCCAAAGACCCAGTGCCACTAAATCGCCACCCACATCAGTAGCAACCTCCCTAAACCCACAGTGAACCCATCCCCACAAACAACACAGCAATCCTCCACCGCCGCCACCATGAATCTTGCATCAATACCCACAACAAAAATTCAAAGAAAAACCAAAACCCACATCCAATCTGAGAGAGAGAATCTAAGTGAGAGAGAGAGGATCAGAATGAGAGAGAGAGAGAGAGAATCCACCATCGCCGCTGCTCCAAAACACCACGCTGTCGCCGCCGATCTCCAAAACACCACCATGAATCTTGCATCAATGCCCACAACAAAAATTCAAAGAAAAGCCAAAATCCACATCCAATCTAAGAGAGAGAATCAAAGTGAGAGAGAGAGGATCGGAATGAGAGAAAGAGAGAGAATCCACCATCGCCGCCGCTCCAAACCACCACGTCGTCGCTGCCGATCTCCAAAACACCATGCTGTTGTCGCCGATCTTCCAGTCCATGCTGCCGATTTCGATCTCCAGTCCACGCCGATCTGAGAGAGACACTGAATCAGATAGAGGGGAGAGAGAAAGGAAGATGAGAAATGAAAGAGAGGAGTCACCATGTGATTCAAAGAAGAGAGAGAAAGAAGTGATATTTTAATTGAATTTGTGTGATTGAATTCGTGTGATTGGTCTGATTTTCTGTGTCTATGTTCTTGTGTTCTTGTTTTTTAAATTTGAGTTTGTATTTTTAAATTTTCTTTTTTTATTTAGTTAAAATTTACAAATTATTTACCAAAAAAAAAAAAAAAGATGCTGACGTGTCAAGGTGATATGGCATTTTTTATAATATTTTAATTCTTCCGGCTGCCACCTCAGTAATTTCCGTCAGTTGATTGATGGAAAGGACCAAAATGGAAAGTGTAAATTAGTTTTAGGGACTAAAAGTGGAAAAAAATAAAATGTAGGGACTAAAATGGAAAAAATCCAAAACATAGGGACTAAAAGTGCATTTACGCCAAAAAAAAAATCCAGACAAACATAAGACACACAAAACAACCTAGAACACAATAAAATATCATGGAAGATTGAGTTTAAGGAATGATATTGACACCAATTGTCTTACGTAAGGATTCAAACCTTGGGCTATCAAGAGGTTTGGTGAATATGTCTGCCTTTTGATTGTCAGTATTGATGAATTCTAGATATACTATCTTGTCCTCTACTAAGTCCCGAATGAAGTGATAGTGGATCTCGATATGCTTTGATTTGAAGTGCTGAACTGGATTCTTTGACAAGTTTATGGCACTGGTGTTATTACAGAACACACACATAATGTCTTGAGAGATTCCATAGTCATGCAATAACTTTCTCATCCATAACAATTGGGCACAACAACTTCCTGCTGCAATGTATTCAGCTTCAGCCGTTGACAGGGATACTGAATTTTGCTTTTTACTCATCCATGACACTAAGTTATTTCCAAGATAGAAGCACCCACCAGAAGTACTTTTTATATCATCAATGCATCCTGCCCAATTAGCATCTGAATATCCCGCCAAACACTCATTCGAATCTTTTGTATACCAAATCCCATAGTCAGATGTGCCATTTACATAGCGGATGATTCGCTTAACTGCTGTTAAGTGGGATTCTTTTGGAGCAGCTTGAAACCGTGCACATACCCCGACATTGAATGCAATATCTGGCCTACTTGCTGTGAGATAGAGAAGACTGTCAATCATACTTCGATAAAGTGTTGGATCAACGTCAACACTGGCTGCATCAATGCTTAACTTAGCCGAGGAACTCATGGGAGTAGAGGTATGTTTCTTAGAGTCCAGACCAAATCTTTTGACAAGATTTTTGGCATACTTCTCTTGAGAAATAAATATTCCATCTCTCCGTTGTTTCACTTAAAGCCCTAGGAAGTAGTTTAACTCTCCCACCATGCTCATTTCAAATTCCCTTTTCATTTCTTCAGAGAACTCGTGAGCTAGTTGATCAATTGTGGATCCAAATACAATATCATCCACGTACACTTGAGCTACAAGGAGGGATTTCTCATCTCTTTTAACAAACAATGTTCGATCTGCTTGACCTCTTATGAACCCACGATCCAATAGATAAGTAATGAGACGATCATACCATGCTTTTGGTGCCTGCTTCAACCCATACAAAGCTTTCTTCAATCTTAGTACATGACCCGAAAAGTGAGGATCTTCAAACCCTTTTGGTTGTTCAACAAAGACTTCCTCATTTAGAAAGCCGTTTAAGAATGCACTCTTTACATCCATTTGATACAACTTGAAATCCATGATGCATGCTATGGATAAGGGAATTCGAATGGACTCTAGTCTTGCTATCGGAGCAAACAATTCATCAAAATCTATGTTTTCCACCTGAGTATACCATTGAGCTACCAATCTAGACTTATTTCGGATAATTTCACCATCTTCATCTGTTTTGTTCTTAAATATCCACTTAGTGCTGATCACATGTGTATCTTCAGGCCTTGGAACCAATTCTCACACATCATTTCTAACAAATTGGTGTAACTCCTGGTGCATAGACTCTACCCAATTCTCATCTTTCAGTGCTTCTTCTACCTTTTTAGGTTCAAATTGAGTAAGATAGCAGTTGTATGTTACATGGTTAGCAGTGTACTTTGGCCATTTTCTTAGACAAAGTCCCTCGTTCACATCCCCAATAATATTACTTGATGGGTGATTAAGAGTCACTCTTGATGAAGGTTTCTTGGAAGTTGAGAGTTCCTCATTACGAGAAATTGGGGTTTGAACTTCTGGAGGAGTGAGTGGACTTAAGACTTCTTGTGTTCATCTAGTCCCTCTTCTTGATATAGGAGGTGTGGACTCCTTTTCAGGTGTTACTTTCTCAACATCATCACTTAGAGGCATATCATCATCATCCTCATTCTCTTTGAGTTTGAGCCCCTTTCCATCATCCTCAATTTTCTTTTCAGATATGGTGTTGTCTATGACCACATTGATTGACTCCATTACCGTCTTAGTACGCTTGTTGTACATTCTATAAGCTCAGCTATTTGTTGAGTAACCCAAGAATATTCCTTCATCACTCATAGCATCAAATTTTCCCGGATTTTTCCTGTCATTTAAAATGTAGCATATGCTCCTAAATACTCTGAAATACTTCACCTTGGGTTTCTTTTCTCTCCATATTTCATATGATGTCTTCTTTGTCCCTGCTCGGAAATAGATTCTGTTACAAATGTGATAAGATGTGTTTACAGCTTCAACCCAGAACCTTTGAGGTATGTTTTTGTTGAGTAGCATGACTCTTGCCATCTCTTGGATTACCCGGTTCTTTCTTTCAACCACCCCATTTTGTTGTGGAGTCTTTGGAGCTAAAAATTCCTTCTTGATACCATGCTTTTCACAAAACGCTTCAAATTTAGCATTCTCGAATTCCTTCCCATGATCACTTCTGATTTTGACTATGGGAGCTCTTTTTTCATTCTGCAGTATCTTGCACAATCTTTGCATTTTATCACATGCTTCGGACTTTTCTCTAAAGAATTCCACCCAAGAGTACCTTGAGAAATCATCAACTATCACCATAATGTATCTCTTTTCTCCTAGGCTTTCAGTTCTTGTAAGCCCCATTAGATCAATGTGAAGAAGCTCTAAACACCATGAGGTAGCAATCACATTCACCTTGTGATGGTTTGCTTTTGTTTGTTTCCCCATTTGACATGCTCCACATATAGTCTTCTCCACCTTTCCAAACTTTGGGAGTCCTTCAACTGCCTCAAGTTTAGAGACTTTACATACTTGTTTGAAGTTTGCATGTCCAAACCTATGATATCAAAGTTTCAGCATATCAACACGAGCACTTCTACACGAAATAGGTGCCATAGGAACTACACCATAGCAATTATTGGTAGTCCTATTTCTCTCCAAGACTTGAGTCCCTTTTTCATCAATGATTATGCACCCCTTCTTTGAGAATTGGACAAGAAAGTTTTCATCACATATCTGAGTGATACTTAAGAGATTTGCCTTCAATCCTTTGATGTATAACACTTCTTTCAGTAAAGGTAATCCCGGTATTTCAACCGTCCCTTTCCCGAAAACTTGAGCATGACTCCCATCACCAAAAGTCACATAATCACATGCTTTCTCTTTAAGAGTCTTAAACAGTGATTTATTTCTTGTCATATGACGAAAACATCCACTGTCAAGGTACCATAAGCAAGAGTTAAATACCTTTAATGAGGTGTGCACAAATATACAAGCATGAGACAAGCATTCTTGACCATCAAACAAAAATTCCTTTTTATTTTCCATGTTTTTTCCAGATTGAATTTTCTTTTTCAGATTATCAACCTTTTCACACAATGTTCTATTTCTTCTTTTGTATTTCTCAATCAAAGAGTTAGACTCACATAAACTATTGTGTAGAGTGTGGTTCTTATTTTCAAAGTATTTCAGCATGTGAATGAACATCCTAGCATGTTTCCTAGATTTAATTAACTCTAAGAGTTCATTTTTAGAATATCCTTCAGACATACTCATAGAGTCATTATCACAAACACCTACACCATAATTCTACATGGCCCTTTTTACAATTGCATCCATAGCCAGGGGGTCTAGGATCGCACTCAGGTAATCAAATCACAAAGAGTGCACCTGCTCTGATACCAATTGAAAGTTCAAAATGTGTATAAAACACCCTTGAACATTTAGACCCCAAATTATAAAATATTAATTAAAGCTTATAATCAACAATTAATGTGTGGAACATGAGGATAAGCCAATCACAGAATTAATAACTAATCTATGCCAAATATAAACACATCCACAACAGTAAATATAAGGCAAAGATAAAGGGAAGGAAGATGCAAACATACGGACAACACACGATGTGTTATCGAAGAGGAAACCGAAGTTTTCGGTGTAAAACCTCTCCACTGCTTTCTAAGCGGTCAAATAATCCACTAAAGAATGTAGTTGGGATACATGAACAGCAGAAGACTCTCCAAGCCTAATCTACCCAAGTACCTTAGCCCTCCAAGCTTCTTGCTCCATCGAGGTTACGCCGAACCTATTTCTTTTTTAGCTTCCTAGATTCCGCTACTAGACCATAGCATCAACCAATGTAGGTTGATTCCTTCCAAACTGCTTCCCTTAGCACCAAATGAACCTTCTCACAGACGTAGGTGTGGTGAGATAAGAATTTGGTCAATGACCTCTCAAGGGTATGACAATGGAGAGGAAGAGAGTAGAGGAATTTGTAGAGTCTCTAAGGTAAAGATTGGGGATGAGACAATTTTATTTTTCTCTAGGGTTTCTCTCACAAAATTCTCTCTGGAAGCTCTCTACATTTAGTGGGTATAAGGGTCTATATATAGTGGTGTGTGTTTGGAATACGAAGAGACAGTTTTTGCTAAACATGGCTGATTGGCGGCTTAACCTCGCGGCTTGTCCAAGTCACGACGTAACGGCCTGACTAGCCTAGGACTTTTGTCCTATAGTGCGACAACTAGTGCGACCCTTCAGCTCCCCATGTGTGCATCTCACGTGCTTACAGTTGGCGGCTTGCCAGTCGCAAGTTAGCCGCGAATCCTAGCTGCAAAACCCTGCTTTCTTGCATGTACTTGAGTTTTTCTTTACCTCTTCTTACATACTACCCTTACAATAATCCCACCTAAATACAGGGTTACTAAGTGTTAAATTACAAGCGAATTGGTATGGAATAAAACCAACAAGATGGTTGATAAATTTCAACCTTACAATCTTCAATGCTTCTCGTATGCTTATCTTATCCCTCTTATGAACCTATAAAAGGATGTCATTTTTAAGATCAAATCATGTATTATTATCAGAGAGAGAGAGAGAGAGAGAGAGATAATAATACATGATTTAATCTTAAAAATGACATCATTTTTTAAGATCATGGTGCCTCATGAAACAAAATTTCCGTGCTTTGTATTAGAAGCTTGGGCTAATGAACCTGGTGACCATTTTTCAAGTCCAATGTCCCTCTCCACCCACCAAATTTTCCGAAGACCATTGGAAGGATGATTTTGCTTCTGTTATATATATTCTTAAACAAAAGTGTGGAAGAAGACTCACGTTGTGGGGTTGAAAGGCATCTAGATCTAGCTTGACAAGATGCACATAAATCAGCTTATCCCATGTTAATTGTCACTATTGCCCTTTACAAATAATATCTGGATGCATAAGCTTCCTCTTAGCTAATTGCTTTCCAATAAAGTGTAATTGTTTTTGCAATAAGCCAATCATTGGAATGCTTCTATCTGAAGTTTTTATTGCAATTGGGCTTTGTTTAACTACTATGTTGTTTAAGCTTTTTTGAGGCTGTATAGCTTATAGTATGACTAAAAATTGTGGTTGATTTGTACAAACAGCATCTGTGGCCGCTCCTAAAAGTTGGCAGAGGCACGGGGACTGAAAGGGATGTTGCTGTTGTGGCCAATTTGAGTGCCAGGGTGGGATCCATCGGAGACAATCGCCTTTGGGGTTGGCACTCTTACCGATCTTCAAAGGCTGCACTTAATCAGTGAATGAATTCTTCCTTGAAGGCTTAGCATGGATTTTCTTGTTCAAATACTGCAACAAAATTTGACATAATTTTTTTTAGTAAAAAAAGGATGTGATCCTTGAGGTCATGCCCTTAGAGACGTGCCCAAGAAATACTGAACATGTACATATTAAATAAAAATGTGTCTATTGAAGAGTCATAGTCCTTTGTATATAAATACTTGTTTCTATTTATTTGGTAACTTCTTTTCAAACTTCTTCTCTTTTATCTTTCTTAGAAACACGAGAAGCCTGTGGATCTTTTTCAAAATTGCTATTTGTAGAACTTAATAAATATGTGGTTGTATCCTGTAGAACCCAATAAACCTTACTAATTGAGGATACCCTTCACATTGAGGGCACAAATGAATCAACTTATAAACTGGTGACTAAACTAAGCAAGATCACTTCAGTTTAGACAAACCTTACACAAAATACAACAACAACAAAGCCTTAGTCCCAAAATTTAGAGACGGCTATAAATTCTGGATAGATTAGATTGGGTCAATCACATGAATTCTTTTCCTCTATTCTATTATATCTAAAATCATGTTCTCTATTACTTTCTTAGTTGATATTTTTATTTTATTTTTTGGTATCAGCCCAATTTGGGTGGAAATAGGAGGAGGGGAGATTGCAGATTTTATGGGGCTGACCACTTTATAGTATAAAATGACTAATATATCCTTAACACTTATAAGAAATTACAAGTGTTCTAATATATGAATTTATCTATCATTAATAAGAGCACAAAGGTAGGAGTATGTGCTTTTCTTTTCTCTTCTTTTTGCAAACCAAACAAAAGAAATATACAATGCTCACATTTTCTTCTTTTCTTTCTTTCCTATATCGAAACACATCAATAGAAATATTTTGTTTTCTCTTTCCTTTTTCTTCCCCATTTCCTTTCTCTTCCCTTTCCCTATCTACAACCAAACATAGAGTAAGTGCTGCTTCCACCTGTCCCAGCGAGTCCCTTATGACCATCCGCACTCCTAATTTCTGTAATTGGGCAAAGATGCCCCCATAAACATTTATTTTGTAGTTAGGTGCTGACCACCGTGGATTCACTCTGGTCATAGGACTTGGAGGCGCTATATTAACCAGAAGACAACAAACAAAGTAAACAATACACATAAAAAATAAAAATAAAACTAAAATTAAATAGTTTTAAAGTCAAATCAAAGAGTGAACTGAAGAGTGTAAATGTAGTAGACAAACAGACTCGACAGAGAGTGAATGCAAGAAAAAGTGACATGACAAGAGTAAAATAAATTTTAAAACATAAACAATAGAATATAATTTATCAAATAGACTATTGCAATGCTACTTAACAATAGAATCACCTTTTCAGCACCAAAAAAAAAAAAAAAAAAAAAAAAAAAAAAAGAGGAATCGCCTAATACAATAGTCTTAACCTACGTAAAGAAAACATATATGACTCATAACTCAATGAATCTATTCTAACTTACGGTCATTCTGTTTTTCAAACTCAAACGCATATTTTTACATTTTAAATAACATTATACATATTTTCACATACTTTTTCACCCACATATATTTTAAAAAATTACAAAAATCACATTTCAAACTACTCTACCAAACACCTTCAAATGGTCCAACCTAATATTTTTCTTTTTGCGAAGGGTAATATTAATTCATATGGAAAACCGGTACCAAGTTTCTTGATTCAAGCTTAAAATTTCACAAAAAGATATGAAAATTTATCATATTTTCCAAGAAAAGAGTTTTGTTTTACCTGGGGCTAAGAGATTTATATTAAAGAAAATATGAAATTTAATTTTCAATTTTAATTTTGTCCAATGTCGATTTACATGCAAATATTTCATTTTGAGTATTAAAATTTTAAAAAATTGCATTTTAAGGAATTGCATTAAATAAATTAGTTTCTTCCAATCGGTTATTGGATGAATCAGTTTGATGTTTTATAGGAATCTAAAATCTCAAAAGTAGCTTACTTTGACCAAGTTGCTCAATAGTCAAATTAGCCCAAAATTCACCCAATCCCCATATACTATTTCATTTTAACCAAATAACCTTTCAAGGCTTGAACTGGAAATTTTGCACAAGTGGAAGGCAGAAACAAATTTGGTATTGACACCTATCACCTTCCCCGAAACTTGGACCTATTTTTTAGTTATAAATACAATTTTATCTAATTTAAGTTTAGAGGAATTTTACTTAGGAGAAACTCTTTTTCGAAACACATCCACTCACCATTAGGGAGAAGGACCAACATCTTAATTATCTTGATCTCTCACACACTCACTCACTAGTTGCCATTGTTGGTTAACTGGGGCAAATATCTAGCAATTTTTCTGTTGGGTGCAAGCACCGTGTGGGTCCAGCCCACATGCTTGGGTCAATGCTCATTAAATGAGCTTGCTTCTTCAAGCTTCCAAGGTCAGACTTCCATTCCTTGGGCAGTGGCTTAGGCGTGTGAGACACGCTGAAGCTGAAAAAGAAGAAAAGCAAGAAAACAGAGGCCATTCGGCCTAGTGAGGTGAGCTGAAGAAAAGGGAGCTATTCGGCCTGTGTGTGTGAGTTCCAGAGAGAGCAAAACACAAAAATATTTCAGCCATTTGAGAGGTGCAATCCTAATGAAGAAATAGAGAGAATCACAGTGAGAGTGTGAGGGAGTGAAAAGGAAAATGAGACATTTTTCTTTGCTCAAGTTACACATGAGGAAGATAAATTAGTGAAGCTTTCATGAAGTTTTTGAGTGCTATAATTATGAAGA
Organism: Quercus variabilis; assembly: GCA_030445155.1. NCBI lineage: Eukaryota > Viridiplantae > Streptophyta > Magnoliopsida > Fagales > Fagaceae > Quercus > Quercus variabilis. The sequence continues at coordinate 71,694,446 of CP129448.1, read as the reverse complement.
GTTGGAGTATTCAGAGGAAGATTTTGCTATTAATTTTGTGGTGAGATTGTATTTACTCATTAAGATTTATTTATTGTATATCCAATTTATTATGAACTCAAGTATAGCATAAACTTAATAGTTGTAATTTCTATTTTATAGTGAATATTTTTGAGAGCTGTCCCGTGGTTTTTCTTCTACACTAAAGGATTTTTCATGTAAGTTTTGGTGTTCTTGTGTTATTGTGTTTATGTGGTACTTACTAAATTTTTGTTTGTTTCCATGATATTGGAATTGCTTGGTAGTTATATATATTTTAATTCACACGTAGACATAGAGGAGATTTGGATTTTTCCCCCAACATTTTCACCTTATTTTCATGGAGAAAATCGGAAATAGTTTCTCATTAGGGTTATTGTGCCACATTCGTGTTCTACATACAATGCACGGAAGTGCTATTGCTTCCCACATGGTGCATGTCATATGCACAATGACACCACGATATTTGGCTAATATCGATAGGGCCAATCACACTAGTGGGTAAATGCACAAAATACATATTTTAGGTCACGTGTACGTAGCTTTTTCGTTAGGCATACGCACGTGCCACATTGCCAAGATACAAGGCATGAATGGAAATTCTCAACAAACTTAATTTGACACTACTTGGATAGTTGGATCCTCTCTCATAAAATGGATTGAAAAATTGGGTCGAGGTTGACATATCATTTTTTTGACAAATATTGGTATATATCCAGACTTCTTTGAGTATCTGATTATTTTTCGAGTATATGTAGTCACTTCGTCCTACACATACCAGATCATTATAAAGAAGAATCCTATGAAGATGGCTCAAGATACTGATAACAGGTTTCAAACTCAGAATCTCAAGAATATTGTGAAGCATTAGGAATTGCTAAGCCAACCCCTTGAGGTTAAGGTTGCCACATTATTGAATGAACTACCTTACGAAATGTTGTGTGAGAAACTCAATGTGCTTCATATGAATAGCTACAAAACTATCATGTTAAGCCCGCATGTTGAATCTAAAGTACACAATGAAATACTTAAGTAAATTACAAAAAAAAATAGACAAGATAATGGTACATTAAAATGGTCTTAAGCAAGTTAATATGAAATTAAAAGAAAATTATTACCTAAAACAATTTTATCAATCACGCTGATGTCAAAGATAATAGTGCTAGGGCGTCAAATGTTGCAGTTGCACTAGTTTCTAAAATTGATTGAGTTGGTGTAGAAACATCATCACAAGGATTTGTTTCTTCCATTCTAACAATATCAAACTTTTTCATAATTTTCTTGACCATTAAAAGTTTTTCGAACTCCCTCTAACTCTTTTGTGACCTCGCTCATTGTAGGACGTCTCTTCCCATCCAATTCTAGGCATCTTTTTGCAAGCTGAGCAACGACCATGATCTCTTGTATATCATCTTCCTTCTTCACTCTAGCATCGAGAATATCAAATAGAAAGCCCTCTTCCATTGAAAGGGTGAAATATTTTGCAAGACTCTTTCTTTCTTGTATTCTCACTAAAGAGATTGGTTTTTCACCAGTTAAGAGTTCAGCAAGGACTACACCAAAACTATAAACATCACTCTTTTCTGTTAATTGGCTTGTTTGGAAATATTCTGGGTCTAAATACCCGAAAGTGCCATATACTGCTGTTGTTAGATGAGTTTGGTCAATGTTCACTGACCTTGAAGTCCCAAAATCTGCTACTTTTGCTCTGTACTTATCATCAAGGAGTATGTTTGTAGATTTTATATCTCGATGGTAAATAGGTAGTGAAGCTGCTGAGTGTAGATAAGAAAGAGCTCCTGCAACTTCTTTGGCGATCCTCAAGCGCATATCCCAAGTCAATGGAAACTCTTCACTTTCTTCATGGAGATATTGAGAAAGTGTTCCCTTTGGGATGAACTCATAGACTAGCAAAGGAATTTCTGTCTCTAAACAACATCCAACTAACTTAACCACATTTCTATGGTTGATTTGGGAAAGAATGATAATTTCATTAATGAATTGTTCAAGATTACCCTCATCCACAATGTTGCACTTTTTAATTGCGGTGATACTTCCATCAGTTAACATTCCTTTATAGACCATACCTTGCCCACCTTTTCCAAGTATTCTACTTTCGTTAAATTGATCAGTTGCCTTTTCCAACTCTTGGGAAGTGAATAATTTTGTATGTTGAATATTATGTTCACTTGAAGATAATTGTTGTTGTAGCAATAAACCACCATTCCTTTTGAAGAATCGTTTTTTTAACTTGATTTCATTTCTTTTCTTTTTCATTTTGTATAGCCGCCACATGATAATGAGTAGAACTAGCCCTCCAATATTGCTTGTACTGATTTCTGCGCAAGTTATGAAAATAAAAACAAAATATTTTAGTGATTTAAAGTTATGCAATTCAAAAATCTTAATAAATGTTAAATAGATTTTGTACACAAAAAAAAAATCCTATATCTTTTAAAATTTGCTACAACAATATTTCCAAATTAATAATTTTTTTAAAATATCCAAAAACACCTAGTTTCTTTATAAAAGAAACGATATATGTTGTGCACTTCGGAACTTGTATTTCATGAAACTAGTAGCAAACAGATGCGATGGTCTCCTGTGTTTCACCTCCCCATGTAAGGACTTTAAGATTGTGATTAAGAACACAAAGATAAGGTACAAGACTGAAAAACAAATCAATCAGACAAGGCTTCAAGTTTGGGTTTACTCTTAACTTCGTAAAAATTTCCCTAGTTATTATTCGAATATATTTAACATGGGTACCCCAAACTTACATGTGCTTAAACATCAAATAAGGGCCTGCATTTTTTTTTTTGGTATGGGAAAAATAAAATGAAAGAAACCAACCCATGAAAGATTGCAGTCACATTTCTAGGGAAGAAGCCAGGGTGTGGGAAGTTGGATTTTAACTATGGTGGGGGGATACAAACTTGCAATTATTTAGTATCAACAAAGAAAATACTATTCCCTCAAAAAAAAAAAAAAAAAAACTAAAACTGCTATATGCTTCTCATTTAACTAGAAACTTACAAACTAATTTAACAAGTAACATGGTTAATGCCACATTAATATTAATAAATAAATAACCAAATTATTATCAAATTTACTTTAAAATGTCAATGAATGTGATTAGTGTCATATCAACACCATAATAAATAAATCTCTTAATTATTTTTTTTCTTTTTTATAAAACTAAAATTTGAGAAAATTTTTATAAAAAAATTGATAATGCTTACCTTGTAAAATTTTATAGTTGACGTGGCATCATTTTAAATAAATTCTCTTGACCAATCAATAAATATAAAAATAAATAATAGAAAAGCCCCAAAATTATAGCTTTGGATCCTAAACAGTAAATAACTAAAGCCAAAAATTCTAAAAACACAAGTTTTTTGAAAAAAAAAAGAACCAAATTTTCACAATCGTATTTTGAAGTTTCAAGTTAAAAAAAACACAGGCACAATATCTCATAGGACACAGTCACACTTGATCTTACAATGCATATGGCATAGTCACATTACCGTACATAAATTTTATGCATAATTTTTCTATTTGTGTATCAATGGTCAAAACTAAAACATCTAATACCAAGGTCAGCTTCTTCTTTTTTTTGGTTTCTCAAAAAAAAAAAAAAAAAAAAAAAAACCTCTTTTAATAAGCAATGTAGATAATTTCCTGAGTTTTCCTAACTGTAAGAAAGCATAATAATTTTAGTCATATATATATATATATATATATATTCTCATTTTGTTTTTCTTTAAGAAACAAACGCACACAAGTGAGAGGGAAATGAGTTCTAATTTCTAACACAAAGGCACACCATAATTCTAATCAAAAGTCATGGTAACTTTTAAGGGAGGGTGAAACAAATTATATTACACAAAACATACTCTCTTAAGCAATGTGAGACAATTACTCATTCTTTTTTTTTCTTTTTCTTTTTTAAGAAATAAACACACACATATATACTCTCACTAGATGATGATAGTTTACAAAATATTTTATACATTTTGAATATTGTCTGAAATATGATTTTTATTCTAAAGTTGATGGTTTATATTAATCTTTCGAACTAAATATTTTAGAAGATTGACTATTAAGAGAAAACAATTTAGTTAATTTACTAAATTATATAGAAGAACTAATCTCTTTCCGAATACATGTTTTACTAACAATATTTTATGGATAATTATAATATACTTCCGGAGTACTATAAATATATATTGTCTTTTTAAATATAATTGTGGGATCTACTAATTAAATTCATGGTAGAACTCACAATTCATGTGAAATGGGTGAGTACGTACTTATGGTACTCTCGAAATATTAAATAATTTTTCATATTTTATTAACAATACATGTCAATGGCTTTTATAGAAAAAAAGTTTCTTATAAAGAAAATTAATTAGATTAACCATATTATCAAGTGAAAAAAAAATGTTAGCAATATGTAGTAAATATTATTTAATTTATATTTAACTATAAGAAAATGTTTCACTTAGAGTTGCTTTATAACCAATAGAAAATGTTATTCTAAACCAGTCCCTCCTCAATCCTTACGGCCCTAGGCCAATCTTGTATATTAAAGTTAATTTAAGGCTAAAAAGTTACTGCCATAAATCATTCTATGTTGGGCTTTGAAAACTTCTGCATCTGGGTAACTTTATTAAATACACAGTTTAATGGTGAGATTTTCAAAATATGAATTTTATAATAAGTTATTGGGTGATGTATTATTACTTATAGGCAAGGACAGACTTAGGTGGGGGCCCAGACCTCCCTAGGTCCAAATTTTTTTTAAGTAGTTTAATTTTCAAAAAAAAAAAAAAAAAAAAAAAAAAAAAAAAAAAAAAAAGACTTGGGCCCCCCTTACTTTGTAGTTTGGCCCCCCTCCAAAATCATGAATCATCAATCTAGCCTATGTAAATCTTAAAAAAAAAAAAAAAAATGTAAAAAAACAATAGTGTTCTATGTATTAAGAAATAATAGTGTTTTGTTTCTTTTTTGTTTTTGTTGGTAGATGATTACATCTTAATATATTAAGAAACAATGATTTTTGTGGAGCACTAACGAAAAAACGAACACCTAAATGAAGACAACATAAAAATGTAGTGTGCATGTGGTTTAATTAAATAGAAGAGAGAAACACAACATAAAGTTTTGTGGAGCACTAACGAAAAAATGAACACATAAATAGCATTGACATCACATATTCATGTGTAGATTTGATCATTTTTGTAGCTAGATGGATGCCAAGAGCTTTGTAGCTCAACTAATTGGTATTTTCTAGTATATATATCCATAACATCTAGGGTTCAAATTCCCACTCCCCTATTGTAGCTATTGAAATATCAAAAAACAACTGGATTGGTTAAATTTAATTGTCTTGGAAAAAGACAATATTGTTTATTTTTTCATTGGTCATGGCAACCAATTTAGTTGGGGAACTTAATATACTGCAGCTAAGTTACAATATTTAAGTTTGACCTAATCTATATCTGTATAACATATAATAGCCAAAAATGTTAAACTATTAGTTTACCTTCTAATATTTTGCCACGTAAGTTTTGGTAGTCCCACAATTTTACATATTATTATTTTTATTAATTTATTTATTTGGTCAAAATGAGAGTTTTAAACCGACTACTACTCAATAAACTAAAGAGTTTTAAATCAATTACTACTCAACAATTTGGAGAGTTTTAAACCAAACCGACCAACTATAATATATATAGAGCATCACACCAAAACCTTCAATGTGATTTACCCTCTCTTTGCCCTTTTTGCTCTTTTGTTTCTACAAACCCTTCGTTCTCAATCCTCAAGGAGTCAAGGTACCTTTTATATGAATTTCTCTTTCGTAGTTACTTTTGCTTTTCATATTTTTTTTTTCTTTAATACTATGTGCTTGTGTATTTTTTCATACTTTTACTTCCATTATCCAAATTTCTAGACACTATGTTTGATTCTAGAATTTTTTTTACATTTGGAGTAGATACCAAAAGAGAGTTTTTTTTTTTTTTTTTTAATAAAAAAGTCACAATATGATTATTTTTTCAAAATATGTATATATATCTTTGTCTAGTATTATAAATACTAATTTTCATTCATTTTTAACTAATTGTAGCATTGAACATAGTAAAAATATTTAACATTCGTTACCTAAGGTATAAAACTCAAACACGAATCCTAACTAGTTTAAAATTTTCTATCTAAACTCACTAAACCCATTTAAAAAATTTCAAACACTTACTATTGTCCTAAGGTCCGTCATCCAAAAACCCATTAAATACTACTCTCTAAGCATGTATGTTGTGCATGCTCAAAGACTCTTCTAAAGTTAATAATTTGCATCTATTATAATTTGGAAATATATTTATTTTTTATTTTTCAAACAAATAAAAAGGATAAACTTTAGGGATAATAATTTGCATTTATTATAATTTGGAAATATATATATATATATATATATTTTTTTTTTCAAACAAATAAAAAGATGAACTTTAGGGATAAGCAGTAACTATAATTTCTTTTTTGAACGTGTGTTTGAAAGTGGTGTAGTGATATAGAGAAAAGTTTGGATAGGAAAAATAAGATGAACGTGAGAAAAAAGAAGGCTAAATTTTAGGAGATATCTTAATTTTTTAAATTGGGGGTTTTTACTTTTATTCGGATGAAAAGAAATTAAAAAAAAAAAAAAAAAAAACCTAAAATTTTAGGAGTTCTTTTTTTGAATTCAAAATGAAATTTGTTTTTGACATTTATAACCTTATTTCTAAGAGAAATGACCCCTCATTAATGACTCATTAATGAGGATATTTTTGAATCACATAAAAGTCTAATTCAAAGAGGGGAATTCTCTTATAGATAACCAAACTCATCACATGTGTTTTGTTCGTGCAATAATGCTTTTATTTTTTATTTGTTTTTTTGGTTTAGTGTTATAATGCTTAAAAGTGATATATAAATAACCGTGTATATTTTATTTTTTTATTTTAAAAAGAATGAGGTAAGGTAACGTGGAATAACGTTTAAAAATGAGATAGAAAACCGTAAGAAATTGAAACTCAATGGGACATTTGAATTTATTGATTGGGATAAGAATTGTGATAATTAAAAAAAAATTGAGATTTGAACAAAAGAAAGATAATATACGTAAGTGTGGATGGATGGGGATTTGTGATAACTGTATAGAATTTAGATAACAAAAATTTTGGAATGATTAAAAAAAAAAAACCATAGAAATTTTAGGATAAGAATGAGTAGTTTTTATTTTTCACATGAGGTAGGTTTATATATATATATATATAAAGATAATTGAAGTATTTGAATTCAAATAGATAACAAATACAGATAAGAATCAGACATTTGAATACAAATGGGTAGTGAGAATAATGGTTTTTTTTTTTTCCTTTTATACGTGAGATAGTATTACTGTTTTAACCTTTTTTTTTTTTTTTTGTAGGAAAAAAAATTGAAGACGAAACAGGAGAATCATCTTATTAATAGTATAACATGCTTAGAGGCTCTTCTATTTTTTGGGTAAAAGTTAATAATTTGCATCTATTATAATTTAGAAATATATATTTTTTAGTTTTCAAAGAAATAAAAATGATAAACTTTAGAGATAAGCAGTAACTGTAATTTCTTTTTTGAACGTAAAGGGAAAAAATCCTAAATTTTAGGAGTTCTCTTTTTTAATTCAAAATGAAATTTGTTATTTGACATTTATGATCCTATTTCTAAATGAAGTTACCTTTCATTATTGAGGATATTTTTAAACCACATAAAAGTTTTTTTTTTTTTTTTTGAGAAACAAACACACACATACAAGGGAGAGGAAAATAGTTCTAACACTAAAGCACATCACAACTCTACTAAAAAACCATGGTACATAAAAGTTAAGTTGAAAGAGGTGAATGCTCTTTTATATATACAGTATAGATATAGATAATCAATTACCATCAAATATAAGGATTTGATCCTCCAAATATAATGAGAAGCTTCATCCACACACAATCAAATGCAAATTCCAGAGGCATATCATCAAGTGCTAGGGTGCAATACAATAAGTATACTTACCAACTAAGAGGGTAACTAGTCGTGATGATTGATTGGTAACACAGATTCCTGCACCTGCACTTATGTCCAAATGGTACCCCTTGATGCAAGAACAAGTATAATTCCCTGGCATGTTAATACACTTTTGTCCCGGGAGCTTGCAAGGATTGTGGATTTCACATTCGTTTATGTCTGTGGATGTAAAACTCATCATTAACTTAAAAAGAACTTTAATTAATCAAAAGCAATCATATATTAATGACCAAGATTTTTTTTTTTAAAGTCATAAGTGCCTTTATTCTTCTTGCTTAGAGAAAAGAAATGACATTATTAAAATGAAATGGAAGAGTATTAAATATAAGAAGTTTAAAAGAGTTTCAATTCCTGTGTTCTTTTTTAATTGATAAATTATATCCTCTAATTTTGACAAATTTTCAATTCAATTGTTTTTATTTTTCCATTTCAGTCCTTGAACTTTAATCTATTTTCAATTCAATCCCTCTTTTTAATTATGTGCAATATTTCCGTTGTTTTTAACTCTTTCCACTTTTCAAAATGCGTTGTTTTTATGGATGGAGGTAGACACTAGACAGCAAAATTCCATTATACATGAATTCGATTGAAATTGAAGAGGAAAGAAAGACTCGATTCAAAATAAGTAGAAATGGCAATAAAGCAAGGCTAGGTTAGATTAGGCAAGCTTCGTCCCCATCACATCCCCTATTATGAGAGTGAAAATTTTTTGTTGAAAGTACCGTAGATAAAGTTAAAAAGTAGCTGAAATAGTACAATAAGATCTATAAATAGTACCAAAAAATGCAATAAGATTCATAAATGGTAGTAAAAATAAGTTAAATAGTAATAAATAAATAAAACTGGTTTTTTAAACCAATGTCAAACGCATAGGAAGTGGGCAAGGTCAGAGCATGATAGGTTCTAGATGGATGGAGAGGTATCTTGTTCTTCATAATCAGGTGGTCTTGAAATTGACAACGTAGAGATGGAAAAGAAAGGTGGACAAAGATGATTGTGAAAGTACTAAGAGAAAATAAGTTTTCTTTTTTTAAATGGTAATAGAGTATGTTTCAATTTTTTTAATATATATATATATATTATGATATTTATTATAAAAATAAATTATATGAATAAATAGATTAAATAAAAATTGTGTATATACAATTAGTAGTAAAGTGAGGTGAGCAAAACTCCTTCCTATTTAATCACTTTTTTGAGGCGAGAAAATCCTCTACAAGACAAAATAAATTAGATGTGGCTAAAAAATTTATACATCCTAAAAATAGGTTAAGAGCAATTATGATGTAGGTTAAGAGCAATTATGATGGAGTGCACTGTAGATTGAAACTCTATCTAATTTATCAAAAAAAATCTGTTAAAATTAGAAGGAATAATTTGTTATTTAGTTTTTTTTTTTTTTTAAATTTTAGTGTAGATCCATAAATTAATACCTTGGCAACCGTGATGGAGGTATGGATTCCCATGGTAGCCTTCCTTGCACGTACAACGGTACCCAGATCCGATGTTGGAATCGATGCAACCGCTATTACCTCCACATGCGTAACTTGATTTGATCACGACATCTTTACATGTCTCAGTACCGATCGCCCAATCAAGAACTACCGGCGTCATGTTTTGGTGTTGTAGACTGTGAAGGGAATCGATGGAGAAATCGAACATGGTTTGTTGGCTAATAAATGCATAGCCACAAGGATTGAAAGCCTCTACTTTTGTGTGATTATTGAAACTGCGGGATTCCAAGGTAACATAATTCAACCCATTAGGAATATCTATCTGGCAACACCCAACACCAGAGCAAGACCCATTGACTATGTACCTACTGCTTTCACAAACGGAGACGCAGCCTGTTGCGAAATTTCCTTTATCTTGCTGGAAATTAAGGTATGCATAAGTATCACAGCCAACGACAATGATCTTGTTTTGAGTGCTAGAGATGGTGAAATTGAGGCTCGAGTTCAGATACACTGATGTCCATATACTAAGATCCTGATCCAGCACGCCATGTTTATAACAGTCCTTAGCCATATACATCAAGATGTTAGCCTGGCCGTTGAGGGAAAAGTTTGTAGCCGTTAAGTCTCCCAGAAGAAGTGGTTGAGTTGGGCCGAACGAGTTGGTACAATTGATGAGAAAGTTTTGATCTATGGAGCAACCTTTTCTTAGGCCAAAAGGATAGGGAATTTCCACATCTCCACACTTGTCGGGGCAGTTGGGCAGCGCTATTGGAAATGCGATTGCGGCGGCTGCCAATACAGAAAACATCACAGCAACCCAAGTGAGTTGTACAAGAATCCCAAGGAAACCCATATTCCCACTATTCGGTATTTTTCCTAGAAGAGGGGCAAGAGAGCACCGTGTTTGTGCTTGGAAAACATTCCATACATGCTGCTTTTATAGGTGCCGAAAGCATAACTTGCATTCAAACTTGTCAAAAACGCATTTTTTGGTGGATTTTAATTAGTGCAACAGGATAATGTTCCTTTTTATTTTATTATTTTTTTTTATTTAATGTTCTTGATAATTCAATAAAGACTTGAGTGAAATATATATATATACACACACATATTAATCTTATCACACGCGCTTTGCGGATGGAAGCGGCTGTACATACACTTCAGGGGGTTCAAATGAACTCCTTGACTTAAAAAAAAAAAATATATATATATATATATATATATATATATACATATAAAATATTGCTTTACTAATTTAATCTACTTTTAAAAATATTTTTTCACATCCTGATCACATATCAACTTATCCCACAATTAAACAATAACTTAGTGTATTATTTATGTATTGATAAATATGTTTGTGTGGGTTAATAATCATATAGTGCAAGTAGGGTTGAGTTTGTCATTTAGTTTAAAATATTTTATAAACACAATGACAAATATATAACCACAATTGCATAAAAACAAAAATATTATACAAACTTAACAAAATAAAATAGTCATACTTACATTGACAATAGATAATGACAACTAATAATAAACTATTATAAAACGATTTCAAAATATGAAAATTCGAAGAAGGAAATTGTAAAACTTCATGTATTTGTGTGTTTTTTTTCTATAACTCAATATATTCAAGTTCTTTTTTTATATTAAATTTTGTTTAATTTAAGTTTCTTAATGACCCGCCTAAAAAAAAATTCTTAGAGTCGCCATTGTTTGTAGGTGCGATGAGGTTTTTTATTTTTATTTTTGGTCTAGTGTCTTTATTTTTCTTAAAAAAAAAAAATTGGATAAGTGTTTTTTTTAAGATATGGATTAATAGGAAAGTGTCCTATTTTGTAGGTATTTTAAGTGGAGTTGAAAGTATATTTTTACCGAGTTATCCTTAAGTTTTTTCTTGTTAAATGTAAGGCTTATGGGTATTTCTGAATCACATAAAAGTCTAGTCCAAAGAGAGTAATCATCTAATAGATAGTACTAGCCTCTGTGTGCGTACTTAAAGGCTCTTTTATTTTTTGGGTAAATGTTAATAATTTATACCTGTTATAATTCGGGTAAAGGTTAATACCTAGGGGTGTGATGAAAAAATTATTTCACTCACAAACTACGTATCAGTTCATGCATGTGTTATTGTCACAACTTCTCATTATCATTTGTTATAAAAATTACAACCAAAAAAATTATGATAATTTTTAATATTAACCACCACAAACTTCTGACAAAGAGAGAAAGGTACCCTATGAGAAGAAAGTTTGTAGATTATGGAAAACAAAGGAAAAAAAAAAAAAAAAGAATTTAACAAATTTTGTGGAGGTCCGTCTCAAATTTTATGATTATATTTACTGTGTGAGTTTCAAGACTTTTGAAATTTTTTTTGTTGATATCTTTTTGTTTTTGGGTTGGGTTTGCTTCTTCTTTCTATTTTACAATTTTGATATAATAAAAATTCATCTTGATTACTACATTTTTCAACTACAAAAATACCTAGAGTTGTGATGAGTGTTCTACTCGAGTAAAATAAGTTTTTCATCTACAAGTGTTTTGCATTTGATGTACCTCTAATATACCAAACAAAAAATTAATAATTATTCAAAAATGTGCCAAAAAAAAAAAAAAACTTTAAATTATATGCTCCACACAGCACAAAAGTTTCAACACAAAAAGCTATCACAATGTTTTAAGTTTTTACTATCACCTTCTGAAACATGTATGATCAGCCATTCCTTATCCACTTGTAGGGGTGAGCTTTGGTCCTTATAGCCGAAAGATGAATGGACTAAGGCCCGAAGAGCCCAATACAATAAATTTGTAGAGAGTGGGCTAAAAAGTTAGGCTTCAACGAAATGGACAATGACCTCAATGGGCTAAAGAGGATAAGAGAGCAAGAAGAAAAAAGAGCAGTGAATAGACAAATGTAGTACATAGAAATTCTTCCTTGGCAATGTCCAAGGAGAGTAGTTCTTGAATATATTTCTCTTAAATTTGATTACAGTTGCTGTTCTTAATGCTATGGTGTTTTCTCCACAAATTTTTTACCCCCTCTTCCTAGAGGGTCTCTTACATTATATAGCTCATTTTATATGATCTTGGCCCTTCATTTGTTGATCGTTCAATCCACCCTTTTAGTCATATTAGGGCTAACCCCTCTTTGAAGCCTTTTCTTAACAGTAGGACCTCCTCTAACAATGTGCCACTGATGTGGCCTTACTGTCCGAGTGTGTGGCCTCCTCGGCTGTGGATATGACACGTGGTGTAGGTGCCTTATTTAAATTCTTGTGCCCTATACCACCTGTGGGGCCCGAGGGCCCAGAACCCCCCGCCCACCTTTAAGCTGGCCTAGGGCCCAAGCCGAGGAGGGCAATCTCCCCAGATGGTCGGCTTACAGGTTTTAGTTCTCCCAAGACCCAAGCCGAGGACACACCCCTCCTCGGCACACCTAGCCTAGTCTAGGAAGGGGGACAGACCCAGAGTAGGTGATCACATCCACACTTAACAATTCTGCCTAGCCCTCCAGGCTCCATTAATGATGACAAGACCCTTCACTGAGAAACCTTGGAGGCAGAAACCCCCAGAATGGGAAAGAACCTGTCTGATGGGACAAGTCCTGAGCCCCTAGCCCGGATGGCCAACAGCTGTAAGGCCAGGATCAAGCTAAAGGGGGTATATAAGGCAAAGAACCCCCCCCCCCTTGTGAAGGGGGGCCTCCTCGGACGCCACCCGAGGAGCAACCCCAAGCGTAGAGCAAATAAACCAGAGGTTCAAAGAAGACCGGCGAGGGGCCGGCCGGAGCCAAACCCTTTGCCCCACTCTCTACAAATTCATTGTCGGGGGCCCACCTCCGAAAAAGGAGTCCCTACAATTGGCGCCGTCTGTGGGGAGGGTTAGTGCGCCGGCCGGCACAACCGGCGATCGTTCTAAGGCAGTTATTACTCAGAAGTTGGCGATGCAAAAAAAGAGAAAGAAAAAGAAAAGAAGAAGAGAAGAATGGCAGTGCGAAAAGGAAACTCAACAACAAGTAAAAGAAAAATCCTTTATTATTTCAGAAAAGATTACAAGAGATTACAAGTACTACAATCCTCATTATTTCATAAAAGAAAAGCTACAAATACAATTAGAGGCTCAGACAGGCGTGTTTTACAAAAACTCTTACCAACTAATCCTACAATCAGAGGCCTAGGCGGACCGGTGTTGGAACTGGCCGGACAAGAGGCTCGCAAAGAATTAATATCAGGAATGAGGGAAGTGTCAACCCGTGCTTTTATTGGCGTCAAGAGAATGGGAGAACTTGACAATAAAAGCACGGGAAGGGGGGCTAGGGGCTAGCTCACCTTCAAACCAAAGCTTGAACAAAGTGAGGAGCTCCGAGACCCCGGAACACCCTCCCTCATGATACTCCCTCGACCCGCTCCGAACTACACGAGCATTGACCGTCGGAGACGGCAATACTCGAGCACCAGCCATGACGAGAGTTCGCGTGCCCCCTTCGTCGGAGGTGCGCTTTGGGGAAAGACGTTAGGTACTTCAACGACGTCCCCCTTGGCCACCATGCGAGATTCAGCCAGTGTTACGCCTAAACTCTGCCGCGCCGGCAGCCCAGTGGGGGCTGCGGCCACGGCGGCACTTAACTCCAGGTCTCCTAACTGCGGTCACAACCCTGGTGGCGGTACCAAAGGGGCTCAAGAAGGCGAAAGTGTATACGTCTGTTTGTGGGGGAGAATTCATGGAACGAGGAGAAGCACTCCCCTCAGAACGCCTTTTATGGAGGGCGAAAACCAGCGGGAGTTGAACCGCGCGGAATTCGAAGGGGGAATTGTCAAACGGAATTAATTCCCACCCAATTCCAAGGGGATTGTCAGCTGCCTGCTGCGTGTTAATTCACGAGGGCATTAATGGAGGCGCGTTACAGGCACCGAAGCGTCAAACAGGAAGCGCGGAAGGCCAAGCGACGCCTCGTAAACCAGAAAGATGAGGAACACGAACCAGAGGCAGGATCAGCCCCACGTGCGAAGTCACAATCCGACCCGAGGAAACAGCTCACAGGAAAAGACCCGTGGACGTCCTCACACCAAAAACCAAGTCCTCGGATCCGAGGACAAACTCCTATTGGAGGCAACTGTGCAGTAGTGGTACAATGACTCTTGCTCCAGCATCCTCAAAGGGGCTAAGGGGAAGGACTTCTACCCGACGTGAGACTGAGTTGCCCAAAGAGGTGAACACTGTGTTCTCATGCTCGGGGCCCACTTGGAAACGATGGCAGCAATTGTACCTAGGACTTGCATGGTCCTCGGACTCAAGCCTACGGGGAGCTGGCCACTTGTACTTAAGGCAGCAACTGTACCTAGGTCTTGCATGGTCTACGGACTCAAGCCTATGGGGAGCTAGCCACTTGGAAACGATGGCAACAATTGTACCTAGGACTTGCATGGTCCTCGGACCCAAGCCTTCGGGGAGCTGGCCATTCGTACTTAAGGCAGCAACTGTACCTAAGTCTTGCATGGTCTACGTACTCAAGCCTATAGGGAGCTAGCCACTTGGAAACGATGGCAGCAATTGTACCTAGGACTTGCATGGTCCTCGGACCCAAGCCTACGAGGAGCTGGCCACTCGTACTTAAGGCAGCAACTGTACCTAGGTTTTGCATGGTCTACGGACTCAAGCCTACGGGGAGCTATCTATTTACGACGGAGCCAAGGTACTGTTCGGTCCGAAGACCTATTCCTGTGAAGAAGCTAACCACCTATTGAAGAGCCTAAGGGTCGATCTCACCACTTAAGGAAGAACCAGCCGACTGAAGGCCTTCTGGACCATAGGGGCCGAGGTTTGCAAAACCCTCCTCCCCGTCCGAGGATATGTGCAGCAGGGTTTGAGGGGCTATTGTGGGGCCCGAGGGCTCAGAACCCCCGGCCCACCTTTAGGCTGGCCCAGGGCTCAAGCCGAGAAGGGCAATCTCCCCAGATGGTCGGCTTACAGGTTTTAGTTCTCCCAAGACCCAAGCCGAGGACACACCCCTCCTCGGCACACCTAGCCTAGTCTAGGAAGGGGGGCAGACCCAGAGTAGGTGATCACATCCACACTTAACAATTCTGCCTGGCCCTCCAGGCTCCATTAATGATGACAAGACCCTTCACTGAGAAACCTTGGAGGTAGAAACCCCCAGAATGGGAAAGAACCTGTCTGATGGGACAAGTCCTGAGCCCCTAGCCCGGATGGCCAACAGCTGTAAGGCCAGGATCAAGCTAAAGGGGGTATATAAGGCAAAGAACCCCCCCTTGTGAAGGGGGGCCTCCTCGGACGCCACCCGAGGAGCAACCCCAGGCGTAGAGCAAATAAACCAGAGGTTCAAAAAAGACCAGCGAGGAGCCGGCCGGAGCCAAACCCTTTGCCCCACCCTCTACAAATTTATTGTCGGGGACCCACCTCCGAAAAAGGAGCCCCTACACCACCAATCACTAAATACACATTCTTGATTATCACAATACGGTATTTTGTCACTGAAATTCTATAAAGTTGTTATTTTACTAACCATTCGTTCCATCTACTGTTAAATGCATTTCACACCGCCTCAGTTCATGAATGTGTCACACACATCTACCGTGAAAAGAATATATTGTAATATTCTAGGAAACCAAGTTGGGAAAAGAGAAGTACCTAGAGAGGTAGGGCCTAAAATCATTGGGTTCTTCACATCCACATTCAGATTCTGCTTCTGCTTCTGCTTCTCTTCAGAGACAAAATATCAACATAGATCCACCAGCATAGGTTAAAACCACCACTTCACCCTCTCTCAATTGTTTATAAGTGGATAAAACAATTTGGAAACCAACAAGAGAGTGGTTGTTTTGTAGGCAATGTATTTTTACCAAATTGTCCCCAAGTTTTGCCCCTACTTGAATGTAGGATGTGTGGGTATTTTTGAACTTACGAAATGTTCTTTCCAAATAGGGAAAGTTCATTAAGTAGTAGTATAGATATAGAAAGGCCTCGGGTGAATCTTGGGGTTTTAACTTTTTATTTTTATTTTTTAAGAAGAAGAAGAATGTCTTAACTAGACAGTAAAAAACAAAATGTTATAAGTTTCAAATATTTGTCCTATGTAAAAATAAAAAAATAAAAAAAAATGAATCTTAAGATATACATAAACATTTTCAGAGTATAACTTTGTATCACACAAAATTAATTGGTATAGTTTTGTATCACAAACAGCTAGAAAATTAATTGGTCCATAAAAAGATTAATTGAAATTTAATTGAAAGATAAAATCCTATCATTCATAATTTTAATTATGATGGACATGCAAACACTACATAATTCCATATGAACAATAAATTCTTTTTAACTAATTTCAAAATAAATTTGCTTATCTTATTAGATAATAAATTTATTTTAATTAATTAAAGTTTGCATGATTAAAAAAATAATTAAAATAGAATTCACAGTCTAAAATTTAAAATGATTTCTAAACAAAGTAAATTGGAAATTCCAAAAAGTAGGACCCATTGGGCCGATCAGCACTCCAACAAGGAATCGAAGTGTCAATATGGAGGCCTAAGTGTTGATCAACACTCTAGTCGCAAATTAAGTAAAGAAATTTTCATGTACTAGCCAATATCCCACGTGATGCGCAGTGCATTTGATAAATTTTATAAGAAATTATTTATGACCTATTGATTTCATGAATACTATTACTGTTAGTCATATAGACTCGCAGTTATTATTGTCACTTACAAATTTGTTAGTTCATAGGTGTCTTTCTTGTATGATTTATGCTTTATATATAGATTCTATGGTGTTAATTTCTACATTCTTATACCTCTAAAGTCTCTATCTCCACTATATCAACACCTATAATTTTTATGTCATTGAAAGTAGCTTTACTTTAGTTTCAAAATTGACATGATTAATAAAATTAAGGCACATTAACACTTTAATTGAAGAAAAGTTTGATTTTTAAGTTCATAATTATAATAGGGTGAAAATTGAAAGAATGATATCTTAATCAATTAGCTAATAAAACTATTATAATTCCATTATACAACAACAAAAATAATAATGCCATAGTGACATAGTAATATCACAATTTAACCTTCCTAAAAGTAGCCAAAACACCAAAAATACTACAAATCCATACCAAATATATGCATCATACAAAAAACCAAAAATCTAAATGGACACATAATATGAAAAAACCAACCTAAACACATTACAATGCTACATTAGTAAAAATGTATACATAAAATCTAAACAAAATGTTTAAGATGAACATAATATTTTGAAAATTAACATACTTTTAATAAAGGGAACCAAAAGATTTGTGAGAGAAATTATATTGGACAAATGTGGACAAGTGGGGATTTATATTGGACAAATGTGGAGACAAATAATCATACCATATTATCTAATTCATTGAATCCAACTCTTGCAATTCTGCATTGAAGTTAGTCTTGTACTGGAAATTGAAAATGTTTTCTTACTTCTTACCTTTCCCATGACTTTTTAGATCCATCCGTATCAATCCAAAGCATTTAAAGTTATAAACGTATGAATTCTTTGAATTTTACTAATACATTGAAATAAATGCATCTACAATTACTTAATATTTTGACATAAATGTTAAATTTAGATGAGGTAGAAGCCTAAATAAAAAGAATGTTATACAATGCATCACTTGGTAGAACCTCATGCTCTCTCACATGAAGTCTTTACTTTATATATATATATATATATATATTGATGATTAGATACTATGATTCTCTCTCTCTCTCTCTCTCTCTCTCTCTCTCTCTCTCTCTCTCTCTCTCTCTCTCTCTCTCTCTCTCTCTCTCTCTCTCTCTCTCTCTCATTTTATGGAAGATGAGCATGAGATTATACCACCAATTGCACAAACATTTGACTATAGGAAATGGAATATTCTAGTACTAGTGTACCATTTGGAGATTACACGCTGTGTTTGTGTATATATAAATAACTTAATATTTCATTATATCTAATTAACCAAGACAAAATTTTATATATGATATGAGAATAAATTTAGTCAAATAACAAATTTGGGCTTCAACGTTTTAAAAATTCTACACAATTTGGAACAACTCGAAATAGTCTGAAATTGAGAGACCAAAATATCTGGAACTCATCTAAAACATCTAAACAGTTTGGAATAGACCGGAACTTAGACCAAAACGGAATAGGTAAGTGCACCGAATTAAGCACCAGAATAACCTAAATGAAAATTTCTGACCGGAACATAATGGAATTTAAAACCTTGCTAGAAACCCAAAGCTTAGGTTACCAACCCCCCACCCATAGCCACAAAATTCACTTTCTTTTTCTACATGTTTTCATTACCATTTCAAAGCAGACACACAACACTTTAGTCTATATAGGAATCATTCATAAACACCAACCCAAGTAGTTTTAGGATTCATTCCATCCATCAACACTATCACCAGAGCAATGATTAATGATACTTTCCTCTCTTCAAAGAAAGAATAGGGTCGAACTCCACCTCTTTGGAGTTACGACTAGTGGTTAATTGTTAATTTGAACCAATTAGAATTTATTGTCTTTTTAGATGTTAGGGTCATATTTATTGTAAATTGGAAAATTCGAGTAAAAACTCACTTTTTATGTATTTGAGTCTTAATTTAGAGTGTCTAGAAAGCGTTCAAGAAAGATCAATTTAATCAAAACTACTTAAGGTTTGCTTAAATCAATGCTGCAACTACTGTCTTGACAGATAGCTCGGAAGCAGCCAATCCATTGAGGGAATTTATACCTCGACAACTAGCTTGATAACAGTTGATCAATTGAGTCTCAAATTAATAGAATTCTTAGTTCTATTTCTGATGACATGGCAACTTTGGGATTCGTACACTAGGGTTCCAAGATGACTTAAAAAGTATTTTTCAAAGTTGTCATCCTATACGCCTCACAAAGAGTTGTTGCAACTTTTGTGTGCTAAGAATTTTGTAATTCTAAGCTACTTTGGATTCATTATTGAAGTATACTGTTGCAAAGAACTTTGCACCAACAACTACAACTATTTTGGATTGCTATGGAGAGCCGTGCAACCGTTAGCTACATCGTTAGGAGATCTATGCTAATTAACAGAAGAAGTCCCCTAAGATTAAAGTCCAACTAAGTTGGAGTTGAGCTAGTATCAAGTATCAGTATGTTCTATTGTAGGTATGTATTGATATTTGGGATTGTGTAAGATCTCTATAATTATAACCTTATAACCTCAATTTGATTAGTGGATTCTTCAAGAGTAGTGATCTACATAATCTTTCATTGGGGGCTTTCTTGTGAAGGTTTTCCCATTATTTTCTACTACGCACGTTGAACTCTAGATTGGTGATATGGCTATGTTTTTTTATTGGACTTTGCATGTAATCTATATATATAATAATAGGTGAAGCAGAAAGAGTGTGAAATTGAATTCTAAATTAGAACTTTAATTATGTGCCACATGTATGAAATTGAATTTCAAGTTAGAACTCTAATTGTATGCCACATGTACACACCAAATTATAATTCCTAATTAGAGTTCTAATTTTGTGCCATGTGTCTAAAATCTGAAATTGAAGTTGAATTTTGTATCATATGGCTAAATGTATGTGGGCCCATTCTCATTAAAACCACTTCTATGTATCGGGTCAAGTGAGTTACTATGCTAATTAAGTTTTTTCTTGATTTTGCAATCAAACGTGAAAACCAAAGAGATTAATATCGGTGAAAAGAACTTGATTTGGATACATTGCATAATTTTCAAAAAGATAGCAAAGCCAGAGTCTGCATCTTTATTATAAATTACTTACAAAGTTTGCATCTTTACATTTGCACTGAGTTTCGGATTAAAGTGCTTTCTTCTTGGTTTTGACACTGAGTTTTGTTTACTATTCACTTACAAAGTTTGCATCTTTATATTTGTTATAAATTGCTAATATGTGATTAGATGCACATTATGCCTAAAATTCACTATCCTTATATTTGGCTTTTTGTTTAAGTTTGGTACCTATAACAATGAAGAAAGTATTGTTGTGGACCGATGGATGATACTTTTTGTAGACTGCAAAGGAACTTAGTGATTAATGGAATTTCATGCGAATTGGAGAGGACCCGGCTGTAGATGTCTGGATGGCAAATGTGAGTCACAATGTTTTTAAAATTTTCAGTGAAGGTAAAAGTTATAAACAATGTAAATTTTTCGGAGAGAGATTTATTATTCTATATTTACGCAAGTTTGGTCGCCTTCTTGGAGTGGATCACTCCACCCTGTCTTTTTACTGGAATTTTTTTATTCAGATTGTTACAATTTAATCTGATTTTTTTTTTAATTTTCCTATTGTTGTTACTATCATATATTATCATTCCAATTGTTCAATTCGAATCTGAAATTGGAGTTCAATTTTACTATACATGTGTACAATCTAATTATTTTTAATTTTGCTGTCTTGTGTAGAAGCCAATGAGATGAAATTAATAACACATTAAACACTCATGCTTTGGGAATCAATAGTATCAATCTAAATCCATTGAACCTGTTTCGTGATAATACAACTATAAAGGATGTATAAAAACATGCACAAACCAATCTCTCTATAAAAAGAGATTGGAGAGAATTTCTTTTATCAGCCATGAAACTTCAGAGGTTTTTTATTCACACAAATGTCCATCATATTACAAAATGATCCATCGTAAAACTACAAAATGAGTACAATCTAAGGGTTTTTTTTTTTTTTTTTTTTAATTTTAAATTTTTTAAGCTACGAAAATTTCAATTACCAATAGAGATTGAAGATTCAAAAGCGTGAATGGATCTTTTGGATAAACATTGTCACCTAGATTCATCTTTCTATGTAAAATATATATATACTGCTAAGTTTTGTTAATGAAATTTTCTGGTTAATAATATGAATTTAGACTTAACTTAGCCTTTTAAACATGAATAAACTCATGATTAATAATATATTCATTCCCGTGCGGTAGCACATGGCTACATACGAGTTTAATTAATTAATCAACTTGTGTAATTAGTTAATTGAATTGGGGTCAGCTTATTACCCAACATTAGATAACACAACCAAACACTAAACAAAGTTTGAATAAAATTAGGTTTGGCTTTCTATAAATAAATTTTAATTAGTTAAGCCTTTAAGGTATATCCTTTTCTACAAATTCTCTAATTAAATTTTATTGATTAACACTTATATTAAATAAAGGCTAAATCACAAACTACACTCTCAGATTTTGATATGTTTTCAACTCAGTTCTTTTAGTTTCACTTTTTTTTTTTTTTTTTCCTTCAGTAATTTAACTTTAATTTGTTTTCAATTTAATTTTCCCATTTTATCCGCCTCTTTGAATTCACTAAAATGACATTGTTTTGGGAAGTGAACAATCTAAAACTAACGGTGGGATTGGACAAAATTGAAGGATTGAAACGGAGAAAATGAAACTTAATGATTGATTTGAAAATATGTTATATAATTAAAGAATGTAATTTATAGTTTAAACTTAAATAAATATGTATTATATAAAAAGAAATTTTATTTAATTTTCTTGATCATTGCACGGGATACTAATGAGTAGATATGTGATTATAAAAGTCTTTTTCCTAATTTAATTGAGGAAAAATAAATTGATGACATAAAACTGACTTTAATAACATGATTGCTACACGTTCAATCTTACTTGGTTAATAGAGCGACCGCAATAACATGATTGCTACACGTTTATTGATTGCCACACATTCAGTTTGCAATCTACATCAAACAATTGTTATAGTCGAAAATTCCAAGATTATAATTTTCCAAGTCTTTGGAGCGTAGTTCCAAACAATTAGCAAAGACTTGGTGAAAACAATAACAGGCGTTGAAATCTTCTAATCCGTATCACACGTCTTCAAGGTTGATGAAACTGGCAGATTAATTAATGACGTACAGAAAGAGCCAGCATGCGTTTTCATGAAGTCTTTGGTCTTTGTGCGGAACTTCCAAGACATGGGAAGTTATTGTCTTGACTATTAACCTGCAGCATACGTTTTCAAACTTTAATTGTGTATATCTAGTATCTGTTGTTTATAATCTCAGTCTACAACTACAAATGTTAAGTCATTTTGTAGTCGTACTCTGATTATGTAATATATTATAAACTTGGTTTAAAATATTATTATTACTATTTTCGTGTGTGTTCTAATAAGAATTACTGTTTATTAAAAAAAAAAAAAAACTTTAGAACGAATTTGGCGAGTCTAAAACTTATAGAAAGTCTAGTACTTGGTATTTTTTTTTCTTCCATAAAAATTGATGAAAGATTGAGAAGAAAGCAATGAACAAGAATCTGAAGGTAAAAGACTTCTCCGTTATGAAAAGAGAACTAAGAGAGTTAGTGAAACAAAAAGAGAAAAAAGAAACAGATAAGTAAGAGAAAATTTGATGAAAAAGAGAGAATCAATCTCGGATTCATTGAATTTATTTATTTACATACAAAAGCTAGGCATAACTGCTCATCTTTGTTACCATTTTTTATAACATATTATTAACTGCCCTAACAATTATAACTAACTTAAGGGTATGTTTGGTTGGGGTGAAAGCAGGGAGAATGGAAAATAGGGTGGAAAATGACATTTTCCACTGTTTGGTTCAGGAGAGAAAACAAGAGACAGAAAATTGGAAGGACAATTTTCATTTTCCACTGTTTGGTTGAGGAGAGAAAACAAGAGAAACAGAAAATGGGAAGGAAAATTTTCCCTCCAGGCCCACATTTTTTTATCCTCCCAATTTAGGAGGAAAATGGGGAGGAAAAAGTGCTGAATGATGTACTTTACACAATACCCTTACTTTATTCATCTCACCTACCCCTCATTTTATTCATCTTATTTAATGAGTGTAAATTTGCTGACCACGCTTTTGTTGTCCACGTTTTTGTTGCCCAATTGCCCAGTTAAATTATTAGTGCAAGTTTTGATTTATATAAATCAATGCAAGTTGATTTGCCCAGTTGCCCAATTAAATTATTAGTACAAGTTTTGGTTTATAAGTTTTGCCCAGTTAAATTGCTTAGCTTATTTATCTCACCTACCCTCACTTTATTCATCTTATTTAATGAGTGTAAATTTGCTGACCATGTTTTTGCTACCCACGTTTTTGTTGCCCAATTGCCCAGTTAAATTATTAGTGCAAGTTTTGATTTATACAAGTTGTAGTGCAAGTTGATTTGCCCAGTTGACCAATCAAATTATTAGTACAAGTTTTGATTTATAAGTTTTGCCTAGTTAAATTGCTTAGTTTATTCATCTCACCTACCTCTCACTTTATTCATCTTATTTAATGAGTGTAAATTTGCTAACCACATTTTTGCTACCCACGTTTTTGTTGCCCAATTGCCCAGTTAAATTATTAGTGCAAGTTTTGATTTATACAAGTTTTAGTGCAAGTTGATTTGCCCATTTAAATTATTAATGCAAGTTTTGATTTATATAAATCAGTGCAAATTGATTTGCCTAGTTGCCCAATTAATTATTAGTGCAAGTTTTGATTTATAAGTTTTTTCCAGTTAAATTGCTTAGCTTATTTGTTACCCATGTTATATTCACTAGTTGAATAGTAAATATAGGAATACCCTGGTTACAAAATCTTTTGCCTAGTTAAATTTATATGTACACGATTGTAATTTTTACATTATATTAATAAAAATATAAATATAAATTTATATGTATGATGTGGTAAATTTTATATTATTTAATAAATACAAATAAATTTATTTCTTACATATTATGTAACAAGGGTATAATAGTCAATTTATCTAAACTAAATTTCTATCATCTTATTTTTCTTTTCAATCAAACAAAAGAGTTTTTCACCTTTCAACTTTTCTACCCCTCCAACCAAATACAGGAAAACTAAATCTTTTGGGTGTTGTACAGCACCCGTTAATGTGCATTAAATGTGCATTAAACTGTCTACTTTTTTTTAGGGGATGTGAAAAAAACTAAATATGCATTAAATGTGTGTCAATTTAGATGGAGAAAGTCAAATTATTTTGTGATAAACCACAGCTGAAAAGAAACATTTTATCAATTTCTAATGTAGAGGGATTTGTGATAGATAATAAATGAACCATAGCTAGTTCATTAACAAGTGCTGGCTGGCACCTGTTAACAAAGTCCAAATCTTTTCTATCTTCCTACTTTTTCATCCTCTTACTAATTTTCTATTCATCCACTTTTCTACTTCTCTAACTAAACGGACCCTAACAGCTTCCATAACAAAACGCAAGTGCTACAATTTGTTTTAGCTATTTTTTGTACAACGATAGGTCGTTTACTAAGGACTTTAACACAGATGGTGTCAGGGCCAGATTTTACTTTAGAAGACAAGATTAAAATAAAAGTAAGACAAAAATAATTCCAAAAATATTAATATAAATAAAAACTAATTAACGAAATTAAGCAAGACTTGGTCAACATATATAGAAAATATACTGCAACGTAAGCTATAATTTTTTTTTTTTTGGGTATTTCCTGTTTTTTTTTTTTTTTTGAAAGTGGAATGAAACTTCATTAAACATTAACTGAGTCCAAAAACAGAGCATCTATAGCGGGGGGAGGGGACTCCTCCAACCATACAATTTCATTACCCAACCCTCTAGCAAACTTGGCTAAACAATGAGCCACTCCATTGGCTGTACGGCTTACCCACCCAACAGACACAACACGAAGACATGTGCATAAGCAGTGAATATCCCCATACAAGTTCCCCAGACGTGAACCATTTGGCTGTGAGCTGGAGATTTTCCTCATGACGGAGACGTTATCACCCTCAATAAGGAGCTCAGCGAAACCAGCATCAGCCGCAAACTCCAAAGCTTTACCGCAAGCCTGCACTTCTGCCTCCTCTGGATCCGCCACTGGTGGACCCCTCGCCGCCAAAGCTGCCAGCACTTCGCCCTTCACATTGCGAATAACAACATCGATTCCCGTCGCATTTAATTCCTCAAAAATGGCTGCATCAAAGTTTAGCTTGAATCTATCTTCTGGCGGTGGGCACCAATGGACATCTCTAGCAGTGGAAGTATGAACCGCCAAGTGTTGTTGGGCTTCCCTAAACTCCTCAATAAAATCCATTGCTCTCTTATTCAGCCGAATCGGAGCTTGCATGTTCCCACCATGGATGATAGTGTTCCGTTGGCTCCAAATCAACCAGGCCTGGACGAAAAACAATTCGAGCTCCTCGGTGGTCAATTTTCTCAGTAACTCCTCCACTAGTTGCAGCACATCAAGCTGACCTCCCACCGATTTTTGCAACCGTCTCACATAGCCAGCCCACACGTCCTGGGCCACACTACACTCCCAAATGGTATGGATGGCCGTCTCCGCTGCTCGCTTGCAAAGAGGGCAAGTGTCGTCTTCCGTAATGCGTCGTTGAGCAAGCTTCACTCGGGTTGGCAGAATATCATGGCAAGCACGCCATGCAAAAATGCGGACCTTGTTTGGGATATGGAGTGTCCATATCTTACCCCACACCCTGCATCTACCCAAAGGCAGAGAACCCTCTCCCATAACATCCTTCTCTTTCTTTAATTCTCTGGCCAAATGGTACCCTGTTTTAACCGAATATACCCCCTCTGTAGAGTTCAACCAAAACAGAGCATCATGTGTTTGCCGGCGACTGAGTGGAATCCGAGAGATTGCCTCTGCATCGTCTGGGTGAAACTTCAGTTCAAGTAATTGCCTATCCCAAATTTTTGCAGACCAATCAATCAGCTCCGACACCCTCCATTCCCACTCTTCTTCCACCGGTGGGTGCAACACCTTGTTAGTAGGATAGTTCGGAATCCATTTGTCCTTAAGTACCCGGATCTCAGACCCATCACCAACCCTCCAACAGCAACCTTTCTTCAGGATCGGTTGAGCCGCCATAAAACTCTTCCACACATAGGAACCGTTAGGTACATCCTCTGCCTCCAGGAAATTGCACCGTGGGAAATACTTCGCTTTGAAACATTTATAAAACAACGTGTCTTTCTTTTGCAGCAACCTCCAACCTTGCTTGGCAAGCATTGCTAGATTGAAGCAGCGGATGTCCCTAAAGCCCAAACCCCCCTCTTTCTTCGGTTTAGAAAGTGACTCCCACCTCTTCCAATGTATTCTTCTCTCATTTCCCACCTGTCCCCACCAGAATTTTGCACACATGGCATTGAGCTCCTCACACAGCTTTGCAGGGAGTTGAAACACCCCCATAGTGTACGTTGGTAGAGATTGAGCAACGGCCTTTATCAACACTTCTTTTCCGGCTTTAGATAGCATTAAGCCCTTCCACCCGTTAAGCTTCTTCCACACTTTATCCTTAAGGAAAGCAAAAGCTTGATATTTTGAGCGACCAATCACCATTGGCAAGCCCAGATAGGATTCGAAGCGGTCCACCTCCTTAACATTCAACTTAGCTTTAATCCAATCTCGTTGCCTACCATCAGTGTTACTACTGAAAAAAATAGAAGATTTCTCAAAATTTATTAACTGTCCAGACGCCCTAGCATAGAGTTGCAATATATCCACAATTTCTTGAACCTCGTCATGAGTGGCTCGGCAAAAGAGAAGTGAATCATCAGCAAAAAGTAAGTGAGATATGCTTGGAGCCCCCCTACAAATAGACACTCCATGCAACCTGTTTTCTGCCTCGGCTCGAGCTAGTAGAGATGAAAAGCCCTCTGCACATAAAAGAAAAAGATAAGGAGATAACGGATCTCCTTGGCGGAGTCCTCTAGACGGAATAATGTGGCCATAGGATTTTCCATTGATCCGGATAGAAAATGAGGGAGTAGATACACAACACATAACTCGCTCTATCCACACCTCTGGAAAACCTAGTTTAGTCATGATACCCTTCAGAAAAGCCCACTCAACCCGATCATACGCTTTACTAACATCTAGTTTCAAAGCAAGGGAACCTCTTCTACCTTTTTTGTGACGATGCATGGCATGTAAGGACTCATATGCAACAAGAAAGTTATCAGTGATAAGCCGGCCAGGTACAAAAGCACTTTGCGTGGAAGCAATCAAATGGGGGAGGATTTGTTTCAATCTGTTTGCCAAAACCTTTGAAATGATTTTGTAAATAACATTACAAAGGCTAATGGGTCTGTAATCAGTAATTTTTTCCGGTGATTTTATTTTAGGAATAAGAACTATCTGCGTATAATTAATATCAGGTTCCATAATTCCCTTATTCAAGAAATCCAGCACTGCAGTAATCACATCATCTCCAACAATATGCCAAAATTTTTGGTAAAAGAGAGCATTCATACCGTCGGGTCCAGGAGCCTTTGTTGGTCCCATCTGGAACAACGCCGCTTTAATTTCCTCCGGGCTGTATTCACTGGACAACAAATCCCGCATCTCAGGAGACACCTTAGGATGAACCGCAGCTAGGCAATCCTCCAACCTCTCACAAACACCGGCCTTGAAAATATCTTCAAAGTACCTAGTAGCCACATCTGCTATCTCCTCCACTTCCTCCACCCATACATCCCCATGATTCTTTATTCCTTGAATAAAATTCCTTCGTCTTCGATGTGAGGCCTTAGCATGGAAGAACTTTGTATTCTTGTCTCCATGTTTTAGCCAAGAGATTCGAGACCATTGTGCCCAAAAAATCTCCTGTTTAAGCAAGAGATCATCCAACTCCTTACTGACCAAGAGAAACTCGGCTTTATTTTCTTCAGTGCACTCCTCCATATTCAACGCCTCTATCCTCCTTTGAAGTGTCTTTATTCTTTCGATGTCAGGATGTGTTCTTAAAGCACCCCAGGCCTGCAACTCCCTACCACACCCTTCAATTCTCTCTTTCAACTTGGCCATAGCTGATCCCGAACCTCCCATTTTATTCCAACCCTCTTGAACCACCACTTCACAATCTTCCCATAATAACCAAGATTCTTCAAACTTAAACCCCACATTGCTCCTTGATAGGCGATACTTAGATGTCTTTGTCTGGAGAATAATTGGCAAATGGTCTGATGCATGAGAGGACAAGTGAGTGACCGTGCTCTTTGGAAACTTTGTTCTCCATTCCACAGTAGCAACGGCTCGGTCAAGGCGCTCTTTAGTGTTGGCGGTTCCGGGTCGCTTATTATTCCATGTGAAGGGATAGCCAAGAAAGCCCAGATCAGTTAAGGAGCATTGTTCCAACACCTCTCTGAACTCATCCATCTGTTTGTATGAGGGCGGCCGATGACTAAGCTTTTCAACGGAATGCAATATCGCATTGAAGTCTCCAATGCATAGCCAAGGACCATCCACAAAAGAAGACAAGTATGACAACAGAGCCCATGACTTAGCTTTCTGACTAGCTTCTGGCCAGCCATAAAAGCATGTAAGATACCAAACAAACCCATCCTCTTCAACCACCTTAGCTAAAATGTGATTCTCAGTGAAGTTAATAACATATAAGGACACATCCTTCTTCCACAGCAGAGCTAAACGACCCCCTGAATCATGCTCTTTAACTATCAACTTATTAGGAAACTTTATCTCCCTGCAATGCTTGTCAAAACCTTTTTTATTAAGTCTTGTCTCCATTAAAAAAACAAACCGTGGGCGCTTGATCCTTCAATAGCTTTTGAAGGCTCCGAACTGTCCAAGGGTTCCCAAGCCCTTGGCAGTTCCAGCACAAGAGCCTCATTGTGGCTGGCCAGGGTGTTCCGACACCCCAGCCTTTGCAGAAACTTCTAAATCATTTAGTGTTTTTCCACGCTTGGAACCATGCATCCCTGAATTATTTGCATTATCCTCCTCCAGAATGGCCGACGCACTTCGTTTCCCCAGAGACGTGCCTACTTCACCTTTTGTTTCTTCAACAAGCCCACAATCCATGCGAAGAAGCCTATTCCATTTGGGCCGAGGCTTACTAGGCCCATGCTGAGAATTGGCCAACCCGTGTTCCCCACTAGACTTTAATACTTCCTTTTCTTCAGCTCCACCTGGCCCCACCGAGTTACTTGCCATACCCGTTGAAGCCATTACCTCTGTGACAGTTGCGTCCCCCTTAATCATGCCTGCATTAAATCCCTGAGAATCCGGACCAGTTACTGAAATATCGCCACCCTCATTATTGCTCAAATCATTGCCGTTTTTGTCTGCTGAAACGTCTCCCTCCTCCGCCGCCTTGGTTTGCTGTTTCCTATCCCGGTAAGGCACCTCCTCTGCCACTTCAGCCTTGTTTGTGGATCGGCCATTTCCCTCTTTAGGAGGATACCATGAACGTGCCCCCATAGACTTCAACCACTCCCCGTACTGACAGTCCACTTTGCCTCCATTCTTCGACGC
This sequence comes from Quercus variabilis, assembly GCA_030445155.1. Lineage (NCBI taxonomy): Eukaryota > Viridiplantae > Streptophyta > Magnoliopsida > Fagales > Fagaceae > Quercus > Quercus variabilis. Next base: position 71,664,545 of record CP129448.1, on the reverse strand, counting down.
CGCAAAGAAACCAGCGCAATGATGAACATCGTGTCCCAGCAAGCCGCAGTAATGGCAAAACATCGGAAGCCTCTCATACCTGTAGGTTACCCACGTACGGCCACCCTCCGAACCTGCTATAAAACCACCTCTCCGGATCGGTTTCGTTATCGGTAGCGCGACCTTAACCCTTATAAAGAGGTTTTGCTGTTCTTGTTTCTGCTTTTTTTCAACTTCCACGACGGCCCCAAGCCTCTTTCCCACCTCTGATGCCACCTTGGGAGATACCATGTCGAATGGGGCCCCCCAAATTTGGACCCATAAAGGAACAGTCTCAAACTTCACATTTTTGGCCGTCATACCTTTTTGCCACCTACGTAACAATAGTGCTTGGTTATCAAAAGACCACGGGCCCTCTTTGAGCACCCTCTCCAAATCAAACTCAGTTGGAAATTTGAATTGGAAAAGGTTCGGACCAACTTCAATAATCTGAACACCGTCGTGTAAGCCCCACGCCTTCTTAATCGTATTAAACGCCGCTCTCTTATTGAACGGTTTGCATGTAAGGAATTTTCCGATTAAACTCTGTTCGCAGCTTTCAATTTCCTCCTTTCTTTCTGCATCAGAGACCACTATCACTTCCTCCTCCTCCGTTGTAAGTTTCATATTCTCCAATCTATCTATCACCTCATCTGCCATTGCCCAACAAAAGAAAAGACAGACCCTTGGTGCAAGCCAAGGGAGGAAGTAAACTCGTTCAGAGACGAGAGAGAGAGCTCCTACCTAGAGGAGAGAAGTCCGATCTGTGGCCTTGGGGTATTTCCTGTTAGATTTAATATAATCATTTTTGTTGGATTGTACAATTTTTGTATTTTTAAGTCATTTTGAAAATATTAATGTCAATTCCTTCTATTGTAATTGTAGGGGGTGTTCAGTCCAACAATAAATCACCTACAACTACACATTCCTGAGCATGTACAACTACTCATTTCTTTATTAACGAAAGAAAAAGACCATTTGGAAAAAGGGAGCTCTCTCTCTCTTCATCCAGTCTCACTTTGCTCATCCGGCTCCCTCTGTTCGTACAACTCTCTTTCACAATTGAACTTATTATTTCATGTTGTTCACTAACTTAGCCATCAAAGCCTCCACAATCAACCCCAAGGCCGGTCATGGAGAGATGAGTTTCTCTTTATTGGTATTTCAAGTTCATAGGTCCACGGTCACAACTCAATCCAAGGAGGAACTTAGCGTCATCCAATGCAATGCCGATCCTTATTTGTGCAGGACTTAGATGGTGTCTAGCTTCATCTGAGCTTTCCTTCAATTAATAAATTTATTATAGGAAGGTCAATTTCAATTTGGACCCACTACAATAGATCTTTTTTAAATAAATATAAAATAAATAATAAATAAATAAATAAAACCTTAAGAGTATATAGCATTGTAGAATTATTCATAAAAACAACAATATATAAAATTTGGCACATTTAGTTGAGAAGTTTGGATAGTATTCTATTTATAACTATAAGGCTACGTATATAGTACAAATAATAATTTTTTTTTCCTTGAATATTGTAGGAGAGTTCAAAATATTATCAATAAAAAAATTTTTAAAAAAGAATTAGATATGATGTTATTATTTTGCACACAAACATACATACATGCATATATACGTTAAATAGCATTTAAATAAAAGGCGGGAAGAGAGTTAGGACGAGGTTGCCCCACAAAACCCTGAACTCCTAGTTCGACCCTTGAACATACTGTAGTGCGACTTGTAGCTTATAGAAGATTGTAACCCATGGCAACTGGTAGCTTGCAAAAAAGATGCCTAGCTCATCATATAATGGGATCAAGCCAGTTGTAGCTTGTCTCATAACTTGTTTAATTACACATCCCCCTCTTAAACGAAGATGGAAGAAATAAGCCCTAAGTTTGGATTGATGATCAAGAAAGCAAGGAAAAGGAAGTGCCTTGGTGAAGATATCAGGAAGCTAATCAGAGATTGAGATTAAATGATTTTTTTTTTTTTTTTTTTTTTTGAGAAACAACATAATGCATTTTATTCAATGAAGGCTAGCAATATCTACTAGAACAAAAGAGTGAAACTATGGTGGAACATCCTCCATCCACACAACGTAATCTGAAATATTTAAAGCAAAACAAGCTAGCTAGACTATGAGCTACCATATTACCTTCTCTCTTGACATGAGAGTAATGTAATTCAATGAAACACCTAGCATATGACCTTACAGCATCAATTTAGAGATCATCTGGTGACAGGAATGGGCTATCATGAAAAAGTGCATGCATGAGAACTTGACAATCACCCTCTAAGACCACCTCTTGAAACCCCAAGTCTGAAGCTAGTTGCAGGGCAGAGGTTGCTGCCATTGCCTTAACTTCAAACGGTGTGTGTGCTCGAGGTAGGATCCTAGATAGTGAGGCCAAGACATCTCCCTATGCATCACAAATAACTACGCCAATCCTTGATTTTTGCTCCCTACTGAAAATAGCACCATCAAAGTTAACCTTCGCCATGTCTAAGACAGGGGCTCTCCAACGAGCATGAGTCGAGGTGGACTGCGACTGGGAAGGTGGTTGTACTGCCAGGAATTCAGATAAGAGTTCCTTGGCCATGTGTGCAAGTTGATTGGGACTGCAGCAAGGTTGGTGTGTTCGAACTCGGTTTCGATGTGTCCAGATTGTCCAAGCCATGATCGAGTACAGGTCTGTGCTTTGCTGTGTTCTGATCATCCATGACAATAATTCCTTGAAATCCATGAACGCAGTGGATCCTCAACAAGCCCAGGTAGACTCATCTTCCCATACAATGTCCAATTCGTTGCATAACCAAAGGGCGTGAAGGGTTGTCTCAGGTTCCAGCTTGCACCTGTCACAGAGTGGGCTTTCGATGATAGTGCGTCGTACTAGATTCTGTTTAGTGGGTAAAGAGTTTCGGCAAGCTCTCCACATCAGATTTTTCATTTTGTTTGGAATTTGTAAAGATCAAATACCTCTCCAAAGTGCTCTGTCTGAAACCACCTGTTCCTCATTCTCATTGGATGCGTCCTCGGCTTTGAGAAACCGATAACCTGACTTGCTGTTGTAGATCCCATTATATGTGGAAGGCCAGAAAAGACCATCCTCACGCTCATCATTTGGTAGTGGTAATTTTTTTATTAGCTTCGCCTCTTCCTGAACAAAGATGCCCTCAATTGTGCTGTGGTTCCACTTCCTTGTCTCACCATCAATAAGTATCTCAACTCTTGCCTCAGCCAATGATTCAATAATTGGAGACAGAACCTGTGGTGCTTGCTGCCTTGGAAGCCATAATTCTACCAAATACCCACTGTTTTCCCATTCCTTATTCTCCATCTACAGCCCCTTGCTAGCACATCCCTCCCATGTAAAATACTACTCCATGCAAACGACCCCCCTCTAGAATTTTTTGCTTCCATGATAAAGGTATGGTTTAGAGGGTGAGGGAGAGTACCTGAGTTGAGCCAGGATATAACTGAGCTCGTGACATCATTATCCACTAAGCCCCAAAAATGTTGATAGAATAAATGGGGCATCCCGTCAAGGCTTGGAGCTTTCAATGGGGCCATTTGCTTAAGTGATGTGATAACTTCAGATATTAGGAATGTACCCGTAAGTGTGGCATTCATATCCTCTGTAATTACCATTGGGATTTGATCAAGGATAGCCATATGTGGGTCTAGGCTTGATGTAGCAAACAGCTCCCGGTAGTATCTCATAAATACTGAAGCTATTGTTTCTAATTGAACCTGCCAAGTATTTGTTTCATCTTTGATCCCGCGAATCAAGTTTCTCCGGTGACTTTTGCTAGCACAGCAATGAAAAAACTTTGTGTTGTTGTCACCATTTTTGAGCCAAAGCACTCTTGAATGTTCACACCACATTCTTGCTTCCCTGTCAAGGAGTACATTTATATGTTCCTTAAGCTCACGGATTTGATGATTCTACCCATTCTCAAGTGCTACTTGTTCGGCGGACTAATAGTGCTTCTTCTTTTCAAACTCCTTCCTTACATTCCCAAAAATATTTCTATTCCACAAAGCTAGATTTTTCCAACTGGTTTCAACCCGCTTCAAGATACTCTTATCACTTGTTCCGTCTTGTATAGAGGACCATAAAGCTTCCACGATTTTAGTACATCTTTCATCCAACAACCACATTTCTTCAAACCTAAAAGGTCGCTTACGTGGTGGTCGTTCAAACCTTGAAAGGTTAATTAATAATGGGCAATGGTCTAAAGAATTACAATGGAGATGATTAACAATAGAACCTGGAAATTTCATGAACCATGGATTGTTTGCCATGCCTTGATCTAGTCTTTCCCATAATGAGTGTCCATCCGCAAAATGCTTACTTCAAGTGAAGCGTGTACTATGAGAGACCGGGAAATTGCCTCTCAAAAAAGAGAGATTTTTGAAGTGCTTTTTAGGGCATCTCTCTTTTTGGGTAAGTGGTGTGGAGTCACCACTTATTTTTTTATACAAAAAAAAAAAGAAAAATAAATAAAAATATACATGACTGAATAGTTCCTTTCATTAATTGAATAAAAAATTACATAATTAAAAAAAATGAAAATTAATAGCTTTGGGTCCTAGTTACAATCTACCAAAAATATACATGGTTTTTTGTCCTGGTTACATTCTACCCAAAATAAAAATAAAGACAAGGCTTAGATCTACTTATCTAAAGACCTAAATTCAAAGGCTAGGTTACGAAATGGGAAGGTGTTAGGCACCCATTCTGCCCAGACAGAGTCTGGTCTTCTAGACTCTTGTGACCTATGTACCCTTTTATGCATGTCATGAATGATATGTTGAACATGTGAAACAAAAATTAAATCACATAAATTTATTTATGAATTCATTCTCTTCTTTGTTAAAAATATTCAGATCTGTTTTAGTGATTAAAAAAAATTGAGTTTGGTTTATATAAACAAATCAAATCTGTTTTTGTATGTATATATATATATATATATAAAGGCTTTCTAGAGAGAAAATTCAGATTTGTTTTTTAAGAATCTAAAAAAATAGTTTTTTAATAACAGAAAAATCAGATCTATTTTTTATATGTTCAAAAAAATATGGAAAATTTTTTTTTGAAGAGAATTTCACTCATAACATAAATTTATGATGCATGAATTAAACAAAACAAACAACCATAAACAAAATCATGCATAATCTTTTTCTTTGTTTCAAAATCTGCATATGTTTTTAAAAAATCATATTTGTATCTAAGAAAAATATAAATAAGTTTTTGATTGGAGAAAAATTCATATCTGCATCTAATGAAGATGTAGATCTGTTTTTTTATTAAGAAAAATCAGATCTACATCTAAGAAAGATGCAGATCCGTTTTTGTTTAAGAAACATTCAGATCTACATCTAAGAAATATGTAGATCCGTTTTTTGATTAAGAAAAATTCAGATCTACATCTAAGAAAGATGCAGATCTATTTTTGATTTGAGAAAAATTTAGATCTACATCTAAGAAAGAAACAGATCTGTTTTTTTTTTTTTTTTTTTTTTTTTTTTTTTAATTAAGAAAAATTTAGATCTACATCTAAGAAAGATGCAGATCCATTTTTTATTAAGAAAAATTCAGATCTACATCTAAGAAAGATGTAGATTTATTTTTTGAATTAAGAAAAAGAATTGGTTATGTGCAAATTATTGAAATTAAGAAAGAGATCATAACAACTATATAAAAAATCAAGATCATGCTTTCTAAACAACAATTAACAATTCATGTTCTGGATAACAAAAAGAATGCATCATCATAAACAAGAAGCATAAAGGAAAAGAAAGGGTGATTGAAATCAAACTCTTGCATAGAGCACTTCTTGTTCTTGAAAGGATGTTTTAGGGTTCAAAGAAATTTATTCAATTATCTTTGAAACCTAAAAACCCTAATTTTAGCAGCAAATATTAGAGAGAGGATCAGCAAATATGAACGATTTGAAAGCCTAAAAACGTTTGCCTCTTAAAGCGTCCAAAGGTCTTCTGAATTATGAGATCTAGTCTCTATTTATAGAGGGGGGAAAACTCTAAAAAATAGGCATTGATGATTAAAATGCAAATCTGGACACATCCTTCCGCAAAAAGGTCGAAAAGGGTATGCCTTATCATCATCCAAAGGGAGTTGGGCCAAAGCCCAAAAGGGGGCCATTCGGCCCTTTTAAAGCGTCGTTCGGCACTCCAAAAGTGCTGAATGGTGCTCTTGGATGCCAAACATTCTTCCGTGCTTAGGTGCGTTTTGGACTCTCTTTTTAGGTTTTTTTTTATCCAGTCTTTGTACCTAAACGCGTTTTCATCCTTAGGCTATGAGTTTTATCTCTTTTCTGGATAATTCAAGCTTTTTTAGGAACAATTATCTTATAGATAAATACCCTAAAATAAATCTTGATAAAATTCAGATTATCCACAATTTTATTGTTATCCAATCATCTCTTTTATTCCTATGCATGTAATCCTATTTTAAACACTAATTATCAACCAATCACAAATTATTTAATTAAATTTAATTGCTTAACCAATTAGAATTAATTTAAATTTAACCAATTAGAATTAATTTAAATTAATTGTGTGTGGTCGACTCTACCTAGACACAATGCATGCTGACCGTGCAAACTTGATCATGTGATATCTTTGGATTCGATGGTTCGATTTGGAAACTGAACATACCGCCACGATCGTTAGAATCTCAAGATCATTTTTATGATATGCAATGAATGAATTGATGAATGTAATGCAATCATGATTTTTTTGGGGTACATGGAAGGTCATTCCAATCATCTTCCTTAATTAAATCATCGGTGCAAAATCGAGTGTCTACTGAATGCCCCTCATTGACAGAGCTTGGAAAGCAAATTTCAATGTAAAACAAAGACATTGATTTTAGTGACCATGATTTAATTGAGGTTGAATTTTCAAAGGTCACCTAGCCCTCGAACCTAAAACTTTGGAACCTAAAACTTTGGAACATAGAACTAGTGCCTTATCTTTTGACAAAAAATAAAAATACTTGACTTAACTAGTAGTTGATAACTCTAGAAATGATTCTAGAGAAGTGGGGTGACCAAGAGGCTTTTCAATCCTGATCTTGAATATGGAGTTGTCTACGACCAAAGGGCTTTTCAACCTCGATCTTGATGAAAGGTAACCAAATGGCTTCTTAACCTTGAAGTTGGAGCTGGATCGTCGATCAAAGGGGCTTCTCTACTTTGATTTGGACTTGTTGAAATGTCGAACAAAGGTCTTCTCTACTTCAACCTGGAGTTGTTGAAATGTCGACCAAAGGACTTCTCTACTTCGATTTGGAGTTGTTGAAATGTCAATCAAACGACTTCTCTACTTCGATATGGACTGCCAAAATGTCGATCAAAGGTCTTCTCTACTTCGATCTGGAGTTGTTGAAATGTCAATCAAATGACTTCTCTACTTCGATTTGGACTTGTTGAAATGTCGAACAAAGGTCTTCTTTACTTCAACCTGGAGTTGTTAAAATGTCGACCAAAGGACTTCTCTACTTCGATTCGGAGTTGTTGAAATGTCAATCAAACGACTTCTCTACTTCGATATGGACTGCCAAAATGTCGATCAAAGGTCTTCTCTACTTCAATTTGGAGTTGTTGAAATGTCAATCAAAGGACTTCTCTACTTCGATTTGGAGTTGTTGAAATGTCGATCAAAGGACTTCTCTACTTCGATCTGGACTTGTTGAAATATCAATCAAAGGTCTTCTCTACTTCGATCTGGAGTTGTTGCTTACAAAAAGTCAAAATTTGGGATTAGACTTTAATGATGAATGCTTTGTGGTCCCATTGCTTTTGAGATGTGTGATTTTCATTTGTTCCTTATTGATTTGAACTTTATCAAGAAAAGTTTAATTGACAAAAGATATTATTTTTGAGAAACATTTGATTTTTGAAACTTGGAAGTTTTGAAATTGACATTTAAAATTTTGAGACTTTGAAACTTTGGGATTTTGACTGGAAATTTGGAACTTGAAATCTAAAATTTTGAGATTTGGGATTTTGAAAATTAAGGCTTGAAATTTTGATCATGAAATTTGAGGTTTGAATTTTTTTTGAAATTTTGAAAACTGAAGGTTTGGATTTAAAAATTGGGCATTGAGAATGTAGAATTGAAAATTTAGGAATGAAAATTTGGGGTTTGAAAGAAACTTGAAATTTTTGAATTTGAATTTTTATTTTTAATCTATTCCAAAATTTCATCATTTCTTTTCTTTTTTTCTTTTTTGAAAATTTGATTTTTTTTTGTTGACTAAGTCAACTCAGTTTGACTAAGTTGACTCAGCTCTTGGCTAAGTTTAAGTGTGGGGGCCAAAATTTTCTTTGTTTCTCCCTTTTTTCCTTTTTTTGCTTCATCTTCATCAACTTCTCTTCCTCCATTGACACTATTCATCTTCTTCTTCCCCTTGTCTTCTTCATCTCACCATTTCTTCTCACAAAAAACATTTTTCTAAGCTTCTTAACCTTTCGTCCTCCATCTCCATCAATATCTCTTTAGATCCTTGTGTTTTTAAGCATTTTCACCATACACCCATTTTTGGTGAAACCTATTTTTCTTTGCATCAATATGGCTTCTTCCTCCAAGGGATCCTCCTTTCTTACTTTTCATGGTAAGAAATATGATCCCACATTTGATTGGCATGATGAGGATAGGCTTCTTCATGACCCTAGGACTCATGCTCCATATTGTCATGTAGACACCAAGGTGAGTTTTTCTTTGGTTTCTTTGCTTGGAAAAATGTTGTTTCATGTTTCATTGAAAGTTTAATGGTGAGATATTGTCATTTGGTTGTTGCAATTTGGAGCATTGTGTGATTAGTTGGTTTTGGAGCATTCTTGGAGTGTTGTTGTTGTTGTTATGTGTGTGTGTGTGTGTGTGTGTGTTTTTTTTTTTTTAATCATGGTGCAATTTGAACAATGTTGGTAGCTCATGGAATTTTGACAATGTGGATAAATTGTGATGTTGTTGGATGAACTTTGGTTTAGATTTTAGGAGTATTGGCATTGTGAAAATTGTGTTATAGGCTTAGATGAATATGTTCATGATGCATGTGGGAAAAGTTTGTTGGCATGTGCAAACTTTGTTTTACGAACATAGCAAAATTTTGTGGGTATGTGCATGGATATATTTGTGGGTATGGGCAAATTTTGTGGGTATGAAATTTTGACTTTTGAAAAAATTTTGTTTGGTAGGTGATGTTGATTCTTGGAAAATTTGTGTGGTTATGATTTTGGCTATGTAAGAATTTATTTGTGCATGGGCATAAACTTGAAGGAATTTTTATGGCTATCTTGGCCATCTAGGAATTTTTTGTGCATGGTTATAAAAAAAATTTGGTAGTTGTGTATGGATGTGTGAAAGATTTTGATTGTGGTGAAATTTTGGTGTTGCATTGATTTTTTGGTTGTGGTGTGGCATTGATTTTTGAGAATTTTTTTGGTCATGTAGGTTTTGATTGTGGAATTTTTTTTTTTTTTTTTTTTTTTTTTTTTGTCATGTGAGTTTTGGTTGTGGGAACCTTTTTGGACATTTAGTTTTTGTCATGGGAAATGATGAGCTAAACTTTTGTGTGGTAGAGCCTCAAGAGTCGAGGTAGTCTCCAAACGTTGAAAAATGCATGGGTAGCATTATCTCCTAGCATCAAAAACATCATCAATGAAGCAGCCTTTGGCACTTTCTTTGAAACTCTATTAAATCAAGAAACATATGAATACAAAGATCTTCAGTTACTTCTTGCCTTGGCAGAGCACTTCTGGGGCACTACCTGCATCTTCCATTTCCCAGGCATTGGGGAGGTAATGTTGACACCTTATGATTTCACTGTTATCACCAGTCTGAGGTTGGGTGGTGAAAGAATTCTTGTCAACGATTCCTTTACTTCAACGGAACTCAAGAAACTTCTAGGTGTAGTGCCTTCTAAAATGAAGAGTAACAATATCCCTTTGTCTTGGCTATGTGAAAATATTCCCCATTGTGAGACCGTGGCAAAGGGTGCTTGTATGTTCATGCTTCTTTTCATTGGAACTTTTTTGTGTCCGGATTTAGGCAGTACTGTGAATTTGTGCTACTTGGGGAGCTTGAGAAAAATTGAACAAATTCAGAATTATGACTTGGATGGCATGGCTTATGCTACTCTGATGCATTTCATGACCCAACTCTCTAGGCAGGGCCTTTCAAGCTTGGGTAGGGCTCCATTTGTAAGGTAGGTGAGGTTTGGTATTTATTTTGGCTATGTGTGGGTTTTGGAAAATCATTTTTGCTATGCATGGGTTTTGGAAAGTTATTTTGGCTATATGGTAATGGTGTTGTGAATTTTTTAGGTCTGGATGTACGAGTACTTTGGAGTTGGCCCTAAAATCCGGGAAGATTTTCCTAGATTTCTCCTATGGTTGCCCAAACATCATTTGTCTACACCTTCCAGGCGTTCTTTGGAAATTGGGCGCTTGGTGATTGATAATTTGACTGCTGATGATGTGAGTTCTTCCTCCTCTTTCTTTTGGATTCGTTGGCACTTGGCTATGGTTTAGTCTCTTCTCATTCTGAGTTCCTTTGTGACTTTTCAGATGGATTTAAATCCTTGGGCTGGATGTGAGGGGTATGTAGAGTGTAAGCGGGCTCTAGAACTGAATGGTCGAAAAGTGTTGTTTGAGTGTGGGCATGGAATGTATTCGTATCTTGGTGATCAGGTGTTGCCCCAAGTTTAACATAAGTATCTTCCTACCACAATTTCAACTCCTCCTTGTCACACTGTCCAGTTGGCTGACTTTCTAGCTAATTAAGAGATTGCTTAGGCCCATGATGGCTATATTGTTGTAGAAGTAGAAGGGAATTATTCCGAATTCATCCGACTTCATCTGCAAGGTTGCTTGGTTGGCAGAACAGTATTTTTCTTCCCTTTTAAAGTTAAATTTTTGATATTGCAAATTCCTTTTCATATTTATGCTTGGTAACAATATTTGCATGTTGTATTTTTCAGCCTTTATCTTTTGAAGGAGAGGAAAGGGGAGAGGAAGAAGAAGTAAATCCCACTCCTCACCATGTTGGTAGCTCTTCTAGTTCCTTCAGGGAGACTTATCCCCATTTTCTTGCATGGTAGTATGATGTGATGAATCGCCAGAGCACGTACCAAATGTTCCTTGGCCCGATCTAGTATGTTCTTGAATTTTCAGTTCTTTGTCCTGAATTCTTCTTGGCTTGATGAATGGCTCTCAACCTGGTAGAGTTGTGCTTCAAATTGATGTGGATTTGGTGGAAGAAAGCATGCGGATGATTGGAGGCTTACAGTCATTGGCTCGTACTCAGTCCTCCCAATTTGTGATCAATGATGCGAGCTGAGTATGCCATGTTGCTTTCTGAGTGTCTTTGGCTTAAACTGTGCTTAATAGTGGAATAACACCTAATTTTGATGACTTTTCAAGCACATCGAATGGAAACTACTTACACTACCAGCAAAACTTAAGAGGAAAGGATCAAGAGCCTCGAACTTGAAAATCATCAATACAATCCTCACTTTTTCGCAAGTCAAGAAGGAAATACTGAAGGTGGCTCCTCTAGAGGTGGATCAAGGAGATCCTCACCCAAGTGAACTCGGAGTCCTAATGATGTCTGACTTGTATTTTTCATTTTTCCTACAAAACAAAAGGAAGAGTTCCTTGGATAGCCTTGTATTAATTTCCATGTTTACCTCTTTGCCCCTTGGATCATGTAGAGACTTTAACTAAGACAAGTTTAGAATTCACCTGATGATGTCTTGTAATGCTAATTTAAACTTACCTGGCTCGGCTTTGCTAGAATCTACACTTACTTGAATGCGGTGGAGCTGAATGCCCCTAATTTAAAATGGATGCATGATTGTTGGAAATCTTGGTTATGATGATTTTTTTTTTTAAAGAAAAACAATGGTGGTCTTTTTTTTTCTTTTTTTTTTTTTTAAAGATAAATGAGCCATGGGCAAATGCCCCTAGTTTTTTTTTTTTTTTTTTTTATAAAAAAAATGCATGATTTTTGGAAATCTTGACAATGATGATTTTTTTGATTCTTTGAAAATGAATGAGGCATGGGTGAATGCCCCTAGTTTGGAACATAAATCCATGAGTCTTGAAAAACAAAAAAAAAAAAAAAAAAAAACTTGATTTAATCAATTTTTGAAAACAATGATGCAAGTGATGATTTTTGAAAACAAGTGAGTTAGACACGTCATGTAAGGTTGAATTTAATCAACCATTTAATTGGCTTTATTCCGTGACCAATTTGCTTATAATTTAGCACTTAGCAACCCTGTATTTAGGTGGGAAAATTGTAAGGGTAGTGTGTGAGAAATTGTGAAGAAAAGCTCAAGAGTGTGCAAGAAAAACAGAGGTTCGTGGCTAGAGCTCGCGGGTGGATCGCGACTGGCAAGCCGCCAAAAGTTGGCACGTGAGAGGCACACTGGGAAGTTGAAGGGTCGTGTCAGCTGTCACGCTACAGGACAAAAGTTCCAGACTAGCCAGACCGTTACGTCGCGACTTGAACTCGCGACTTGGACAAGCCGCGAGACCAAGTCGCCAACTTGCCCTATTCGGCAAAAACTGATGTTTTGCATTCCCTTCTCACCCTACTATATATACACCCTTATACCCATCTTATTGAGGGGGCTTCCAGAGAGAATTTTTTGGGAGAAAACCCTATAGAAAAATAAGATTGTCTCATCCCCAATCTTCATCTAAAGAGACTCTACAAATTCCTCTACTCTCTTCCTCTCCATTGTCATACCCTTGAAAGGTCATTTACCAAACCCTTATCTCACCACACCCACGTCTGTGAAAAGGTCCATTTGGTGCTTAGGGAAGCAGTTTGGAAAGGAACCAATATACATTGGTTAATGCTATGGTCAAGTAACAGAATCTGGCAAGCTAAAGAAGAAATAGGTTCGGCGTAACCTCGTTGGAGCAAGAAGCTTGGAGGGCTTAGGTACTTGGGTAGATTAGGCTTGGAAGGTCTTCTGCTGTTCATGTATCCCAACTATATTCTTTAGTGGATTTTATCACCGCTTGGAGGGCGGCGGAGAGGTTTTATGCCAAGAACTTCGATTTCCTCTTTGATAACACATTGTGTGTTGTCCGTGTGTTTGCATCTCTCTTTCCTTTATCTTTGCCTTATATTTACTGCTGTGGATGTGTTTATATTTGGCTTAGATTGTTTTATCAATTCTGTTATAAACTTGTTATCATATTTCGCACATTAATTGTTTGATATAAAGCTTGAATTGGTATTTTGTATCTGGGGATCTAAACGTTCAAGGGTGTTTCATACCTATATTGAACTTTCAATTGGTATCAGAGTGGGTACACTTGTTGTGGTTTTAATACCTAAGTGTGATCCTTGACCCCTTGTTAAGATGGATAGGTCTCAATCTCTCACTGCTCTACCATTTTTTGATGGTAATAACTATGCTTTTTGGAAAGTCCGAATAAGGACATTTTTATGCTCTATAAAAGATACCGTTTGGGATGCGATTGAGATAGGTTGGACTAAACCAGAGGCTCCTAAGGCCAATTGGGATAAGGCAGCTCTTGCAGCAGCCAATGCCAATAGTAAAGCTTTAAATGCTATTTTCTGTGCTATGTCTCCTGATGAATTCCACAGGATATCTCACATGACAGTGGCCAAGGAAGCTTAGGAAATTTTGGAGACAACTTATGAAGGGACTAAGAAGGTGAAGGACATAAAGCTTCAAATGCTTACCACCAAATTTGAAGAGCTCAAGATGGGTGAAGATGAATTGTTTGATTCATTCTATGGGAAGCTCAACGAAATTGTCATTGCTAAACTCAATCTTGGCGAGAAGATTGAAGATACCAAGGTGGTGAGAAAAATTTTGAGGTCCTTGTCTGAAAGTTTTAGAGCAAAAGTCACAGCCATAGAGGTGAGTAAAGACTTGGATGAGATCAAAATTCAAGAGCTGATTGGGTTTCTCCAAACATATGAACTGGGACTGCCTTCACACAAGATGAGTAAATCATTTGCTCTCAAAACCATCATCGAAAGAATAGATGATCCCTCCGAAGGAGATGGAGTGGACAAGGGAGTGGCATATCTTGTAAAGAACTTCTGAAAATTTCTGAAGATGAAGGGCAGTGGAAAACCATTTAATAAAGGGAAATTTTCATCTTCAAGAGGTGATAAGAAAGAGTTTACGAGGAAAGAAGGGAAGGAGTCTCAATCTCCTTCGAACATTGTGTGCTTCGAGTGCAATGGACATGGACACTTCAAAAAGGAATGTCCAAATTATTTGAAGTCAAAAGGAAAGGTTTATGCCACTACTTTAAGTGACTCAGACTCATCAAAATCTGACTCTGAAGAAAGCTGTGACGGAGAAGGAAATTACTCAGCATTCATGACCATTGCACATGTGGGATCTTCAAATGATTTGAGTACTCTTGTGAATGAGCTGGGTGAATGTTCTAATGAGGAGTCCATTGGGATTTTTGAAGAATTAGAAGGAGAAGAAGAAGAAGACGCATCCAGCCTTCAAAAGAATTACGCAATACTTCTTGAGAAATTAGGAGAGTATACAAAAGTGGCAAAGGCAACAGTGAAGAAAATGAAGAGAGCTGAGGAAGATTTCAAAAGCCTGCTGGTTAGATATAAGGAAGCAAAGTGTGAGATTGAAGCACTTAATGGTGAGCTATCAGAAGCTTACACGAAGGTGAGATTTTTCGAGTAAGAAGTAGTACAAGCTCATGCTAAGGTAGATAGGGTCTCCTCCAAGAAGCTAGATGAAGTTATTTCATCTCAAAGACATGCCTCAGACAAGTCTGGTTTGGGATATACCAGAGGGAGCAGCTCATCAGCCAAACTCACCAAGGAAGTAAAGTTTGTGAAAAACAAAGAGACGGCTGTTGATAAGTCTACTCCAAAGATAGTTAAGGATGAAAAGAAAAAGAATGTGGCTAATCAACGGATGTTTTACAAATCCCGAAATCAATCTGAAGTCAGATTTGGAGCTAGAGGAAGATCTCTCCCAAGACAGCAGCAGGGTCCTAGAATAAACTATATTTGTCACTATTGCAAATTGCAAGGACACACTAGACCAAACTGTCAAAAGCTAAGAGCAAACAATAATGCGAGTATACCTCGGTCCCGAGAAAGAAGAAACGATTTGAGGTCTTGGGGTGGTGAGCAATTAAGGAGCCAAAACCGTGATTCCGGAATGATGGATGTGATCAAAATGATTGGCGCCTTCACCACTTGCTTGGAGAGCTTCAACAGGAGGTTTGAAAGTCCTAACTCTCGTACTCAATCCGTCAAGGATATCACTCCAAACGCACGTGACGTGTGGGTGACAAAGGGTACTCATGCATAAGCATTAGAACATGTCCATGCATCAATTCTTCCAATGTTTTGTGGATATGATTTTTTTTTTTGCATTGTGTTTTTGAGTATCTGTTTTATTTGTGGTTTGTGTGTGTTTAAAATGCTTTTACATCTTTCTTTTTTTTTATCATTCTTCTACTGCTTTCGTGTCAAAAAATCCAAAAGCACATAAAAAGTTGAAAATCCAAAAAGTTTGATCACTTTATTGAGTTTCTATCTCAAAGCATGTTTAGCCTTGTACCTTTGTACTAATGGCTTTGTGCATTTAACGAGCTTAGCTTGTCTCTCATGCACTTATATCATTGTGAAAGAAATTCTGAAATCTATGTGATTGTTGTAAATAGATCTTCAACCCTGTCATGAATGATTAGTGAATGGTTTTGTTGATCTTGAGACATGCATAGACTCATGCCTATATATCTTCCCACTCTTTATTTTTATGCTTTAAAAGAGCTCTCTAAATGTAAATCTCCAAATGAAAAGAGATATAGAGCTGCAAAAGCCAGTCGCACATACTAGCATTTGACTAGGAAAAAGGGAAAGCGACCAAAATAAAATGTATGAAAAATGCCCAAAAAGCCAAAGGCTAACTCATTAATTGAAATATCAAAAATTTCAGGCATCTATCTCACAATGAGAGTTTCTTTGCTCAAAAATGGCAAATGATATGTTGAATATGGAGCCAAATAAAAAGCTTCAAAGAGTTGTTATCAAGTTCTTGTGGGAGGTCATATATGCATGCTTCTATAATTGAGATAGCTCACATTATCTAGTGCTAGTTGTGTATGCCTTAATTGAATTGATCATTGAAGCTTCACATTGGACTAAGGACTATCTCATTTTTGATATCCACACACAACACACAAATCTATGTTCAATGAATGCCATATTCATTTGTGTGATTGTACTTGATTAAATGTGTTTTCACATGCTCAATCTTTGTTGGTCAAACACAAAAAGATTTTTGAGTGTTTTGTTTTGTTTTTGGAAAGTACTTTGCTTTTACAAAAATGTGAAATTTTTTCAAAAACAATGTTGCCCTATTTTGGCGACTAAGTCGCGAGTTAGGTCAGTTGCAAGTCCCAATCGCAAGCTCAATCAGAGATTTTTCGCGGCTTACTAGCGAGTCAGTATTCTAGTTGTGAAAAAGACTTAGAAAATTTTTAAAATTTGAATTTTGCTCTATTCGCGGCTCATTTTGGCAGCTTGTTCGCGAGTGGAAAGTCCAATCGCGAGGGTTACTTAGAGATTTTCGCGGCTCAGCTCGTGACTCCTTTGCAACTAAACCTTCCAGTCGCAAAAAACACTTAGAAGATTTTTCTAGAATCTTACCTTCACAGTGACTCGCGGCTTGCCCTGGCGACTTACTAGCGACTTGTTTAAGTCGCGAAAAACGCGTGTTTTGCGTTTTTGAAGACAGTTTTTAAAATTTTTTTTCAGTTTTCCCTCGATTTTCAGTGACTGTTCATTATCTTCTTCACTCTCTCTCTCAAACAGTTCGTTTCTTACTGAAAAATCTTGTATCTCTGCATCATTTTTGCATAAAACTCCAAGAATAAGGTATGAGTTTTCTTTCCCTCATTTCATTCTTACTATGTTATCCATTACCTTCTTGTGTTGAACATTGCACATGTGCTATGCGATATATTGTGTTCTTATATAGGTTTGCCTAAAATGGTGATTTTGTTTGTTTGAGGGTATTTTCTTTTGTTGCTGAGTTTATTTTATATCTTGTTTGTACTCCAGCATGTTTGTCTCTAGTCTGAGCATGGTTCATTTGATAGAGTTTCTCATTCTCTTTAAACATATGGGTTTGAGATCTATGTGGTACTCTCTGTATATGGCCGTGGGTCATTTGTCTATGGTTCTGTGGTCTTTATAGTTTTTGTGCTTATGTGTGGAGTGTGTTTCATTTTAGCCATCTGGTATCTTGTTGTTGATCTGATTCTTGTGTTTGTGATTAAAGTGAAATTTTCTCACATTCTTAACTGAATCTAATCAAGTTGTTGTTGATTCCCTGTGGTATTGCATTTGGTACTTTTTTGTGTGTTTGCTATCATACAGATGTCTCGACAATCCTCGAAAGGAAAAGAGGTGATGTCAAAAGAAGAAATAATACTTGTTGCAAAAAGAACACGGTCTTCCTCACAGCCATCCACTGAACTCAATATTGAGTTATTCAGAACTCCTTAGCACCAAGATGCCTACTTTAACATTTTTGACCGGGGAACTCCTATAGTGGAATGGGAGGTCAGATTTGACACTTTGGACACAACTTTTGTCCTTCGGATCTTCAAGACAAAAGATTGGGCAGTTCTATTCGGAAATTTTGTTGATCCGATGATTGAACTAGTGAAGGAATGTCTCGCCAACACAGTTGATCTTGAGAGTGAACTACATTGTCTGGTAAGAGGAACGGAGTTCATCATTAATCCAGATACCATAGCTGAACTTCTCAAAATCACACGACCTGCAAATGCTGACCTTACTCCGTATGATGATCGTACTCCAGCGATTCAGGATATTCTCCAAATTCTTGGTCCTGACCATGACATTTCCAGCACAGGCACATTAATTAGTACTACCAAGTTTTCACCTAAGTTGACAACATTGAAGCTAATTATGTTTTCAAACCTCTATCCGTTGACCAACATGGTGTATATAAATCTTGGAAGGGCTCAATTTCTATGTGATCTCATCACTGGCACCACCATTGACATCTGTGCCCATATTTATCACATCATAAGAAAGACAGCAACCAGAAAAGTAGCACGAGGGTGGCTTCCATTTTGTAGTCTTATTATGAACTTCGTTCTACGTGAAGGTGTTACTCCTCCCTCAATTGGGAACGTGATTGCTCATCCTCGACCAATCTCTATGTTCACTCTACAGGCCAGTAAGAGTCATTCATCCAAAGCTCCAAAGAGTGCACATCTATTTTCTCCTACTTCCTCTACTACTAAGCAACCAGGCACCACAAAACCACAATCTGCCTCTTAGCTTGACAAGTTGCAAATGCTCTTTGATAACCTTCACAAACGTCTTACGGAAATGGAAAAGACCCTTAGAGATGGCCAGAAAGAGCAGTCGGAGAGATTGGTTGTCATGCAGGACCAAATTGATGTGTTAGCAGCTCAAGTTGATGACATTTTCACAAAGCTGAAACAATGACCCTTTGGCCATTCCGGTCAAAAAGGGGGAGAATCTTTAGGGGCAGCTCTTGAGGGGGAGTGCTCGTTTTGAGGGGGAGATTTCTTCATCATTTTTTAAAGTTGTTTTTTTGTATATAAAACCTTGATAACTCAAAATACTATGGTGATAGTTTTTTATTTCAGCACTTATATAGTATGAAGTTATTCAGCCTTAAGCATTGTTTGTTAGATTTGTACCCATTGTTGCTTTTGTAAGCTTTGAGGGTTGTTTCTTGTTCTTATGCACTGTTTGTAGGCTTTTATGGTTTGTGCCATGTATTTGCAAAACTTTGCATATGCAGCCTTTGTGCTTTGTGCTTTGGTACTTGTTAATGCCTTGCATTATCTTAAGTACAACACTCTTGTGCCCGTGTAGGATTGTTCCTAGATGCATATATGTTTGTATGCATTAGTTGAGTGTTGGACTTGCAAATGATACTCTTTAATTGAGTTTATCATTTTTGCATGTTCGAATGTTCATTCCTTGTGTGAATGAACATAGTAATCACTTTTGCTTAAATGACTACTAGTGTTGATCTTGCCATGAATTATTGCTCTTATGCTTATGTTCATTTTTGCTTGATTATGCTTATTTTGCTCCATATGCATATTAAGTTTTCTGCATACAATAATATTGCTATGTTATTGTGTTTCAGGAGTTACTTATTCATATGTTCAAGAGCTTTACAGAATCTAGAGTTAGGTGTGAGTGAGTTTTCCAACTGTTCCCAACTCACGTTTAAGTCTAGAGTCTGTTATAGGGTTTTGCCACGGAATAGCCAAAGGGGGAGATTGTAAGGTTGAATTTAATCAACCATTTAATTGGCTTTATTCCATGACCAATTTGCTTGTAATTTAGCACTTAGCAACCCTGTATTTAGGTGGGAAAATTGTAAGGGTAGTGTATGAGAAGTTGTGAAGAAAAGCTCAAGAGTGTGCAAGGAAAACAGAGGTTCGCGGCTAGAGCTCGCGGGTGGATCACGATTGGCAAGCCGCCAAAAGCTAGCATGTGAGAGGCACACTGAGAAGTTGAAGGGTCGCGCCAGCTATCACGCTATAGGACAAAAGTTCCAAACTGGCCAGGTCGTTACGTCGCGACTTGAACTCGCGACTTGGACAAGCCGCAAGACCAAGTCGCCAACTTGCCTTGTTTGGCAAAAACTGACGTTTTGTATTCCCTTCTCACCCTACTATATATACACCCTTATACCCATCTTATTGAGGGGGCTTCCAAAGAGAATTTTGTGAGAGAAAACCCTAGAGAAAAACAAGATTGCCTCATCCCCAATCTTCATCTAAAAAGACTCTACAAATTCCTCTACTCTCTTCCTCTCCATTGTCATACCCTTAAGAGGTCATTTACCAAACCCTTATCTCACAACACCCACATCTGTGAGAAGGTCCATTTGGTACTTAGGGAAGCAGTTTGGAAAGGAGCGAATATACATTGGTTGATGCTATGGTCAAGTAGCGGAATCCGACAAGCTAAAGAAGAAATAGGTTCGGCGTAACCTCGTTGGAGCAAGAAGCTTGGAGGGCTTAGGTACTTGGGTAGATTAGGCTTAGAGGGTCTTCTACTATTCATGTATCCCAACTATATTCTTTAGTGGATTTTATCACCGCTTGGAGGGCGGCGGAGAGGTTTTACGCCGAGGACTTCGGTTTCCTCTTCGATAACACATCGTGTGTTATCCATGTGTTTGCATCTCTCTTTCCTTTATCTTTGCCTTATATTTACTGTTGTGGATGTGTTTATATTTGGCTTAGATTGTTCTATCAATTATGTTATAAGCTTGTTATCATATTCCGCACATTAATTGTTTGATATAAAGCTTGAATTGGTATTTTGTATCTGGGGGTCTAAACGTTCAAGGTTGTTTCATACCCATATTGAACTTTCACGTCAGAATGCCTTAGTTTGACCCAAAAAAAAAAATCTTTTTGAATGTTAAATGATCTTAAAAAAATGTCTGAGAGCGCAAAATTGCATGGAGTTGCATGATTGTATCATGGAGGGGCTATGTGCCACTTGGCACAAGAGGAGTACCATTTGGCACTTTTAGAGTGTCGTATGGCACTTTGAAAGTGCCAATTGACACTTTTTAGAGTGCCAAATGGCACCTAGCCATGCCACGACGCTCATGCCATGGTGGGCTGACTCTGTACGCTTTTCCAATGTGTGTTTCATGTTTTTGCGTTTTTTTAAAAAAAAATTACTTCATTTGTGATCATGAAACACTCTCCTACTCAGTTACAAACTCTTTCAAACCTATTTCAAACCTGATTAGGAATTGATGTAGCTTATATAAATGAATTCTCCTGCGACAAATCTTCATATCAAGGTTAGCAAAACACAATAATCACAAGCAAAAGTCATCCATGGCTAGCAATCATAATTTTTCTCATTCAACAATTCATGATATCAATAGATGGGTTTGTAGCTTTGATTTCAATACCAAAACCAATTTTACATCCTACAAACTAGAGGGAATCAACGCTCTGAGGAATGTGAAAATCAAGTGGGACTTCCTTCGTGCTGCTGTGAAATTCTGGGATCTCGAAAATCATGTGTTTTGGTTTAACATCGCTGAACTCTGTCCAACAATTGAAGAATTTTCTGCTATCCTGGGGTATGATCCAAGCAAAATATCTGTAGTGGTTTCTTATGATCCTAGGCATAAGGAATCTTTGTCTGATGCTCTCGATCTTCCTACTTCCATTACTGATAGTATGATTGAAGGTCATATGGTGAATCTTCATGCAATTATCTCTAGGCTAATTGACAAACGCACCTATGGAGTGATCGACAATATGCAGAAAAACTTTGGTTTGGCTTTATGCATAGTGGGAAAACTTTTGTTTTGCTCTGGAAGGCGCGGTTTTGTGGATGGTCAAGCCATAAGGACGGTGATAATCCTGTTTCTTTGATCTTGGTAGAAACTCTTCTAGGACTAGATGTTGTATTTCATGGTGGAGATACTCAGATCTTCTTAGGGACTCCTTTGACTTTGCAAATATGGCTAATGGAGCAATTGAATATGATTGCCAAGCCTACAACTGGTAATTACCAGCCTAGCATTTTTCTTAGCAGGGCTGTAATCAAAACTGAGTGCCAAACTAAGAGTGACTGGGTGAAATATTTAGATAAGAAATCTAGTACCTCAATTCAATGGGACTGTTATTGGTGGAAGTGTCCACCCCCTCTACTGAGGTCTCCAGGATCAGACCACATCTTCCTTATTAGGTTGCAGAGGACAACTTTCTACAAGGGAGATAGACTCTTGAGGCAATTCAAATATGAGCAAGGAATGCCTAGTGGCAAAAGAAGAAAATTCTTCACTCTTGTGGACACAAATCCTACTTCTGTATAAAACATGCTATTAGGATTGGATATGGCTGACCAAGTGGACCAATCTTTTGTCAAGATTCACTTTCATAGAATGACTACAGAATACTCTAACTGGTTGATAGACAAGATTGTTGATAAGGAGACTGAGAGGATTGCTATGAGAGAACAGTTTCTCAAAGACAACCAAGAAAGACCCGATGAAGACAACTATGAATTCAAAAGAAGGGACAAGAATGATAAATATCCTAACACAAAGGATTATTTAGGATTTGCAGCTTAGGAATTCTGTTTAAAGTGTAGGCTTTCGGGGTTTGGAATTTTTTATGGTTTGGTTTAGGGTTTGGGTTCTTGAGGTTTGGTTTGGTTTCGGGTTTGATTTTGGGTTTTGTGTAATGACATGGTTTAATGGAATGGTTGAATTTTTGAAAAATTTTGGTTAAAGGCAAATGGTGGTTTTGGGAAATTATGACCGGACCAATGCATGGTTGCCTACATACCTCTTTGATAGAAGGATCAGGTCATCACGTAGTTCATTGATGATGATTTTTTATTTACCTTAACTTTTGCCTAGGTCGCCCTTTCGTGTTTTCAACCTAGCAAGCTCTCTCACTCTCCTTTTTTTTTACCCACCTTTTGCGTAGATTGCCCTTTCAAGTTTTCAAGCTACCCTTTTTTTTTTTGGTCAAGCCTAGGAAGGGAAATAACATAATTTAAAACCACTTCAGATGTGGTGCTTTTTGACTACCACCTCAAACATGGTATTTCTTCAATTGATCCATATTAGTTAGCTCAGTGAAAGTGTTTGCATCTAAGTCCATCAACCTTACTTCTCCCCCAAAATATATTTGCTTGATAATGTATGGGCCTGCCCAATTTTGCTTGAACTTCTAGTTTGCATCTTGAACCAAGGCTCGGATTTCCTTGAACACTAAATCCAACTTCAAATCTCTAGTTCTCACTTTCTTGTCAAAAGCTTTCCTATGCCTTCTTTGGTAACCTTGAATATGATACAAGGCTTTTAGTCTTTTCTCATCTAGCATGCATAATTGATCATATCTACTTTGCAACCAATCTGCTTCAGAGATTTCACTTTCCAATATTGTCCTTAGTGAATGGACACCCATCTCAATGGAAAGGACTGCTTCCATCCCATACACCAATGAATAAGAAATGGCTCTTATGGAAGATCGAATTGATGTTCTATACCCCCAGAGTACATAAGGCAACTGTAGGTGCTAGACCTTGTAGTTCTTTGTGCTCTTCTTCAAGATTCGCTTTATATTTTTATTAGCAACCTCAACTGCTCCATTAGTTTAAGGATGGTAAGGTGAAGACTTGTGGTGCTGTATGTTGAATTGTCGTAGAGCTTCTCTGTTTCTCCCTTGAAATGCTACCTATTGTCTGAGATAATTTTATATGGTACCCCATATCTGCAGATGATATTAGTCTGAATGAATTCAACAACTTTCTTTGAATTCAGGACTATGTATGAAGTAGCTCTACCCCTTTAGTAAAGTAGTCAATGGTTACAAGTATGCATTCATGACCATTGGATGCTGTTAGGTGGATCTTCCCAATGATGTCTATTCCCCATGTAGAGAATGGCCAAGGTGATGTCATAGTATGTAGTGGCATGGGTGGCATATGTTTCAGATCTCCATGTACTTGGCATTGATGGCATTTTCGAACATGAGCCTCATAGTCGGCTTCTATAGTAGTCCAGTAATAGCCTTGTCTCATTATCTTCCTTGACAGCATGTGTGCATTCATATGTGGCCCATAACTTGACTTGTAATCCTCTTCAATTATTGCTGTGCTTCCTTGGCGATTACACAAAGAAGATGAATTCCATCATATGATCTTCTGTAAAGCCTTTCACCATAAATAATGTAATTAGTGGACAACCTCCAGATGGTTAATTAGTCATTCTTATTTGCAGATGGTAGGTATATCCCATCCTTGAGGTATTGTAGGATGTCTGAATACCATTCACCTTCCCCACTCTTTTCCTCATCTTCTTCTATTGTCATGTAATAGGCAAGTTCTTCTTTTTGTTCCAACACTATTGGTCTAGCTTCATCTTCTTTTGGCCCATCCATCATGGATGCCATTGTTGCTAAAACATCTACAATTTGATTCTGCATCCTCAGCATATATTGATATTGAATCTTGCTGAATTTTGATGCCCACTTCTGAAGACATTCATGATAAGGCATAAGCCTTTCTTCTTTGATCTTCCATTTATTCTGAATCTGAGAGATTATCAAGGATAAATCTCCGTATACCTCCAACTCCTTTACTCCTAGGCCTAAGGCTACTTGTAGGCCCATGATGCAAGTTTCATATTCAGTGGCATTGTTAGTGGTAGGAAAGTTGAGTTTACCAGAAAATGGGATGTGTGTCCCTTTTGGAGAAATTAAGAGAACTCCAATTCCACTTCCATGATTCTACCTCAATCCCCATGATGTCTTCATCCGGAAAGTCCCCTTGAATCTCTTCGGCTTCTTCTGGTGAACAATAGGCTAAGTGATAAGCAATTGCTCTTCCCTTCACAGATTTTTGAGTCACATACTTAATATCAAATTCAGACAGAAGCAAAACCCATTTAGAAGTCTTTCCATCTTGCACAGGTTTTTCCATTAAGTACTTCAAAGGATCCATTCTTGCAATCAACAAAACCTTGTAAGCAAGCATATAATATCTGAGTTTATGGGTTGCCTATACAAGTGCTACACATGTCTTCTCTAATGGTGAATACTTATCTTCATAAGGCAACATCTTCTTGCTGATGTAGTAGATTGCATTCTTCTTTCTAGTCTCCTCTGGGTATTGAGCAAGTAAAGCCCCCATTGTTGTATTTGTAGTAATGAGATACAACAATTATGGCTTTTCGAGTACTGATGGGACAAGTATTGGTGGCTTCGTTAGATAGTTCTTGATCTTCTCAAAGGCTTTTTGGCATTGTTCATTCCACACTGTTGGGACCTCTTTCTTGAGCAATCGGAAGATTGGTTTACATGTCATAGTGAGTTGGGCTATGAACCTGCTAATGTACTATATCCTCCCTAAAAATTCTCGAGTCTCCTTTTTAGTTTTTAGAGGCTTCATCTCTACAATTGCCTTGATTTTCTCAGGATCAACTTCTATTCTCCTCTAGCTTACCATAAACCCTAACAATTCTCCGGATGTGACTCCGAAAGCACACTTCTTTGGATTCAACCGTAACTTGTAGGACCGGATTCTTTCAAAGAACTTCCTCAAAGCCGGTATATGCCCTTCATGGTCTTTGGACTTCATTATCATATCATAAACATAAACCCTTACTTCTTTGTGGATCAAATCATACAACAAAGTGGTGGCTGCTTGTTGGTAAGTAGCACCAGCATTTTTAAGGCCAATTGGCATGACCTTATAGCAATATGTCCTCCAGGCAGTGATAAAGGAGGTTTTCTCCATATCTTCTGGAGCCATCTTAATCTAATTGTATCCTAAAAACTCATCCATAAATGATAACAAGCATGACTAGCTGTGTTGTCAACCAGGACGTCAATGTGTGGCAATGCAAAGTCATCTTTTGGACTAGCCTTATTCAGATCTCGAAAATCTACACACATTCTAACCTTCCCATCCTTCTTTGGTACCAGAACCATATTAGCTAACCATTCTAGATAGTTAACCACTCTCAAGAATCCTGCATTGTACTGTTTCCCCACTTCTTCTTTAATCTTGAGAGTCCACTCTGGCTTCATTCTTCTCAACTTTTGCTTAACTAGCTTCATGTTTGGATCTGTTGGAATGCAGTGTTGTACTATATCTATATCAATCCCAGGCATGTCTTCATATGACTAGGCAAACACCTCTTTGAATTCTGTCAACAGTGCCACTAATGCATCTTTTTTCAAAGTGGTTAGGGTATTACCACTTGTATCATTTTAGGTTCATCATCGGTTCCCAGGTTAATGGGTTGGGTTTCTTCTTTTATAGGTTCTAGGTAACCATGTTTTAATTCCTTATTATTAAGAGTTTCTTTACCAATTTCAAAAATAAAGACATTCAAAGCCAGCAAATAAGCAAAATCAGAAATCATATTAAAAGGGAAAGAGTTTTTAACAGACTCAACAGACTCAATTGGAACACTATCACAAACAAATTTAACATGAATAGAAACATTAGCAGAAATAGACTCAATAGGAACGGAAACAATGTTCTTGGTAGGAGTGACTGGCTCAGTGGTTTTGATTTTCTTGGCAAAAGTGACTGACTTGACGGTTTTGATTTTCCTCACAAAGTCCTCTATGGGGTGGGCGGCTCCCTCCCATGCCCAGTTCTTTAACTCGATCGTGGCTTCCACAATGGCAGGTGGCTCCTAATAAGCTCCTTCTTCCCTTAGCATTAGTATCGTGGGATTTACATCTATATAATCCGTAGCTTATTTAAATTCCACGTATGTAGGATTGTCAGTCATAAAAGCATCCAGGCTCTTTATGCTATCCATCCATTTATCAAATAGGTCGTGCTTGCCTCTGTTACTCAAGTAGGTGAGTTAAGGGAGATGCTCTAACTCAATTTCTTCCATCCTCTCATCATTACATTTAGCATTCTCAAGTGTCATGATTCTGAGACTATGGACCATTAACTTTTGGTCTAAAGTGGCCAACCTGGCATTTATGTCATCCTCCTCTTTAGTATGTGAGGTTGGTGAACTTGGTTTTGAATCATAATATGACCCCAATTCTGGAACCTCTCTTCCATGCTTGTCATACCTAAGGCCATACCTTAAACTAACATTAGTGATATCACTCCAATCTGAAAGGTGCCCATAGGGATATTCATTGTGATACATTTGATTGGCTTGTGCATTCTCCTCTTTTGCATTCTCTAACACATTTATCAGCCTGTATTGATCACTATCATTGTCACTCAACCTGTTAGCTTCAACATCATCTTCAATATCTTAATCATAGTAGTCCACATCATCATCATATTCTTCATAGAATAGATCTGCATCTTTGTCTTCTCTATCACTAAGGGATTCACCCTAATCATTGCCACTGTATTGGCTATCATAATCTTTGTTAATGTTGCTCTCACTGTCGCTGTTGCTATTATCATCATCATGTCCACTGTCACTACTGCTGCTATCATTACTACTATTACTCTCGACATCACTTCCTTCATCATCATCACTAGGGGCTACTCCCCCTTCCTCATCTTCATCATTGGCTCTTAGTTCATACGGGCTCTTCAATACATATTGGCAAGCCTTCCAATACTCTTCTTCATCTATGTTGCAAATAGCATCTCCAAGGAGTGTGGTCATGGCATCAGGGTCCATGTAATCAGCCCAATCAGTAGGTACCTAGGTTGTGTCTTAATTCTTAAATTATGGAACCTTGTTGTTGCAATTAAGTAGTATCTCGAACCCAGGCACCATTGTCTTTGTTATAGGATCAAATCTCAGTTCAGGGAATCCCCAATAACGTTGACTTTCTTCAGCTTTTACAAACTTCCCCTTCAATGTAAGAGTGTAAGGTTTCAAAGGTTTTGGAGGACAGGGAAGTCCTTTTTCTTTGGCTTTGGCTCGAGCCATCTTTCTCACTTCCATCTATAACAAATCATCATCAGTTGGCTTATAGCCTAGCCCAAAAGGTGGTGTCGCAGTAGGAATCATTGGGACCTAAACAGTAGGCTTCTTCACAGTTCTCCCCAAATTCATCCCTAGAAGATAGTTCATTATCCTCATCATTGCTACCACATTGTTGTTACCATAAGGAGCAAAGTCCATTGGGATCTTCTCAACTTCTTCTTCTCTCTTTTAAAAGCCAAGCCTCTCAATCTCAAAGCCATCCAAGGTCAATGGCTTTTTCTCAGAATCAATGCCGTAAATAGGCTTAGGCACAGTTAAAGTGTCCCCATATATGGTCACAATAGCCCCTTCATGTAGAAATCGAACCTTTTGATATAGAGAAGAAGGTAAGACTTCTATGTCATGGATCCATGGTCTCCCAAGTAGCATATTGAAGCATGAGGCTATATTAAGGACTTAAAAATCCACTTTCTTGACCATCTGTCCGATGGTAAGCTCTAATGTTACAGTTCCCAAGACTTCTCTTCTATTGTTGTCGTATGCCCTTACATGTTGATTAGTAAGCACAAAGTCTTCAATTCTGAGGCCTAAGCAACTAGTAGTCTTCAAAGGACACACATTCAAAGCACTTCTATCATCTATCAAAACCATTGGTATCCTCTTCCCCATGGAATCTACAGTGATATGCAACAGGTCATTGTGGTGCTTACCCTTCTTGATCAGATACTTGTCAAAATAGGAAATGGTGAGTTCCTTATTTATGGACCCAATCATAGCTTTCAGATCCTGGGAGGTTGTGGTTGTAGGGACTTAACTTTGGTTGAGAAGGTCTAATAGATTTTGTCAATGTTTGTATGAGGTCATGAGTAATTTCTTAAGGACTTCATCTTCTTCGGCATGTGTTTGTTTGGTGGATCTGTTCAAGGCTTCCACTGGGTTGTCAGTCTCTAAATGTGGGGGTTTGAAGTGGCTCCCCCCCCCCCCCCCCGCCCCTTGTGATGTGGGCAATTTTGGTTGGATCATTAGGATCGATGTCTTGGGGTTTGAAGTGTCTCCCCTCACCTGTGTGTGTTTAGCTATTTACTTGGGGATTAAATTGTCTCCCCCCATTTGTGGGTATTTGGTTGTTTACTTGGGGTTTGAAGTGTCTCCCCCCATTTGTGGATATTGGGTAATTCTCGAGTTCTAGTACTTCATTCCATATGTCATATCCTATGGTGGTATTAGATGTCCTATCCGTTAATTCTTCCCATGTCATCATGAAGCACTTGGGTAGGTCATAGATCAAGTCAGATGGGTCTTCCTTGTTTTCTTCTTTGGTCATCAAGCAATTAATCCTTGGTCCTTTCCCAAAATTGTGATTGGGCAAAAGATTATTAGTGACGCTAGGCCTTGTAGGCGACACAATCACTTTGTTGTCTATTAGGTCCTAAATTGCATGACGAAGGGAAAACAATGGTCAGTATCGTGACTAGGGCCTTCGTGGTAAGCACACCTCTTATTCAAATCAAACCTTAAGGGCAAAGGGGTTGGAATTGGTCTTAAGTCTAAGGGTTTCAGTAACCGTTTTGCTTTTAGCTTGTCAAACACTTGGCTCCTAGGCATGTACAACTCATGAAATTCCCTCTTAGGTCTGGGTACTTGTGGTACTTGCACAGGTGCAATGGGTGCAATCAATTGATAAGGATCATTTTTATGGATATTAGAAATTTTTGCAACCTTAAAATTAGATCCTACATTCTTTTTAAACCTTGGTAGCTCATCAATCTTTACAGTTCCATTGTTTATTGCATCCTCAATTTGGGTTCCAACAACAATCAAAGATTTAAAATTAGGAAAGTATTATGCAAACAAATATTTGTGGTATACAGGCAATAAATTCTTTACAACCATGGCTAACTATTCCTCCTCACTCGGCCTACTCATCATCTATGCTGCCTTGGCTCTCCACTTGGTAATGAAAGTAGAAAAGGATTCTTTCGATTCTTGCTTGGTGGTCTCGAGGTCTCTCCTTGTGATGTCCACTTCTACATTGTACTTGTATTGCTTGTAAAACTCTCGGCAGATGTCCTCCCAATTTCTTGCCCTTGCATCATCCAGATTAAGGAACCACCTAAGAGTGACTCCAGTCAGTGTGTTTTGGAACATCTAAGCAAGTACTTCTTCGGTTGTGCCTAAGGGCTACATAGCCTCATATACATCTTCAAATGGGACTTCGAGCGGCTGGTTCCATTAAACTTGTCCAAGGTTGGCATCTTGAACTTGGGAGGCAGCCTCGCATCAGGGAAGAGTGAGAGAGAATCATAGTCCATAAGGTCCTCCATCGTACAAGCTATTATAATCATCTCCTCCATTTTATTCATCCTCTCATTGATCTTCTTCTCACTCTTTATGGTTGGTGGATCATGATTAGTCTTGTCCTTCTCTTGATTACTCTTCAAATTCTGAAACTGTTGCATCATACGGTTCATGTCTTCCTTCAGCTGAATCTGTCTAGCTAAAACGGTGTTAAGTAGCTTTTGGTTGTTAATGGGTTCCTCTGTGTTTGGGTGTTCTCCCTCTTCCACGATACTGCTAGGAGCTTCAAACTTCTTGTGGCTTGAATTGATAGGGTTGCAGCAATGGAGTTTCTTCCATGCTTGAAGGCTTCAGTATTGTGATGGGAGTGACAGGCTTGGGACTAGAGCTACTGGCTTGAGTGTCAGGCTTAGGTTCTCTTTGTAGCCTTCCTTCAGATCTTGACCAGATTCTCCCCTAATGACAGGCTTGGTTGGGTTAATCAAAGCTAAGACCCCATCCACATCCATCAATCAACCAAAACAAATACACACAACATGTGATGCAATTTTAACTGAGATTGGCCTAAGGGCAAGCTCTAAATCATTATGTTGTAGGGTGGGCTTGTTGTTTTATTGTTTCCCATAGCTAGAACGTTACATTTCCCAACTTGTAATGTAATGAACATTGTGTTGGTCTAAATAGCATGGTTTGTCCTTTACAGTCAACAGGAAATGATCCAGTGACTTTAGACAGTAAGTTGGTGAGCTCGCCACTGGGTACCTGAATCTAATGAAAACCAGTGATCCATGGTTACTACCACCACAAGTTGTTGAAAATGGGTGCATATATTATTGTTTGGATGGCACACACTATGACAGTTAGGGAAATCTTTTAACAGACATAACAAACAACAACATATCATACAACAAAATATCATACAACATCTCAACAATCACAAATAAACAAACAAACAAACAACAATATCATGCAAGACCATGCAAAACAAGGGTACATATTTGGTCACTTAAGTCTAATACGAAACTTAGCCCTCAACATCCCCAGCGGAGTCGCCATTGTGAGAGACCGGGAAATTGCCTCTCAAAAAAAGAGAGATTTTTGAAGTGTTTTTTAAGGCATCTCTCTTTTTGGGTAAGTGGTGTGGAATCGTCACTTTTTTTTTTTAATACAAAAAAAATAAATACAAATATACATGACTGAATAGTTCCTTTCATTAATTGAATAAAAAATTACATAATTAAAAAAAATGAAAATTACATAGCTTTGGGTCCTAGTTACAATCTACCAAAAATATACATGCCTTTTTTTCCTAGTTACATTCTACCCAAAATAAAAATAAAGACAAGGCTTAGATCTACTTATCCAAAGACCTAAATTCAGAAGCTAAGTTACAGAATGGGAAGGTGTTAGGCACTCATTTTGCCTAGACAGAGTCTGGTCTTCTAGACTCTTGTGACCTATGTACCATTTTATGCATGTCATAAATGATATGTTGAACATGTGAAACAAAAATTAAATCACATAAATTTATTTATGAATTCATTCTCTTCTTTGTTAAAAAAATTCAGATATGTTTTAGTGATTAAAAAAAAAATTGAGTTTGGTTTATATAAACAAATCATATCTGTTTTTGTATGTGTAAAAAAATGGTTTTTTGGAGAGAAAATCCAGATCTGTTGTTTAAGAATCTTAAAAAAATGGTTTTAACTCTGTAAAAGATTAGATATGTTTTGTGATAATATAAGAAATGGTTTTTTAATAACAGAAATATGAGATCTATTTTTTATATGTTCAAAAAAATATGGAAAATATTTTTTTGAAGAGAATATCACTCATAACATAAATTTATGATATGTGAATTAAACAAAACAAACAACCATAAACACAATCATGCATAATCTTTTTCTTTGTTTCAAATTCTGCATATGCTTTTAAAAAATTAGATTTGTATCTAAGAAATATATAAATCAATTTTTGATTGGAGAAAAATTCAGATTTGCATCTAATGAAGATGTAGATTTGTTTTTTTATTAAGAAAAATCAGATCTACATCTAAGAAAGATGTAGATCCGTTTTTTGTTAAGAAACGCTCAAATCTACATCTAAGAAAGATGTAGATCCATTTTTCGATTAAGAAAAATTCAAATCTACATCTAAGAAAGATGCAGACCTATTTTTTATTTGAGAAAAATTCAGATCTACATCTAAGAAAGATGCAAATCTGTTTTTTTTTTTATTAAGAAAAATTAAGATCTACATCTAAGAAAGATGCAGATCTATTTTTTAAATTAAGAAAAAGAATTGGTTTTGTGCAGATTATTGAAATTAAGAAAGAGATCATAACAACTATATAAAAAATCAAGATCATGCTTCAAACCAAGCAACAATTAACAATTCATGTTATGGATGACAAAAAGAACGCATCATCATAAACAAGAAGCATAAAGGAAAAGAAAGGGTGATTGAAATCAACCTCTTGCATGGAGCACTTCTTGTTCTTGAGAGGATGTTTTAAGGTTCAAAGAAATTTATTCAGTTATTTTTGAATCCTAAAAGCCCTAATTTTAGTAGCAAATATCAAAGAGAGGATTAGCAAATATAAACAATTTGAGAGCCTAAAAACGTATGCCTCTCAGAGCATCCAAAGGTCTCCTAAATTATGAGATCCAGTCTCTATTTATAGAGGTGGGAAAACTCTAAAAAATAGGCACTGGCGATTAAAATGCGAATCTGGATGCATCCTTCCGTGAAAAGGTCGAAAAGGGTGTGCCTTATCGTCACCCGAAAGGAGTTGGACCAAAGCCCAAAAGGGGGCCATTCGGCCCTTTTAAAGTGCCATTTGGCACTCCAAAAGTGCCAAATGGTGCTCTTGGATGCCAAACGTTCTTCCATGTTCAGCTACATTTTGGACTCTCTTTTTAAGGTTTTTTGATCCAGTCCTTATACCTAGACGTGTTTTCATCCTTAGTCTATGAGTTTTATCTCTTTTCTGGATAATTCAGGCTTTTTCAAGAACAATTATCTTATAGATAAATACCCTAAAATAAATCTTGATAAAATTCAGATTATCCACAATTTTATTATTATCCAATCATCCTTTTTATTCCTTTGCATGCAATCCTATTTTAAACACTAATTATCAACCAATTACAAAATTATTTAATTAATTTTAATCGTTTAACCAATCATAATTAATTGAAATTAATTGTGTGTTGTCAACTCTACCTAGACACAATGCATGCTAACCGTGTAAACTTGATCATGTGATATCTTTCGATCTGATGGTCCAATTTGAAAACCGAACATACCATCATGACCATTAAAATCTCAAGATCATTTTTACGATATGCAATGAATGAATTAATGCATGTAATGCAATCATGATTTTTTTTGGGGTACATGAAGGGTCATTCTTGTCATATTCCTTGATTAAATCATGGGTGCAAAATCGAGTATCTAGAGGTACCCACATAGCCAAGGTCCATGAAGCCACACTCCTCTATTGCATCCCTAAATTGTTGCATTTGTCCATGGCTTCAGGTTGCTCCACCTTTCTTCTCTTCTGGCCTAATGATTTCATTAAAATCTCCGGCATAAAGCCACGATAGATCAGGCTGGTAGTTTAGAGTTCTAAGTCTGTCCCAAGCTTTAATTCTTCTTGAAGTATTTGGTATTCTGGTTCCCCATAGAAACCCGTGAATCTCCATTCGTTGTCCATACCCTTATCAACCAGTGTGTCAATGTAGTAATTAGACAAATCCACCACTACAAGGTTGGCCAATGCTTTCCAAAAGAGTGCAATACCACCACCTCGCCCTTCTTTAGGAACTAACCACTTGTGTTCAAAGTCTATATTTCTTTGTACGGTCTCTAACCTTACTTCGTCTGCCCATGTCTTGGCTATAAATATGACAGAGGGATCTTTTGCTCAGATTATCTCTCCAAGCTCTCATCTTGTTCACAGGTTTCTAAGCTCTCGACAGTTCCATACTAGAAGATTCATGGTGACTAGCGAGGCTGAACCTCAGCCTCCACCAATTCAAATTGACTGTCCATACCACTTCTTGAAACCTGTATTTTTTTTTTTTAAAGGTAACTCAAAGTGGTCCTCAACTTACACGAGATTACGTTTGCCATAGTTTTTAAGGTCATAGTTTTGGGTAAAAGGTTGTACAGAAGCCTGTCTAGCCACCCTAGTCCATCGCGGTAGTGAAGGGTGTTTTGCTGACTTACACTCCTCATGTGTGTCACGTGGGATTGAGTGCCAGCTGGTAGAGAGTCATTGGGGTTGTAAATTGTATTTAAGGGTGATCGAGGGTTACTATGTGGCTGAGGAGTAATATTAGGGTTGTAAATTGTGTTTAAGGGTGATCGGGGGTTACTGTGTGGCTGAGGAGTAATATTGGTAGTAAATTCTTTTGACACCGCCTCAGTAATATCATTGTGCGTTACACCAATAACTGAGTGAGTTAATGAGGCACGTGGTTGGTGATCTAGGGTTTCCGTAGGTTTCAGGATTGGGTGTAGTTGGCTCGACCTCACAGGATTGACTGAATCTGCAGTTACTGAAACGTGTGTTACCAAATCTGGTATTGCTTTCCTTTCGTGACTGTGATCAATGAGGCCGTGATTGTCTTGCTGGTCATTCCTCACCGGCGTCTAAGCTTAAACTCCGGTATGTTTAACCGACTGTTTCTGTTGAAGCTCCTCCCCACCTAGAGCATTCTCATGTTGCCGCAATGATGTCTTCTTTGTCGTGTAGACCCCAAGAACTGAAACTACTTGTTTATGGGATGGCGAGAAAGGCTGGGCTCGTATGTTGGGGCCAAAATTCCTCTGATCTTTCGAAAGTGAACCCTCACTGTTCAGCCACAGTTCACATTCCTTGTCATCGTGATCGAGGCAGCCAGGGACAGTGCCAGAAATTTTGGTTTGAGAGGGGCCAAGTTGTGATCTTAATATATTAGTTAAGACAAACCTCTGTACACACACATATAAAAATTAATTTACTAAGAGAATTTATCATCTTCTAAATTTTATTGAGCATACAAAAATCATGTATTTCTTCTAATAGACATGTATAAAAATTTATCATTTTTTACATAGTTTAATTTGTTAATCCTCTTAAATTATATGATTTTAATATAATTTCTCTTTCTTTTAAGAGCACCATTGAAATGAGTCAAAATTTAGGGGGGCCAACTTCAATTTTTACATGCTACATTTTTTAAAATGTAAATAATATAAATACTATAAAATAATTTTTTTAAATTTTGGGGGGGCCTTGGTCCCCCACCCTTGTGTGTGGCTCCACCACTGGAGGCAGCTGCACCAATAGTAGATGTTCGGCAACCTCTCATATTTAAAGTTAACCCAGACTTTTTCGTTGCCCCCTACTGTCACTAGGCGACCTCAGCATAGAGGAACCGTAACGTCTAAGGAAACTCTAATCCGTATGAAACTGCCACCCTCATATTCACTAGGATTTGTCGTAGGTAACACTGTACCCAATACTCCACAGATTTTTTTAGCCACCTTCACATTCATGAATCTAATGGGAATGCCATGAACTTGCACCCAAAAAAGTTGATCTATCAAACGTATACTCCTCAATGGCCTTACTCTTATCGTAGCTTTGCATAATAACCAGATGCTTATCAAAACTTTATGGTTCACTGAGGATCACCTTATTAGCTTCGGACTTGTTGTCGAATACAAAAAGCATTGTATGGTTGCCCATGTTACGAACCTTAAAACCATTACGAGAACGCCAAAGAGGGGTAAAAGTCTTGGCAATGGCATCGATGTTCAGAACATGTTTGGTGAGGAATTTTGCTGCTATGATGAATTCTTGCACATCACACTCCTCGTCGAGATTGCAGCCAGGCCCCTCTCTGTCTGACAGTGTGAGACGAGTCCAGTTGGAGGTCAAGTCTTCCATGAGTCAAAGATAAGTCAAAGAGAAATAGAGACTTGAGAAAAAATTACTACAAAACACTCAACTGTTTCCCCCACTCCCACGGGAAAAACCCAAACAAACCTTGAAATAAACTTGTTATTTCAAGGAAAACTATCCCGCCTTCAAAGAGAAGAGACAACTATTCTATTGTCTAGGAGAAGCAATAAGCTTTCTTAGATGCAGAGTGTTTACTATTTTTTTGAATTAATTGACAAAACTTAATTCACTGGCATGAGATTAAATGAACTTGAAAATATTTCATAAGTACCCTTTCGAGAACAAATATTTCCTAAGTGCTCTTTGTAATTAACATGTATTAAATATAAATAAACTTAATTTCTTGAAATTTTATTTCTCTTTTATCTCCAAAAAAAAAAAAAGTAGATATTTAATCATAATCATTTTTTTAATTAATTTGAGGAAAAAGAAAGACAAGACATAAAATTGATTTGGATAACATGATTGCCACATGTTTAATGGTTCCAAGACCATAGCAATCATAGGAAAAAAAACGTTCCAAGACTTTGAATTTTCCAAGTATTTGAAAGTTCCAAACATTAATAACGAAAGACTTGGTGAAAGGTAAATAGGATTAAAGTCTTCTAATGATGTCACGGTTGAAAGATTGGCATATTAATGGCTTAAAAAGAGGGGTGGAGTTTACATTTGGTCCGGTGTTGGCATAAAACCAAGAGTTTATGCCTCCAAAAAGATAGTGACACGTTAGCATTTTATTAAAAGATGAATACAAACATTCCACACAATACCTACTCACAATATCAAATCTAAATTTAAAAAAAAATATATGTATAAAAAGTCAAAATCCAGTCCCCCTCACCCGTTCAAACTAGACCTCTACTCCACTCCTCCTCACAAACCATCAGAATCACCATGGATCGAAATTCTTGGTGGAGCTTTATTACTACACCATCACCTAAGCCACAAATAGTGCTCTCAAACCCAAAATCATCTCATCTCTCTCTTTGAAATCATTCAAAATGATCAAACCCATAACCTTAAACTCTCACTCATCAAAGGCCTAGTAAGGGTCTATAAGGTGGCCTAAAAAAAACGCTGCCTCCATTGGGTCCTAAATAAAGTACCCAACACCATGGCCATTTTCCTCATCATTTTTGTTTTAATTTACAAATTTTATCATTTTGGTTTAAACAAGTTGATGGGTTTTTGTTCTGTTATTGATATTGGTGTTTGTAAATTATGAGATTTTTGGCTTTGTTTTGTGGTAGTATGTGTGGTGGGATGGGGTGAGGTGGGGCTGTGGAGGTTTGGTTTGAACATGAGGAGGAGGGTTGAGTTTTGGTTTTGTTTTGAATCTGATATTGTGAGTAGTTATTGTGTTTGATTTGCATTCATATTTTGGTAAAATAATGACATGGCACTAGCTCATTAGAAGGCGTAAACACTTGGGTTTACGCTAGATCTTGACTGAATTTAAACTCTATTATTTTCTCCAATACAATTTTAAGAGATAAAGTTATTAATTAAACTTTTCTCAAGTATTATTCTGGATGACTCTATGCCTTCCCCTTGTTGATGCTCATTTTAAAGCTCAGTAGTAGGAAGAAGCCTAACAATGTAGGCAAAAAAGAGTTAGTGGATGGCTAGAAGAATCGTTAAGCTTGAATGGTAGGAACAATGGTTCACAGGCCCATAAAGTACACAAGTGGGCCTTAAGGAAAGTAGATGGGCCTAAAAGTGCCCGAAATGAGAGATAGGAAACTCATGAGCATTATGTGATGTAGCAAAGTAAGAATGGGCTATAGCAAGCCCGAGATAATAAAGTAAGAAAGTAAGGGGTTGATGGGAAGCTCATAAGTCCGAGGGATGAGGAATGAGGTAATTGGATCAGGGAAGCCCAAAGGAGTTAGTAAAAGCCCATGGGTATGCAGAATTAGAAAATGAGTCAAGGAGAAAGAAATGGGACGAAAAGAGCCCACAAGCAGTGAAATGGGTCAAGAAAAGCCCGAAGTAGCATGAGTGTAAAATCAATAACCATATTAAGTCATTAGGAGAGGAAAATGCAACTGGCCCAAAGAGGCCCAACAGGCACGAGTCAAATAACACCATGGTAGGAACAGCAAAATGGTATGGCAGAAAATGGCAGCAGGATTACGAAAAGAGCAAAGAATGGGCTCAAAAAGGGAAAGCCCATGACCAGGTAAGGCCCAACCTATGAAATAAAGCAAGCTGTAAGGAATCAAAGGGCAGTTCACGCCATAATGGGTCAAGGATGAACAGCAGAATGCACAAATGAGCCTCCAAACCATATCAAATGCATAAGCAGTGGGCAAGTTTTGGACGCACTCAAGAGTGGAGCACGCACAGGGCCTAGATATCACCAACCTGTACCCAGCCAATACAGGAAGTAGTGGGTCATGGGTCAGAGGTAAGAAAGGGTATGGTCTAGCGGTGAGGAGATGAGAAAGCCTATTTTGGGGTTCCTGCTCAGGTTCTTTTAAGAGAAATGTCCTGCTGGGATGACATACTACCCAAAAGAAGCAAGGATGAGCTAGAACCACTAGGTGCATGCCATAAGGGATAGGAAGAGAGAACACCCACATCGTAGCAGATAAGAATGCCATGGTGAACAAACAAACAAAATAACATTCTTTGTCTGGTGATGGGAAGTGGCGCAGCCATCACGGGTAAGTAGTGATGGCTGGGCAGTTGACAAACCAATGGGGGTTGGTAAAGACACTAAGACCAGACAAAGGTGGTTAAGGGCTAAAATAGTAAAAACCAATCACGGAAAGTAGTATATAAAGGACCCTTGCCGTGCGCAGGAGGGTGGATCACTATCACGGCAATAGTAATCACTAGGAGGGAATCACAACATTACTAGATAGGTAAGCACTGAGAAAAGAAAAGAGAAGGGAAATAGAATTAGAACTAACAAAAAACAAAGAGTATAGAATGGCAGGCATGCACCGATAAGCTAATCCATTCTCTCCCTCTATAGGCCTACTCTCTGTTAGAGAACAAAATGATTCTTTTGGGCACAAGCCATTTAGGGCCGCTTCCCTCAAAGTGATTAATTTCCACGATAGGATCTTCCTGAGAGATCATTCACATTGAGGGAATGGTTCCCTCCTTGGCCTTGGTCTTGTAATCTACCTTAGCATGGCAGATTGATCTTTTCCTTCTTTTATAACTCGTTTCTTCTCCACTTATTTTCGCCATTTCATTTACAAAGTGTTTCCTGTTGTTGTGGTCTTCATTTTTTATTAAGGATCCTTTATTTATTCTGTCAGCAAATGCGCTTTCTTTTATTATCTTTATTGCATCTGCTTATATATCATAACTATTCCATAGCAACTCCGTCTACCATAGGCAAGTAACCAAAATTTTGGCAAACAAGACATGGTTTGTGCATAAGCCAGACCAAGGTGGGTTACAATTGGACTGATTCTAACTCTCTTATCTAGAACACTAGGGCCCAATATAGCAAGAGGCAGCCCAACCCAACATCTCAAAAAGGCCCACCACACCCCCTAAGCCCCTTCCAACAATTAGTTATTAGGTTTTACAAATTGCACCATCTAATTTTGTTTAAAATTCAATTCAGTATTCTAATTTCACTTTCGTTGTAGTATTAGTGATTTTTTTTTTTTTTTTTTTGGCATTAAATTATCAAAAAAAAAAAAATCTTCTATTATTTGGGAAAAAAAGTACATAAACCAAAAATCCAGATGTAGTTGGTAGTAGGCTGTGCAGTTATTTGCAGTACGCCAGTACCAGTAGGGGTAGTAGAAGGTCAGCCTTCCCCCCTCCTTCAACCCTTTCTCTTCCGAACTTCTTCTAGCTCCAAGTACTTTTTGAAATTACATATTTTTAAAATTGTTACTACTTTTTATTTTCGATAAATAACCTTTCGAATTTCATGACTATGGGTTCTTATTTTTGTTACAAATACTATGTGATATTCACTGCTTGGCTCTAGTTTAAACCTTATCATTGCGAAATTAGATTTGCGTAATACTTTAAAAAAGAAAAAAAAAAAAAACAGTATTAGTATCTTACCTCTCCCTGAAAGTTGTGATTTTTTTGGTGAGAGTGGATGCAAGACCGTTCTGAGAATCCTATGGTTTTAGATACAACGTTGTCTGTGTGAAGAAAGGCAAGTGAGGAATGAAATTTGGGTACATGTGGATATGGAGAGTGAAGGGGATAATATTATGGTGTGGGAAAGAAGCTAAATTTGGTTGAGAGGAAATATATGTGAAAATATGTGTGGCTGCGTCTCTGCCTATCAATGTGTAATGTCATGCGATGATAAGGCTGTGCCTTGTTTTGTTTCTAATTTCTATGGTCCATGCCTTTGCGGTTTTTTTTTTTTACTTGTAATATAAAGGTTACTGACGTAACCAGTTTTCCACCATTAGATCAAGGTGATTGATTACAGCCATTGATCTAAGGGAACTAGCAACAGTCCACCCCAACCGTCAAACTCGTGTATTTTTTTTTTTTTTTTTCTCTCTCTAATTTATTTATTAAAAAAAATAGACCTTTTTGTTGTTGTTTGAGTCCGCGGTGGAACATGGATGTTTGTTTTGCAGTCTTATGTTATCTCTTCGGTGCCTGCCGCTAAATTGGGATGGGAATTGGATTTGGGGCAAGTGATCTTCTTTCCAATTCAAAGTAATAAATGTGAGAAAAAAGAACATTATATCACAATACTCAATAATTGCTTGGGAAAATAGAGAACTAGGTAAATGTTTATTCTTTTAAGGTCTATTTAGAATCCACTTATTTTATTAAATTAAAAACTTTTTGCTAAAAGTACTGTAAATAAAAATAAAAGTTAGCTGAAATAATACAGTAAAACTCATGAATAATACCAAAAAGTGTAATAAGATCTATAAATAATAGCAAAAATAAGCTAAATAATAAAATAAACTAGTTTTTTAATTTAGAGCCAAACACGCATTAAAGTAAACATGTGTTAGTTGGTGTGGTTAAATATTTTTCTAGATACCATAGTATTTTAATTTATTGTGTCGGAACCAAACGATAGATGCTTTTATCATCGGTACAAACCACCACCAAAAAATTAAAAAAAAGAAAAAGAAAAAGGAAGAGGGATTGTGTGTACAATAAAAGTATGGACGGTGGGTTGGATGTGTTTAGGCCCAAAAAGGTAGTTGGGTTGTTGTGGGCCAATGATACTCAAATAGATTTGGGCCAGCCAAGCCGAGTATTGAAGAATCAACTCCCAACGTTTATGCCGGCTTTGAGTGCCAAGGAACAACGTTGGCAGAGTAACAGCCATACAGTTATGCATAAGTTCATGGTGAGTGAGAGTGCTAAACTACTAGTTCGGAGTAGTTAAGAACAGCTTCCAGAATCTGTACACGTAGGTACATACAGATATATAGTATAGATCTCTCATCTCTGTCTCTATCTATTTGGTATATTTTCATGCATGAATGAATGAAGCTTTTGGTTGTGAACCAGCGCGCTTTCACAGTAATGGCATCACCGCTGAGGCTGAGATCAATAGCCCGCAAGGCTTGTTTGCGTTATTATTCATCTTCTCCTCTGAAATGGGAAGGTGGGGTTTCCATGGTGCAAGGAGCTTCCAGAGGAATTGGCCTTGAATTTGTGAGCTTTCTTTACTTCCTCTTTCCTTTTCTTCTTTATTGGAGTTCAACATTTCTCTTTAAAAATTTACTTAGAATTTTAACATCTCAAGTAAAATGTTAAATTTTGATGGCACTCTATTAATGTTGCATCCTGCCAATGCTAATCAAAGCAAAGGAAGAAAATTAAAGCTTCTTCCTAATTTTGGAGTTAATTTCAGTCAACAACTATTAAGTGTGTGCATGTTTTGTGATACTGATGTCCAACTCCAATTACCAAAATTAAAGTCAAGGGTTAAGTTCAAGATATAAAAAAGTGGAAATAACCAACTATTAATTTTTTTTTTTTTAATTTTTATTATTCGATAGTTACAATAGGTGAGGGAGGGGGGATTTGAAACTGTATGTCTCTATTGGAAACACCAGAAGGTGTCATTTTAGCTACAAGGCTCTTGGCTAATTAGGGGTTTGTTTTGTCACAATTACCCGTTGTCCTACATGTGGGATTTTTTACTTTTTAAATGGGAGGTAGAGAAAGAGAGGAAGATTTGATCTTGAAACTACTTGCTCTAACAATAATAATGGTAAATTAATAGTTGTCCCAAAAGTTT
The DNA here is from genome assembly GCA_030445155.1 of Quercus variabilis. Lineage (NCBI taxonomy): Eukaryota > Viridiplantae > Streptophyta > Magnoliopsida > Fagales > Fagaceae > Quercus > Quercus variabilis. Next base: position 71,622,540 of record CP129448.1, on the reverse strand, counting down.
AAGCTGCTAGGAAATATGATTTTAATCACTAAATCATTGTTTTAAAAACATGGTCTTAGGACTTAGAAGTTAGGACCCCTAATTGCATTGGCATTGCAAGTTGCAGCAAACTCAATGCCAAGGGCCCTGCAAAGTGCCATTTATCTCACCAAAGAGAAGTATCATCCCCATTTCCAATCCAGTGCTTAAGAAAAGGCCTAGTTGTATCCTTTAAATTTTAAACCCCAGAAATTTCTTAAGCACTAAGAGCATTGAAAAGGTTAAGGAGACAATCCTGAGGCTAATTGCATCTCAAAACATAGGTTTTTAATCCAGGCAACCCATGGATATCCAGATAGAGCGAATAAGGAGAATATTATATTTCTCATTACTAAGGCTTTTTTCCAATCACCATTTTTTCTAAAACCTAAACCATCCTCCAGGTTTTGATAATTATAAATAAATAAATCCAACTAAGCTTAGCCCCAAAAGCTTTTTCTGAAGCTCCCTGCCACAAGAAAGCACAGAAGTTTTAGTCAATAGCCTTTACGACCTTTGGAGGAAGAATGAACTCTTTGAGTAGTGTTGTGTTTAATATTTTGTACTTACATTTTTATGCATTGTTGTCTTGATTTAAATATTTTCGAAAGTAATGATTTTAAGAGTAATGATGGTTGTTCCTCATTGTTTGATGTGGTGTATTTGGAAGGAGAGAAATAGTAGGTGTTTTGAAGACAAGGAGTGTTCCATGCCCGATCTCAAGCTTCTTTTTTTTAGAACCTTACTTGATTGGTTCTTTGTGTGGAGAAACCATCCTTTTTCTTCTACTTTGGATTTGCTTGAGTTTTGTAATGTTCGTTTTTGATTTGTTCACCCCTGTATACTTGGGTGTCTCTCTCTTTTTGATATCAATGAATCTTTATTACTTATCAATAAAAAAAAAAAGAGGAGGCTTTACTTGTCAAGTAGTGGAAATTTTAACCTGTCAAGATGTGGAAAAAATTGTCTTGTTCACAAATTGCCTTCTTGTCCTTTTTGGCCTACTCTAATGTGGTGGTCAATCCACAGTCATTGTCTTTGTTACTCTGGTATAAACCTTGAAGCATGTTCTGAACTCTGGTTTAGTGCGCTTTGGTTGTTTTCTGGTTCTGCCAATAAGTCTGCTGCAAAATTGCTGGTCATGATTAGACAAGAGTGTTAGATGTCTTTTGGAGGCCACCATTAAGGGTGTATAGGTATAACAGTTGCTAAGTGATTCTTTAATTTTTCAGATGAATAAAAAATCTTCCACTGTGTAATTTTTATGGCTCCCTCATGAGTTTATGGAGTAGTAGTTACTAAAATTTAATTTTCAAGTTGTTTATACAAAGGGAGATAAGTTGTTTAAGGGTGCCAAAGTTGAACGTCTTCAGTTACTGATTATTATCCTTGTGGCTCTTCCATGATCTTATGAGCTTGTACTTTTAGCATTTCTAATTTCTACTGTGTTGCATCCTCGCTCTCTTTTTTGCCAGATACTGCTTCATTTTGAGTGTAAAGAGTCTGAAATTAATGGAGCATCAGAACCGTTGTCAATATTCATTAAATTAGATTTCTAGGTATTTGAGTTGCATTGTTTCTGCCATAATCTGTAGATGCTTGTGCTCTGGTCCAGTACTTCTATTCCTGAATTAAATGAATGCAACAAGGTCTCAGAAATCTCATTTTGTTTTTAGAATTTGTTTGCATTAAATTGAGATTGACTCTACTGAACCATTAAGAGATAGGAATTAAATCAATGAAGCATTAATTCAAGTAAATCCTTGTAATAATGTGACATATTTTCTACCTCATATAGGTTAAGCAGCTGCTGGAGAAGAATGAGAAAGGGCATGTTGTTGCTACTTGCCGTAATCCTGATGTGGCATCAGGGCTTCTACATCTGAAAAATAGATTTGCTGAAAGACTTAGCATTCTACCATTGGATCTGACCATTGAAAGCACCATAGAGGTTATATGACCACTTACTCAAAGGGAAAACTTTTCATTTTGACCTTTCCAAGATGATTTTTGTACTTTTTCAGTTTGGTACCTTTCAACTATCTAAATCTATTAACCTTGATTGAGTAGACTGATGCAATCAATAATTTTTCTTTTCCTACAATCATTATTTTTCAATGATATTGGTTTTGCACTTTTGAGATTACTTGGAAACTTCTTAGGCCTTTGGTAGAAATGCAAAGTAAGTATAGAAAAATTGGAGGTCTATTGATATAGGTGTTGAAAGGTTGTTTAGTTTAGTTTTGTCAAAAAAAAAAAAAAAAAAAAAAAAAAAAAAAAAAAAAGAAAAGAAAAGAAAGAGGGGAGAGAAAGGTTGTTGTAAGATTTGCAACTTTTGCTTCCTTTTTTTTTTTTGGGTCTTGTCAATTATATAGTACATTAATAGTTAAGATTATAGAATTCCCAGTTATAGGCAACAAATTTTAGTATTTTTTTATTTACCCTGATATTATGTCACATTTCAGGCATCTGCAAAGTCTATTAGAGAGAGATTTGGTTCTTTGAACCTTCTTATTAATGCATCTGGAATTCTCTCAATACCTGATGTGTTGCAACCAGGTACAGCTTGTTTCATTGTTTGAAGCATGATTTCCAGAGTAGTAGTGGCTTTGACATATGCAATAAAATTTCTAGTTGTGAACTGAAACTAAGATATTTTGTTACATTATTTTACTTTTTCTATTAAAGCCTGGCAGTCAATCATATTCTTCTATTTGCAGTACAGAAACAACATTGACCAAAGTAGAGAAATCATCTTTGCTTCTTGCATATGAGATTAATGCTGTGGGTCCTATTATGGTGATCAAGGTATGCCCATTAAAAATTTTCATTTTATTACTGTGTTTGATGTTGAATAAAAAGGTTTTAGTAGACTGATGCCTGCATCCTGTTAGGTGCGTTTGTTTCATTAAGTTGGAACAAAATCTCTAAAGAATTTTTTTTGAGTGATATTCAATGAGATGAAAATGTAGTCCATCATTTGCTTGTTTCTGTCCATAATGGGAAAATACAACTTATGAACCCGTACAGGATTAAACTTTTGACCTTGCCCTCCACCCACCAAATGTTCCAAAGACCACTGAAAGGATGATTCTGTTTCTGTTATATATTCTTAAACAAAAGAGTGGAAGAAAACTTCTTCACATTGTGGTATTGGAAAGACATCTAGATCTAGCATGAAGAGATGCATAAAAATTAGCTAATCTCATGTTAATTGTCACTACTGCTCTCCACAGATAATATCTGGATGCAGAAGCTGCTTCTTAATTAACTGCTTTCCCCAATAAACAGTGTAATTGTTTTTGCAATAAGCCAGTTATTGGAATGTTTCTATTGGAAGTTTTGATTGCAATTGGGCTTGTTTAACTACTATTTTGTTTAAGCTTCTTTGAGACTGTATAGCTTATAGTATAACTAAAAACTGTGGTGTGTGATTTGTACTAGCAGCATATGTGGCCGCTTCTAAAGGTTGGCGGAGGCTCTGGGACCGAAAGGGATGTCGCAGTTGTGGCCAATTTGAGTGCCAGGGTGGGATCCATTGGAGACAATCACCTTGGGGGTTGGCACTCCTACCGATCTTCAAAGACGGCACTTAATCAGTGTATGAATTCTTCCTTGAAGTCTTAACATGGATTTTCTAGTTCAAACACTGCAAAAATAAATTTGACTTTTTAAGCAAAAAAATAAAAAAAAGGAGTTGATCCTTGACCACTTTGGTTTAAAGCATATGAATTAATAGAAGAGATCATTTCTTGAGCACTTCTCTAAGAACATTTCCTCAAGCAGTTGGTATTTTCAGATCTGAAGCATCCTTTTCAATGGTTCTAGCTGAAGCTTGAGATAAGAGCCTTATTTTTTAATGTTGTTTTCTATGGCTATTTAAAAAGTTGCACCAGCAGGGCTAATGTCATATGTTTCATCAACATATTCCCATTCTTTTATTCAGATAATTGTTTTAATACATATGCCCTATTAAGACATGTCATTGAACATGTTGGGTATTGTTGTATTGGTAAGTTCAACTGCAAATATGTATCAATAACCACATTATCAAATGAAACAAAAACAACTAAATAGTGGTTCTGATGAACTATTATATTCTTTTCGACTGATGCTTGCAGTGACAAAAACTGTGTCAGTGGAGTTTGCACGAAAAAAGGATCCTATTATGTGCATTTTGTTGCACCCAGGCACAGTGGACACTGATCTTTCTAGGCCGTTTCAAAGAAATTTTCCAGAAGGCAAACTATTCACCAAAGAGTTCTCAGTTCAGAAGCTCTTAGGCATTATCAACAATGCAAAGAGACATGACAATGGCAAGTTTTTTGCCTGGGATGGCCAGGAAATTCCTTGGTGATTGGTCATACTCATTATAGGCATGCAATATTAAATAATTATATTTGAGTTTGAAATTTTTGGTCATTAATCTCAATTGTTTTGATTAATAATTTGTATCTGTTAATAAATTAAGAGAACTGTTGACTATTCAATTTCTCCCTTCGTAACTCCACTGGTTCTCTGTTTTCTACTCTGATGTAATTGCTTTCAGAAAGTTCATAACGATTTTTTTGTCGTTTTCAAAATGTGTGCAAAAATTTTCAGTCATTGGGTTTTTTTGGGAAAACTTACCAACTGATGATAACTGAAATTGGTGGCACAAATGAATCAGCTTATAGACTGGTGACTGAACTGAGGAGGATCACACTTAAGTTGAAACTTTAACTTAATGGAATATCCATATATCAGAATTCAATCCTATGATTGGATTTTCTTTTGGTTAAACTTTTCACTCGATAAGGATTTGGTTATTCAACTTTGATTGTTGTCATTGTCCATGTTATATTGTTCCTAGCTTGGTGAACTCATTTTTCTTGTTATTGAAGATAAATCTGTTGCTATAGCTGTGAATCTCCTTTACAGATGATTTTTATTCATTTGATTTTTAAATGTCACATGTCTTACATCTAAATAAAAATAGGATCTTCTAAAAAAAAAAAAAAGAGAGAAAATTAGAGGATTCAATGAAAAGAGATCTTTATCCCATTGAAATATTTTCTTCATATTACCTATCAAAAAATATATATTCTCATCATATGGAAAATTTCAATTATTTGAGTTGATCTTAGGCCTAAGTAAAAGGCCAATAACCTTATGGGCTCATGTTAAGTCACAAAGGGGTCCATTTATTCATTCATATATAACGTGACAGAAAATTGGTTTCTTACCTATTAGAAAAAGATCTCATTTTGCTACGTTTTCTCAAACAAAGGAAAAAAAAAATAACCTAAGATGATGACAACCCTCAATGCATGGTTTTGGACCATTTTTTTTAACTCAAAATATGTTCATTTTTCAAGCTCCCACTGAAAATTAGGAAACACAAAGTCAATAATTAGGATACTCTAGAATTTTTATATGTTAATTCTGATATAAGGTTTTTACAAAGAGAATATTTGAAAAGAGAAACTGTGGAAGAAGAAAGTTTTATTATTTATATGTTACTCATTTACAAGTGAATACATCTCTCTCTCTCTCTCTCTCTCTCTCTCTCTCTCTATATATATATATATATATATATTTATATATATAGAAAAATTAGTTTGAAAGAAGACAAACTAAAAGAAGATAAGAAAGAATCACCTACTACATGTATATTTGTCTAGCTATCATGAAAATTAGAAATAAAAAAGCAAATAAGGACATTAGGTGTCCCCACAATACATATAATAACTTTTATATTTTCTTGTGTAGTATGAGCTGGTGGTATGAGATGTTCCGTTACTATTTACAAAGGTCCACAACGCTTCTTGCATGATTATCTTATCCTTTTTAAGAAGTCTTAAAAGGATGTCAATTCTAAGATCAATCATGTATTATATATATATATATATATATATATGTATATAAAGATCAATCAAGTCTCAAGACTCTCAAATGTCTCTCTCCCTTGTAGGAGCTTCTCTCTCTCAAGATACAAGTTTGTCTCTCCCTTTTGTTTCCTTTTAAGGGCCTTCTCTTGGCCTACTCATCCATGCTTGTTTGGGTAGTAGCCTGTACAGTGTAAATCTATGGAGCAAGAAGTATTAGATAGTTTTCAAAAGTTACTGCTCACAAAAGAGAAGGCAGATGATATAGTTATAACAAATGTTGCTAGAGAAGAGCTAATTGAAGAATGTTAGTTAAGTCTCTTTGGGCACCTTCTCACAGACCGTCAACAGAATCAAAGAGTTTTCAAAAATACTCTAGTCAGCGTGGAAGATGGGGTCGAACTTGAGGATTGTGAAGGTGGGGAATAACATACTGCAATTTAAATTATGTTCATTGTGCCAGTTGGAGTGGGTTGAAAAAAGTGGTCAATGGAATTTTGATAATAACCTGCTTCTTTTATGTCGATGGAGGAAGGGGTTAACAAGATCCAATATTTCCTTTACCCATGCTCTTTTTTGGGTCCAAGTATGGGGTTTACCGTTTGAATATATGTTTGAGGATGCCGGGAAAGATATAGGAAGCAAACTTAGCAAAGTTCTTGAAGTGGACAAAAGATTGTTACAAGCAGAGCAAGCAAAGTTTATGAGAATATGGGTAGAAATACCTATTGACAAGCCTCTTTGCAGAGGAGGGAACATTACTAACGTAAAGGGAGAATGATGTTGGATTATTTTTAGGTATAAGCGACTCCCTGCTTTCTGTTATATATGTGGAATACTTGGGCATGATAATAAACATTGCAATATGAGTCAAACAGAGGGCTTGAAAGAGAGGCAATACGGAGAATGGCTCAGGGCTGGAAGTGTTGTCAGAAGTGGAAGTGAGAAAGGAAGAGCATCAGATGGCAGAAATTCAGATGATATGGATGATGATGAAACAAGATTCAAGCCAAGGAGTACAGCGGCAAATTTCAGTTCATCAGTTTATTCGAGTGATGATGTAGATGGTGGCCGGAACAGTAACAATGGATTAGTGGTGAAGAAAGCCTTGAACTCTAAGACACTGACAAAGGATTCAAATTTAAACTTTTCTAAGGGTGACAGTCTGAACTAATGGGACAAGGCAGATGAGGCAGCACATGGGTTGAAGATAAGTTAGGAAACATGGCCTATGGAGAATGAAACTAGAGTTAATCTAGTTAGGGAGCTGTTCAAGCCAAACGAGGATGCCATGTCAGCAGCCAATTTTAAAACTCTTGGGCCTTGTAGTGAATAGCCTGAGGTGTCTAGCCCAATTAAGCTTAAGAAGGAAGCTATTAAGAATTGCCAAGCAGACGAGATGGGCCTAAATCCAGGAGTTGAAAAAGAAACAATGAGTAGGGGAAAGTGGAAGAAAATAGCAAGAGAGAAAGGTAAGGCCCAAGATGAGGAGATGATGCATAAAGGCACAGAAGTTGGAAACAAAAGACCTGAAAGCATTGAGGATCTAATAAGAGTCAAAGGAAGAGTGTAGAAAAAGTTATGTGGAGAGGATAACAATAACAAAACTTCAAATTTTCTTGATGAAACGGCGGTGACTACTAGGCAGCACCGCCTAGAAAAATGAGGGCTTTAGGATGGAACTACCGAGGGCTTAGGAACCCTCGGTCAGTTTGAGTGTTGCACAAGCTTGTGCAACAATGGGATCCCAATTTTGTTTTCTTATCGGAAACAAAGTTGAAAAAGAAAAGCATGGAGAAGAAAAAGGTGAGTGTTGGTTTTATCAATGGCTTAGTTATCCCAAGTTATGGGAGAAGTGGGGGTTTGGCTTTGCGGATAGGCATATTGATGCCATTGTTAATGAAGATTCAGGGTTTAAATAGCGGATTATTGGATTTTATGGAAATCCTGAGGTCCATAGAACTCATGCACTCCTGGATCTTATGGTAATCCAAAGGTCTTAGCTAATCACCTCAAATCAATCCTCCCTCAAATAATATCAGAAAATCAAAATGCCTTTCTTTCCAAGAGGCTAATAACAAATAATGTTCTTATAGCCTTTAAACTCATGCACCATCTGGACCATAAAAGAGAAGGTAAGGATTGCTATATGGCAATTAAATTGGACCTGAGTAAGGCTTTTGATAGGGTGGAATGGGGCTTCATTGAATAGGTTATGAAAAAATTGGGCTTTCATGAAAGATGGATTTGTCTGATAATGCGTTACATAACTTCTGTCTCCTACTCTATGCTTATTAATGTTGTAGCTTATGGTAACATTATGCCCTTGAGGGGTCTTCGTCAATGAGATCCCCTATCCTCTTACTTGTTCTTACTATGTGCAGATGGCTTCTCTTCACTCATAAGTAAGGTTATAAGAAATCAGTTGATGAGTGGCTTATCTATTTGCAGAGGCCACCCTAAGATCACACATCTCTTCTTTGCGAATGATAGTTTGCTTTTTTGTAAAGCTAATGGCCAAGAATGTCAACAGTTAATTGAAATTCTCCATTTGTATGAAGCCGCCTCTAGTCAGAAAATCAATACAGATAAATCCTCAGTTTTCTTTAGTCCCAACATGGAGGAGGAAAAGAAAAATGAGATTTTGGAGATTTTGGGGCCTATGCATGATTCTCAACATAGTAAGTATCTTGGTCTCCCCTCTATTATTGGCAAATCAAAGAATGAAGTCTTTGTCGAGATTAAAGAGAGGGTAGGAAGGAAGTTGGCTAGGTGGAAGGAAAAAATTCTTTCTATAGGGGGTAGGGAGATTCTCATAAAGGCGGTGGCCCAAGCTATCCCTACGTATACTATGAGTAGTTTTCAATTACCAAAGGGATTGTGTGATGATATAGAAGGCATGATGAGAAGATTTTAGTGGGGGCAGCGTGGTCAGGAGTCAAGGATTGCTTGGGTGAGTTGGAGGCATTTGTGCAAATCTAAGCTTAGAGGTGAGATGGGCTTTAGAAACCTTTAAGCTTTCAACCTTGCCATACTTGCAAAGCAAGGTTAGAGGCTTCTTATAAATCCAAAATCGTTAGTAGCTCGAGTATATAGGGCTAAATACTATCCCCATGGAGATGTCATCAATGCTAGTTTGGGATCAGGGCCATCCTATGCTTGGACAAGCATAATGCAGGGACTTGAGGTTGTTAAGAGAGGTACTCGTTGGAGAGTTGGCAATGGAAGTTTGATCCATATTTGGAATGACAAGTGGCTGCCAACCCCCACAACGTACAAAGTAGTCTCCTCGCCTCGAGATTTTGACGATTATCCAATGGTCTCGGCTTTAATTGATTATGACATTAGAAGGTGGAGAGCTTATCTTGTTAAGTCTTCTTCTTCTTTTTTTTTTTGCCATTTGAAGCAAGAATGATTCTCAACATCCCAATCAGTTATAATCTTCTTGAGGACAAAATTATTTGGGCTGGCAACAATAAGGGTGTGTTTATTGTCAAAAGTGCCTACTATGTAGCTCTTAATATGGTGGATTCATCCGAGGAAGGAGAAAGCTATTGTGGGGATCCAAGAGGCTGTTTGTGGAAGAAGGTTGGCACCTAAATATTCCATCAAAGATTAAAATCTTTGCATGGAGAGCATGTGTAGATGCCCTTCCAACAATGGTGAATCTTAAGAAAATAGGTATTGGAGAGAATGATTTTTGTCCTTGTTGTGGAAGAGATGTGGAGTCAATCTTTCATTCTATCATCAGTTGTGAAGTTGTGAAAAGGGTTTGGGATAATTGGGAAGTCCAAATTGTAGAGAACGGGTAGGGGCTATATGACATATCTGATGTTGCGCTACAAATACTTGACAATGGAACAACCCAATACCTTGAAGTGTTCTTTGGAGTTGCTTGGTCAATATGGTATAACAGGAATTTAATTCTTTTTGAAACAACATGTAGATTGCCGAGCCAAATTTGGGGTTTTGCCAATAGATTTCTTCATGAATATAGGGGGGCAAGGGTGGCCTTGAACAAGAATCAAGCTGCAAAAAATAGCAAATGGACTCCTCTGCCTCCTGGAGTTTTCAAAGTCAACGTAGATGGGGTGACCTCTGTGGATAGGAGAAATCCAAGTGTTGGGGCTATTATTAGAGATTCTTGTGGAGCAGTTACAGCAGCTTGTTGTAAATATTTCCAAGGCCAATTTTCAGCAGCAGAAGTGGAATCTCTTGTTGTGGAGGCTGGGATTTTGCTTGCTCGTGACATGAAGATCTCTCAAGTTATCATTGAGTCTAATGCTGCATCTATTGTTAGCAATATTAATGAGAAGTTCGTGGATGGTAGCCTTGGCCATCTGTACCAAGGAATCTTAACTTTACTGAATTCATTCACAAGCTGGAAAATCAAACATTTGAAAATGGAGTACAACAGAGTTGCCCATGAGCTAGCTCAACTAGCTAGAGTTAGTGAAGCTTCTCAAGTGTGGTTGGGGGTCTCTCCTCCAGCTATGCATGAGTTGATTCAGGCTGATTGTAATTGGTAGTTCATGTTTTTTCAAGCTATCATCTTTGTTGTTTTTCAATTTCGTTTGTTTCAATGCAATTCAAAGCTTTGCATCAATATATATATATATAAAGATCAATCAAGTGTTGTTGGAGTGGGTTTGTGGCACATGGGTTAGGTGGTGCCTCATGAAACAAAATTTCCCTGCTTTAATTGAATTAAAGATTGGGCTAATGAATCCGGTGACTATTTTTTTTTTAAGTCCAATCCATGGCCAAAAAAAGTTGTTTCAGCCCAAAAAGGAAAAGGACTCCTATTTTTCCCTTTTGGGCCCCATTAACTTTACGCACTTTCAAATTTCAAAATTGCGACAGTCATCTTATTCCAAATAACTCAGATTCATCCTCAAAACAAAATCAGCGGCATAATGCTTTCCCTTTATTCTCTCTCTCTCTCTCTCTCTCTCTCTCTCTCTCTCTCTCTCTCTCTCTTGTATTTGAGTTTCTTTCTTTCTCTTCTTGTATTTTTCTATCTTTCTTTTTTCAAAAAAAAAAAAAAAAAAAAAAAAAACCCAATTCAACTCTTTTTATTGCTCTCATTCAAAAAACAGTCATAAATATATATATTTTTTTTGGTGAAAAGCTACTTTTAATCCCTACATTTTCATGCGGTTCCCATTTTAGTCCCTACATTTTATTTTTACCGCTTTTAGTCCATTTTCTGAAAAACGCTTTCTGTTTTAATCCCTACCGTTATCCATTTAACAAAATTATCCTACATGGCAAACGGTCTAACGGTAAATGCTAACGTGTTCATTAAAATAATATTAAAAAAATTATTTACATTTTTAAAAATGTCACATCAGCAATTTAATTTTTTTAAAAAAGCCACGTCAGGTAAAAATAATATAAAAATTTATAACTTAATTATTTAAAAAAAAAAAATTAGTTAAATTAATTTTTTTCCTTTTTTTGGAAGAACATGAAGAACTCAAAACTCAGAACTATTTTTTTATACACTTTGATGATTTGAACAACGGGAGTTCAAAATAAAAAAACTATCTTTCTAAATTAGATCCAAACAGACAACAACTCAGGTACTTCAAATCGCATTTTCTGGTGTTTCTGTCCGTCTAGCCACTTCAAATTTTATATAGTAGAAAAATAAATTCAACTAAGGTAAACTATACACTACATGGATAAAAACACTGATGAACTTGTATCTACCTCTGAGGATGAGCGCGGGCTTTCATTGGAATCTGGTCAATGCAACAAGGTTTGTTGTCATGAACATTGGCCGGAGAGATTGGTTATTAGTTGCAGGCTTCGATTTGTCATGTGGGCTGGATGATTGACAACCGGCAGAGTTTGTGGTTCAAATCATGTATTGAAGGCTCTACCTTGTGGGAATGACAATTGGACCTGATTGCGTTGATTGGGAGCTGTGGTTGAAGGAACCAAGAAATGTTGCTGAATCAAAGCTTCTTAATGATGTCTGAGTTTTGAGTTCTTCATGTTCTTTCAAAAAAAAGAAAAAAAAAATTAATTTAACTAATTTCTTTTCTTTTTTTTAAAAATAATTAGGTTAGAAATTTTTATATTATTTTTATTTGACGTGGCTTTTTAAAAAAATTAAATTGCTGATGTGGCATTTTTAAAAATGTAAATAATTTTTTAATATTATTTTAATGAACACGTCAGCATTTACTATTGGACCATTTGCAACATAGGATAATTTTGTTAAATGAATAATAGTAGGGACTAAAATGGAAAGCGTTTTTCAGAATACAGACTAAAAGCGGTAAAAATAAAATGTAGGGAATAAAATAGAAATAGCCTGAAAATGTAGGAACTAAAAATGACTTTTCGCTTTTTTTTTTTTTTTTTTTTTAAGCGTTAACAACAATGGAGGAGGATGGTAATCAATGGCATGACCCACTTATTCTTACCAACGTTTCTTGGCAAAACCAAAGCTCCAGTTCTCACTCTCACTCGCCCTCTAACTCTCACTGTAAGTTCTTTCAACTTCACTTTTCTCTCTCCTCACAAATCTTTTCATGCACATTCTCTCACTTCTTAATCTTCCTCTCATTCAATTCTTTACAGACAATTCGCCTCTTTTGCCCAGCTATCATATGCAAACTTCTACTATGGCTGATCAAGATCCATATGAGGGTAATGTGGCTAAGATTTTTGTATTTATTTAACTCATTTTTCTTTGCTTTCTCTGCAAAACCATGCTTTAGAATTGTGTAATGGGTCAATTTCAAGATTAAAGCTTGGATGCTATAAGTAGGCTAAAAAATCCAATGACCCATTTGACAATTTTGTAATTGAGAAATAAAATATTCGTATATCAGAATTTAATTCTATGATTGAATTTTTTGGGTTAAACTTTTCACTCGGTAAGGATTTGGTTATTCAACTTTGATTGTTGTCATTGTCCATGTTATATCGTTCCTAGCTTGGTGGACTCATTTTTCTTGTTAATTGAAGATAAATCTGTTACTATAGCTGTGAAGCACCTTTCAGATGATTTTTGGCTTCTGTTGGGCAATTTCTGTCACTACTAAAACATTATTGAGCTAGTAATGATGGTCCTCTCTTTCGCCCCCATTAAATGAACATGTGGTATGCATTTGATTTTTAAATATCACATGTTTTACATTTAAATAAAAATAAGAGTAAATAAGAGTAAATTAGAGGATTCAATGAAAAGAGATCTTATCCTGTTGGAATATTCTCTTCATATTACCTTTAAAAAAAAAATGGAAAATTTCAATTATTTGAGTTGATCTTAGGCCTAAGTAAAAGGCCAATAACCTTATGGGCTCATGTTAAGTCAGTTATGAAAGGATCCATTTATTCACACATAACATGACAGAAAATTGGTTTCTTACCTATAAGAAAAAGTCTCATTTTGCAACTTGTTCTCACACAAAGGAAAAAAGATAACCTAAGAGGACGACAACCCTGATGTGGTGTTTGGTACGGGAGAATCCACATTATTCCTGACATCCAGATTCTTAGGAATGTAGCTATTCCTATGTTTGGTTTATTCCCAAGAATCTTAAATGAATTATTTATTTTTCCAATTCTATCCTAAGATTTGAATGTGAACTACCAAGTCATTTAAAAAAAAAGGGTTAAAATTGTCAATTTATAAAAAATACAATTTTCTTTAAGCTTGGGAATCTGGATTCCCACCTGTTTTAAAAAGGAATTCACATTCCTACTGAGAGGGGTTTAAGGGGGAAATCCAAATTTTCCTAGCATCTGATTCCCTAGCATGATTTGCAACTAAACATGGGAATTCTTAAACATTCCTAGGAATCCTAAAACATTACCCTGTACCAAACGCCACATCAAGGTATGGTTTTGGAACACTATTTTAAACTCAGAAGATGTTCATTTTTCAAGCTCCCATTGAAAATTAGGAAACACAAAATCAACAATTAGGATCCTCTTGAACTTTTATATATTATAAATGATATAAGGTTTTTACAAAAAGAACATCAAAAGAGAAACTGTGGAAGAAGAAAGCTATATTATTTACCCGTTACTCCTTTACAAACGAATACATCCACATATATAGCAAAAGTCGTATGAAAGAAGTCAAACTAAAACAAGATAAGAAATAATCACCTAGTCTCTAGCTATCATGAAAATTAGAAATAAGAAGAAAATAGGGACATTAGGTGTCCCCACAATAAAAATATATATATATATATATAGAGAGAGAGAGAGAGAGAGAGAGAGAGATATTAACTTTTATATTTTGTTGTGTAGCATGAACTAGTGATATGAGATATCATTTTACTATTTGCAAAGATCCACAATGCTTCTCGCATGCTTATCTTATCCCTCTTGGAAACCTTTAAAAGGATATCATTTTTAAGATCAATCATGAATTATTACCTCTCTCTCTCTCTCTCTCTCTCTCTCTCTATATATATATATATATATACACATATATATAAATAAAAGATCAATCATGTGTCGTTGGAGGGGGTTTGTGGCACATAGGACAGGTGCCTCATGAAACAAAATTTCCCTGCTTTGTATTGGAAGCCTGGGCTAATGAACTTGGTGACCATTTTTCAAGTACAATGTCCCTCTCCATCCACCAAATTTTCCAAAGACCATTGGAAGGATGATTATGCTTCTGTTATATATATTCTTAAACAAAAGTGTGGAAGAAGACTTCTTCACGTTGTGGGGTTGAAAGGCATCTAGATCTAGCTTGACAAGATGCACATAAATCAACTTATCTCATGTTAATTGTCACTATTGCCCTATACAAATAATATCGGGATGCATAAGCTTCCACTTAGCTAATTGCTTTCCAATAAACAATGTAATTGTTTTTGCAATAAGCCAATCATTGGAATGCTTCTATCTGAAGTTTTTATTGAATTGGGCTTTGTTTAACTACTATGTTGTTTAAGCTTTTTTGAGGCTGTATAGCTTATAGTATGACTAAAAATTGTGGTTGATTTGCACAAGCAGCATCTGTGGCCGCTTCTAAAAGTTGGCAGAGGCACTGGGACTGAAAGGGATGTTACTGTTGTGGCCAATTTGAGTGCCAGGGTGGGATCGGGGACAATCGCCTTGGGGGTTGGCACTCTTACCGATCTTCAAAGGCTGCACTTAATCAGTGTATGAATTCTTCCTTGAAGGCTTATAGACGTGCTCAAGAAATACCGAAAATGTGCATATTAAATGAAAATGTGCCATAATCCTTTGTATATAAATAGTGCTTTCTATTCATTTGGTAACTTCTTCTCAAACTTCTTTCATCTTCCTTAGAAACACAAGAAACTTGTGGGTTTTTCCAAAATTACTATTTGTAGAATCCAATAAATGTGATTGTATCCTGTAGAACCCAATAAACCTTACTGATTGATGATACCCTTCACATTGAGGGCACAAATGAATCAACTTATAAACTGGTGACTAAACTGAGCAAGATCACTTCAATTTAGACAAACCTTACACGAAATACAACAACAAAGCCTTAGTCCCAAAATTTGGAGGCAGCTATAGATTCTCGACAGATTAGATTAGGTCAATCACATGAGTTTTTTTCCTCTATTTTATTCTATCTAAAATCATGTTCTCTATTACTTCCCTAATTGACATTTCTTTTTGGAAAAAATGTCTATACACCTCTTGAACTTTAGAGGAGTAGTCATGACACCCTTCACATTGAGAGCCAAATGAATCAACTTATAAATTAGTGACTAAACTGAGCAAGATCACTTCAATTTAGACAAACCTTACACGAAATACTACCAACAACAAAGCCTTAGTCCCAAAATTTAGAGGCGGCTATAGATTCTCGACAGATTAGATTAGGTCAATCACATGAGTTTTTTTCCTCTATTTTATTCTATCTAAAATCATATTCTCTATTACTTCCCTAATTGACATTTCTTTTTAGAAAAAATGTCTATACACCTCCTGAACTTTAGAGGAGTAATCTTGACACCCTTGAACTTTTCTTTTCACTAATTTACTTCTTAAACTTTACTCCTATGCCAAATTAATACATCAATTGGTCCACCGTTACTTTCTCAACAAAAGAAATTGGTTTGTCGTTAATACACAAACAGAAACACACATGGTGTTTAAAATACAAATATCATGCCTAAACCCATATGAAAAGAAGAGAGAGAAATTTAAAGACAGACACGACTGAACCAGAACCACCAGTGGTCACCGCGTCCCTCCTCCAATGGCATATTTCTTTATCCTACTATTGATCTCGCCATTCACATTGAACCGCATATCTGGATTTGCAGCTTATACTTTATAATTTGATTTTCTTTTTGAATTGAGAAATAAAACACTTTAATTTTGTCTTCTTTAGTTCACCCAGCAAACACAGATCTTTCAAAACCACTACACACAAAAACTAAAAAACCCCCATTAAAAATAAACAAACCTAAACCCAAAAGCAAAGCAAAGTAATAGTAACAAATTTATGGATCTACACAAATGCTTCTCCTGTAATAACAAATTTATTTTCAACAATTATAAAAACTAGTCGTAGATCCATGCGATACGGGAGAATATATGATTATTTTATAATATGGTATAATACATAATTTACTCTCTAAATTTAATTGTATATAATTTGTTCTTTCAAAATATTAAACAATTTCTATTAAAAAAAATATCTCTCTATTTTTGAAAATATCATTTTTAGTGTTTATGTTTGATATTATCCTTTTTTTTACGTGGTCCATATTCTTCTAAATATTGTTATTATGAATTATATTTTTCTTAATTTCTTTTGGAACAACTAAAATTTTTAAGTTTCAAATTTATCATTTAAAATTTTTTTTCTTTCAAGGAGATTATCATGATAATCGAAACTTATCACATAATTACAATTGATATTATTCAAATAATTGATGGGCATATTTAAATTCGTAGTCATGTAGATTGTGTTTTGATATAAACTCAAATTCTCACTTCCAAACTAACTAAGGATTAACTCAAATAAATATTAAACCAAAACTATAAGAGGGAGTGAGAGGACTTGTCTGTGAACTCAAAAAACACAACACCAAAAACATATCAAGAGTTGCAAGAAAGAGAGTATATCACCTTTTTGGGGGGAGAGAGTAACAAATTTATAGAATAAAAGATAATGAGAAAAATATTCAAATTAAAAGATATAGTTGTAAACACCAAATTATCCAAGCCATGCTATGTAATAGAATAACATTATATCTTTATATAATATATTTATAATAAAATAGGACCACATCTAACAATCAAAGAAAAAAAAAGATAGCAGTTTAAAAACTCAACCAAATTAGAACAACTTAAAATAAAGATGCAAGATTGAATTAAAATTCCACCAAAAGAATACACACACACACACACAAACATACATGCATACATATATAGGAAAAGAGAGAGAATAAACACATTTTTTACGATAGTTTGTTGCTACTCTCTTTTTTAATTGTTGCTACTCTACATTACCCTACATTGGAGATGCATTATAAACCCACCAAAAAGAAAGAAAAAAACTATGAGAGAGAGAGAGAGAGAGAGAGAGAGAGAGAGAGAGAGAGAGAGAGAGAGAGAGAGAGAGAGAGAGAGAGAGAGATTGATCTTGATCTTGTTGAGGAGAGAGATAGAACGATCTTACATCGAAATAGCGTTGCCTTGCGCCAACATGTGACTTACTTCCAATCTTTGAAGAACATCAAAGCTACCTCGTGTCAATTCATCAACGAAGAATTCGTTAAAGGATAGAGGGAGAGAATCGATGCAGAGGAAATAGAGAGAAATTGGTTCTATGACTTGTGAGGGAGAGAAGAAGACGAAATGTGAGAGAGAGAGAGAGAGAGAGAGAGTCTTCATTAATTATTTGGGCCCCACCAACATGATGTTTTTACAAGAATGCCACTATATTCATTTTCACTGAAAATGAAAACGACTAAAAGTTGTATTCATTTTCTATATTCAAATTCATTTTTTTAATTGAAAATGAATATTGAGTGTAAAAACACAACCAAACCAGTTTTTTGGTAGTGGGTCCCACAAAAAACTGAAAATCAATACTGAAAACACCATTTTTTTTTTTCCTTTTAACTAAACAGGTCCTAAATTCTATGCTTCAACTTTTAGATATATATAGAAGAGTGCCATGAGCTAGGAAAAATACAACATGAGCAATGATAATAGGGACAAAGCCAGACTTCAAACCTAGGGGGGACAAGGTTAATGTAAATTTATTGAATTTCATCACGTTCATTAACATCTTAATCTCTCTCTCTCCCCCATTTACTTGGGTATATTGCATTTATTTATCTTTAATGTCACATGTCTTGCATCTATAAAAATAAGAGAAAATTAGAAGATTCAATGGGAGGAAAACTTATTCCATTAAAATACCATATGGGACTAAGTTAAGTCATTGATGAAGGGGTCCATTTATTCATACATAAGAACATTCACATCAAACTCTACACATCATTGGCAAAATATCTAAAAAAAGTCTACTTTTTCTAGTTTAGTTTTCTATTTTTTTTTACATACACCTACATCAGCCTCAATACTATATCAATGTTCCAATTAAATATTATTTCCTTTCTATTTCTTTATGCATTCACATCTGTAAATCTAAAAATCTCACATCAGCTGGAAGCCACCCTACTCCCCTCTATGATCACTATAAAAGGCCTCAAATGCTCTTTTCCTAAAACACTCTGAATTCACCGAAAAATAATGAATTAAAGAGAGAGTTTTTATTCTAAAACATCCTCAAGTTAGAATTTACTTGGTTGGGACTTATTTTGGCCTTGACCTTCGAGTTTTAAACTTACTAACATTCTGGTTTTATCTTGATTAGATTGACTAAGGAGAACGGTCAAATTAAAGCTTAAAGGAGTTCTTATGTCTAAGATAAGGGTCTAACATTCTCTCTCTCATTCTTGTTTGTTTATTACTATGTTTTTTGCCTTAATACTTCTGTTGTTAGTGTAGGTTTATAGCTTTCGTATTAGAAGCATGCTAGTAATAAATCTAGCATGCTTTTAATATGAAAGCTATAAACCTACACTAACAACAGAAGTATTAAGGCAAAAAACATAGTAATAAACAAACAAAAATGAGAGAGACAAGAATGCTAGATTGTATTTAAATTGTTGTTTTGTTGCTGCTTTAAAAATGTGCTTCTAGGTGTGTATGTGTGTGCATGGATGAACATGAGGATGCAATGCTTAAATGTAAAGGCCAATAGGGCAAATAATATCAAACCCAAGATAACACCATGATGTTTTATTAAAGAGGAAAACTGAAGAACTCAGCATAAAAACCTCTCTATGGCCCTCTAAGCTGAAATGATCCACTAGTGAATAAGTTGGAAGCAGTATAAGGCTAGCAAAAAAACCCATTTAAGCCTAATCTACCCAAAGTACTTGAGCTCTCCAAGCTCCAGCTACTAATGGACTTCTTGGAGTCTTGTCTTCACTAACTTCTCGAATCCCGTAATGCCCTCCTGATTGCACTGCCAAGCCTTATCGGCTTAATTTGGCAAAGACCTAATACTTCTCAAGCTCCAAAACACTCTCTACACTTTGAATGAGTATGGCTTGTATTTGGGTAAAATCGTCTCTTAAGGTATGACAACGGGAGAGGGGAAGAGAAGAGACTATAAGGATTTCTCTCTTGAGAATGAGTAGTTCTCTCTAAAAGGTGGGTGTAGTGAAAACCTAAATCTGTAGGGTTTTCTATCCGATAGCCTTCTTACAATTTTGTAGGTAATGAGTGTATATATAGTGTGGGAGAAGGATAGGAGAGTATTACTTATAATCCCAGTTGTCAGAGTGTTTTGGGGGTTGTCCAAGTCGAAAGTTACTCATGAGACATCCTGACTCTTGAACTTCCACATGTGCTCCTCACATGGCTTCTTGTGAGTTTTGCAATCCCGAACTAGTAGCGAGCTAGTCGCGAATTCAAATTGTCTTAAGCAATCTTCACTAACCTTATACTAAACCCATTACAATTAAATCCACAAAATACAAGGAAATAAATTAATGAAATTACAACAATTTTGTCATGGAATACAGCCAACATAAAAAATAAAATAAAATAAAAACAACAACATAACTTAACATTAAGGATTAGGGTTTGTATGCTTTAGATGAACAACATGAAAATGCATTGATGTATAGGTGCTGAGGTGTTATGGTGTAGTAAGGTAAGTGAAGGTAAGTCATGTATATAAATATGCATCTTTGAACATAATGGTTGGTTTCTTTGATTGATGAATGCTATCATGCTATGCTTGAGTGATTGAACATGCTTGATTAAATGTCATGATTATATGCTACTACTTTGTTAATGCTGCTGCCTTGTGATATACTTGTTGCCTTTAGATGGATATAATGTCAATGCCATGCTAGATGAATATTAGGACCTTGTGCCATGAATGTTATGATTGAGATGCCATGTTTTTGTGTTTAGATTCTTGTTAATGTGTGTGTGTGTGTGTGTGTGTAGAATAACCTATTAGAGGACCTTTTGATGAGATTAGAATTTGGAACACAATGAGTGGAGGCCAACCTACGAGTCGGGTGGGCATGATTATATGCTACTGCTTTGTTGATGTTGTTGCCTTGTGATATACTTGCTGCCCTTAGATGGATATAATGTCAATGCCATGCTAGATGAATATTAGGACCTTATGCCATGAATGCTATGATTGAGATGCCATGTTTTTGTGTTTAGATGCTTGTTAATGTGTGTGTGTGTGTGTGTGTGTGTGTGTGTGTGTGTGTGTGTGTGTGTAGAATAACCTATTAAAGGACCTTTTGATGGGATTAGGATTTGGAACATAATGAGTGGAGGCCAACCTACAGGTCGGGTGGGCATGATTATATGCTACTACTTTGTTGATGTTGCTGCCTTGTGATATAGTTGCTGCCTTTGGATGGATATAATGTCAATGCCATGCTAGATGACTATTAGGATCTTGTGCCATGAATGTTTTGATTGAGATGCCATGTTTGTGTGTTTAGATGCTTGTTAATACGTGCATGTGTGTGTAGAATAACCTATTAGAGGACCATTTGATGGAATTAGGATTTGGAACACAATGAGTGGGGGCCAACCTACGGGTTGAGTGGGGTTGGGTGTCTAACACATTCCCATCCCCATACCTAAACTTCAGACACGTGTTCTGGTAAGATTAATCATTCATATAAAGGCACTATACATATAGTTCCTATACCTAGTCTAGCTGGGACTCCATTTTCACCCTTCACCCAGTCCACTTTGCCAAGACGTACTTCCTATGACGAAACCACCCATCGCAGGCACTTGCACCCACACCCAACCTTCAGCATAAACACCTTTCTCTAGTATAAGTTGAAAGCACCGCAAAATTTTAAAGAAAAACCTGAAATTTCTCTCTCTCTCTCTCTCTCTCTCTCTCTCTCTAGAGTTAGTAATAGGAAAATGCCTTTGGTGTCTTGGACCTCCTAGTCTCAACTCACTAAAAGGGATAGCTTGGTCCTCCTAGTCTTAAGTTACCAACTTCCTATTCACAAATCCCTCTCTAGAGAAACTTTTTTGCTTGGAGTGCTCAAAAGTGCTAGTGCATGCAAGTAAGGTTTCTAAACCTTCTTTTCATTATGCCTTAGTTTATTTAGATTCAAGCACAAGCATGTTTTTATTTCAAGTTCTTCATTTATTCTTCATTGTTAGTATGATAGATCTAGGTTGTTCTTAGTTTTGCACGTTCTAGGGTTTCAATTCAAATAACATGTTCACATGATCTTAGATTTGTTGGGGTTTATGCCCTAAAAATCCAATTTATTGGCATGTCATAAATAATTATATTGTTTAATTATATGAGATTATCTATAATGAACTAATGGGACATTATCTTAGTTCATGAGATGCATAGTATGTGATTTATGTGATTTAGTCACAAAAGATATAAATTGCAAGTTCTTTGTAAACTAAGAATTTTAGTTTGTAGTCGGTGATGAAATTTGGCATTTCATCTGCAAAGACTATAACACATCAACTAAGATGATTTGTTTTGATCATGGAAGTTGAGACTTCTAGTTGATGTGTTGATGTGTCTTAAGAGTTAAGACATATTAAACTAGACCGCTATGAGATTTATTATTCTCCTAACGACTGTCAAATGAATAATAAATCTCACGACTTCTATTTACATCAACTCTAAATCCTGAGAGAATAATGAACCTGATCATGAGATGTAAGTTGCTTTGATATATCAGGAGTAAGATCTATGAGTTACAGTCAAAACCTCAGTATGTTGTGTAACCGCATTTAATGTTGATGGAACATATACTCTCAAGATGGAATTCATAATCTCTTAACAGAGATATAAAATATTCCCTTGAAATAAGTTTAATGGGTTTGATTATTCAGAGTGTTGGGCCCAACCACTTTAGTAAGTAGTTACTAAAGTATATATTTATGAAATTGGATTTTATAAATATATAATGAATAACATAAAGGATTAAACCGGGTACTTAAGGATTAAGATGTATTAATCTTTAAAGTGGCAATCTACATTCATGACTTTATATTACTACAAATATTTTAATGAAGTGGTTGCATGTATAATAAAGTCTTGGGATATAATTTATAGATAAGGCCTAAAGTGCAACTATAATTATATAGTGGTATTAAATATAGTTAATAGTAATTTTGGACTTGTCAAGAGTTGATAGAAAATGCTAAGACCCATTGGAGCTAGTGTCGTATTGGTCCCACTCCAAGCCACATATTAGAGCCCAATTGGAATGGCCGAAAGGGCTAGCCCAATTAAATAATTAGTTATATATAAGGAGAGAAACATACAAAATTAATTATTAAGTGAGTGTGGTTTTCATTTAGATCACATAAGGAATGCAATGATGTATGTGAGTGTTAGACACTCTTTCATTCTTTCCTTGGAAACTGATTAAGAGACCACACTTCTTGGGTATCAAGTAGAATTGGAGTGAAGATTAAAAGTTTTCCCAAGTATTCTCAAGTTTGGTTTTGAATTTTACCATACTAAGGTACGCTTTCTATTCTTTATTCTAAAATTCAAGGTTACATGTTATCTTTCATGATTGAAGTAGATCTGTATTTGTTGCTTCCGCTGTGTGTTTTATATAAGATACAAAACCAAATTTTCCAACAAATGGTATCAGAGCGGTCTTCAATATCATGCTTGTATAACATGTGATTGAGTTTTAGAATCAAAGAAAACCATTTTCTTGGTGTTCTAGTTTTCTGCAGTAAAATTTTCTGCATACTTGTTACATGTATGATCTAATATAGATACATGTTGGGTTTTATTAATTTATAGTTAGATTAATAATTGAACATGTTTCTATATGTTTTGATAAGAGATAACAAGAAGGGAACTGTATGAAATTGTTTTTTTGTTTTCTGCACTAGGCGCCCATGTTCATTCTTGATTAAAGAATGAGAAAAGCCAAAATGTTTGTCTTTGTTTCAATGTCCGAATCAAAGAGTTAACTGTTTTTGGTTTTCAATAGTGCATGGGAAACTTGTTATTTATCGTGATCTACGATGTCGATTCATAGTTGTGAAAATTTTGCAGTAATTTTTCTGCATATTATAGTTTTTGAAACTATTTTTTGATTAAAACTGATTTTGATGTTATGATGTTGTTTAAGTTTGATTTTAACCATGTAAAATTGAATTTTAACACTTTAATATCAATGAAATTCAAGTTTTAATCTTAATCTCATTGTTTTTTATTATTAAGAATGTGTTTTGATCATTAGAAATGTCAAAAACGGTTAAAAAGAAAAAACGGCTATTTCTAGGTTTTTTCGCGACTGGCGAGTTGCGAGATAAGTTGCCAGTGAGTTGCCAGAGCTTCTGGATGAACTCGCGACTGGGGTCTCGCAACCGGGCGAGTCGCCAAAATGAGTAGCCAAAACTTGCGACTGGAATGAGTCGCCAAAAATGCTGACACCTGTTTTTCACATGTATAAAGAGCAAAATTATGTGATTAATTTTATAGTCCTTAAAAGTTAAGGACATTTATTAATCATTATCTAACTAAAAGATCTAATGAGATCAAAGATGTTAATTAAATAGAACTCTTAGTCCTAAATTGTTTTATGATTAAAAGTCCTTAATTTATTTTAATTAGAGGTTTTTAATGAGATTAAAATTCTACTTAAAAGGTATATAGTTTCTAATGAGATTAGAATACTTTATCTAGTAAATTAAGGATAGAGTTCTATATAACTAATTTTTGATTCATTAGTGTTTAAGGAATCCTAAATAATTTAGGACTTCCATTTTAGTTAGTGATTCTAATGAGATTAGAGTCTTTATCAAGTGCAAGGTTATTAGTTGTGATGGGATCACAATTATTTAAGAAAAACCCAAATAACGAGTAGGAGTGCTGAAATAACCCTTTTGTTAAGTTTATTGTAATGTGAATAGATACCTTGTCTTGACTTCGAGCCTTGTATTCCATGCAGAGGGTATTTACTTCACGGATTACAACGTTAAACTTCTTTGTGATTGCGCGAATGTTCGTTATACTATTGTGATGTGACTTAGTTACATCACATTGAATTTAAACAATTAAACACATTTGATGTGTAGGGTCAAAATTGTAATTAGATCACAATGATTTCATGACAATCCACTTGTTTTAAAATTTCTAGTGGGTGAGAGATACAAGGGTTGGATCTCACGGCCTCCATTATCGGTTCATAGTGGTGTGGGGTAAGCCCCTCGTCTTGGCGTATATGCCTTGCGATCCCAAAGGAGGGTGTTTACTTTATGGTACTGCAAGATTAAACTTATTCGTTTAAAGTAGTGTGAACAAGCACCTCGTCTTGGCGTGTATGCTTCGCGATCCTAAAGGAGGGTGTTTTGTTTCATGGTACTACATGTTTAAACACTATAAAGGGAGATGAAATGTGGTTACACATGATTCTAGATAATGGTGTACACTAGACTGTGTAATGTTAACCTCCCAAAGGAGCTATGTCATTATTACCTAGAGGCTAAAGGTATTACGGCATATTATTAGTGTATGATAAGAGTTATCATGATAGCACTAATAATGAGAATAGTTCTCAATCAATTAATGTGTTTATAATAAACTTGCTACCAAGGAATTATAGACATGGATTGGTTTGTCGTTGCACCTAATATAATATGTTTTATAGGTTCCATATTATATGGTTATGGATGCAAAATGATAATGTCTTGGTATTTAAGTTCATAGTCTCAAAATAAAGTTGTCATAAATTTTGTCCTCTAGCTAATATTTTAGTTGAATCACATTAATTAAGAAATAATTTTGGACATAGTGCTTAAAGGAGCTGAAGTACATATTTATATTTTGATTCAGCATTGTCATAATTTCCTATGCATAATGCATTAATGGAAGATAGCTTATGATATGATCATAGTCTTCATTAAAATGCTAATATGCTACATTGGCTTCTATCTCAATTGTGCTACAGCATGAGATGCAAGAGATAGTACATGACTTAGACTTCATATTAAGTCTAAATGAAATGTTTTGGTATGAATCATATTGAGTGCTAAGAAAGGTTTAAGGAGTTCCAATTCTAAATCATTTTATGAAAATGTTTAATTTTAAAATGAATTGGAATTCTTGGATGTAGAGATTAAATGTTAATCTCATTTGGATATGATCCATAAGTCCTTGTTAGAATCATTTGATCAATTTAGATTATTTTGAAAATAAATTCTTTTTATATTATATGAATTGATGAGTGAGTTCTACGCAACGAAAGACATCCTAAAAGCTAAGGCTAGGATCAATATGATTTAATTCAAATTCTTAGCCTAAACCGAAAGGTAAGGGTAGTAAGAAGAGGAATTATAATATCAAACAGTTGGACAAGCAAGTTACCCTAGTAATTGCCAAAAGGAAATTAGACTCAAAAGAATGACCAAAGGGAAAGTATTTCTATTTTGGTAAAGCTAAGCATTGTCCATGATTGTCTTCTAGATGGAGATTTACATGTTTTACTTTTTAAAGAGGAAGTTTTCATCTTTTGTAATTGAATGTTTTGGCACTTATGTCTAGATTTTATTAATCTAAATGATACTCAAGATTGGTGAAAGATGGGATTTTATAACCATTATTTTATTATATTCTCAGTCTATGAATTCTATTTAGAGGATAATGAGATCTAGGGCTCCTTTATTGTAAAGGAATATAGTGTCATTGACTTCTTTAAGTTAGTGCATACATGAAGGAGGAATAAGACTCTTTTAGAAATAGTAAAGTACATGATAAGTATTTCCATTTGCTTATTTCTTTTGGAGATATACTCTAATAATTACTATACATTTTCTAAAGTTAATTTCAGAAGTTTGTTCCTAGGACATCTATCAAATCATGGATTGGGTGAAAACCTAGTATTTGATACTTCCATTTTTGGAGATGTCCAGCGCTTGTACTAGAAAGGAAGTCTAACAAATTGAAATCAAAAGATAGAAAAATATGTGTTTTATGATGGGTGTCCAAAAGGAATTGCAAAAGATGTTTTTGGTAGTCATAAAGAATACAAGATGTTTGTAATGTACAAATACAAAGTTCTTGATGATGACTATGTGAATAATCTTAAAGCAAATCATAAATTATTCTTGAAGAAAAATGTCAGATTTTGTAGTAAGACAACTATAAAATACATTTGGAAATGAGATGGTTGTATTAGATACACCACAAGGCATTATTAAATATAGATAACTACTACATCGGTACAATATCATAGTGGAAGGATTATCAAATAGATTCACACTTTTGGAATAAACTTTTGACGTTATTCCATAAGGATACGAATTTGATCTTCGTTCCTTCATAAAGGCAATAGATGATATGAATATGAATTACTGGATCAAAGTTATGTGAATAGAATTAGATTCTATTTAAAATCTAGAACTTGTAGAGGCACCTAATGGCATTAAGCCTATTGGTTTCAAATAGGTCTACAAGTAAATGAGATTGATAGATTTGAAGGTGCAAATCTTCAAAGTCAAGACTAGTGGTGAAAAGATTTATTCAGAAAGAAATAGTTCTACTATGAAAAGATTTTTTCACCAATAGTTAAATTTGACTCTATCTAGATTCTCTTATTCATTATATTTCATTTTGGATGAAATATGGTAATGGATATCAAGAAAGCTTCTTTAAGTAGCAATCTTAAGGAAGATATCTATATGATGTAACTAGACTTATTCATAGCAAAGAACCAATAGTGTTTAGTATGCAAGTTGCTTAAAGTCCATTTATGGATTAAAGCAAGCATCTAAATCATAAAGTATCATATTTGATCAAGCAATCAAATTGTTTGATTTTGATCAAGTATTTAAAAGCCTTATGTGTGTAAAATTTATATAGAATAATAAATCTCTTAATGTATGTTGATGACATTCTAATCATTTAAAATGATGTAGAGTTATTGTCATCAATGGAATTTTTGGTTGTCTAGTCTAGTTTGATATAAAGTACTTGAGAAAGACTTGCTACATCCTAAGAATTATAACTTTGTTAAAATTCAGAAATTAGGATGTTGGGTCTATCTCAAACTGCTTAAATAGATTAGATTCTAGCCAAGTATAACATATATTACTTCAAGAAAGGATTCTTTCTTTTTAAGTTTGAAGTTCCTTTATATAGGACTATAATCTTAAGACATATAAAAGGAAGAGCATATTAAGACAGTTCCTTATATTAAATCAATAGGAAATTTTTATGCTATGCTATATACTAAGCTAAATATTTATTTTGCGGCAAGCATGGTAAGTAAATATCATTTGAATCAAAGATCACTCAATTTAGTGGGAGTAAAGCATATACTGAAATATCTTAAGATAATGAGGGATTATATGCTTGTCCACAAAAGTGAGGTTTTGATGCTTATTGGATGTACAAATACTGACTTGTAGTTTGAGTGTGATTCATGAAGTTGGACTTCAAGATTTGTGTTCATCCTAGGTGGTGAAGATACACATTAAGCGTTAAGTATTTTCTCATTAGAGAAATATGAGTACGTGTGAAATAGTAGTAGAATAGGTAATTTATGCAATAAATTTGGCTGAAACTTGTTTCCAAGCCTTGCCTTAGAGTAACTGTGAATTATTCTAAAGGGAGATAAGTGTTGGATATATGATAAATTGTCTTTAAGGGCAAGTGGGAGATTGTTGGAGTTTATGCCCTAAAATCCAATTTATTGGCATGTCATAAATAATTAAATTGTTTAATTATATGAGACTATCTATAATGAACTAATGGAACATTATCTTAGTCCATAAAATGCATAGAATGTGATTTATGTGATTAATTCATAAAAGATATAAATTGCAAGTTTTTTGTAAACTCAAAATTTTAGTTTGTAGTCGGTGATAAAATTGGGCATTTCATCTGCGAAGACTATAACACATCAACTAAGATGATTTGTCTTGATCATGTAAGTGGAGACTTCTAGTTGACGTGTCTTAAGAGTTAAGACATATTTAACTGGATCGCTGTGAGATTTATTATTCTCCTAACAACTGTCAAATGAATAATAAATCTCACGACTTCTATTTACATCAACTCTAAATCCTAAGAGAATAATGAACCTGATCATGAGATGTAGGTTGCTTTGATATATCAAAAATGAGATCTATAAGTTATGGTCAAAACCTCAATATGTTGGACAACTGCATTTAATGTTGATGGAACATATATTCTCAAGATAGAATTCATAATCTCTTAACGGAGATATAAAATATTCTCTTAAAATAAATTTAATGGGTTTGGTTATTCAGAGTGTTGGGCCCAATCACTTTAATAAGTAGTTACTAAAGTATATATTTATTAAATTAGATTTCATAAATATATAATAAATAACATAAAGGATTAAACCGGGTACTCAGGGATTAAGATGTAGTAATCTTCAAAGCGGTAGTCTACATTCATGACTTTGTATTACTACGAATATTTTAATGAAGGGGTTGTATGTATAATAAAGTCTTGAGATATAATTTATAGATAAGGCCTAGAGTGCAACTATATTTATATAGTGGTATTAAATATAGTTAATGATAACTTTGGACTTGTCAAGAGTTGACAGAAAAGCTCAAGACCCATTGGAGCTAGTGTCTTGTTGGTCCCTTTTGGTCCCACTCCAAGCCACATATTAGAGCCCAATTGGAATGGGCCAAAAGGCTAACCCAATTAGATAATCAGTTATATATAAGGAAAGAAACATATAGAATTAATTATTAAGTGTGGTTTTCATTTAGATCACATAAGGAATGCAATGATGTATATGAGTGTTAGACACTCTTTTATTCTCTCCTTGGAAACTGATTGAGAGACCATACTTCTTGAGCATAAAGTGGAATTGGAGTAAAGATTAAAAGTTTTTCCAAGTATTCTCAACTTTGGTTTTGAACTTCACCGCACCAAGGTACGCTTTCTATTCTTTATTCTAAAATTCAAGGTTACATGTTATCTTTCATGATTGAAGTAGATCCGTGTTTGTTGATTCCATTGTGTATTTTTTATGAGATACAAAACCAAATTTTCCAACAAGATTAAGTTTTATCACTCAACACACACATATTTACCATGTCTTTCAATTCTTTGCATGCCTAAAATATACTCTTCAATGCTTGTTTTAATCTTTGGGAAACCAAAAGAAAGTGACAAGTGTCTAAGGTTCCTTTTAGTCATGTGCATTGCACATAACCCTTGAGCACATGTTACTTTTTTTTTTTGCTGCCACATAACCCTATATATAGCAAAACATTCCCCTAAAAAAATTATTGTTTGTTTGGTGTTGGTGACTTTTTCTCATTAAAATGTCTCTCTCTGTCTCTCTCTCTCTCAATGAAATGGGTGTATTATAAATGAAGTGATAAAAAAAATAGAATATTTGATGTTGAGTGTATTGTAAAGTGGTGTATATAAATAGATAAAGTATCTTTTAAGTTATTAAAAACTAAATTTTTTAGCACCACAAATATAAATGCTTTTAAACTACCATTGCGAATGACGAATCTAGAACTTGGAGTTAGGAGGGCAGCTCTGTTGTTGGATGCATGCGATGGCTACTACTTAGCCAACAAGAGTTTTCTTTTATTATTATTTTTTATGTGTGTGTAAAGTGTGTCTTTTGCTGGTAAAGACAAAATTATTTTGTTTAAAAATTTTTAAAGGACCAAGTTGTTTGTTTTTAGTAAAATTGGTTAATTGGCCTTAATTTTTTTAGCTTTGCTATCAGTAATTTTTGTTGTTGTGCTAATTTTTTAGGCTTATATATTTTGTTTTAGATTTTAGATTTATAAATTTTTTTTATGGCCTTTAAAAGGAGGAAAATACTAGATTTACAAATTTTTTTACAAATTGTTGTTGTAATGAGTGGTTATTAGTCAGTAAAATAGTGAAGTAAGTAGTGGGCTGAGATTGAAAGTTATGTTTTTTAATTCTCAATCTCAACCCTTGATAGTTATAGCATCAGCTGATCTCAATCCTGCAGTGAACACAAGCATAGAGTTTCTTAAGTGGAGAGTTACAGTACGGTAGCTACATTTTTTTTATTAAAGGAGAAAGGGGGGGGGGGGGGGGGGCGCGGAGTTCTCAACCGTTCCGTAAAATGTAAATCTAATTTATATTCATAGATGAAAAAACAAAATATAAGGGAAAATATGAAAGAAATAAGTATGACATTTATTTGTAACCTTCATTATTATTGGCAGAAATTTTGATTTAGTATAAAGCTCCTAAAAACATTTCGGATGCAAATACAAGAAAGCAACCAGTAACCACATTGTATTGTATCTACCAAGGATATGCTATCAAGATAAGATTATCTCCCATCGTCAAAATCCAATAATGCTACATGGTCCCTCACAGTATCCCTCACAGTATCATTCACATCAGCACTTTGATTATCAACATCATAATTGTGAGAATCTGATGTCTTGGTGCGCACGAATTTAGTTTCTTCTGAGTTAGAATCAACGTTGTCTCTGGAATGCTTCTCCATCTTTCTTAAATCCTCCAATTTTGTTGCTACTTCTTTCATAGTAGGCCTATCCTCCCCTTTCAATCTTAAGCACATCTTTGCAAGATTTGCAGCTTCCTTCAGTTGCTCAACATTTTCTTCTTTTGCTATATGTTTTTCAAGAACTTCAAACAATCTATTATCCTTAGAAAATGAGAGAAAATATCTGGCTAGACTTCTCTCTTCCTCAGGCCTATCAAATGAAAGAGCTTTTTTTCCAGTTAATAGCTCTACGAGGACCACTCCAAAGCTATAAACATCACTCTTTTCTGTCAATTGACTTGTTTGCATGTATTCAGGATCCAAGTATCCCAAAGTTCCTCGCACGATTGTAGCTAATTGTGTTTGGTCTAGTGGAACCAATTTTGAAGCTCCAAAATCTGATACCTTTGCTGTGTAGGTGTTATCCAACAATATGTTTGAAGACTTGACATCTCTATGGATTATAGGTGGAGAAGCTGCAGAGTGCAAATATGATAGTGCTGCTGTTTCTGCAGCTATCTTAAGACAAGTTTCCCATGATATGGTGGACACCTTACTTTCATGATGAATGTGCTCAAAGAGCGTACCATTGGGTATGAATTCATAAACTAGTAAAGGAACTTGTGTCTCCAAACAACAGCCTAATAATTTAACCACATTCCTATGATTAATTTGGGAAAGTACAACTACCTCATTGATGAATTGCTCAATTTGGCTTTCATCTCCTATTTTTGACTTCTTGATGGCCACAATCGTATTATTTGGTAAAATTCCTTTATAAACTGTACCAAACCCTCCCCGGCCAATGATTAGAGTTTCATCATAATTGTTGGTAGCCTTTTTCAACTCTTCCATGGTGAAGATTTTGGTTGTTTCAGCTGAATTTTCTTGTTTAGAGAGTTTCTGTTGTAAAATTAAACCCCCATTCTGTTCAAAGAACCTTTGTTTAAGTTTGATCAACTGTCTTCTCTTAACTATCAAATACAACCAAGAGCTACAAACAAGCACAACTATGAAGCTTATGCCAATACCTACATTAGAAAGAAATAGAATATTAGCTTTTTTGGCATAATTATAAAGTACATCGAAGAGAAACCGACAAGCAGAGCAACGAAGCTAATGCCAACACCCTTTTTTTTTCTTTTCTTTTTTTAATTTGAGAATATCAACTATGAAGCCACAACCACCATAAACTTCATCGCAAAATCTGAATCTCATTACCGAATTCCACAACTCCTGACAAAAGCCACATCAACCCCATGATGATCCTCTACAAGCAACATAAAAAATTCAAATCTATATAAAATAATGGATTGGCTTCAAAAGCTCTGAAATTCTCCTTAGCTTCATTGTTACCGAAGAATGGATCTACTTCATCATTTAGACCCATAGCATTAATAAAAAATTGTAAAATAGTTTTTAAAGTTGTAGAATAGTTTGTGATTGTAGCATTACTCCAAAAAAAAAAAAAAAAAGTGCTACGTCAACAACATTTTTACAATACTTTTACAACAAATCTTAGGTGGTAAGTTGTTACTAGTTTTAATTTGAAGCCACCACTAGAATTACTTTTTTGCCCACTAATAACAACTTTCCACTTAGAAATTGTTGTGAAAATATTATAAACAATACATTTCCATATAAAAAAATGCCACGTTACTTAAAAATTGACATATCATTATTTCATTAAATACTTGGGCAAGAAAACTAACAAAAGTTAACAGAGGAACAAATAACGTTCATTTTTTAAAGTTTAGAGACCAACTAGCCTCATCACACGCGCAAAGCGCATGCTATGAGGATTTTTTTTTTTTTTTAGTGCCATAATAAAAATTTAAAAATTAAAAAAAAAAAAAATTAAAAAGTATGCAGAATGACTGACTTTTCAAACAATTAAAGTTTCCCTTATCAAATGACCAAGAACATTACAAAAATTATCAAAAGTAAAACTTTTACACTTTGCATTTCTTTTCTTTTATTTATTTTTTCTTTTTTGACAAATGAGGATATCTTGACCTCTTTGAGTATCTGACTATTCTCTCGAGTGTATGCACAGGGACGGAACCAGGATTTGAACCTAGGGGGGGCGAAAGCATGAACCAAAAAAATTTCAAGTGACATAGTTTATTAAAAAAAAAAAAAAAATTATGGTAGACAAAACAATTGCACTTTATTACCATAAATATTTAAGTAAAAAAAGAAATAATATGAACCAAAAAAGTTGAAAATCACAATATGATATTCAAACCTTTTCGAAGAAGAGAGTAAAAAAAGAAGAGGACTTCGGATCTCCAAATTTTGGATAATTGAAATTAATATGTTGATTTTATCACATTGACCAACTCACCAATATGATAAACTCATACTTTTGGATGCAACTAAAAATCACACTAATGAAGTTTTCAAAACTTTGTTTGAGGATTTAAAAAAATTGGGATATTAATATTAAGAGTTGGCAATGCTACATCATCAATATTAGCTTCTAAAAGAATTTTGCATTTTATCTTTTGAAAAAAATTTAAATATTGTAATTGACTTTCCCATAATTTATAAATCAATTAAAAAGTTATATAAATTATTGTCACCCCAGGAATTTATTTTTCTATGAGATTTTTTTGGTTATGAGTTATTGAATTATGATATTGGTGATTTGTGGATTTTTTGTTGTGTTGTATTTGGACTATGGAGGGGCCATGGGTCCAAAGAAATGGTTAAGTGATTAGTTTCTTTTAGACTATTTGGACCAATTCAAAAATTTGAGAGGGGCCAACTATAAACTCTAAAATATGGGCATGCAAAAAAAAAAAAAAAAAAAAAAAAGCTAATTTGAAAAGAAGAAGGGGGGGGGGGGGGGGGTACACCAGGTTATTACTGGAGGAATCTCATAGGAGTGATCCCAAAATGTTGGCGAGAGAAATATCATAATACCTTAGGAACCACTAAGATAACCCCTTGGGGTTTACACTCTACATTTCTAACAAATGAGACCTGGGTGTTTTGGTATTCACACGTGTACCACTTGATATGGCTGAACCTTTTGCTATTGAAGAGATGTGTTGGATGCATTGGCTTGGTGAAAGTCTCTCAATAGTCGTACCTCCTCCTCTAATAATTGAGAAAGTTAGTTTTGAATGCCGTCATAGATGAAAAGGTTGAAGGTGTTCCATATGTAACGGTGTGAAAGCTTTTGGAGTATATTTTTGGTTAGAGAAAAAAAGTCATCTACCATTTTCTAGGCAATGAACAAATTACAAACTAAATAACAGAATTGAACATAATAAATTTGCAAACAAAAATTAATGAAAAGACCTTTAAATGAATTATGGAATGTAGCATCTAGTCAAACAAATCACCCAAAATTCCAAGAACCCTTGCATTTCTCTCACGTTTTTGGAGAAACATTAGGAAAGAACAATAGACCAATTTCATTATCATTTTGTTGAAACCAAAAAAGTAGAGATAGAGAGAAAGAGCCTACCTAATTGATCTTATATTAAGGTTGAAATCCAAAAAAAAAAAAAAATCAGTGATTTAATGTAAAGAAAATCACTAAAAAAAATGAAACTACATAGTTTTAAAGTCATTAACGGAACATTTCTGGCAGAGGTTAATAGGGGGACTGAATTAAATAAAATTGAAACTAAGAGGATTAAATTAAACCAAAGCAAAGTTAGAAGACATAATTGAATTTTAAATAAAGTTATAAAGTGCAATTTGTAATTTAGCCTTTTTTTTCCTCTTTCAATAATTCAATAGTTGAAGTTTCAAAAAAAAAAATTCAATAGTTGGGATGGATGGATTTAAAGCTTAAATATGTTCATTCATGATTGAAATCATTAGATTGTGTCAAATTGTCAATTGAACAATGAGACTTTTGGTCTATTCTAAGATCAATCATGCCATCATGTGCAGTAGAGTGGGATTGTGGCACATGGGTCATATACAGTGCCTCAAGAGTCATGAAACAAAATTTTCCTGCTTGAATTAAAGCTTGGGCTAATGAATTCGGTGACCATTTTTCAAGTCCAATGTCCCTCTCCATGGCCGAAAAGTTGCTTCAGCCCAAAAAGGAAAAGGACTCCTATTTTCCATTTTCGGCCCCATTAACATTATGCACTTTCAAATTTCAAAATGGCAACGGTCATCTATTCCAAATAACTCAGATTCATCCCCAAAGCAAGTAACCAATACTTTCCCTTTTTACTCTCTCTCTCTCTGTAGAGATTCAAAAGCATTTGAGTTTCTTTCTTTCTCTCTCTTGTATTTTTCTATTTTTCTTTTTTCAAAAACCCAACTCAACTCTTTTTATTGCTCTCATTCAAAAAACAGTCATAAATACATTTTTAAGTTATAACAACAATGGAGGAGGATGATAATCAATGGCATGACCCACTTCTTCTCACCAACGTTTCTTGGCAAAATCAAAGCTCCAGTTCTCACTCTCACTCTCACAGTCTCACTCTCACTGTAAGTTCTTTCAATTTTCACTTTTCTCTCTCCTCACAAATCTTTTCATGCACATTCTCTCACTTTTTAATCTCCCTCTCTTCCATACAGACAATTCGCCTCCTTTGCCCAGCTATCATATGCAAACTTCTACTATGGCTGATCAAGGTCCATATGAGGGTAATGTGGCTAAGATCTCTGTACTTATTTAACTCATTTTTCTTTGCTTTCTCTGCAAAACCATGCTTTAGAATTGTGTAATGGGTCAATTTCAAAATTAAAGCTTGGATGCTATAAGTGGGCTAAAAAATCCAATGACCCATTTGACAATTTTGTAATTGAGAAATAAAATATTCGTATATCAGAATTTAATTCTATGATTGGATTTTTTTGGTTAAACTTTTCACTCGGTAAGGATTTGGTTATTCAACTTTGATTGTTGTCATTGTCCATGTTATATTGTTCCTAGCTTGGTGGACTCATTTTTCTTGTTAATTGAAGATAAATCTGTTACTATAGCTGTGAAGCACCTTTCACATGATTTTTGGCTTCTGTTGGGCAATTTCTGTCACTACTAAAACATTATTGAGCTAGTAATGATGGTCCTCTCTTTCACCCCATTAGATGGACATGCGGTATGCATTTGATTTTTAAATATCACATATTTTACATTTAAATAAAAATAAGAGTAAATTAGAGGATTCAATGAAAAAGAGATTTTATCCCGTTGAAATATTCTCTTCACATTACCTATCAAAAAAAAAAAACTCTTCTTATGGAAAATTTCAATTATTTGAGTTGATCATAGGCCTAAGTAAAAGGCCAATAACCTTATGGACTCATGTCAAGTCACTCATGAAGGAAAATTGGTTTCTTACCTGTAAGAAAATTGTCTCATTTTGCAACTTGTTCTCAAACAAAGGAAAAAGGATAACCTAAGATGACGACAACCCTCATGGTATGGTTTTGGAACACTTTTTTAAACTCAAAAGATGTTCATTTTTCAAGCTCTCATTGAAAATTAGGAAACACAAAATCAACAAGTAGGATCCTCTAGAACTTTTATATGTTATAAATGATATAAGGTTTTTACAAAGAGAACATCAAAAGAGTAACTGTGGAAGAAGAAAGCTGTATTATTTACCCGTTACTCCTTTACAAATGAATACATCTACATATATAGCAAAAGTCGTATGAAAGAAGTCAAACTAAAACAAGATAAGAAATAATCACCTAGTCTCTAGCTATCATGAAAATTAGAAATAAGAAGAAAATAGGGACATTAGGTATCCCCACAATAAATATATATATATATATATATATATTAACTTTTATATTTTGTTGTATAACATGAGCTGGTGGTATGAGATATCATTTTACTATTTACAAAGATCCACAATACTTCTCGTATGTTTATCTTATCTCTCTTGAGAACCTTTAAAAAGACGTCATTTTAAAGATCAATCATGTTTATCTTATCTTTAAAATTATTTTAAAGATATCATTTTACTATGTTGTTTGAGCCTTTTTGAGGCTGTATAGCTTATAGTATGACTAAAAATTGTGGTTGATTTGTACAAGCAACATCTGTGGCCGCTCCTAAAAGTTGGCAGAGGCACTGGGACTGAAAGGGATGGTGCTATTGTGGCCAATTTGAGTGCCAGGGTGGGATCCATCGGAGACAATCGCCTTGGGGTTGGCACTCTTACCGATCTTCAAAGGCTGCACTTAATCAGTGTACGAATTCTTCCTTGAACGCTTAGCATGGATTTTCTTGTTCAAATACTGCAACTAAATTTGACATAATTTTTTTAATAAAAAAGGGATGTGATCCTTGAGGTAATGCTCTTAGAGACATGCTCAAGAAATACCAAAAATGTGTCTATTGAAGAGTCATAATCCTTTGTATATAAATAGTGGTTTCTATTCATTTGGTAACTTCTTCTCAAATTTCTTCTCTTTCATCTTCCTTAAAAACACAAGAAACGTGGGAGTCTTCTCCAAAATTGCTATTTGTAGAACCCAATAAATATGGTTGTATCCTGTAGAACCCAATAAACCTTACTAATTGATGATACCCTTCACATTGAGGGTACAAATGAATCAACTTATAAACTGGTGACTAAACTGAGCAAGATCACTTCAGTTTAGACAATCCTTACATGAAATACAACAACAAGAAAGCCTTAGTCCCAAAATTAATTTGGAGGCAGCTATAAATTCTCGATAGATTAGATTGGATCAATCACGTGAATTCTTTTCCTCTATTCTATTCTATCTGAAATCATGTTCTCTATTACTTCCCTAATTGACATTTCTTTTTGGGAAAAATGCATATACACCTCTTGAACTTTAGAGGAGTGACCATGACACCCCCTGAACTTTTCTTTTCACTAATTTACTCCTTAAACTTTACACTTATGCCAAATTAATACATCAATTGGTCCACCGTTAATTTCTCAACACACATGGAGTTTAAAATACAAATGTCCTGCCTAAACCCATATGAAATGAAGAGAGAGAAATTTAACGAGAGACACGACTGAACCATAACCACCAGTGGTCACGGCATCCCTCCTCCAACGGCAGATTTCTTTATCCTGCTATTGATCTCACCATTCGCATTCAACCACATATTTGGATCTGCAATTTATACTTTATAATTTGATTTTCTTTTTGAATTAAGAAATAAAACACTTTATTTCTGTCTTCTTTTGTTCACCCAGCAAACACCGATCTTTCAAA
Source organism: Quercus variabilis (assembly GCA_030445155.1). Lineage (NCBI taxonomy): Eukaryota > Viridiplantae > Streptophyta > Magnoliopsida > Fagales > Fagaceae > Quercus > Quercus variabilis. Next base: position 71,584,412 of record CP129448.1, on the reverse strand, counting down.
ACCACTACACACAAAAACTAAAAAACACCATTAAAAATTAACAAACCTAAACCCAAAAGCAAAGCAAAGTAATAGTAACAAATTTATGGATCTACACAGCTTCTCCTATAGTAACAAATTTATCTTTAACAATTATAAAAATTAGTTGCAGACCCACGTAATGCATGAGAATATATGATTATTTTATGATGTGGTATAATACATAATTTACTCTCCAAATTTAATTGTATATAATTTGTTCTTTCGAAATATTAAATAATTTCTAAAAAAATTATCTCTCTATTTTTAAAAATACCTCTCTCCAGTATAAGTTGAAAGCACCCCAAAATTTTAAAGAAAAACCTGAAATTTCTCTCTCTCTCTCTCTCTCTCTCTCTCTCTCTCTCTCTCTCTCTCTCTCTCTCTCTCTCTCTCTCTCTCTCTATAGAGTTAGTAATAGGAAGGTGCCTTTGGTGTCTTGGACCTTCTAGTCTTAACTCACTAGAAGGGATAGCTTGGTCCTCCTAGTCTTAAGTTACCAACTTCCTATTCACGAATCCCTCTCTAGAGAAACTTTTTTGCTTGGAGTGCTTAGAAGTGCTAGTGCATGTAAGGTTTCTAAACCTTCTTTTCATTATGCCTTAGTTTATTTAGATTCAAGCACAAGCATGTTTTAATTTCAAGTTCTTCATCTATTCTTCATTGTTAGTATGATAGATCTAGGTTGTTCCTAGTTTTGCACATTCTAGGGTTTCAATTCAAATAACATGTTCACATGATCTTAGATTAGGGTTTATCACATAGCACATGCTTATTTACGATGTCTTTCAATTCTTTGCATGCTTAAAATATACTCCTCAATGCTTGTTTTAATCCTTGGGCAGTAAAAAGGAAGTGATAAGTGTCTAAAGTTCCACCTAGTTATGTGCATTGCACATGACCCTTGGGCACATGTTGCTTTTTTTTTTTTTTTTTTTTTTTTTTTTTGATACCACATAACCCTATATATAGCAAAACATTTCCCTAAAAAAATTATTGTTTGTTTGGTGGTGGTGACTTTTTCTCATTAAAAAATGTCTCTCTCTCTCTCTCAATGAAACGGGTGTATTATAAATGTAGTGATAAAAAAATAGAACATTTGATGTTAAGTGAATTGTAAAGTGGTGTGTTTAAATAGATAAAGTATCTTTTATGTTATTAAAAACTAAATTTTTTAGCACCACAAATATAAATGCTTCTATACTACCACTACCAAGGACGAAACTAGGACTTGAAGTTAGGAAGGAGACTTTGTTGTTGGATGCATGCGATGACTTTAGTTTTTGGCTCTACTACTTAGCCGGCAAGAGTTTTCTTTTATTATTTTTATTTATGTCTGCATAGAGTGTGTCTTTTGCTGGTAAGGAAAAAATTAAATTTTTTAAAGGGCCAAATTGTTTGTTTTTGGTAAAATTGGTTGATTGGTCTTAATTTTTTTAGCTTTGCTATCTGTAATTTTTGTTATTGTGCTAATTTTTTGGACTTGTATATTTTGTTTTATATTTTAGATTTATAAATTTTATTATGGCCTTTAAAAGGAGGAAAATACTAGATCTACAAACTTTTTTACAAATTGTTATTGTGATAAGTGGTTATGTAAGTAAAATAATGATGTAAGTAGTGGGCCAAGATACAAACCAGTAAGAATTTGCTACCTCAATGTTTTAAAAAAAGTTTGTAATTATAACATTTCTCTTATAATGATTAATGATATTATTAATGGCGAAAAATATAATTTTATTGTACAAAGTATATATATACTTCTATTCTTTAAATAAAAAAAGGGATCATTACCCCCCAAGTCCATGAATGACTCCACGTCCATTGACCACTGCCACCAAACACAAACAACTAGCATAGAGCCCAAAATGCAAAAACGTCACTGTTAATCACCATCATGGCTATGAGACGACCATTATCTAAATCTATGATTAGTCCTTCAGACAACCATTTGCCTGTAATAATAATAATAGAACAAAACTTATTACAGTATCTAGGTGCTGTATCTTAAGTCTCATTCTTAAGATTTTGTCTTGTAGCTACTGAAAAAATACACTTTTATTCATGAGAAAACAGCCACATAACAGAATCTTAATAGAAGAACATAAGGAACAGCACTATAGTACCGAAATCTTGCTCATAATAATAATAACATGAATGGGATGAGGCGAATGGATTTGGATAGTGTACCAAGTGCAATTCACCTCAACTCTCACCACACATTTTTTTTTTTTTTTTTTTTTTTTTACTTTTTCATTTTTTTTTATTTAAGGGCTGAGATTGAAAGTTATGTTTTTTTAATTCTCAATCTCAATCCTTGATAGCTATAGCATCAAGTGATCTCAATCCTGCGGTGAACACAAGCATAAAATAATGCTACATGGCCTAATTTATATTCATAACCAAATTTATACGTTAGCTACATTTTTTATTAAGAGAGAGGGGGGGTGTTATCCACCGTTCCGTAAAATGTAAATCTAATTTATATTCATAGATGAAAAAACAAAATATAAGGGAAAATATGAAAGAAAATAAGTATGATAAAGCTCCTAAAAACATTTCGGATGCAAATACAATAAAGCATAAAATAACCACATTGTATTATATCTACCAAGGATATGCTATCAAGATAAGATTATCTCCCATCGTCAAAATCCAATAATGCTACGTGGTCCCTCACAGTATCATTCACATCAGCACTTTGATTATCAACATCATAATTGTGAGAATCTGATGTCTTGGTGCGCAAGAATTCAGTTTCTTCTGAGTTAGAATCAACATTGTCTCTGGAATGCTTCTCCATCTTTCTTAAATCCTCCAATTTTGTTGCTACTTCCTTCATAGTGGGCCTATCCTCCCCTTTCCATCTTAAGCACATCTTTGCAAGATTTGCAGCTTCCTTTAGTTGCTCAACATTTTCTTCTTTTGCTATGTGTTTTTCAAGAACTTCAAACAATCTATTATCCTTGAAAAATGAGAGAAAATATATGGCTAGACTTCTCTCCTTCTCAGGCCTATCAAATGAAAGAGCTTTTTCCCCGGTTAATAGCTCTACGAGGACCACTCCAAAGCTATAAACATCACTTTTCTCTGTCAATTGACTTGTTCGCATGTATTCAGGATCCAAGTACCCCAAAGTTCCTTGCACCAATGTAGCTAATTGTGTTTGGTCTAGTGGAACCAATTTTGAAGCTCCAAAATCTGATACCTTTGCTGTGTAAGTGCTATCCAACAATATGTTTGAAGACTTGACATCTCTATGGATTATAGGTGGAGAAGCTGCAGAGTGCAAATATGATAGTGCTTCTGCTATTTCTGTGGCTATCCTAAGACGAGTTTTCCATGATATGGTGGACACCTTACTTTCATGATGAATGTACTCAAAGAGAGTACCATTGGGTATGAATTCATAAACTAGTAAAGGAACTTGTGTCTCCAAACAACAGCCTAATAATTTAACCACATTCCGATGATTAATTTGGGAAAGTACAACTACCTCATTGATGAATTGTTCAATTTGGCTTTCATCTCCTATTTTTGACTTCTTGATGGCCACAATCGTATTATTTGGTAAAATTCCTTTATAAACTGTACCAAACCCTCCCCGGCCAATGATTAGAGCTTCATCATAATTGTTGGTAGCCTTTTTCAACTCTTTCATGGTGAAGATTTTGGTAGTTTCAGCTGAATTTTCTTGTTTAGAGAGTTTCTGTTGTAAAATTAAACCCCCGTTCTGTTCAAAGAACCTTTGTTTAAGCTTGATCAACTGTCTTTTCTTAAATATCAAATACAACCAAGAGCTACAAACAATCGCAACCATGAAGCTTATGCCAATACCTACATTAGAAAGAAAAAGAATATTAGCTTTTTTGGCGTAATTATAAAGTACATCGAAGAGATACTGACAAGCATGGCAACGAAGCTTATGCCAACACTTTTTTTATGCCAACGCTTAGTGTTCGATTATATTTGAAAGAAACCAGATATTGTTTGTTATATACCGTTGTAACTTACCAATCAGAAAGTGCGACTCATGGTTGCCTTTTTCTTTTCAATCTTTTAGGCCATGTGAGATTAATTAAATATCTTTATCCTTGTGCACCATATCAATTTTTTATTTTATTTTAGAAGAATGCACCCTATAAAATTTATTAATCTATATATATATACAGGACAAAAATTTTATACAGACTATATAGTACTTTAGATGCTGTTTCTTAAGTTAATCTTTAAAGATTTTGTCATATGACTATTTAACCGAAAAATATACTTCTATCATATGAGAAAAAAACTATATGGAAGAATCTTAATAGAGGAACCTAAGAAACAGCAGCTAAGTACTGTACTTAAGTCTTATCCATATATATATATATATATATATATAATGAGAAATCATTATATATATTAATAGGCAAAATTTAGAGAAAATCCAATTAGATTCTACCATTAAAGTTCAATTTTGCGCCACATATCCTAAACAATATCTATTTGTTTAAGTTCACATCTTTAAGCCTATTTAAGAGATTCAACATCTAAAATTTCAACATTTGAGACAAAGAAGTGATAGCCCAAATCATTACTATCAAATATAAATAGATAAACTAATACAATATATTCTTTTTTTTTTTTTGTTTTTTTGAATATAACTAAAACAATATATTCCATTATCTCTATATACAGTATCTTTATATATTAAGAGAATTTAAAAAAGTTAGTTATCACTATCTAAATTGTCAAAATACTGCTAATTTAATTAAATAGTTTTTATTCATTTTATTCATAAAAAATAAAAATGAAGTTAAAATCGTAATACAATAAAATTCAAAAACAAATAAACTATCAGATAAATTTTCTATTACTTCCCATTAGAGACTTAGACAGATACAAATCCCTAACCTGTTTCTAAAAGACAAAAAAACTCCAATCTCACGACTGATAACTTCCCACCTCACGTCTGACAAACTACAAACAAAAACTCTTCCCAGTTCTTCCCTAAAGAAGAATGTAGTGTACTACGAAACTTCCCATTACAAAAATAATCTTCCCACCCTTCCTATCACAAACTACAAATTCTTCCCAAGGATTACTATTCCTAATTGAAATATGGTGATTTTTAATGTACTTCCTTTTTCATTTTTAATGATTTATTTATTTTGGTATTTGAACTGTTTTTTTTTTTTTTTTTTTCCACATCTATTTGCACTGCCTTTTTTCCATTTTAATGAATGTCTTTTCTCTATCCAAAATAAAAATGTAGTGTGCGTGTGGTTTAATTGAATAGAAGAGAGAAACACGACAGAAAATTTTGTGCAACCCTAACAAAAAAATGAACACCAAAATAGCATTGACATCACATTTTCACGTGTAGATTTGTTCATTTTGTAGCTAGATGGATGCCAAGAGCTTTGTAACTCAACTAATTTGTACCTTTTAGTATATTCATAATATCTAGGATTCAAATTCCCACTCCTCTAATGTTACTATTGAAATATCAAAAAAAAAAAAAAAAAAAACAAACATTTATTGGTCATGGCAACTAATTTAGTTAGGGAACTTAATAGACTGCAGCTAAGTTACAATATTTAAGTTTGACCTAATCTATATCTATGTAATATATAATAGCCAAAAATGTTAAACTATTAGTTTATCTTCTAATATTTTGCCACATAAACTTTGGTAGTCCCACAATTTTACATATTATTTTTTTATTAATTTATTTATTAGGTCAAAATAAGAGTTTTAAACCGATTACTACTCAACAAACTAAAGAGTTTTAAATCAATTACTACTCAATAATTTGGAGAGTTTTAAACCAAACCGACCTACAACTACATATATAGAGCACCACACCAAAACCTTCGACATGATTTACCCTCTCTTTGCCGTTTTTGCCCTTTTGTTTCTACAAACCCTTCATTCTCAACCCTTAAGGAGTCAAGGTACCTTTTATATGAATTTCTCTTTCATAGTTATTATTGCTTTTTCATATATATTTTTTTTTTCTTTAATATTATGTGCTTGTGTATTTTTTTTCCATATTTTTAATTCCGTTTTCCAAATTTCTAGACACCATGTTTGATCCTAGAATTTTTACATTTGGAGTAAATGCTAAAAGAGATTTTTTTTTTTTTTTTTTTTTTTTTTTTTTTTGAGAACCAAATGCTAATAGAAAGCTAGAGGTAATGAATGCCACCAAAATTTTTTATTCTCATGTTTGACATCTTAGTTACTTATTAATATTTCTTTCTTCATGAAGTTGTTGTATTTTGTTGTTCCATGTTTCACAAAAGTTTAAACATGGTAAAAAAAATTATAGTATGCCTTTGTTTCATCTTATAAAAAAGTCACAATATGATTATTTTTTTCAAAATATGCATATCTTTGTTTGGTATTATAAATATTAATTTCATTCATTTTTAACTAATTGTAGAATTGAACATAGTAAAAATATTTAACAATCATTAACTATTCGGTGCACTGCACAGGTTAGCAACTAATAAAATAAAATAAGATTATACTAGGACCCACTACAACTAAGAACAAAAGTATTGTAAAAAAATTGAGAACATAGTATTTCTTTTTTATTATACCCTATACTTTTTCCTTTTACATACTTGCCTCAAACCCTATTAAAAATTTTAAAGTTTTATTCCGTAAGCATCTCATTTGAATTTAGAAAATCCCAAAAACATCCATTTGTTTTGAATCAAACTAGATGGAACTGGTTGAATCAACTTAAATTTCAAATTTTATCATTTTTAACCTAACTTTGAAAATATAAATTATTTCAACTAAATTTAGTAATTTTTGTAGATTAAATTAAACTTTATTTACAGTATAATCCAATCATTATCATGCATCCTAAATACTCCAGTTCCATAATAATTCATTATATTCAAGCCACTATAAAAACTCTTGAAAATTCAATATAAGATTTTGAAAATCATTGTAAGAATACATGTGGTCAACTCTAGCTAAATCTGTTAATCTCAAAATTTTGAAACTAAGGTAGTGTTGTTGTTAAAATACCTAAGGTATAAAACTCAAACACAAATCCTAACTGGTTTAAAATTTTCTATCCAAACTCACTAGGCCCATTTAAAAATAATAGTATAGATATGGATAAACTTTAGAGATAAGCATTAACTGTAATTTCTTTTTTGAACGTGAAGGGAAAAAAAATTCTAAATTTAGGAATTCTTTTTTTGATTCAAAATAAAATTTGTTATTTGATATTTATGACCCTATTTCTAAATAAAATTACCCTTCATTTATGAGGATCTTTTTTATTCACATTAATTTAATTTTTTTTTTTTTTAAGAAACAAACACACACACCCACAAGGAAGAGGAAAATAGTTATAACACAAAAGAACACTATAACTCTACTCAAAAGCCATGATACATAAAAGTCTAGTTAAAAAAGAAGAATCCTCTTATATATATAATAGATATAAATAATCAATTACCATCAAATTTGAGGATCTGATCCTCCAAAAATAATGAGAAGCTTCATCCACACACAATCAAATGCAAATTCCAAACGCATATCATCAAGTGCTAAAGTGTAATACAGTAAGTATACTTACCAACTAAGAGGGTAACTAGTTGTGATGATTGATTGGTAACACAGATTCCTGCACTTACGACCAAATGGTACCCCTTGATGCAAGAACAAGTAAAATTCCCTGGTTCGTTAATACACTTTTGTCCCAGGAGCTTGCAATAATTGGGGTTTTCACATTCGTTAATGTCTGTAGATGTAAAACTCATCATTAACTTAAGAAGAACTTTAATTGATCAAAAGCAATCATATATTAATGACCAAGAAATTTTTTTTTTTTTTTTAAAGTAATAAGTGCCTTTATTCTTCTTGCTTAGAGAAAAGAAATGACATATTATTAGAATGAAACGGAAGAGTATTAAATATAAGAAGTTTAAAAGAGCTTCAATTGCTGTTTTCTTTTTTAATTGATAAATTCTATCCTCTAATTTTGACAATTTTCAATTCAATTGTTTTTATTTTTCCATTTCAGTCCTTGAACTTTAATCTATTTTCAATTCAATCTCTCTTTTTAATTATGTGCAATATTTCCGTTGTTTTTAACGCTTTCCACTTTTCAAAATGCGTTGTTTTTATGGATGGAGGTAGACAATAGACAGCAAAATTCGATTATACATGAATTCCATTGAAATTGAAGAGGAAAGAAAGACTCAATTCAAAATAAGTAGGAAACTAGGAATGGCAATAAAGCAAGGCTAGGTCGGAGCATGATAGGTTCTAGATGGCTGGAGAGGTATTTTGTTCTTCATAATCAAGTTGACAACGTAGAGATGGAAAAGAAAGGTTGACAAAGATGATTGTGAAAGTACTAAGAGAAAACAAGTTTTTTTTTTGGTAATAGAATATGTATCAATTATTTAAAATATATATATGATATTTATTAAAAAAATTAAATTATATGAATAAATAGCTTAAATAAAATTGTGTATAGACAATTAGTAGTAAAGCAAGGTGAGCAAAACTCCTTACTATTTAGTCACTTTTTTGAGGCGGGAAAATCCTCTACGAGGCAAAATAAATTAGATGTGGCTAAAATTTTTTTACATCCTAATAATAAGTTAAAGAGGAATTATGATAGAGTGATCTATAGGTTCAAACTCTATCTAATTTATCAAAAAAAATATGTTAAAATTAGAAGCAATAATTTGTCATTTAGTTTTTTTTTTTCTTTTAAAATTTGTTTTAAAAATTTAGTGTAGATCCATAAATTAATACCTTGGCAACCGGGATGGAGGTATGGATTCCCACGGTAGCCTTCCATGCACTTACAACGGTACCCAGACCTGTTGTCGGAATCGATGCAAGTGCTATTACCTCCACATGCGTAACCTGATTTGTTCACGACATCTTTACACTTCTCAGTACCGATAGCCCAATCAAGAACTACCGGCGTCATGTTTCGGTGTTGTAGACTGTGAAGGGAATCGATGGAGAAATTGAACCAGGTTTGTTGGCTAATAAATGCATAGCCACAAGGATTGAAAGCCCCTACTTTTGTGTGATTATTGAAACTGTGGGATTCCACAGTAACATAGTTCAACCCATTAGGAATATCTACCTCGCAACACCCAACACCAGAGCAAGACCCGTTGACTATGTACCTACTGTTTTCACAAACGGAAACGCAGCCTGTTGAGAAATTTCCTTTATCTAGCTGGGAATTAAGGTATGCATAAGTGTCACAGCCAACGACAATGAACTTGTTTTGAGTGCTAGAGATGGTGAAATTGAGGCTCGAGTTGAGATACACTGATCTCCATATACTAAGATCCTGATCCAGCACACCATTTTTATAACAGTCCTTGGCCATATACGCCAAGACGTTAGCCTGGCCTTCGAGGGAAAAGTTTGTAGCCGTTAAGTCTCCCAGAAGAAATGGTTGAGTTGGGCCGAAAGAGTTGTTACAATTGACGAAAAAGTTTTGATCTATGGAGCAACCTTTTGTTAGGCCAAATGGATAGGGAATTTCCACATCTCCACACTTGTCGGGGCAGTTGGGCAGCGCTATTGGAAATGCCATTGCCGCGGCTGCCAATTCAGATAACATCACAGCAACCCAAGTGACTTGTAAAAGAATCCCAAGGAAACCCATATCCCCACTATTCGGTATTTTTCCTAGAAGAGGGGCAAGAGAGCACCGTGTTTGTGCATGGAAAACATTCCATACATGCTGCTTTTATAGGTGCCGAAAGCATAACTTGCATTCAAACTCGTCGAAAACGCAGTTTTTGATGGATTTTAATTAGCGCAGTTTCCGCTTCCACAGCACTCACACAGTCAACAATTGTTGCTGTCTCACACACAGGGGCGGCTCAATGTATTTGGGGGCCTAAGGCAAAAAACTAAAATTGAGGCATTTTATATATTTAAATATGATTTTTTTTAAATTTAAATTCAATTATTTTATTTTAGATGCAAAATTACTACTAATTAATATGAACCATGTAGATTTTTTTTTGAAAGTCTATAGACAAAAAATTTGACAAAACTTTTCACATCTATTGACGTGGCAAATTGATAATTTGATAGTGGTAAGTAAAAAAGTGATGTTAGTGGTGGACTTAAATAAAAACTAGTAAAAGTTTGTCAACTCAACTTGTGAAAAATGTTGTGATTTTCTTTTTTGTATTGCTCTTTTTTTTTAGAAGCTATATTCATAATATTTTCATAACAAATCTTAAGTGTTAATTTGTTATTGGTTCTAATTTGAACTCACCATTGAAATTAATTTTTTATCATCAATAATACCGTGTAACAACTTATCTCTTAGGATTTATTTTGAAAGTGTTGTGAAAAATATTGTGAACGTAATATTTTTTTTCTTTTTTCATTTGATAAAAAAATATTATTTTATTCATTGACTAATATTTGGACTTAATTAATACTATTATAATATATTAAAAAACCTCTATTGATTAAAATTTGGGGGCCTTTTCTCTACTTGGGGCCTTAGGCGACCGCATCGGTTGCTTTATATATAGAGCCGGCACTGCTCACACAATCAACAATTGTGGCACCAGTGCACATCCTTGGTGTGGTGGTCACTCTACAAGTATAAATATTTGTGGAGGTGTGGAGGGCAAGGACTGGAGTTTAAGTCTCTAGGAGGGAGTTTCACATACATATACACTTAGATTATACTAGAGTAGAAATTTTGTCTTGTAAAAAAAAAAAAAAAAAACAATTGTGGCAATGGGTTTCTCTTCTCTTTCTTTTGTCAGGGTCACATGGGAAAATGTAGTAAAAAAGGGGCCAAATTGGTGCGTAAATCGAGTTTTAAATACTCGAGTTTCATAAAAAAAACTTGTGCTAATGTGGTAAATGACCTTTTTTGTACTTCTATGGTACTCGAGCTTACCAAGCTTGAGTTCCTTGTAATATGGGACTCGAGTTTGACAAGCTCGAGTTCCTTATTCCTTTTTTTTTTTTTTTTTTTCATAATCAACAAATAAACATAAACATAACAATAAGTAATTTTTTTCATTTGAACACACAAACATATGCAATGAACAGAGAATAATTTATGCAAAAAAATAGTGAACATTTTTTTAAATCTGTTTCTCATAAAAATTGTTCACTGTTTTCTGCATAAATTGTTTCAAGCATTCTGTATAAAATTAGTGAGAAAGGGGCCAAATTGCTGTGTAAATCGAGTTTTAAATACTCGAGTTTCATAAAAAAAAAACTTGTGCTAACGTGGTAAATGCTCTTTCTTATACTTCTATGGTACTTGAGCTTACCAAGCTCGAGTTCCTTGTAATATGGAACTCGGGTTTGACAAGCTCGAGTTCCTTATTCCTTTTATTTTTTTTTCGATAATAAAAAAATAAACATAAACATAAAAATAAGTAATTTTTTTCATTTGAACACACAAACATATGCAGTGAAAAGAGAATAATTTATGCAAAAAAATAGTGAACAATTTTTCAAATCTATTTCTCATAAAAATTGTTCACTGTTTTCTGCATAAATTATTTCAAGCATTTTGTATAAAATTATTTATGTTCAGCATTATTTAAAAAATTGTTCACTATTTTTTTGCATAAACTATTCTCTGTTCACTGCATATGTTTGTGCGTTCAAATGAAAAAAAATTACTTATGTTTATGTTTATTTGTTGATTAGCAAAGAAAAAGGAATAAGGAACTCAAGCTTGTTAAACTCGAGTCCCAGATTACAAGGAACTCGAGATTGGTAAGCTTGATTACCATAGAAATACAAAAAAGAGCATTTACCACATTAGCACAAGTGTTATTATTATTATTTTTTAAATAAAATAGAGTATTTAAAACTCGATTTACACAGCAAACTCAAGTTTCATGAACTTGAGTTTCAAAAAAGTGGTATATTGCTACTTATTTTGCAAATAGTGGTATGTTGCTAATAATTTCCGCGAAAAGTGGTAAATGGTCGATTTCACCATGAAAAAGGTAGCGAAAGAGTTTGAAACACAAGCAATAATTTACATATCACAAGGAACTCAAGTTCCATAAACTCGAGTTCCAAGTGAACTTTTTTAAGTAACTCGATTTTCATAAACTAGAGTTCCATGTCAAATTCGAGTTTTACAAACTCAAGTTTCAAAAAAGTGGTACATTACTAAATATTTCTCAAACAGTGGTAAAACACTAATAGTTTCGAAAAATAGTGGTATTTGGCTATTTTTGCCATAAAGACTTGGGTGAAATATATATATATATATATATATATATATATGTACACATACATATTAGCCTAATCTAGGAGCGCCTGTACATACATTTTAGGGGGTTCAAATGAACCCTCTGACTTGAAAAAAAATTATACATATAAAATATTGCTTTACTAATTTAATTTACTTTTAAAAATATTTTTCCACATCCTGATCACATATCAACTTATCCCACAAATAAATAATAACTTAGTGTATTATTTATGTATGGATAAATATGGTTGTATGGGTTAATAATTATACAGTGCAAGTAGGGTTGAGTTTTGTCATTTAATTTAAAATATTTTATAAAAACAATGACAAATATATAACCACAATTTCATAAAAACAAAAAATATTATACAAACTTAACAAAATAAAATACTCAGACTTACATTGACAATAGATAACAACAACTAATAATAAACTATCATGAAACGATTTCAAAATATGAAAATTCGAAGAAGGAAATTGTAAAACTTCATGTATTTGTGTGTTTTTTTCGATAACTCAGTATATTCAAGTTCTTTTTTTTTTTTTTTTTTTTTTTATATATATTAAATTTTGTTTAACTTAAGTTTCTAAATGAGCCCCAAAAAAAAAAAATTCCTAAAGCCGTCACTGTTTGTGGGTGTGATGAGTTTTTTTTATTTTTTTGGTCTAGTGTCTATATTTTTCTTTTTTCTTTTTTTCTTTTTTAAATGGATAAGTTTGTTTTGAAGATATGGATTAATAGGAAAGTGTCCTATTTTGTAGGCATTTTAAGTAGAGTTTAAAGTATATTTTTATCGGGTTATCCTCAAATTTTTTCTTGTTAAACATAAGGCTTAGGGTATTTCTGAACCACATAAAAGTCCAGTGCAAAAAGGGGAATCATCTTATAGATAGTACTAGCCTCTGAGCACGCACTCAGAGGCTCTTTTATTTTTTAAGTAAATATTAATAATTTGCACCCGTTATAATTTGGGTAAAAGTTAATACCTAGGGGTATGATGAAAAAATTATTTCACTCATAAACTACTTATCAGTTATCATGTACGTGTTATTGTCACAACTTCCCATTATCATTTGTTATAAAAATTACAACAAAAAAAATTATGATAAAATGGTCAATATGGAGGCTTAAGTGTTGATCAACACTCTAGTCCCAAAGTACAAAAATTTTCATGTACTAGACGATATCCCACGCGATGCGTAGTGCATTTGATAAATTTTGTAAGAAATTATTCATGAACTATTAATTTCATGAATACTATTATTGTTAGTCATACTGACTCAATTAACATTGTCACCTACAAATTTGTTGGTTCATAGGTGTCTTTCTTGTATGATTTATGCTTTATATATAGATTCCATGGTGTTAATTTCTACATTCTTATACCACTAAAATCTCTATCTCCACTATATCAACACCTATAATTTTTATGTCATTGAAAGTAGCTTTTCTTTAGTTTCAGAATTGACATGATTAATAAAATTAAGGCACATTAACATTGTAATTGAAGAAAAGTTTGATAATTAAGATCGTAATTATAATAGAGTGAAAACTGAAAGAATGATATCTTAATCAATTAGCTATAAAAACTGTGGCGACCCAAACCTACCAACATTACTATGTAAACAGTGGATTTGGGTTCCCTATTTATTTGTTGGTGGGTTTCCTCACAATCCTACAGATCGTGCTTCAAACATAGCCTTGACAGCCCACCAATCAAACATTCCTATAGTTCTTAGCCCAGTACCCTATTCCCCTTAGATCTTGCTTCTTGCTTTCTCTGCCCTCTCTGTTCTCTCCTCCCTTCGTGTTTACTCCCTCTCATATTTCCTTTTTTTTTTTTCTTTTTTTTTTTGTTTCCTTGTGTTTCCTTCAATCTGTTTCAACCAACCCCTCTTTTTTGCCTCACCCTTCCCTTTATAGTATCCCATTAGTGGGGTAATCATCAATGCTATTCCACCACTTCACACACATTCCCACCCCTGCCAGAATCCCAAGAGAATCATCATGCCTTCTGAGGATTCTCTTGAAACTTGTTCCAGACGCCAAATAGTGTTCGGCAGTGAGTTTCCCAAAGGCATTAATAGTGTTGGGTTGCCAACTTGAATTTGATAGTCCCCTTACTAGCTTCCTTCTAGCTTATTTGTTAATACTGGGCCTAACCTGGCCCGAACACAGTAGGATTCCCCGAACATATCCCTAGACCTTTACATATTTATCAGTGGACTGGTTCTAGCCCTACAACATTGGGCCGTGGTCACATGGGCCATCCTGGGTCACACGGCCCATGGGCCTTGGTCACATGGGTCAATCTAGGTCACCCGAGCCAAAGCCCCTACAAAAACTATTATAATTTCATGATACAACAACAAAAACAATAATGCCATAGTGACATAGTAATATCACAATTTAACCTTCCTAAAAGCAGCCAAAGCACCAAAAATACTACAAATCCATACCAAGTATATGTATCATACGAAAAACCAAAAATCTAAATTGACACATAATATGAAAAAAAAAAAAAAAATACCAGCCTAAACACATTACAATGCTACATCAGTAAAAATGCATACACAAAATCTAAACAAAATGTTTAAGATGAACATAATATTTTGAAAATTAACATACCTCCCAAAAAGGGAACCAAAAGATATTGTGAGAGAAATTATATTAGACAAATGTGGACAAACGGGGAATTATATTGGAAAAATGTGGAGATAAATAATCATATCATATTATCTAATTTATTGAATCCGACTCTTGCAACTCTGCATTGAAGTTAGGCTTATGCCAAAAATTGAAAAGTTTTCTTACTTCTTACCTTTACCATGACTTTT
This sequence comes from Quercus variabilis, assembly GCA_030445155.1. Classification (NCBI taxonomy): domain Eukaryota; kingdom Viridiplantae; phylum Streptophyta; class Magnoliopsida; order Fagales; family Fagaceae; genus Quercus; species Quercus variabilis. The sequence continues at coordinate 71,569,309 of CP129448.1, read as the reverse complement.
TAGATCCATCCATATCAATCCAAAGCATTTAAAGTTATAAATATATGAATTTTTTGAATTTTATTAATACATTGAAATAAACGTATCTACAATTACTTAATAGTTTTACATAAATGTTAAATTTAGATGAGGTAAAAGCCTAAATAAAAAGAATGTCACACAATGCGGTACTTGGTAGAACCTCATACTCTCTCACATGAAGCTTCTACTTTTATATATATATATATATATATATTGATGATTGGATACAATGACTCTCTCTCTCTCTCTCTCTCTCTCTCTCTCTCTCTCTCTCTCTCTCTCTCTCTCTCTCTCTCTCTCTCTCTCATATGTTATGGAAGATGAGCATGAGATTATACCACCAATTTCACAAACATTTGACTACAGGAAATGAAATATTCTAGTACCAGTGCACCATTTGGAGATTACATACACTATATAAATATATATATAACTTAATATTTCATCATATCTAATTAACCGAGACAAAATTTTATATATGATATGGGAATAAATTTAGTCAAATAACAAATTTGGGCTTCAATGTTTTAAAAATTCAACACAATTTGGAACAACCCGAAATAGTCTGGAACTGAGAGACCAAAATATTTGGAATTCATCTAAAACATCTAAACAGTTTGGAATAGACCAGAACTTAGACAGAAACGGAACAAGTAGGTGCACCGAATTAAGCACCAGAATAACCTAAATGAAAATTTCTAACCGAAACATAATGGAATTTAAAACCTTGATAGAAACCCAAAGCTTAGGTTACCAACCCCCCACTCATAGCCACAAAATTCACTTTCTTGCTCTGCATGTTTTCATCACCATTTCAAAGTAGACACACAACACTTTAGTCTATATAGGAATCATTCATAAACACCAACCCAAGTAGTTTTAGGATTCATTCCATCCATCAACACCATCATCAGAGAAAAGATTAATGATACTTTCCTCTCTTCAAAGAAAGAATAGGGTCTAACTCCACCTCTTTGGAGTTACGACTAGTGGTAAATTGTTAATTTGAACCAATTAGAATTTATTGTCTTTTTAGATGTTAGGGTCATATTTTTTGTAAATTGGAAAATTTGAGTAAAAACTCACTTTTTATGTATTTAAGTCTTAATTTAGAGTGTCTAGAAAGCGTTCAAGAAAGATCAATTTATTCAAAACTACTTAAGATTTGCTCAAATCAATGCTGCAATTGCTGTCTCGGCAGATAGCTTGGAAGCAGCCGATCCATCGAGGGAATTTATACCTCGCAACTAGCTTGATAACAGTTGATCGATCGAGCCTCAAATTAATAGAATTCTCAATTCTATTTTTGATGACATGGCAACTTTGGGATTCATACACTAGGGCTCCAAGATGACTTAAATAGTATTTTTCAGAGCTGTCATCCTATACGCCTCACAAAGAGTTGTTGTGACTTTTGTGTGCTTAGGATTTTGTAATTCTAAGCTACTTTGGATTCATTATTGAAGTTTATTGTTGCAAAGAACTTTGCACCAACAACTACAACTATTTTGGATTGCTATGGAGAGCTAGTCACGTTGATTGGAGATCCGTGCAACCGTTAGCTACATCGTTAGGAGATCTATGCTAATTAACAGAAGAAGTCCACTAAGATTAAAGTCCAACTAAGTTGGAGTTGAGCTAGTATCAAGTATCAGTATGTTCTATTGTAGGTATGTACTGATATTTGGGATTGCGTAAGATCTCTATAATTATAACCTCAATTAGATTAGTGGATTTTTCAAGAGTAGTGACCTACACAATCACTCATTGAGGTTTTTCTTGTGAAGGTTTTCCCATTATTTTCTACTACGCACATTGAACTCTAAATTGGTGATATGGTTATGTTTTTTATTGGACTTTGCATGTAATTGAATTAATTAATCAACTTGTGTAATTAGTTAATTGAATTGGGGTCAGCTTATAACCCAACATTAGATAACGCAACCAAACACTAAATAAAGTTTGAATTAAATTAGGTTTGGCTTTTTATAAATAAATTATAATTTGTTAAGGTATATCTTTTTCTACAAATTCTCTAATTAAATTTTATTGATTAACACTTATATTAAATAAAGGCTAAATCACAAATTACACTCTTAGATTTTGATATGTTTTCAACTCAGTTCTTTTAGTTTCACTTCTTCTTCTTCTTCTTTTTTTTTTTTTTTTTTTTCCTTCAGTAATTTAACTTTAATTCGTTTTCAATTTAAATTTCCCATTTGATCCGCCTCTTTGAATTCACTAAAATGACATTGTTTTGGGAAGTGAACAATCTAAAACTAACGGTGGGATTGGACAAAATTGAAGGATTGAAACGGAGAAAATGAAACTTAACTGATTGATTTGAAAATATGTTATATAGTTAAAGAATGTAATTTACAGTTTAAACTTAAATAAATATGTATTATATATAAATAAATTTTTTTTAAAATTTTCTTGATCATTGCACGGGATACTAATGAGTAGATATGTAATTATAAAAAGTCTTTTTCCTAATTTAATTGAGGAAAAATAAATGGATGATATAAAAGTGACTTGAATAACATGATTGCTACACGTTTATTGATTGCCCCACACATTCGGTTTGCAATCATCAAACAATTGTCATAGTCTAAAATTCCAAGATTATAATCTTCCAAGTCTTTGGAACGTAGTTCCAAACAATTAGCAAAGACTTGGTGAAAACAATAACAGGCATTAAAGTCTTCTAATCCGTACCACACGTCTTCAATTATGATGAAACTGGCAGGTTAATTAATGACATACAGAAAGAGCCAGCATGCGTTTTCCTGAAATCTTTGGTTTTAAAGTCTTCTAATCCGTATCACACGTCTTCAAGGTTGATGAAACTGGCAGGTTAATTAATGACATACAGAAAGAGCCAGCATGCGTTTTCATGAAGTCTTTGGTCTTTGTTCGGAACTTTCAAAGACATGGGAAGTTATTGTCTTGACTATTAACCTACAGCATACGTTTTCAAACTTTAGATGTGTATGTCTAGTATCTTCTGTGTTGCTGTTTATAACTTTAGTTGTGTGTGTTTGTTCGGAACTTTCAAAGACATGGGAAGTTATTGTCTTGACTATTAACCGGCAGCATATGTTTTCAAACTTTAGTCGTGCGTGTTTAGTATTTGCTGTTTATAACTTTAGTCTATAAATACAAAAGGAAAAAATTGAGATGAAAGCAATGAACAAGAATATGAAGGTAGAAGACTTCTCCGTTATGAAAAGAGAACTAAGGGTATGTTTGATTGGGTGAAAATAGGGAGGATGAAAAATAGAGAGAGGAAAATATGGTGAAAAATAACATTTTTAATTGTTTAGTTTAGGAGAAAAAACAAAAAAGACAGAAAATAGGGAGGAAAATTTTCCCTCCAGGCTCACCTTTTTTTATCCTTCCAATTTATGAAGAAAAAGTGCTGAATGATATACTTTACGCAAATACCCTCACTTTATTCATCTCACCTCCCCTTTACTTTATTTATTTTTTTTTTTTTTACGAGTGTAAATTTGCTAACCACGTTCTTATTGCCCAGTTAAATTATTAGTGCAAGATTTGATTTTTACAAGTTTTAGTGCAAGTCGATTTGCCTAGTTAAATTATTAGTGCAAGTTTTGATTTATGTAAATCAGTGCAAGTTTTAGTGCAAGTTGATTTGCCCATTTGCTTGATTAAATTATTAGTGCAAGTTTGATTTATAAGTTTTGCCCAGTGGAATTGCTTAACTTATTTGTTGCCCACGTTATAAGAATACCCTGGTTACAAAATCTTTTGCCTAGTTTTAGCTATTCTTTGTACAACGATAGGTCGTTTACTAAGGACTTTAACACAAATAGTGTCAGAGCCAGATTTTACTTTAGAAGACAAGATTAAAATAAAAGTAAAAAATAATTCCAAAAATATTAATATAAATAAAAACTAATTAACGAAATTAAGCAAGACTTGGTCAACATAGAAAATATACTGTAACGTAAGCTATAATTTTTTTTTTTTGTATTTTTTTTTGTATTTCCTGTTAGATTTAATATAATCATTTTGTTTCTCAAAAAAAATAATATAATCATTTTTGTTGGATTGTACAATTTTTGTATTTTTAAGTCATTTTTAAAATATCAATGTCGATTCCTTCTATTGTAGTTGTAGGGGGTGTTCAGGCTAACAATAAATCACCTACAACTACACATTCCTGAGCATGTACAACTACTCATTTCTTTATTAACAACAGAAAAAGACCATTTGGAAAAAGGGAGCTCTCTCTCTCTTCATCCAGTCTCACTTTGCTCATCCGGCTCCCTTTGTTCGTACAACTCTCTTTCACAATTTGAACTTATTATTTCATGTTGTTCACTAACTTAGCCATCAAAGCCTCCACAATCAACCCCAAGGTTGGTCATGGAGAGATGAGTTTCTTTTTATTGGTATTTCAAGTTCATAGGTCCACGGTCACAACTCAATCCAAGGAGGAACTTAGCGTCATCCAATGCAATGCCGATCCTTATTTGTGTAGGACTTAGATGGTGTCTAGCTTCATCCGAGCTTTCCTTCAATTAATAAATTTATTATAGGAAGATCAATTTCAATTTGGACCCACTACAATGGATCTTTTTTTAAAATAAATATAAAAAAATAAAAAAATAAATAAAAAACCTTAAGAGTATATAGCATTGTAGAATTATTCATAAAAACAACAATATATAAAATTTGGCACATTTAGTTGAGATGTTTGGATAGTATTCCATTTATAACTATAAGGCTACGTATATAGTGCAAATAATAATTTTTTTTTTCGTTGACTATTGTAGGAGAGTTCAAAATATTATCAATAAAAAATTAAAAAAAAAAGAATTAGATATGATGTTATTATTTTGCACACAAACATATATACATGCATATATACATTAAATAGCATTTAAATAAAAGAAGGGAAGAGAGTTAGGACGAGGTCCCCCCACAAAACCCCGAACTCGTAGCTCGACCCTGAACATTCTGTAGCGTGACTTGCAGCTTATAGAAGATTGTAGCCCACGGCAACTAGTAGCTTGCAAAAAAGATGCCTAGCTCATCATATAATGGGATCGAGCCAGTTGTAGCTCGTCTCATAACTTGTTTAATTACACATCTCCCTCTTAAACGAAGATGGAAGAAATAAGCCCTAAGTTTGGATTGATGATCAAGAAAGTGAGGAAGAGGAGGTGCCTTGGTGAAGATATAGGAAGCTAATCAAAGATTGAGATTAAACGAACTTTCTTTTTTTTTTTTTTTTTTTTTTTTTTTTTTTGAGAAACAACATAATGCATTTTATTCAATGAAGACCAACAATATCTGCTAAAAAAAAAGAGTGAAACTGTGGTGGAATATCCTTTATCCACACAACATAATTTGAAACATTTAAAGCAAAACGAGCTAGACCATGAGCTACCATATTACCTTCTCTCTTGACATGAGAGTAATGTAATTCATCGAAACACCTAGCATATGACCTTACAGCATCAATTTGGAGACCATCTGGTGACAGGAATGGGCTATCATGAAGAAGTGCATGCATGAGATCTTGACAATCACCCTCTAAGACCACCTCTTGAAACCCCAAGTCTGAAGCTAGTTGCAAGGCAAAGGCTACTGCCATTGCCTCAACTTCAAATGTTGTGTGTGCTCGAGGTAGGATGCTGGATAGTGAGGCCAAGACATCTTCCCATGCATCACGAATAACTACGCCAATCCTTGATTTTTGCTCCCTACTGAAAATAGCACCATCAAAGTTAACCTTTGCCATGTCCAAGACAGGGGCTCTCCAACAAGCACAAGTCGGGGTGGACTGAGACTAGGAAGGTGGTTGTACTGCCAGGAATTCAGATAAGAGTTCCTTGGCCATGTGTGGAAGTTGATTGGGACTGCAGCAAGGTTGGTGTGTTCGAACTCGATTTTAGTGTGTCCAGATTGTCCAAGCCATGACCAAGTATAGGTTTGTGATTTGTTGTGTTCTAATCATCCATGAAAATAATTCCTTGAAATCCATGAACGCAGTGGATCCTGGACAAGCCCAGGTAGACTCAAGAGTTGTCATGCTTGCTTAGCCAAAAGAGAGTCATTAAACAAAGACAAATCCCTAAACCCCATACCACCTTCTAGTTTGGATTTTGTCAATTCTTCCATTTCAACCAGTGGATCTTCCTCCTTTCCCCCTTTTGTCCCCACCAAAATTTGTTGATCAATGCTTCAATATCATGGCATAGCCCCAATGGTATTTTGAAACTCCCCATGGCAAAAGTTGGAATGGCTTGAATGACTGCCTTGATCAAGACCTCACGACCTGCTTGAGACAAAAGTTTTCCCTCCCAATTTTGTAATTTCCTCCATACCTTTTCTTTGATAAGATTGAAGCTATGTTTCTTCCTTTTTCCAACTAGAGATGGTAGACCCAAATAATGCTCATAGTGTTCTATCTCCTATAAACCCAAGGCTGTTTTGATCTCATGTTTGGTGCTCTCCATGGTGGATTTACTGAAAAAAAAAAAATGGTTGTTTTGTTCTTGTTAACTTTTTGCCCTGATGCTTTCTCATAATGTTCCAAGATGTCCATAATGTGCCCACACTCCCTTTGAGTTGCCCTGCAAAAAATTAGGCATTCATTTGCAAACAAAATATGGGTTAGTTTTGGTCCCCTTTGACATAGGGAGAAACCTTTAATGTCCCCCTACTTGCAGCTTCTTCTATGAGCCCATGTAGGCCTTCGGTGTAAAGGAGGAAGAGAAAGGGAGATAAAGGGTCCCCTTGTCAGATACCTCTAGTTGGATGGACCAAACCTTGGGATTCTCCATTAACTAGAATCGAATATCTCACTGTTTGAACACAAACCATGATTAACCCAATCCATTGTTCATAGGAACCCATTTTTCTCATAATGTTTTCAAGGTACACCCATTTAGCTCAGTCATAAGCCTTACTCATATCAAGCTTAACCGCCATGAAGCCTGTATCCCCTGAAACTTGGTTTTTCATGCAATGAAGTGATTCAAAGGCCACTAGGATATTATCAGTAATGACTCTATTTTTTATGAAAGCGGATTGGTGTTCGGTGATGATTAAGGGTAAAATTTTCCTAAGTCTATTGGCTAAAACTATGGAGAAAATTTTATAAAGAACATTGCATAAACTGATGGGGCAATATCTTGGACCAATTCGGGGTTTTTTGTTTTGGGGATAAGGGTGATAAAGGTATGGTTTAGAGGGTAAGGGAGAGTACCTGAGTTAAGCTAGGATAAAACTAAGCTCGTGACATCATTATCCACTAAGCCCCAAAAATGTTGATAGAACAAAGGGGGCATCCCATTAGGGCTAGGAGCTCTCAGTGGGGCCATTTACTTAAGTGTTGTGATAACTTCAGATTCTAGGAATGTACCTGTAAGTGCTGCATTCATTTCCTCTGTAATTACCATTGGGATTTGATCAAGGATAGCCATATGTGGGTCCGGGCTTGATATAGCAAACAGCTCCCAGTAGTATCTCATAAATACCAAAGCTATTGTTTCTGATTGAACCTGCCAGGTATTTGTTTCATCTTTGATCCCACGAATCAAGTTTCTCTGGTGTATTTTGCTAGCACGGCAATGAAAAAACTTTGTGCTGTTGTCACCATTTTTGAGCCAAAGCACTCTTGAATGTTGACACCACAATCTTGCTTCCCTGTCAAGGAGTACATTTATATGTTCCTTAAGCTCACGGATTTGATGATTCTGCCCATTCTCAGGTGCTACTTGTTCGGCTTGGACTAATAGTGCTTTCTTCATTTCCAACTCCTTCCTTACATTCCCAAAAATATTTCTATTCCACCAAGCTAGAGCTTTCCCACAAGTTTCAACCCGCTTCAAGATACTCTTATCACCTGTTCCGTCTTGTATAGAGGACCATAAAGCTTCCACGGTTTTAGTACATCTTTCATCTAACAACCACATTTCTTCAAACCTGAAAGGTTGCTTATGTGGTGATCGTTCAAACCCTGAAAGGTTAATTAATAATGGGCAATGGTCTAAAGAATTACAGTGGAGATGACTAACAATAGAACCTGGAAATTTCATGAACCATTGATTGTTTGCCATGCCTTAATCTAGTCTTTCCCATAATGAGTGTCCATCCACAAAATGCTTGCTCCAAGTGAAGCGAATACCGTGAGAGACCGGAAAATTGCCTCTCAAAAAAAGAGAGATTTTTGGAGTGCTTTTTAGGACACCTCTCTTTTTGGGTAAGTGGTGTGGATTCGCCACTTATTTTTTATACAAAAAAATAAGAAAAATAAATACAAATATACATGATTGAATAATTCCTTTCATTAATTGAATAAAAAATTACATAATTAAAAAAAAATGAAAATTACATAGCTTTGGGTCCTAGTTACAATCTACCAAAAATATACATGGCCTTTTGTCCTAGTTACGTTCTACCCAAAATAAAAAATAAAGACAAGGCATAGATCTACTTATCCAAAGACCTAAATTCAGAGACTAGGTTATGAAATAGGAAGGTGTTAAGCACCCATTCCGCCTAAACAATGTCTGGTCTTCTAGACTCTTATGACTTACGTACCCTTTTATGCATGTCATGAATGATATGTTAAACATGTGAAACCAAAATTAAATCACATAAATTTATTTATGAATTCATTCTCTTCTTTGTTGAAAAAATTCATATTTGTTTTAGTGATTAAAAAAAAATTGAGTTCGGTTTATAAAAACAAATTAGATTTTTTTTTTGTATGTATAAAAAAAATGGTTTTTTGGAGAGAAAATTTAGATCTGTTTTTTAAGAATCTAAAAAAAATGGTTTTAACTTTGTAAAAGATTAGATCCGTTTTGTGATGATAAAAAAAAATGGTTTTTTAATAATAGAAAAATCAGATCTATTTTTTATATGTTCAAAAAAAAATGGAAAAGATTTTTTTTGAAGAGAGTTTCACTCATAACATAAATTTATGATGCATGAATTAAAAAAAAAAAAAATACACAAACAACCATAAACACATCATGCATAATCTTTTCCTTTGTTTCAAAATCTGCATATGCTTTTAAAAAAATCAGCTTTGTATCTAAGAAAGATATAAATTAGTTTTTGATTGGAGAAAAATTCATATCTGCATCTAATGAAGATGCATATCTGTTTTTTGATTTGGAAAAATCAAATCTACATATAAGAAAAAAGCAGATCCGTTTTTGGTTAAGAAACATTCAGATCTACATCTAAGAAAGATATAGATCCGTTTTTTGATTAAGAAAAATTCAAATCTACATCTAAGAAAGATACAAATCTATTTTTTATTTGAAAAAATTCAGATCTACATCTAAAAAAGATGCGGATCTATTTTTTTTTTTTTTAAAAATTTAGATCTACATCTAAGAAAGATGCTGATCCCTTTTTGATTAAGAAAAATTCAGATTTATATCTAAGAAAGATGCAGATATGTTTTTTGGATTAAGAAAAAGAATTGGTTATGTGCAGATTATTGAAATTAAGAAAGAGATCATAAAAACTATATAAAAAATCAAGATCATGCTTTAAACTAAACAACAATTAACAATTCATGTTATGGATAACAAAAAGAATGCATCATCATAAATAGGAAGCATAAAGGAAAAGAAAGGGTGATTGAAATGAACCTCTTGCATGGAGCACTTCTTGTTCTTGAGAGGATGTTTTAGGGTTCAAAGAAATTTATTCAATTATCTTTGAAACCTAAAAACCCTAATTTTAGCAGCAAATATCAGAGAGAGGGTCCACAAATATGAACAATTTGAGAGCCTAAAAACATATGCCTCTCAGAGCGTCCAAAGGTCTCCTGAATTTTGAGATCCAATCTCTATTTATAGAGGTGGAAAAACTCTAAAAAATAGGCACTGACGATTAAAATGCGAATCCAGACGCATCCTTCCATGAAAAGGTTGAAAAGGGTGTGCCTTGTCGTCACTCGAAGGGAGTTAGGCCAAAGCCCAAAAGGGGGCCATTCTACCCTTTTAAAGTGTCATTCGACACTCCAAAAGTGTTGAATGGTGCTCTTGGATGCTGAACGTTCTTCTGTGCTTGGGTGTGTTTTGGACTCCTTTTTTAGGGTTTTTTGATCCGGTCCTTGTACCTAGACGTGTTTTCATTTTTAGTCTATGAGCTTTATCTCTTTTCTAGATAATTCAGGCTTTTTCAGGAACAATTATCTTATAGATAAATACTCTAAAATAAATCTTAATAAAGTTCAAATTATCTAGAATTTTATTGTTATCCAGTCATCCATTTTATTCCTATTCATGCAATCCTAGTTTAAAAACTAATTATCAATCAATCACAAAATTATTTAATTAAATTTAATTGTTTAACCAATCAGAATTAATTTAAATTAATTGTGTGTTGTTGACTCTACCTAGACACAATGTATACTGACCATGCAAACTTGATCATGTGATATCTTTCGATTCGATGGTTTGATTTGGAAACTGAACATACTATCATGACCGTTAGAATCTCAATATCATTTTTATGATATGCAATGAATGAATTGATGCATGTAATGCAATCATGACTTTTTTTTTTGGGTTCATGAAGGGTCATTCTAGTCATCTTCCTTGATTAAATAATGGGTGTAAAATCAAGTGTCTACAGAATGTCCCTCAGTAACAGAGCTTGTATAGCGAATGTTAATGTAAAACAAAAACATTGATTTTAGTGACCATGATTTAATTGAGGTTGAATTTTCAAAGGTCACCTAGCCCTCGAACCTAAAACTTTGGAACATAGAACTAGTGCCTTATCTTTTGACAAAAAATAAAAATACTTGACTTAACTGGTAGTTGATAACTCTAGAAATGATTCTTGAGAAGTGGGGTGACCAAGAAGCTTTTCAATCCTAATCTTGAATATGAAGTTATCTACGACCAAAGGACTTCTCAACCTCGATCTTGACGAAAGGTAACCAAAGGGCTTCTTAACCTTGAAGTTGGAGCTGGATCATCAATCAAAGGGGCTTTTCTACTTCAATCTGGACTTGTTGAAATGTTGATCAAAGGTCTTCTCTACTTCCATCTAGACTTGTTGAAATGTTGATCAAAGGTCTTCTCTACTTCGACCTGGAGTTGTTGAAATGTCGACCAACTGACTTCTCTACTTCGATTTGGAGTTGTTGAAATGTCGATCAAAGGACTTCTCTACTTCGATTTGGACTTGTTGAAATATCGATCAAAGGTCTTCTCTACTTTGATCTAAAGTTGTTGCCTACAAAAAGTCAAAATTTGGGATTAGACTTTAATGATGAATGCTTTGTGGTCCCACTGCTTTTGGGATGTGTGATTTTCATTTGTTTCTTCTTGATTTGAACTTTATCAAGAAAAGTTTAACTGACAAAAGATTTTATTTTTGAGAAACATTTGATTTTTGAAACTTGGAAGTTTTGAAATTGGCATTTAAAATTTTGAGACTTTGAAACTTCGAGATATTGATTGGAAATTTGGAACTTGAAATCTGAAATTTTGAGATTTGGGATTTTGAAAATTAAGGCTTGAAATTTTGATCATGAAATTTGAGGTTTGAATTTTTTCTGAAATTTTGAAAACTGAAGGCTTGGATTTAAAAATTGGGCATCAAGAATGTGGAATTGAAAATTTGGGAATGAAAATTTTGAATTCAAAATTTGGGGTTTGAAAGAAAATTGAAAATTTTGAATTTGAATTTTTATCTTTAATGCATTCCAAAATTTCATCCTTTTTTTTCTTTTTTTCTTTTGAGAGTTTGATTTTTTTTTTTTTTTTTTGGGTTGACTGAGTCAACTCAATTTGACTGAGTTGTCTCAACTCTTGGCTAAGTTTAAGTGTGGGGGCCAAAATTCTTCTTTGTCTCTCCATTTTTTCCTTTTTTTTGCTTCATCTTCATCAACTTCTCTTCCTTCATTGACACTATTCATCTTATTCTTTCCCTTGATTTTTCTTCTTCATCTCACCATTTCTTCTCACAAAAAACATTTTTCTAAGCTTCTTAAGCTCTCCTCCTCTATCTCCATCAATATTTCTTTAGATCTTTGTGCTTTTGAGCATTTTCACTCACACCCATTTTTGGTGAAACCCATTTTTCTTTGCATCAAGATGGCTTGTTTCTCCAAGGGATCTTTTTTTCTTACTTTTCATGGTAAGAAATATTTCCCACATTTGATTGGCATGATGATAATGGGCTTCTTCAAGACCCTAGGACCCATGCTCCATATCGTCATGTAGACACCAAGGTGAGTTTTTCTTTGGTTTCTTTGCTTGGAAAAATGTTGTTTCATGTTTCATTGAAAGTTTCATGGTGAGATATTGTCATTTGGTTGTTGCAATTTGGGGCATTGTGTGATTAGTTGGTTTTGGAGCATTCTTGGAGTGTTTTTTTTTTTTTTAATCATTGTGCAATTTGAACAATGTTGGTAGCTCATGGAATTTTGACAATGTGGGTAACTTGTGATGTTGTTGGATGAACTTTGGTTTAGATTTTGGGAGTATTGGCATTGTGAAAAATTTGTGTTGTAGGTTTAGATAAATATGTTCATGACGCCTGTGGGAAAAGTTTGTTGGCATGTGTAAACTTTGTTTTATGGACATGGCAAAATTTTATGAGTATGTGCATGGATATATTTGTGGGTATGGGCAAATTTTGTGGGTATGAAATTTTGACTTATGGAAAAATTTTGTTGGGTATGTGATGTTGATTCTTGAAAAATTTGGGTGGTTATGATTTTGGCTATGTAAGAATTTATTTGTGAATGAGCATGAACTTGTGGGAGTTTTTATGGCTATCTTGGCCATGTATGAATTTTTTGCGCATGGTTATAAAAAAAAAATTGGTAGTTGTGTATGGATGTGTGAAAGATTTTGATTGTGGTGAAATTTTGGTGGGGCATTGATTTTTGAGAATCTTTTTGATTATGGATTTTTTTTTTGGGTTGTTGTCATGTGAGCTTTGGTTGTGGAAACCTTTTTGGACATTTAGTTTTGGTCATGGGAAATGATGAGCTAACTTTTATGTCGTAGGGCCTCAAGAGTCGAGGCAGTCTCCAAATGTTGAAAAATGCATGGGCATCATTCTCTTATAGCATCAAAAACATCATCAATGAAGCAGGCTTTGGCACTTTCTTTGAAACTCTGTTAAATCAAGAAACACATGAATACAAAGATCTTTAGTTACTTCTTGTCTTGGTAGAGCACTTTTGGAACACTACCTGCACCTACCATTTTCCAGGCATTGGGGAGGTAATGTTGACAACTTATGACTTCACTGTTATCATCGGTTTGAGGTTTGGTGGTGAAAGAATTCTTGTTAATGATTCCTTTACTTCAGCTGAACTTAAGAAACTTCTAGGTGTAGTGCCTTCTAGAATGAAGAGTAACAATATCCCTTTGTCTTGGCTATTTGAAAATATTCCCCACTGTGAGACTGTGGCAAAGGGTGCTTGTATGTTCATGCTTTTTTTCATAGGAAATTTTTTATGTCCGGATTTTGGCAGTACTATGAATCTGTGTTACTTGAGGAGCTTGAGAAAAATTGAACAAATCTGGAATTATGACTAGGGTGGCATGGCTTATGCTACTCTGATGCATTTCATAACCCAACTCTCTATGCGGAGCCTTTCAAGCTTGGGTGGGGCTCTATTTGTATGGCAGGTGAGGTTTGGTATTTATTTTGGCTATATGTGGGTTTTGGAAAATCATTTTGGCTATGTATGGGTTTGGAAAGTTATTTTGGCTATATGGTATTGGTGTTGTGAATTTTTTAGGTCGGGATGTACGAATACTTTGGAGTTGGTCCTAAAATCTAGGAAGAAGTTGCCGGCATTTTTCCTAGATTTCTCCTTCGGTTGCCCAAACATCATTTCTCTACACCTTCCAAGCGTTCTTTGGAAATTCGGTGCTTGGTGATTGATAATTTGACTGCTGATGATGTGAGTTCTTCCTCCTCTTTCTTTTGGAATCTCTAGCACTTGGCTATGGTTTAGTCTCTTCTTATTCTGAGTTCCTTTGTGACTTTTCAGATGGATTTAAATCCTTGGGTTGGATGTGAAGGGTATGCAGAGTGTAAGCGGGCTCTAGAACTGAATGACTGTCAAGTGTTGTTTGAGTATGGGCATGGAATGTATTGGTATCTTGGTGATCAAGTGTTGCCCTAAGCTTAACATGAGTATCTTCCTACCACAATTCCAACTCCTCCTTGTCACATTGTTCAATTGGCTGACTTTCTGGCTGATGAAGAGATTTCCTGGGCCCGTGATGGCTATATTGTTACAGGAATAGAAGGGAATTATTCCGAATTCATCCGACTTCATCTACCAGGTCGCTTGGTTGGCAGAACCGTATTTTTCTTCCTTTCTAAAGTGAAATTTTTGATCTTGCAAATTCCTTTTCATATATCTACTTGGTAACAATATTTGCATGTTGTATTTTTCAACCTCTATCTTCTAAAGGAAAGGAAGAGGAAGTAACTCCCACTCCTCACCATGCTGGTAGCTCTTCTAGTTCCTTCAAGGAGACTTATCCCCATTCTCTGGCATGGCAATATGATGTGATGAATTCCGATGGAACGTATAGTTTCATGCCTTTGATTAGGCCAGAGTATATACCAAATGTTCCTTGGCCTGATCTGGTATGTTATTGAATTTTTAGTTCTTTGTCCTTAATTCTTCTTGGCTTGATGAATGGCTCTCAATTTGGTAGAGTTGTGCTTTAGTTTGTTGTGGATCTGGTGGAAGAAAGCATGCAGATGATTAAAGGTTTGTAGTCATTGGATTGTACTCAGTCCTCCTAATATGTGCTCAATGATGCAAGCTGGGTATGCCATGTTGCTTTCTGAGTGTCTTTGGCTTGAACTATGCTTGATAGAGGAATTAACACATGATTTTGATGACTTTTCAGGCACATTGAATGGAAATTGCTGACATAATAGAAGAACTTTAGAGGAAAGGATCAGGAGCCTCGAACTTCAAAATCGTCAATACAATCCTCACTTTTTTGCAAGTCAAGAAGGAAATACTAAAGGTGGCGCCTCTAAAGGTGGATCAAGGAGATCCTCACACAGGCGGACTTGGAGTCCTAATGATGTCTGACTTGTATTTTTCATTTTTCCTACAAAATAAAAGGAAGTGTTCCTTGGACAACCTTTTATTAATTTTCATGTTTAGCTCTTTGCCTCTTAGATCATGTAGAGACTTTAACTAATAAAAGTTTAGAATTCACTTGATGATGTCTTGTAAAGCTAATTTACACTTATCTAGCTCGGCTCTGTTGGAATCTACACTTACTTGAATGCGGTGGAGCTGAATGTCCCTAGTTTAAAATGGATGCACAAGTTTTGGAAATCTTGGTTATGATGATTTTTTTTTTTTTTAAACAGATGATGATGATTTTTTTTTTTTTTAAGAAAAATAATGGTGATTTTTTTTTTTTTGAAGATAATTGAGCCATGAGAGAATGCCCCTAGTTAAAAAAAAAAAAAAAAAAAAAAAAAGGAATGCATGATTTTGGAAATCTTGACAATGATGATTTTTTTTTTTTTTTAAAAGATGGTGATGATTTTTTTGATTCTTTGAAAATGAATGAGGCATGGGCGAATGCCCCTAGTTTGGAACATAAATCCATGAGTCTTGAAAAAAAAAAACTCGATTTGATCAAATTTTGAAAACAATGATGCAAGTGATGATTTTTGAAAACAAGGTAGTTAGACATGTCAGAATGCCTTAGTTTGACCCCAAAAAAAAATCTTTTTGAATGTTAAATGATCTTAAAAAATGTTCGAGAGTTCAAAATTGCATAGAGTTGCACGATTGTATGATGGAGGGGCTATGTGCCACTTAGCACTTTTGGAGTGCCGAATGGCACCTGGCCATGCCATGACGCTCAAGCCATGGTGGGTCGACTCCGTACGCTTTTCCAATGTGTGTTTTGCGTTTTTCCGTTTTTTGAAAAAAAATTACTTCGTTTGTGATCATGAAACACTCTTTTACTCAGTTATATAAATGAATTCTCCTACGACAAATCTCCTCATCAAGGTTAGCAAAACACAATAATCATAAGCAAAAGTCATCCATGGCTAGCAATCATAATTTTTCTCATTCAACAATTCATGATATCAACAAATGGGATCGTAGCTTTGATTTCAATACAAAAACCAATTTTACAACCTACAAATTAGAGGGAATCAAGGCTCTACGGAATGTCAAAGTCAAGTGGGACTTCCTTCATCCTATTGTGAAATTCTAGGATCCTAAAGATCATGTGTTTCGGTTTAACACTGTTGAACTCTGTCTGACAATTGAAGAATTTTCCACTATCCTGGGCTATGATCCAAGCAAAAAATTTGTAGCTATTTTTTGTGATCCTAGGCATAAGGAATCTTTGTCTAATGTTCTCAGTCTTCCTACTTCCATTACTGATAGTATGGTGAATCTTTGTGCAATTGTCTCTTGGCTAATTGACAAACGCACCTATGCAGTGACTGACAATATGTAAAAAAACTTTGGTTTGGCTTTATGTATGGTGGGAAAACTTTTGCTTTGCTCTGGAAGACACGGTTTTGTAGATGCTCGAGCTGTAAGTGTTGTGAATCAAATCATGGATTGTGATAATCCTATTTCTTTGATCTTGGTAGAAACTCTTCTAGGACTAGATGCTGTATTTCGTGGTGGAGAAACTTAGAACTTCTTAGGGAGTCCTTTGACTTTGCAGATATGGTTGATGGAGCGATTGAATATGATTGCCAAGCCTATATCTAGTAATTACGGGCCTAGTAGTTTTCTTAGCAGGGTTGTAATCAAAACTGAGTACCAAACTGAGAGTGACTAGGTGAAATTCTTAGACAAGAAATCCAATACCTCAATTCAATGAGACTATTATTAGTGGAAGTGCCCACCCCCACTACTAAGGTCTCCAGGATTAGATCACATCTTTCTTGTTGGGTTGCAAAGGACAACTTTCTACAAGGGAGATGGACTCTTGTGGCAATTCAAATATGAGCAAGGAATGCCTTGTGGCAAAAGAAGAAGATTCTTCACTTCTGTGGACACAAATCCTACTTTCGTACAAAACATGCTATTAGGATTGGAGATGGCTAACCAAGTGGATCAATCTTTTGTCAAGATTCACTTTCACAGGATGACTACAGAATACTCTAACTAGTTGATAGACAAGATTGTTGATAAGGAGGCTATGAGGATTGCTATGAGAGAACAGTTTCTCAAAGATAGCCGGGAAAGACTTGATGAAGACAACTATGAATTCAAAAGAAGGGACAGGAATGACAAAACACCTAACACAGAGGAAATTTGTGATCAACAAAAAGAGAAAAGACTAAAGAATAAGTGACCTTCTTATTCATTAGCTTTGAACATGTTTATTTAAAAGTTGATGTAAAAACTCTTATGTTTAGGAATTATTTAGGATTTGCAGTTTAGGGATTCTGTTTAAAGTGTAGGCTTTTGGGGTTTGGAATTTTTTATGGTTTGGTTTAGGGTTGGGTTCTTAAGGTTTGGCTTGGTTTCAGGTTTGATTTTGGGTTTTGTGTAATGACATAATTTAATGGAATGGTTGAATTTTTGAAAATTTTTGGTTAATGGGCAAATGGCGGTTTTGGAAAATTGTGTGGTTGCCTACGTACCTCTTTGATAGAAGGATCAGGTCATCACGTAGTTCATTAATGATGATTTATTATTTACCTTAACTTTTGATTAGGTCGCCCTTTCAGGTTTTCAGCCTAAGAAGCTCTCTCACTCTCCCTTTTTTTTTTTTTAACCCACCTTTTGCGTAGATTGCCCTTTCAAATTTTAAACCTATCCCTTTTTTTTGTTTTTTGTTTTTTGTTTTTTTTTTTTTTGGTTTTTTTTTTTTTTTTTTTGGTCAAGCCTAGATAGAAAAATAACATAATTTGCAACCACTTCAGACATGGTGCTTTTTGACTACCACCTCAGACGTGGTATTTTTTCAATTGATCCATGTTGGTTAGTTCAGTGAAAGGGTTTGCATCTAAGTCCATCAAACTTACTGCTCCCCCAGAATATATTTGCTTGATAATGTATGAGCCTGCCCAATTTTGCTTGAACTTCTAGTTTGCATCTTGAACCGGGTCTCGATTTCCTTCAACACTAAATCCCCCAACTTCAAATTTTTGGTTCTCACTTTCTTGTCAAAAACTTTCCTAAGCCTTCTTTGGTAACCTTGAATATGATACAAGGCTTTGAGTCTTTTCTCGTCTAGCATGCACAACTGATCATATTTTCTTTGCAACCAATTTGCTTCAGGGATTTCACTTTCCAATATTGTCCTTAGTGAATGGACACCCATATTAATGGAAATGACTACTTCCATCCCATACACCAATGAATAAGGAATGGCTCCTGTGGAAGATTGAATTGTTATTCTTTGTTCTTTATACAGGAATGGCTCCTGTGGAAGGACTACTTCCATCCCACATACCCCCAGAGTGCATAGGGCAACTGTAGGTGCCATTCCTTGTAGTTCTTTGTGCTCTTCTTCAAGATTCACTCTATATTTTTATTAGCAACCTCAACTGCTCCATTAGTTTGAGGATGGTAAGGTGAAGCCTTGTGATGCTGTATGTTGAATTGTCATAGCAGCTTCTCTGTTTCTCCCTTGAAATGCTGCCTATTGTCTGAGATAATTTCATGAAGTACCCCATATGTGCAGATGATATTAATCTGGATGAATTTAGCAACACTCTTTGAATTCAAGACTTTGTATGAAGCAGCTTCTACCCATTTAGTTAAGTAGTTAATGGCTACAAGTATGAATTCATGACCATTGGATGTTGTTGGGTGGATCTTTCTGATGATGTCTATTCCCCATGTAGAGAATGGCCAGGGTGATGTCATAGTATGTAGTGGCATGGGTGGCATATGTTTCAGATCTCCATGTACTTAGCATTGATGGCATTTCGAACATGAGCCGCATAGTTGGCTTCCATAGTAGCCCAGTAATAGCCTTGTCTCGTTATCTTCTTTGATAACATGTGTGCATTCATATGTGGCCCATAACTTGACTCATAAACCTCTTCAATTATTTGTTATGCTTCCTTGGTGGTTATACAAAGGATATGAATTCCATCATATGATCTTCTATAAAGCCTTTCACCACAAATAATGTAATTAGTGGACAACCTCCAAATGGTTAATTGGTCATTCTTATTCGTAGATAATGGGTATATCCCATCCTTTAGGTATTGTAGGATGTCTGAATACCATTCACCTTCCCCACTCTTTTCCTCATCTTCTTCTATTGTCATGCAATAGGCTGGTTCTTCTTTTTGTTCCAACACTATCAATCTAGCTTCATCTTCTTTTGGCCCATCCATCATGGATGCCATTTGATTATGCATCCTCGACACATATTGATATTGAATCTTGCTGAATTTTGATGCCCACCTTTGAAGACATTCATGATAAGGCATAAGCCTTTCTTCTTTGATCTTCCATTTATTCTGAATCTGAGAGATTATCAAGGCTTAGTCTCCGTATACCTCCAACTCCTTTACTCCTAGGCCTGGGGCTACTTGTAGGCCTATGATGCAAGCTTCATATTTAGTAGCATTGTTGGTGGTAGGAAAGTTGAGTCTGCCAAAAAATGGGATGTGTGTCCCTTTTGGAGAAATTAAGAGAACTTCAATTCCACTTCCATTTTGATTTGTGGCTCCGTCAAAGTACATCTTCCATGATTCTACCTTAGTCCTCATGATGTCTTCATCTGGAAAGTCTTTTTGAATCTCTACGGCTTCTTCTGGTGAACATTGGGCTAAGTGATCAGTAATTGCTCTTCCCTTCACAGATTTCTAAGTCACATACTTAATATCAAATTCTAATAGAAGCAAAACTCATTTAACAGTCTTTCTATCTTGCACAGGTTTTTCCATTAAGTACTTCAAAGGATCCATTCTTGCAATCAACAAAACCTTGTAAGCAAGTATATAATGTTTAAATTTATGGGTTGCCCATACAAGGGTTACACATGTCTTCTCTATGGTGAATACTTTTCTTCATAAAGCAACATCTTCTTGCTGACGTAGTATATTACATTCTCCTTTCTAGTCTCCTCTAGGTATTGAGCAAGTAAAGCCCCCATTGTTGTATCTGTAGTGATGAGATACAACAATAATGGCTTTTCGAGTATTGGTGGGACAAGTATTGGTGGTTTCTTTAGATAGTTCTTGATCTTCTCAAAGGCTTCTTGGCATTGTTCATTCCACACTATTAGGACCTCTTTCTTAAGTAGTTGGAAGATTGGTTCACATATCATAGTGAGTTGGGCTATGAACCTGCTGATGTACTGTATCCTCCCCAAAAATCCTCAGATCTCCCTTTTAGTTCTTAGAGGCTTCATCCCTACAATTGCCTTGATTTTCTTAGGATCAACATCTATTGCCCTCTAGCTTACCATAAACCCTAACAGTTTTTCGAATGTGACTCTAAAAGCACACTTCTTTAGATTTAATCGCAACTTGTAGAACTGGATTCTTTCAAAGAACTTCCTCAAAGCCAATATATGCCCTTCACAATCTTTGGACTTCACTATCATATCATCAACATAAACCTCTTCTTCTTTATGTATCAAATCATGCAACAAAGTGGAGGCTGCTCGTTGGTAAGTAGCACCAGCATTTTTAAGGCTAAATGGCATAACCTTATAGAAATATATCCCCCATGAAGTGATAAAGGCAGTTTTTTTCCATATCTTCTAGAGCCATCTTAATCTGATTTTATCATGAAAAACCATCCATAAATGATAACAAAGTATGACTTGTTGTGTTGTCAACCAGGACGTCAATGTGAGGCAATGGAAAGTCATCTTTTGGACTGGCCTTATTCAGATCTTGAAAATATACACACATTCTGACATTCCCATCCTTCTTTGGTACCAAAACCACATTAGCTAACCATTTTGGATAGTTAACCACTCTCAAGAATCTTGCACTATACTGTTTCTCCACTTCTTCTTTGATCTTGAGAGTCCACTCTAGTTTCATTCTTCTCAACTTCTGCTTGACTAGCTTCATGGTTGGATATGTTGGAATGCAGTGCTGAACTATATCTGTATCAATCCTAGGCATGTCTTCATATGACCAGGCAAAGACCTCTTTGAATTCTATCAGCAGTGCCACTAATGAATCTTTCTTTGAAGCGGTTAGGGTATTGCTCACTTGTATCATTTTAGGTTCATCATTGGTTCCCAAGTTAATGGGTTGTGTTTCTTCTTTTATAGGTTCTAGGTATCCATATTTTAATTCCTTATTACTAAGAGTTTCTTTACCCATTTAAAAAAATAAAAAGACATTCAAAGCCAGCAAAGAAGTAGAATTAGAAATCATAATTAAAAGGGAAAGAGCTTTTAACAGACTCTATAAACTCAACTAGAAAACTATCACAAACAGATTTAACAAGAATAAAAACACTAGCAGAAATAGACTCAATAGGAATGGAAACAATGTTCTTGGTAGGAGTGACTGGCTCGGCGGTCTTGATCTTCTTGGCAAAAGTGACTAACTTGATGGTCTTGATCTTCCTCATAGAGTCCTCCATGGGGTGGGTGGCTCCCTCCCATGCCCAGTTCTTCAACTCGGTTGTGGCTTCCACAATGGCTGTTGGCTCCCAGTAAGCTCCTTCTTCCCTTAGCATCAGTACCATGGGATCTACATCCACATAATTCGTAGCTTCTTCTTTAACCTCTATGTCTGTAGGATTGTCGGTCACAAAAGCATCCAGGCACTCTATGTTATCCATCCATTTATCAAATAGGTCATGCTTGCCTCTGTTACTCAAGTAGGTGGGTTGAGGGAGATGCTTTGACTCACTTTCTTCCATCCTCTCATCATTATGTTTAGCATTCTCAAGTGTCATGATTCTGAGACTATGGAGCATCAGCTTTTGGTCTAAAGCGGCCAACCTAGCATCTATGTCATCCTCCTCTTTAGTACGTGAGGTTAGTGAACTTGGTTTTGAATCATAATAGGACCTTAATTCTGGAACCTCTCTTCCATGCTTGTTATACCTAAGGCCAGACCTTGAACTAACATTAGTGATATCACTCCAATCTGAAAGGTGTCCATAGGGATATTCATCATGATACATTTGATTGGCTTGTGCATTATCCTCTCTTGCATTCTTTAACACATTTATCAGCTTGTATTGATCACTATCAGTGTCACTCCACCTGTTTGCTTCAGCATCATCTTCAATATCTTGATCATAGTAGTCCACATCATCATCATATTCTTCATAGAATAGATCTGCATCTTCGTCTTCTCTATCACTAGGGGATTCACACGAATCATTGCCACTATGAGAGAATGGGAAATTGCCTCTCAAAAAAAGAGAGATTTTTGAAGTGCTTTTTAGGGCACCTCTCTTTTTGGGGAAGTAGTGTGGAGTTGCTACATATTTTTTTATACAAAAAAAAAAAAAGAAAAGAAAAATAAATACAAATATACATGATGAATAGTTCCTTTCATTAATTGAATAAAAAATTACATAATTAAAAAAAAAAATGAAAATTACATAGTTTTGGGTCCTAGTTACAATCTACCAAAAATATACTTGGCTTTTTGTCCTAGTTACATTCTACCCAAAATAAAAATAAAGACAAGGCTTAGATCTACTTATCCAAAAACCAATTCAAAGGTTAGGTTACGGAATGGGATGGTGTTAGGCACTTATTCCGCTCGGACAGAGTCTGGTCTTCTAGACTCTTGTGACCTATTTACCCTTTTATGCATGTCATGAATGATATGTTGAACATGTGAAACAAAAATTAAATCACATAAATTTATTTATGAATTCATTCTCTTCTTAGTTAAAAAATTTAGATTTTTTTTTAAGAATCTAAAAAAATGGTTTTAACTTTGTAAAAGATCAAATCTGTTTTGTGATAATAAAAAGAAATGGTTTTTTAATAATAGAAAAATCAGATCTATTTTTTATATGTTCAAAAAAATATGAAAAATATTTTTTTGAAGAAAATTTCACCCATAACATAAATTTATGATGCATTAATTAAACAAAACAAACAGCCATAAACACAATCATGCATAACATTTTTCTTTGTTTCAAAATCTACATATGTTTTTAAAAAATCAGATTTGTATCTAAGAAAGATATAAATCAATTTTTGATTGGAGAAAAATTCAGATTTGCATCCAATGAAGATGCAAATTTGTTTTTTGATTAAGAAAAATAATATCTACATCTAAAAAAGATGCAGATCCGTTTTTAGTTAAGAAACATTTAGATCTACATCTAAGAAAGATGTAGATCTGTTTTTCGATTAAGAAAAATTCAGATCTACATCTAAGAAAGATGCAGATCTATTTTTGATTTGAGAAAAATTCAGATCTACATATAAGAAAGATGTAGATCTGTTTTTTCTTTTTAATTAAGAAAAATTTAGATTTACATCTAAAAAAGATGCAGATATGTTTTTTATTAAGAAAAATTCATATCTACATCTAAGAAAGATGCAATTTTTTTTTTTTTTTGAATTAAGAAAAAGAATTGGTTATGTGCAGATTATTGAAATTAAGAAAGAGATCATAACAACTATATAAAAAATAAAGATCATGCCTTAAACCAAACAACAATTAACAATTCATATTATGGATGACAAAAAGAATGCATCATCATAAACAAGAAGCATTAAGGAAAAGAAAGGGTGATTGAAATCAACCTCTTGCATGGAGCACTTCTTGCTCTTGAGAGGATATTTTAGGGTTCAAAGAAATTTATTCAATTACCTTTGAAACCTAAAACCCTAATTTTAGCAGCAAATATTAAAGAGCAGATTAGCAAATATGAACAATTTGAGGGCCTAAAAACGTATGCCTCTTAGAGCGTCCAAAGGTCTCCTGAATTATGAGATCTAGTCTCTATTTATAGAGGTGGGAAAAATCTAAAAAGTAGGCACTGACGATTAAAATGTGAATCCGGATGTATCCTTCCGCAAAAAGGTTAAAAAGGGCGTGTCTTATCGCCACCCAAAGGGAGTTGGGCCAAGGCCCAAAAGGGGGCCATTCGGCCCTTTTAAAGTGCCATTCGGCACTCCAAAAGTGCTGAGTGGTGCTCTTGGATGCCAAACGTTCTTCTGTGTTCGGGTGCATTTTGGACTCTCTTTTTAGGGTTTTTTTGATTTGGTCCTTGTACCTAGACGTGTTTTCATCCTTAGTCTATGAGTTTTATCTCTTTTCTGGATAATTCAGGCTTTTTCAGGTACAATTATCTTATAGATAAATATCCTAAAATAAATCTTGATAAAGTTCAAATTATCCACAATTTTATTGTTACCCAATCATCTCTTTTATTCCTATGCATGCAATCCTATTTTAAACACTAATTATCAACCAATCACAAAATTATTTAATTAATTTTAATTATTTAACCAATCATAATTAATTTAAATTAATTGTGTGTGGTCGACTCTACCTAGACACAATGCATGCTGATCAAGCAAACTTAATCATGTGATATCTTTCGATCCGATAGTTCGATTTGGAAACCGAACATACCATTGTGACCGTTAAAATCTCAAGATCATTTTTATGATATAAAATGAATGAATTGATGCATGTAATGCAATCATGATTTTTTTTTTTTTTTTGGGTACGTGGAAGGTCATTCTAGTCATCTTCCTTGATTAAATCATGGGTGCAAAATCAAGTGTCTACAGGTACTCACATAGCCAAGGTCCATGAAGCCACACTCCTATATTACATCCCTAAACAACTGCATTTGTCCATGGCTTTAGGTTGCTCCACCTTTCTTCTCATCTTGCCTAATGATTTCATCAAAATCTCCAACACAAAGCCACGATACATCAGCCTGGTAGTTTAGAGTTCTAAGGCTATCCCAAGCTTCAATTCTTCTTGAAGTGTTTGGTTCCCCGTAGAAACCCATGAATCTCCATTCGTTGTCCGTACCCTTATCAATCAATGTGTCAATGTAGTAATTAGACAAATCCACCACTAAAAGGCTAGCCAATGCTTTCCAAAAGATTGCAATACCACCACCTCACCCTTCTTTAGGAACTAACCACTTGTGTTTGAAGTCTATATTTCTTTATACAGTCTCTAGCCTTACTTCGTCTGCTCATGTCTCGGCTATAAACACGACAGAGGGATTTTTGCCCGGATTATCTCTCCAAGCACTCATCCTATTTGCAGGTTCCCAAGCCCTAACAGTTCCATACTAGAAGATTCATGGTGATTGGCGGGGTTGAACCTCAGCCTCCACCAATTCAAATTGACTATCCATACCACTTCTTGAAACCTGTATTTTTTTAAGGTAACTCAAAGTGGTCCTCAACTTGCATGAGATTACGTTTACCATATTTTTGAAGGTCACAGTTTTAGGTAACAGGTTGTACTAAAGCTTGTCTAGCCACCCTAGTCCATCGCGGCGATGAAGGGTGTTTTGCTGACTTACATGCCTCATGTGTGTCACGTGGGGATTGAGTGCCAGTTGGTAGAGAGTCATTAGGGCTGTAAATTATGTTTAAGGGTGATCAGGGGTTACTGTGTGGCTGAGGAGTAATATTAGGGTTGTAAATTGTGTTTAAGGGTGATGGGGGGTTACTATGTGAGGGTTTGGATACAGCTCAATATTGTGTTGCGTTGCGTTTTGTTCCATGCGTTTTCAATTTTTTTTTTTTATTTTACGCCGAAGTTATTAACTTTTGAGGGACAAAAATTACTGTGCATGAACAGTGCGACACTGTTCACGCACTGTTCATACACTGTTCATATATTAAAAAATATTTAAAATGGATCCCACAATACTATTAATACATTTAAAAATTATTTTACTACAGTATTTTAGTAACAATTAATTTTCAGCAACTATAAGCAATAGTAAATTGTATTCAAACGGTTGAGGAGTAATATTGGTAGTAAATTCTTTTGACGCCGCCTCAGTAATATCATTGTGCATTACACCAATAACTGAGTGAGTTAATGAGGCACGTGGTTGGTGATCTAGGGTTTCCATAGGTTTTGGGATTGGGTGTAGCTGGCTCGGCCCCACAGGATTGACTGAATCTGCCGTTACTGAAATGTGCGTTACCAAATCTGGTATTGCTTTCCTTTCGTGACTGTGATCAATGAGGCCGTGACTGTCTAGCTGGTCATTCCTCATCGGTGTTTGACCTTGAACTCTAGTATGTTTAACCGACTGTTTCTGTTGAAGCTCCTCCCCACCTGGAGCATTCACATGTTGCCGCGATGATGTCTTCTTTGTCATGTAGAACCCAGGAACTGAAAGCACTTGTTTATAGGATGGTAAGAAAGGCTGGGCTCGTATGTTGGGGCCATAATTCCTCTGATCTTTTGAAAGTGAACCCTTACTGTTCAGCCACAGTTCACAGTCCTTGTCATCGTGATCGAGGCAGCCGCACCAGTAGTAGATGTTCGGCAACCTCTCATATTTAAAGCTAGTCCAGACTTTTTCGTTGCCCCCTATTGTCACTAGGCAACCTCGGCACAGAGGAACCGTAATGTCTATGGAAACTCTAATCCGTATGAAACTGCCATCCACATATTCACTGGGATTTGTCGTAGGTAACATTGTACCCAATACTCCACAGATTTTTTTAGCCACCTTCATATTCATGAATCTAATGGGAATGCCATGAACTTGCACCCAGAAAAGTTGATCTATCAAACGTAAGCTCCTCAATGGCCTTACTCTTATCGTAGCTTGCATAATAACCAGATGCTTATCAAAACTCCATGGTTCGCTGAGGATCACCTTGTCAGCTTCGGACTTGTTGTCGAATACAAAAGGCATTGTGTGGTTGCCCATTTTACGAACCTTAAAACCATTACGAGAACGCCAAAGAGGGGTAAAAGTCTTGGCCATGGCATCGATGTTCAGAACACGTTTGGTGAGGAATTTTTCTGCTATGATGAATTCTTGCACATCACACTCCTCGTCAAGATCGCAACCAGGCCCCTCTTTGTCTGACAGTGTGAGACGAGTCCAGTCGGAGGTCAAGTCTTCCATGAGTTAGAGATAAGTCAAAGAGGACTGAGAGAAATAGAGACTTGAGGAAAATTACTACAAAACACTCAACTGTTTCCCCCATTCCCACGACAAAAAAAAAAAAAGAAAAAAGAAAAAAACGTTGAAATAAACTTGTTATTTCAAGGAAAACTATCTCGCCTTCAAAGAGAAGAGACAACTATTCTACTGTCTAGGAGAAGCAATAAGCTTTCTTAGATGCAAAGAAACTCAGTGTTTACTATTTTTTTGAATTAATTGACAAAACTTAATTCACTGGCATGAGATTAAATGAACTTGAAAATATTTCATAAGTACCCTTTCGAGAACAAATATTTCCTAAGTGCTCTTTGTAATTAACATGTATTAAATATAAATAAACTTAATTTCTTGAAATTTTATTTCTCTTTTATCTCAAAAAAAAAGTAGATATTTAATCATAATCATTTTTTTAATTAATTTGAGGAAAAAGAAAGACAAGACATAAAATTGATTTGGATAACATGATTGCCACATGTTTAATGGTTCCAAGACCATAGCAATCATAGGAAAAAAAACGTTCCAAGACTTTGAATTTTCCAAGTATTTGAAAGTTCCAAACATTAATAACGAAAGACTTGGTGAAAGGTAAATAGGATTAAAGTCTTCTAATGATGTCACGGTTGAAAGATTGGCATATTAATGGCTTAAAAAGAGTGGTGGAGTTTACATTTGGTCCGATCTTGGTGTAAAACCAAGAGTTTATGCGTCCAATAAAATAGTGACACGTTAGCATTTTATTAAAAGATGAATACAAACATTCCACACAATACTTACTCACAATATCAAATCTAAATTTTTAAAAAATATTTATAAAAAGTCAAAATCCAGTCCTCACCCGTTCAAACTAGATCTCTACTCCACTCCTCCTCACAAACCATCAGAATCACCATGGATCAAAATTCTTGGTGGAGCTTTATTACTACACCATCACCTGAGCCACAAATAGTGACTCTCAAACCCAAAATCATCTCATCTCTCTCTTTGAAATCATTCAAAATGATCAAACCCATAACCTTAAACTCTCACTCATCAGAGGCCTAGTAAGGGTCTATAAGGTGGCCTAAAAAAAACACTGCCTCCATTGGATCCTAAATAAATTACCCAACACCATGGCCATCTTCCTCATCATTTTTGTTTTAATTTACAAATTTTATCATTTTGGTTTAAACAAGCTGATGGGTTTTTCTTCTGTTATTGATATTGGTGTTTGTAAATTATGAGATTTTTGGCTTTGTTTTGTGGCAGTATGTGTGGTGGGGTGGGGTGGGGTGGGGTGGGGCTATGGAGGTTTGGTTTGAACATGAGGAGGAGGGTTGAGTTTTGGTTTTGTTTTGAATTTGATATTGTGAGTAGTTATTGTGTTTGAGTTGCATTCATATTTTGGTAAAATAATGACATGGCACTAGCTTATTGGAGGACGTAAACACTTGGGTTTACGCTAGATCTTGACTGAATTTAAACTCTATTATTTTCTCCAATACAATTTTAAGAGATAGAATTATTAATTAAACTTTTCTCAAGTGTTATTCTGGATGACTCTATGCCTTCCCCCTGTTGATGCTCATTTTAAAGCTCAATAGCAGGAAGAAGCCCAACAATGTAGGCAGAAAAGAGTTAGTGGATGGCTAGAAGAACCATTAAGCCTGGATGGCAGGAACAATGGTTCACAGGCCCATAAAGTACACAAGTGGGCCTTGAGGAAAGTAGATGGGCCTAAAAGAGCCTGAAATGAGAGATAGGAAACTCATGAGTATTATGTGATGTAGCAAAGTAAGAATGGGCTATAGTAGGCCCGAGATAATAAAGTAAGAAAGTAAGAGGTTGATGGGAAGCTCATAAGCCCCAGGGATGAGGAATGAGGTAATTGGATCAGGGAAGCTCAAAGGAGTTAGTAAAAGCCCATGGGTATGTAGAATTAGAAAATGAGACAATGATGCTCAAGGAGAA
The DNA here is from genome assembly GCA_030445155.1 of Quercus variabilis. NCBI lineage: Eukaryota > Viridiplantae > Streptophyta > Magnoliopsida > Fagales > Fagaceae > Quercus > Quercus variabilis. The sequence continues at coordinate 71,540,262 of CP129448.1, read as the reverse complement.
AGAAATGGGACGAAAAGAGCCCATAAGCAGTGAAATGGGTCAAAAAAAGCTCGAAGTAGCATGAGTGTAAAGTCAATAACCATATTAAGTCATTAGGAGAGGAAAATGCAACAGGCCCAAAAAGGCCCAACAGGCACGGGTCAAATAACACCATGGTAGGAACAGCAAAATGGTATGGCAGAAAATGGCTACAGGATTACGGGAAGAGCAAAGAATGGGCTCAAAAAGGGAAAGCCCATGACCAGGCAAGGCCCAGCCCATGAAATAAAGCAAGCTGTAAGGAATCAGAAGGCAGTTCACACCATAATGGGTTAAGGATGAGCAACAGAATGCACAGATGAGCCTCCAAACCATGGCAAATGCATAAGCAGTGGGCAAGTTTTGGACGCACTCAAGAGTGGAGCACGCGCAGGGCCCAGATATCACCAGCCTGTACCCAGCCAATACATAAAGTGGTGGATCATGGGTCAGAGGTAAGAAAGGGTATGGTCTAGCAGTGGGGAGATGAGAAAGCCTATTCTGGGGTTCCCGCTTGGGTTCTTTTAGGAGAAATGTTCTGCTGGGATGACATACTATCCAAAAGAAGTAAAGATGAGCTGGAACCACTAGGTGCATGCCATGAGGGATAGGAAGAGAGAACACCCACACCATAGTAGATAAGAATGCCATGGTGAACAAACAAACAAAATAACATTCTTTGCCTGGTGATGGGAAGTGGCGCAGCCATCACAGGTAAGTAGTGATGGCTAGGCAGCTGACAAACCAGTGGAGGTTGGTAAGGACACTAAGACCAGACAAAGGTGGTTAAGGGCTAAAATGGTAAAAACCAATCACGGAAAGTAGTATATAAAGGACCCTTGCCATGCGCAGGAGGGTGGATCACTATCACGGCAATAGTAATCACTAGGAGGGAATCACAACATTACTAGATAGGTAAGTACTGAGAAAATAAAAGAGAAGGGAAATAGAATTAGAACTAACAAAAAACAAAGACTATAGAATGGCAGGCATGTACCGATAAGCTAATCCTTTCTCTCCCTCTACAAGCCTACTCTCTATTAGAGAACAAAATGATTCTTTTGGGCACAAGCCATTTAGGGCCGTTTCCCTCCAAATGATTAATTTCCACGGCAGGATCTTCCTGAGAGATTATTCACATTGAGGAAACGGTTCCCTCATTCGCCTTGGTCTTATAATGTACCTTAGCATGGCAAATTGATCTTTTCCTTCTTTTATAACTCATTTCTTCTCCACTTATTTCCGCCATTTCATTTACAAAGTGTTTCCTGTTGTTGTGGTCTTCATTTTTTATTAAGGATCCTTTCTTTATTCTGTCAGCAAATGCGCTTCCTTTTATTATCTTTATTGCATCTGCTTGTCATAACTATCCCATAGCAGCTCCGTCTACCATAGGCAAGTAACCAAAGTTTTGGCAAACGGGACATGGTTTATGCATAAGCCAGATCAAGGTGGGTTACAATTGGACCGATTATCTAGAACACTAGGGCCCAACCCAACATCTCAAAAAGGCCCACCACACCCCCTAAGCCCCTTCCAACAATTAGTTATTAGGTTTTACAAATTGCACCATCTAATTTTGTTTAAAATTCAATTCAATCTTCTAATTTCACTTTCGTTGTAGTATTAGTGATTTTTTTTTTTTTTTTTGCATTAAATTATCAAAAAAAAAAATCTTCTATTATTTGGGAAAAAAAAGTACATAAACCAAAAATCTAGATGTAGTTGGTAGTAGGCTGTGCAGTTATTTGCAGTACGCCAGTACCAGTAGTGGTAGTAGAAGATCAGCCTTCCCCCCTCCTTCAACCCTTTCTCTCCCGAACTTCTTCTAGCTCCAAGTACTTTTCAAAATTACAGATTTTTAAAATTGTTACTACTTTTTATTTTCGATAAATAACCTTTCGAATTTCATGTCTATGGGTTCTTATTTTTGTTACAAATACTATGTGATATTCACTGCTTGGCTCTAGTTTAAACCTTATCATTGCGAAATTAGATTTGCGTAATACTTTAAAAAAGAAAAAAAACAGTATTAGTATCTTACCTCTCCCTGAAAGTTGTGATTTTTTTGGTGAGAGTGGATGCAAGACCGTTCTGAGAATCCTATGGTTTCAGATACAATGTTGTCTGTGTGAAAAAGGCAAGTGAGGAATGAAATTTGGGTACATGTGGACATGGAGAGTGAAGAGGATAATATTATGGTATGGGAAAGAAGAACCTAAATTTGGTTGAGAGGGAATATATGTGAAATATGTGTGGCTGCTTCTCTGCCTATCAATGTGTAATGTCATGCGATGATAAGGCTGTGCCTTGTTTTGTTTCTAATTTCTATGGTCCATGCCTTTGCGGTTTTTTTTTTTTTTTTTTTACTTGTAATATAAAGGTTATTGACGTAACCAGTTTTCCACCATTAGATCAAGGTGATTGATTACAGCCATTGATCAAAGGGAACTAGCAACAGTCCACCCCAACAGTCAAACTCGTGTATTTTTTTTTTTTTTTTTTCCTCTCTCTAATTTATTTATTAAAAAAAAAAAAAAAGACCTTTTTGTTGTTGTTTGAGTCAGCAGTGGAACATGGATGTTTGTTTTGCAGTCTTATGTTATCTCTTCGGTGCCTGCCGCTAAATTGGGATGGGAATTGGATTTGGGGCAAGTGATCCTCTTTCCAATTCGAAGTAATAAATCTGAGAAAAAAAAAACATTATATCACAATACTCAATAATTGCTTGCGAAAATAGAGAACTAGGTAAATGTTTATTCTTTTAGGGTCTATTTAGAATTTGCTTATTTTGTTAAAATTAAAAATTTTTTGCTGAAAATACTGTAGATAAAAATTAAAGTTAATTGAAATAATTCAGTAAAACTCATGAATAATACTAAAAAGTACAATATGATCTATGAATAATAACAAAAATAAGCTAAATAATAAAATAAATTAGTTTTTTTAATTTAGAGCCAAACACGCACTAAAGTAAACATGTGTTAGTTTGGTGTGGTTAAATATTTTTATAGATACCATAGTATTTTAATTTATTGTGTCGGAACCTAACGATTTATCATCGGTACAAACCACCACCAAAAAATAAAAAAGTAAAATAAAATAAAATAAAAATAGAAAAAGAAAAAGAAAGAGGGATTTGTGTGTACAATAAAAGTATGGACGGTGGGTTGGATGTGTTTAGGCCGAAAAAGTTAGTTGGGTTGTTGTGGGCCAATGGTACTCAAATAGATTTGGGCCAAGCCGAGTATTGAAGAATCAACTCCCAACGTTTATGCTGGCTTTGAGTGCCAAGGAACAACGTTGGCAGGGTAACAGCCATACAGTTATGCATAAGTTCATGGTGAGTGAGAGTGCTAAACTACTAGTTCGGAGTAGTTAAGAACAGCTTCCAGAATCTGTACACGTAGGTACATACAGATATATAGTATAGATCCCTCATCTCTGTCTCTATCTATTTGGTATATTTTCATGCATGAATGAATGAAGCTTTTGGTTGTGAACCAGCGCGCTTTCACAGTAATGGCATCACCGCTGAGGCTGAGATCAGTAGCCCGCAAGGCTTGTTTGCGTTGTTATTCTTCTTCTGCTTTGCAATGGGAAGGTGGGATTTCCATGGTTCAAGGAGCTTCCAGAGGAATTGGCCTTGAATTTGTGAGCTTTCTTTACTTCCTCTTTCCTTTTCTTCTTTAATGGAGTTCAACATTTCTCTTTAAAATTTACTTAGAATTTTAACATCTCAAGTAAAATGTTAAATTTTGATGGCATTCTATTAATGTTGCATTCTGCCAATGCTAATCAAAGCAAAGGAGGAAAATTAAAGCTTCTTCCTGATTTAGAGTTAATTTCACTCAACAACTATTATGTGTGTGCATGTTTTGTGATACAGATGTCCAACTCCAATTACCAAAATTAAAGTCAAGGGTTAAGTTCAAGATATAAAAAAGTGGAAATAACCAACTATTAATTTTTTTTTTTTAATTTTTATAATTTGATAGTTACAAATAGGGGAGGGGGAGGGTAGATTTGAAACTGTATGTCTTTATTGGAAACACCAGGAGGTGTCATTTTAGCTACAAGGCTCTTGGCTAATTAGGGGTTTTTTTTGTCAAAATTACCAGTTGTCCTACTGCCAACATGTGGGATTTTTTACTTTTTAAATGGGAGGTAGAGATGGGAAGATTTGATCTTGAAACTACTTACTCTGATAATAATGATAAATTAATAGTTGTCTCAAAAGTTTAAGCTGTTAGGAAATATGATTTTAATCACTAAATCATTGTTTTAAAAACATCGTCTTAGGACTTAGAAGTTAGGACCCCTAATTGCATTGGCATTGCAATTTGCAGCAAACTCAATACCAAGGGCCCTGCAAAGTGTCATTTATCTCACCAAAGAGAAGTATCATCCCCCTTTCCAATCCAGTGCTTAAGAAAAGGCCTAGTTGTATCCTTTAAAGTTTAAACCCCAGAAATTTCTTTCAGCACTAAGAGCATTGAAAAGGTTAAGGAGACAAACCTGAAGCTAATTGCATCTCAAAACATAGGTTTTTAATCCAAGCAACCCATGGATATCCAGATAGAGCGAATAAGGAGAATATTATATTTCTAATTACTAAGGCTTTTTTCCAATCACCATTTTTTCTAAAACCTAAACCATCCTCCTTGTTTTGATAATTATAAATAAATAAATCCAACTAAGCTTAGCCCCAAAAGCTTTTTCTGAAGCTCCCTGCCACAAGAAAGCACAGAAGTTTTAGTCAATAGCCTTTACGACCTTTGGGGGAAGAATGAACTTTTTGAGTAGTGTTGTGTTTAATATTTTGTACTTAGATTTTTATGCATTGGTGTATTGATTTAAATATTTTCGAAAGTAATGATTTTAAGAGGAGGCTTTACTTGTCAAGTAGTGGAAATTTTCACCAGTCAAGATGTGGAAAAAATTTTCTTGTTCACAAATTGCTTTGGTTGTTTTCTGGTTCTGCCAATAAGTCTGCTGCAAAATTGCTGGTCATGATTAGACAAGTGTTAGATGTCTTCTGGAGGCCACCATTAAGGGTGTATAGGTATAACAGTTGCTAAGTGATTCTTTAATTTTTCAGATGAATAAAAAATCTTCCACTGTGTAATTTTTTATGGCTCCTTCATGAGTTTATGGAGTAGTAGTTACTAAAATTTAATTTTCAAGTTGTTTTTACAAAGGGAGATAAGTTGTTTAAGGGTGCCAAAGTTGAATGTCTTCAGTTACTTATTATTATCCTCGTGGCTCTTCCATGATCTTATGAGCTTGTACTTTTAGCATTTCTAATTTCTACTGTGTTGCATCCTCACTCTCTTTTTTGTCAGATACTGCTTCATTTTGAGTGTAAATAGTCTGAAATTAATGGAGCATCAGAACCGTTGTCAATATTCATTAAATTAGATATCTAGGTATTTCAGTTGCATTGTTTCTGCCATAATCTGTAGATGCTTGTGCTCTGGTCCAGTACTTCTATTCCTGAATTAAGTGAATTCCTCTGGTGTGACAAGGTCACAGAAATCTCATTTTGTTTTTAGAGTTTGTTTGCATTAAATTGAGATTGACTCTACTGAACCATTAAGAGATAGGAATTAAATCAATGAAGCATTAATTCAAGTAAATCCTTGTAATAATGTGACTTATTTTCTACCTCATATAGGTTAAGCAGCTGCTGGAGAAGAATGAGAAAGGGCATGTTGTTGCTACTTGCCGTAATCCTGATGCAGCATCAGGGCTTCTACATCTGAAAAATAGATTTGCTGAAAGACTTAGCATTCTACCATTGGATCTGACCATTGAAAGCACCATAGAGGTTATGTGACCACTTACTCAAAGGGAAAACTTTTCATTTTGACCTTTCCAAGATGATTTTTGTACTTTTTCAGTTTGGTACCTTTCAACTATCTAAATCTATTAACCTTGATCAGTAGACCGATGCAATCTATAATTTTTCTTTTCCTACAATCATTATTTTTCAGTGATATTGGTTTTGCACTTTTGAGATTACTTGGAAAATTCTTAGGCCTTCAGTAGAAATGCAAAGTATAGAAAAATTGGAGGTCTATTGATATAGGTGTTGAAAGGTTGTTTAGTTTAGTTTTGTCAAAAAAAAAAAAAAAAAAAAAAAGAAAAGGAAGAAAGAGAGGAGAGAAGGTTGTTGTAAGATTTGCAACTTTTGCTTCTTTTTTTTTTTTTTTTTTTTGGGGTCTTGTCAATGATATAGTACATTAATAGTTCAGATTATAGAATTCCCAGTTATAGACAACAAATTTTAGTATTTTTTATTTACCCTGATATTATGTCACATTTCAGGCATCTGCAAAGTCTATTAGAGAGAGATTTGGTTCTTTGAACCTTCTTATTAATGCATCTGGAATTCTCTCAATACCTGATGTGTTGCAACCAGGTACAGCTTGTTTCATTGTTTGAAGCATGATTTGCAGACTAGTAGTGGCTTTGACACATGCAACAAAATTTCTAGTTGTGAACTGAAACTAAGATATTTTGTTACATTATTTTCATTTTTCTATTAAAGCCCGGCAGTCAATCATATTCTTCTATTTGCAGTACAGAAACAACATTGACCAAAGTAGAGAAATCATCTTTGCTTCTTGCATATGAGATTAATGCTGTTGGTCCGATTATGGTGATCAAGGTATGCTCATTAAAAATTTTCATTTTATTACTGTGTTTGATGTTGAATAAAAAGGTTTTAGTAGACCAATGCCTGCATCCTGTTAGGTGTGTTTGTTTCATTAAGTTGGAACAAAATCTCTAAAGAATATTTTTTGAGTGACATTCAATGAGATGAAAATGTAGTCCATCATTTGCTTATTTCTCCATAATGGGAAAATACAACCCATGAACCCGTACAGGATCAAACTGTTGACCTTGCACTCCACCCACCAAATGTTCCATAGACCATTGAAAGGATGATTCTGTTTCTGTTATATATTCTTAAACAAAAGAGTGGAAGAAGACTTCTTCACATTGTGGGATTGAAAAGACATCTAGATCTAGCATGAAGAGATGCATATAAATCAACTAATCTCATGTTAATTGTCACTATTGCTCTCCACAGATAATATCTGGATGCAGAAGCTGCTTCTTAATTAACTGCATTCCCCAATAAACAGTGTAATTGTTTTTGCAATAAGCCAGTTATTGGAATGTTTCTATTGGAAGTTTTGATTGCAATTGGGCTTGTTTAACTACTATTTTGTTTAAGCTTCTTTGAGACTGTATAGCTTATAGTATAACTAAAAACTGCAGTGTGTGATTTGTACTAGCAGCATATGTGGCCGCTCCTAAAGGTTGGCAGAGGCTCTGGGACCGAAAGGGATGTTGCGGTTGTGGCCAATTTGAGTGCCAGGGTGGGATCCATTGGAGACAATCACCTTGGGGGTTGGTACTCCTACCGATCTTCAAAGACGGCCCTTAATCAGTGTATGAATTCTTCCTTGAAGTCTTAACATGGACTTTCTAGTTCAAACACTGCAAAATTAAATTTGACTTCTAAAAGGAAAAAAAAGAAGAAGAAGAAAGGAGTTGATCCTTGACCACTTTGGTTTAAAGCTGCAATATGAATTAATAGAAGAGATCATTTCTTGAGCACTTCTCTATGAACATTATCTCAAGTAGTTGGTATTTTCAGATCTGAAGCATCCTTTTCAATGGTTCTAGTTGAAACTTGAGATAAGAGACTTATTTTTTTATGTTGTTTTCTATAGCTGTTTAAAAAGTTGCACCAACAGGGCTACTGTCATATGTTTCATCCATATATCCCCATTCTTTTATTCAGATAATTGTTTTGATACAAATGCCCTATTTAAGACATGTCATTGAACATGTTGGGTATTGTTGTATTGGTAAGCTCAATTGCAAACATGTATCAATAACCACATTGTCAAAAGAGACAAAAACAAATAAATAGTGGTTCTGCCTGATGAACTATTATATTCTTTCCAACTGATGCTTGCAGTGACAAAAACTGTGTCAGTGGAGTTTGCACGAAAAAAGGATCCTATTATATGCATTTTGTTGCACCCAGGCACAGTGGACACTGATCTTTCTAGGCCGTTTCAAAGAAACGTTCCAGAAGGCAAACTATTCACCAAAGAGTTCTCAGTTCAGAAGCTCTTAGGCATCATCAACAATGCAAAGAGACATGACAATGGCAAGTTTTTTGCCTGGGATGGCCAGGAAATTCCTTGGTGATTGGTCATATTCATTATAAGCATGCAATATTAAATAATTATATTTGAGTTTGAAATTTTTGGTCATTAATCTCAATCTTTTTTTTATTAATTTATCTTATCTGTTAATAAATTAAGAGAACTAGTGACTATTCAATTTCTCCCCTTGTAACTCCATTGGTTCTCTGTTTTCTACTCTGATGTAATTGCTTTCAGAAAGTAATGACACTTTCTTGTTTTTTTCAAAATGTGTGCAAAAAAAAAAAAATCAGTCTTATGGTTTTTTGGGTAAACCTTACTGACTGATGATACCAATCACATTGGTGGCACAAATGAATCAGCTTATAGACTAGAAACTTTAACTTAATAGAATATTCGTATATCAGAATTTAATTCTATGATTGGATTTTTTTGGTTAAACTTTTCACTCGGTAAGGATTTGGTTATTCAACTTTGATTGTTGTCATTGTCCATGTTATATTGTTCCTAGCTTGGTGGACTCATTTTCCTTGTTAATTGAAAATAAATCTGTTACTATAGCTGTGAAGCACATTTACAGATGATTTTTGGTTTCTGTTGGGCAATTTCTGTCACTACTAAAACATTATTGAGCTAGTAATGATGGCCCTCTCTCTCCCCCATTACATGGACACGTGGTATTCATTTGATTTTTAAGTGTAACGTGTCTTACATCTAAAGAAAAAAAAGGATAAAATTAGAGGATTCGATGAAAAGAGATCTTATCCGGTTGAAATATTCTCTTCATATTACCTATCAAAAACAATATATTCTCTTCATATGGAAAATTTCAATTATTTGAGTTGATCTTAGGCCTAAGTAAAGGGCCAATAACCTTATGGGCTCTTGTTAAGTCACTTATGAAAGGGTCCATTTATTCATATATAACGTGACAGAAAATTGGTTTCTTACCGATAAGAAAAAGGTCTCATTTTGCAACTTGTTCTCAAACAAAGGAAAAAAGATAACCTAAGATGATGACAACCCTTAGGGTATGGTTTTGGAGCACTTTTTTAAACTCAAAAGATGTTCATTTTTCAAGCTCCCACTGAAAATTAGGAAACACAAAATCAACGATTAGGATCCTCTAGAACTTTTATATGTTATAAATAATATAAGGTTTTACAAAAAGAACATCAAAAGAGAAACTGTGGAAGAAGAAAGCTATATTATTTACCCGTTACTCCTTTACAAACGAATACATCTACATATATAGCAAAAGTCGTATGAAAGAAGTCAAACTAAAACAAGATAAGAAATAATCACCTAGTACATGCATACTTGTCTAGCTATCATGAAAATTAGAAATAAAATAAGAAGAAAATAAGGACATTAGGTGTCCTCACAATATATTATATATTAACTTTTATTTTTTGTTGTGTAGCATGAGCTGGTGGTATAAGATATCGTTTTACTATTTGCAAAGATCCTCAATGCTTCTCGCATGCTTATCTTATTCCTCTTATGAACCTATAAAAGGATGTCATTTTTAAGATCAAATCATGTATTATTATCTCTCTCTCTCTCTCTCTCTCTCTATATATATATATATAGAGAGAGAGAGAGAGAGAGATAATAATACATGATTTGATCTTAAAAATGACATTCTTTTTTAAGATCATGGTGCCTAATGAAACAAAATTTCCCTGCTTTGTATTAGAAGCTTGGGCTAATGAACCTGGTGACCATTTTTCAAGTCCAATGTCCCTTTCCACCCACCAAATTTTCCAAAGACCATTGGAAGGATGATTTTGCTTCTGTTATATATATATTCTTAAACAAAAGTGTGGAAGAAGACTTCTTCACGTTGTGGGGTTGAAAGGCATCTAGATCTAGCTTGACAAGATGCACATAAATCAACTTATCTCATGTTAATTGTCACTATTGCCCTTTACAAATAATATCTGGATGCATAAGCTTCCTCTTAGCTAATTGCTTTCCAATAAAGTGTAATTGTTTTTACAATAAGCCAATCATTGGAATGCTTCTATCTGAAGTTTTTATTGCAATTGGGCTTTGTTTAACTACTATGTTGTTTAAGCTTTTTTGAGGTTGTATAGCTTATAGTATGAATAAAAATTGTGGTTGATTTGTACAAGCAGCATCTGTGGCCGCTCCTAAAAGTTGGCAGAGGCACTGGGACTGAAAGGGATGTTGCTGTTGTTGCCAATTTGAGTGCCAGGGTGGGATCCATCGGAGACAATCGCCTTGGGGGTTGGCACTCTTACCGATCTTCAAAGGCTGCACTTAGTCAGTGAATGAATTCTTCCTTGAAGGCTTAGCATGGATTTTCTTGTTCAAATACTGCAACAAAATTTGACATAATTTTTTTTAGTAAAAAAGGGAGGTGATCCTTGAGGTAATGCTCATAGAGACTTGCTCAAGAAATACCGAACATGTGCATATTAAATGAAAATGTACCTATAGAAGGGTCATAATTCTTTGTATATAAATAGTGGTTTCTATTCATTTGGTAACTTCTTCTCTTTCATCTTCCTTAAAAACATAAGAAACCTGTGAATCTTCTCCAAAATTGCTATTTGTAGAACTCAGTAAATGTGATTGTATCTTGTAGAACCCAATAAACCTTACTAATTGAGGGCACAAATGAATCAACTTATAAACTAGTGACTAAACTGAGCAAGATCACTTCAGTTTAGACGAACATTACACAAAATACAACAACAACAAATCCTTAGTCCCAAAATTTAGAGATGGCTATAAATTCTACACTAATTAGATTGGGTCAATCACATGAATTCTTTTCCTCTATTCTATTCTATTTGAAATCATGTTCTCTATTACTTCCTTAATTGACATTTTTTGTTTTTGGTATCAGCCCAATTTGGGTGGAAATAGGAGGAAGGGAGATCACAAATTTTATGGGGCTGACCACTTTATAGTATAAAATGACTAATATATCCTTAACACTCTTAAGAAATTACAAGTGTTCTAATATATGAATTTCTCTACCATTAATAAGAGCACAAAGGTAGTAGTATGTGTTTTTCTTTTCTCTTCCTTTTGCAAACCAAACAAAAGAAATATAGAATACTCACATTTTCTTCTTTTCTTTCTTTCCTATATGCAAACACATCAAGAGAAATATTTTGTTTTCTCTTTCCTTTTTCTTCCCTATTTCCTTTCTCTTCCCTTTCCCTATCTACTACCAAACATAGAGTAAGTGCTGCTTCCACTTCCACCTGGCCCAACGAGTCCCTTATAACCACCCGCACTCGTAATTTCTGTAATTGGGCAAAGATTTCCCCATTAACATTTATTTTGTAGTTAGGTGCTGACCACCGTGGTGTAGGGAATTTAACCGAAATTCCCAACTTGTGAGAAACAAAAAAATTGAGAAAACACACGCCAAATAAAAACAATCACACGAACAAGACAATATTTACGTGGTTCGGTAATTTGCCTACATCCACGAAGTTGCAAGGATTTCACTATTATTAGGGAAAAAATACAAAGTGCGGCTACAGTTTTTCTCTCTCTAAAAAAAAAAAAAGAAGAGAAAACTCTAATCACCAAAAACGGTTTCTATATCCTGTGCACAGGAGTCACAATGGGCTACAAAATGGGCCAAAAATTTTTCCCGGGGGCAACATTATTCGAGTTAGGTCAAGTCGTCAACCAGATTAAACATAACTATGCTCCAAAAAGCACAACACGTGGATTGACTCTAGTCATAGGACTTGTAAGCGATATATTAACCAGAAGACAACAAACAAAGTAAACAATACACCAAAGGCGTAAATGCACTTTTAGTCCCTACATTTTGGGGTCATTTCTATTTTGGTCCATACATTTCTATTTTACCACTTTTAGTCCCTAAACCAATTAACGCTTGTTATTTTAGTCCTTTCTGTTAGTCAACAAACGGAAATAGCTGACGTGGCTAACGAACTTATTAAAATATTATTAAAATACTCATTACTCATGCCACATCAGATTATAAGTTAAAATATTTATTTCTCAATTTTAACAAAAAGAAAAAATATGAGTTAAATTTTTTTAAAAAATAAGAACACTCCAAAACATAAGAACAAGAACAAGAATAGAAGGTGGAGAAGGGGATCTAGTTGAGCATAAAGAAGATGAAAAAGAAAACCATGGTGACTCTACCACCACTTCCTCCTCTTGTTTCTTCTTCTTCTTCAGCTCAGCTTCGGCTTTGGGAAGTTGAGCCTGGCAAACAAGAACCATGCTGTGGCTGTTGATTTTGTGGGTAAAAGTGTTGGTTTTGGAGGTGGATCTGGGTTTGGATCTAGCGAATCTGAGATGGGGTTAGTTGGTTTAGCCCAACTGAACCTAGTTGCTCCGATGATTCGATTTATGCTCCATCGGTTTCAACCTACCCTAACGACGCTGACAACTCATTCAATTGCAACAGCCCGAGGCGGCCGGCGAAGAAGCTTGCACCTGGACAGGTGTCCTTCCTGGTCCTCATCCTCGACTCCCCTGGCTGCAGAATCATCGGAAACGACGGAGCTGTCGCGTCGCACATCTAGCGCGAAACGAGCACCCGGATCCACTGTGACGTGCCGGCTTTGGGATCTGACCATTGTGTCGTGAGCGTGGCGAGATCGAGCGCCGTGGACAGGAGGATCGCATTGTTGCACGACAGGGAGGAGCTCAGGAGGCGATGCTTAGGGTATAGGAAGCGGTAGCACTGAGCGAGGGTGGGGAGGTGTGTCGGGACTGAGGGAGAGAAAGAAAGATAGTTGTTGTAGTTGTAAGAAGGAGAAGATCTGGGTTTATGAATTTGGTTTCTGGATTTATGAATTTTATTTGCTGGAGGTTTTGATTGGAAGATGAGAAAATCTAGGTTTGAGTTGTGATTTTGTATATTTGGGTTTTTTGGTTTGAGAAAATCTGAGAAGATATGCTGCTAGGTTTGTGTTTGTGTACTTGCTGGAGATCGATTTGTGTTTGTGTTTGTGTTTGGTTGACAAGAAAGGGCAAGAAAATCTGGACATGTGTTCTTATGTTTAAAATCTCGGTTTGTGTTCTTTGGTGTTCTTGGTGAAGATGAACATAGATCTTGATATATTTTTGGATTATAATTATGTTTTTTCTCAATTTTTAATCTGTTAAAAATTAAGAAGGTTAGATTTTTTATTATTATTTTATTTGATAAGTGCTACAGTAAATTTTTAATAATATTTTAATCAATCCGTTAGCCACGTCAGCTATTTCCGTCTGTTGGCTAACGAAAAGGACTAAAATAACAAGCGTTAATTAGTTTAGGGACTAAAAGTGGTAAAATAGAAATGTAGGGACTAAAATAGAAATGACCCCAAAATGTAGGGACTAAAAGTGCATTTACGCCTACACCAAAAAAAAAAAAAAAAAAAAAAACTAAAATTAAATAGTTTTAAAGTCAAATCAAAGAGTGAACTGAAGAGTGTAAATTCAGTAGACAAAAAGACTCACAGAGAGTGAATGCAAGAAAAAGTGACTAGTGCAACGCTACTTAAACAAAAGTGTAGGGTCAATTTTTGTAGCTCAAGCCCAAAAAGGTATGGATTATGAGCCCAATGAACCCAAGACAATAAATTTGTAGAGAGTGGGTGAAAGAGCTAGGCTAATAATGAATTAAACAGTATTGGACTGCAGTGCTTGTGGATAAATTTGTATTCAAACGTGCTCGGACAAATGCAAACATAAACGTCCGAAGAGGAATTTGTATTGAATGAACTTGGGTTACAATTCTTAGAGCTACAGTAATGGAGTTTTCTCCTTTCTAACTTTCTTTTTTCGATCCCCTTCTATCAAAGGCATCCCCCTCTTACATAGTACCCTCCTCCTTCATCTTCACCGTCCACTTGTTCATCATTTAGACACCCACTTGAGTGCATGTCCCATCATGTACCCTTTTTAGCCTTGTGGGAGTGGCGGTAGCTGAGAGTGCACTGTTCAGGAGTCTTCTCCACATTAATGCGGCCAGGAAAGTAGGTGCAATGCATTTAATGTGATGGTTGAAGTCTGTCTCCTAGATATTTTTCCGTTCTTGCTATCCTCATGCGTGCCTGAGGTTCATTTCCATCATTACACTTGTCAGGGGGATCATTTGAGCTTCCTAGACACCTGTCAGACCAAGCTTCTTCGAATTCGAGGAAATTGGACTCCTCGGACAATTGAATTTCTCCTCGGATTATGACCATGCTCCTTTTACATGGGCTTCTGTTCGAGTGTTTTCATCTCTTCGGACCAACAATGGTCTTCAAATAGGGCCTCGGGCCCAATACGTTAGGTTGGGCTTTTCACCCCCCACAATAGCCCCTCAAAATTTTAGTTTTTCCCTCGCATTCGAAGAGAAAAAGTAGGATTTTGACTTGTCACGGAGTAAAAGCTTGAGAACAGACAAAAATTCGAACTGGCACGTGTGTAGGCATAGAAGTAGGTGCTTCATTAATGCCGCTGTCGTTTCAGTCTCCCTGAGGCACTATCATTTACTCCAGGTGACGTTCTGTCTTTGGCATCCAACGGTGGGCTGTAGATCCAACAGACATAATTTTTTCTTCAGAATTTGGGCAGGATGGCCCCTGACCCTTCGTTTGACCTCGTATAAAATCTCAGAGGAAGTCATTCCTTCCTTACTTTGCAACTCCCAGACCCTTCAACAAAAACAAGCACACAACTGCTCCGAGCTCTTTTAGTCGCCGATTTCAATCTTTCCCAAAGTCATCAAGAATCCTTCTGCGCGTTCGAAGATCGATTTCCAGTTCAGCTCTTGTAAGTTTTCCTCTTCTCGAGCCTTCAGTCCTCTCTTCAGACAACTTTCTCGCCCTTTGAACAGTTACTCCCTGGTTGCTACACTCAGTGCTTCCATTTTTCCGTTTAAGCATAATGGGTAAACTCCAGTATCGGGTGGACAGCCCTGCCCAATTGGAGAATTTTAGGGCCACATATCGCATACCTCCAAACGTGGGGGTAAGGTATTGCCCTCCGGAGAAAATACTGACTGATCGAAAAACGGGAGAAGTCATGATCCCCATCATTGCCTTCCTAGAAGGGGGGATGACAATCCCCATGGGCCCCATCACCACTAGCTATCTTCGAAACCATAGGCTTACTCCCTAGCAGTGCGCGCCTAACATGTTTAGGATCTTAGGAGCAATTGAGGATCTTAACCATCACCTAGGATTGGGACTCACCTGGCTCGACGTGGTACATATGTATGAGTGCCACAGCCAGCAAGGGGCGGGATATTATTTAAAATCTCGGTCCGACATTGTTAGGCTCATTTCCTGCCTCCCCAAATCCAAAAAAGGGATGAAAGACGACTATGTGATCGTCTCGGGCGCATGGTATGACGGCCCTCATTGCCCAACCAAGCATGGAAAGCCAGGTGGGACATGTTAGGTTTAGGCACACTAACCATAGGCCTAGGATCCTCGTCTTTTAATGACTTTTAATTCTTCTTGTGTTGCTATTTTCGAGTTTCTAACAAAGTTCTACTGTGATTTGTAACAGATAAAGACCGCGTTTCTCCTCGGCTCAGCCTTACAAACACCGCCACCCTTAATTTTTTATTAAAATTAGAGATTTTCGTGAGCGAGGACGGGCAGCTCCGATCGGCTCCCCTTATTCTAGGGTACACAGCAAAGCCAAAGAATTTCCAACCAGTCGGCAACGCGATAACCCAGGGAGATCATCGCCTTAAGCGCATTGACGTTGCTTGGAAGGGTTTTTTGGCACCATACGAGCTTGCGCCCGTACCCCATCCAAACCCTCAGGCTATACCCCCTCTTGTCCAGCCGCTCCAGCAAGTTCCCCTCGAACAGGTGGTTGAGGGTGAGAGGGTCGGCTCTTCCTCCTCCTCGCTAGAGGAGCAAATAGACAAATTCCAGTTCGAGGGAGACGCTTCAGGAGTAAATCGAGTGATAGAGGTCTCAGACGCCGAGGAAGAGACTGACAGACAGTTAGGCATTCACCACATTTTGCTAGCTGCTCATTCTGAAGACTCCTCGGACGACGACATGGATTTAAGGAGTTTAATGAAGGGTAGAGGCAAAAAGGCCGAGCAGAAAGGTACTGGGACTTCCCAACCAGTGGTGATTCTGCCTTCAGTGCCATCCCAGGTTCCTGACCCCGGCTTAAAGCCCATTCCTGACCTGAGGAAGAAGAGGCCCCTCCTTGATGCTGAGGAAAGGCAAGTGCTGCCAACCAAAGGGACCAAGCAGCAGAAGGTAGTGAAAGACCAACGAACCCAAAGGGCCTCGTCCACTGAAAGCCGAGATGAGGTCGTTATGGTAGATGTCCGCCGAGGAGGAGGACCACGAATCTGGTTTCTAAGGTTGGAGTTGAATGGCGCTTTAATCTCCTGGGACACCTTCCTTAGGAATTATGATGGAGGAAGGGCAGGTTATGTTGCTGAGGCTTTGCAGCAGCCACTCCTCCTTCCCCACGACATGGACTCCTACAGGCGTTTCAACCAACATGAGCTCTTTCAATCCCTTAAGAGGGATATGGCCCTGGTAAGCGAGCTCAGTCCGATTAGTTGAATCACTGACACTTGCTTTTTCCCTTTTCCTGTGCTTTATATTCGGAATTTCCATTATGTAGGTCACCCAGCAGATCTATGTGGCCGAGGAGTGGAATAAGAAGAACCATCTTGTGGCCCAGCAGCGGTCTGCTCTCAAAACGAGGTGGAGAAATCTCTGGGCCAGTTGAAGGAGGAGTATGCCCATCTGTCTGAGGACTTTAAAGAGATGACCAATCAGAAGAAAAGCCTCGATGCGGGTATCAAAAGTGTTGAAAAACAGGCTGAAGAGTAACGCAAGCAACTGAATATGGCCGAGATCAACTTGGCAACCGAGAGGGAGTTGGTGAAAGGGCTTACAGTTGAGCTTAAGAAAGCCAAGGAGAGCGCCCGATTAGCTGAGCAGAATGCAAAACTGGCCAAGGAGGCAATCGAGGCTGAGAGAAAAGCGGCATACCAGCTGGGGGTGGATGAGACCAGGTCCTAGCTTATAGAGCAATTTGCCTCGGTTAGTCGAGATTATTGTGGCATAACTTGGAGTAAGGCGCTGGACGCTACTGGAGTCCCTGCTGACTCAGAGCTGAGGCTGCCCGGGAGCATATACTACGATCCAGAGATCTGAGAGCTCCCAGTGGATGATCCTCCTACACAGCTCCCAAAGGCCTCGACCAACCCCTGGCCAGTTAAGTCCCTCTTACCAACCTTGAGGCCTCCAAGGAGTCTGACCAGCCAGGTGACAAGGGCAAACAAACTGAGCCACCCAAGGATAAGGGCGAAGGGCTGGAAAAGGGGAAGACCTCTGAGCCCAAGGACCAAGCCCCAGTGACTGCTGCTACTCGGACAGGATAGGCTGCCGACCCTGTGGCCCCTCAACCGAAGACTTAAATTTAGGGGCTTTTGTTTTGCACTTGTACTTATTTTTGTTTTTATGTAAGGAATTGTAAACCCCTTTCTTTTTATTAATGAAATGGTCTCCCTTTTGTTTCTAGTGTTTTCGATACAGGTTTTACAACTTATTACTACTACATGTAACTGTACATTGCAATTATAACATAACAATGCGAATAAACTTGATTAGTATATCATACTGATGGTATGAGTAATTGAAATTGATACTGAAAAGAACAGTCCGTATAAGAGTTATTAATAAGTAATGATTGCAGCGAGTAATTACATAAGTTTCACATGTCTTTCCAAATATATAAAGTGTTACTACCCCTCGGCTTTGAATTAAACATAACTAACGAAGACAGTCATAAGTTAGAATCAATTTAAACACAATCAAGAATTTTAGTGCTAAGCCCCAGTGACAATAGTTGTGTGGGGCCATTGACTAACCTGTGCCATTTGGTTCAAGGACCATGGGGAACGAACGTATTCGAGTGTTAACTAACCCAAATCATCTGGTCCGAGGACTACAGACATGACTGGATTTAAGTTTAAACACTTAGAGAACTGCTACGGAGTGTTAACTAACCCAAATCATCTGATCCGAGGACTACAGGCATGATTGGATTTAAGTTTAAACACTTAGAGAACTACTACGAAGTGTTAACTAACCTTAATCATCTGGTCCGAGGACTACAGGCATGATTGGATTTAAGTTTAAACACTTAAGAGAACTGTGAACATGTTAACTAACCCTAATCATCTGGTCTGAATAATACAGGCATGATTGGATTTAAGTTTAAATACTAGAGAACTGTAACGAAGTGTTAACTAACCCTAATCATCTGGTCCGAGGACTACAGGCATGATTGGATTTAAGTTTAAACACTAGAGAACTGTAACGGAGTGTTAACTAACCCTAATCATCTGGTCCGAGGACTATATGCATGATTGGATTTAAGTTTAAACACTTGAGAGAAAGGTGAATGAGTGCTAACTAACCCGAATCATCTGGTTCGAGAACTACAGGCATGACTAGATTTAAGTTTAAACACTTGAGAGAACACTTTACGTAGCGAATTGGCATATCGACTGAAGAAAAGATTCGATTAATAGAAGTACTTCTTGAGGTTATTTACATTCTAAGTACATGGTATTACATGACCATCCAGGTCTTCTAAGAAATATGCCCCAATGCCAGCTCCTGAAGTGATACGATATGGCCCTTCCCAATTGGGTCCTAATTTTCCCCAAGCTGGGTTCTTCGCAATGCCCACAACTTTCCTCAGCACCAGATCACTAGGCTCTAGAGGCCTTAGCTTCACGTTAGCATCATAGCCCTGTCTGAGCTTTTTTTGGTAGTGTGCCAGCCGAACCATTGCACTCTCCCTCCTTTCTTCAATCAGGTCCAAACTCTTTTCTAGTTGCTCGTTGTTGCTGGTCGAACTAAACGAGCGAGTTCTTAATGTTGGGAACCCGGTTTCCAAAGGAATAACAGCTTCAGCCCCATAGGTCATTGAGAAGGGGGTCTCTCAAGTAGACCTGCGAGGCGTAGTTCTGTAAGCCCAAAGTACATATGGCAACTCCTCTACCCATTTGCCCTTTGCATCATCTAGCCTCTTCTTCAAGTCATTCAGTATGACCTTGTTGACAGCTTCTGCTTGTCCATTACCCTGGGGATAAGCGGGAGTGGAGTATCTATTTATAATTCCCAGCTCCCTGCAATAATTACTGAAGGCCTTGCTATCGAACTGTAGGCCATTGTCCGAGATGAAAGTGTGAGGAACTCCGAATTGAGTGACAATATTCTTCCACACAAACTTTTGCACATCAATGTCTCTGATATTGGCTAGCGGCTCGGCCTCGACCCACTTGGTGAAATAGTTTGTGTCGACTAGAAGGTATTTCTTGTTTCCTGCAGTTTTAAGGAAGGGTCCCACGATATCCAAGCCCCATTGGGCAAAAGGCCATGGGCTAGATAGCGGATTAAGAGTTCCCCCTGGTTGGTGAATGTTTGGAGCGAAGCGCTAACATTGATCACACTTTTTGACATACTCGTGGGCTTCTTTTTGCATGTTAGGCCATCAATAACCTTGGGTGAGGGCTCGGTGAGCCAAGGATTTGCCTCCAGTGTGGCTCCCACAAATTCCTTCGTGCAGCTCTTCCAGTAATAGCTCAGACGCTTCAGGATGTATGCACAACAAGTATGGTCCTGAATAGGAGCGTCTGTATAATTTCTGGTCCTCGGATAACCAGAACTTAGTCGCCTTCCTCCGAACTTTGTCAGCTTCCCCCTTCTCTTCTGGCAATATATCTTCTTTGAGGAATTTAATTATAGGGTCCATCCAGTAGGGCCCGGCCCTGACTTAGTGAACCTGGATTGCCTCCCCTTTCGCCTTTGTAGGCATGTGCAAGTCCTCAACAAGGATGATTCTCGGCAGGCTTTGCGCCGAGGAGGTAGCAAGTGTGGCCAAGGAGTCAGCATGTGAGTTACCACTTCTGGGGATGTGTAGCAAACTGAAAGAGTCGAACTCCGATTGCAGACATTTAACTCGGCTCAAGTACCCCTGCATTCTTTCATCCTTTGCCTCAAACTCGCCTTGTACTTGACCTACGACTAACCTTGAGTTCAAGAACAACTCCACAGACTTTCCTCCCATTCTTCGGACCATAGCCATTCCCATCAGTAGGGCCTCATACTCCACCTCATTATTCGTTGCCGAGAAAGTCTAGCCTTAACGACTTCTCGATAATGATCCTTTCGGGGGATATCAACACTAGCCCAACTCCAGAACCTCTTTGTTTGCCGCGCCATCAACGTACACTTCCCAATGGGAGGGACTCTGTTGGGAGATCATGCCAACTGATTTTTCATCCATGTTTGACGTGGGCTTTACTTCTTCTAGTTGGGGCTCCGTGAACTCAGCCACCAAATTCGCGAGGACTTGACCATTGACCGATGTGCGGGGCATATATCTTATGTCGAAAGCCTTTAAGATCGTTCCCCATTTGGCAATCCTCCCAGTATAATCAGCGCTTCGGAGTATAGCCTTGAGTGGGAGTTAAGTGAGGACAACGACCGTGTGGGCCTGGAAGTAGTGAGGTAGCTTCCGTGTACCGAGCACTACTGCTAGGATAGCCTTCTCCAGAGGCAAGTAACGGATCTCGACCTCATGCAGCGACTTGCTTACGTAATAAACTGGTCTTTGCATAACATAGTCTGATCGTATCAACACCAGGCTCACCGCACAGAGAGCTACAACAATGTAGGCGAACAGTACCTCATCTGGCTCAAAACTGGACATGATTGGTGGCTGAGCTAGATAATCCTTGAGTTGCTGAAAGGCCAAAGCACATTCTTCAGTCCATTCGAATCCCTTCCACTTGTTGAGCAGAGAGAAGAAGGGCCAACACCTGTCTGCTGATCTAGAGATGAATCGATTCAGGGCAGCAGTCATTCCGGTTAGTTTCTAAACCTCCTTGGGATTCCGAGGAGCTCGTAGATTGTTGATGGCCTTTATCTGGTCGGGGTTAACCTCAATCCCTCTGTGAGTCACCATGTATCCCAAAAACTTGTCGGACCCCACCCCAAATGAGCACTTAGAAGCATTTAGTCGCAGTTTGTACTTTCTTAGAACCTCAAAGGTACTTTCAAAGTCCTTCACATGCTCGGCGACAACCTTGCTCTATACCACCATGTCATCTATGTAGACCTCGATATTTTTGCCCAGCTGTGGCTCAAACATCCTCGTCATCATCCTCTAGTAGGTAAACCCCGCGTTCTTCAAGCCAAATGGAATTACTTTGTAGTGGTAATTACCAATAGGGGTGACAAAAGCGGTTTTCTCCTGATCATCCGGGGCTAATGGTATCTGGTGGTAGCCTTGGAATGCGTCTAGGAAGCTCATCCGAGGATGGCCGACAGTGGCATCCACTAGCTGGTCAATTTTCAGCATGGGGAACGGATCTTTGAGGCAAGCCTTATTCAAATCAGTGAAGTCCACACACACTCGCCATTTCCCACTCTTCTTCTTTACCACCACGGTATTTGCCAGCCATTCAGGATAAAAAATTTCCTTAATAGCTCCAGCTTGTTTGAGCTTCGCTACCTCTTCTCTTACGGCATCAGCATGTTCCTTGGACGGGCGCCAAGGAGGCTGCTTCTTAGGGGTGATTAGTGGATTTACCTTCAAGTGGTGACATATGAACTCTGGGTCTATCCTTAGGGCTTCGTAAGCACTCCAGGCAAATACATCAAGATTTTGCTTGAGGAACTCTATTAGCTCATCCCTCTCTTGAAGAGGTAGCTGAGATCCGACTTGGAAGAACCTATCAGGATCATCTCCAATAACCACCTTTATTAAATCTTCACATCGAGTGCCTTCGTCTGAATCTTCGACGGGCAATTCCCGAGATTGTAGCTGCTATAAACCCCTTTCGGCTCTGGACGAGAACTCGACTTGGGGCTCATGTTGAATGGCAGCCACTAGGCACTGTCGGGCCACGGACTGGTCTCCTCGGATCTCATGAATCTGCCCTTCAGATGGGTATTTGACCTTCTAGTGCAAAGTAGAAGGAACAGCCCCAAGTGCATGAATCCAAGGTCTGGCTATAAGTGCCGTGTAGGGTGAATATACGTCCATAACTATAAAGTCCACCTCTACCACTTTGGAGCCGGCCTGCACAGATAAATGTATCCGGCCTTTCGGGGTGACAGCCCTTCCTTCAAAGCTTATGAGGGGGGAATTGTATGGTGTCAGGTCTTGGGGTTTTAGGCCTAGCCCCTTGTAGAGGTCTGGGTACATTATCTCCACAGCACTACCCTGGTCTACCATCACCCTCTTCACATCGTACCCTTCTATTCTGAGGGTGATGACTAGTGCATCATCATGGGGTTGGATGGTGCCGATCATGTCTTCGTCCGAGAACCCTATCACCAGCGGGGTACCGGACTTGACTTTCTTCGGACCTCAGCTTGACTCCCCTGCTGATGGTCGGCCTACCGACATAACTTTCAATGGCCAGGATCCTATTCTCCCTGACGCGGTGAAGACGACGTTAATAGTCCCTAGTGGCGGCTTTGGGGGGTCGTTTCTTCGTGGCCCTGAGCCCATCTGCCCTCCTCGGCCGCTGGAGGGGTGTAAGAGGTGTTTTAGTCTACCATCATGAACCAGTTGGTCCAAGTGATCCCACAAGCTCCTACAATCCTCCGTGGTATGCCCATGGTCTTGATGGTACTGGCAGTAGAGATTATGGTTGCGCCTCTCGGGGTTTCCTACCATCTTGTTCGGCCACCTGAAGAATGATTCGTTCTTGATTTTTTTCAAGACTTGGTGCACTGGCTCTTTGAACACGGTGTTGACCGCTTGAGGATTTGTCGATCCTAATTGCCCAGCAAAATCTCTCCGCGGCTTACTGTGGTTGTAACGGTCTGACCTGAAATCCCTCCTTTCTTGGGGGATAACCTTGTCCTTTCCCTTGCCTTGCTGCTGATCTTCTTCAACTCTCTTATACTTTTCTATGCGGTCCATAAGTTGACGCATGTTTGTGACCGGTTTGCCAGATAAAGACGTCCTCAAACCGTGGTCAGTAGGGAGGCCAAGCTTGAATGTGCTGAGGGCCATTGCATCAGAGTTGCCCTCCACATCGTTGAACATCTCCCAGTATCTATCTGAATATGCCTTCAAGGACTCGCCTTCTTGCATGGTCAAGGATAGCAGTGAAGAGAAGGGTTTGGCCACTCTTCGGCAAGTGACAAAACGGGAGCCGAATGCCTGAGTGAGCTCTTTGAAGGAGTTGATGGAGTCTGCCTTCAGACCGTCAAACCACCTCATGGCAACTGGCCCAAGACTGGAAGGGAAAACCTTACACATCAGAGCTTCATCTCTGGAGTAGATAACCATCATTTGGTTAAAATGACTCACGTGCTCCACGGGGTCTGTTTTTCCATTGTAGATGGTGAACGTTGGTTGGTTAAAGTGCCGAGGAAGTCTCGCCTCCTCAATCCTGCGCGTAAAGGGTGACCTAGAAATCTGATTCAGAGCCCTGCTCATGGCATCGTTTCCCATGTCCCCACGTGATGGGCTTCTGCGTTGCCTCTTACGATGGGACTCCTCTTCATAGGTGTAGGACTCGCTGGCTGGTGTCCTAGATTTATGTTGATATGTGACATCCCGCTCGTCATCAAGGTCCTCATCAGAATACGAGGAAGCCCGTTTCTTCTTTGCATGGCACAACTCCCTTTTTAGTTTTTCTACTTCCAGTTGCAAGTCCCGGTTCTTCTCTGCATGGGACATGTGACTTTCACCCTGTGACTGGCTTTGGCTAACGTGCACAGTGTGTACACTACCCTCAGATTTTGTCTCCTCTCTAAGTTAACAAAAGGTCCACGTGTTGGGATGCCCTGGATTCTGCTTGTTGTTCACCTTGTCCTGCCATCATCAACTGTTGTTTTCACCCTTGCACAAGCTTTCCCCACAGACGGCGCTAATTGTAGGGTTAATTTTTGTAGCCCAAGCCCAAAAAGGTATGGATTATGAGCCCAATGAACCCAAGACAATAAATTTGTAGAGAGTGGGTGAAAGAGCTAAGCTAGTAATGAATTAAACAGTACTGGACTGCAGTGCTTGTGGATAAATTTGTATTCAAACGTGCTCAGACAGATGCAAACGTAAACGTCCGAAGAGGAATTTGTATTGAATGAACTTGGGTTACAATTCTTAGAGCTACAGTAATGGAGTTTTCTCATTTCTAACTTTCTTTTTTCGATCCCCTTTTAACAGAGGCATCCCCTTCTTATATAGTACCCTTCTCCTTCATCTTCACCGTCCACTTGTTCATCATCTAGACGCCCACTTGAGTGCATGTCCCATCATGTACCCTTTTTAGCCTTGTGGGAGTGGCGGTAGCTGAGAGTGCACTGTTCAGGAGTCTTCTCCACATTAATGCGGCTAGGAAAGTAGGTGCAGTGCATTTAATGTGGTGGTTGAAGTCTGTCTCCTAGATATTTTTCCGTTCCTGCTATCCTCATGCGTGCCTGAGGTTCATTTCCATCATTACACTTGTCAGGGGGATCATTTGAGCTTCCCAGACACCTGTCAGACCAAGCTTCTTCGGATCCGAGGATATTGGACTCCTCGGACAATTGAATTTCTCCTTGGATTATGACCATGCTCCTCTTCAGACATGCTCCTTTTACATGGGCTTCTGTTCGAGTGTTTTCATCTCTTCGGACCAACAGTGGTCTTCAAATAGGGCCTTGGGCCCAATACGTTAGGTTGAGCTTTTCACCCCCCATAAATAGAATCACATTTTTAGCACAAAAAAACAATAGAATCGCCTAATACAATAGTCTTAGCCTACGTAAAGAAAACATATTTAACACATAACTCAATGAATTAATTCTAACAAAATGGTCCCAATTTTTTTTTTTTTTTTTTTTGAGAAAGGTAATATTAATTCATATATAAAACCAGTACCAAATATCTTGACTCAAGCTTAAAAATTCACAAAAAGATATGAAAATTTATCATATTTTTCAAGAAAAGAGTTTTGTTTTACCTGGGGCTAAGAGATTTACATTAAAGAAAATATGAAATTTAATTTGCCATTTTAATTTTGTCCAATGTCGATTTACATGCAAATATTTCATTTTGAGTATCAAAATTTTCAAAAATTGCATTTTAAGGAATTACATTGAATAAATTAGTTTCTTCCAATCGGTTATTGGATGAATCAATTTGATGTTTTAGGAATCCAAAATCTCAAAAGTAGCTCACTTTGACCGAGTTGCTCAATAGTCAAATTAGCCCAAAACACAAGGCAGAAACAAATTTGGTATTGACAGCTATTACCTTCCCTACACTTATTCGATATATACTCGGATTTATTTTTTAGTTATAAACACAATTTCATCTAATTTAAGTCTAGAGGAATTAAACTTAGGAAAAACTCTTTTTCAAAACACAAGTGACTGATCGCACCTTTAAAAAATCTCAATGGTTGGTGGCAAGTGGCAACTCCAAATACTATATACACAAATAGCACCACACGAGCATCACGAGCGCCAATAATGCAAGCAACACATACATCCACCCACCATTAGGGAGAAGGATCTCTCTCACACACTCACTCGCTTGTTGCCATTGTTGGTTCACTGGGTCTTGGTGTTCACAGTGGCAAATATCTAGCAATTTTTCACCTTATTTTCATGGAGAAAATCGGAAAGAGTTTCACATTAGGGTTATTGTGCCACGTTGGGAAAGGCTCACATCAATGCCTATGACGTGCACCAACAGTGTTCTACATACAATGCACGGAAGTGCCATTGATTCCCACATGGTGCATGTCATATGCACAATGACACCACGATATTTGGCTAATATCGATAGGGACAATCACACTAGTGGGTAAATGCCCAAAATACATATTTTAGGTCACATTGTGTACGTAGCTTTTTCCTTAGGCATACGCACGTGCCACATTGCCAAGATACAAGGCATGGATGGAAATTCTCAACAAACTTAATTTGACACTACTTGGATCCTCTCTCATAAAATGGATTGAAAAATTGGGTCAAGGTTGTCATATCATTTTTTTGACAAATATTGGTACATATCCAGACTTCTTCGAGTATTTGATTATTTTTTCGAGTATATGCAGTCACCCTGTCCCACACATACCAGGTTATTATAAGGAAGAATCCTATGGAGGTGACTCAAGATACTGACAAGAGGTTTCGAACTCAGAATCTCAAGAATATTATGAAACCTTAGGAACCACTAAGCCAACCCTTTGGGGTTAAGGTCACCACGTTATTGAATGAACTACCTTATGAAATGTTGTGTAAGAAACTCAATGTGCTTCATATGAATAGCTACAAAGTTATCATGTTAAGCCTTGAGTCTAAAATACACAATGAAATACTAAAGTAAATTACCAATAAATAGACAAGATAATAGTACATTAAAATGGTCTTAAACAAGTTAATATGAAATTGAAAGCAAATTATTACCTAAAACAATTTTATCAATCACGCTGATGTCGAAGATAATAGTGGTAGGGCGTCGAATGTTACAATTGCACTAGTTTCTAAAATTGATTGAGTTGGAGTAGAAACATCATCACAAGGATTTGTTTCTTCCATTCTAACAATATCAAACCTTTTCAAAATTTTCTTGACCATTAAAAGTTTTTCGAAATCCCTCTAACTCTTTTGTGACCTCCCTCATTGTAGGACGTCTCTTCCCATTCAATTCTAGGCATCTTTTTGCAAGCTCAGCAACGACCATGATCTCTTGTATATCACCTTCCTTCTTCACTCTAGCATCAAGAATATCAAATAGAAAGCCCTCTTCTATTGAAAGGGTGAAATATGTTGCAAGACTCCTACTTTCTTGTATTCTCACTAAAGAGATTGGTTTTTCTCCAGTTAAGAGTTCAGTAAGGACTACACCAAAACTATAAACATCACTCTTTTCTGTAAATTGGCTTGTTTGGAAATATTCTGGGTCTAAATACCCAAAAGTGCCATATACTAGCCATTGTTATTTGAGTTTGGTCAATGTTCACTGACCTTGAAGTCCCAAAATCTGCTACTTTTGCTTTGTACTTATCATCAAGGAGTATGTTTGTAGATTTTATATCTCGATGGTAAATAGGTAGTGAAGTTGCTAAGTGTAGATAAGAAAGAGCTCCTGCAACTTCTTTGGCGATCCTCAAGCGCATATCCCAAGTCAGTGGAAACTCTTCACTTTCTTCATGGAGATATTGAGAAAGTGTTCCCTTTGGGATGAACTCATAGACTAGCAAAGGAATTTCTGTCTCTAAACAAAATCCAACTAACTTAACCACATTTCTATGGTTGATTTGGGAAAGAATGATAATTTCATTAATGAATTGTTCAAGATTACCCTCATCCACAATGTTGCACTTTTTAATTGCAATGATACTTCCATCAGTTAACATTCCTTTATAGACCATACCTTGCCCACCTTTTCCAAGTATTCTACTTTCGTTAAATTGATCAGTTGCCTTTTCCAACTCTTTGGAAGTGAATAATTTTGTATGTTGAATATTATGTTCACTTGAAGATCTTGAAGATAATTGTTGTTGTAGCAATAAACCACCATTCCTTTTGAAGAATCGTTTTTTTAACTTGATTTCATTTCTTTTCTTTTTCATTTTGTATAGCCGCCACATGATAATGAGTAGAGCTAGCCCTCCAATATTGCTTGTAATAATTCCTGCTCAAGTTATGAAAATAAAAACAAAATATTTTAGTGATTTAAAGTTATGCAATTCAAAAATCTTAATAAATGTTAAATAGATTTTGTACCCAAAAAAAATCCTATATCTTTTAAAATTTGCTACTACAATATTTCCAAATTACTAATTTTTTAAAAATATCCAAAAACACCTAGTTTCTTTATAAAAGAAACGATATATGTTGTACACTTCAGAACTTGTATTTCATGAAACTAGTAGCAAACACATGCGATGGTCTCCTGTGTTTCGCCTCCCCATGTAAGGACTTTAAGATTGTGATTAAGAACACAGAGATAAGGTACAAGACTGAACAACAAATCAAGCAGACAAGGCTTCAAGTTTGGGTTTACTCTTAACTTAGTAAAAATTTCCCTAGTTATTATGCGAATATATTTAACATGGGTACCCCAAACTTACGTGTGCTTAAACACCAAATAAGGGCCTGCTTCTTTTTTTCTTTTTCTCTTTTGGTATAGGAAAAATAAAATGAAAGAAACCAAACCATGAAAGATTACAGTCACATTCCTAGGAAAAAAACCAGGGTGTGGGATACAAACTTGCAATTATTTAGTATCAACAAAGAAAATACTATTCCCTCAAAAAAAAAAAAAAAATACTAAAACTGCTATATATATGCTTCTCATTTAACTGGAAACTTAGAAACTAATTCAACAAGTAACATGGTTAATGCCACATTAATATTAATAAATAAATAACCAAATTATTATCAAATTTACTTTAAAATGTCAATGAATGTGATTAGTGTCATATCAACAACATAATAAATGAATCTCTAAATTATTTTTTTTCTTTTTTATAAAACTAAAATTTGAGAAAATTTTTATAAAAAAATTGATAAGGCTTACCTCGTAAAATTTTATAGTCAACGTGGCATCATTTTAAATAAATTCTCTTGACCAATCAATAAATATTAAAATAAATAATAGAAAAGCCCCAAAATTTTAGCTTTGGGTCCTAAACAGTAAATAACTAAAGCCAAAAATTCTAAAAACACAAGTTTTTTGAATTAAAAAAAATCCAAATTTTCACAATCGTATTTTGAAGTTTCAAGTTAAAAACAACACAGGCACAATATCTCATAGGACACGGTCACACTTGATCTTACAATGCGTATGGCATAGTCACTAAACTTTTGTATCTTTTTTCTTTTTTTATTTCTATGAAGAATGAAGTATACTACCACATTACCGTACATAAATTTTATGCATAATTTTTCTATTTGTGTATCAATGGTCATCACTAAAACAACATCTAATACCAAGGTCAGCTTTTTTTTTTTTTTGGTTTCTCAAAAAAAAAAAAAAAAAAAGAAGACCTCTTTTAATAAGCCTTGTAGATAATTTCCTGAGTTTTCCTAACTGTAAGAAAGCGTAATAATTTTAGTCATATATATTCTCATTGGTTTTTTTTTTTTTTTTTTTTTTTTTTTTTTTTTTTTTTTTTTAAGAAATAAACACACACACAAGGGAGAGGGAAATGAGTTCTAATTTCTAACACAAAGGCACACCATAATTCTAATCAAAAGCCATGGTAACTTTTAAGGGAGGGTGAAACAAATTATACTACACATAACATGCTCTCTTAAGCAATGTGAGACAATTACTCATTCTTTTTTTCTTTGTTTTTTTAAGAAATAAACACACACATATATACTCTCACTAGATGATAATAGTTTACAAAATATTTTATACATTTTGAATATTGTCTGAAATATGATTTTTATTCTAAAGTTGATGGTTTATATTAATTTTTCGAACTAAATATTTTAGAAGATTGACTATTAAGAGAAAACAATTTAGTTAATTTACTAAATTATATAGAAGAACTAATCTCTTTCCGAATACATGTTTTACTAACAATATTTTATGGGTAATTATAGTATATTCCTAGAGTACCATAAATATATATTGTCTTTTTAAATATAATGGTGGGATCTACTAATTAAATTCATAGTGAGACTTACAATTCATGTGAAATGGGTGAGTACACACTTATGGTACTCCCGAAGTATTTAATAATTTTTCATATTTTATTAACAATGCATGTCAATGGCTTTTATAGAAAAAGGTTTCTTATAAAGAAAATTAATTAGATTAACCATATTATCAAGTGAAAAAAAAAATGTTAGCAATATGAAGTAAATATTATTTAATTTATATTTAACTATAAGAAAATGTTTCACTTAGACTTGCTTTATAACCAATAGAAAATGTTATTCTAAACCAATCCCTCCTCAATCCATACGGCCCTAGGCCAATCTTGTATATTAAAGTTAATTTAAGGCTTTCCATCCAAAAAAAAAAAAAAAAAAAAGTTAATTTAAGGCTAAAAAGTTACTGCCATAAATCATTCTATGTTGGGCTTTGAAAACTTCTACATTGGTAACTTTATTAAATTCATAATTTAGTAGTGGGATTTTCAAAATATGAATTTTATAATAAGTTATTAAGTGGTGTAATATTACTTAAAACTAGGGATGGACCCAAGTGGGCCCCCCTGGCCAAAATTTTTTTTAAGTAGTTTAATTTTTAGTAAAAAATAAAAAATTTAGACTTGGGCCCCCCTTACTTTGGAGCTTGGGCCCTCTCCAAAATCATGAATCATCAACCCAGCCCATGTAAATCTTTAAAAAAAAAAAATGTAAAAAAACAATAGTGTTCTATGTATTAAGAAATAATAATTTTGTTCCTTTTTTGTTTTTGTTGGTAGATGATTGCATTTTAATATATTAAGAAATAATAATTTTTGTGTATTTGTCTTAGTTGAAAGTTTCTTAATACTATATGGATGTATATTTGAATTTTTTTATTTTTTTTTTCGCTTATCTCCGACCTCCCTTAGCTTGAAATCTTAGATCCGTCCTGTTTATAGTTACACCAGGTATAACTTGAACCCGTAGCTTTCAAATCCATGGCTTAAAAAAGGTGTAAGTTGTAACTTACACCATGTATAATTTGAACTCATATATATATATATATATGAGTTGGGTTTAAGTAATACTTAGTGTAACTCTAAGCAATGTTACATCCTCAATAACTTGTTATTGAATCAATTTTTTGAAAATCTAACCGTTAAATTACATGTTCTATATATTCTTAACATGCATGTCAATTTTTATATCAATCGGATGTTATTTACCATTTGGTCCATAAACTCATCTTTTATATATTATTTTAAACTACAAAAACTTGAATTTTAACAATTAATTAATGTCATTGCTATTAATTTTTTATCACCTTGAAATTTTGCAAGTATGAAGAATATATGAAGATAATGTAATCTATCGGTGGATTTGTCAATATTCGCATCCAATTAAAAAATATTGAATGATGTAACATTGTTTAAAGTTATACCAGGTGTAACTTGAACCCAACTATATATATATATATATATATATAATTTTGATTATTTTTAAATGTACTTGTACATATGCATAGGGTCATACACTAGTACAAAATATTAATAACAGCTAAATAATATCACCTATAAATTTTGTATAACAAGTACTATAGAAAGTTAATAGGAGTGGATGGAAGAATTGATCGTGAAACTTTTTTATAATTTAGAAACAGAATAAAAAAAAAATAAAAAGAATGAAAAATCAATTTAATGTACACTTTAGTGACAAAACTTTTTTTTTTTTTAAAGCCTAGTTTTGTTGATCTTAATGAGAAATTTATACTATTTCACACCAGTAGTTGAAGAAATAATCAAAAGACAGTACAACAATTTTGTCCGAATATATTTCATGGGTTTTTCCCCCGACTTCGTTTCCTTGGTTAAGTAAAATGTTTTAAATACATAATGTTAAGTCAAGCCCTTGAACGGATAAATTTATAAATTCTTGATTGGCGGAGCCAGAAAAAAATTTCAAAGGAGGGCAAGCTCGATATAACAAAGTCTTAAAGTAAAAAAATGATATAAAACAAATACTTTATTTCTTAAATTAATTATCTCAATAAAGTTGTGCTCTACGTTCATTCATTGTCCTATAATTAACAGGATATTCCGATATCATTGGTAATTTAAAATTAATTTAAAATCACGTTTTAGGAAAACAATATCTATTTGTTTAGGTTCATATCTTTGAGCCTATTTAAGAGATTCAATATCTAAAATTTCAACAGTTGAGACAAAGAAGTGATAGCCCAAATCATTACTATCAAATATAAATAGATAAACTAATATAATAAATTCTATCATCTCTATATATTAAGAGTATTTAAAAAGTTAGTTATTTTTATCTAAATTGTCAAAAATACTTTGAATTTAATTAGATAGTTTTTATTCATAAAAAGTAAAAATAAGGTTAAAATTGTAATTCAATAAAATTCAAAAACAAATAAACTATTAGATAAATTTCCTATTACTTCCCATTAGAGTCTTAGACAGATACAAAATCTTCGCCTGTTTCTAAACAAAAATCTTCCTCACGTTTGACAAACTACAAACAAAAACTCTTCCCAATTCTTCTCGATAGAAGAATTTGGTGTACAACAGAAACTTCCCATTACAAACAAATAATCTTCCCACCCTTCTTATTACAAACTACAAACTCTTCCCAAGGATTACTATTCTTAATTGAATTATGAATTGTGTCGGCAGTTGCTCTTTGTATAATGCAGTGTTTGTGGTTTAATTGAACAGAAGGTAGAACGTTTTGTGTGAAACTAAGGGGAAAAAGGTGATTTTTTTTTTTTTTTTTGAGAAAGGAAAAAAAAAAGTGATTTTTAATGTACTTCCTTTTTCATTTTTATTTATTTATTTTGGTATTTGAACTGTTTTCTTTTCACATCTGCTGGTACTGCTTTCTTTTACCATTTTAATGAGTGTCTTTTCTCTGTCCAAAATAAAAATGCAGCGTGCGTGTGGTTTAATTAAATAGAAGAGAGAAACACAACATAAAGTTTTGTGGAGCTCTAACGAAAAAATGAACACTTAAATAGCATTGACATCATATATTCATGTGTAGATTTGTTCATTTTTGAAGCTAGGTGGATGCCAAGAGCTTTGTAGCTCAACTAATTGGTATTTTCTAGTATATATATCCATAACATCCAGGGTTCACATTCCCACTCCCCTAATGTAACTATTGAAATATCAAAAAACAACTGGATTGGTTAAATTTAATTGTCTTTGAAAAAGACAATATTGTTTTTTTTTTCATTGGTCATGGCAACCAATTTAGTTGGGGAACTTAATATACTGTAGCTAAGTTACAATATTTAAGTTTGACCTAATCTATATCTATATAACATATAATAGCAAAAAATGTTAAACTATTAATTTATCCTCTAATATTTTGCCACATAAATTTTGGTAGTCCCACAATTTTACATATTATTTTTTTATTAATTTATTTATTAGGTCAAAATGAGAGTTTTAAACCCACTACTACTCAACAAACTAAAGAGTTTTAAATCAATTACTACTCAACAATTTGGAGAGTTTTAAACCAAACCGACCTACTATTATATATATAGAGCACCACACCAAAACCTTCTATGTGATTTACCCTCTCTTTGCCATTTTTTCTCTTTTGTTTCTACAAACCCTTCGTTCTCAATCCTCAAGGAGTCAAGGTACATTTTATATGAATTTCTCTTTCGTAGTTACTTTTGCTTTTCATATATTTTTTTTCTTTAATACTATGTGCTTGTGTATTTTTTCATATTTTTACTTCCATTATCCAAATTTCTAGACACCATGTTTGATTCTAGAATTTTTTACATTTGGAGTAGATGCCAAAACAGAGTTTTTTTTTTTTTTTTTTTTTAATAATTTTATAAAAAAGTCACAATATGATTATTTTTTCAAAATATGTATATATCTTTGTTTGGTATTATAAATACTAATTTTCATTCATTTTTAACTAATTGTAGCATTGAACATAGTAAAAATATTTAACAATCATTACCTAAGGTATAAAACTTAAACTAGAATCCTAACTGGTTTGAAATTTTCTATATAAACTCACTAAAACCATTTAAAAAATTTCAAACACTTACTATTGTCCTAAGGTCAGGTCATCCAAAAACCCATTAAATACTAGCCTCTAAGCACACGCATTATGCATGCTCAAAGACTCTTTTAAGATTAATAATTTGCATCTATTATAATTTGGAAATATATATATTTTTTATTTTTCAAACAAATAAAAAGGATAAACTTTAGGGATAATAATTTGTATTTATTATAATTTGGAAATATATTTTTTTATTTTTCAAACAAATAAAAAGTATGAACTTTAGGGATAAGCAGTAACTGTAATTTCTTTTCTGAACGTGTGTTTGAAAGTGGTGTAGTGATATAGAGAAAGTTTTGGATAGGAAAAATAAGATGAATGTGAGAAAAAAGAAGGCTATATTTTAGGAGATCTCTTAATTTTTTAATTTTTTAATTTTTTTTTTTAAATTGGGGCTTTTTACTTTTATTTGGATGAAAAGAAAAAAAAAAAAACCCTAAATTTTAGGGAATAAAAAGATGATCGTGAAGGGAAAAAATCCTAAATTTTAGGAGTTCTATTTTTTAATTCAAAATGAAATTTGTTTTTGACATTTATGATCCTATTTCTAGGAAAAATTACCCCTCATTAATGAGGATATTTTTGAACCACATAAAAGTCCAGTTCAAATAGGGGAATTCTCTTATAGATAATCATGCTCATCACACACGCTTTGCTTGTGCAATAATGCTTTTATTTTTTATTTTTTTTGGTTTAGTGTTATAATACTTAAAAGTGATATATAAATAACCGTGTGTATATATATATATATATATATTTAAGAAAGAAGTAAGGTAACGTGGAATAACGTTTAAAAATGAGATAGAAAACCATAAGAAATTGAAACCCAATGGGACATTTGAATTTATTAATTGGGATAAGAATTGTGATAAGTAAAAAAAATTCGAGATTTGAACAAAAGAAATATGATATGCATTAGTGTGGATGGATGGAGATTTGTTATAATTGTATAGAATTTAGATAACAAAAATTTTAGAATGTTAAAAAAAAAAAAAACCATAGAAATTTTAGGATAAGAATGAGTAGTTTTTCATGAGGTAGGTTTTTTTTTTTTTTTGAAGAAATAATTTTGTAATTTTTTATAAAGATAATTGAACTATTTGAATTCAAATAGATAACAAATATAGATAGGAATTAGACATTTGAATACAAATGGGTAGTGAGAATAACGGTTTTTTAATTTTTATTTTTTTATACATGAGATAGTATTACTGTTTTAACCTTTTTGGTTTTTTTTTTTTTAGGAAAAAAAAATTAAAATAAAGGGTATGTTATTTCAGAATTTGAATGATGATATTTTGATACGCCAAAAATTGAAGACGAAACAGGAAAATCCTCTTATTAATAGTATAGCGTGCTCAGAGGCTCTTCTATTTTTTTTTTTTTTTTTTTTTTTTTTATAAGGGTTAATAATTTGCATCTATTATAATTTAGAAATATATATATATATATATATATATTTTTTTTTTCAAACAAATAAAAATGATAAATTTTAGAGATAAGCAGTAGCTGTAATTTCTTTTTTGAACGTAAAGGGAAAAAATCCTAAATTTTAGGAGTTCTCTTTTTTTAATTCAAAATGAAATCTGTTATTTGACATTTATGACCCTATTTCTAAATGAAATTCCTTTTCATTAATGAGGGTATTTTTGAATCACATAAAAGTCCAGTTTTTTTTTTTTTTTTTTTTTGAGAGACATAAAAGTCCAGTTAAAAGAGAGGAATACTCTTATATATAGTATAGATAGATATAAATAATCAATTACCATCAAATATGAGGATCTGATCCTCCAAAAATAATGAGAAGCTTCATCCACACACAATCAAATGCAAATTCCAGAGGCATATCATCAAGTGCTAGGGTGCAATACAGTAAGTATACTTACCAACTAAGAGGGTCACTAGTCGTGATGATTGATTGGTAACACAGATTCCTCCACCTGCACTTACGTCCAAATGGTACCCCTTGATGCAAGAACAAGTAAAATTCCCTGGTCTGTTGATACACTTTTGTCCCGGGAGCTTGCAAGGATTGTGGTTTTCACATTCGTTAATGTCTGTAGATGTAAAACTCATCATTAACTTAAAAAGAACTTTAGTTAATGAAAAGCAATCATATATTAATGACCAAGAATCTTTTTTTTTTTTTTTTTTTTTTTTTTTAAGGTCATAAGTGCCTTTATTCTTCTTGCTTAGAGAAAAGAAATGACATATTATTAAAATGAAATGGAAGAGTATTATCTATAAGAAGTTTAAAAGAGTTCAATTCCTGTTTTCTTTTTTAATTGATAAATTATATCCTCTAATTTTGACAAATTTTCAATTCAATTGTTTTTATTTTTCCATTTCAGTCCTTGAACTTTAATCTATTTTCAATTCAATCCCTCTTTTTAATTATGTGCAATATTTCCGTTGTTTTTAACGCTTTCCACTTTTCAAAATGCGTTGTTTTTATGGATGGAGGTAGACACTAGACAGCAAAATTCCATTATACATGAATTCAATTGAAATTGAAGAGGAAAGAAAGACTCAATTCAAAATAAGTAGGAATGGCAATAAAGCAAGGCTAGGTTAGATTAGGCATGCCCCGTCCCCATCACATCCCCTTTTATGAGTGAAATTTTTTTATTGAAAGTATCGTAGATAAAGTTAAAAAGTAGCTGAAATAGTACAATAAAACTCATAAATAATACCAAAAAGTGCAATAAGTCCCATAAATAATAGCAAAAATATACTAAAAAAAAAAAACTGATTTTTTAAACCAATGTCAAACGCACACCAAGTGAGCAAGGTCAGAGCATGATAGGTTCTAGATGAATGTAGAGGTATCTTGTTCTTCATAATCAGGTGGTCTTGAAATTGACAACGTAGAGATGGAAAAGAAAGGTGGACAAAGATGATTTAGAAAGTACTAAGAGAAAACAAGTTTTCTTTCTTTAAATGGTAATAGAGTATGTATCAATATATATATATATATATATATAATATTTATTAAAAAAATTAAATTATATGAATAAAAAGCTTAAATAAAAATTGTGTATACATAATTAGTAGTAAAGTGAGGTGAGCAAAACTCCTTATCTAGTCATTTTTTTGAGGTGGGCAAATCCCCTACGAGACAAAGTAAATTAGATGTGGCTAAAAAAATTTTACATCCTAAAAATAGGTTAAGAACAATTATGATGGAGTGAACTATAGGTTGAAACTCTATCTAATTTATCAAAAAAATATGTTAAAATTAGAAGGAATAATTTGTTATTTAGTTTTTTTTTCTTTTAATTTTTTTTTTTTTTTTAAATTTAGTGTAGATCCATAAATTAATACCTTGGCAACCGTGACGGAGGTATGGATTCCCATGGTAGCCTTCCATGCATTTACAACGGTACCCAGACCCGTTGTCGGAATTGATGCAAGTGCTATTACCTCCACATGCGTAACTTGATTTGTTCACGACATCTTTACACGTCTCAGTACCGATCGCCCAATCAAGAACTACCGGCGTCATTTTTTGGTGTTGTAGACTCAGAAGGGAATCGATGGAGAAACTGAACCAGGTTTGTTGGCTAATAAATGCATAGCCACAAGGATTGAAAGCCTCTACTTCTGTATGATTATTGTAACTGTAGGATTCCAATTGAACATAATTCAACCCATTAGGAATATCTACCTTGCAACACCCAACACCAGAGCAAGACCCATTGACCATGTACCTACTGCTTTCACAAACAGAAACGCAGCCGGTTTTGAAAGTTCCTTCATCTTGCTGGAAAAAAAGGTATGCACTAGTGTCACAGCCAACGACAATGAACTTGTTTTGAGTGCTAGAGATGGTGAAATTGATGCCCGAGTTGAGATACACATCTCTCCATATACTAAGATCCAGCACACCCTTTTTATAACAGTCCTTGGCCATATACATCAAGATGTTAGCCTGGCCTTCGAGGGAAAAGTTTGTAACCCTTAAGTTTCGCAGAATAATTGGTTGAGTTGGGCCGAACGAATTGGTACAATTGACGAGAAAGTTTTCATCTATGGAGCAACCTTTTGTTAGGCCGAATGGATAGGGAATTTCCACATCTCCACACTTGTCGGGGCAGTTAGGCAGCGCTATTGGAAATGCTATTGCGGCGGCTGCCAATTCAGATAACATCACAGCAACCCAAGTGACTTGTATAAGCAGGGCGGCTCAATGATTTTGGGGCCCTAGGCGAAAGCTTTAAACGGGATATTTTATTATATTTAATTATAATTTTTTTTTCAATTAAAATTTATTTTTTTCTTGTTCATTTATAAAATCTTCACTCAAATTTTCTGCAAAATTTTGTTTTTTACTAGTAATAAATTTGTCCATAGCTCATTTTTGAGATTCAATTAGTTCTTCTCTCTTTTTTTTTTTTTTTTTTTTTTTTTAAGTTTTTCATACGTAGATAGATATTTTCTAGTAAACATTTGTAATTAAAAAAATATTTATGAATAAATGAAATACAATCTATAATAAAAAAGAAATTACAATTTAACTAGAATAATATAAATCTAATATATAAAATAATAGAACCTGATTTATCAAAAGCACAATTGTAACTTTACTTAATATGATCACTTTATACTTTAAAATTGCACAAATAAATTAAAATTAATATTAATACAAGGCCAATAGAATAGTCTAAATCTCACTAATCAATACAGTACTTTAACTTCCGTCCACATCCACTAAATCTAACTTCTTAAAAAAAACAAAAAAAAAAAAAACAAAACAAAACAAAAACAAAACAAAACAAAATTAAGTGCCAAGTGGGTCCATTCGGTCCGGACCATTGACCATTCTATAATATTCTAGACAAATCTAAAGAAATAAAAATGTAAGAGAACAAACTAAATCCGACTTCTTAAAAAAAAAAAAAAAAAAAAACAAAACATAATTAAGTGTCAAGTGGGTCCATTCGGACCACTGATCATTCTATAAGACTATAACATTCTAGAGAAATCTAAAGAAATAAAAAGGTAAGAGGACAAACAAAAAAAGATTGAAGTTCCCACCTCACACTCAATCTCTGAATCCTCAGATTGACATAAAAAAAAAAAATGTGAAGTGTAAAATAGTGCCAGTAAAGAGAAAGAGTACAAGAACAACCAAACTCAAGTTAACCAAAAAAGAAAGAACAAAAACCCAGTAGGGCAGCACTCCGACAAAAAACAATGAAGAAGACGAAAGAGGCAAAGGAAGAGAAAACAAAAATGAACTTGAAATGAAGCTCTGTAAACACACCAAGTTTATTGCCAACACCAACTGATGAGTAAGCTAACTAAAAAGAGTATTTTTTTTTTTTTAGAAACAAGATGGAGAGAGTCAGAGAATGAGTGTTTTTTTTTTTTCTTTTTTTTTCCTGCCCTTTCTTACTTGTCTTTTCTTTCTGCCTTTTGTAATCTTTTTTTTTATGCAAGCTGAAGATTTCTGCCGTTTGTAATCTTTCCTTTTGCAAGCTAAAGATTTGGTGATGGTCGTTTGTTTGTTTGTTTGTTTTTTTGTTTTTTTTTTTTTTGAGAAACGGGCCTTCATGGCCTGATGGGATTTGGTATGGCCGTTTGTAATTTTTGTTTTTGTTTTTTTTTCTATGAGATGGCTGTTTGTAAATTTTTTTTTGTGAGATGGCTGTTTGTAATTTTTTTTTTCTTCAGATGAGAAAGCAATATTATATAATATATTATTAATATTTGGGGGCCCTCTTATAAGTGGGGCCTTAGGCGGTGGCCTAGCTCGCCTATAGCTTCAGCCGACACTGTGTATAAGAATCCCAAGGAAACCCATATCCCCACTATTCGGTATTTTTCCTAGAAGAGGGGTAAGAGAGCACCGTGTTTGTGCATGGAAAACATTCCATACATGCTGCTTTTATAGGTGCCGAAAGCATAACTTGCATTCAAACTCGTCAAAAACGCAATTTTTGGTGGATTTTAATTAGCACAACAGGATAATGTTTCTTTTTTTTTTACTATTTAATGTTCTTGATAATACAATAAAGATTTGGGTTAAATTAAGAGTCATCAAATAGTCCACGGCCCATAGCCCGACCTAGAAACTTGATGGCCCATTAGGCTAATAGGCAGCCTGGCCCGTTATTATTGAGGCTCATAAGTAGCCCACTAGCCCAGTGGGTTAGGCTGTGGACTAGTTTTTATGCCTATGGGTACCCGATGGGCTAGCCCAGTAGCCCAACCCGTTACCCAGCCCGTGGGCCTAACCCATTGGCCCAGCCCAATAACTCATAATTCATAACAAAAATATATAGGAAGTGTATGAAGAATTGATCTTGAGATATTATAGAGGAATTTCTTAAGAGAACTCCCTGAACCACTAAGATACTCAAAGTAATTGTGCTAAACTTAGTTTACTAAATATATATTTTTCTAGTAGTCTAGCAAATTTGAATTAACCATTTGACATTTTTTTAATTAAAGATAAAAATAAAAAACTATTTAAAGCCTTAATAAAAAAAAATTAAATAGGTTTCCATCAACAAAACAAAAAATTAAATAGATTTGACTGTAAAAAAATTTGTAATTAAGTATTAAATTCTTTAATCCTTTCCTTTAAAAAAATAGATTGATTATTTCCTTATAAAAAATTGATTCTTTTCTTATAAAAATAATAAAATAATATGCTAACACAAGTCCATAAGTAGCCCATTAGGCCCAACCTAATAGCCCAGCTTGCTGAAGACAAAATGGGCATGGCCCATGGCCAGGGTCATGGACTGAGGTTTTCTCTTTTGGCTCAGCCCAACCCGGCCCGTTAACTAGTTAATAGTCTATTATGC
Source organism: Quercus variabilis (assembly GCA_030445155.1). NCBI lineage: Eukaryota > Viridiplantae > Streptophyta > Magnoliopsida > Fagales > Fagaceae > Quercus > Quercus variabilis. The sequence continues at coordinate 71,499,504 of CP129448.1, read as the reverse complement.
CCAGTCCATTGTACCCATGGGTCAAGTAAAAATGGGTTGGGCCGGCTCGACCCGGCCCATTGACAACCCTTAGGTTAAATATATATATATATATATATATATACACACACATATTAGTCTCATCACACGCACTTTGCAGACAAAGGCGGCTACATATACACTTGAACCCCCTGACTTGAAAAAAAAAATATTTATACATATAAAATATTCCTTTACTAATTTAATTTACATTTAAAAACATTTTTTCACACCCTGATCAGATATCAACTTATCCCACAATTAAACAATAACTTAGTGTATTATTTATGTATGAATGAATATAGTTGTATGGGTTAATAATTATACAGTACAAGTGGGGTTAAGTTTTGTCATTTAGTTTAAAATATTTTATAAAAACAATGACAAATATATAACCACAATTGTATAAAAACAAAAAATATTATACAAACTTAACAAAATAAAATAGTCAAATTTACATTGGCAATAGATAATGACAACTAATAATAAACTATCATAAAATGATTTCAAAATATGAAAATTCGAAGAAGGAAATTGTAAAACTTAATGTATTTGTGTGTTTTTTTCGATAACTCAATATATTCAAACTCTTTTTTTATATTAAATTTTTTTTTTAATTTAAGTTTCTTAACGACCCTCCCTAAAAAAAATTCCTAGAGCCGCCACTATTTGCAGGTGCGATGAGGTTTTTTATTTTTTATTTTGGTCTAGTGTCTCTATTTTTTTTTTAAATGGATAAGTTTGTTTTAAAGATACGAATTAATAGGAAAGTGTCCTATTTTGTAGGCATTTTAAGTGGAGCTTAAGGTATATTTTTACTGGGTTATCTTCAAGTTTTTTCCTGTTAAACGTAAGGCTTAGGGGTATTTTTGAATCACATAAAAGTCCAGTCTAAAGAGGAGAATCATCTTATAGATAGTACTAGCCTCTGAGCGCGTGCTCAAAAGCTCTTCTCTTTTTTGAGTAAATGTAAATAATTTGCACCTGTTATAATTTAGGTAAAGGTCAATACCTAGGGGTGTTATGAAAAAATTATTTCACTCACAAACTACTTATTAGTTATCATGTACATGTTATTGTCCCAACTTCCCATTATCATTTATTATAAAAATTACAACCAAAAAAATTATGATAAAATAGTCAATATGGAGGCCTAAGTGTTGATCAACACTCTAGTCCCAAAGTACATAAATTTTCATGTACTAGTGGATATCCCAAGCGACGCGCAGTGCATTTGAAAATTTTTGTAAGAAATTATTTATGATCTATTAATTTCGTGAATACTATTATTGTTAGTCACATAGACTCACAGTTAACATTGTCACCTACAAATTTGTTGGTTCATAGGTGTCTTTCTTGTATGATTTATGCTTTATTTATAGATTCTATGGTGTTAATTTCTACATTATTATACCACTAAAGTCTCTATCTCCACTATATCAACACCTATAATTTTTAAGTCATTGCAAGTAGCTTTTATTTAGTTTCAGAATTGACATGATTAATAAAATTAAGGCACGTTAACATTTTAATTGAAGAAAAGTTTGATTTTTAAGGTTGTAATTATAATAGGTGAAAATTGAAAGAATGATATCTTAATCAATTAGCTATAAAAACTGTGGCGACCCAAACCAACCAACTTTACTATGTAAACAGTGGATTTGGGTTCCCAATTTATTTCTTGGTGCATTTCCTCACAGTCCTACAGATTGTGCTTCAAACATAGCCTTGATAGCCCAACAATCAAACATTCCTATAGTTCTCAGCCCAATACCCTATTCCCCTTAGATCTTGCTTCTTGCTTTCTCTGCCCTCTTTGTTCTCTCCTCCCTTCATGTTTACTCCCTCTCATATTTCTTTTTTTCTGTGTTTCCCTCAATCTATTTCAACCAACCCCTCTTGTTTGCCTCACCCTTCCTTTTATAGTATCCCATTAGTGGGGTAATCATCAATACTATTCCACCACTTCACACACAACCCCAACCCTGCCAGAATCCCAAGAGAATCATCATGCCTTCTGAGGATTCTCTTGGAATTTGTTCCAGATGCCAAATAGTTTTCAGCAGTGAGTTTCCCAAAGGCATTAACAATGTTCGGTTGCCAACCTGAATTTGATAGTCCCCTTACTAGCTTCCTTCTAGCTTATTAGTTAATACTGGACCTAACCTGGCCCGAACACAATAGGATTCCCTAAACGTATCCCTAGACCTTTGCATATTTATTAGTGGACTGGTTCTAGCCCTACAGAGTTGGGCCATGGTCACATGGGCCATCCTAGGTCACCCGGGCCCATAGGCCTTGGTCACATGGGTCATTCTGGGTCACCCGGGCTGAAGCCCCTACAAAAACTATTATATATTCATGATACAACAACAAAAGCAATAATGCCATAGTGACATAGTAATATCACAATTTAACCTTCCTAAAAGCAGCCAAAACACCAAAAACACCAAAAATCCATACCAAGTATATGCATCATACGAAAAACCAAAAATCTAAATTGACACATAATATGAAAAAACCAGCCTAAACATATTACAATGCTACATCAGTAAAAATGTATACATAAAATCTAAACAAAATGTTTAAGATGAACATAATATTTTGAAAATTAACATACCTCTCAAAAAGGGAACCAAAAGATATTGTGAGAGAAATTATATTGGACAAATGGGGACAAATGGGGATTTATATTGGACAAATGTAGAAACAAATAATCATATCATATTATCTAATTCATTGAATCTGACTCTTGCAATTTTGCATTGAAGTTAGTCTTATGCCAGAAATTGAAAAATTTTCTTACTTCTTACCTTCCCCATGACTTTTTAGATCCATCCATATCAATCCAAAGTATTTAAAGTTATAAATGTATGAATTCTTTGAATTTTATTAATACATTGAAATAAACGTATCTACAATTACTTAATAGTTGGACATAAATGTTAAATTTAGATGAGGTAGAAGCCTAAATAAAAAGAATGTCATATAATGCACCACTTGGTAGAACCTCATACTCTCTCACATGAAATCTCTACTTTTATATATATATATATATATATATTGATGATTAGCTACTATGACTCTCTCTCTCTCTCTCTCTCTCTTTCATTTTATGGAAGATGAGCATGAGATTATACCACCAATTTCACAAACATTTGACTATAGGAAACGGAATATTCTAGTACCAATGCACCATTTGGAGTTTATACACTATATATATATATATATATATATATAAAACTTAATAGTTCATTATATCTAATTAACCGAGACAAAATTTTATATATGATATGGAATAAATTTAGTCAAATAACAAATTTGGGCTTCAACGTTTTAAATTTTCAACACATTTTGGAACAACCCAAAATAGTCTGGAACTGAGAGACCAAAATATCTGGAATTCATCTGAAACATCTAAACAGTTTGGAATAGACCAGAACTTAGACTGAAACGGAACAGGTAAGTGCACCGAATTAAGCACCAGAATAACCAAAATGAAAATTTCTGACCGGAACAGAATGGAATTTAAAACCTGGCTAAAAACCCAAAGCTTAGGTTACCAGCCCCCTACCCATAGCCACAAAATTCACTTTCTTGCTCTGCATGTTTTCAACACCATTTCAAAGCAAACACACAACACTTTAGTCTATATAGGAATCATTCATAAACACCAACCCAAGTAGTTTTAGGATTCATTCCATCCATCAACACCATCATCAGAGCAAAGATTAATGATACTTTCCTCTCTTCAAAGAAAGAATAGGGTCTAACTCCACCTCTTTGGAGTTACGACTAGTGGTAAATTGTTAATTTGAACCAATTAGAATTTATTGTCTTTTTAGATGTTAGGGTCATATTTTTTGTAAATTGGAAAATTCGAGTAAAAACTCACTTTTTATGTATTTAAGTCTTAATTTAGAGTGTCTAGAAAGCATTCAAGAAAGATCAATTTAATCAAAACTACTTAAGGTTTGCTCAAATCAATGCTGCAACTGCTGTCTCGACAGATAGCTTGGAAGCAGCCGATCCATCGAGGGAATTTATACCTCGACAACTAGCTTGATAACAGTTGATCAATCGAGCCTCAAATAAATAGAATTCTTAGTTCTATTTTTGATAACATGGCAACTTTGGGATTCATACACTAGGGTTCCAAGATGACTTAAATAGTATTTTTCAGAGTCGTCATCCTATACGCCTCACAAAGAGTTGTTGCGACTTTTGTGTGCTTAGGCTTTTGTAATTCTAAGCTACTTCGAGTTCATTATTGAAGTTTATTTTTGCAAAGAACTTTGCACCAACAACTACAACTATTTTGGATTGCTATGGAGAGCTAGTCACGTTGATTGGAGATCTATGCTAACTAACAGAAGAAGTCCACTAAGATTAAAGTCCAACTAAGTTGGAGTTGAGCTAGTATCAAGTATCAGTATGTTCTATTGTAGGTATGTATTGATATTTGGGATTGTGTAAGATCTCTATAATTATAACCTCAATTTGATTAGTGGATTTTTCAAGAGTAGTGGCCTACATAATCACTCATTGGAGTTTTTCTTGTGAAGGTTTTCCCATTACTTTCTACTACATTGAACTCTAGATTGGTGATATGGTTATGTTTTTTATTGGACTTTGCATGTAATTGAATTAATTAATCAACTTGTAAAATTAGTTAATTGAATTGGGGTCAGCTTATAACCCAACATTAGATAACGCAACCAAACACTAAATAAAGTTTGAATTAAATTAGGTTTGGCTTTCTATAAATAAATTTTAATTAGTTAAGGTATACATTTTTCTACAAATTCTCTAATTAAATTTTATTGATTAACACTTATATTAAATAAAGGTTAAATCACAAATTACACTCTTAGATTTTGATATGTTTTCAACTCAATTCTTTTAGTTTCACTTATTTTTTTTCCTTCAGTAATTTAACTTTAATTCGTTTTCAATTTAAATTTCCCATTTGATCCGCCTCTTTGAATTCACTAAAATGACATTGTTTTGGGAAGTGAACAATCTAAAAGTAACGGTGGGATTGGACAAAATTGAAGGATTGAAACGGAGAAAATGAAACTTAAATGATTGATTTGAAAATATGTTATATAGTTAAAGAATGTAATTTATAGTTTAAACTTAAATAAATATGTATTACCTTTAAAAAAAATAAATATGTATTATATATAAATAAATTTTTTTTTTAATTTTCTTGATCATTGCACGGGATACTAATGAGTAGATATGTAATTATAAAAAGTCTTTTTCCTAATTTAATTGAGGAAAAATAAATGGATGACATAAAACTGACTTGAATAACATGATTGCTACACGTTTATTGATTGCCACACATTCGGTTTGCAATCTACATCAAACAACTGTTATAGTCGAAAATTTTCCAATAACATGATTGCTAGTTGCTACACGTTTATTGATTGCCACACATTCAGTTTGCAATCTACATCAAACAATTGTTATAGTCGAAAATTCCAAGATTATAATTTTCCAAGTCTTTGGAACGTAGTTCCAAACAATTAGCAAAGACTTGGTGAAAACAATAACAAGCATTAAAGTCTTCTAAACCGTATCACGTCTTCAAGGTTGATGAATCTGGCAGGTTAATTAATGACATACAGAAAGAGCCAGCATGCGTTTTCATGAAGTCTTTGGTCTTTGTTCGGAACTTTCAAAGACATGGGAAGTTATTGTCTTGACTATTAAACTCATAATGTATTATAAACCCGGTTTAAAACACTATTGAATTTGGTGGGTCTAAAACTTCTAGAAATTCTAGTACGTGGTATTTTTTTCTTCCATACAAATTGATGAAAGATTGAGATGAAAGCAATGAACAAGAATCTGAAGGTAAAAGACTTCTCCGTTATGAAAAGAGAACTAAGAGAGTTAGTGAAACAAAAAGAGAAAAAGGAAACAGATAAGTAAGAGAAAATTTGATAAAAAAGAGAGAATCATTTTCTCAAAAAAAAAAAAAAGAAAAAAAAGAAAAAGAGAGAATCAATATCCGATTCATTGAATTTATTTTTTTATATATACAAGAGCTAGGCATAACTGCTCATCTTTGTTACCATTTTTCATAACATATTATTGACTGCCCTAACAACCATTACTAACTTAACAGCTTCCATTACTTACTAAGGACTTTAACACAGATAGTGTCAGAGCCAGATTTTACTTTAAAGACAAGATTAAAATAAAAGTAAGACAAAAATAATTCCAAAAATATTAATATAAATAAAAACTAATTAACGAAATTAAGCAAGACTTGGTCAACATAGAAAATATACTGCAACGTAAGCTATAATTTTTTTTTTTTTTTTGTATTTCCTGTTAGATTTAATATAATCATTTTTGTTGGATTGTACAATTTTTGTATTTTTAAGTCATTTTTAAAATATCAATGTCGATTCCTTCTATTGTAGTTGTAGGGGGTGTTCAGTCCAACCATAAATCACCTACAACCACACATTCCTGAGCATGTACAACTACTAATTTCTTTATTAACAAAAGGAAGACCATTTGGAAAAAGGGAGCTCTCTCTCTCTCTCTTTTCATCCCGTCTCTCTTTACTCATCCGGCTCCCTTTGTTCGTACAACTCTTTTTCACAATTTGAACTTATTCTTTCATGTTGTTCACTAACTTAGCCATCAAAGCCTCCACAATCAACCCCAAGGTTGGTTATGGAGAGATGAGTTTCTCTTTATTGGTATTTCAAGTTCATAGGTCCACGGTCACAACTCAATCCAAGGAGGAACTTAGCGTCATCCAATGCGATGCCGATCCTTATTTGTGCAGGACTTAGATGGTGTCTAGCTTCATCCGAGCTTTCCTTCAATTAATAAATTTATTATAGGAAGATCAATTCCAATTTGGACCCACTGCAATAGATCTTTTTTTAAATAAACATTAAAAAAAAAAAAGAAAAAAAAAAAAAAAACACCTTAAGAGTATATAGCATTGTAAAATTATTCATAAAAACAACAATATATAAAAATTTGGCACATTTAGTTGAGATGTTTGGATAGTATTCCATTTTATAACTATAAGGCTATTTATATAGTACAAATAATAATTTTTTAAGTTTACAAACCCGGATGGAGTGGGTTTTGGGTGGTTTAGGTTGTAAAATAGCAACTGGAGGGTGTAATACTAGTGTTCTTATAGAAGATTGAATGTTTAAATAGCGTTGAAAACACTATGAACGTTTAGACCCCCAATTACAAAATTACCAATTCAAGCTTTATATCAAACAATGTATGTACGGAAAATGATAACAAGCTTATAACAGAATTGATAAACAATCTAAACCATAAATAATCACAATCATAGCAATAATTAAATGGTAAAGATAAAAGGAAGAGAGATGCAAACACAAGGACAACACGCGATGTGTTATCGAAGAGGAAACCGAAACCCTCTGTGTAAAACCTCTCTGCCGCCCTCCAAGCGGTCAATAATTCACTAGAAAATGTAGTTGGGATACATGAACAGCAATAGACCCTCCAAGCCTAATCTACCCAAGTACTTCAGCCCTTCAAACTTCTTGTTCCAACGAGGTTGCGTCAAACCTTTTTCTTTTCTAGCTTACCGGATTCCGCTACTAAACCGTAGCATCAACCAATGAACATTGGTTCATTCCAAACTGCTTTCTTAGCACCAAATGAACCTTCTCACAGATGTGGGTGTGATGAGAAAAAGATTTTGGTTAATGACCTCTCAAGGATCTATCAATGGAGAGGAAGAGAGTAGAGGAATTTGAAGAGTCTCTTAGATGAAGATTGGGGATGAGGCAATCTTGTTTTTCTCTAGGGTTTCTCTCTCAAAATTCTCTCTGAAAGCTCTCTACATTTCGGGGGAATAAGAGGTATTTATACTAGGATGAGAATGGAATGTGAAATGTCAGTTTTTCCCAAACAGGGCATTCTGGCGACTTGACCTCACGACTGGGTTGAGTCACGAGTTCAAGCCGCGAGCTAATGGCCTGGCCAGTTTGGGACTTTTGTCTTGTAGTGCAACAGTTGGCACGACTCTTCAGCTTCTGACATGCTTGGCACGTGTGCAACTTCTGGCGACTTGCAAGTTGCGAGTCACCCGCGAGATCCAGTCGCGAGTCTCTGTTTCTTTGCACAATCTTGAATATTTCTTCACACTCTCTCACTCACTACCCTTACAAGTTTCCCACCTAAATACAGAGTTACTAAGTGCTAAATTACAAGCAAATTGGCACGGAATAAAGCCAACAAGATGGTTGATAAAATTCAACCTTACAAAGATTGTAACCCACGATAACTAGTAGCTTGCAAAAAGGATGCCTAGCTCATCATATAATGGGATCAAGCCAGTTGTAGCTCGTCTCATAACTTGTTTAATTACACATCCCCCTCTTAAACGAAGATGGAAGAAATAAGCCCTAAGTTTGGATTGATGATCAAGAAAGCGAGGAAAAGGAAGTGCCTTGGTGAAGATATCAGGAAGCTAATTAGAGATTGAGATTAAACGAACTTGAAAATATTTCATAAGTTCTCTTTTGAGAACAAATATTTCCAAAGTGCTCTTTGTAATTAACATGTATTAAATATAAATAAACTTAATTTCTTGATATTTTATTTCTCTTTTACCTCAAAAAAAAAAAAAAAAAAGAAAAAAAAAAAAAAAGAAGAGTAGATATTTAATCATAATCATTTTTTAAATTAATTTGAGGAAAAAGAAAGACATGACATCAAATTGATTTAGATAACAGTTTTGCCACATGTTTAATGGTTCCAAGACCATAGCAATCAAAGAAAAAAACGTTCCAAGACTTTGAATTTTCCAAGTATTTGGAAATTCCAAACATTAATGACGAAAGACTTGGTGAAAGGTAAGTAGGATTAAAGTCTTCTAATGATGTCACGGTTGAAAGACTTTGGCATATTAATGGCTTAAAAAGAGTGGTGATATTATTTTCTCCAATACAATTTTAAGAGATGAAAAAGTTATTAATTAAACTTTTCTCAAGTGTTATTCTGGATGCACTAATCTATGCCTTCCCCCTAAGCCCCTTCCAACAATTAGTTATTAGGTTTTACAAATTGCACTATCTAATTTTGTTTAAAATTCAAATTGGTCTTTTAATTTCACTTTAGTTGTAGTATTGGTGATTTTTTTTTTTGCATTAAATTATCCCAAAAAAAAAATTCTGCAATTATTTGGGAAAAAAGTACATAAACCAAAAACCCAGACGTAGTTGGTGAGGCATCCTGGTGCAGCTGTGCAGTTATTTGCAGTATCCCCCCCTTCTTCAACCCTTTCTCTTTCGAACTTCTTCTCCAAGTACTTTTCGAAATTACAGATTTTTAAAACTGTTACTACTTTTTATTTTCAATAAATAACCTTTCGAATTTCATGACTATGGGTTCTTATTTTTGTTACAAATACCATGTGATATTCATTGCTTGGCTCTAGTTTAAACCTTATCATTGTGAAATTAGATTTTCGTGATATTTAATAATCTTAAAATATGAAGGGACGGATACTGCTATTTGGCTATGTTGGAAGACACGACTGTTCTCTTTGCTTATTGTCTTCTGCTGTGATTCTACTTTTGGGATCAAAATACAGATAAGGTAAATGAGCGTCACAGTTTATTTGTATATTAGGGGGGAAATGGTTTATAAGGGGAGAACTATACTAGAAACCAAGTAAATAGAACTATAATAGTCACAATTGAAACTGAAAAGGAAAATGAACAAGCTCTTTGTATTCTCTCCAAATGGACTGAGGTGGATGCAGTAATAACGCCAGAAATTTTATTCAAAGGGGCCAAACTTTATATATAAAAAAATTCTTAAGTTAAAAATTGTAATATAAATATCAAATAACAAATCACTACCTTATCGAATCAAAACTAATTAACGAATATAAAATAAAATGAGAAACATTAAATTCTAAAGATGCAAGATGTAAACCTCATATAATATATACAAAAAAAATCTTATATATGTCTGGCATATAAGAATTATGTAAGGCTGAAATGTGAGCCCCACAAATACTTTCTCCATATACACGTCATAGAAAAACAAAATAGAAAACTATAACAAGCTCTAACGAGTCTAGTCTCAACATATAAAATAATAGAAAATTTAAGTTTTCAAAACATTAAAATGCAAGTTATACTACAATACAATACACGTTTATTTATGCCATTTTAGTCATTTTTCAGTTTGGGTTTCCCATATACTCAAGGAACAAAAGAAACTTGCACTCAGAGAGAGAGAGAGAGAGAGAGAGAGAGAGAGAGAGAGAGAGAGAGAGAGAGAGAGAGAGAGAGAGAGGGAGAGAGAGAGAGAGAGAGAGAGAGAGAGAGAGAGAGCGAGAGAGAGAGAGAGAGAGAGAGAGAGCGTAAGGGATTTTTTTTCCCTAATGAGATTAGGGTTTTTTTTTTTAGTAAACAACAAAGATATATATTAAAAGGCTAGTTTGAGGTGGGATGACTCTTTAAATCAAAAAAATAATCAATAACATCAAAGTATATTGTCTCTTGCGTTTGTTTGTTTGGTTTTTTTTTTTGGTGAGATTGTTGATTTGGGAAATCTAGAAGTTGTAAAAATGGATATATTATTATTATTTAAATTTGGAGGGAGTATAGGCTCAAGAATGGCTAGATGTTTTGTTTTGTTCTTTGTATTCAATTATATAATTTTAGGGAATCCAAGTTTTTACAGAGAATTAACAAAACTAATAGTATTTTCTCTCTCTCTCTCTCTCTCTCTCTCTCTCTCTCAAAATCCTAAGGGGGCAGTAGTATATTTATAGCATATTTACAGATAATATAGCATTTTATTAGCATCTTTAATGGAAAATTTAAAAACTTAGGGTTGGCCCCTCCCTAGCTCTACCAGTGGGTCGATGACTACATAATGGATGACATTGCACTTTTTCATCTCTCTCTCTCTCTCTCTCTCTCAAAAACAAAACCATCCCTTTCTTAAATGGGGAGGGTCCTATTTATACTGGTAGTGCCTTCCTCTCAATTAGGGAGGTGGGGGGGGGGGGGGGGGGGGAAGGGGATTGTGTGGTGGAGATTAAAGATACTTCTTCCATCAGGGGTCTCCTCAACCTTTTAGGGGAATGATGGACTATTGGGTGAGGAGCACTCTTCCGGAGGTCATTCAGTAATAAATGCATCCCTTGGTAAGTGGGCAGATTCACTTAAAGTGATTGTTTGTGAGATCTAGGTGTTGATTTCCCTAATTCGTCGATTGTACTATTTGTGAGACTTTAGATATCCATTAGTTCTTCCACAGTTTGTTCGTACCCTCGGTCATGAGCCAAGATCAAGATATTCCTTGGCCATGTGCCGATCTAGAATGAGGATTAATGCTAGGCTGTGCTCTGCGACCCAATGAGAACTTTGACTTCATCCTTTCCCAGCGCTCAGCTAGCCTTTCTCATAACTATCTAGGCTGGACATAGGCCTCTCCTTTATTCCATTCCCACGGGCATTGGGATCATGGGAATTTTGCAAATAGTCCAACCCCTTACACTACCAAAAGAGTTTTGTTTAATGAAAACACATTATTATTCATTAGTCAGTGTAAAATAGCATAAGGGATCAATTTTACACATCCAACTCTGTAGACATCTCATTTTGTACCCATTAATAACCTTTGGTCCCCGACTCCAATGACGAGCTTGACATACATCAACTAATGGTGATTAAATAGTTTTCAATAGTTCGGAGGTAATCACAACTCAAAAGTGCTCAAATCGCTTTGAAAATGATGCTGAAAAATGACATCTTCTCACAATTTTGAACATACCTTTTGATCTACAAATAATATTTGCGTGAGGTTTTTTTCATTAGAAATTAGACATCCTAGGCTTCAATTTGAATATAATTTTTGTATAATTTAGATTTAAAATAAGTGAATTATGACCGTTTTAAGTCAGGCCAGCAGTGTAGTCGGATTTAAGGTTCTGCGCACTTGTGTTTGGAAGCATGCACACATATACTCGACCATGCAAACACATGGTGCATTCTAGAACCTCAAAAATTCAATTTTAAGGGCCTAAAACTTTATTCTTTGATTGGATTCTGGCAATCTCTTAAGGCAAAAACTTGTTTTCAAAGTTATTTTCTAAATCTTTTTCGAAACTAATCTTTTTCTTGAGTTGTATTTATCTTGTTCTATTGTTTTCTTTAATTCTTTTGTTTTATCAATATAATCTCAGTATTGTAGGCACTGAGGGGTTAGTTAAATAACCTCAAACTTGTGACCCTAAGCAAGGTGAGTATTCTTTCCATAAACTCCTTCTTTGCTTAATATGATTCACATGAGTTCTTGATATAATTTCTTTAAATTGTTATATTTGATTTGTTTGATATTTTTAATTCTTTTGATGTGTATTAATCTGATTTTGGGCTGATTATAATCTGTTTTGTAGTTTTTGTTTTATTATTTTAGTTTTACATAAGTTTGACACGATTGTCTATTTGACATTAGTTTAGTTTACTATTTGATTTGTTTCATGGTTATTTGTTTATGTCGATGCTTTGTTTTATTTAGGGTTTCAAACATGCTCATTTGATTTATATGTTAATCTTCTATAATTGTTTCAATTTGTAAAAATGTGATTTTATGCAATTTTTGTATTAATGATGCATGTGCAAGGTTTCGATCATGTATACACATAGTTGAGTATATGTACGCCCCCCAAACCCATATTAGGGCAAATTTTTTGTTTTTATTTAATGAATTGTTTTTGACATCTTGTTTGATTCAGTTTGACTCTATTTTAGGTTAATTAATTATGTTTAATTGTTTTTCATGTTTGTTTTAGCTATTTTGCCATAATATGTTTTATTTGATATCTTTCCTTGCATGTTTGTTTTGATGTTAGTTTTTCTTTTTAATGTAATCTATTTAATTGTGGTTTTATTTTATTTTATTTTATTTTATATATTATGATGTAATCTTTGACATGTTGTGTGTGTTATTTTATTAAGTGCATGATGTATGTTTAGGGTTAGGGTTAGAGATTTTGGCTCTTTTAATAGTTTCTTTATCTAAATATGGTTCATCAACACATAATGGAGGCCAGCCCACAAGCCAGGCGGTCTTAGGTACCTAACACCTTCCTAAGCTGTACCCAAACTTCAAACTCATAATCTGGTATATAGACTTATGTATGTAAGTAAAGGGCCCAAAAGGCCCAATTTGGTTCTTGGACCTAAACCAAGTGGCGACTCCTAAATCTCTGCCTCCCAGCCCACAAGCCAGGCGGTCTTAGGACCTAACACCTTCCTAAGCCGTACCCAAACTTCAAACTCATAATCTGGTATATAGACCTATGTATGTAAGTAAGGGGCCCAAAAGGCCCAATTTGGTTCTTGGACCTAAACCAAGTAGCGACTCCTAAATCTCTGCCTCCCGTCCATTTAGCTAAGGCGTACTTTCCATGGGAGACATGAACCACATGTGAGTAGTGCGAGATGGTGTGCTCACAGACTCTAAAAATCACTTATATTAGTTAAGCTAAAATTGTGAAAGTTTGGATTGTTGCTACTTGCTATAGTATAAGGCTACTGTAGCTATGTAAATTGATAAAGAAATAATAAAAAATAAGAGAGAGAATTATATTTGATATGGAAGAATAATAAAAAAAAATTAATAAAGAAATAATATTCTAATGAAATGTAGCGTAAAATAGATAATTTGTTGTAGATTGTTTTGAAAAGTTATTGTGTAAAATAGAAAAAAGTATGTTCTTATGCTACAAATTTTTTTTCACAAGCTGATGCAAATGCTCTAGTCCCTAAAGTTTACCTAATGAGTGTTATTGGTCCATAAAGTTTCAAATGAGCACTATTGATCCATGAAGTTTAAAAAATGATCTTGTTAGCCTCTTTGTTAACTTCCATTTGTTTTCTTGCCTTTTGCAAGTTTTTTATTTTATTAAATACACGTAAGCATCAACTCACAATCTAAATTATCAAACTATTTTTACAAATTAGATTTATTCCAATCCCTAAAAAACCCAAATCTGAACTAGAACCTCCATACTAGCCTCCACAATAATACAAACTATGAAGCCACAACCGCCATAAACTTCATCGCAAAATCTGAATCTCATTGTCAGATTCCACAACTCTTGACAAAAGCCACATCAACCCCATGATGATCCTCTACAAGCAACATAAAAAATTTAGATCGATATAAAATAATGGATTGGCTTCAAAAGCCATGAACTTCTCCTTAGCTTCATTGTTACCAAAGAATGGATCTACTTCATCATTTAGACCCATAGCATTAATAAAAAATGAAAAATAGTTTTTAAAGTTGTAGAATAGTTTGTAATCGTAGCATTACTTAAAGAAAAAAAAAAAAAAGTGCTACGTCAACAACATTTTTACGATACTTTCACAACAAGTCTTAGGTGGTAAGTTGTTACTAGTTTTAATTTGAAGCCACCACTAAAATTATTTTTTTGCCCACTAATAACAATTTTCCACTTAGAATTTGTTGTGAAAATATTATGAACATAACATTTCCATATATATATATATATATATATATAAAGGCCTCATTACTTAAAAATTGACATATCATTATTTCATTAAATACTTGGGCAAGAAAACAAATGGAGTTAACAAAGGAACAAATAACATTCATTTTTTTAAGTTTAGAGACCAACTAGCCTCATCACATGCGCGAAGTGTATGCTATGAGGTTTTCTTTCTTTTTTTTTTTTTTTTTTTTTTTTTTTTTTTTAGTGCCATAATAAAAATTTTAAAATTTTAAAATTAAAAAAAAAAATTAAAAAGTATGCAAAATGACTGACTTTTCGAACAGTGTTTCCCTTATCAAATGACCAAGAACATTACAAAAATTTATCAAAAATAAAACTTTTACACTTTGCATTTCTTTTCTTTTATTTTTTTTTTCTTTTTTGACAAATGAGGATATCTAGACCTCTTCGAGTATCTAATTATTCTCTTGAGTGTATGCAGTCCTCCCATCCCACACACACCAGATTACTATAGGAAAGAATCTCATAGGAGTGGTTCCAAAATGTTGGCGAGAGAAATATCATAACGCCTTTGGAACCACTAAGATAACCCCTTGGGGTTTGCACTCTACATTTCTAACAAAGGAGACCTGGGTGTTTTGGTATTCACACGAGTATCACTTGATATGGCTGAACCTTTTGCTATTGAAGAGGTGTGTTGGATGCATTGGCTTGGTGAAAGTCTCTCAATAGTCGTACCTCCTCTAATAATTAAGAAAGTTGGTTTTGAATGCCGTCATAGATGAAAAGGTTGAGGGTGTTCCATATGTAACGGTGTGAAAGCTTTTTAGGTTAGAGAAAAAAAGTCCTCTACCATTTTCTTGGCAATGAACAAATTACAAACTAATTAACAGAATTGAACATAATAAATTTGCAAACAAAAATTAATGAAAAGACCTTTAAATGAATTATGGAATGTAGCACCTAGTTTAACAAATCACCCAAAATTCCAAGAACCCTTGCTTTTCTCTCACGTTTTTGGAGAAACATTAGGAAAGAACAATAGACCAATTTCATTATCATTTTGTTGAATCCAAAAAAGTAGAGATAGAGAGAAAAAACCTACCCAATTGATCTTATATTAAGGTTGAAATCCAAAAAAAAAAAAAAAAAAAAAATCAGTGATTTGATGTAAAGAAAATCACTAAAAAAATGAAACTACATAGTTTTAAAGTCATTAATGGAACATTTCTGGCAGAGGCTAATAGGGAGACTAAATTAAATAAAATTGAAACTAAGAGGACTAAATTAAACCAAAGCAGAGTTAGGAGACATGATTGAATTTTAAATAAAGTTAGAAAGTGCAATTTGTAATTTAGCCTTTTTTTTCCTCTTTCAATAATTCAATAGTTGGGGTGGACGGATTTAAACATTAAAGATGTTCATTCTTGGTTGAAATCGTTAGATTGTGTCAAATTGTCAATTGAACTATGAGACTTTTGGTCTATTCTAAAATCAATCATGTCTCATGTGCAGTAGAGTGGGATTATGGCACATGGGTCATATTGCTTCATGAGTCATGAAACAAAATTTTCCTGCTTGTCTTGTATTAAAGCTTGGGCTAATGAATTCGGTGACCATTTTTCAAGTCCAATGTCCCTCTCCATGGCCATAAAGTTGTTTCAGCCCAAAAAGGGAAAGGACTCCTATTTTCCTTTTTGGGCCCCATTAACATTATGCACTTTAAAATTTCAATGGTATGACCCACTTCTTCTTACCGACGTTTCTTGGCAAAACCAAAGCTCCAGTTCTCACCCTCACTCTCACTCACCCTCTCACTCTCACTGTAAGTTCTTTCGATTTTCACTTTTCTCTCTCCTCACAAATCTTTTCATGCACATTCTCTCACTTCTTAGTCTCCCTCTCTTTCATTTCTTTACAGACAATTCGCCTCCTTTGCCCAGCTATCATATGCAAACTTGTACTATGGCTGATCAAGATCCATATGAGGGTAACGTGGCTAAGATCTTTGTACTTTTTTTTAACTCATTTTTCTTTGCTTTCTCTGCAAAACCGTGCTTCAGAATTGTGTGATGGGTCAATTTCAAAATTAAAGCTTGGATGCTATAAGTAGGCTAAAAAATCCAATGACCCGTTTGACAATTTTGTAATTGAGAAATAAAATATTCGTATATCAGAATTTAATTCTATGATTGGATTTTTTTGGTTAAACTTTTCACTTGGTAAGGATTTGGTATTTCAACTATGATTGTTGTCATTGTCCATGTTATATTATTCCTAGCTTGGTGGACTCATTTTTCTTGTTAATTGAAGATAAATCTGTTACTATAGCTGTGAAGCACCTTTCAGATGATTTTTGGCTTCTATTGGGCAATTTCTGTCACTACTAAAACATTATTGAGCTTGTAATGATTGTCCTCTCTTTCGCCCCCATTAGGTGGACATGTGGTATGCATTTGATTTTTAAATATCACATGTTTTACATTTAAATAAAAATAAGAGTAAATTAGAGGATACAATGAAAAAAGATTTTATCCCGTTGAAATACTCTCTTCATATTACCTATCAAAAAAATAATAATAATAATTCTCTTCATATGGAAAATTTCAATTATTATTTGAGTTGATCTTAGGCCTAAGTAAAAGGCCAATAACCTTATGGGCTCATGTTAAGTCACTTATGAAAGGATCCATTTATTCATATATAACGTGACAGAAAGTTGGTTTCTTACCTATAAGAAAAAGGCATCATTTTGCAACTTGTTATCAAACAAAGGAAAAAAGATAACCTATGATGACGACAACCCTCAAGGTAGGGTTTTGGACCACTTTTTTAAACTTAAAAGATGTTCATTTTTCAAGCTCCCACAGAAAATTAGGAAACACAAAATCAACCATTAGGATCCTCTAGAACTTTTATATGTTATAAATGATGTAAGGTTTTTACAAAGAGAACATCAAAAGAGAAACTGTGGAAGAAGAAAGCTATATTATTTACCCGTTACTCCTTTACAAACGAATACATCTACATATATAGCAAAAGTCATATGAAAGAAGTCAAACTAAGACAAGATAAGAAATAATACTTGTCTAGCTATCATGAAAATTAGAAATAAGAAGAAAATAAGGACATTAGGTGTCCCCACAATATATATATATATATATATAAACTTTTATATTTTGTTATGTAGCATGAGCTGGTGCTATGAGATATCCTTTTACTATTTGTAAATATCCAAAATACTTCTCGCATGCTTATCTTATCCCTCTTAGGAACCTTTAAAATGATGTCATTTGTAAGATCAATCATGTATTATTACCTCTCTCTCTCTCTCTCTCTCTCTCTCTATATATATATATATATATAAAAGATCAATCATGTGTCATTGGAGGGGGTTTGTGGCACATAGGACATGGTGCCTCGTGAAACAAAATTTCCCTGCTTTGTATTAAAAGCTTGGGCTAATGAACCTGGTGACCATTGGAAGGATGATTTTGCTTTTGTTATATATATTCTTAAACAAAAGTGTGGAAGAAGACTTCTTCACGTTGTAGGATTGAAAAGGCATCTAGAATCTAGCTTGAAAAGATGCACATAAATCAGCTATATCTCACGTTAATTGTCACTATTGCCTTTTACAAATAATATCTGGATGCATAAGCTTCCTCGTAGCTAATTGCTTTCCAATAAACAGTGTAATTGTTTTTGCAATAAGCCAATCATTGGAATGCTTCTATCTGAAGTTTTTATTGCAATTGGGCTTTGTTTAACTACTATGTTGTTTAAGCTTTTTTGAGGCTGTATAACTTATAGTATGACTAAAAATTGTGGTTGATTTGTACAAGCAGGATCTGTGGCCGCTCCTAAAAGTTGGCAGAGGCACTGGGACTGAAAGGGATGTTGCTGTTGTGGCCAATTTGAGTGCCTTGGGGGTTGGCACTCTTACCGATCTTTAAAGGCTGCTCTTAATCAGCGTATGACGAACGCTTAGCATGGATTTTCTAGTTCAAATACTGCAACTAAATTTGACATAATTTTTTTTAATAAAGAAGGGATGTGATCCTTGAGGTAATATTCTTAGAGACATGCTCAAGAAATACCGAAAATGTGCATATTAAATGAAAATGTGCCTATTGAAGGTGATAATCCTTTATATATAAATAGTGGTTTCTATTCATTTTGTAACTTCTTCTCTTTCATCTTCCTTAGAAACACAAGAAACCTGTGGGTCTTCTCCAAAAATTACTATTTGTAGAACTCAATAGATGTGGTTGTATCCTGTAAAACCCACTTTTTTTTTTTTTTTTTGCTAAACTATAGAACCCAATAAACCTCACTAATTGATGATACCCTTCACATTGAGGGCACAAATGAATCAACTTATAAATTGGTGACTAAACTGAGCAACATCACTTCAGTTTAGACAAAACTTACACAAAATACAACAATAACCAAGCCTTAGTCCCAAAATTTGGAGGCGGCTATAGATTCTGGGCAGATTAGATTAAGTCAATCACATGAATTCTTTTCCTCTATTCTATTTTATTTGAAATCCTGTTCTCTATTACTTCCTTAATGAACATTTCTTTTTTAAAAAAATGTCTATACACCTCCTGAACTTTAGAGGAATGGTCATGACACCCCTGAACTATTCTTTTCGCTAATTTACTCCTTAAACTTTACACCTATGCCAATTAATACATCAATTGGTCCACCAATAGTTTCTCAACCAAAAAATTGGTTTGTCATTAATACACAAATAGAAACATACATGGAGTTTAAAATTTTAATGACCCATTTGGTAATATTGTTCTAGTAATGTTGTTTGTATTTTTTGAAAATACGTGTAGGTAAAAAAGTATGTGAAAATATATGTAATGTTATTTGAACATTGAAAATTGTTGTTCAAAATACACTATCAAACACTCCCTAAAATACAAATATCATGCCTGAACCCATAAGAAAAGAAGAGAGAGAAATTTTAAATGAGAGACACGACTGAACCAGAACCACCAGTGGTCACCGCATCTCTCCTCCAATGGTAGATTTCTTTATCCTACTATTGATCTTGCCATTCACATTCAACTGCATATCTAGATCTGCAATTTATACTTTATAATTTGATTTTCTTTTCGGATTGAGAAAATCACTTTATTTTTGTCATCTTTAGTTCATCCAGCAAATACGAAACTTTCAAAATCACTACATACAAAAACTAAAAAACCCCATTAAAAATAAACAAACCCAAACCCAAAAGCAAAGCAAAGTAGTATTAACAAATTTATGGATCTACACTGAAGAGGATAAAACGGATGTAGACAGTCTCACTCTACTAAATCGGTCATGTGCGATGGTGCTTTAAGATCAAGGTAATGGAGGGAGATGGTGCGCATATGCAGGGAGACGGATGCAAAGTAGACGGATACCAAATGGATAGTGGCAATGCCACATGGCATCCACATGGTTTAAGTAACCTCTAAGGAATCTTAAATGGAAATATCTTGTGTTCTACGATTGACCCTAGTCAAGGAACCCCTATATGGAGAGAATCCCGCAAAATACGTACATTTATTAGGGTTTTCTCCATAAGGAAATACTTTCTTAACCAAGAAAGAAAAAGTCAATTCTGCACTACTATAAAACTCATAACTCTTAGGAATCAAGTTACGCATAATTTACCCCAACTCTAGCACTCTAGAGTTGAGAACATTCTCTAACTTGACCTTCGAAAGGTATTTGGCTGGTATTACACTGGTACTCTCTGTAGGTTTTTTTTTTTTTTTTTTTTTTTTTTTTTGTGTGTTGCGCAGGTTTTGTCTAGAGCATGTGAGGACTGTGCAACTTACTGATGATTTTCAGCATCATCATACACAAATGCTTCTCCTATAGTAACAAATTTATCTTTAATAATTATAAAAATTAGTTGCAGACTCATGTGATGCGTGAGAATATATGATTATTTTATGATGTAGTTTAATACATAATTTATTCTCTGAATTTAATTGTATATAATTTGTTCTTTCGAAATATTAAACAATTTCTATAAAAAAAAATTTATCTCTCTATTTTTAAAAATATATAAATTTATCATTTTTAGTTTTTTTGTTTGATATTATCCTTTTTTTTTTTTTACGTGGTCCATATTCTTCTAAATATTGTCATTATGAATTATATTTTTCTTAATTTCTTTTGGTACAACTAAAACTTTTAAGTTTCAAATTTATCATTAAATTTTTCTTTCTTTCAAGGAGATTATCATGATAATTGAAACTTATCACATAATTACAATTGATATTATTCAAATAATTGATAGGCACATTTAAATTCATAGTCATGTAAATTGTGTTTTGATATAAACTCAAATTCTCACTTCCAAACTAAGGATTAACTCAAATAAATATCAAACCAAAACTATAAGAGGTAGTGAGAGGACTTGTGATGCAAACTCAAAAAACACAACACCAAAAACATATCAAGAGTAGCAAGAAAGAGAGTATATCACCTTTTTTGGGGAGAGAATAACAAATTTATAGAATAAAAGATAATGAGAAGAATATTCAAAATAAAAGATATAGTTGTAAACACCAAATTATCCAAGCCATGCTATGTAATAGAATAACATTATATCATTATATAATATATTTATTATAAAATAGGACCACATCTAACAATCAAATAAAAAAAAAAAAAGATAACAGTTTAAAAACACAACCAAATTAGAACAACTTAAAATAAAGATGCAAGATTCTATCGCCTTTACTCAAAAAAATAAATAAATAAAGATGCAAGATTGAATTAAAATTCCACCAAAAGAATACACACACACACACAAAAACATACACACATACACACATACATACATAGCAAAAGAGAGAGACTAATCACATTTTTTATGATAGTTTGTTGCTACTCTTTATTTTAATTGTTGCTACTCCACATTACCCTACATTGGAGATGACCAAAAAGAAAGAAAAAAATTATGAGAGAGAGAGAGAGAGAGAGAGAGAGAGAGAGAGAGAGAGAGAGAGAGAGAGAGAGAGAGAGAGAAATTGATCTTGTTGAGGAGAGAGATGGAACGATCTTACATCAAAAGAGCGTCAACATGTGGCTTACTTCCAGTCTCTGAAGAACATCAAAGCTACCTTGTGTCAATTCGTCGATGAAGAACTCGTCAAAGGAGAGAGGGAGAGAATCAGTGCAGAGGAAACAAAGAAAAATTGGTTCTATGACTTGTGAGCAAGAGAAGAAGACGAAGTGTGTGTGTGTGTGTGTGTGTGTGAGAGAGAGAGAGAGAGAGAGAGAGAGAGAGATGAAGTCTTCATTAATTATTTGGGCCCACCAACTTGGTGATTTTACAAGAATGCCACTGTATTCATTTTCACTAAAAATGAAAACAGCCAAAAGTTGTATTCATCTTCTGTATTCAAATTCTTTTTTCTTTTTTAACTGAAAATGAATATTGAGTATAAAAACACAACCAAACCAATTTTTTGGTAGTGGGTCCCACAAAAAACTGAAAATAAATATTGAAAACACCACTTTTTTCTCTTAACCAAACAAGCCCTAAATTCTATGCATTAGCTTTTAGATATATATATAGAGGAGTACAATGAGCTAGGAACAACACAACATGAGCAATGATAATAGGGACGAAGCCAGACTTCGAATCTAGGGGGACAAGCTTAATGTAAAATTATCGAATTTCATCACGTTCATTAACATCTTAATCTCATTCTCTCCTGTTTACATATGTATATTGCATTTATTTATTTTTAAATGTCACATGTCTTGCATTTATAAAATGAGAGAAAATTAGAAGATTCAATGGGAGGAAAACTTATCCCATTAAAATACCATATGGGGACTAAGTTAAGCCTTTGATGAAGGGGCCCATTTATTCATATCTAAGAACATTCACATCAAACTCTACACATCGTTGGCAAAATAACTCAAAAAACTCCACTTTTTCTAGTTTGGTTTTCTTTTTTTTTTACGTACACCTAGATCATTCTCAATACTATATCAATGTTTCAATTAAATATTATTTCCTTTCTATTTCTTTATGCATTCACAATTGTAAATCTCAAAATCCACAACAATAATAATAATTTATTTAGTTTTTTTGATTAACAATAGCTCAATAGAGGTATTGAGCTATTGTTCGTTTGTTAATTTTATACGATAGTTTGTTGAGCATGATGCATCATCAATATAATGGATTTAGTTTATTTTTTGTTGAAATATTAGTTTATCTAGCCTCTTGTTAATACTTTAACCTTACAAAAATTGGTTTCTTATCCATAAGTAAAAGGTCTTATCTTAAAACTAGTTTTCAAGAAAGGAAACAAGATAACCTAACAACCCTCAGGGTATAGTTTTG
Source organism: Quercus variabilis (assembly GCA_030445155.1). Lineage (NCBI taxonomy): Eukaryota > Viridiplantae > Streptophyta > Magnoliopsida > Fagales > Fagaceae > Quercus > Quercus variabilis. Next base: position 71,476,576 of record CP129448.1, on the reverse strand, counting down.
GACCACTTTATAAAACTCAGATGTTCATTTTTAAGCTCCCACTAAAAATTAGGAAACACAAATTTGATTATTAACATTCTCTAGATTTTTTAGATGAATTCTGATATAGGATTTTTTTTTTTTTAAATCTTAAAAATTTATTATTATAAGAATGGTTTAAATGTTATCACATTGTCTACATTTAAAAAAAAAATACTAATTAATAATTATTTGAGTTTTTCCCTCTAGTATACCACATGATTCTTAGAACTAAATAGTGGAACAATATGAGGCTATTTGGTAAGAGTATTTAAATATAATTTTTTGTTTTGCAATCCATAAAATGGTAGGTCCCACACTTGAATTTATTGTTCGGCTAATATTTTCTAAATACAGTTTTCAAAAAACTGTATCCTATTTTCCTAATTAAAAATAGGATTTTGAAAACAGCTTAGGTGATGTTTTCAATATACAAAAAATATTTTTAATGACATAGTTGTAAATAAATTGAAAATAGTGGACTCTACATATTTGTCAAAACTCTTTTATTTCTTAAATTTAGGAGTTTATCTTTATCACAGAAAGAATTCTCACACTTCAAATTCGAAACTTATCATTTAAATAAATAAATAAAACATGATGAGCTCTATTCTCTTATCATTATCCACCAACAAAAAAAAGAAAGTAATCTACATATTTTACACATTACTTTTTGTAAATATATATTTTTTTTAAATCTCAAAAATAGAAATGGTCTCCAAAACAATTATTTTTGTTTTTAGTATTTTGAAAATTGTTCTTAAAAGTGGGAGCCAAACACATAAAATATAAAAATTATTATCTGAAAACTAGTTTCAAGTTCAATTTTTTGAAAATTGTTTTTATACTGTTTTGAAAACAAAAACAAAAATCTTCCTACAAACAGCTACCAATTAAGCTAATTGTAACCCACCAACAAATACTATGGTTAAGCATGATATGTACTATAGAATCTAGTAGACAAATTATGAAACACATAGAAGACATACACAATGCGCACACAAGATGGTCTTCTACTTAAGATTTATCACACAACTTGAGCTTACACGACAAACTTGGAGAAAAACAAGATTGCCTATTTAGGAGCTTTGTGTAGACACCCCATTTTGCAGCTATCATTTAACCTCACTTGTATTGCACCATGCATCTCATTGCACAACACATTACAAGGAAGAACTGTAATTTTTGACCACATGATTTCTAAATTCATTGCATAATATAAATTAGAAGTCATAACAACTAAAAAGAAAATTCATGAGCCTTAATTGGACAACCAGATTGAAAGATATATAATAAAAAAAAATTTAACGGTAAAGTGCACTTGCATGAATTAGGTCCCAACCATACGTGATTATGACCTCTTAATTCTAATTGGGCTAGTTTTAGTTCAATTTAAATTAAATGATGTGTCATAATGCTATTGGTTGAGGATATAATTCATGGTAAGGTTGCATGCACCTGATTTGATCCGAGGCAGAGTATTGTTGATTCCTTGCAAAATTAGTAAAAATTAATTAATTAAACATATTTAAAATTAATTTTTTGAGCTTGAGGACCAACAATTTCTGGAGAGAAAAAAAAAAAAGGTTGAAATTCTTATGAAAGCCATATAAAAAAAGACTGAACAAAAAAGGAATAGATCTGGGAGGATGATAGGCACTTAGTCAAGATACCCTAGATTTTCTTCCTTTTTTGCTCCAGCTTGCTCCCTATTCAGTTTGACTTTACCCACTATATTTTTCACTCATAAAAAACTAGATTTCCTGAGTCACAAATTACCAAGAGACTTATTTCTGACCCCAATGTAGATACCTTATTTTGTACCCCTTATGACTCAAGTCCCCGTTCCCCAATGACAACATCATTTAGAGTCTTAGGTTTGGTTTAGGGTTCAATATGGTAAATCTTTATCTTGAAGGATGTTTTGGTAAAAGAAAATCTTGCAGGAACCCTAAGTATACGCATATTGTAAGCATGCATACGCATACTTGAAGCATGCACACACAGACTTGAAGCATGCACACGCATGTAAGGTTTTAGAATACCTGTATGGAAAGTTTTTAATGTAAATTCGTGTAGAGTGAATCCCACATCAGCTGGGAGCCACCCTACTCTCCTCTATGATCATTATAAAATGCCTTAAATGCTCTTTTCCTAAAACACTCTGAATTCACCGAAAAATAATGAATCAAAGAGAGATTTTTTATTTTAAAACATCCTCAAGTTAGAGTTTACTTGGTTGAGACTTATTCTGGTCTTGACCTTCGAGTTTTAAGCTTACTAAACTTCTAGTTTTATCTTGATTATATTGACTGAGGGGAATGGTCAAATTAAAGTTCAAAGGAGTTCTTATGTTTAAGGTAAGGGTCTAACCTTGTCTCTCTCATTCTTGTTTGTTTATTACTGTGTTTTCTGGCTTAATACTTCTGTTGTTGGCATAGGTTTATAGCTTTCGTATTAGAAGCATGCTAGATTGTATTTAAATTGTTGTTTTGTTGCTGCTTTAAAACTGTGTTTCTAGGCGTATATGTGTGCACATGCTTCATGATTGCATACGAGGCATGCGTACACATACTTCATGTATGTGCATGCATAGTCATGCATAGAAACCTAGATTTTGGGTTTTTGCTACTTTCCCTTTTTTGCTTTGTTTTTAATTACATTTTTAGCTTTTGTTAGTTTTGTTTTTACATGTTTAGGTCTAGGGTCAGTAGAATACCATGTCTTATTGCTTGGATTGTTAGATTAAGTGAAAGCTCACTAGTGTAAAAACTAGAGCTAGTTTAGACCCCCAATTTTTAATTACAGCTAGATTAATTTTAGGCTAAACACAATCAAAGTAGAATATACGTAATTAGCCAATTAATTAACCAAAGTATTCAACAGTTTCATGGATGAACATGAGGATGCAATGCTTAAATGTAAAGGGAAGTAGGGTAAAGAATATCAAACCCAAGATAACACCACGATGTTTTATCGATGAGGAAAACCGAGGAACATAAAAACCTCTCTATGGCCCTCCAAACCGAAATGATCCACTAGTGAATAAGTTGGAGGGAGTATAAGGATACCGAAAAGACACATTCAAGCCTAATCTATCCAAAGTATTTGAGCTCTCCAAGCTCCAGCTACTAACGGACTTCTCAGAGTTTTGTCTTCACTAGCTTCCCAGATCCTACAATGCCCTTCTGATTGCACCGCCAAGCCTTACCGGCTTAATTTGACAAAGACCTAATACTTCTCAAGCTCCAAAACACTCTCTACTCTCTGAATGAGTGTGGGTTACGTTTGGGTAAAATCGTCTCTCAATGTATGACAATGGGAAAGGGGAGGAGAATAGACTACAAGGATTTCTCTCTTGAGGATGAGTAGCTCTCTCTAAAAGGTGGGTATAGTGAAAACCTAAATCTCAAGGGTTTTCTATCTAATAGCCTCCTTACAATTTTGTAGGTAATAAGGGTATATATAATGTGAGTGAAGAATAGGAGAGTAATACTTAAAATCCCAGTTGTCAAAGTGTCTCGTGGGTTGTCTAAGTCACAAGTTACTCATGAGACATCCTGCCTCTTGAACTTCCACATGTGCTCCTCACATGGAATTTTGCAAGTTTTGCAATCCTAAGCCAATAGCAAGATAGTTGTGAATTCAACTATCTTGAGCAATTTTCACTAGCCTAATACTAAACCCATTACAATTAAATCCCACAAAATACAAGGAAATAAATTAATGAAATTACAACAATTTTGTCATAGAATACAGCCAACATAAATATTATGTAAAAAGAAAAACATAACTTAACATTAAGGATTAGGGTTTGTATGCTTTGGATGAACAACATGAACATGCATCGATGCACAGTTGAGGTATTACGGTATAGTGAGGTAAGTGAAGGTAAGTCATGTATATATATATGCATCTTTGAACATAATGGTTGGTTTCTTCGATTGATGAATGCTATGATGCTATGCTTGAGTGATTGAATATGTTTGATTAATGTCATGATTATATGCTACTGCTTTGTTGATGTTGCTGCCTTGTGATATACTTGCTGCCTTTGGATGGATATAATGTCAATGCCATGCTAGATGAATATTAGGACCTTGTGCCATGAATGCTATGATTGAGATGCCATGTTTGTGTGTTTAGATGCTTGTTAGTGTGTGTGTGTGTGTAGAATAACCTATTAGAGGATCCTTTGATGGGATTAGGATTTGGAACACAATGAGTGGAGGCCAACATATGGGTCCAGTGGGCATGATTATATGCTACTGCTTTGTTGATGTTGCTGCCTTGTGATATACTTGCTGCCTTTGGATGGATATAATGTCAATGCCATGCTAGATGACTATTAGGACCTTGTGCCATGAATGCTATGATTGAGATGCAATGTTTATGTGTTTAGATGCTTGTTAGTGTGTGTGTGTAGAATAACCTATTAGAGGATCCTTTGATGGGATTAGGATTTGGAACACAATGAGTGGAGGCCAACATATGGGTCCGGTGGGCATGATTATATGCTATTGCTTTGTTGATGTTGCTGCCTTGTGATATACTTGCTGCCTTTGGATGGATATAATGTCAATCTCAATCTCAATAGGATTAGGTGATCTCAATCTCAATCTTGATAGTTATAGCATCAGGTGATCTCAATCCTGCAGTGAACACAAGCATAGAGTTTCTTAAGTGTAGAGTTACAGTACGGTAGCTACATTTTTTTATTGAGGGGGGGGGGGGGGGGGGGGGGGGGGGTGTTTTATCCACCGTTCCGTAAAATGTAAATCTAATTTGTATTCATAGATGAAAAAACAAAATATAAGGGAAAATATGAAAGAAATAAGTATGACATTTATTTGTAACCTTCATTATTATTGGCAGAAGTTTTGATTTAGGATAAAGCTCCTAAAAACATTTCGGATGCAAATACAAGAAAGTATACAATAACCACATTGTATTATATCTACCAAGGATATGCTATCAAGATACGATTATCTCCCAGCGTCAAAATCCAATAATGCTACATGGTCCCTCACAGTATCATTCACATCAGCACTTTGATTATAAACATCATAATTGTGAGAATCTGATGTCTTGGTGTGCAAGAATTTAGTTTCTTCTGAGTTAGAATCAACATCTTTCTTAAATCCTCCAATTTTGTTGCTACTTCCTACATAGTAGGCCTATCCTCCCCTTTCAATCTTAAGCACATCATTGCAAGATTTGCAGCTTCCTTTAGTTGCTCAACATTTTCTTCATTTGCTATATGTTTTTCAAGAACTTCAAACAATCTATTATCCTTCAAAAATGAGAGAAAATATGTGGCTAGACTTCTCTCTTCCTCAGGCCTATCAAATGAAAGAGCTTTTTTTCCAGTTAAAAGCTCTATGAGGACCACTCCAAAGCTATAAACATCACTCTTTTCTGTCAATTGACTTGTTTGCATGTATTCAGGATCCAAGTATCCTAAAGTTCCTTGCACCATTGTAGCTAATTGTGTTTGGTCTAGTGGAACCAATTTTGAAGCTCCAAAATCTGATACCTTTGCTGTGTAAGTGCTATCCAACAATATGTTTGAAGACTTGACATCTCTATGGATTATAGGTGGAGAAGCTGCAGAGTGCAAATATGATAGTGATTCTGCTGTTTCTGCGGCTATCCTAAGACGAATTTCCCATGATATGGCGGACACCTTACTTCCATGATGAATGTACTCGAAGAGAGTACCATTGGGTATGAATTCATAAACTAGTAAAGGAACTTGTGTCTCCAAACAACAGCCTAATAATTTGACCACATTCCGATGATTAATTTGGGAAAGTACAACTACTCATTGATGAATTGTTCAATTTGGCTTTCATCTCCTATTTTTGACTTCTTGATGGCCACAATCGTATTATTTGGTAAAATTCCTTTATAAACTGTACCAAACCCTCCCCGGCCAATGATTAAAGCTTCATCATAATTGTTTGTAGCCTTTTTCAACTCTTTCATGGTGAAGATTTTGGTTGTTTCAGCTGAATTTTCTTGTTTAGAGAGTTTCTGTTGTAAAATTAAACCCCCATTCTATTCAAAGAACCTTTGTTTAAGCTTGATCAACTGTCTTTTCTTAAATATCAAATACAACCAAGAGCTACAAACAAGCGCAACCATGAAGCTTATGCCAATACCTACATTAGAAAGAAATAGAATATTAGCTTTTTTGGCATAATGATAAATAGGGGCAGAACTACCCTTGGACCCCGGGGGGGGGGGGGGGGGGGGAGGGGAATGGCCCACCCTAATTTAAAAAAAAAATTATTATTATGTATATGTGTATTAATTTTAGCAATTTTGTTCTATAAAATTACATTTTATTTTCCTTTAACAATATCATTGGTTCTTTTAAAAGTAATGCTATACTCAAACCTTTTTTACAACATTTTTACAAACCTTTTTGCTAGTAAATTTTATTGGTTCGCATATGGGTACACTATTTACATCATTTTTTTACTTACTAGTAACCACTTATTACATAAGTAATTTATAAATAAAAAATAAAACTTGTAGCTCTAGTATTTTCCTGATTTTAGTGACCATAAAAAAAATTTATAGATGTAAAATCTAAAACAAAATATTTAAGCCAAAAAAAAAAAAAAATTAGCTCAACAATAAAAATTACCAGTAAAACTAAAAACAAAATTAAGCTTAATTAACTAATTTTATCCAAAATAAATAACCCTGCTCTTTAAAAAAAATTCTAAACAAAAATAATTTTTTCCTTAACTACAAAAAAAAAAAAAAAAAAAAAAAAAAAATCTTAGCAACTAAGTAGCAGAATTAGAAGTTGAAATCATTGCACACAATCAACAGTAAAACCACCCCCTAACTCAAAGCTCTGGCTCTGGCTTTGATTATAAAGTACATTGAAGAGATACTGACAAGCATAGCAACGAAGCTTATGCCAACACCCTTTTCTTTTTCTTTTAAAAAAAAAAAAATTGAGAATCACTTATGCCAACGCTTAGTGTTTGATTATATTTGAAAGAAACCAGATATTATTTGTTATATACCGTTGTGACTGACCAATGATCAGAGAAAGTGCGACTCATGGTTGCCTTTTTCTTTTTAATCTTTTAGACCATGTGAGATTAATTAAATATCTTTATACTTGTGCACCATATCAATTTTTTATGTTTATTTTTATTTTAGAAGAATGCACCCTATAAAATTAATCAATCTATATATATATATATATATATATATACGACACAACTTTTATACAAACTATACAGTACCTTAGATGTTGTTTCATAAGTTCCTCTTTTAAGATTCTGTCATGTAGCTATTTAACGAAAAAATATACTTCTATCTTATGAGAAAAAAATTATATGAGAGAATCTTAATAAAGGAACCTAAAGAATAGCAGCTAAGTACTGTATTTAAGTCTTACCCATATATATATATATATATATAATGAGAAATTATTACATATATTAATAGGAAAAATTTAGAGAAAATCCAATTAGATTTTACAATTGAAGTTCAATTTTGCGCCATATATTCTAAATTATTTATTTTTAGAGAGGGTTTTTTTTTTTCTTAATTTTGGAGTCAAATATGAGACCATGTCATAAATATCCATCTACGTGAGTTATTGCGTACAAAAACTAAAGAGTCTAGAATTAATGAATATAAAAAAAAAATGTACAATTTTACGTTTTCTACATAGTAATATTCTTACAAGACTTTTTTAAGAGTTAAAAATTATATATAAGAATGACTATCAATAATATTTAAATTATATATGTAAAAATTAGATTATACATTTTAATATATATCTTTTAAGTTACAAGCTAGTTTATTTAAGGCCAAAGCATAGAGAAAATCAAATTAGATTCTAAATTGGAGTCTAATTTTGCACCATGTGTTCCATCTAATTTTAAAATTTCTGTACCAAGTGAATTATTAAGTGTAAAAATTAAATAGTCTAAATTCAATTAAATTCTAAATTGAATTTCAATTAGAGTTTAATTTTGTGCCTCATGTTCCAACTAATATTTAATTTTCGTGACAATTGAATTATTGTATGCAAAAACCGAAGAGTCAATGCACCCTATCAAATTAATATATATATATATATATATAAAGCCAAAGTAGAGAATTCAATGAGATTCTAAATTGGAGTCCAATTTTGCGCCATGTGCCCCATCTAATTTTAAAATTTTTGTGTCAAATGAATTATTAGGTACAAAAATCAAAGAGTCTAAATTCAATTATATTCTAAATTGGATTTCGTGAAAAAATTCAATTTTGTGTCACGTGTCTTATATAATTTTTTAATTTTTGTAACAAGTGAATTACTGAGTGCAAAAACTAAAGAGTCTAGATCCTAAATCATATATATATATATATATGAGTTAGATTCAAGTTACACCTGATGTAATTTTAAGCAATATTACATCATTTAATATTTTTTAATTGGATGAGAATTAACAAATCCACCGTTAGATTACATTATCTTCATATATTCTTTTTTTTTTTTTTTTTTTTGCAAAATTTCAATGTGATCAAAGATTAATAGTCATGTCATCAATCAATTGATTAAATTTAAATTTTTGCTGTTGAAAATAATGCATAAAAAATGAGTTTATGGATCAGATGATAAATAACATACAATTAATATGAAAATTGACATAAATATCAAGAACATATAGAACATGTAATTTAATGGTGAGATTTTCAAAATGTGAATTTTATAATAAGTTATTGAGTGGTGTAATTATTTATAGCTACACCGGGTGTAGCTTAAATCCATGGCTCAAAAATCTATGGCTTAAAAAAGGTGTAAGTTGTAACTTAAACCACGTATAATTTAAACTCATATATATATATATATATATATATGTAATTTTGATTATTTTTAAATGTACTCGTATATATACATGGGGTTATACACTAATGCAAAATATTAATAATGGCTAAATAATGTCACCTATAAATTTTGTATAACAAGTACTATAGAATTTTTTTTTTTTTTTTTAGAAGGAAGTACTATAGAAAGTTAATAGGAGTGGATGGAAGAATTGATCGTGAAACTGTTTCTGTAATTTAGAAACAGAGAAAAAAAAAAAAAAAGGAATGAAAAATCAATTTAATGTACACTTTAGTGACGAAACTTTTTTTTTTTAAATCTATTTTTGTTGATCTTAATGAGAAATTTATACTATTTCACACCAGTAGTTGAAGAAATATAACAAAAGTCTTAAAGTTTAAAAAAAAAATTATATAAAACAAATACTTTATTTCTTTCTCTTTCTTTTTTTTTTGAAGGCCAAATACTTTATTTCTTAAATTAACTATAACTCAATAAGGTTGTGCTCTGCGTTCATTCATTGTCCTATAATTATAACAGTTTTTTGATACACTCAACAGATTTTAATATGTTTTTTTTTTTTTTTTTTGAGGGGGAAATCTCGAAATACTTTAAATTAAATTGGCTAAATCAGCCTGTAAAACAACTGCAAACTGTGGTGGAACATCCTCCATCCACACAAGAAAGTCTGGTATGTCAACTGCATATCTAGCTAGACTATGAGCAAGCCTATTACATTCTCTTCTTACATGAGAGTATTGTAATTTAATAAAATCGGATGCTAGCACCTTTGAGTCATCTATCCAAGGTCCTATTGAAGACAGTGTGCGCTCTGTTTGAGTGAGTGCTTTGATCACCTCCATTGAGTCACCTTCCAAAACTGCTTTATTGACTCCTAGCTCGGTAGCGAAAGATAACGCTGTGACTGCTGCTAATGCTTCAACCTCTGAACCTGTGAAAGCATGTGATATTTTCTTGGAGCAAGAAGCCAACACCGAACCTGAGCCATCTCTGATAACCACTCCAATGCCCGATTTATTTTCTCCACTAAAAACCGCTCCGTCGAAATTAATCTTCACCAGGTCCGATGGAGGTGCTGTCCAGAATCTGCGTGTCCGTCCTGGGCTGTCAAAACGTGCTGGCTATGTGGCTTGGCTTGCTGTGAACTCTGTAAGCCACTCTCTAGCACGTTGAGGGATTTGGTGGAGTGCTGTGGCCGTGTGGTTCAACCGGACCTGGTTTCTCTGCGACCAGATTAGCCACACCGTCATGGCGAAAAGTTCAACATTCTGATTCTGCATAATCATCCACGATAGCAGTTCTTTGAAGCTCAAAACCTGAAGTTGTCTCCGATATGCCCACAACTCACTATCCTCCCAAACAATGTCTATCTCCTTGCACAACCATAGAGCATGTAAAGGAGTTTCATGAGCTTCATGACAACGGTCACAGAGTGGTTCTTCAATGATTTTTCTTCGCACTAAGTTGGCTTTTGTGGGCATAGCATCGCGACAAGCAGGCCACAGCAAGTTTTTCACTTTATTGGGTACCTGGAGAGACCACAGATTTTTCCAAAGGCGAGTGTCCGTGGCTGAAGGTTGTTGATTGTAGGACAGTTCAGCCTCCTCTTTCAAAAACCTGTAGCCGGACTTGCATGAGTATCTGCCATTGCTAGAGTGTGGCCATATCAAAACGTCCTCTGAAGCTATTTGACCAAGAGGAATTTTTTTAATAATGGCCGCTTCATCACTTGCAAAGATGCCATCAATAAGCTCCTCGTTCCACTGCCTTGCACTTTCATCTATCAACACTGCCACCTTAGCATTTTCCATAGTAGAGATAGGATAGGATAGTACCTGTGGAGGGTGTTTTCTAGGCAACCAAGAGTGCTGCCAGATTTTTATTGAGTCACCATTTCCCACACGCCATCTAGCACCTCTTTGCAATACCTCCCTGCCTTTGAGTATGCTCCGCCAAGCATATGAGGCTGATCTTGAGTCGTGGGCCTCCACAGATTTTAATATGTTGATTAACGGATTCAGATCTTCTAGAGTTTTTAAGGAACTCTACCAGGTAAATTTCTTTAAATCCTCACCCTTCATTTAAAATTAATGGTTTAAGATACTGCCACATCATCATTCCACTTACTTACTCTTTTAATGACACAAAAAAGGGATAACTTTAGGAAGCAGTTGTGATCTTTTAACGTTAGCAAACAGATCTAACTTTTTTTTTTCTCTCTCTTTTTGGATGGAGCAAATCTCAAACTAGGGAAATTCATCAACCCACAAATTACTCCCGCCATTTTTCCCATCTGAATCCAAAAGACTCTCCTGGGCAAGAAGAAAACCGGACTTTCTTTTACAACTCTCCTACATCCTTGAAATTTTCAGTACTTTCAATCACAAATGATGGATCCACCAGCTCAATCCCTTCAAACCGTCCATGGATGACCATTGAAGGCCCAATGGAGGCCAGGTATATTAGCTATCTTACTCTCTATCTAGCCTTTGTTCTCTGTCTACTGTCTATTGACTATTAGTTTCTTCCTTTCATTTTTCTTTTTTTTTTTGTTTTTTTTTTCATTTCTTTATTTCATACCTATGGTTGATGTTAGATTTTTGTTTGTTTTGCAATTTCACTACTGCAAAAATTGTTTAATGATTGCTCAAGAAGGGCTGTGTTTTTTTGGGGCTATATCCTCAGCCTGCAAGGTGTTTGATAAATTTTCAATATAAGTTTTGACAATTGGGACCCCTTTACGTATTGATGAGTTTTGGGCTCCATGGTGTGGGCCATGCCGTGTGAAAGATTTAGAGGGAACTATTCTTCAATTTTTGTCAATGTGGTGACTTGAAAATTGCATTTCAACCTTAGACTCGGGTTCAGTCTTCTCAATCTATACAAAAACATGCTTTTCATGACTTTTAATTAAATCTAGAACTTTTGAATTGATTGGTTCTTCATGTGGATTCAATGAAATTTGTATGATGAACTTGGGGAATTGGGCTATATCCTCTGCCTACAAGGTGTTTATAATCAACATAGACTCATGAGCCCTTTTTTATACCCTTCTTATGGTGTGTCTTCTAATTATCAAATTATTAGAGTATTATTCATGCAATGATATAAGGTATGATGAACTTGGGGAAATTTGTATGATGAAATTTTTTGATAAGTGCTTATTACCCTTTATTTTCACTCAAATGATAATTTTGAGTCTTCTTTGACATTTTGACACTTTGACACTTATTTTAATGTATCATATTGATCTTTACAGTCCCACTTTGACACTTGTTTTTTTTTTTTTTTTTCCAGCTTCTAATTTCAGGTTCACTTGAAAGCTTGGATGTTGATGATCTATGGTTGCACACTAATTATGCAGGTGGCTATCACTGAGTAGCTTCCACAGTGGCTTTTAGGATTTAGTTCTTTGGGAAAAAGACAGTAGTAGAGATCACAATATTTAAGAAGAATATGTACTAATAAAAAAAAAAAAAATTTTAAGAAGAATATGTATCAATAATGGCTAAAATGTTTCATGTATTACCAATGTTTCAATAGTTATAGATATGTAATGAATAGTTATTGGCAATAATATCAATTTTATTAGTTTTATCTTACTTTGTTATTTCATAGATGCTTGTAAACTATACATGTAATATAATGTAATTTATTGCTAGACATTCAAATTGCCAATAATATTGATTTAAAATCTAGACGTTTCAACTTTGCACAAGGTACAGTTGTTTAAAAGACATATCAAAGGCCTATCCCCTATTCTATAAATGGACAATCTTAACAAAAGAAAAATGTAACATTGGCAGCATTAACAATGGTCTATCCCCTCCTCTCTTTTAGAATAGAGACAATCTTAACAAAAGAAAAATGTAACATTGGCAGCATTAGCAATGGTCTATCCCCTCCTCTCTTTTACAATAGAGACAATCTTAACAAAAGAAAAATGTAACATTTGCGACATTAACAAAGGCCTATCTCCTCTTCTCTTTTTACAACGACCATAGCATTGGCAGCATCAAAATCACATACCTATACATATTTCAAAAACCCAAGGTTATCTTTTGATAACTTAGTAAAGGCAAAAAAAAAAAAAAAAAAACTTTCCATCATTTGTTAATCATTTACCAAGAAAATCCATGTGAGCATCATAATTATTTGTTGTGTCACCCAAAGGAACTTGTGCTTGATCAAACCCAACATCCATTCCCTACAAGAAATTATAATGATTTGGTGTCATCTATGTCATTGCATAAAAGAACATGCCACTTATTAATAGCTTAAAAAAGCTGAATGAACAAGTTCACCGTTAATGATTCAATGAAACTATTTCGGCTTCTATTTCCCTAGAGACCTTCATACGTCATCCATGCCATTGAATTAGGTGTTTGATCAGTTTCCTATATCACAAATCACAAATAGTTCTCATTAAAATTTTCAGATTATTAGCATTAGAAATTCTTTAAAATTGCTTACCTTCAAACTCACAAGATTGCTCACCTTATGTGAATAGCATTGCACAGGTGAGATAGAGTTATTGTTTTCCTGTATGGTAAGATATAAGGAGTTAGTTTAACCAAGAATAAAAAAATAAACTGTTTGTACACAGTGCATGTAAATTTGTCAATATTTTTTGCATCAAGAGCATACCTTGGATAATTGTTGTCTGACAGTATCTTTCGTTGAAGTTTTTTTCTTTCTCCTTTATTGTTGTTCAACCCAACTTTTACATCTTTTTCGGCCCTTACGACCTTCTTTCTTTTTGAGGCCTTTAACCTTTTCAACTAAATTCTTTATAGGTTCTCCATGATCCACAATTTCACTACCACCCAATGACATTTGATCTTTAGAATTATCAAGACTCACACTTGAAAATTTCATGGCAATATCTTCAACCTGCTTTTCTAATTCCTTTGTAAAACTCTCTACCAAAGCATATGCTTCTTCAATTTCAGCAGCTTGTGAGGCTAATCTAACTAACCTAGGACATAATCTTCTATACCGTTGTGTAACTTTTAAGTTAACATCCCCATGGACATCCTTCCCAATACAATCTATGACATACCCATTTTTTGCTTCTCTTGTCCATTTCTTCAAAATGTAAGCATCAAGAATTATCTTTATATCAAGTATGTCAAAACCTTCAAAGCATGACAACACAAAATCCCAAATGTTTCAAACTTCCTACAACTGCATGAGATTGTCCTACTAATAGGACTACACAATACTTTATATTCTCCAACTTTCTCAAGAAGCACAACAGTATATTCATGCACTAGCTGGCTACAATTCCGATCTTTTATTATTGCAGTTGATGCATAGTCATACTCATTTTGGAACACTTTAAATATTGTAGGGGTATACATCTGTGATGCTTGCTTCAATAAAGGTGAATTCTTCAAGCACAAAGGAGGCAATTTTTCCCTAGCATTATACTCAGCCTCTAACTCTTTATCCCACTTCTGCCCTACTACCATCTCAAAATGCTCAAAAAAATCATCCATATTCAAATATGATTTCAAGTAATCTTTCAAATCCCCATTCAAACTTTCACTAAGCTGAGTACTTCGCATTCCCAAAGTAACTGCCCTCTTCATGTAACAGTGAGCCCATTTTTCCTTCAATTTGTATATACCATTTAACCAACTAAGATCCTTAATTGTATAGGTCTGAATCATTTTATTCCAAGCTTCTTCAAATTCACTCTCATTCTCATACTTATACATACAATCTTTAAAGTCTCAGAGGAACAATGAGCCATCCTTCATCAAATTTCCCAATTTCTTGATTCCATTTTGCATTATGTGCCAAGTACATAATCCATGCCACGTCTCTGGCATCACCTCAGCTAATGCCTTTGCAATAGCAAAATCTTGATCAGTAAAGATAGATTTGGGCTTTCTACCACCATGTGCATTTAAAAAACTCTCAAAAAGCCATTTGAATGATTCAGCTGTCTCATCGTATAAAAGTGCAGCCCCAAAAATCACCATCTCTCTATGGTGATTGAAACCAATAAACACAGCTAAAGGTCTAAATTCTTTGTTTGTGCCAAATGTAGTGTCAAAACTAAAAACATCACCAAAATGGGCATAATCAATTATCATTTTAGCATCAGCCCAAAATATATTAGTTATTTGTTCCTCAATATCCAACTGTACAGCATAATGGAACGATGGATTATGAACCAATTGTTGTTGAAAATACCCTAATAAACTACCGGCTTCACCATATATCAAGCTTCGTTGTCTTCTAGTTTGAAGATAGTTTTTTTGATCAATTCCAGTGTAGCCAAGATTAGCCCTTCCACCAGCCTCTCTACTCATTAACTCATGTATCTCCTTAGGCTTAATTCTAGAAGCATATGCTAAATCAATAGCAAAAGCTTGGACATCAGACATCTTTCGTTCTGATCGCATCATAAAAGTAGTTGTTGCAAGATGAAGAACATGGTTGTGCTCCGATACAAAATCGTACACCTTGTACTTTCCGGTCTCACGAACTAGTGAAACACCCAATTGTACTAGACAATTAGTCCTTGTTTCCTGTCGAGGTTGATTGGTCAAATGATCTCGTTTATCAGGCTTACGAGTACCCTCTTTAGAACACAAAAATCTTCTCGATGTTATTTCTCCATCTATCTTACTTTTATTTGTATAATGCTTTCAAACACTAAACCCCATTTGTTTTCCATAATTTTTCCAAAACATCCAAGCTGCCTCTAATGTATCAAACTCCATACCAACCTTTGGGGTATAATCATTCATGGTATCCTTGTTTTGACAAGAAATGTCCATCATCCTATACAAATACAACAAAAAAAAAATAAAAAATAAAACTCAATTCCAATTAACTGAAACTGAATATTTCAAATATTGCTAATATACCAAGGTCCCATTACTAATATACTCAAACTAAATAGACAAGTTTGAAACAATCATTGCAATAGCAAAACCCAATAACATGAAAAGAAAAGCACCAAAGCAGATTTCCAAATCCAACAGCTTGTAAATCATTAGAAAAATTAGCAAAAACACAAAGTAAATTGATTACACTAGTACATATATATTGGCTTCTAAAAGACAATAAAAACAACAAAAAGTAAAATAAAAATGAATGGAGTTCAAGTTTCCTGTGGTGCACATGCAACATTGCTTACAAGCAAAAAAAGAGTGCAAAAAAGGGGTTGCAAAGATAGAAGGACATATAATAAACCTTCAGTCAGGTACTAAAACCAAAAACCTAAAGGCTAAAACTGAAGGTAACAAACTAGTACAACTATCTTCTTTGTCTGCTCTATTTCTTATCTTGAACATTTATCAAACACCTTACAGGCAGAGGATATAGCCCCAAAAAAACACAGCCCTTCTTGAGCAATCATTAAACAGTTTTGCAGTAGTGAAATTGCAAAACAATAAAAATCTAATATCAACCATAGGTATGAAATAAAGAAATGAAAAAAAGAAAAAAAAGAAAAAGAAAGGAAGAAACTAATAGTCAGTAGACAATAGATAGAGAACAGAGGATAGAGAGAGAGAGTAAGATAGCTAATATACCTGGACTCTATTGGGCTTTCAATGGTCATCCATGGACGGTTTGAAGGGACTGAGCTGGGTGTATCCATCATTTGTGATTGAAAGTACAGAAAATTTCAAGGATGTAGGAGAGTTGTAAAAGAAAGTCCGGTTTTCTTCTTACCCAGGAGTGTCTATTGGATTCAGATGGGAAAAATGGCGGGAGTAATTTGTGGGTTGATGAATTTCCCGGGTTTGAGATTTGTTCCATCCAAAAAGAGAGAAAAAAAAAAAAAAAAGAAGTTAAATCTGTTTGCTAGCGTTAAAAGATCACAGCTGCTTCCTAAAGTTATCCCTTTTTTTGTGTTTTTAAAAGAGTAAGTTAGTGGAATGATGAGGTGGCAACATCTTAAACCATTAATTTTAAATGGGAGGTGAGGATTTAAAGAATTTACCTAGTAGAGTTCCCTAAGAACTCTAGAAGATCTGAATCCGTTGATTAACAGGATATTCCGATATCATTGGTAATTTAAAATCATATTCTAGGAAAACAATACTCCCTCCGTCCTACTTTGCTTGTCCTGTTTGAAAAATCAAACTTTTTAAGGGAACATCATTTATTGTTTTGTCTACCTTTAAAAAAAAATATAAGTTTCCAAAACTACCCTTAAATAAATTTATCAAAAAATTGAATTATTAATAAAATAGGGGTATAATAGGAATATTAGTAAATTAATGACTTTTATTTTTAGAAACAGGACAATATTTTGGGATATTCTAAAATGGAATAGAGGACAAACAAAGTGGGATGGAGGTACTATCTATTTGTTTAACTTCACATCTTTGAGCCTATTTAGGAGATTTAACATATAAAATTTCAACATTTGAGACAAAGAAGTGATAGCCCAAATCATTACTATCAAATATAAATAGATAAACTAATCCAAAAAATTCTATTATCTCTATATATCTCTCTATATATTAAGAGAACTCAAATTTTTTTTTTTTTGAGATAATTACAATATGCTGCTAACCCCACAACTCGAACCCTTTTCCCCCTGGACCCTCAAGCACTTTGTGCATGAGGAGGTGCCAATTTAGCTACAAGACCTTTGGCAATTCAAAAAGTTAGTTATCACTATCTAAGTTGTCAAAATACCTTTAATTTAATTAGATAGTTTTTATTCATAAAAAATAAAAATGAGGTTAAAATCGTAATTTAATAAAATTAAAAAACAAATGAACTATCAGATAAATTTCCTATTACTTCCCATTAGAGAGTTAGACAGATACAAATTCCTAACCTATTTCTAAAAGACAAAAAAACTCTAGTCCCACGACTGACAACTTCCCACCTCACGTCTGACAAACTACAAACAAAAACTCTTCCCACTTCTTCCCTATAGAAGAATGTAGTGTACTACAAAACTTCCCATTACAAAAATAATCTTCCCACCCTTCCTATCACAAACTACAAATTCTTCCCAAGAATTACTATTCCTAATTGAAATATGAATTGTGTCAAGCGTTTGCATTTTGTATAATGCAGTGTTTGTGGTTTAATTGAATAGAAGCCAGAATGTTTTGTGCAACCCTAAGGGAAAAAGGGTGATTTTTAATGTACTTCCTTTTTCATTTTTAATGATTTATTTTTTTGGTATTTGAACTGTTTTCTTTTCACATCTATTTGTACTCCCTTTTTTCCATTTTAATGAATGTCTTTTCTCTGTCCAAAATAAAAACGTAGCGTGCATGTGGTTTAATTGAATAGAAGAGAGAAACACGACAGAAAAATTTGTGCAGCCCTAACGAAAAAATGAACACCAAAATAGCATTGACATCACATTGTCACGTGTAGATTTGTTCATTTTTGTAGCCAGATGGATGCCAAGAGTTTTGTAGCTCAACTAATTGGTACTTTTTAGTATATTCATAATATCTAGGGTTCAAATTCTCACTCCTCTAATATAACTATTGAAATATCAAAAAACAACTGGATTGGTTGAATTTAATTGCCTTTGAAAAAGACAATATTGTTTGTATTTTATTGGTCATGGCAACTAATTTAGTTAGGGAACTTAATATACTGCAGCTAAGTTACAATATTTAAGTTTGACCTAATCTATATCTATGTAATATATAATAGCCAAAAATGTTAAACTATTAGTTTATCTTCTAATATTTTGCCACATAAACTTTGGTAGTCCCACAATTTTACATATTATTTTTTTATTAATTTGTTTGTTAGGTCAAAATAAGAGTTTTAAACCGACTACTACTCAACAAACTAAAGAGTTTTAAATCAATTACTACTCAATAGTTTGGAGAGTTTTAAACCAAACCGACCTACTACTATATATATATATATATAGAGCACCACACCAAAACCTTCTACGCGATTTACCCTCTCTCTACCGTTTTTGCTCTTTTGTTTCTACAAACCCTTCATTCTTAACCCTTAAGGAGTTAAGGTACCTTTTATATGAATTTCTCTTTTGTAGTTACTTTTGCTTTTTCATTTTTTTTTTCTTTAATACTATGTGCTTGTGTATTTCTTTTTTTTCTCATATTTTTACTTCCGTTTTCCAAATTTCTAGACTCCTTGTGTGATCTTAGAATTTTTACATTTGGAGTAAATGCTAAAAGATATATATATATATATATATATATATGTATTTTGAGAACCAAATGCTACTAGAAAGCTAGAGGTAATGAATGTCACCAAAATTTTTTACTCTCATATTTGACATTATTATTGTATCACTCAATTTGCTCCCCCCCCCCCCCCCCCCCCCCCCCCACTAAAGCCTCTGTGGAACTTATTAATATTTCTTTCTTCATGAAGTTGTTGTATTTTGTTGTTCCATGTTTCACAAAAGTTTAAACATGGTAAAAAAATTATAGTATGCCTTTGTTTCATCTTATAAAAAAGTCACAATATGATTATTTTTTTCAAAATATGTATATCTTTGTTTGGTATTATAAATATTAATTTCATTCATTTTTAACTAATTGTAGCATTGAACATAGTAAAAATATTTAACAATCGTTAACTATTTGGTGCATTGCACGGGTTAGCAACTAATAAAATAAAATAAGATTATATTGGGACCCACTAAACTAAGAGCAAAAGTATTATAAAAAAAATTATGGACATAGTATTTCTCTTTTATTATACCCTATACTTTCTCCTTTTACATACTTGCCTCAAACCCAATTAAAAATTTAAAAGTTTTATTCCGTAGGCATCTCATTTGAATTTAGAAAATCCCAAAAACATCCATTTGTGTTGAATCAAACTAGATGGAACTGGTTGAATCAACTTAAATTTCAAATTTTATCATTTTTTAACCTAACTTTGAAAATATAAATTATTTCAACTAAATTTAGTAATTTTTGTAGATTAAATTAAACTTTATTTACAGTATAATCCAAACATTATCATGCATCGTAAATACTCCAGTTCCATAATAATTCATTATATTCAAGCCACTATAAAAACTCTTGAAAAATCAATATAAGATTTTGAAAATCATTGTAAAAATACATGTGGTCAACCCTAGCTAAATCTGTTAATCTCAAAATTTTGAAACTAAGGTATTGTTGTTGTTAAAATACCTAAGGTATAAAAATCAAACACAAATCCTAACTAGTTTAAAATTTTCTATCCAAACTCACTAAACCCATTTAAAAGTTTTGAAACACTTACTATTGTCCTAAGGTCAGGTCATCCAAAAACCCATTAAATACTAGCCTCTAAACACGTGCGTTGCGCGTGCTCAAAAACCCTTCTAAGGTTAATAATTTGCATTTATTATAATTTGGAAATATTTTTTTTTTCAAACAAATAAAAAGGATAAATTTTAGAGATAAGCAGTAATTATAATTTCATTTTTAAATGTGTGTTTGAAAGTGGTGTAGTGATATAGAAAAAAGTTTGGATAGGAAAAAAATGAACTTGAGAGAAAAGAAGGCTAAAATTTAGGAGTTCTCTTAGTTTTTTATTTTTAGATTTTTTTAAATTGGGGGTTTTTACTTTTATTCGGTTGAAAAATAAATTAAAAAAATATCCTAAATTTTAGACAATAAAAAGATGAACATGAAGGGAAAAATCCTAAATTTTAGGAGTTCTATTTTTGAATTCAAAATGAAATTTGTGATTTGACATTTATAACCTTATTTCTAAGAGAAGTTACCCTTTATTAATGATAGTATTTTTGAAACATATAAAAGTTCAATTCAAAGAGAAGAATCCTCTTATAGATAACTAGCCTCTGAGCACACACGTAAACCCCCATGATGTGGTAAAGGGAGGATATTAAGGGAAGTAGTGAGTGGAGATTCCCCTACAGAGAGTCAGATGAGGGGAGACCTTCACATCCGGTTCGGAGGGCAGGGATATCTCGACCCTACTATCATTATGCCTTTGCAATGTTACTTGGTTCAACTGTATTTGTGACCTTTTCTAATATGTGGGACTTTCTATCTTCTTGTATGAGGCTCTTCTATTTTTTTGGATAAAAGTTAATAATTTGCATTGTGGGTACCTTAGGCATGCTTCACAACGTCCTAGGCCTGCTAGGCGTGCTTGGCAACGTCCTAGGTATGCTTGGCAATCACCTAGGCCGTCCTCGGATGGCCTTGCAACGTCCTCGGAGTGCTTTGCATTCACCTCGGCATGCTTGGCATTCACCTCGGACGGTGTCCTAGGAGTCCCACATCGAAGGAAAACCCCCCCCCCCCACTTGCTACCTTATAAGCTATGAAGCGAAAGGAGTAGTGTACCATTAGTTTAGTTATTCGAATAACTATAAACTAATGGTACACTACTCCCTTCGCTTCATACCTTATAAGGTCGCAAGTGAGGGGGTTTTCCTTCGATGTGGGACTCCTAGGACACCCTCCGAGGTGAATGACAAGCATGACGAGGTGAATGCAAAGCACTCCGAGGACGTTGCAAGGCCATCCGAGGATGGCCTAGGTGATTGCCAAGCATGCTTAGAACGTTGCCAAGCACGCCTAGCAGGCCTAGGACGTTGTGAAGCATGCCTAAGGTACCCATATGCATCTATTACAATTTAGAATTTTTTTTATTTTTTTATTTAAAAAAAAAGGACTAGCCTCATCACACGCGTGCGATAAGGCTTTTTCTTTTTTTTGCTAAAAAAAATTGTGTTTTTATTTTATATATATAATTTTTATTTTAAGAATCTAATTTATAAGTGGATAAAGCAATTTGAAATTCAACAGAAAAGTGGCCCTATTTTTTAGGTAATGTTTTAATGGGATTTAGAGTTGTATTTTTACCAAATTGTCCTTTAGTTTTGTCTCTATTTAAAGATAGAGTTGTAGGGGCATTTTTGAACCAAATAAATAAGAATTCCAAATAGGGAAAACCTCTTAAATAATAACAAGCCTCATCACATGCACGAAGCATGTGCAATGAGGTTTATTTTTTTATTTTTTTAGTGGTCTTATTTTGTAGAAAAAAAAAAACTACGTTTTTTTTTTTTTTAATTTTTTTAAAAAATTTTGTACATATAATTTTTATTTTGAAAATCTAATTTATAAGTAGATAAAGTAATTTAAAAATTGACAGTAGATGAAGCTTTTTTTTTAGTGGTCCTATTTTGTAGAAAAAAAAAACTGTGTTTTTTTTAATTATATATATATATATATATAATTTTTATTTTGAAAATCTAATTTATAAGTAGATAAAGTAATTTGAAAATTAACAAGAAAGTGGTCCTATTTTTTAGGCAATGTTTTAGTGGGAGTTAAAATTACATTTTTACCAGATTGTCCTGTAGTTTTATCTATACTTAAACATAGGGGTATAGAGGCATTTTTGAACTAAAAAAATGAGGAATCCAAACAGGAAAAGTACCTTAAATAATAGTATAGATATGGATAAATTTTAGAGATAAGCATTAACTGTAATTTCTTTTTTGAACTTGAAGGGAAAAAAAATCCTAAATTTAGGAGTTCTTTTTTTGAATTCAAAATAAAATTTGTTATTTGACATTTATGACCATATTTCTAAATAAAATTATCCTTCATTAATAAGAATATTTTTGAACCACATAAAAGTCCAAATTTTTTTTTTTTTGAAAAACAAACACACACACACAAGGGAGAGAAAAATAGATATAACACAAAAGCACACCACAACTCTACTCAAAAGCCATGATACATAAAAGTAAAAATCCTCTTATATATAGTATAGATATAAATAATCAATTACCATCAAATTTGAGCATCTGATCCTCCAAAAATAATGAGAAGCTTCATCCACACACAATCAAATGCAAATTCCAGAGGCATATCATCAAGTGCTAGGGTGCAAATGCAATACAGTAAGTATACTTACCAACTAAGAGGGTATCTAGTCGTGATGATTGATTGGTAACACAGATTCCTGTACTTACGTCCAAATGGTACCCCTTGATGCAAGAACAAGTAAAATTCCCTAGTCCGTTAATACACTTTTGTCCCGGGGGCTTGCAATGATTGGGGTTTTCACATTCGTTTATGTCTGTAGATGAAAAAGTCATCATTAACTTAAAAAGAACTTTAA
This sequence comes from Quercus variabilis, assembly GCA_030445155.1. Classification (NCBI taxonomy): domain Eukaryota; kingdom Viridiplantae; phylum Streptophyta; class Magnoliopsida; order Fagales; family Fagaceae; genus Quercus; species Quercus variabilis. Next base: position 71,453,601 of record CP129448.1, on the reverse strand, counting down.
TTAATCAAGAGCAATCATATATTAATGACCAAGATTTTTTTTTTTTTTTTTAAGTCATAAGTGCTTGCTTAGAGAAAAGAAATGACATATTATATAAGAAGTTTAAAAGAGTTTCAATTCCTGTTTTCTTTTTTAATTGATAAATTATATCCTCTAATTTTGACAATTTTTCAATTCAATTGTTTTTATTTTTCCATTTCAGTCCTTAAACTTTAATCTATTTTCAATTCAATCCCTCTTTTTAATTATGTGCAATATTTCCGTTGTTTTTAACGCTTTCCACTTTTCAGAATGCGTTGTTTTTATGGATGGAGGTAGACAATAGACAGCAAAATTCCACTATACATGAATTTCATTGAAATTGAAGAGGAAAGAAAGACTCGATTCAAAATAAGTAGGAAACTAGGAATGGCAATAAAGCAAGGCTAGGTTAGATTAGGCATGCCACGTCCCCATCACATCCCCTTTTATGAGAAGAAGTGGGCAAGGTTAGAGCCTGATAGGTTCTAGATGGATGGAGAGGTATTTTGCTCTTCATAATCAGGTGGTCTCGAAATTGACAACGTAGAGATGGAAAAGAAAGGTGGACAAAGATGATTGTGAAAGTACTAAGAGAAAACGAGTTTTTTTTTTTTTTTTTTTTTTAAGTGGTAATAGAATATGTATCAATTATTTAAAATATATATATATATATATATATGATATTTATTAAAAAAAATTAAATTATATGAATAAATAGCTTAAATAGAAATTGTGTATATACAATTAGTAGTAAAGTGAGGTGAGTAAAACTCTTTCCTATTTAGTCACTTTTTTGAGGCGGAAAAGTCCTTTACGAGACAAAGTAGATTAGATGTGACTAAAAAAATTTTACATCCTAAAAATAAGTTAAGAGCAATTATGACAAAGTGAACTATAGGTTCAAACTCTACCTAATTTATAAAAAAAATATATGTTAAAATTAGAAGGAATAATTTGTCATTTAGTTTTTTTTTTTTTTTCCTTTTAAAATTTGTTTTGAAAATTTATTGTAGATCCGTAAGTTATACCTTGGCAACCGAGATGCAGGTATGGATTCCCATGGTAGCCTTCCTTGCACTTACAACGGTACCCAGACCCGTTGTCGAAATCGATGCATATGCTATTACCTCCACACGTGTAACTTGATTTGTTCACGACATCTTTACATGTCTCAGTACCGATCGCCCAATCAAGAACTACCGGCGTCATTTTTTGGTGTTGTAGCCTGTGAAGGGAATCGATGGAGAAATTGAACATGGTTTGTTGGCTAATAAATGCATAGCCACAAGGATTGAAATCCCTTACTTTTGTGTAATTATGGAAACTGCGGGATCGCAAAGTAACACGACTCAACCCATTTGGAATATCTACCTCGCAACACCCAATACCAGAGCAAGACCCATTGACTATGTATCTACTGCTTTCACAAGTGGAAACGCAGCCGGTTGAGAAATTTTCTTTATCTTGCTGGAAATTAAGGTATGCATAAGTGTCACAGCCAACGACAATGAACTTGTTTTGAGTGTTAGAGACGGTGAAATTGAGGCCCAAGTTGAGCCACACTATGTTCCATATACTAAGATCCAGCACACCCTGTTTATAACAGTCCTTGGCTATATACATCAAGATGTTAGCCTGGCCTTCGAGGGAAAAGTTTGTAACAGTTAAGTTTCCCAGAATTGGTTGAGTTGGGCCGAACGAGTTGGTACAATTGATGAGAAAGTTGTGATCGATGGAGCAACCTTTTCTTAGGCCAAATGGATAGGGAATTTCCACTTCTCCACACTTGTCGGTGCAGTTGGGCAGCGCTATTGGAAATGCTATTGCGGCGGCTGCCAATTCAGATAACATCACAGCAACCCAAGTGACTTGTACAAGAATCCCAAGGAAACCCATATTCCCACTATTCGGTATTTTTCCTAGAAGAGGGTTAAGAGAGCACTGTGTTTGTGCATGGAAAACATTCCATACATGCTGCTTTTATAGATGCCGAAAGCATAACTTGCATTCAAAAACGCAGTTTGTGGTGGATTTTAATTAGCACAACAGGATAATGTTCTTTTTTTATTTTTTTTTCAATGTTCTTGATAATACAATAAAGACTTGGGTGAAATATATATATATTGTAGGGGCTCAAATTGGATTGGACCCAGAATAGGGATGGGTTTCTAGCCCAACAAGTCCAAACAATAAATTTTTAGAGCGTGGGTAAAAGACCTAGTTCTACTTGATAGAAAAGGCCATGGTTATTGTGTAGCAAAAGACCTTTCAAGCTAACTGTATGATAAAAACTCTCATCGGCTAGGTCTCAGGGGGTATCTTTCTGAATTCTATCGTACTTCTCCCCTTTTTCCAAAAGTCCTCTTTAATGTCATTCACTCTCAGGTTATATACTACGTTCATCCCCTTATTTTCACCGTACACGTGTAGGTTTTATCCTTAGAACTCCTTTCTGTCCCATCCAGCAACTCCCGGAATTTTCGTTTAACAGCCATAAGGCTGCTTGGTTACTATTCAGGTATCACCTCCACATTAATGCGGCCAGAGAGTTAGCTGGGAAGCATTTAATGTGGAGGTAGCAGCCCCAGAAGATATTTGTTACCACTCCTGGTTCCTTCCTTGTTCTATATTCAACTTCCAGTTCTAGTACAACTTTGCGGAGTACCCCGAATAGTAAGATAGTTACATCCACCTCGGACCGTAGTATCCAAGGTGAGTTTCATCCTCGGACGTGTCTTGGGCCATTATACATGACTTCCATCCCTTTTTCGTATATTAGTCTCACAATATCCCTCTCTAACTATCCTCGGATAAGTGAGTGTCCTCGGACTGGGCCGTTGGGCCACAAGCCCAATCCCTGCAATTTCTACATCATTCTTTTAGATATCTGGCCCCACAATAGCCCCTCAAAATCTCACTTTTTGTCACCTCGGAAAAAGGGAGATTTTGATATCCTGCCCTCACCTCTTTCGTGGACTTTCCTAACGTTCAGGGCGCCTTTCTATCTGCCCAAGGCACGCTCCTGACGTTTCGGCGTCAGGAACACGCCATCATTAAATGATGGCGGCTTCTTTGTCCCCCACGTTCAACGACAAGATATGAATCTAATGGTGGAAGACCCTCAGTATTTATGGGCGTGATTTTTCCCGCTTACAATTTTTGTGCCACTATAAAGAGTTTTTCAAATCAACTCTCTTTTCAGTTACAAAAATCGCACCGTCTCAGCACATATTCATTGAACCTGTCTCTCTCTCTCTCACCACTCCACGTTCTCATAAGTACTAGGAGTCTGTCCGAGGAGCTCATTTTCCAAACCTGTAAGTTTCCTTAACCCTCTTTAGTTTTCCATCCTCTTCGCCAATTTTTCTTCATAACTGTTAGGGAATGGATAGTTTCAAGCATCTAGTTGACTCCGAGGAGCAAATAGAGGCATTTAGAGCTAAGTATAGGATTTCCCCCACGGTGGGTATGAGATATGCTTCCACAGAAACATGGTTAAACGATAGGAAAACTGAGGAAGTGGTCATCCCTATGATCGCTTTTATAGAAGGAGGGATGACTATCCCTATGGGAAGCCTTACCAGAAGTTATCTTAGGTTCTTTAGGTTATCTCCAACTCAATGCGCCTCAAATATGTTTAGGGTGTTTGGGAGTATAGAAGCCCTAAATGCCAAGATGAACCTAGGTTTGACCCATCACGATGTGAATTGGATGTACAATCTTAATCATTTGAAGGGTTAGAGATACTACCTTAAGTCTAGGTTCCCTGAAGTAAGGTTGATCCAGTGTCTCCCTACATCAAATAAGGGCTTAAAAGATGATTTTCTTATTTTTTCTAAGGAATGGCATGGTTTACCCTGTCCAACCAAAGAGGGGAAACCAGGTGGGGTTTTTAGGCTACAAGCCTTTATAATTTGGATTGTATTCTTTAATTCAAGTTAGCTTTATCTCTGACAAAGTTTATTTATTTATTTATTTATTTATTTATTTATTTATTTATTTATGTTTTAATGATTTTGCAGACAAGCGCACTACCAGACCTCAGATCAGATTGGTTAACAAGGAGAGCTTGGACAGGATCCTACGATCCGAGGTGTATGTGAACCCATCTGACGGCCAATTGAGAGCAGCACACATAATCCTTAAGTACAAACCAATTTCCAAGGCCTTTCAAGCTCCCAAGTGCGTAATAAAGGCCAAAGATCCTCGGCTTCACCATATCAGTGTAGCCTTTGAGGGATTTATTGTTCCTGAGGGTGTTCTGATTCCTGAAGGTGTTCCTTTCACTGAGCCGTTATCTGAGACCATTCCTTCTGTAGGAGCTTCATCATCATGCTCTGTTCCTCGGGAAGTGAAGGAGGAAGAGGAAGAAAGAGAAGAAGAAGAAGAAGAACAAACTTCAAAGGGAGTTGTAGAACTGTCGGATTCTGCAGACGAGTTTGAAGTTTTCAACCAACCTCAATCTCCCGAGGTGACTTCTGAAGAAATGGGCATCCAAAGAAAGAGTCAAAGGAGTTTGATGGATGTGATTGAAGGCCAGCCTGGTAAGGGTATGCAGGGGAAGTCAGCTCAATCCAAGCTTCCCCCTCCTCCCAAATTTCCCCTCCCACCATCTCAACCATCTCAACCTCCTGTGAAAGAACCTACCGACCCGAAGAGGAGGAAGGATGCAAAAGACAAGGAAGTGGTAGAGGTTGGGAGGTCTCATCCTCCTCTTGAAGATGATGCACAACGAGCAGCGAAGCAGCAAAAAGTCAGCCACAGACCTCAGCGAGTTGTGGAAAGGACCACCACTACATCCTCAGAGCTCGAGGCTTGGCTCCTTGCTCCTATGCTCGGCGGTGAGCCCCTGAGGGAAGATGCCTCGCTTAGGGATTTCAATGGTGGAATTGGGTGCCGCGTTGCCTCAGTCTTAGAGGAAAGCCTCCTACTTCCCAAGGACATGGCAGAGATGAGAGGCATAAGGAATGACGAAGTATTCCTGAATGCTAAAAGATATTTGGGCATGGTATAATATATTTTTAAGCTTTGTTCCTTTAATTATAAATTTCATACACAACTTTATTTATTGCATTTCTAACTCCCTTTCCTCTAGGCTGTCCAAGCCATTTTCAGGATGGAGGAGATAGCTAATTCTTATGGCCAACAACTAGACGATAAGAGGAAGAAGCGGGCCACAGCTGTGCAAACACTCAATAATGCTGAACAAAATAATGCGTAGCAAAAGAAAAAGTTAGCCGAGGAGGAACACGCTCGTAAGAGCGCTGACTCAGCCCTGGAGAACTCTCACAGGCAGGTCGAGGAACAGAGAAAGCTTTTGCGTGATGCTAATGACCAGCTGGTAGCCTCCAAGGACTAGATATCAAAACTGAAGAAGCAACTGGAGGAAGCCTAGAGGCTCAAAGACCAGGCTAAGAAGGCAAAGGTTGAGGCGGAGATAGCAAAAGATAAAGCTGAGAAAGAAAAAGACAGGGCCGAACAAGAAGGATATGACGTCGGCGTGGTAGAAACAGAGGACAAATTCGGGGCTGAGGTGCCAGTTGTGTGCCGAGCATACTGCGCCCAAACTTCGACGGAAGCTCTTAACCGAGCTGGAGTTGACCCTTCTTCCGAGTTGAGAAAGCCAGAAAATGTCTACTTTCCTCCAGCTATACGAGCCTCAAGTCCTTCTTCCCAGCCGCAGGATGCACCTTCCACAGCTATTGAATTGGCCAAAGAAGGCCAAACTCAGAATCCTCCTCCTTTTAACCAGTAGGAGCAACCCGAAGTGCCTGAAGTTGCCCAAGATATTTCTTCGGACAAGGCAGTAGAGGAGCCTAAGGATGGAACAGCTTCTCAAAGCTTTGAACAAGCCTTAGCCTTGACCACCCTACCTGTTGGAGACGCTCCAAAGGCAAAGGACAAAGATGTTCCTTCTAAGGCAATTGGCAAAGCCTCTCCACCCAAGCTCCAAATAAAATTAAACAAATAGTTAATGTAGTTAAATTCCCTTTGTTTTCCCTTTCATTTTATTTTTCTTCTCTTCTTTTTTTTTAAAGCTTTTTTAGGACATTTCTAATTGTAATGTGTACTTCCCTTTCCAAATTTTCATGAGATACTGTAGTTTTATCTATCACTTGTATAATTTCTTATGCGAATGTTCTTTATTTTTACATGATCTCAGACTATAGAAGAATGAAATTTGATACTATAAGGGAAAACTTAACTTTATGTATACTACTTAGAAACTAAAACAGACCGTAACAATGAACTTCACAGCCCAAAAGGCTTGCTTTAAATTCATTACGAAATATCCATATTTAAGATAGCATCCTAATGTTTCACCCAGGGAGGTATTGAACACCTTGAAATGCTTTAAGTGATGCTCATGGAATTTGCCTTGATATACAATTTTAATTGCACAGAACTCATTTGAGAAGCATTGATTCCAACTAAGTTTGTTGTCTAAACAATTTGTCGTGCTTCAGCCTTTGTGTACTACTTAAATTAAAGTCACAGGGTATTAATTTTCACTAAGTTGTGGTCCGAGGACCTGACATGACTTAGTTTCTGTTTAATACTTCAATAGATTTAAGTGTATTAATTTCCACTAAGTTGTGGTCCGAGGACCTAACATGACTTAGTTTCTGTTTAATACTTCAATAGATTTAAAAGCACACATTGCAGAAATAAGATAAATTATAAAAGGAAGTAAAACAGAACTTGTTAATAATAATACCTCTTTAGGTTGCTTACATTCCAGGGATGGAGTACAATTTTTTCATCTAAATCTTCTAAATAATAAGCACCTATCCCTGCTACAGATGTGATACGATATGGCCCTTCCCAATTAGGCCCCAACTTTCCCCAGGTTGGATTTTTGGTAGTTCCCAAGACTTTCCTCAACACCAAATCTCCTGGAGCTAACGGTCTCAACCTGACATTCGCATCATAACCTTGCTTTAGCTTGTGCTGGTAGTAGGCCAATTGAACCATCGCATTTTCTCGTCGTTCGTCTATCAAGTCCAGATTCTTCTTCAATAATTCATCATTTCCATCCGAGGTGAATGAGCTGGTCCTTAGTGTTGGAAAATCCGTTTCGAGAGGAATCATAGCCTCAACCCCATACATCATTGAGAATGGGGTTTCCCCTGTTAACTACCGAGGTGTAGTTCGATACATCCATAGGACGTGCGACAGCTCCTCAACCCATCTTCCCTTTGCATCATCCAGCCTTTTCTTAAGGCCCCCCACTATGACTTTGTTAACAGCCTAGGCCTGTCCATTTCCTTGCAGATAGACAATAGTGGAATATCTATTCTTTATCCCCAAATCAGAACAATACTTTCTAAAAGCCTTGCTGTCGAACTGAAGACCATTATCCGAGATGAGAGCTTGGGGAACTCCGAATCGAGTAACAATATTTTTCCAAACAAACCTCTTGTCATCCACATCCCTGATATTGGCCAGAGGCTCAGCTTCTACCCACTTCGTAAAATAGTCTGTGCCAACTAGCAAATATTTCTTATTTCCTAATGCTTTAGGGAAACGGCCAACAATGTCTAAACCCCATTGAGCAAAAGGCCAAGGGTTAGAAAGAGGATTGAGAACTCCCCCCGACTGATGGATGTTTGGTGTGAACCTCTGGTACTGATCACACTTTCTAACATACTCCTGCACTTCTTTTTGCATGCCTGGCCACCAATACCCCTGAGTAATTACCCGGTGAGATAAAGATCTTCCTCCAGTGTGACTAACACAGATCCCTTCATGTAGCTCTTCCAAAAGTGCCTCCGATGCTTCGGGATGTACACAGAGCAGATATGGCCCAGAATAAGAGAGTTTGTACAACTTTTTGTCCTCGGACAGCCAAAACCGAGGAGCTTTTCTCCGTATCTTCTCTGCCTCTGACTTGTCCTTGGGCAGTATATCTTTCTCAAGGAATAACATTATAGGATCCATCCAGCTAAGCGCCGACCTGATTTGATTGACCTGAAGTGAGTTCCCCGTTATTGGGGTGGGCGTGTTTAAGTCTTCGACCATTATCATCCGGGGTAAGTTTTACGCCGAGGAGGTAGCAAGGGTAGCCAAAGAATCTGCGTGGGCATTTTCGCTCCTACGGACATGGGTCACTTCAAAAGATTCAAAATTTACTTGCAGACGCCTAACATGGCCTAAGTACTCTTGCATCCTGGTGTCCTGAGCTTCCAATTCTCCTCTAACCTGGCCCACGACCAGCCGAGAATCCGAAAACATCTCCAGTGTTTTTCCACCCAGTTTCTTAACCATCGCCATCCCCATTAACAAAGCTTCATACCCTGCCTCATTATTAGTGGCCGAGAACCTCAACCTTAGGGACTTCTCGATAACGACCTTTTTTGGAGATATCAGAACCAGCCCCATTCCTGACCTCCGCTGGTTTGTTGCTCCATCCACATACACTTTCCAAGGTTAGATATGTTGCGCGGAGATAAGACCAACTGATTTTTCATCCATGCCACGCGGGCTTATCTCTATTTCTTCAGGGCCTTCAACAAATTCAGCCACCAGGTCAGCGAGAACCTGACCCTTCACAAAGGTACGAGGCATGTACTTAATATCAAAAGCCCCTAAAATCGTGCCCCACTTGGCAATCCTACCAGTGTAGTATGCACTCCGAAGTACTGCCTTGAGCGGATATTGAGTTAGGACGACCACAGTATATGCTTGGAAATAATGAGGGAGTTTCCTTGTAGTGTGCACCACCGCCAAAATAGCCTTTTCCAACGGCAGATAACGTACTTCAGCCTCATGGAGCGACTTGCTCACGTAGTAGACTGGCCGCTGTACGCCATTGTTTACTCATATCAGAACAAAACTGATCGCATAAGTGGCTATCGCCAGGTAGGAAAAAAGGACCTCATCCACTTTAGGACTAGACATGATGGGTGACCGAGATAGATACTCTTTAAGCTGCTAGAATGCCAGGGCACACTCCTCTATCCATTCAAATCCTTTCCACTTGTGGAGTAGCAGGAAAAAAGGTCTGCACCTGTCCGCCGACTGGGATATGAATCTGTTCAAAGCAGCGGTCATCCCAGTCAACCTCTGGACCTCCTTGGGATTCTAAGGTGGTTGCAAGCTGCTTATGGCTCTAATTTGATCAGGGTTCACCTCAATCCCTCAGTGAGTCACCATGTAGCCCAAAAACTTCTCTGAGCATACCCCGAATGAGCACTTGGATGCGTTCAGTCGCAATTTATGTTTCCTTAAAATCTCAAAAGTGTTGGCAAGGTTTGTCACATGCTCGGCCACTACCTTGCTCTTCACAACCATATCATCAATATAGACCTCAATGCTCTTGCCCAGCTGTGGCTCAAACATCTTCGTCATCATCCGCTGGTAAGTAGACCCCGTGTTCTTCAAGCCAAAGGGCATTACCTTGTAGTGATAATTTCCAGTAGGAGTGAGAAAAACGGTCTTCTCTTGATCATCCAATGCCAGTGGGATCTGATGATAGCCCTGAAAGGAATCTAGGAAGCTCATCCGAGGATGGCCCACTATTGCATCCACCAGCTGATCTATACAGGGCATAGGAAAAGGGTCTTTTGGACAAGCTCTATTAAGATCCGTGAAATCAACACATACGTGCTATTTTCCATTTTTCTTTTTCACCACGACCGTATTGGCCAACCACTGAGGGTAAAACACTTCCTTGATAGCCCTTGCCTGCTTGAGTTTGGTCACCTCATCTTTGATAGCCTCGGCATGTACCCTGGGCGGACGCTGAGGTGGCTGTTTCTTTGGAGTAACAGAAGGATTGACGTTCAAATGATGACAAATGAACTCTGGATCCACCCCTGGGGCTTCGTAGGCATTTCATGCAAACACATCAACGTTTCTCCTGAGGACCTCAACCAACTGCTCCTTCTCTAACAAAGGTAACTGTGCTCCAACCTGAAAGTACTTTTCTAGATCATCCTCGACACTCACCCTCTCCAAATTCTTACACTCCGTTTCCTCGGCGGACCTGCTGAAGTGGGTTCTCTGAGTCTTTGATTGCTATAAGTCATTCTCGGCTATGGCCGAAGTATCTGTCCCTGGCCAATGTTAAATGGCCATTATCAAGCACTGCCTAGCCATGGCTTGATTTCCTAAAATTTCTAAAACCTGGCCTCTTGATGGATACTTCACCTTCTGATGAAGAGTGGAAGAAACGGCCCCCAAGGCATGCAACCAGGGCCTACCCAAAATAGCCGTATACAGAGAAAAAGCATCCACCACAATAAAATCCACCTCCACCACATTTGAACCAGTTTGCACAGGTAATCTAATCATCCCTACCGGAACAACTGATCTGCCCTCAAAACCCACCAGTGGGGAGCTATAGGCTGTCAGATCCTCGGGTTTCAAATTCAGCCCCCTAAATAGATCAGGATACATTACCTCGGCTGCACTCCCCTCATCAACCATCACCCTTCTCACATCATACCCTCTAATCCTAATCGTAACCACCAAAGCGTCATCATGTGGTTGTATGGTTCCTCTCTTATCTTCCTCTGAAAAGCCTCACACCAGTGAGGTGTCTAGTCTGGCTCTCTTCAGCCTTGAACTAGAGCCCTCCTCCAAGCACTGAGACACAGAAATTACCCTGGAAGGGCAAGACCCAGTTCTCCCTAGGGTAGCAAATATAACGTTTATCGTGCCTAAAGGGGGTCCTGAAGAAGCATTCCCCCGAAATGTTGAACCTGCCTGGCCTCCTCGGCCATTGGAATGGTGTAGAAGCTGGGTCAACTTCCCTTCTCAGACCAGCTGTTCCAAGTGGTCCCACAAGTTTTTGCAATCTTCAGTAGTGTGTTCATGGTCTTGGTGGTATTGTCAGTAAAGGTTTCGATTACGTTTCGCAGGATCCCCTGCCATCCTATTGGGCCATCTGAAGAATGACTCATCTTTTATTTTCACCAGAACCCGTTGCACTGGTTCTCAGAACATGGCATTAACCGCCTAGGAGTTGGCAGATCCTAATTGCCCCCCAAAATCCCTCCGAGGTCGGTTGTTATTGTACCGGTCCGACCTGAAATCCCTCCTCTCCTGAGGGACTGCCTTAGACTTTCCTCTACCCTGTATCTGATCCTCCTCTACTCTTCTATACTTGTCTATCCGATCCATAAGCTGGTGCACGCTAGTAACAGGTTTACCAGTCAGAGATTTTCTCAGGCCATGCTCGGTTGGAAAGCCTTCTTTAATGGTATTAATGGCCACATCATCATGAGCTCTGTCTACTTCGTTGAACATTTCCCAGTATCTATCAGAATAGGCCTTCAGGGTTTCCCCCTCCCGCATAGACATGGATAATAACGATCCCAAGGGTTGAATGACCCTCCTGTAGGTGATAAAACGGGCACCAAAAGCTTGGGTGAGCTTCTCAAAAGAGTCAATAGTATTAGCTCTTAGGCCGTTGAACCATCTCATCGCCACTGGACCTAGGCTAGATGGGAAAACTTTGCACATTAAGGCCTCATCCCTAGCATGAATGGCCATTCTTTGACTGTAGTGGCTAACATGTTCTACTGGATCTGTTCTACCGTTATAAATGGTGAACACAGGCTGATGGAACCACCGAGGAAGATTCGCATCCTCAATGCGTCTCGTGAAGGGCGATTTGGAAACTTGACTCAATGCTTTGTTTAGAGCGTTATTTCCCAAGCCCTGACGAGGTGGGCTCTTATGCTTTCGCTCGTGGTGGTATTCCTCATCATACAAAAAAGACTCACTGGGTGGAGTTCTTGACCTCTGTCTGTAACTGGTGTCATCTGACTCCTCAGAGGATTGCCCGAAGTTACGAGCCATACGCCTTCATCGCTCATGTCACAATTCCCTTTTCAACTTGTTAATCTCACGCTGCATGTCCCCTTCATTCTTTACGTGGGAAACATGGCCTTTCCCCTGAGAGTGACTTCTATCTGTGTGGTTTGTTCGCGTACTTCCCTCACGATCCCCCCTATGTTCATGGACTACCAACGGATTACTATGTTGAGAGCCCCTAGACTCTGCCTGGTGTGGATTAGCATCCACCTGCTGTAGGCCTGCCACTGGTTGGTGCGGTGCTCCCCCTTCCATCACAAACACTACACTTGCCTTTCCTTGTGAATAGATCAAGTTCTTCCCACAGACGATGCCAATTGTAGGGACTCAAATTGGATTGGACCCAGAATAGGGATGGGTTTCTAGCCCAACAAGCCCAAACAATAAATTTTTAGAGTATGGGTGAAAGAACTAGTTCTACTTGATAGAAAAGGCCATGGTTATTGTGCAGCAAAAGACCTTTCAAGCTAACTGTATGATAAAAACTCTCCTCGGCTAGGTCTCAGGGGGTATCTTTCTGAATTCTATCGTTCTTCTCCCCTTTTTCCAAAAGTCCTCTTTAATGTCATCCACTCTCAGGTTATATACTATGTCCGTCTCCTTCTTTTCACCGTACATGTGTAGGTTTTATCCTTAGGACTCCTTTCTGTCCCATCCAGCAACTCCCAGAATTTTCGTTTAACAGCCATAAGGCTACTTGGTTACTGTTCAGGTATTACCTCTACATTAATGTGGCCAGAGAGTTAGCTGGAAAGCATTTAATGTGGAGATAGCAGCCCCAAAAGATATTTGTTACCACTCCTGGTGCCTTGCTTGTTCTATATTCAACTTCCAGTTCTAGTACAACTTTGCGGAGTACCCCGAATAGTAAGATAGTTACATCCACCTCGGACCGTAGTATCCAAGGTGAGTTTCATCCTTGGACATGTCTTGGGCCACTATACATGACTTCCATCCCTTTTTCGTATATTAGTCTCACAATATCCCTCTCTAACTATCCTCGGATAAGTGAGTGTCCTCGGACTGGGCCATTGGGCCACAAGCCCAATCCCTGCAATTTCTACATCATTCTTTTGGATATCCAGCCCCCCACACACACACACACACACACACACACACACATACATATATATATCATCTATATATCATATCATATCATATTTTATATATAATAAAAGTTGAGTTTAGATGCCGTGGTTGTGCCACGTGTCTTCACCAAATTGCAGAAATTTTAATAGATTTTTGAATAAAAAATATAATTTTTTTTCTTATCTTTTTTTCCTATAATTTCTAAGTTGATAAAATTTTTAATTTGAAATCACTTCTTTAGATAAAGTTTGACAGACACAAAAACTTAATAATTTAATATCATCTTAACCTCTTCTCATCCATTAAGAAAAAAAAAATTATTCTTAAGCTTCACACTTTCATAAATTTTTATAGATATATATATATATATATATATATTGTTCTTATCTTCTTAAATTGCATGATTTTTTTTTTTTTTAGATTTTAAAAAAATAGAGAGATATATATATTGTTCTTATCTTCTTCTCCTATAATTTCTATTTTTTTTTTATAAAATTCAGCTTCAAACTTTCATAAATTTTTACTACACAAAAAAATTGAAGAATTTTGTTTAGATTTTTAAAATTGTAATATTTTGGATAAAATAGAAGATTAGTTGTTATTATCAACTTAAACTCTAATACTTAATCAATTTTTAGGATGTACACAAAATCTTAATCAATCATTGATGTTTATCAATTTTATTTAAACCACCATACCGACAACATTCATAAAAGAACAAACTCATCAATAAGAATTTCAAAAGATTACCTTCTTATGGTTTAATCATTGAGTAAAACTAAGCTCTCCATGAGATTAGTTGTGCTCCAGTAAAATATTTTCAATTCTAAGATCTTCAATTCTAATATTATTCTCATTTAAACTCTCGAGGTCAAATAAAAAGAATCAATCAGAAGAAAATGGCCTGATACTTGAAATCATAAGTTCATCACTGCCTATACAGCCAAAGATGCTCTTAAAATTCACTAACGGTACAACTTTTTGAGTCCAAGATTCAGCAACACCATAATTCCCCCACACCCCCCCCCCCCCCTTTTTTTTTTGGTAATCTAAAACCTTGCTTCTTAATGGTATTTTCTGATCCACGCTTTGCTTTTACATGTAGGCTTTGGTTCACATGGCTTGCTCTATTTACGGTTAACGTAGCTTACTCTCATAGATCTAAACAGAATTTGGTTGGAGTAAATGCAAAGCAAAAGCAATGCACATATTAGAAGTTAGAACTGGAAATGCTCTTGAAAAGAAGGTAAATATTTGTATGAGAAAATTTCATCATTATTGATCATTCAAAGTTCTTGCAGATGCAAATACAACTGGAAGGATGATATAACGATTATATAACGAAAATTCAGTAAGTACTAAACAACTGTGGTGGATTTGGTGGTATCTTTTAGAATGTATCTCATTATATATAATGATTTAATTATGTAAATAACTCTATTTATTTACTATTTCTCATGTTTAAATATTATTAAAAAAAATTCTAATCGATTTAAGTGGAATAACAATGTTTTAGATACAAGCTTGAATTGCAAGTTGGTGAGACAATAAAAATTGCAAATTTGTGTACTGTTTGACAAAAAAATAAAACGGAGGAGTTAATCAAAATCAAGTACCCGCAACTCTCCAATATGAAAGAAGAGGTAAGAATGGTAGAAATTTTATTTGTCAAATAAAACGAAATTGATTGTGTTAGATTGAAAATTGATGTTTTCTCTCTTTTGAGACCATATAAAATATTTAAATGAAATAAGCTTCTTCTTTTTTTTCGTGTCTAGATTATATATAATCATTTTTATCTTAAAAAAAATTCTTTATAATAAATTTACATTCTCATAAAATTTTACTATATATTTGTTCTATTTGCTCAAGAAGACCTATATCATTGTTACAAACATATCTATGAAGATGGGCTTAATTTACAATAGCAAAAAAACAAAATTGAGCCTTGCAAGCATCTATGCACTAAATAAATTTCTAGACTTACAAGACTAAATTATAATTAATCGAATGTTTATGTTCCCAATCTGAATATCTCTTTTTTTTTTTTTCCTCCCAAAACACGTATAGATTCAAAAAATCGAAGCCATCAAAACGAGAAATATTAAGAGATTAGGACTATAACCAAAAAAGGAAAAATGTTGGGTTCAAGTGGCCATAAAGATTTAAAATATACTAAAAAAAAGTAATTTGCTAACTACTAAAGTGCCTGCTATGCAACTCTCCAATATTGAAGAAGAGGTAAATATATATATAGATTGTTTGTATAATTATATTAATTGTATTATGTTACACTAATTGAAATCTTTTGTTTTGTTTTGTTTTTGTTTTTGTTTTTTTTTTTTTTTTTTAATAATAGGATGAAGACGGTGACAATATTATTCCTAGTAGATCAAATGCATAATTGGAAAAACCTACATCTTCCAACTGAAAATTACTACATACATTTTTTTTGTTCGCAAACAAAACTTTACAGTAACTAGAGTAATTAAAATTGAAGGAAACGGACAATTGCAGGTAACGATGCTTCACCTATACATTATTGATGAAGTTATAATATTATCATTAGTACATAATGACATATTGCATCAAATTGATTATAGGAAACAACAAAAAGAGGGGCTAACAATGGAAATGAAGTAATTGAAGAAAAAATCTGTGCCGAAGTAAAGAAAAGAACGATTGTGAAGAAGTATGTACAATTGCACAAATAAATATTATTTGGTTCTTTTTTAAAACTTCACACTATCTTTATTTTCCTTAAGAAGAAAATAACTTTTGTATTTTTTGTGTTTTGCAAAGAAATAAAAAAAAAAAAAAAAAAAAAAAAAAAAGAGAAAGTGGAGGACCAAATAGAAGTGTTAGACGATTAGAGAACATATAAAATATTTAAATGAAAGACTAATTTCATATTTAGAGTTTTAGATTGTTTTCATTTTAGAATGATTTGAGTTTGGAAAATTTTACTTTTAAGCTATTGTATATACGCTAATTCAGTTCAAAATTTTATTTCGGATAGGTTTAGTTTATTGTACATGTTTTCGGTGTTGCGTTATTTTCTTGACAAATGTGTTAATGTGCTAATTTTCTTTCATAAAAATATTTCCATTCATGTGTAGAGAAATGCTAAAATAACAGTTACCAAAGTTGTTCATCTTAATAACAAAACAAACAAAGTAATAATTTCTACCTTGCTTAAAAATTTTCAACTTATCAGTGAACTCCTTATGGCTAAACAGCTTATCACTCATTCTCAAAAAAAAAAAAAAAAAAAAAAACAGCTTATCACTAAATCCCTTACCCCTAAAGTCATAGCTAAACACAAAAACTGTCTTCATCATCCTATCTGGGCTTAACTTTTTGGCCACAGAAAATTCCAAGAGTAGATCATACACCTTCTTAAAATTGATGTTATCATCAAAGAGAAAACGTAAATAGTATTATATGATATATATATATATATATATATTTAGTATTCTAGATATATCATATATGTAGACCACAGTTTGTGATGAATGAGTTATAGTCACATTGCAATTCTTATTTAAACTGAAATTTCAAATACCACTTCCAAAAACTAAATTATCTAAGACACATAAATAAATGAATAAAACTAAATAGACAATCCTAAGAAAAATAAATAAATAAATAAATAAATAAATAAATAAGAAGAAGAATTTGATCACAATTGGAATACTAAACCCAACAGTATTGGGAGACCAGCAGGCACATAGTGCTAAAAAGAAAGGAAGGATTTTGATGAATATTAAACAAGACTTCTTGCTGAGGTTTCTTTATCAGAAGCAAGGTTTCAAGAGAGAGAGAGAGAGAGAGAGAGAGAGAGAGAGAGAGAGAGAGAGAGAGAGAGAGAGAGAGAGAGAGAGAGAGAGAGATTTCATTAATAATTGTTATACTATTTTTACAATTTGCCATAGTTTTTAAAATATTTTATAATATTTGTTTTTGAAAAAAAAATGCCCAACTTGAACTCACATAATATTAATCTTCCACGTAACTTAATTTTTTTTTTCCATTTTAATTTTTATTCAATTTAATTATATTATCAAAATATTTTTTATTAAGCCGTGCATTGCACGGGCATAATACTAGTCTATCTCTCTCTCTCTCTCTCTCTCTCTCTCTCTCTCTCTCTCTCTCTCTCTCTCTCTCTCTCTCTCTCTATATATATATATATATATTGTGGGGGGTGAAAAGCCCAACCTAACGTATTGGGCCCAAAGCCCTATTTGAAGACCACTATTGGTCCGAAGAGATGAAAACACTCGAGTAGAAGCCCATGTAAAAGGAGCATGTCTGGAGAGGAGCACGGGCATGATTCGAGGAGATGTTCAATTGTTCGAGGAGTCCAATATCCTCGAATCCGAAGAAGCTTGGTCCGACAGGTGTCTGGGAAGCTCAAATGATCCCCCTGACAAATGTATGATGGAAATGAACCTCAGGCACGCATGAGGATAGCAGGAACGAAGAAATATCCAGGAGACAGACTTCAACCACTGCATTAAATGCACTGCACCTACTTCCCTAGCTGCATTAATGTGGAGAAGACACCTGAACAGTGCACTCTCAACTACTGCCACTCAAACAAGGCTAAAAAGGTTGCATGATGGGACATGCACTCAAGTGGGCGTCTAGATGATGAACAAGTGGACGGTGAAGATGGAGGAAGGGGGTACTATATAAGAGGGGGATGCCTCTGATAGTGGGGGATCGAAAAACTAAAAGTGAAAAAGGAGAGAACTCCATTGCTGTAGCTCTAAGAATTGTAACCCAAGTTTATTCAATACAAATTCCCTTTCGGACGTCTATATTTGCACTTGTACAAGCACGATTGAATGCTAATTTATTCACAAACACTGCAGCCTAATACTGTTAATTCATTATTGGTTTAGTTCTTTCACCCACTCTCTACATATTTATTGTCTTGGGTTCATTGGACTCACAATCCATATCTTTTTGGGCTTGGGCTACAAAAATTGACCCTACATATATATATAACTGAAACCTCTGAAACTCTCACAATTTTTCACGTCAGCACAATATTTAAATAAAATTATTTTTGTTTAGTCCAAACTTGACAATGAGTGAAACTCTATCTCTCTAACAAGTCCAACTTAAACTCAAACTCATAATTATCATTTTTTTATAAATAAAATTATTTTTGTTTAATCCAAATTTAACAAGGAGTGAAACTCTATCTCTCTAACAAGTTCAACTTAAACTCAAACTTAAACATTGATAATTTATCTCCAAATTTGTGAGGTTAATCATGAACACTATAAAAGCAAAACAAACCCCAATATTTCTAATAAATTTTAAAAATTAGGAAGGATTCGGATCTTTGCAGAGAAAACAAAGAGACTGCAGAGAAATATTGAATTAGTTGTTTTTTTATTTCATTTGATTGATTGTATCGAAGTTTGTCTATTTATGTATTTGATTCAATTCATGGACCTAAATTTCAGTTTGGATTGTACATTTGTAATATATACACCCGAACAAGCCCAACAAGCACAGCTTTAAGGACTTTCTTCTACACCCGATGAACTCTAGGAATAAAAGCAACAATCCTGAATCGAATTGACTGTATAGCTGATTTGATATCTGGAGGACAAAATGGGCTTTTGCCCTTTTCGGGCAAATTAAATAGCTTTATACCCTATTTTTCAAACTAATTAGGGAAATGCCCTTCTTTTAAAACTCGATTTGTGATAAATCGAGTTAGGCCCTATAGTGGCGTTTTTAAGGAGCCTATAGTGACGTTTTAAGGCCCTATAGTGGCGTTTTGTAACTCGACCTCAATGAAATCGAGTTATAGGTAAAAAAATTGCCTATAACTCGATTTCATTGAAGTCGAGTTAAAAAACATCATTATAGGTCCTTAAAATGTCACTATAAGCTCCTTAAAACGCCACTATAGGGCTTCAGAATTTTTTTTTTCTAACTCTATTTATCATAAATCGAGTTTTAAAAGAATGGTATTTCTCTAATTAGTTTGGGAAAGGGGATATAAAACTATTTAATTTTCCCGAAAAGGGCAAAAGCCCATTTTGTCCGATATCTGGAGTGTATATTGTTGTCTCCTTTAGTTCTATCAATATACTAAGCATGTGGGCACCAACCTTCTATACTTTTGTACTCTTACTTTTGAGAATTAATAATAACATTCTATTTTTTTATAAATACTAATAATAATAAAAAATGTAATGGTTGAATGGATTTCATTTGAAATTGATAATTATTACATGTTACGTTTAAACTGAAATTTTTTTTCTGTGCATCGCATGGGTTAGTGAATAGTATATATATAAAACCGAATCTTCTAAAACTCTCACAATTTTTCACGATAGCACAATATTTAAATAAAATTATTTTTGTTTAGTTTGAACTTAATAAAGAGTGAAACTTTATCTTTATAACAAGTCCAACTTAAACTCAAACTTATCATTATTATTTTATTTAAATAAAATTATTTTTTCCCTAGAACTCTTCCCTACACAAGTCATCTTTGTTTTCCCATTCCCAATCCGCAGGCTACCTACACAAGCACTCTTTTTGACTTTGAAAACCTTTGCTATATTCCTCTAATCTTTGTTTTCCTATTTGACTTTGCAAATCTTTGCTTTATTCCTCTGAGCTAAGGATGAGGAGCAAAAGAAGAAGATCAATGCCGAAGCATAACACCCAAATAAATGTACTTATTACCAAGCAAACTTGATGGGAGACACAAGACAAGTATCTGAAATTCCATTTAAACATGGTACCAAAGATTGTGTTTTACAACCGTTGATCTTTGTACGTCCTTTTTTAGTTTTTTAATCTAGGTTTTCTAATTCTTTTGCTTTATAAATATATAACAATTAACCATATATCCTGCACCTATGATTGTTTATGATTATTTTTTGTTTATTGTTTAAAGTTTAGACCCATTAAAAATTTTTGTTAATGGTTTTCCATGGATTTTTTTTCCCTTTTCCTTTTGTTTTTGTAGGGTTGCTAGGAGCACAAAGTAACTGGTGAGAAATTTTTTTATTTTTTTTTATGGTTTTTCATGTATTTTTTAAAAAGTGATCTTGCACTACCAAAAAACGGGTCTATAGCCGCGTTTAAAAAATGCGGCTATAGATCCGAAAAACGCGGCTATAGCCTAGAGCTGTGTTTTTTATAGCTGCGTTTCCAAACGCAACGTAAACACCGCAACAACAGACCTATGGCTGTGTTTTTCCAAAACGCGGCTATAGTCAGACCTATAGCCACGTTTTTAACCGCGGCTATAGGATTCTGGCCTATAGCTGCGTTTTTAAAAAACGCGGGTATAGGCTAGCTTTGAGCTGCGTTTATAACCGCGGCTAAAGGTTCGGACCTATAGCCGCATTTTTAAAACGCGGCTATAGGTTTTTTTTTAAAAAAAATATATATATTTTTGGGTTTTTTTTTCTCCAGAAAACAAAAAAAAAAAAAAAAAATTTGGGTTTTTTTTTTTTCCAAGAAAAAAAATAAATATATATATTTTGGGGTTTTTTTTTTCCAGAAAATTCAAAATTTGAAATTCAAATAAAAAAAATTCAAAATTAAACGTAAATCCAAAAATTTCAAAATCAAACACAAACTCAAAAAATTCAAAATCAAACACAACATTCTCACAATACAAAAACACCCTGAAAATTCAAAATCAAACACAAACCCAAAAAATTCAAAATCAAACACAACATATTCACAATACAAACAAACCCAAAAAATTCAAAATCAAACACAAACCCAAAAATTTAAAAACACAAACCCATTTTCTTACTAGCACAAATTCAAGCACAGATCAGCAACACAATATCACAATATCAGCAATCAAGCACAGATCCACAACGTAATCACAATATCAGCAACACAATAACAAAAATTCAAGCACAGATCCACAATAGCATCTCCTCCATTTTCTTACTAACTAAACATAAAATAACCAAAAAAAAAAAAAACTAGATCTATTGACAAATCAGTGTGCTTGAGATGAAGAAAAAAATGAAAGAAGGGGAAAAAAAAAAAAAAAAAACGCAACAGCCCCAAAGAAACAAAAAAAAAAAAAAACGTTACCCAGTGAAAAAAAAAAAAAAGAAAAAGAAAAAGAGTTACCCTGATGTGAAGAAGGAAGAAAGAAAAAGGGGAAAAAAAAAAAGAAAAAAAAAAAGAGTCAACCAGATGTGAGGAAGGAAGGAAAAAAAAAAAAAAAAGGAAAGAAAGAACTTACGGAGGAATGAAGACAGAAAGAAGAACTTAAGTGAAGAATGAAGAGACAAAAAAGAAAGAAGTAGAAATAAGGAAAGAAGAAAGTGGGGGGTAGGTGGGAAAGGAGGGGGCACGTGGGAAGCTTCTTCTTCTTTTTTTTTTTTTTTTTTTTTTTTTTTTTTTTTTTTTTTTCTTCTGTTGTTACATATAGCGGCGTTTTTAAAAATGCCGCTATAGGTCATGTCACTAAAGGGTAACCTAAGCCGCGTTTCAAAACGTAGCTTCAGGTTATCCTATAGCCGTGTTTTCGAAAAATGCGGCTATAGGTAACGTCACAAAAGGGTTACCTAAGGTTAGTGAAATATTTATTACGCTAGACCTATAGCCGCGTTTTCAGAAAACGCGGCTATAGGTAACGTCACTAAAGGATGAGAAAGCCGCGTTTTTTATAAAACGCAGCTTTAGGTTATTCAACTGGACCTGTAGCCGTGTTTTTGAAAAACGTGGCTATAGCTTACCTTTAGCCACGTTGTAAAACGCGGCTAAAGATAAGCTATAGCCGCGTTTTTTTGAAAACACAGCTATAAGTCCCCTTTAAAAGAATTATTCGGTTGGACTTATAGCCGCGTTTTACAAAAACGCGGCTAAAAAATGCGGCTTAAAACAGCGTTTTTTGTAGTGTTGGTACGACCTTTTATACAACTATGAATCACCAAACCTTATACCTATAATTATTTATGATTCCATTTTTTCATTATTTAAAGTTTAGACCCATTAAAACTTATTTTCTTTTTATGGGAACATGTATTTCTCTTTTGAATAGTCATATATATAGTTTTGAATTTTTTCAATAACTTCTTGGCTCTAAATCTTCTAATTCTTTAATTGTGTGTGTGTGTGGCATTTTAGAAGTTGTAGCATCTGAATATTGCTTTAGTTTTTGCAATATTTGAACATGATTCGTAGATTTCGACAATCAATTTTTCTCTTATACTTTTCTATTATGTAGTTATATATATATATATATATATATATATTTATTTATTTCAATAATATATAGGAAGTGAATCTTATGATTCTTTGGCCTTTCAAAAGTTTTAACATCTGGATTTTTTTAATTATTTTTTTGCAATATCTAAAATTAGTTGACAAATTTCAATAACTATAGCCATGAATTATTCTTTTGAGGATAACAAATCTTTTTCTTATATTTTCCTATTGTGTAGTCACATAATACTTTTTTTTTCTTTTTTGGGTCTAGAATTTGTAAACTCTAAATTTTTTTATTTTATTTTTATAAAATTTATACCTTTTGGAATTTTTTAACATCTATATTTTTTAGATTCATATTTTTGCAATATCTGAAACTATCCGGTAGATTTCAATAGTTATAGTTATGAATTATTCTTTTGAATTGAACCATTCTTTCTCTTATATTTCTTTATCGTGTAATCATATATATATATATATATATATATATTTTTTTTGTTTAAATAATTTTTAAAATGTCTTTTTAGAAGTTTTAATATTTGAATTTTTGGGTTATTTTTTGTAAATCATTACATGTTCAAGCAATGACTTCTTCATCAAATTGTAACACAAATTGAAATCAGATGAGTCTACCACACAAACAAGTAGGTTCCCGTGCGTTTGTGTTTGGGAATATTGCTTACCACTTCTTAATCGGTCCAGAAAGTTTTTTTATATGCGGGAATATTGCGTGAATTGGTTTATGAAGAATATGACTACAGGAGTGAGCAATTTATAGATAGAATTAATTCAGAAAACCAAATCTTACGCCAAGTTGTGCTATGTAGATTCTCAAAAAAAAAAAAAAAAGTTGTGCTATGTAGCATTTTCTTTTTCTTTTTTTTCTAAAAAAGAAAAGCATTTTCCTTTTTTTTTTTTAAATAAAAAAATAATAAGAAGAAGAAGAGGACTTGTTGCCGTTCTTAGCAGGTTGATATAACTTGAATTGTCCCTATCATTCTTTAAACTTTTTTTTTTTTTTGGATTCTTCAAATCTAGATGCTACCGCGCGTTCTTAGTGAGTTGATATAACTCAAATTGTCCCTATCATTCTTTAAACTCCTTTTGTGGATTCTTCAAATCTAGATTAACCGTTTCTATCATTTTATTTAAATTTGTTTATTTTATTTTGTTAATTTAATTTTACAACTAATTTGTAGGAAATTAATAATTATTTTTATAATTTCATTTAGTTTTCATAAAAAAGTAAATAAGGAAAGAAGAAGAAGAAGAAGACGACATGCTGCCATTCTTAGTGGGTTGATATAACTTGAATTGTCCTTATCATTCTTTAAACTCTTTTTGTGGATTCTTCAAATCTAGATGTTAACCGTTTCTGATCTATCATTTTATTTAAATTTGTTTATTTTATTTTGTTAATTTAATTTTACAACTAATTTGTAGGAAATTAATAATTATTTTATAATTTCATTTACTTTTCATCAAAAAGTAAATAAATAAAGAAGAAGGGGAAGAAGAAGAGGACTTGCTGCCGTTCTTAGTGGGTTGATATAACTTGAATTGTCCCTATCATTCTTTAAACTCCTTTTGTGGATTCTTCAAATCTAGATGTTAAAAATTAAATTTAGTTATTTGGTGCCACACAACCACTATACTTAAAAGAGACCTAAATTATTATTATCATATACTATATAATAAAAGTTGGGTTCAAACGCTGTGGTTGCGCCAAGTGGCAACACCGAATTACAGAAATTTTTTAAAATATTTAGATTTTAAAAAGATAATGTGGGAGGTGAAAAGCCCAACCTCACGTATTGGGCCCAAGGCCCTATTTGAAGACTACTATTTGTCCGAAGAGATGAAAACACTCGAGAAGAAGCCCATGTAAAAGAAGCATGTCTGGAGAGGAGCATGGTCATAATCCGAGAAGACATTCAGTTTTCCGAGGAGGCCATTATCCTCGGATCTGAAGAAGCTTGGTCCGACAGGCGTCTGGGAAGCTCAAATGATCCTCCTGACAGGTGTAATGATAGAGATGAACCTCAGGCATGCATGAAGATAGCAGGAACGGAGAAATATCTAGAAGACAAACTTCAACCACCATATTAAATGCATTGCACCTACTTTCCTGGCCGCATTAATATGGAGAAGACCCCTGAACAGTGCACTCTTAGCTACCGCCACTCACACAAGGCTAAAAAGGATACATGATGGGACATGCACTCAAGTGGGTGTCTAGATGATGAACAAGTGGATGGTGAAGATGAAGGGAGGGGGTATTATATAAGAGGGAGAGGCCTCTGATAAGTGAGGATCGGAAAAAGAAGGTTAGAAAGGAGAAAACTCCATTACTGTAACTCTAAGAATTGTAACCCATGTTCATTCAATACAAATTCCTCTTCGGACCTCTATGTTTGCATTCGTTTGAGCACGATTGAATGCTAATTTATTCACAAGCACTGCAGCCCAATACTGTTTAATTCATTACTAGCCTAACTCTTTCACCCACTCTCTACAAATTTATTGTCTTGGGTTCATTAGGCTTACAACCCATACCTTTTGGGCTTGGGCTACAAAAATTGACCCTACAGCTAATATTTACATTAAAAAAAAAGTCTAATACATATTAAATTGCAGCAACCACATACTACACTAAAATATATATATATATATATATATGTTAGGTTCTAAGGTCTTAGAATTTAATGTATTTAGAACTCTAATTTGTAATGTTGGCAAACCATGATCAAAACATTGTATTTAGTCTTGTTTAGACTTGCTCAAAGTTGGTTTAATATTGTAAAGTTGGAATCGAGTGGCTGCAGAAGTATTTGGGACTTTCAGCCTGGCTCGATCGATCGAAGAATAGACTCGATCGATCGAAAATCGCACAGGTTGAATTTTCTGCAGAATTTCCAACTCAGCCCTACTTCATTAAACGTTTAGGGTTTTGTTTTTTTACCCTAGGTATATAAACTAAACCCTAGCCACGTTTTTGGAGGTTGTCCATATTGCTTTGTTGCTCATACATTGCTGTTTTGTGTGAATCTCGTGTGAGATCTTTGAGGAGCTTTCCTTTACACAAAACTTAGGGTTTTCAAGGTAGAGATGATTTCAACATCTTGAAGATCATTACAGTTGCAACCATTGGAACTTAAAAGAAAAGCAAGCGGGGAGCTTGTAGCTGATTGAAGAATTCAAGAAAGAAGAAGTTCGTGGATTCGAAGCCTGCACGTGGTCGTGTTAGGAAGTTTTACTGGTTAGTAGCATTAAGAAGTCGAGCAGGGAGCTTGTAGTCCTTCTGTAAGAACTTCAATTCTTTCATAGTGAATTCTGTTATGCCTTGAGAATCGGTAGGTCAAATCCTCCCCAGGTTTTTACCGAGTGGTTTCTTGGGTGATCATATCTTGTGTTTATTTATTTTCCGCTGCTTTATATCTTGATATGATTATTTGATTGCTTTAACCTAGAATTGCATAATTTGACTAAGTAACAACTTGGCTAATTAATCTAGGCTACGCAATCTGAGTGTTTAAAGGGTCTAAATTTCCATCAAGTGGTATCAGAGCAGGTAGCTCTTTTTGTTTGAGATTTCTATCTCTGAGCTGATCCTTGACCCCTGCTGTCACAGATTCTTGGAAAATCTTCTTGCTTGTTAGTCAACTTATCTACTTGTTGTCTTTGCCATTTGTTGTTTTTATTAAATATTTCCTTAAGTATCTTGGCATAATCACTTGTGATAAGAATTATGTTTGTTATACTGCTTTAACCGCCTTAAAGGCACGTGATTCTTGTCTTTGGTATTTGGATAGTGGTTGTTCCAAGCACATGACAGGAAATAAAAGTCTATTCAAAACACTCTTTGAAGGAAAGATTGGGACAGTCACCTTTGGAGATGGAAGTAAATCTGTGATTAGAGGCATTGGTACTGTGGACATTCCAGGATTACCAGTGTTTGAAGATGTTTGGTATGTTGATGGATTGAAGGCCAATTTACTCAGCATAAGTCAAATTTGCGACAATGGATTAAATGTTCTTTTCACCAAGTATGAATGTGAGATACTTGATGGAAGAGGTGATTGTATGTGTGTTGGTGTAAGGACAGCTAACAACTGTTATGGAATAACACCAAGTGTAAACAACAAGTGCTTTAGTGCAAAGATAGATCAAGTTGATTTGTGGCATCAACGATTGGGGCATGCCAGTCATAAGCAGCTAGAGAAGATTTCCAAGTGTGAGGCAGTTATCAGTTTACCTAAATTTGAGAAGATAGATAAGTGCATTTGTGGACCATGTCAGATAGGTAAACAAGTAAAATCCAAGCATCCGTCTGTGACTAGTGTTCAAACCTCAAGACCTTTAGAGCTGTTACACATTGATCTCATGGGTCCTGCCAAAGTTCAAAGTTTGAGTGGAAAGAAGTATATTCTAGTGGTTGTGGATGACTTTACTAGATATACTTGGGTTGTGCTTTTGAAGGATAAAGCTGAGGCTCCTGAGAAGATGATACATCTGTGCAAGAAATTGCAGGTTGAGAAAGATACTGTGATAGCCAGAATCAGAAGTGATCATGGAAGAGAATTTGAGAATACCAAACTGGCTACTTTTTGCAATGATCAAGGCACTCACCAAGAGTTCTCATCACCCAAGACACCGCAACAAAATGGGATTGTGGAAAGGAAAAACAGGGTTGTTCAGGAAATGGCACGAGTCATGCTACACAATAAAAACCTGCCAAAGTCCTTTTGGGGAGAAGCAGTCAACAATGCTTGCCATACACTTAACAGGGTGTATTTTAGACCTGACTCCAAGAAAACACCCTATGAACTCTGGAGAGGGAAGAAACCTGTTGTCAAATATTTTAGGATATTTGGCAGTGACTGTTACATTCTGCGTGATAGAGAGAACCTAGAGAAGTTTGATACAAAGAGTGATAAATGATACTTTCTAGGATATTCTTCCACCAGTAGAGCTTACAGAGTGTACAATTTGAGAACCAAAACAGTCATGGAATCTTCAAATGTTGTGATAAATGATGAAGTGTGTTCAGAAGCATCTTCAGAAAGCACTAGTCCTGCTCAAGATAAGTCTTTAGAAGTTAATGATTCTCTGCTTACTGAGTATGTTGGGAAACATAGTGAGGAAGAGCTGCTAGTGTTGAATGATACAGTCTCAGTACCATCAAGCTCAGAACCATCCACTCCAGTTCATGGTACTCGACAGGTACAAAGTGAGCTCAATCCTCCATTTGAACAGAAAGGTACCACAACATCTCTTGTTAAACGCCCTTCTTCTAGAGTGAGATTGAACCATCCTTCCACAAATATATTGGGTAGTCTGAATGATAATATGAGATTGAGATCAAAAGCCTTGAATGTGATCACTCACTCATGTTATTTGTCCCAATTTGAACCGAAGAAGGTAGATGAAGCACTTCAGGATGCTAATTGGGTAAATTCCATGCATGAAGAAATTCATCAATTCGTTCGGAATGATGTATGGGAATTAGTTCCTAGGCCAGAAAATGTAAATGTGATTGGAACTAAATGGATCTTTAAGAACAAGTCAGATGAACATGGCACCGTGATTAGAAACAAATCAAGACTTGTTGCACAAGGGTACACACAAGTGGAAGGAATAGACTTTGATGAGACCTTTGCACCAGTTGCAAGATTGGAATCCATTCGGATATTGTTAGCCATTGCAAGTCATCTAAACTTCAAGTTGTATCAAATGGATGTCAAAAGTGCTTTCCTAAATGGGATGTTACAAGAAGAAGTGTATGTTGAGCAACCCAAGGGATTTGTGGATCCTCACAGACCGGATGACGTTTACAAGTTAAAGAGAGCAATCTATGGTTTGAAACAAGCTCCTAGAGCTTGGTATGATAGATTGACTGCATATCTCACTAAGCATGGATTCAAAAGGAGATCTGCAGATACAACTCTCTTCATAAGAAAGGATAAGACTGGTTTTGTTGTAGCTCAAATTTATGTTGATGACATTGTTTTTGGTGCTACTAATGATTCTCTTGCTCATTCTTTTGCAGATGAAATGAAGGCAATGTTTGAAATGAGCATGGTTGGTGAATTGACTTACTTTTTGGGATTGCAGGTGAAGCAAACTGAGTCAGGAATCTACATCAATCAAGCTAAATATGCAAGAAATTTGGTCAAGAGATTTGGACTGGACAAGGCTGCTCATGCTAGAACACCAATGGTTGCTAATGTGAAGTTGACAATTGATCCATCAGGTGAGTCTGTTGATGTTACTTTGTACAGAAGCATGATTGGTTGTCTCTTGTACTTAACTGCTAGTCGTCCTGATATATCTTTTAGTGTTGGTGTTTGCTCTAGATTTCAGTCTAATCCTAAGGTTTCTCATTTAAATGATGTAAAGAGAATTATCAAATATGTGAGCGGAACCTGTGATTATGGATTGTTTTATAGCAAAGAGTCAAATTTGTCTCTTGTTGGTTTTTCGGATTCTGATTGGGCTGGGAATGCTGATGATAGAAAAAGCACCACTGGGGGGTGTTTCTATGTTGGAGCCAATCTTGTGGCTTGGATGAGTAAGAAACAAAATTCTGTTTCCTTATCCACTACTGAGGCTGAATATATTGCTGTTGGGAGTTGTTGCTCTCAGCTTCTGTGGATGAAGAAACTTTTGAGTGATTATGGGATTCCTCAAGACACCATGGTTGTCTACTGTGATAATTCTAGTGCCATAGATATATCTAAAAATCCTGTTCAGCATTCTAAGACCAAACACATTGAACTTAGATATCACTTCATTAGGGATTTAGTTGAAAAGAAAGTTGTTATTCTTGAATATATCCCCACTGACCGTCAAAATGCTGACATCTTCACCAAACCTCTTGATGGGAGTAAGTTTGAGACTCTTCGTCAAGTCATTGGTGTACTTCGGTGTCCCTAGTCTCTTCTGGCTTTCTTGGTCCTTGTGCTTAATTGCTAAATTCTGTGGTGACCATTGTTCTTTGGTTTTTGTCTTTTTGTTTTTGTTTTTTTTTTTTTTTTTGTTCTAGGACTTGCATTGCATTACATTCATGCATTTCATTCTAGGTTTTATTTGTTTTCTCTTTTAATAAAAAAAAAAAAAAAAAAAAGGGAAAGGAGAAAGCAAAAATTATGTTAGACACTATTTTTCTTGATTTTTGAAAAACAAGGTTGGTCTATCTTTTGACACATTTCATGTTTAGTGTACCTTGTTTAACTTTGATGAACTTATTCATTGCACTTGACTTGTTGAAACTTTGTAGTGCATGTTGTGTGGGAAAGATGTGTATGGTTTTTAATCTCTGTCTTAATCATGAAGTCATATGTTATTTAACTGTCGGACTTGATTCTTTTGAGAAAGGCATAAATAACCATCTCACCACTGTTCACTAGCCAATCATGAACACCTTAGTGCATATCATAAGATTTTGTGTACTTGTTACACATGCACAAAAAGAACATAAGGTGATGCCTCAGATTAATCAATTAATTCAAACTGGTGTGTACTATTAGACTTGATGCCAATTCACTTAATTCAAACCGGTGTGTATTATTAGGCTTGATGCCATTTCACATAATATATTTCAAATACTGAGAGGCAAAAATACAAGAAACTTACATGATTGCAAGCTTTTGTTCTAGGAGATGTGGGAGTTATATGATGTAACTCTTTAGGTGATAGTCTCTTTTGAATTCTATGTGATGAATTGTGTAGACTTTGTTTTTGATTACTATTCACATATCACCTCACATGTATCTCAAGTTTTTGCTAGTATCACACACTACACAAGTTACTCTTTGTTAAACACTGTACATACTAGTATGTGTGTTTATGGTTTGACCAACCATGTTTTAAAATATCTTGAGATTTGTGCACAACATTTTTGTTGCTTGAGAAAATTCAATGGAAGAATGATTGAATTTTTTTTTTTGTGAGAAAATTGGGTTTCAAATTTTGGGTTTTTGAAAAATCATTTCATCTCATACTCATGCATGTTGTTTTTACAATTTAATGTTTTGAGGAGTTATTTTAAAATCTAAGGTTTGTGTCTTTCAAAACTGGATTTTTTCTCAAAATTTAGTGAGTTTCTGCCCATTTCGATCGATCCAGCCTGATTTTCGATCGATCGAAAAAGTGCTTTAGATTGTTCTAAAACGACTGTCACATTCGATCGATCGAATGTAATTTTCGATCGATCGAATATCGTGAAAAAGGTTTTTAAAAGGCACTTTTCTGACTTTTTCAAAGATCCTATTTCAAAACTTTTCAAACCTTTTTCCTCTCTCCGCGTTGGCAAGCTTGGTATTGTGATTTTTTTGTCGTTTTCTTCTAAAGTCTTTGCACAATCTCTTTCTCCTCAAGCCGGTAAGACCCTTTTGCCCTTCCTTTTGATTTATTTTTCATCATTTCATGCATATTTTCATGGATTTTAGGGGCAATTTTCGCACTTTGCATATTTGGTTTTATCTTTTGATTCAAGCCATAATTAATGCAATTGATCATTAGGTTTTTGTGGGGACATGTTATAGACATGATCTAAATAGTTTAATTTGATCAATTTTGAGTTTGGTGTGAAATTGAAAAATCTAGGGTTTACTAATTGATCCGATTTGGGGATTTTGTGAAATTGAGTAGAATTTGATGCAATTGGCTTGTTGGATTGATGAAATTAAGCATTATAATTTATGTGTTGTGTTTTGTGATGCTCAATTCATCATTTGGTTTTAAAAATTTTCAATTGGTGTTAAATTTTTGGGGTTTTTATTAAGAAAATCTCCTGCTCAAGCCAATTTCATCAATTTAATCTCAATTGAACTTAATTGCTCATTGCATTAGTACATGCATCATGGCATTGTATTTGCTCATGCATCATATAGATTTTAATTCTATTGTTTTTGTGCTAACTTGCAGTCTGCCTTTGGTTTTGTTTTCCTTGTATTTTCTTTTGGTTTTCTCTTTGTGTCTCTGTCCTTTCCTTAGCATCATGCTTAGGAAAACTAGAGCCCGTAGGTCTATTCATTCTTCTTCTCCGTCCCCTCCTTCCTTCGACCGTGAGAAGTTTCCGAGTGAGAAAAACCAAGAGATTTTTGATAAGCTTAACCTTAGGAGACGGATATAGGCTGAGCGTTCTGTGTTGTTAGATGAACTTGATCCTGCCATTAGGGCAAATTTTGAGCGTCGAGACTGGTTACCTCTGGTGGATGTTTCTGATCCTCCTCCACCTTCTGCCTTGATTAGAGAGTTCTATTCGAACATCTCTATCCGCATCTATGATTCTAACACTTCAGTAAAGAGTTAGATACGAGGCGTAGAGTACACCATTACTCCTCAGGTAGTGGCTGATGCTCTAGGGGTACCGTTGGTCCAGCATCCTGTCTATCCATATGATGAGTCTCCCGAGCTGAGCGATGTTTTGTCTTACATCACTGGTACTACTGTCTAGTGGGGTTTTGATCCTCGGATCACTTCTGCTGAGCTCTCCGGGTTACATTATCTTTTCTTTAGGATAGCTTGCCATTCTATCTGGCCCATTTCCCATGTGCACACCATTTCTCTTGAGAGGTGTGTATTTTTGTATGCCTTAGTTACTGATACTCCTATCAGTTTTTCCCATCTTTTTCTTCGTTCTTTGAACGATGTTTATAGGATTTTATCCTCTTCACATGCTTTTGTTCATCCTATTTTCATTCATAGGATTCTTCTTTATCTCGATCTTAGTGGCTTTCCTTCCTTTGAGCCTGTTCATGTGATAACTCCTATAGGTGCGTCTTTTCTTAGACAGAGGGCCGCTCATCTTCGAGCTGGTTCTAAACACCCTAGGTTTGAGCCCTCTAGTAGCGTACCTCCTCCTCCTTCTTCTTCTGCAGGTCTTGCTGGTGAGGATATTCCTGATCCTGTTAGTGATGATGCTGCTGCTGCTGATGTCCCTCCACCTCCTTTGGCCGACTTCGATGTTCGTCGTACTTTGGAGACTGTCATAACTGTTCAGGCGGCTCATGGTCAGATTTTGGTGGACTTGCTGGACGAGATTCGTGCTCTTCGAGTTGATTTAGCGTGTCTTCATTCACCCTCACCACCTCCTTTTGATGGCGACTTGTGATTGCTCTTTGGCATTCCGTCACAAAAAGGAGGAGTGGAGTTTTGACTTGTAGGGGAGATTTTGTAGTTAGGGGGAGATTTTTGTTTCTAGATTGTATCTAGGTGCTTTACTTTGTATATCATTTTTTTTGGGATATTTATGTTAGGGGGAGTAACATTGATTGATATACATGTTATTGGGATTTGATTCTTGTTGATTTATGATTCACTGCGTATTGATTTATATCTATGACTTGATCATTATGATATGTCTTTATTTTGTGTTGTGTGAATCTTACAAGAATGTTATACCTGTTGTTTTACTCTTTTCTGTCACACATGCGTTTATGCGTTTGTTGAGTATTTCAGGAATATACAGGTTGATTCCACTAAGCTGCTGTCTACACTTGCAACTGATGAATAGTAGTTAGGCTGAATTTAATTTTATGAGCAGTACCTTTGTAAAGGGCTTTTTATTTGTAAAACTTTGAGATGTTAATTAAGGTTTTGTCACGGATTGCCAAAGGGGGAGTTTGTTAGGTTCTAAGGTCTTAGGATTTTATGTATTTAGAACTCTAATTTGTAATGTTGGCAAACCATAATCAAAACATTGTATTTAGTCTTGTTTAGACTTGCTCAAAGTTGGTTTAATATTGTAAAGTTGGAATCGAGTGGCTGCAGAAGTATTTGGGACTTTCAGCCTGGCTCGATTGATCGAAGAATAGACTCGATCGATCGAAAATCGCACAGGTTGAATTTTCTGCAGAATTTCCAACTCAGCCCTACTTCATTAAACGTTTAGGGTTTTGTGTTTTTACCCTAGGTATATAAACTAAACCCTAGCCACGTTTTTGGAGGTTGTCCATATTGCTTTGTTACTCATACATTGTTGTTTTGTGTGAATCTCGTATGAGATCTTTGAGGAGCTTTCCTTTACACAAAACTTAGGATTTTCAAGGTAGAGATGATTTCAACATCTTGAAGATCATTACAGTTGCAACCATTGGAACTTAAAAGAAAAGCAAGCGGGGAGCTTGTAGCTGATTGAAGAATTCAAGAAAGAAGTAGTCCGTGGATTCGGAGCCTGCGCGTGGTCGTGTCACGAAGTTTTACTGGTTGTTAGCATTAGGAAGTCGAGCGGGGAGCTTGTAGTCCTTCTGTAAGAACTTCAATTCTTTCATAGTGAATTCTGTTATGCCTTGAGGATCGGTGGGTCAAATCCTCCCCAGGTTTTTACCGAGTGGTTTCCTGGGTGATCATATCTTGTGTTTATTTATTTTCCGCTGCTTTATATCTTGATATGATTATTTGATTGCTTTAACCTAGAATTGCATAATTTGACTAAGTAACAACTTGGCTAATTAATCTAGGCTACGCAATCTGTGTGTTTAAGGGGTCTAAATTTTCATCAATATATAAAAAAGCTCTAATGCATCTTAAATTGCAGCAACGTATACTACACTAAATCAAAAGGTCTAATGCATCTTAAATTGCAGCAACTTTATGCTACACTAAAAAAAAAAGAGGTTTAATGCATCTTAAATTGCAGCAACTTATACTACACTAAATCAAAAGGTCTAATGCATCTTAAATTGTAGCAACCGTATATTACACACACAAAAAAAAAAAAAAAGGAGGTCTAATGTATCTTAAATTGCAGCAACGTATACTACACTAAATCAAAAGGTCTAATACATCTTAAATTGTAGCAATATTTATAGAATATTTAAATATATATATATATATAATTAAATTAAAATTTTACTACTAAAGAGCTTTTAGAAATTTAAAACTTGCCATAATTTTTTAAAATATTTTATAATTTATTTTTTTGCAAAAAAAAAAAAAAAAAAAAAATAAGAAAACTTACCTAATATACATTTTCCATGTAACTTAATTTTAAAAATATTTTTATTATTTTATTTGTTATTAGATTTGATTGTATTATCAAAATAATATATTTTTGTAAATTTATATATAATGTTTTTAATTAAGCCATGCATCATATGGGCATAATACTAGTGTGTGTATATATATATATATATTTGGTCTAGTGTCTTTATTTTTCTTTTTCTTTTTTTATAAATTTGGAAGAAAAAATCTCAATTATCATGTATATGTTATTCTCACAACTTCCCATTATCATTTGTTATAAAAATTACAACCAAAAAGATTATGATAATTTTTAATATTAACCTCCAACTCCACTTGTAGATTATGGAAAACAAAAGAAAAAAGAGAAAAAAAAAACAATAAAATTTAACAATTTTTGTGGGATCTGCCTCAAATTTTATGATTATATTTAGTGTTTGAGTTTCAAGACTTTTGAATATATATATATATATATATATATTTTTTTTTTTTTGATATCTTTTTGGAACAAAGTTTCTCTCCAAACTAGTTGGGAGAGAAACTCTCCAAACTTATCATATATTTTTATATTAAGTGTGAAATTTGAAAATCTAACTGTTTGATTGTATGTTCTTATTCTATCTTTCATGCTTGCAAAATTTCAATAAAATCAAAGATCGATTACTATGTCATCAAACAAATGTTAAAATTTTAAGTTTTTGTAATATAAAATTGTGTATAAAAAATAAGTTCATTGATCGAATAGTAAATAACATCCGATTTGAATGAAATTTGACATGCATATTAAGAACATAAGGAACATGAAATTCAACGGTTAGATTTTCAAAATTCACGCTCGAAAAAAAGATATATGATAAGTTTGAAGGGTTTCTTTCCAAACTAGTTTGGAGAGAAACGTTGTTCATCTTTTTGTTTTTGGGTTGGGTTTGCTTCTTCTTTCTATTTTACAATATTGATATAATAAAAATTATCTTAATTACTACATTTTCTAACTACAAAAATATCTAGAGTTGTGACGAGTGTTTTGCTTGGGTAAAATAATTTTTTCATCCATGAGTGTTTTGCATGTGATGTACCTCTAATATACCAAAAAAAAAAAATTAATAATTATTCAAAAATGAGCTAAAAAAATACCTTTAAATTATATGCCCCACGCAGCACAAAAGTTTCAACACAAAAGCTATCACAAAGTTTTAGCTATCACAAAGTTTTAAGTTTTAACTAACACCTTCTGAAACATGTATGATCAGCCATTCCTTATCCACCAATCACTAAATACACATTTCTTGATTATCACAATACGGTATTTTGTCATTGAAATTCTATAAAGTTATTATTTTACTGACCATTCGTTCCATCTACTATTAAATGTATTTCATGCCACTCAGTTCATGAATGTTGCACACATCTCCCGTGAAAAGAATATATTGTAATATTCTGGGAAACCAAACTGGGAAAAGAGAGGTACCTACAGAGGGAGGGCCTGAAATCGCTAGGTTCTTCACATACACATTCAGATTCAGCTTCTGCTTCTCTTTAGAGACAAAATATCAACATAGATCCACCAGCATAGGTTAAAACCACCACTTCACCCTCTCAATTATTTATAAGTGGATAAAACAATTTGAAAATCAACAGAAGAGTGGTTGTCTTGTAGGCAATGTATTTTTACCAGATTATCTCCAAGCTTTTTCCCTACTTAAATGTAGGGTGTGTGCATATTTTTGAAATTACGAAATGTTCATTCCAAACAGAGAAAGTCCATTAAGTAGTAGTATAGATATAGAAGGACCTTAGGTCAATCTAGGCGTTTTTAACTCTTTTTTTTTTTTTTTTTTTTGAGAAGAAGAAGAAGAATGTCTCTTAACTAGATAGTAAAAAAAAAAATGTTATAAGTTTCAAATAATTGTCCTATGTAAAAAAAAAAAAAAAAAAAAAAAAAAAAAAAACATGAATCTTAAGATATACATAAAAATTTTAAGAGTATATTTTTGTATCACACAAAATTAATTAGTATAATTTTGTATCACAAACAGCTTGAAAATTAATTGGTCCATAAAAAGATTAATTGAAATTTAATTGAAAGATAAAATCCTATCATTCATAATTTTAATTGTGATTGACATGTGTTGAGGTACAAATTTTTGGGCCTTAATTTCATTAGCCCACTCACAAAAATACCCACACAAGCCCCTAAACTATTTTAAACCCACATAAATATTCCCCATATATATTACCCAAATATTCTCCATGTCATTGGGCTCCCATAAATATTCCATATATAAGCCCCATAAATTGCCTTGAGCCCTCTCACAAATATTACCCATTATATCCTACATATTATCCAATTTAGATTTTCCACAAAAAATACCTATCACATTACTACCAAAATTGGGCCACAAAATTACACTATCTCCACAATAGAAGCCCAAAGTCATTTAACTTGTGGGCAAAGCCCATAAGTCCAACAAAACCCCCTCTAAAAGCCTACTACGATACGGTATCTCTAAAGCCCGTTACGATACGGAACTTTAAAGCCCGTTACGATACGACATCTCTAAAGACCATTACGATACGGCACTCTAAAAGCCCGTTATGACACGGCACCCTTTACAAAGCCTATTGCTACACGGCACTCTTACTAAGTCCGTTGCTACACGACAATATTTTTACAAAATCCTACAAAGCCTAAATGCTAATTTGGCACTTATTTTACAAAGCCCAAGCATTAATAATTTGGCACTATTTTTACAAAAGCCCAAATATTAATTTGGCACCTATTTTATAAAGCCCAAATACTAATTTGGCAATATCTCATAAAGCTCAAATGCTATTTTGGAACATACTTACAAAACTCAAATATTACTTTTGACACTTGTTTTACATATACTAAATCCCTCACCCGTGGCAAATATAATTACTCATCCCCCAAGAAATACCTCTCTTACAAAATTTATAAAAGCCTATGTATATCACCCATGGCAAAACTCTTCATTTTGTAGGGATAACCAAGCCCAAAGAAGCTCAACTAAAAAGCCCAGCTAAGCTAGCCCAGCTCATACACAAATCCCAGCAACTGAAGCTCACATGAGTTGACCAGCCAAATTTCAGCACAACTTAACAGCTGGAGTCCACTGCCATCAAGTTCCAACTTGTCCAATCAGATCAGAAAAGGACATGTGTCCATCAGGGGTTGAACCCTTCCTTCACAAGCTAAAATTTCATCATTTCTTATGTGACATAAAGCTGAAAGTGACATGATAGAAAGCTTGGAAGCGTCAGCCAGCTGTCCCTTCTTTCTTCTCCTGCCCATTCGGTCAAGAATCAAAAGCAGCCATGACTAGGCCATGAAAGCTCCTGAAACAACTTGAAATCAATTTATTTTCATACTAAAAACGTGTACTGTTTGGTTCATGGACCAAGTACATTAACCCCAAATGGGGAAACATAGGGAAATGTGGTTTGGAGGGCACCAAAGGGATCCCAACAAAGTTCCCAGCAAGGGCTCCAAGATTGACACCTGGCTTGGGATGATACAATCTACCCTAGGGAGCTTTGATTCTAGCAATAGCATAACCGAGATCATTAGCCTAATGCATGCTTTAATCCCATTAGCCAAGGCCAATCAGCATTCAATGCTAAGTCAAAATCCTAGCTGTTATTACCTAAAACAGCAAGAACCTGCTAAAAGTTGAGCTTACTACTCTTAGCTAAAATCCTACGAATGATTCTCTAAGAATTTTCTGAAGATTGAGAAAGATTTAGCAAAGATTATTTGCTAATTACCCCTTAAAACCCAACTATAAATGGAACACTCCATTAATGCTTCCGGGGGGGGGGGGCTAAGAAATACACCTATAGAGAGGAACTCTTGATTAACTCCTCTGTTTTAGCCTTCCCCAAGCTCAAGCAAAGTTCTAAGTCACTGAGCTCTCAGCTTCAAGCATAGAAATTGAGTTCTCCAGCTCCTAGCTCAAAAATACCCCTCATACTTCCACTTAAAAACACTTAGCTACCCCCCAGCAAAAAGTCCTAGCAACTTTACTATATACTCTCACTCATTACTCTTACTACTCACAAATGACTCTCTCTACTCACTGCCTATACTATATCCACGAGCATGCCTTGGCACCATAATGATCTTGTTGCGTTAGCTGGAATCTCTCTCTCTGCCTTCATCTCACACTAAGTTTCCTCATTATTTGTTATAATAGAACCCATGATATTTATTTATTCATTTACTATTGAAGGTTATGATGTAACCGTTACTATAGAGTTTTTCCCTCATATTATTTTATTAGAAGACTCTTCCCCAGAGCTAACGGATGATGAGTTTGAAAGTGTAGATACTTTCCTTAATTTGTGAAATAGCTAACAGCTAG
The DNA here is from genome assembly GCA_030445155.1 of Quercus variabilis. NCBI lineage: Eukaryota > Viridiplantae > Streptophyta > Magnoliopsida > Fagales > Fagaceae > Quercus > Quercus variabilis. The sequence goes on along the minus strand of CP129448.1, from coordinate 71,415,094 downwards.
AAGTTTATTCTACTTTGTCTTACTTTACTGCTGGGACATTTTACCGCTAGGTTATTTTATTGCAGAGACTTTTGACCGCTAGGCTATTTTCTACAAAAACATTTTACTGCTGGGCTATTTCTTGCAATATGCTTTTTAAGTCATGCAGACATGTCTGCTGTAGGGATTGCTTATAGGCCATTCTTGTCAGTCTAAACCTAAGCCCAAGGCATAAAATACAGTGAATTCTTTGGATTTTCACCGATAACCTTTAGGTCATGCATCGAGCCCATTGTCGAGTTTCAGTTTAGGCCCCCAACCCAACATAAATCTCATTTATCGGAAGGAAAACTATTTTGCCCCCGACAACATGCAAACAATTCATAATTCCTTATGAACAATATTATCTTTTTAACTAATTTCAAAATAAATTTACTTATCTTATTAGATAACAAATTATTTTAATTAATTAGAGTTTGCATGATGAAAAAAAATAATTAAAATAGAATTCATAGGCTAAAATTTTAAATGATTTCTAAACAAAGTAAATTGGAAATTCCAGAAAGTAGGAGATCAGCACTCCAATAGGAAACCAAAGTGTCAATATGGAGGCCTAAGTGTTGATCAACAGTCTAGTCCCAAAGTACAAAAATTTTCATGTAATAGTGGATATCCCAAGCAAAGCGTAGTGCATCTGAAAATTTTTGTAAGAAATTATTTATGGCCTATTAATTTCATGAATACTATTATTGTTAGTCACACAGACTCACAATTAACATTGTCACCTACAAATTTATTGGTTCATAGGTGTCTTTCTTGTATGATTTATGCTTTATATATAGATTCTATGGTGTTAATTTCTACATTCTTATACCACTAAAGTTTCTATCTCCACTAGTTTCTCAAAAAAAAAAAAAAAAAAAAGTTTCTATCTCCACTATATCATCACCTATAATTTTTATGTCGTTACAAGTAGCTTTTATTTAGTTTTAGAATTGACGTGATTAATAAAATTAAGCCACATTAACATTATAATTGAAGAAAAGTTTGATTTTTTAAGGTTGTGATTATAATAGGGTGAAAATTGAAAGAATGATATCTTAATCAGTTAGCTGTAAAAACTGTTATAATTTCATGATACAACAACAACAAAAATAATGCCATAGTGACATAGTAATATCACAATTTAACCTTCCTAAAAGTAGCTAAAACACCAAAAATACTACGAATCCATACCAAGTATATGCATCATACGAAAAACCAAAAATATAAATTGACACATAATATGAAAAAACCAGCCTAAACACATTACAATGCTACATCAGTAAAAATGTATACATAATTCTAAACAAAATGTTTAAGATGAAGATAATATTTTGAAAATTAACATACCTCTCAAAAAAAGAACCAAAGATATTGTGAGAGAAATTATATTGGACGAATGTGGACAAATGGGGATTTATATTGAACAAATGTGGAGACAAATAATCATATCATATTATCTAATTTATTGAATTTGACTCTTGTAAATCTACATTGAAGTTAGTCTAGCTTATGTCAAAAATTGAAAAGTTTTCTTACTACCTACCTTTCCCATGACTTTTTAGATCCATCTATATCAATTCACAGCATTTAAAGTTATAAATGTATGAATTCTTTGAATTTTATTAATATATTGAAATAAATGCATCTACAATTACTTAATAGTTTGACATAAATGTTAAATTTAGATGAGGTAGATGATAAATAAAAAGAATGTCATATTATGCACCACTTGATAGAACCTCATGCTCTCTCATATGAAGTCTCTACTTATATATATATATATATATATTGATTGATGATTAGATACTATGATTCTCTCTCTCTCTCTCTCTCTCTCTCTCATTTTATGGAAGATGAGCATGAGATTATACCACTGGCCAATTTGTTAGGACATATATTGATAGAAATTTAGACTCCTTAAACACACAGATTGCGTAGCCTAGATTAATTAGCCAAGTTGTTACTTAGTCAAATTATGCAATTTCTAGGTTAAAGCAATCAAACAATCATATCAAGATATAAAGCAGCGGAAAATAAATAACACAAGATATGATCACCCAGGAAACCACTCGGTAAAAACCTGGGGAGGATTTGACCCACTGATCCTCAAGGCATAACAGAATTCACTATGAAAGAATTGAAGTTCTTACAGAAGGACTACAAGCTCCCCGCTCAACTTCCTAATGCTACCAACCAGTAAAACTTCCTGACACGACCACGCGCAGGCTTCGAATCCACGGACTACTTCTTTCTTGAATTCTTCAATCAGCTACAAGCTCCCCGCTTGCTTTTCTTTTAAGTTCCAATGGTTGCAACTGTAATAATCTTCAAGATGTTGAAATCATCTCTACCTTGAAAACCCTAAGTTTTGTGTAAAGGAAAGCTCCTCAAAGATCTCACACGAGATTCACACAAAACAGCAATGTATGAGCAACAAAGCAATATGGACAACCTCCAAAAACGTGGCTAGGGTTTAGTTTATATACCTAAGGTAAAAACACAAAACCCTAAACATTTAATGAAGTAGAGCTGAGTTGGAAATTCTGCAGAAAATTCAACCTGTGCGATTTTCGATCGATCGAGTCTATTCTTCGATCGATCGAGCCAGGCTGAAAGTTTCAAATACTTCTGCAGCCACTCGATTCCAACTTTACAATATTAAACCAACTTTGAGCAAGTCTAAACAAGACTAAATACAATGTTTTGATCATGGTTTGCCAACATTACAAATTAGAGTTCTAAATACATAAAATCCTAAGACCTTAGAACCTAACAAACTCCCCCTTTGGCAATCTGTGACAAAACCCTAATTAACAGCTCAAAGTTTTACAAATAAAAAGCCCTTTACAAAGGTAATGCTCATAAAATCAAATTCGGCCTAACTACTATCCATCAGTTGCAAGTGTAGACAGCAGCTTAGTTGAATCAACCTGTATAGTCCTGAAATACTCAACAAACGCATAAACGTATGTGTGACAGAAAAGAGTAAAACAACAGGTATAACATTCTTGTAAGATTCACACAACACAAAATAAAGACATATCATAATGATCAAGTCATAGATATAAATCAATACGCAGTGAATCATAAATCAACAAGAATCAATAAACAATAACATGTATATCAATCAATGTTACTCCCCCTAACATGAATATCCCAAAAAAAAAATGATATACAAAGTGAAACACCTAGATACAATCTAGAAAAAAAAATCTCCCCCTAACTACAAAATCTCCCCTACAAGTCAAAATACCACTCCTCCTTTTTGTGACGGAATGCCAAAGAGCAATCACATGTCGCCATCAAAAGGAGGTGGTGAGGGTGAATGAAGACGCGCTAAATCAACTCGAAGAGCATGAATCTCGTCCAGCAAGTCCACCAGAATCTGACCATGAGCCGCCTGAATGGTCATGACAGTCTCCAAAGTACGACGAACATTGAAGTCGGCTGAAGGAGGTGGAGGGACATCAGCAGCAGCAGCATCATCACCAACAGGATCAGGAATATCCTCACCAGCAAGACCTGCAGAAGAAGAAGGAGGAGGAGGTACGCTACTAGAGGGCTCAGACTTAGGGTGTTTAGAACCAGCTCGAAGATAAGCGACCCTCTGTCTAAGAAAAGACGCACCTATAGGAGCTATAACATGCACAGGCTCAGAAGAAGGAAAGCCACTAAGATGAAGATAAAGAAGAATCCTATGAATGAAAATAGGATGAACAAGAGCATGTGAAGAGGATGAACTCCTATAAACATCGTTCAAAGAACGAAGAAAAAGATGGGGAAAATTGATTGGAGCATCAGTAACTAAGGCATGCAAAAATACACACCTCTCAAGAGGAATGGTGTGCACATGGGAAATGGGCCAGATAGAATGGCAAGCTATCCTAAAGAAAAGATAATGTAACCCAGAGAGCTCAGCAGAAGTGATCCGAGGATCAGAATCCCACTGGACAGTAGTACCAGTGATGTAAGACAAAATGTCGCTCAGCTCGGGAGACTCATCGTATGGATAGACAGGATGCCGGACCAATGGTACCCCTAAAGCATCAGCCACTACCTGAGGAGTAATGGTGTACTCTACGCCTCGTATCCAACTCTTAACTAGAGTGTTGGAATCATAGATGCGGATAGAGATGTTCGAATAGAACTCTCTAATCAAGGCAGAAGGTGGAGGAGGATCAGAAACATCCACTAGAGGTAACCAACCTCGACGCTCAAAATTTGCCTAATGGCAGGATCAAGTTCATCTAGCAACACAGAACGCTTAGCCCAAATCCGTCTCCTAAGGTTAAGCTTATCAAATATCTCTTGGTTTTTCTCACTCGGAAACTTCTCACGGTCAAAGGAAGGAGGGGACGGAGAAGAAGAATGAATAGACCTACGGGCTCTAGTTTTCCTAGGCATGATGCTAAGGAAAGGACAGAGACACAAAGAGAAAACCAAAAGAAAAATACAAGGAAAACAAAACCAAAGGCAAACTGCAAGTTAGCACAAAAAACAATAGAATTAAAATCTATATGATGCATGAGCAGATACAATGCCATGATGCATGTACTAATGCAGTGATCAATTAAGTTCAATTGAGATTAAATTGGCAAAATTGGCTTGAACAGGAGATTTTCTTAATAAAAACCCCAAAAATTTTACACAAATTGAAATTTTTTTTAAAACCAAATGATGAATTGAGCATCACAAAACACAACACATAGTTTATAATGCTTAATTTCATCAATCCAACAAGCCAATTGCAACAAATTCAACTCAATTTCACAAAATCCCCAAATCGGATCAATTAGGAAACCCTAGATTTTCAATTTCACAACAAACTCAAAATTGATCAAATTAAACTATTTAGATCATGTCTATAACATGTCCCACAAAAACCCAATGATCAATTGCATCAATTATGGCTTGAATCAAAAGAAAAAACCAAAAAAGCAAAGTGCAAAAATCGCCCCTTAAAAGCATGAATTTATGCATGAAATGATGAAAAATAAATCAAAAGGAAGGGCAAAAGGGTCTTACCGGCTTGAGGAGAAAGAGATTGTGCAAAGACTTCGGAAGAAAACGACAAAAAAATCACAATACCAAGCTTGCCAACGCGGAGAGAGGAAAAAGGTTTGAAAAGTTTTGAAATAGGATCTTTGAAAAAGTCAGAAAAGTGCCTTTTAAAAACCTTTTTCACGATATTCGATTGATCGAAAATTACATTCGATCGATCGAATGTGACAGTTGTTTTAGAACAATCTAAAGCACTTTTTCGATCGATCGAAAATCAGGCTGGATCGATCGAAATGGGCAGAAACTCACTAAATTTTGAGAAAAAATCCAGTTTTGAAAGACACAAACCTTAGATTTTAAAATAACTCCTCAAAACATTAAATTGGAAAAACAACATGCATGAGTATGAGATGGAATGATTTTTCAAAAACCCAAAATTTGAAACCCAATTTTCTCAAAAACACATTTCAATCATTCTTCCATTGAATTTTCTCAAGCAACAAAAAAATGTTGTGCACAAATCTCAAGATATTTTCAAACTTGGTTGGTCAGACCATAAACACACATACTAGTATGTACAGTGTTTAACAAATAGTAACTTGTGTAGTGTGTGATACTAGCAAAAACTTGAGATACATGTGAGGTGATATGTGAATAGTAATAAAAAACAAAGTCTACACAATTCATCACATAGAATTCAAAAGAGACTATCACCTAAAGAGTTACATCATATAACTCCCACATCTCCTCGAACAAAAGCTTGCAATCATGTAAGTTTCTTGTATTTTTGCCTCTTAGCATTTGAAATATATTATGTGAAATGGCATCAAGCCTAATAATACACACCGGTTTGAATTAAGTGAAATGACATCAAGCCTAATAGTACACACCAGTTTTAAGCATTAAGCAATTAATCTGAGGCATCACCTTATGTTCTTTTTGTGCATGTGTAACAAGTACACAAAATCTTATGATATGCACTAAGGTGTTCATGATTGGCTAGTGAACAGTGATGAGATGGTTATTTCTGCCATTCTCAAAAGAATCAAGTCCGACAGTCAAATAACATATGACTTCATGATTAAGACAAAGAGATTAAAAATCATACACATCTTTCCCACACAACATGCACTACAAAGTTTCAACTAGTCAAGTGCAATGAATAAGTTCATCAAAGTTAAACAAGGTACACAGAACATGACATGTGTCAAACGATAGACCAACCTTGTTTTCCAAAAATAAAATAAAAATAGTGTCTAACATAATTTTTTGCTTTCTCCTTTTCCCTTTTTTTTTTTTTTTATTATTAAAAGAGAAAACAAATAAATCCTAGAATGAAATGCATGAATGTAATGCAATGCAAATCCTAGAACAAAAACAACAAAAACAAAAACAAAAACAAAAGAACAATGGTCACCACAGAATATAGCAATTAAGCACAAGGACCATGAAAGCCAGAAGAGACTAGGGACACCGAAGTACACCAATGACTTGACGAAGAGTCTCAAACTTACTCCCATCAAGAGGTTTGGTGAAGATGTCAGCATTTTGACAGTTAGTGGGGATATATTCAAGAATAACAACTTTCTTTTCAACTAAATCCCTAATAAAGTGATATTTAAGTTCAATGTGTTTGGTCTTAGAATGCTGAACAGGATTTTTAGATATATCTATGGCACTAGAATTATCACAGTAGACAACCATGGTGTCTTGAGGAATCCCATAATCACTCAAAAGTTTCTTCATCCACAGAAGCTAAGAGCAACAACTTCCAGCAGCAATATATTCAGCCTCAGCAGTGGATAAGGAAAAAGAATTTTGTTTCTTACTCATCCAAGCCATAAGATTGGCTCCAACATAGAAACACCTCCCAGTTGTGCTTTTTCTATCATCAGCATTCCCAACCCAATCAAAATCCGAAAAACCAGCAAGAGACAAATTTGACTCTTTGCTATAAAACAATCCATAAACACAGGTTCCACTCACATATTTGATAATTCTCTTTACAACATTTAAATGAGAAACCTTAGGATTAGACTGAAATCTAGAGCAAACACCAACACTAAAAGATATATCAGGACGACTAGCAGTTAAGTACAAGAGACAACCAATCATGCTTCTGTACAAAGTAACATCAACAGACTCACCTGATGGATCAATTGTCAACTTCACATTAGCAGCCATTAGTGTTCTAGCATGAGCAGCCTTGTCCAGTCCAAATCTTTTGACCAAAATTCTTGCATATTTAGCTTGATTGATATAGATACTTGACTCAGTTTGCTTCACCTGCAATCCCAAAAAGTAAGTCAATTCACCCACCATGCTCATTTCAAACATTGCCTTCATTTCATCTGCAAAAGAGTGAGCAAGGGAATCATTAGTAGCACCAAAAACAATGTCATCAACATAAATTTGAGATACAACAAAACCAGTCTTATCCTTTCTTATGAAGAGAGTTGTATCTGCAGATCCCCTTTTGAATCCATGCTTAGTGAGATATGCAGTCAATCTATCATACCAAGCTCTAGGAGCTTGTTTCAAACCATAGAGTGCTCTCTTTAACTTGTAAACGTCATCCGGTCTGTGAGGATCCACAAATCCCTTAGGTTGCTCAACATACACTTCTTCTTGTAACATCCCATTTAGGAAAGCACTTTTGACATCCATTTGATACAGCTTGAAGTTTAGATGACTTGCAATGGCTAACAGTATCCGAATGGATTCCAATCTTGCAACTGGTGCAAAGGTCTCATCAAAGTCTATTCCTTCCACTTGTGTGTACCCTTGTGCAACAAGTCTTGATTTGTTTCTAATCACGATGCCATGTTCATCTGACTTGTTCTTAAAGATCCATTTAGTTCCAATCACATTTACATTTTCTGGCCTAGGAACTAATTCCCATACATCATTCCGAACGAATTGATGAAGTTCGTCATGCATGGAATTTACCCAATCAGCATCCTGAAGTGCTTCATCTACCTTTTTCGGTTCAAATTGGGACAAATAACATGAGTGAGTGATCACATTCAAGGCTTTTGATCTCAATCTCATATTATCATTCAGACTACCCAATATATTTGTGGAAGGATGGTTCAATCTCACTCTAGAAGAAAGGCGTTTAACAAGAGATGTTGTGGTACCTTTCTGTTCAAATGGAGGACTGAGCTCACTTTGTACCTGTCGAGTGCCATGAACTGGAGTGGATGGTTCTGAGCTTGATGGTACTGAGACTGTATCATTCAACACTAGCAACTCTTCCTCACTATGTTTCCCAACATACTCAGTAAGCAAAGAATCATTAACTTCTAAAGACTTATCTTGAGCAGGACCAGTGCTTTCTGAAGATGCTTCTGAACACACTTCATCATTTATCACAACATTTGAAGATTCCATGACTGTTTTGGTTCTCAAATTGTACACTCTGTAAGCTCTACTGGTGGAAGAATATCTTAGAAAGTATCCTTTGTCACTCTTTGTATCAAACTTCTCTAAGTTCTCTCTATCACGCAGAATGTAACAATCACTGCCAAATATCCTAAAATATTTGACAACAGGTTTCTTCCCTCTCCAGAGTTCATAGGGTGTTTTCTTGGAGTCAAGTCTAAAATACACCCTGTTGAGTGTATGGCAAGCAGTGTTGACTGCTTCTCCCCAGAAGGACTTTGGCAGGTTTTTATTGTGTAGCATGACTCGTGCCATTTCCTGAACAACCCTGTTTTTCCTTTCCACAATCCCATTTTGTTGCGGTGTCTTGGGTGATGAGAACTCTTGATGAGTACCTTGATCATTGCAGAAAGTAGCCAGTTTGGTATTCTCAAATTCTCTTCCATGATCACTTCTGATTCTAACTATCACAGTATCTTTCTCGACCTGTAGTTTCTTGCACAGATGTATCATCTTCTCAGGAGCCTCAGCTTTATCCTTCAAAAGCACAACCCAAGTATATCTAGTAAAGTCATCCACAACCGCTAGAATATACTTCTTTCCTCCCAAGCTTTGAACTCTGGCAGGATCCATGAGATCAATGTGTAACAGCTCTAAAGGTCTTGAGGTTTGAACACTAGTCACAGACGGATGCTTGGATTTTACTTGTTTACCTATCTGACATGGTCCACAGATGCACTCATCTATCTTCTCAAATTTAGGTAAACCGATAACTGCCTCACACTTGGAAATCTTCTCTAGCTGCTTATGACTGGCATGCCCCAATCATTGATGCCACAAATCAACTTGATTTATCTTTGCACTAAAGCACTTGTTGTTTACACTTGGTGTTATTCCATAACATTGTTAGCTGTCCTTACACCAACACACATACAATCACCTCCTCCATCAAGTATCTCACATTCATACTTGGTGAAAAGAACATTTAATCCATTGTCGCAAATCTGACTTATGCTGAGTAAATTGGCCTTCAATCCATCAACATACCAAACATCTTCAAACACTGGCAATCCTGGAATGTCCACAGTGCCAATGCCTCTGATCACAGATTTACTTCCATCTCCAAAGGTGACTGTCCCAATCTTTCCTTCAAAGAGTGTTTTAAATAGACTTTTATTTCCTGTCATATGCCTGGAACAACCACTATCCAAATACCAAAGACAAGAATCACGTGCCTTTAAGACGGTTAAAGCAGTATAACAAACATAATTCTTATCACAAGTGATTATGCCAAGATACTTAAGGAAATTTTTAACAAAAACAACAAACGGCAAAGACAACAAGTAGATAAGTTGACTAACAAGCAAGAAGATTTTCCAAGAATCCATGACAGCAAGGATCAAGGATCAGCTCAGAGATAGAAATCTCAAACAAAAAGAGCTACCCGCTCTGATACCACTTGATGGAAATTTAGACCCCTTAAACACACAGATTGCATAACCTAGATTAATTAGCCAAGTTGTTACTTAGTCAAATTATGCAATTTCTAGGTTAAAGCAATCAAACAATCATATCAAGATATAAAGCAGCGGAAAATAAATAACACAAGATATGATCACCCCGGAAACCACTCGGTAAAAACCTAGAGAGGATTTGACCCACCGATCCTCATGGCATAACAGAATTCACTATGAAAGAATTGAAGTTCTTACAGAAGGACTACAAGATCCCCGTTCGACTTCCTAATGCTACCAACCAGTAAAACTTCCTGACACGACCACGCGCAGGCTCCAAATCCACGGACTACTTCTTTCTTGAATTTTTCAATCAGCTACAAGCTCCCCGCTTGCTTTTCTTTTAAGTTCCAATGGTTGCAACTGTAATGATCTTCAAGATGTTGAAATCATCTCTACCTTGAAAACCCTAAGTTTTGTGTAAAGGAAAGTTCCTCAAAGATCTCACACGAGATTCACACAAAACAGCAATGTATGAGCAACAAAGCAATATGGACAACCTCCAAAAACGTGGCTAGGGTTTAGTTTATATACCTAGGGTAAAAACACAAAACCCTAAACGTTTAATGAAGTAGGGTTGAGTTGGAAATTCTGCAGAAAATTCAACCTGTGCGATTTTCGAACGATCGAGTCTATTCTTCGATCGATCGAGCCAGGCTGAAAGTTCCAAATACTTCTGCAGCCACTCGATTCCAACTTTACAATATTAAACCAACTTTGAGCAAGTCTAAACAAGACTAAATACAATGTTTTGATCATGGTTTGCCAACATTACAAATTAGAGTTCTAAATACATAAAATCCTAAGACCTTAGAACCTAACATATATGTTTTAACTTGTTTAAGAACATATGTCACTTTATTATGTAAATTGGCTAATCCTTTCACAAAACACACTCTGCTTGTAATTGGGTAGATTTAGGTGTTTTTAATACTTCAAGAAACAATGTTTCAAGGTCAAGTGTTGAAGTCATCAAGTCTGTCCAAGAAAAAGCAAGTTGAAGTGCAGAATTTTTAAAAGCTCGACACCTCTCGATAGCTACCTCGACACCTGCTATCTGTCGAGATTTAAAAAGTCAGAATTCCAATCTGATTTTCTTGGGATCCGTGAATGTGTTTTTGGGGCTTCTTTTCTTCTAACCCTAAACATATAAAATGATTATTTTAAGAGCCGTTTTGGGCGACACAAGTTGCAAGATCATTGAGCAATCTTTGTTTAAGCAAATTGTGATCAAAAGACGAAGTTCTTGATCTAGTTCATCTTCCATCAAGAAGTTGCTATGTATTTGCACCGTAGGGTTTTGTAACCAAGCATCTTCCTGTTATTCATCATAAAGGATGATCTGAAGAACTTTGTAGCCAACCATTCTTCCTCAGTTGGTGTTCTGAAGTCGCGTACTTGGATCCGCGCATTGGTTAGTCACGTACTTGGGAGCCGTGCATCAAAGGTAGGAACTGTCGCTATAGATCAAGTCCAATTGGGTATTGGGGTAAGGGTTCAACTATAGGTTGGTAAGGTACTTGGGATTCCTTTACTTGTAACCGCTTGATTTGATAATAGTGGAGTTTCGGGAGTGGTGACCTGAAAATCACCCGGTAGGGTTTTTGCCGTTAGGGTTTTCCCCATTCGTAAACAAATCACCGTGTTATTTATTTTCCACTGCATATTTAGTTTTTGGTGATTTGTTTGTGCTTCCACGAAATTGCATGATTAATTGATTAATTAATAACTTGGCTAAATTAATTAATTAGGGTTAATCACTAGGGGTCATTCAGACTGTGGCCTATCACAATTGCACAAACATTTGACTATAGGAAACCGAATATTCTAAAACCAATGCACCATTTGGAGATTACACACCAGGTGTGTGTGTGTGTGTGTATAACTTAATATTTCATTATAACAAATTTGGGCTTCAATGTTTTACTTTACCGCTGAGTTATTTTACTGCAGAGACATTTTACTGCTGTGCTATTTTCTGCAGAAACATTTTACTGCTGGGCTATTTCTTGCAATATGCTTTTTAAGTCATGCTCTGCTATAGGAATTGCTTATGGACCATTCTTGTCAGTCTCAACCTAAGCCCAAGGCATAAAATACAGTGAATTCTTTGGATTTTCACTAATAGCCTTTGGGCTGTGCATCAAGCCCATTGTCGAGTTTCGGTTAGGCTCCCAACCCAACATAAATCTCATTTGTTGGAAGGAAAACTTTTTCGCCCCCGACATTTTGGCAACTCCACTGGGGAGTCTACTGAAGCCAAGGGCCATGCCTCCTAGGTTGTGGAATAGTTGGCAAGAAGGGACTCAAAACACCAGTCTCCCAGCAGCACAAAGCCATCACAGTCCAACTCCACAAGGAGAACAAGCTGACCAACATGCGGTTAACCAAGAAGATTTTGACCACTGATTCTCTTTCCTCTTGGAAACGTTACAAGGAATGCAGCAAGCTCAGTTCGAACTTGCACTATCTTTAAGGGTCTTGAGAGAGACTCAACGGCTAACGCCCCAGCCGTTACATGAAGGACCAGATCCTAGAACATAGCAAGAGAGGGGATCAGCCGCTGGGAACCCTCAATCTGGTGAGAAAAATACCTCTCTTCCTCAGTTTGTTACATTATCTGATCTCACTACTTTGCTGAAAAGGGAAAGGCTTAGCCAGCCAAAAAAACCAAGGCACTTTGTTCGTAGGCCACCCTACCCAACTAAGTTACTAAGCGAGTCGTACCCGGAGAAATATGAGACTCCCACCTTCACTCTTTATGATGGGAGGAAAGGGAATGCGATTGAGCATTTCAACAAGTTTCTTGATTTTATGGGCCCTTTTGTTGGAAATGGTGATCTTTGCTTAAGGAAATTCTCAAAATCTCTTACCAATCGTGCTTACACATGGTACTCTTACCGATCGTGCTTACACATTGCGACATAGGATGACATGGGTGAAAGTTTCTGTTCAAAGTATTTTCATGGGGAGAAAAAGGTTACCATCCTCACCCTTCACAACACTAAGCAAAAGTCCTCTGAAGGACTCCTTGATTTCATCCAGCGATTCAAAGATGCTGCTCTTAATTGTTATGGGCAGTCCAAAGAGCAAGAGTTGGTTGAGATTTGCATTAACAACATGTCTCATGAGTACTAGGCCCACTTGGAGAATCTTGATATTATTCAGTTTGCCCAGCTGCTCTAGAAGGCTCGTAAGACAGCCATATCAGTCAAGCCTCCCACAGTTGAAAAAACCAAGCCAGAAAAGAAAAGTGCCCCTCAGGTTCTCACAGTCTCCACCAATGAACCAATGGTGGGAGAGAAGCGAAAAAGGGAAGAAGAGGAAGAGTATCCTCCCCTTCCATGCACCTATGAAGAAATGAATGTTGTCATTGACAAATGGATGGCTGATGGAACGCTTAGGCCCTTTAAGCCTAACCGAGAGCCTACCTCCAAGATATGCGAAACCCCTTTTATTGTCGGTATCATGGATATGTGGGTCATGGAACTAGAGATTGTAGAGCAATCCAGAGAACATTTCACAAGAAAATTTCAGATGGCATCTTAGACCTCACGCGTGAGCAAAAGGTTCAGCGGAACCTACTGCCTCAGCTTCACAAAGGGAAAGCCACAGCAGCTGTACTTTTTCATAATGGGGCTGGTGAGAATGGAACTGCCAGCGGTACAAGTATGCCTTCAACAACTATCTTTGCCCTTCAAAGAAGCTCTACCTTTCGAACTTTGTTCAATCAGTTGGGGTTCAAAGAAAAGGAGGGCAGCAGCTGAAGCTCTTGTATCCATCGCTGCTAGCTCTAGAACACACTGCCTCACAACTGAAGCTCATGCCAGCTGTGCCTTCCTAGAGACTACTAATGTCATTACCTTCACCGACGAGGATATGGAGGTATAACACCTTGATCATAGTAAACCATTATATATTGCTACTCAGATTAATGATGTTCATATAAGAAGGGCACTAGTCAACACCAGTGCATCGCTTAATCTTATCTAAACCAGCATGTTCAAAGCAGTTGGGATCCTACTCAGCAGAATCGCTGGGGCTCCTATTGAGGTTTTTGGTTTTGCTGGAATTCACGAATGCACTATTGGGAATATATAGTTAGTTCTTAAAGTAGGGCCTATTGTCGCGCCCACCAGATTTCATGTTATCAACTCACCCGTTTCTTATCATGCTCTACTTGGGAGGCCATGGCTCCACAAACACAAGCTTGTGCCATCTACCTACCGCCAGTGTGTCAAGGGAAGATTTAATGGTAAGTCCATACGCATCCCTGCTAATCCTACACCATTTAATCTATCCGAGGCACACTACTTTAAGGCTACTTTCTATGACGAGCTCACCTCAAGTGGGGAAGATTCTACTTCAAGGCCTATTGGGGTCCTATCACCCAGCTGGCAGGATATTGAGAGAAACCCAGAAATAGACATAAGGTCTTTCCTTGATCAAAGGAAAAGGAAAAGAGAACGTGGGGAAACCCCCAGCAGTGTCTCACAGCCACAATGTATGCAAGTCTAGCTGCCCGATGGTCGTTTAGGGTATCGTTTATGACGGTACACGGGGCCTAGCTATCTTAAACAGAAAGGTCTTGGACTGAATGAAGCAAGCACTACACCAACATGCTGTTATACTCAAGAAACAGAAACTCTAGCGGTGGAAGAAAATTTGCCCAGCAATCTGGCAGAACTGTCTAAAAAGCCTCCAGCGATAACCAATTTTTCATCTGATGTGGAGTTGGAGGCCATTAATCCCAGTGATGATCCTAGTATTCAGCGACCGACTTCAGTCAATGCAACTTTGCCACTGCTGGAAAAGGCTTAGCTCATTTCACTATTAAAGGAGTACATTGAAGTCTTTGCTTAGGAGTACCATGAGATGCCTGGTTTGGATCCTAACCTAGTAGCACATGCTCTTAACGTGGAACTAGGGGCAAAGCCAATAGCACAACCCATGCGGATCTTCTATCCTGATGTTGAAACTCAGATTATTAAAGAAGTTCAAAAACTCCTCACAGTTGGGTTCATCAAGCCTATAACCGCACCCAGCAGTATTAGCAGTAGATGGCCAATGCTTACAACAAGGCCATGGAATCTAGGGATTTTTTTGTCAAGGGACGAATGGTTTTAAAGGTAGCAGATCATATCAAGAGGAATCTCTCAGCACCCTTAAAGTTTGCCTTAAGATGGGAGGGGCCCTATCTTATAAGAAAAGCCAATGCCAGTGGTTATTATCGTCTAGCTACAGCAGAAGGTGAAAGTCTCATGGAACCTATCAATGGCAAATGGATTAAGTTGTACTATGCTCACCTTTCAAGTATGTACCAAGTAACTCTCTTTTGTATGGTTTTAAACCACTACTATGTGAATAAGAATTGAGCATTGCCTTTTGCCTCAAATATGAATTTCGTATATTTACAAGTACTCTAATACTACTTTCCATACATAAACATGCATACTCTAAGCCGTGAATAAAGTTACAGTGCTAACAGCTGGGCATCTTGAACCAAAATAGTCAAGAACGCAATAAGTATTTTCAAAATTATGTATATGAATCTCATGACTATATTTTAGCTTGAATATACTATTCCTTGATAAATAAAGCATTTTTCACAAAATAAATTCATGTACTTATGCATAAACAAAACATAGCTTGCATAGCTGGGGAAATGTTAAGTTACCACAAAAAGTTTATATGGTTGGTGCACCTCTGCACAAAACACGGCCTACATAGTTAAATAAACCCAAAGTACAAAACATGTTTCATTACATCATAATTTAAAAACAAATTGTCCAAAATACCAAATTACTAATAATGATAAAAAAGAAGCTAGTCAAATAAGCCATCGCCAAAGGTTTCTGCTGAGGAAGAAGCACCTCCAGCTGATGAGGACCGCATCATTTCATCTCTCTGACTCAACAAAAGCTCAACTCAGCTCGCTTTGCTGCAATTTCTCTCTCAAGATCAACTATCTTCACTGTGAACTCATCATCTCGAGCAATACAAGCCCCGGCAGCGGCCCAAATCTTATCAAGGATGAATTGGACTCCAAACTTCATGAACAACAAGTCCTTAAGAGCATTTTTCCACTCAAGTTCTTTCTTCAAGTTTGAACTCTCAAGCTTTGTACCCTGCATATCCAGCAACACTACAACGAGCAATTGAAGTTCGGATTTCCTCAATGAAGCACATAGCTTGCATCCAACCATGAAGTGTGGGTGTTTCCTTACAATTGTTGCCAACAGTGGCTGACCTTCTACAGGAATTTCAGACCGCTAGAACAAGATAGTATCACTTAAAAGGGGATAGAAGTTAGATGCTACTTTTTCATTCTCTTCATCTTTTACAAATTTCTCCAAGAATTCTTCAAGGCTCAATCCCTTGATGGCAACAGCAGAAGACTCAACCCTTGGCTCTGCAAAAAAGAGGCATGTTTATGTCCCCAGTAGTAACAAGAAAGCATTCACACAGCCAAGTGTTATTGAACAAGAAGCTTGCTTTACTATTTACATGAACAACTCAAAGTTATCATACCTGGAGGTTCTTTGCTATGGCGTGCATCATGAACGGTCGGAAAAACAACGTGTCCTTGGCTGGGCACACCAACAACAGCTTCTCTAGCAATAACAGTGACATCAGGGTCCTTACCAGCCGACTCTTCGCTGGACTCCCCAGCAACAGCTTCTCCAGCAATGACAGGAGTACTAGGACTCTCGCTAGCCATCTCTATATCTTCATCAGTTGGACCTAGAGAACAAAGGACATCAACAGAGGAAACGTGAGAAGAAACCTAAGCAAGGAATAGTAGTTTACCAAAGTCAGCAGCGGTATCCTCGAAATTATACTCCTCCGATTGTGTCCCTTCATTATCACCAAACTGTTGTAGCCATAAAAACATGTGGTTAACACCAAGAATGAAGGCAAAGAAGAAAAGAAAAAAGATAGAAAGGATGTAAGAACATAAGGGCTCTGTGAGGATACCTTTTCTGAAGTCTCAAGAATTTGCACTTTGCCAGCACTAGTTTTCCTTTTGTATTGCTTCAACGGTGAGGATGAACTAGCAGATGCAACAGCTGGGACACTGGACTTAGTGGCAGGGGTTGCACTAGAACCAGACTGGACAACAGCTGGGGGCTTGGGACTGCCAGCCTTAGGTTTCTTAGCACTTGCTCTCTTTCGTCTTACTTTTTTGGGCTTGTCTTCAGAGGAGGGTGATTTGCCACGAGATCTCTTGGGTGCACTAGTGGTTGGGTTAGACTCGGGGGCTTCTGCTATGACATTTTTCTCACTCTATTCTATGGGAACATCACCCCCATGAACCACCCAGCCATTGAGGTCAGCCCGCCATTCAGCAAACCCCAGATTCTATCTAGTGGCACATGCTAAAGCTGCCCTTATGTTTGGAATAAGCCGAGTGTTAGAAGAAAGTTCCCTCAAGGGAAGACTTATCACCACTTCCTCAACCTCCTGGCTGCTCACATAATCAACAAAAGTGCTCATCACTCTTCTCCAATACAACTTCATATTTGTGGTAGCATACCCCTCACGATGTCTGCTTGGAACCAAGACCCTCTCTACTTTGCTAGCCCAATACTTTGTTGCTGTATCATGAACCAGTGGCTGCATTGCATCACTCAAAGGACAGAGTGTGGTATTAATATCCGGAACGTCTTGATCAAATCCAAATTGTCTCAAAACTCTATGTGGATTGTATTGTGTCAAACCAAACCCGACACCACTTGGATACAAAATGAATGAAGGGGATGTAATGAGCAAGAAATTGGGAATTTTCTCATGATTGTTCAACCTAAACTCTTGAGATCCAGGTCTGGCATTTGGAAAAGGGTTTAGGCAGCAAAACCCAGCTGCAACATAGGAATAAGGCTTCCAGGAAAAATGAGTCTTGTCATCCAGAAGTGTAATGGAAGGGAGATTCCACACCTTCAATCCCATCCATTTCATTAACACGGGAAGGTTGTATTTAAAGCCAAGAAATTGGAGCTCGCCATTAGGACCAACGGCTCCGACCACCCAATTGGTTGCTTTCACATCACTCACAGCCTTACCAACATCAATGTAGTCTTTTGAATGTTCCCATATGAAGGTTTATAACAATACCACATTAATACTAGACTCGAAAATGTGGTACGGTGACCCTTCAAGCTCATCACTGCATAACTTATCAAGCTCAGAGTAAAAAATACCTCAACATAAAGTGCCTAAGGGCAGGGAAACACCTCGACACAACATTATAGCTAAAGGAAAGGTAAAAGGTTTTATGAATTGAATCGGGTCAGAATTGAACACACACTTACTCATCTACAAGGCTAAAAAAGCAGCTCTTCTTGTATCAACATCCTTAGACTCCCTAAACTCAGAAATCCAGAAAGAAAATCGGGCTCTATTACGTCCCCAAGATGCAGAGGTACCTCCAAAAGTCTCCAGTAGCTTTCCAGCGATCATAGACTCCTCATTAGACAGTCCTAACTCTAGCAGGTTCACCTCCCCCATACTGGGCAGTAAACAGATCCTTTCTACATCTTCAAGGATGACTGTAGTCTCACCCCAAGGAAAAAAGAAGGTGTGGGTATCGGTATTCCAGCAGCGCACCAGAAAGCGAAGTGCTCTCACATCCCTGTACATGTTCCACCCACAGGATAAAACCAAAGCTTCAAAAATTTTGGCATCCTTCAGAATCTGACAAAATCCTTCATCGGCAACTTCTTGCTACACCCAATCCGACCAACCAACAGTTGTGCCACATGGACACAAAAACTGAATAGGGGCTGGCAGAAGGTCTTTCCGCTGAAACCGCATGTCAAGTACGCTAGAAGCAACTGGGACCCACGCTGTCTCGTAACTAGGGGCTTTGCCTTTCAAAATCCACTTCTTTGGCACCCCGGGTGGGCTGACCTCAAAAGCCCCAATTTCTAGGAATAGAGAAGATGAACAATAACACGAGTCCTACAACGATAGTAAGGACTCTCCTAGCCTAAACTCTACACCATCATCCCCAGCAACTACCTCAGCCACACCCCCAGCAGTAGCCTCACTCTCTAGCACAGCCACCCCAACAGTACTAGCATCACCAGAACCCAGCAATTCTTCTCCTTCATCCATAACTCACAGAGCCAGAGATGTTTTTTTCTCAGGAACAAAAAAAAAAAAAAAAGAATACTCATTGCCACCACGAGAAGCAAGAGAAGTTGTGGGTCTTCCTCTCACTTGGCTGAAATCAACAAGGGAAGAAAGAAGTATCAGTTCCCTTCTAAGCCCTAGCCGCACCCCTCTACCTCCTTCACTCTTAGTCGAAAACAAGGAAAAGAAGGATGAAGAAGCTATGTTTCTCTCACTATTTTGCTAAGAATCTCAGTCACTCTCTCTCTGCCTTGGTTGAAGTTGGTATTATTCTCCCACTCTTGGCCGAAAATAAGAAGAAGAAGAAGAAAAGGCTCTCTCTTTCTTTGCCTTATTCTCTCTATTTTTGGGTCCAAGTGAAGGAATAAAAGAAGAGATAGCCAAAGCCAGCCCTTTACTGGTAAACGTGAAAGGGACAATTGACAAGACATAGGGAAGAAACCAGCATTTAATGCAAGAAACCTGGGGAGTAACTGAAGACCCACCAAGTGCTGAACGTGGGAAAGAGCTAGACATGGGGAAGTTGCAGAAGCCCACTATTCATAACTGCCACCAAATTTCAAACTCGCACATGTGACCAAGCTGAAATTGCTCACACATAACTCGAGGGGCTAAATGTTGAGGTACAAACTTTCGAGCCTTAATTTTATTAGCCCACTCACAAAAATACCCACACAAGCCCCTAAACTATTTTAAGCCCACATAAATATTCCATATATATATATTACCCAAATATTCTCCATGTCATTGGGCTCCCATAAATATTCCCTATATAAGCCCCATAAATTGTCTTGAGCCCTCTCATAAATATTACCCATTATATCCTACATATTATCCAACTTAGATTTTCCACAAAAAATACCTATCACATTACTACCAAAATTCGGCCACAAAATTACACTATCTCCACACCAAAAGCCTAAAGTCATTTAACTTGTGGGCAAAGCCTATGAGCCCAACAAAACCTCCTCTAAAAGCCCATTATGATACGACACTCTAAAGCCCGATACGATACGACATCTCTAATGCCCGTTATGATACAGCATCTCTAAGGCTCGTTACGATACAACACTCTAAACCCCGTTACAATATGGGCTGCACTCTAAAAGCCCATTATGACATGGCACCCTTTACAAAGCCCGTTGTTACACGGCACTCTTACTAAGTCCGTTGCTACACGTCAATCTTTTTACAAAATCCTACAAAGCCCAAGTATTAATAATTTAGCACTATTTTTACAAAAGCCCAAATATCAATTTGGCACCTATTTTACAAAGCCCAAATACTAATTTGACAATATCTCATAAAGCCCAAATGCTATTTTGGCACATACTTACAAAACTCATATTATTTTTGACACTTGTTTATATTTACTAAATCCCTCACCCATGGGAAATATAATTACTCATCTCTCAAGAAATACCTCTCTTACAAAATTTATAAAAGCCCATGTATATCACCCATGGCAAAACTCTTCATTTTGTAGGGATAACCAAGCCCAAAGAAGCTCAACTACAAAGCCCAGCTCATACATAAATCCCAGCAGCTAAAGCTCATGTGAGCTGACTAGCCAAATTTTAGCACAACTTAACAGCTGGAGCCCACTACCATCAAGTTCCAACTTGTCCAATTAGATTAGAAGAAGACACGTTTCAATCAAGGGTTGAACCCTTCCTTCACAAGCTGAAATTTCATCATTTCTCATGTGACATAAAGTTGAAAGTGACATAAAAGAAAGTTGGGAAGCTTTAGCCAGCTGTCCCTTCTTTCTTCTCTAGCCCATTCGGTCAAGAATCAAGAGCAGCCATGACCAGGCCATGAAACCTCCTGAAACAAATTGAAATCAATTCATTTTCATACTAAAAATGTGTACTCTCTGGTTCATGGACCAAGCACATGAACCCCAAATGGGGAAACTTAGGGAAATGTGGTTTGGAGGGCACCAAGGGAATCCCAACAGAGTTCCCAACAAGAGTTCCAAGATTGACACTTGGCTTAGGGTGATACAATCTGCCCTAGGGAGCTCTGATTCTAGTAGCAACATAACCAAGATCATTAGCCTAATGCATGCTTTAATCCCATCAGCCAAGGCCAATCAACATTCAATGCTAAGTTAGAATCCCAGCTGTTATTACCCAAAATAGATAGAACCTGCTAAAAGTTGAGCTTACTACTCTTAGCTAAAATTCTAGGAATGATTTTCTAAGGATTTTCTGAAGATTGAGAAAGATTTAGCAAAGATTATTTGCTAATTACCCCCTAAAACCCAACTATAAATGGAACACTCCATTAATGCTTCAGGGGGGGGGGGGGGCTAAGAAATACTCCTATAGAGAGGAACTCTTGATTAACTCCTCTGTTTTAGCCTTCCCCAAGCTCTAGCAAAGTTCTAAGTCACTAAGCTCTCAGCTTCAAGCATAGAAATTGAGCTCTCCAGCTCCTAGCTCAAAAATACCCCTCATACTTCCACTTAAAAACACTCAGCTACCCCCAAACAAAAAGTCCCAGAAGCTTTACTATATACTCTCACTCATTACTCTTACTACTCATAAATGACTCTCTCTACTCACTACCTATACTATATCCACGAGCATGCCTTGGCACCATAATGATTTTGCTGCGCTGGCTGGAATCTCTCTCTCTCCCTTCATCTTACACTAAATTTCCTCATTGTTTGTTATAATGGAACCCATGATATTTACTTATTCATTTACTATTGAAGGTTATTATGTAACCGTTACTATAAAGTTTTTCCCTCATATTATTGTATTAGAAGACTCTTCTCCAGAGCTAACAGACGATGAGTTTGAAAATGTAGATACTTTCCTTAATTTGTGAAATATCTAACAACTGGAAGTTTTTTCTATTTTGTCTTACTTTATTGCTGGGACATTTTACCGTTGGGTTATTTTACTGCAGAGACATTTTACCGCTGCGCTATTTTTTGCAGAAACAATTTACTGCTAGGCTATTTCTTGCAATATGCTTTTTAAGTCATGCTGACGTGTCTGCTGTAGGGATTGCTTATGGGCCATTTTTGTCAGTCTCAACCTAAGCCCAAGGCATAAAATACAGTGAATTCTTTGGATTTTCACCAATAGCCTTTGGGTCGTGCATCGAGTCCATTGTTGAGTTTCGGTTTAGGCCACCAACCCTACATAAATCTCATTTGTCGGAAGGAAAACTTTTTCGCCCTTGAAAACATGCAAACAATTCATAATTCCTTATGAACAATATTATCTTTTTCACTAATTTCAAAATAAATTTACTTATCTTATTAGATAATAAATTATTTTAATTAATTAGAGTTTGCATGATGAAAAAAAATAGTTTAAATAGAATTCACAGGCTAAAATTTTAAATGATTTCTAAACAAAGTAAATTGGAAATTCTAGAAAGTAGGAACCATTAGGCTGATCAGCACTCCAATAGGAAACCAAAGTGTCAATATGGAGGCCTAAGTGTTGATCAACAGTCTAGTCCCAAAGTACAGAAATTTTCATGTACTAGCGGATATCCCAAGTGACACATAGTGCATTTGAAAATTTTTGTAAGAAATTATTTATGGCCTATTAATTTCATGAATACTATTATTGTTAGTCACACAGACTCACAATTAACATTGTCACCTACAAATTTATTGGTTCATAGGTGTCTTTCTTGTATAGATTCTCTTGTGTTAATTTCTACATTCTTATACCACTAAAGTTTCTATCTCCACTATATCAACACCTATAATTTTTATGTCATTACAAGTAGCTTTTATTTAGTTTCAGAATTGACATGATTAATAAAATTAAGGCACATTAACATTATAATTGAAGAAAAGTTTGATTTTTAAGGTTGTAATTATAATAGGGTGAAAATTGAAAGAATGATATCTTAATCAATTAGCTATAAAAACTATTATAATTTCATGATACAACAACAACAAAAATAATGCCATAGTGACATAGTAATATCACAATTTAACCTTCCTAAAAGTAGCCAAAACACCAAAAATACTACAAATCCATACCAAGTATATGCATCATACGAAAAACCAAAAATCTAAATTGACACATAATATGAAAAAACCAGCCTAAACACATTACAATGCTACATCAGTAAAAATGTATACATAATTCTAAACAAAATGTTTAAGATGAAGATAATATTTTGAAAATTAACATACCTCTCAAAAAGAGAACCAAAGATATTGTGAGAGAAATTATATTGGACAAATGTGGACAAATGGGGATTTATACTGAACAAATGTGGAGACAAATAATCATATCATATTATCTAATTCATTGAATCTTACTCTTGCAAATCTGCATTGAAGTTAGTCTAGCTTATGTCGGAAATTGAAAAGTTTTTTTACTTCCTACATTTCCCATGACTTTTTAGATCCATCTGTATCAATTCAAAGCATTTAAAGTTATAAATGTATGAATTCTTTGAATTTTATTAATACATTGAAATAAATGCATCTACAATTACTTAATAGTTTGACATAAATGTTAAATTTAGATGAGGTAAAAGACTAAATAAAAGGAATGTCATATAATGCATCACTTGATAGAACAGGTAAGTGCACCGAATTAAGCACTAGAATAACCTAACTGAAAATTTCTGACCGGAACATAATGGAATTTAAAACCTTGCTAGAAACCCAAAGCTTAGGTTACCAACCCCCCACCCATAGCCACAAAATTCACTTTCTTTTTCTGCATGTTTTCATCACCCTTTCAAAGCAGACACGCAACACTTTAGTCTATATAGGAATCATTCATAAACACCAACCCAAGTAGTTTTAGGATTCGTTCCATCCATCAACATCATCATCGGAGCAAAGATTAATGATACTTTCCTCTCTTCAAAGAAAGAATAGGGTCTAACTCCACCTTTTTGGAGTTACGACTAGTGGTAAATTGTGTTGATTTGAACCAATTATAATTTATTGTCTTTTTAGATGTTAGGTTCATTTTTTTGTAAATTGGAAAATTCGAGTAAAAACTCATTTTTTATGTATTTGAGTCCTAATTTAGAGTGTCTAGAAAGCGTTCAAGAAAGATCAATTTAATCAAAACTACTCAAGGTTTACTCAAATCAATGCTGCAACTGTTGTCTCGATGGATAGCTCAGAAGCAGTCGATCCATTGAGGGAATTCATACCTCAACAACTAGCTTGATAACAGCTGATCGATCGAGCCTCAAATTAATAGGATTCTCAGTTCTATTTTTGATGACATGGCAACTTTGGGATTCATATACTAGGGTTCCAAGATGACTTAAATAGTATTTTTCAAAGCCGTCATCCTATACGCCTCACAAAGAGTTTTGCGACTTTTGTGTGCTTAGGATTTTGTAATTCTAAGCTACTTTAGATTCATTATTGAAGTTTATTGTTGCGAAGAACTTTGCACCAGTAACTACAACTATTTTGGATTGTTATGGAGAGCTAGTCACGTTGATTCGAGATCCGTGCAACCATTACCTACATCGTTATTGTATGTACGCATTGATATTTGGGATTGTGTAAGATCTCTATAATTATAACCTCAATTTGATTAGTAGATTCTTAAGGAGTAGTGACCTACATAATCACTCATTGGGGGTTTTTTCTTGTGAAGGTTTTCCCCATTATTTTCTACTACACACATTGAACTCTAGATTGGTGATATGGTTATGTTTTTTATTGGACTTTGCATGTAATTGAATTAATTAATCAACTTGTGTAATTAGTTAATTGAATTGGGGTCAGCTTATAACCCAACATTAGATAACGCAATCAAACACTAAATAAAGTTTGAGCTAAATTGGGTTTGGCTTTCTATAAATAAATTTTAACTAGTTTAGGTATATCCTTTTCTACAAATTCTCTAATTAAATTTTATTTATTAACACTTATTAAATAAAGGCTAAATCACAAATTACACTCTCAAATTTTGATACGTTTTCAACTCAGTTCTTTTAGTTTCACTTTTTTTTTTTTTCCTTCAGTAATTTAACTTTAATTTGTTTTCAATTTAATTTTCCCATTTGATCCACCTCTTTGAATTCACTAAAATGACATTGTTTTGGGGAGTGAACAATCTAAAACTAACGGTGCGATTAATTGGACAAAATTGAAGGATTGAAATGGAGAAAATGAAACTTAAATGATTGATTTGAAAATATGTTATCTATACTACTATTTAAGGGGCTTCTCCTGTTTGAATTCCTCATTTTTTAGTTCAAAAATGACCCTACACCTTTATATTTAAGTAGAGACAAAAGTAAAGGACAGTTAGGTAAAAATACATGTCTAATTTGCACTAAAACATTGCCTACAAAATAGGACTACTATTCTGATGGTTTTCAAATTACTTTATCCATTTATAAAAAAAATTAAATTAAAACAAACACACGTTTGTTTGTGAATACATCTACCATGATAATTGATAAAAAAAAAAAAAAAAACACACACACACACACACACACACACACACACATCTGTCGTTATTGCCAAAACAAAAATCAATTCCCTTTACTATTATTTAAGGGGCTTCCCCTATTTGGATTCCTCATTTTTTAGTTCAAAAATGCCCCTACACCTCTATATTTAAGTAAAGACAAAGTAAATGACAGTCAGGTAAAAATACCTATCTAACTTGCATTAAAACATTGCCTACAAAATAGGACTACTCTTCTGATGGTTTTCAAATTACTTTATCCATTTATAAAAAAAATTAAATTAAAACAAACACACGTTTGTTTGTGAATACATCTACCATGATAATTGATAAAAATAAATAATAATATAAAAATAAAAACACACACACACACATCTGCCATTATTGCCAAAACAAAAATCAATTCCCTTTATAAAAAAAGAGTAAATGTTACCACAATTCTTATCTCAATCCAATTATCACAAAAATTATTTTATGAACAATAAAAATAAACACTATTAAAAATTCATCCACTCTTTTACCACATACAAGTTTAAGCACCCCTCATATAAAAAAGAAAAAAGAAAATTTAACAAACACACATTTGTTTGTGAATATATCTGCCATGATAATTGATTAAAAAAAAAAAAAAGAGTAAATGTTACCACAATTCTTATCTCAATCCAATTATCACAGCAATTATCTTTTGAACAATTAAAAAAAAAAACACTTTTAAAAATTCACCCACTCTTTTACCCACATACAAGTTTAAACTCCCCTCATATAAAAAAGAAAAAAGAAAAAAGAAAATTTAACTCCCCATTATCATCAAACAGTTAGAGTCTAGCAGTTACAATATTATTTAACTCTGTCTATCCTTATCCTCATGTCCCATTTGTAAATTCAAATAAAATAAAATAAAAAAAACTTTGCTACGTTAAGAGCCTGAGAGGTCTGGTATCAAACCAAAAAAATAAAAATAAAAATAAAAATAAAAATTGGTAGAGAAACCTGCAAAGAAGGCCATCGCTCAAAATAAAAAATAAATGGTGGGTACTCTAATTTGTCCTTATGTATTATGTTATTGACATTTTAGTTTTATGTGTTGTGGTTTTCATAGGTTGTGATTTATTTATTTGTTTCAATTTGGTGGTATGTAGGTGGAAATTTATTGGCAAGGATTTCATACAATTGTTGGTCTATCTCATTTATATGCTATGCCTCCCTCTCTCCCTCTCATGTTCTTTTTTAAATTTTTAGTTTTTTTGTTTACTTCCTTTTTTTTCTCTTTTAGATTTTACAATTTCTTATATAATTCTATTAGCAAATTGTGGCATGTTGATTTTGTCTATTGGTTTTGTGTATTTTGTAGAAGATTTGCACAGATAAGGTCATCTGATATTGGAGCAATGTTTTTGCATTCAATAAGTGAGAATCATAATTTAGGTGGATTGGTATTCATGGCTATATATATACCTTATTCTTTGAGTTTTTTCCCCCTTTTTCCTTTTTCTTTTAGATTTTAGAATTTTTTTATATAATTTTATTAGCAAATAGTACAATCCTTTTTCTTTACTTTGTTATACTATTTTCAACAAGAAAGAAACTTAATTGAGTTCCTTGAT
This sequence comes from Quercus variabilis, assembly GCA_030445155.1. Taxonomy (NCBI): domain Eukaryota; kingdom Viridiplantae; phylum Streptophyta; class Magnoliopsida; order Fagales; family Fagaceae; genus Quercus; species Quercus variabilis. The sequence goes on along the minus strand of CP129448.1, from coordinate 71,387,995 downwards.
TAGGCCCTTAAAGAGGGATTAAAACTACTAAATACAACATACCTAGAGTAGACGCTGAGTCAAATGATCAATTCTGTCCAAGTAAGGAATGAAATGGTCTATTTCTTCCCAAATTTGAAGCCACTATCTAAAGCCTGTGAGAAAGCTTCTATTCCCCCCCCCCCCCCCCCCTACTAAAGCTAATATTTAATGCAGAACAAAGACAACAACAACAGGGAGGAAGATGATTTAAAACTTGAGATTCATCATGGGGGAAGGTTCAGGAATCTTAATGGGTTAATTCATGTTCAGGAATCTTAATGAGGCACGGTTAGCTATGTGCTCTAAGTTATTTTTATTTTTTAGGGAGGGTTAATATTTTGATGCTTATGTATATATTGTTTTGTGTGTTATAACGTAGGATACTGTTAAGTTCTAAAGATTTAGAAATTTATATATTTAGAACTCTAATATGTAATGTTGGCAAACCATGATCAAAACAATATGTTTAGTCTTGTTTAGGCTTGCTCAAAGTTGTGTAATTCATGTAAAGTTGGAATCGAGAGGCTACAAATGCATTGGTGCATTTCGGCTTGGCTCGATTGATCGAAAGTTGGCCAGAATGTTTTTTTTACAGAATTTCCAACTCAGTCCTATCTCATTAAACGTTTTGGGTTTTCTATTTTTGCCCTAAGTATATAAGGCAAAACCCTAGCCACGTTTTTTAGAGTTGCTCTGGTTGTATTGTTGCTCATATTTTTGCTATTTGTGTGAATCTCTTTTGAGATCCTTGAGGAGCTTTCATATAGTGGATTCAAGTTTACCTTGAGGATAGCTAGGTCAAATCCTCCCCAAGTTTTTACCGTGTGGTTTCTTGGGTTATCATATCATTGTGTCATTTATTTTTTTGTTGCTTTATATTCTTGATATGATTGTTTGATTATGATAACCTAGATTTGCATAATTTGACTAAGTTAATCACTTGGCTAATTAACTAGACTAATCTGGTTGGGTTAAAGGGTCTAAAAACCGTTCAAATACATTGTCTACCAATGGTCATAAGACACCTACAAGGCTACAACAAAAGTACAAGAAGTGTTGGAGGTGGATTGCTGCTACTACAAGTGCTATTTTTGTAATTGAAACTACTACAAGGGCTAGAGAAGCAAGGGTTGCTACTACACGTGTTGGAGATTCAAGTTCAAAGTATGTAGGCCAAGAAAAAGAACTAACCTTGGACGATTTGAAAACATATAACTAGGCATTAACAATAATCTGTTTTATGTAATCTATGTACATTTGGTGGTGATAATTTTGGAGCTTTAGGTGATATAGATTATGTACCCGCAAATAATTCTGTAATTTTTTTTTTTTTGTCCTTAATATAATTTTGCAGCTTTAGGTGATAATTCTCACCTATTTATCCTAAATAAAGCTGCATTTTTACAGATTGCATTTTTTTTCTTTTTTCTTTTTTGAGAATCACAGATTGCATATTTAGGTGATATAAATGACTATGTTGCTACATTAATAGCATGAGAAACTCTTATGATACCTATTCTGTCAAACTTGAAAATATGTCATTGCAAAATGAAGTACTTATTCTGTCAAATCTTGAGTAAGAAGGAATAAGGAGAGATGGAAATGCCTGATTTTAAGGGATATGGATAAGTATCTAAAATTCAAGAGTATTTAAATTAGTACTTTTACATATCTAACGTTATTATTTAATCTTTTTAAACATATGAATTTGAGGGTATTTTTTTTTTCTGTAAAATTATAAAACCCAAATAAGGAATCACGTTATTAGTAATATAGACTAGCCTCTGAGCACACGCATGAGCGCGTGCTCACAGGCTCTTCTATTTTTTTGGTAAGAGTTAATTTAGAACATTTACTATAATTTGGGATTATTACATTTTCCAATCACAAAAAAAAACCTAGGGGTGTAATGAGTATTATGTGTGGTGAAATAATTTTTCATCACACCCTAGGTTTTTTTTTTTTTTTTTTTTTTTTTTTTTTTTGTGATTGGAAAATGTAATAATCCCAAATTACCCTTACCCAAAAAATAGAAGAGTCTCTGACGCGCGTGCTTAGAGGTTAGTATAATTAAAGAATGTAATTTATAGTTTAAACTTAAATAAATATGTGTTATATCAAAATAAATTTTATTTAATTTTCTTGATCATTGCACGGGATACTAATGAGTAGATATGTAATTATAAAAAGTCTTTTTTCCTAATTTAATTGAGGAAAAATAATTGGATGACAAAAAACTGACTTGAATAACATGTTTGCTACACGTTCAATCTTACTTACTTTAATAGAGCGACCACAATAACATGATTGCTACACGTTTATTGATTGCCACACATTCAGTTTGTAATCTACATCAAACAATTGTCATAGTCGAAAATTTCAAGATTATAATTTTCCAAGTCTTTGGAACGTAGTTCCAGACAATTAGCAAAGACTTGGTGAAAACAATAACAGGCATTAAAGTCTTCTAATCCGTATCACACGTCTTCAAGGTATAAAGTGAAACTGGCAGATTTATTAATGACATACAGAAAGAGCCAGCATGCGTTTTCATGAAGTCTTTGGTCTTTGTTCGGAACTTCCAAAGACATGGAAAAGTTATTGTCTTGACTATTAACCTGCAGCATACGTTTCCAAACTTTAGAATGAATTTGGCGGGTCTAAAACTTATAGAAAGTCTAGTACGTGGTATTTTTTTCTTCCATACAGATTGATGAAAGCAATGAACAAGAATCTGAAGGTAAAAGACTTCTCCCTTATGAAAAGAGAACTAAGAGAGTGAAACAAAAAGAGAAAAAAGAAACGGATACGTACGTAAGAGAAAATTTGATGAAAAAGAGAGAATCAATCTCCGATTCATTGAATTTATTTATTTACATACAAGAGCTAGGCATAACTGCTCATCTTTGTTACCATTTTTCATAACATATTATTAACTGCCCTGACAATCATAACTAACTTAACAGCTTCCATAACAGAAACGCAAGTGCTACAATTTGTTTTAGCTATTCTTTGTACAACGATAGGTCGTTTACTAAGGACTTTAACACAGATAGTGTCAGAGCCAGATTTTACTTTAGAAGACAAGATTAAAATAAAAGTAAGACAAAAAATAATTCCAAAAATATTAATATAAATAACTAATTAACGAAATTAAGCAAGACTTGGTCAACATAGAAAATATACTGTAACGTAATCTATAATTTTTTTTTTTTTTATAGATTTAATATAATCATTTTTGTTGGATTGTACAATTTTTGTATTTTTAAATCATTTTTAAAATATCAATGCCGATTCCTTCTATTGTAGTTGTAGGGGGTGTTCAGACATAAATCACCTAAAACCACACATTCCTGAGCATGTACAACTACTCATTTCTTTATTAACAAAAGGAAGACCATTTGGAAAAAGAGAGCTCTCTCTCCCTCTCTCTTTTCATCCAGTCTCTCTTTACTCATCCGGCTCCATTTGTTCGTACAACTCTCTTTCACAATTTGAACTTATTCTTTCATGTTTTCACAAACTTAGCCATCAAAGCCTCCACAATCAACTCCAAGGTTGGTTATGGAGAGATGAGTTTCTCTTTATTGGTATTTCAAGTTTATAGGTCTACTACGGTCACAACTCAATCCAAGGAGGAACTTAGCGTCATCCAATGCGATGCCTATCCTTATTTGTGCAGGACTTGGAAGGTGTCTAGCTTCATCCGAGCTTTCCTTCAATTAATAAATTTATTATAGGAAGATCAATTCCAATTTGGACCCACTACAGTAGACCTTTTTTTAAATAAATTTAAAAAACTTAAAAAAAAAAAAAAAAAAACCTTAAGAGTATGAAGCATTGTAAAATTATTCATAAAAACAACAATATATAAAATTTGGCACATTTAGTTGAGATGTTTGGATAGTATTCCATTTTATTACTATAAGGCTACGTATATAGTACAAATAATAATTTTTTTTCCTTGACTATTGTAGGAGAGTTCAAAATATTATCAAAAAAAAGAAGAAAAAAAGAAAGAAAGAAAGATATGATGTTATTATTTTGCACGCATACATACATACATATATACATTAAATAGCATTTAAATAAAAGGTGGGAAGAGGGTTAGGACGAGGTCCCCCCACAAAACCCTGAACTCCTAGCTCGACCCTTGAACATACTGTAGTGCGACTTGTAGCTTAGAGCATTAACATCTGGGGATGCTAAAAAAAAAAAACCTATTTTGCATCTTCAAACACTATTTTATCTATTTTACCAACTTATTTTATAACTCACCCTACATCCCAGTTTTTATTTTTACATATAACCCAATAAAATAATATAAACTACCTAATAAAATAATAAAAAGTATTATTATCTCTCTTTTTTCTCGACTCACTTTTTCTCTTCATACACAACCACACATTAAAATAATATTTTTTTTTTACAACATATGAATAGTAAGGTTGCATATATGCAACCTTAGAGCACTAGCATTGAGGGGTGTAAACACCCTTCAGTTGCTATTTTACAACCTAAGTTACCCAAAACTCACTCCATCCGGGTTTGTAAACTTAAAAATATTTGCAACCTATGAATAGTAAGGTTGCATATATGCAACCTTACTATTCACAGGTTATTAAAAAAAAAAAATTATTTTAATATGTGGTTGTGTGTGAAGAGAAAAAGTAAGTGGGGGAAAAAGAGAGAGAATAATACTTTTTATTATTTTATTAAGTGATTTATATTATCTTATTGGGTTGTATGTAATAATAAAAATTGGGATGTAGGGTGAGTTGATAAATAGATAAAGTAGTGTTTGAGGATGCAAAAAAAGTTTTTTTTTTTTTTTTCATCCCCGAATGCCAATGCTCTTACTATTCATAAGTTGCAAATTTATTTTAAGTTTACAAACCAAAATGGAGTGAGTTTTGGGTGGTTTAGGTTGTAAAATAGCAACTATGTTTACACCCCCCAATGCTAGTGCTCTTGTAGAAGATTGTAACCCATGGCAACTAGTAGCTTGCAAGAGCAACCAAAGATTCAGGAAGAATTCCATTCTTGGAATTGAAGATAAAAGGGGTAATTGGCAAAAGCAACCAGAAGTGATTGGAGACACCATTGTGGAGTATTTTGCAGAATTGTTCACTACAAGGAATTCGGTCATTGAAGAAGGTTCTCTATCCTTTATTCCAAGATTGGTCATAAATGAGATTAATGAACAGCTAATGGGGGAGTTCATGGAGTGGGAAATTCAGGAAGCACTAGACCAAATGGCGCCCCTAAAAGCACCAAGTCCTGATGGGATGCCACCCCGATTCTATCAACACTTTTGGGGGATTATGAACAGAGAGGTGACTTCCACAATACTAGCTTGGCTGAATTCAGGTAAACTAGCTTACCCAATAAATCATACTTTTGTCACTTTAATTTCAAAAGTGAAAAATCTTGTTTCAGTCTCCCAATATCGCCCTATTTGTTTATGTAATGTATTGTACAAGATATTCTCCAAAGTCCTTGCAAACAGATTAAAAAAATTCATGCCAGAACTTATAACTGAGCATCAATCTACTTTTGCAAAGAATAGGCTTATTTTAGATAGTGTTTTAGTAGCTTTTGAGACCTTACGTTGTATGAAAAATCATAATTCAGGACAAATAGGTTTTATGGCTCTAAAACTAGACATGAGCAAGGCGTATGATAGGGTGAAATGGAACTATCTTCAGAAACTGATGGAAAAAATGGGCTTCTACTCAAGGTGGATCGGTTTGATCATGGAGTGTGTTCATATAGTCTCAATCTCAATTTTGGTGAACGGTGATCCAAAGGGGTTAATTAATCCAACACGAGGCATAAGACAAGGGGACCCACTCTCTCCATTCCTCTTCCTATTATGCATGGAAGGATTACATGGCTTAATAAAAAAAGTTGCAAGAGCAAAGGAAATCAATGGCTTCTCAATATGCAAAAGAGGCCTCAAACTAACCCACTTATTTTTTGCAGATGATAGCTTGCTTTTTTGTAAGGCAAATTCTCAGGAATGTGGAAATGTGCACAAAATTTTGGCGGAATATGAAGAGGTGTCGAGGCAAAAAATAAATAAGAAAAAACATCTATTTTCTTTAGCAAGTCCACAAAAGATGATGTTAAAGAGGAGATTAAAAATGTGTTGGGGGTGAATGAAATAAGGTCTTATAAGAGATATTTGGGCTGCCCTCATTGGTGGGATGGGGTAAAAAAGCAAGCTTCAATTATATTAAGAAAAAGGTGTGGAGGCAATTACAAGCGTGGGAGGGGAAGCTCCTTTCTCAAGCCGGTAGAGAAGTCCTTATCAAAGCAATTGTTCAAGCCATTCCAACTTATGCCATGGGTTTTTTCAAATTACCTTTGAGCCTTTGCCATGAAATTGAAGCAATGGTAAAAAAATTCTTTTGGGGGCAACAAGGTGACAAAAGAAAAATACATTAGGTTAAATGGTCTGTGCTGACAAAATCAAACCTAGAAGGAGCATTGGGATTTCGAGATCTTGCTCTCTTTAATGACTCTCTCCTTGCCAAGCAAGAATGGTGGCTCTTACATAATGAAGGTATTTTCTTTTACAAAATTTTTAAGGCGAGATTTTTTTCCCCATTGTTCGTTCATGGAAGCAAAAAATCGGCAACCGGTTCCTATGCTTGGAAAAGCATTTTGAAGGGGAGAGAGGTGATCCAAATGGGAGCTAGATTTAGGGTGGGGAATGGAAAAAACATCAAAATATGGCAGCATCATTGCCTGCCCATAAAGCACCCTCCATTAGTTTCATCCCCAATCATAGAGTCTATGGAAGATGCCATTGTGGACTGCCTCATTGACAACAACACGGGTAAATGGGACGCCGAAATGCTTAAGGGTATGCTCATACCAGTTGAAGCAGAACTTGCTTAAAGGATACCATTGCCTCGATGCCAAACTGAGGATGCTTTGTATTGGCCATTCAATGTTGATGGGCAGTACAATTGCAAGTTTGGGTACAAGTTTCTCAAGGATTTGGAGGAAAATTCAGAGGATGGCATTCACTCGAAGGTGGACAAGAAATTTTGGAAAAGCACTTGGTCCATGGAAGTTCCAAATAAATATAAGAACTTGCTATGGCGTGCATGTAGAAACTCTCTTCCAACAAAGAAAAACCTGGTCCTGAGAACGATTTTACAAAATCCCAGCTGTGACCGTTGCTCATTACAAGCAGAGGATACTTTGCATGCTTTGTGGAGTTGCACGGGCTTGAATGAGGCGTGGGAAGGTGACAGATGGAATTTCCGTTCAAGGACTCATTTTGCTGATTTTAAAGAGTTGTGCAGCTGGATTTATGAAAATGGGAAGCCTATGGACTTATTTGCTATTCAGGTGTGGAGCATTTGGAACCAAAGAAACAAGCTCAAGCTGAATCACACTTGCCCAAAGAAACAAGCTCAAGCTGAATCACACTTGCTGCCTTACCAAGGATTTGCAAAAGATAGCAGAGGAGAGTTGGAACGAGATTCGAAGAAGCAACCTCAAACTTAACCAAATCAGCTCAAGCTCAACGCCTTAGACAACGTGGACAACACCTGCACCAAACAGCTACAAGATCAACTACGATGGGGCACTTTCAAATGCAGACAACAAATCTGGGATTGGTGTTGTTGTCCAGGACTGTCATGGGGAGTTTATTGCTTCACTTGTACAGCAGCTGGACCAGGCTTATCAGCCCGTGGAAGTTGAGGCAATGGCAACGTGTAGGGCTGTGGAATTTGGTAGTGAGTTAGGACTTCATAAAGCCGTTGTTGAGGGTGACTCATAAGTGGTTGGAAAGGCCCTAAGATGCAAGAAATATGGGTTGGCTCCTTATGCCCATTTGATAAAAGACACGTCGTTTTTTTCCAGTTTATATTCAGAATTGTCATACTCTCATGTAAGGACTAAGGAAAAATGGTAATAAAGTTGCTCACAGTTTAGCTAGACTAACTTTGACAACACAAAGTTGTACTGTGTGGATGGAGGTTGTTCCATCTCACACTTTACCTTTTGTTCAGGCTGATTTAGCCGCTCTTTAGTTATTTTCAATAAAAGTCTTCTTTCTCCCAAAAAAAAAAAAAAAAAGAGGCCAGTTGTAGCTCGTCTCATAACTTGTTTAATTTCACACCCCCCTCTTAAATGAAGATGTAAGAAATAAGCCCTAAGTTTGGATTGATGATCAAGAAAGCGAGGAAAAGGAAGTGCCTTGGTGAAGATATCAGGAAGCTAACCAGAAATTGAGATTAAACGAACTTGAAAATATTTCATAAGTACTCTTTCGAGAACAAATATTTCCTAAGTGCTCGTTGTAATTAACATGTATTAAATATAAATAAACTTAATTTCTTGATATTTTATTTCTCTTTTACCTCAAAACAAAAAGAGTAGATATTTAATCATAATCATTTTTTTAATTAATTTGAGGAAAAAGAAAGACATGACATAAAATTGATTTGGATAACATTTTTGCCACATGTTTAATGGTTCCAAGACCATAGCAATCAAAGAAAAAAACGTTCCGAGACTCTGAATTTTCCAAGTATTTGGAAATTCCAAACATCAATAACGAAAGAGTTGGTGAAATTCTAATGATGTCACGGTTGAAAGACTTTGGCATATTAATGGCTTAAAAAGAGTGGTGATATTATTTTCTCCAATACAATTTTATGAGATAAAGTTATATTAATTAAAATTTTCTCAAGTGTTATTCTGGATGACTCTATGCCTTCCCCCTAAGCCCCTTCCAACAATTAGTTATTAGGTTTTACAAATTGCACCATTAAATTTTGTTTAAAATTCAATTCGGTCTTTTAATTTCACTTTAGTTGTAGTATTAGTGATTTTTTAATTTTTGCATTAAATTATCCCAAAAAAAAATTCTACTATTATTTGGGAAAAAAAAGTACATAAACTAAAAACCCAGACGTAGTTGGTGACGCATCCTGTTGTGCGCTGTGCAGTTATTTGCAGTATCCCCCCTTCTTCAACCCTTTCTCTTCCGAACTTCTTCTCCAAGTACTTTTTGAAATTACAGATTTTTAAAACTGTTACTACTTTTTATTTTCGATAAATAACCTTTTCGAATTTCATGACTATGGGTTCTTATTTTTGTTACAAATACCATGTGATATTCATTGCTTGGCTCTAGTTTAAACCTTATCATTGTGAAATTAGATTTTCGTGATATTTAATAATCTTAAAATACGAATGAACGGATACTGCTATTTGGCTATTTTGGAAGACACGACTATCCTCTTTGCTTATTGTCTTCTGCTGTGATTCTACCTGTGGGGTCAAAATATAGATAAGGTAAATGAGCGTTACAGTTTATTTGTAAATTAGGGGGGAAACGGTTTACAAGGGGAGAACTAGACTCGAAACCAAGAAAAATAGAACTATAATAGTCACAACTGAAACTGAAAAGGAAAATGAACAAGCTCTTTCTATTCTCTCCAGATAGACTGAGGTGGATGCAGTGAAAATGCCAGAATTTTTATTCAAAGGGGCCAAACTTTATATAAAAAAATATTCTTAAGTTAAAAATTGCAATATAAATATCAAATAACAAATCACCACCTTATCAAATCAAAACTAATTGATGAATCTAAAATAAAATGAGAAACATTAAATTCTAAAGATGCAAGATGTAAACCTCATATCATATACATGAAAAAATCTTGTATACGTCTGGCATATAAGAATTATGTAAGGCTGAAATGTGAGCCCCACATATACTTTCTCCATATGCACGTCATAGAAAAAAAGAACAAAAACAAAAAAACAAAATAGAAAACTGTAACAAGCTCTAGTGAGTCTAGTCTCAACATATCAAATAAAGAATATTTAAGTTTTCAAAACATTAAAATGCAAGTTATACTACAATACAATACACGTTTATTAAAACATTATACCATTTTAGTTATTTTTCAGTTTGGGTTTCCCATATACTCAAGGAACAAAAGAAACTTGCACTGAGAGAGAGAGAGAGAGAGAGAGAGAGAGAGAGAGAGAGAGAGAGAGAGAGAGAGAGAGAGAGAGAGAGAGAGAGAGAGAGAGAGAGAGAGAGAGAGAGAGAGAGAGAGAGAGAGAGAGAGAGAGAGCAATTCGGGGTGGCAAACGGAAAAGTTGTGGAGGCTAGCTATCGAGGACTCCAAGCTTTGAAGACTACTAAGGGATTTTTTATTCCCTAATGAGATTTGGGGTTTATTTATTTTTAGTGAACAACAAAGATATATATTAAAAGGCCGGTTTGAGATGGGATGACTCTTTAAATTAAAAAATTAATCAATAACATCAAAGTATATTGTCCCCTGCATTTATTTTTATTATTTTATTATTATTGTTATTATTACTATTATTATTATTATTATTATTATTTTTTGAGATGGTTGATTTGGGAATTCTAGAATTTGTTAAAAATGGATTTATTATTTGAATTTGGAGGGGTCATGAGCTCGAGAATGGGCTAGATGTTTTGTTTTGCTCTTTGTATTTTTTTTTTTATTTTTTTTTTTTTTGGGCCTTTTTGAATCAATTATATAAGTTTTGGGAATCCAAGTTTTTAGAGAGAATTAACAAAACTAATAGTATTTTTTCTCTCTCTAAAAATCCTAGGGGACCAATAGAATATTTATAGCATATTTATAGATAATATAGCATTTTATTAGCATCCTTAATGGAAATTTTAAAAACTCAGGGCTGGCCTTTCCCTAGCTGCACCAGTGGGTGGATGATTACAAAATGGATGACATTGCACTTTTTCATCTCTCTCTCTCTCTCTCTCTCTCTCTCTCTCTCTCTCTCTCAAAAACAAAACCATCACTTTCTTAAATTGGGAGGGTCCTATTTATACTGGTAATGCCTTCCTCTCAATTAAAAGGGAGGGAGGGCGCGATTGTGTGGTGGAGATTGGAAGATACTTGTTCCATCAAGAGTCTCCTCAACCTTTTAGGGGAATGAGTGGGCTATTGGGAAAGGAGCACTATTTAGGAGGTCATTCAGTAATAAATGCATCCTTTGGTAGGCATGTACATTCATTTAAAGTGATTGTTTGGGAGATCTAGGCGCTACCTTCCCTAATTTGTCAATTGTACTATTTGTGAGACTTTAGATATCCATTAGTTCTTCCACGGTTTGTTCGTACCCTTGGCACTACCTTCCCTAATTCATCAATTGTACTATCTGTGAGACTTTAGATGTCCATTAGTTCTTCCACAGTTTGTTCGTACCCTAGGCCATGAGTCGAGATCATGATATTCCTCGGCCATGTGCTGATCTAGAACGAGGATTAATGCTAGGCTGTGCTCTGCGGCCCAATGAGAGCTTTGATTTCATCCTTTCCCAACGCTCAGCTAGCCTTTCTCGTAACTATCCTAGACTGGACATAGGCCTCTCTTTTATTCCATTCCCACAAGCATTGGGATCATGGGAATTTTGCAAATAGTCCAATCCCTTACACTACCAATAGAATTTTGTTTAACGAAAACACATTATTACTCATTAGTCAATGTAAAATAGCATAAGGGATCGATTTTACACATCCAACTCTGTAGACCTCTCATTTTGTACCAATTAATAACCTTGGTCCCCGACCCTAATGATGAGCTTGACATACATCAACCAATGGTAATTAAATAGTTTTCAGTAGTTCGGAGGTAATCACAACTCAAAAGTGCTCAAATTGCTTTAAAAATGATACTGAAAAATGACATTTTCTCACAATTTTGAACATACCTTTTAATCTACAAATAATATTTGCGTGAGGTTTATTTTATTAGAAATTAAACATCCTGGGCTTCAATTTGAATATAATTTTTGTATAATTTAGATTTAAAATGAGTGAATTATGACAATTTTAAGTCGGGCCAGCAGTGTAGTCGAATTTAGGGTTCTGCATGCTCGTGTTTGGAAGCATGCAAACATATACTCAACCATGTAAGCACATGGTGCACTCTAGAACCTCAGAAATTCAATTTTAAGGGCCCAAACCTTTATTCTTTGATGGGAGTCCAGCTCCTAAACCCTTAGGAACGTCCAAAACCCCCTAAAATGCCGAAAACCCTAGTTTACACGTATAAATACTCACCTTATGTCTCTAATCCAAACCCTAGCTAGAGAGAATTTATTTTTTGCCTCCATGTTTTTTAAAACCCTAGTTAAACTTTCAAAACACCCACACAACACCTAAGCATGTTTTTTTATAGACTCAAAACCTCTTTTTAACAATCTCTTAAGGCAAATACTTGTTTTCAAAGTTATTTTCTAAAACTTTTTCAAAACTAATCTTTTTCTTGAGTTGTAATTATCTTGTTCTCTTGTTTTCTTTAATTATCTTGTTTTATCAATGTAATCTTAGTATTGTAGGCACTAAGGGGTTAGTTAAATAACGTCAAACTTGTGATTCTAAGCAAGGGGAGTATTCTTTCCATAAACTCCTTTGCTTATATGATTCACATGAATTCTTAATATAGTTTCTTTAAATTGTTATATTTGATTTGTTTAATATTTTTAATTCTTTTGATATATATTAATCTAATTTTGGGCTAATTATAATCTGTTTTATAGTTTTTGTTTTATTATTTTAGTTTTACATAAGTTTGCATGATTGTCTATTTGATGTTAGTTTAGTTTACTGTTTGATTTGTTTCATAGTTATTTGTTTATGTTGATGCTTTGTTTTATTTAGGGTTTCAAACATGGTCATTTGATTTATATGTTAATCTTTTGTAATTGTTTCAATCTGTAAAAATGTGATTTTATGCAATTTCTGTATTATGCATGCACAAGGTTTCGACCATGTATACTCATAGTTGAGTATATGTATGCACCCCAAACCCATGTTAGGGCAAATTTCTTGTTTTCATTTAACGAATTGTTTGACATGTTGTTTCATTCTGTTTGACTCTGTTTTAGGTTAATTAATTATGTTTATTTGTTTTCCATGTTTGTTTTAGTCATTTTGCCATAATATGTTTTATTTGATATCTTTCCTTGCATGTTTGTTTTGATGTTATTTTTCCTTTTTAACATAATCTATTTAATTGTGGTTTTATTTTATTTTTTTCTTTATATGTTATGATGTAATCTTTGACATGTTGTGTGCGTTATTTTATTAAGTGCATGATTTATGTTTAGGGTTAGGGATTTTGGCTCTTTTAATAGTTTCTTTATCTAAATATGATCTATCAACACATAATGGAGGCCAGCCCACAAGCCAAGCGATCTTAGGTACCTAACACCTTTCTAAGCTGTACCCAAATTCCAAACTCATAATCTGGTATGTAGACCTATGTATGTAAGTAAGGGGCCCAAAAGACCCAATTTGGTTCCTAGACCTAAACCAAGTGGCGACTCCTAAATCTCCGCCTCCATTCCATTTAGCTGAGGCGAACTTCCCATGGGGGACATGAACCACATGTGAGTAGTAAGAGACGGTGCGCTCACAAACTTTAAAAATCACTTATATTAGTTAAGTTAAAATTGTGAAAGTTTAGGTTGTTGCTACTTGCTATCGTAAAAGACTACTATAGCTATGTAAATTGATAAAGAAATAATAAAAAATAAGAGAGAGAATTATATTTGATTTGGGAGAATAATAAAAAAATTAATAAAGAAATAATATTCAAATGAAATGTAGTGTAAAACAGATAATTTGGTGTAGAGTGCTCTGAAAAGTTAGTGTAAAATTGAAAAAGTATGTTCTTATGCTAAAATAAACACAAAAAAAAAAAATAAATAAATAAATTCACAAGCTGATGCGAATGCTCTAGTCCCTAAAATTTACCTAATGAGTGCTATTGGTCCATAAAGTTTCAAATGAGCACTATTGATCTATGAAGTTTTAAAAATGAGCTTTGTTAGTCTCTTTGTTAATTTCCATTTCTTGCCTATTGCAAATTTTTTATTTTATTAAAAAAAATACACTTAAGCATCAACTCACAATTTAAATTATCAAACTATTTTTTCAGATTAGACTTATTGCAATCCCTAAAAAACCCAAATCCGAACTAGAACCTACATACTAGCCTCCAGAACAACATCAACTATGAAGCCACAACTGCCATAGACTTCATCGCAAAATCTGAATCTCATTGCCGAATTCCACAACTACTGACAAAAGCCACATCAACCCCATGATGATCCTCTACAAGCAACATAAAAAATTCAGATCTATATAAAATAATGGATTGGCTTCAAAAGCCTTGAAATTCTCCTTAGCTTCATTGTTACCGAAGAATGGATCGACTTCATCATTTGGACCCTTAGCATTAATAAAAAATTGTAAAATAGTTTTTAAAGTTGTTGAATAGTTTGTAATTGTAGCATTACTCAAAAAAAAAAAAAAAATGAGAAGTGCTACGTCAACAATATTTTTACAATACTTTCACAACAAATCCTAGGTGGTAAGTTGTTACTAGTTTTGCCCACTAATAACAACTTTCCGCTTAGAATTTGTTGTGAAAATATCATGAATATAACATTTCCATTAAAAAAAAATGCCACATTACTTAAAAATTGACATATCATTATTTCATTAAATACTTGGGCAAGAAAACTAATGAAAGTTAACAGAGAGACAAATAACATTCATTTTTTAAAGTTTAGAGACCAACTAGCCTCATTACACGTGCGAAACGCATGCTTTTTTTTTTTTTTTTTTTTTGGTGCCATAATAAAATTTTTTTAAAAAAAAGTATGCAGAATGACTTACTTTTCGAGCAAAGTTTCCCTTATCAAATAACCAAGAACATTACAAAAATTTATCAAAAATAAAACTTTAACACTTTGCATTTCTTTTCTTTTTCTTTTTTTTTTCTTTTTTGACAAACGAGAATATTTAGACCTCTTCGAGTATCTGACTATTCTCTCTATGTAGTCCTCTCACGCCACACACACTAGGTTATTAAAGGAAGGAATCTCATAAGAATGGTCCCAAAATGTGGGCGAGAGAAATATCATAATGCCTTGGGAACCAGTAAGATAACCCCTTGGGGTTTATACTCTACATTTCTAACAAAGGAGACATGGGTGTTTTGGTATTCACACAAGTACCACTTGATATGGCTGAACCTTTTGCTATTGAAGAGGTGTGTTGGATGCATTGGCTTGGTGAAAGTCTCTCAAAAGTCGTACCTCCTCCTCTAATAATTGAGAAAGTTGGTTTTGAATGCCATCATAGATGAAAAGGTTGAGGGTGCTCCATATGTAACAGTGTGAAAGCTTTTGAAGTTTAAATCATAGTGCAATTTGTAATTTAGCCTTTTTTTTTTCTCTTTCAATAATTCAATAGTTGGAGTGGACAGATTCAAACCCTAAAGATGTTCTTTCCTGGTTGAAATCATTAGATTGTGTCAAATTGTCAATTGAGATATGAGACTTTTGGTCTATTCTAAGATCAATCATGTCATCATGTGCAGTAGAGTGGGATTGTGGCACATGGGTCATATATAGTGCCTCATGAGTCAAGAAACAAAATTTTCCTGCTTGTAAAGTCGTTATTTGCAACTATTTGTTTTGTTGGCTTATATTCCGTGCCAAATTTGATTGTAATTATATTCAATCTGTTGTACCCTGTATTTATTGTGGGATTTCTCTATAAGGGTTGTGTGATAGAGAGAGAGTGTGTGAAGACCCAAGCATTTGAAGACTGAAGATTTCTCGCTGGTATATCGCGACTTAGCTACCCACGAAATGAATCATGTGCCCTGCATGTGCTGAAATACGAAGAGTCAGGCCAGATGGAGACAGCTGTGTCTCGCAAGTATCTCGCGGGTAAGGCCTTCCCACGAGACACCCGCGAGGCATTCTGCTCTGCCAGCCTGTCTAGTCTGATACACACTTTCTGTGCCTACACTATTTATACCCACATTACCCACAAATGTTAAGGAGTGCTTCTAAGAGAAAACCCTAGCCAAACACCTTGAGAGTTAGATATTGTTATACCCACAATCCTCTACACATTTGTTTTGGGAATTTCCTCATCTCCTACCTCTCCATTTCCATACCATTGAGAGGTTGATAGCCCAAATACTTACCACACCTTTTGAGAGTGTCAAGTAAAGTTTTGGTGCTGCTGGAAAGCATTGGAAGAAGCCTGGAATGGCAGATGCAGCATGGAGCTTGTTGCGAGATCCAGAGAACTAGACAAGACACAGTTCCGAGAAATCTTGTTGCAGTAGGAGCTTAGAGGGCTTAGGTACAAAGGGTAGATTAGGCTTGGAGGGTCTTTTGCTCACCCTTGTATCCCAACTGATTGTCTAGTGGATTGATTTCCACTTGGAGGGCGGGGGAGAGGTTTTTCACCGAGTTCTTCGGTTTCCTCTTCGATAACACGTCTCGGTGTTATCTGTGTTTGCATCTCTCTTCCCTACTCTTGTTCATTTCCTTTTTACTGCTAGGTTGCTTTAAATATGGATTAGAGTAGTTTTCTTGCTTATACGCTTTTGTTTACACTATTCCGCACTTAGTATTAAGTTAGTGTAAAATCAACCAAGCCGTAACTTTAATTTGGGGGTCTAAACAGCTCGTGTGTTTTCGACACATTTCCAAGCTTTCAATTGGTAACAGAGCAAGTACACTCAATGTGGTTTAAATATCGGAGTGTGATCTTTAACCCTTTTTGAGATGGATAGGTCTCAATCCCTAAATGTTCCACCATTTTTTGATGGTAACAATTATGCTTTCTGGAAAGTCAGAATGAGGGCATTTTTGTGCTCTATTGATGATACCGTTTGGGATGCGATTGAAGTAGGTTGGACTAGGCCGGAGGCTGCTAAATCCACTTGGGATAAGGTAGCTCTTGCGGCAACCAATGCTAATAATAAAGCTTTAAATGTTATTTTCTGTGGTATGTCTCCAGATGAATTCCACAAGATCTCTCACATGACAGTTGCCAAGGAAGCTTAGGAGATATTGGAGACTACATATGAAGGAACAAAGAAAGTGAAGGACATAAAGCTTCAGATGCTTACCACCAAATTCGAAGAGCTTAAAATGGGAGATGATGAGTCCTTTGATTCATTTTATGGAAAGCTCAATGAAATTGTTATTGCTAAGCTCAATCTTTGTGAGAAGATTGAAGATACTAAGGTGGTGAAAAAAATCTTGAGGTCCTTGCCTGAAAGCTTTAGAACAAAAGTCACAGCCATAGAGGAAAGCAAAGATTTGGACGAAATTAAGATCCAAAAGCTCATTGGTTCACTCCAAACGTATGAGCTTGGACTGCCTTCTCATAAGACAAGTAAATCTCTTGCTCTTAAAACCATCACCGAAAGAATGGATGATTCCTCCGAAGAAGATGGAGTGGAAAAGGATGTAGCATTCCTTGCAAAGAACTTCCGAAAATTTCTGAAGATGAAGAACAGTGGGAAACAGTTTAGCATAGGGAAGTTCTCATCCCCCAAAAGTGATAGGAAAGAGTTTAAGAAGAAAGATGGAAAGGATTCTCAGTCTCCTCAAGGCATTGTTTGTTATGAATGCAATGGCCATGGACATCTCAAGAAGAAGTGTCCAAATTACTTAAGAGGAAAGGGTAAGGCGTACGCCACAACACTAAGTGATTTGGATTCTTCAAATTCTGATTCTGAAGAGAGCTGTGATGGAGAAGGAAACTACTCCGCCTTTATGAATATTACCAATAATGAGTCGTCGGAAGACCTGAAATTACTAGTACAAGAACTTGGAGATCATAGTGATGAAGAATCAATGGGAGTTGTTGAAGAATCAGATGCTAAAGAAGACGAGAGCACTGCTGGTCTCCAAGAGAACTACAACTCACTTCTTGAGAAGTTTGGAAAGTACACAAAGGTGGCCAAGGTGGCTGTGAAGAAGATGAAGAAAGCAGAGGAGGACTATAAAAGTCCTCTAGTGCGTCATAAAGAGGCCAAGTGTGAAATAGAGACGCTGAATAGTGAGCTGACAGAAGCCTATTCAAAAATCAGATTTCTTGAGCTAGAAGTAGTGCAAGCAAATGCCAAGATAGAAATGGTATCCACGACGAAGCTGGATGATGTCATTTCGTCTCAAAAACACTTCTTAGACAAGTCCGGGTTGGGATATACTGGAGGGAGTAGCTCATCAAACAATGGCGCCAAAGATGTGAGATTTGTGAAAGCCAAAGAGCCAGTTGTAATTGCTCCTACTCCTAAGAAAATAAAGGATGAAAAGAAGAAGAATGGAGCTAAGCAACGAATGTTGAATAAGCCTCGTATTCAAACTGTAGTCAAACTTAAAGTTCATGGGAAACCACCTCCAAACTTGCAAAGAGGTCCAAGAATTCAACATTTCTGTCATTTTTGTGGACTTCAAGGACACACAAGACCAAACTGCCATAAGCTGAAGGCATTAAAGAATGCAAGTGTTCAGAGGTCATATAGCCCTAAAAGTGACAAAAGGAGTTGGGTTGGTGAGCAATCAAGAAGTCGAAATGGTGATTCCAGCATGGTGGACGTGATGAAAATGATTGGTACTTTCACCACTTGCTTGGAGAGCTTTACTAGACAGTTTGAAACTCCCAACTCTCGTACCCAGTCCTTTAAGGATATCACCTCAAACGCAAGTGTCGTGTGGGTGAAAAGGGGTACACATGCATAAGTATTTTCACATGTCCATGCATTAATTCTTTCAATGTTTGGGGACTTTTGTTGTTGCATCTTATCATGCATTGTCTTTATTTGATAGCATGTTTCTTTTACCTGTTGGCTTGTGCCTGTTTTTGTTTTGTTGATCTTACTTTATTTTGATTTGTTTTTGAGTGTGTTCAAAAAATTCAAAAACCCATAAAAATTGAAAAATCTTCAAAAAGTTTGATCGCTTGTGTTGTGCTTATCACATGTGAATTTGGCCTAGTACCTTCGTACTAATGGCGTAGTGCACTTACGATCTTGGCTTGATATGTATGCACTCATTTCTATGTGAAAGAAATCTTGAAAACTATGTGTGATTGTTGTAAATAGATCTTCAAGTTTGTCATGAATGATTGGTCAATAGTCTTGATGGTCTTGATACTTGCATAGACTTGTGTCTATATCTCTTACCACTTTATTTTTATGTTTTTGCAAAAAGAGCTCACCAAATGTAAAATCTCCAAATGAAAAGAGATATTGAGTTGCAAAAGCCTGTCGCACATACTAGTATTTGACTAGGAAAAAGGGAAAGCGACTCTTTTAATGTAATTATATGATGCTCAAAAAGCCAAAGGCTAACACTCAATATTGAAATATCAAAAATTTCAAACACCGATCTCAAAGAGGAGATGTATTGTCCAAAAAATGGATCAAATGTTAAGCTTTATGCAGAAGCCAAATGAAAAGCTTTTAAATTATGTAATCATTCTCTTGTGGGGGGTCATATATACTGATTTCTATAATGGAGATAGTCCACTTGATTTCGTATTAGTTGTGTATGAATCAATTGAATTGATCATTGAAGCTTCGCTCTGGTCTAAGGACTATTCTACATTTGATACTCACACACAACACACAAGACTTTGATTCAATTAATGCCTATCTCATTTGTGTGATTGTATATGTTCAAATGTGATGTGTATGCTCAAGTACATGCTGATCAAACCCAAAAAGATTTTGAGTGTTTTATATGTTTTTGAAAGTGATTTTATACTTTCGTGTGTTTAATTTTTGGTCAAAATGCATTTTTGTGCTTTTCATCAAAATCTGGTTCAGGGGTTGTTTCGCGAGAATCTCGCGACTTAGAGCTTCTCGCGAAAAGTGTTTGAGGGAAATAAACTTTTTGCAAATTCACACAGAGACTTTCGCGATTGTCTCACGACTGTCGCGCGACCAACAGCTTCTCGCAAAATGCTGTTTGGTAAAAACTGGATTTTTAAAAAAGAAATTCAGACAAAGGGTATCACGACTGTCTCGCGACTGTTTCGTGACTTAAAGCTTCTCGCGAAAGCTTATGTGCTTCAGTGGCCATTCTCACTACTGTCTTGCACCTGTCTTGCTACTCTCTAACCCGCGAAAAACCCGTGTTTTCAGTTTTATATAGCAATTGTGACAGTTTTTCAAATCACACACATTTCCCTCGCTCAACTTCTTTCGAACCCCTTTCAACCCAAAATCAATTTCTTTCAAAACCCCATCAATTTCAAGCATCTTTTCTATTTTTTTTCTACATCAAGGTATGTTTTCTTCAACATTTTCTTCGTGATTTTCTAGATTTTGTAGTAATGTATGTTAGGGTTTTGAAAATTGGGGATTTTCGAAAATTTGGGTTGGGTTTCTAGTTTTTGTGCATATTTTTCAAATTCTATGATTAGGCTAAGTCCCATTTGTCTTTTGTGCATCTGTGTTGGCTCCATAAGGCATTTTAACATGTATTAAGGCTAGTTTTCACCATGTTCATGCATTGTTCATACTTAGAGTACATTTGTGCATGCTAGGTGTTTGACAAAATGTCTGAATGACATTTTTGTGCTAAATTGGATTCAAGTGACTTCAATTTATGGGTTTATACTTATATGACCTTGCTTAATTAGTTTTTGGTCACTGTTTGTGTGTTTCACACTCTTTGCCCATATTGCACACACTAGGCACACACCTAGGCACCCCTCATGCATCAGGTGCTGCACCCTCATGCATTAACACACGCACACACATGCATCAGCGCATGCACACAGACGCACACACATGCACAGTTACTTATTTTCATGCATTGTGTTTATGTTTTCTTGTTTTTATTTGTTTAGCATGTTGTTTAGAGTTAATTATGCTCTGTTTTAAGTTTTATTTCATTTGTTTTGGAACTAACTTGAATCTAATCAAGTTTTGTGTTCTTGTTTTGTGTTTGTGCACATGTTTCTATCTACTCTGTGTTCATTTGTATAGATGTCTCCATTTAAAAGATCTGTAGTGAAAGGAGGCAGCAGCAAAGGGAAAGAGCCAATCATTAAGGTTGATGAACTGTCACCAAGGTCAAAAAGGCCCAGTTTCTCAACTGAAGTCTATGACCCTAATCTGTTCAGATCTTATGCTACTTTTCAGAACTATAGGAACTATTTTCGAGATGCTCCTTTGCTAGTTGAAAGGGTCGTTGATCAGCCATCACTCCGTGACACAAATATACCCATTTGGTTTGCCACGAAAGATTGTTACTTTCTGCTTTCAACTCTCGAGGATGCATACGAGAACATGGTTAAGGAATTCTATGCCAATGTCATTATTGTCGGAGAAGAGATAAAATGTTGGGTTAAAGGAAAAAGTTTCTCTGTAACACCACTGTACTTGGCGGAAATTCTACACATTAACGGGCCAATACTCCTCATACCGTCGGCATATGATGAGCTGAACCCAAATGAAGAGTTTCTTAAAAAGACTTTAGGAGCTAATTTGGAATTCTCCTCCAATAAGAAGTCAATCAATGTGGCATCCCTTTCTCCCGAATAAAGACTTCTCTCAATGATCATGTGTAGCAATCTCTATCCCTTGTCTAGCACCGGATATATGAATCTTGGTCGAGCATTATTCTTGAATGATCTGATCACTGACGAAGAGATTGATGTGTGCTCTCATATTTTTCACATCTTGGCAAAAACAGTTGATTGAACTGCTTCAAGGAATTGTATTCCTTTCTGTTGCCTTATTTCAAGGATTTTGAAGCTCAAAG
The DNA here is from genome assembly GCA_030445155.1 of Quercus variabilis. NCBI lineage: Eukaryota > Viridiplantae > Streptophyta > Magnoliopsida > Fagales > Fagaceae > Quercus > Quercus variabilis. Next base: position 71,366,335 of record CP129448.1, on the reverse strand, counting down.
GTGCCCATCCCTTGGAAGATGAGCGCCCATACACAAGGCCAAGTCCAATTAACATTCGTACTCTCCATGCAAGTATGAGTCACACCAAGAAGACCACCAAGCAAGAAAGTCATGCACCATCGGGAACCTCGAGCTCCACACCCCATACCTATGTTGAACAGTTCGACAATATCTCCACTGCTCTTCAAGAGATTAGTACCAAGATGTCCGGGCTAGCATTTATCATGTACACCCACCACAGTCATTTTGATTCAAAGTTCACATCACTCCAAACTCAATTGGACAAAATTCAACGGAAGCTAGAAGAAAATGACTAGCTATTCCATGACTAAAATGGGGAGCTGATGTCATTGATAGGGGGAGTATGGTGACCTTTGATAGGGGGAGTATGGTGATAGGGGAAGAAGAAGCTAGAAGAAGAAGCGACTATTTCTTATGTTTGATGTTTTTATGTTTACAGTTTTTAATGCTATTGCTTTTGTTTAAAGCTTTAATACTCTGTTTTAATCTCAGTTTTATTTCAGTTTATTTTGTGTTTATCTCAATGCTTTTGTAGCATTTTTTTATACTTTTAAGATATTGCTAATATGTCTTAAGTACCTCACTCTTGTGCCCTAGTAGGATCTTTTATCCTAGATGCAAGTACTTAGTGTATTTTGCATTGGTTGAGTGGTGGACATGCAATTGATCCTTTGGATTGTTCTTAATTGCATTGCGTGTGAGCATTTACTTGCTAAATGTTCATTGTAGTCATTCGTTAATGACTGTTTTTGTTTGATCAAGTGATGCTTACATGTTATGATGTGCTTACAAACTTGATCGCACTTTACTTGCTTATGTACATACCTTGTATTTAACTTGTCATAAGCTTAATGAAAGCTTGTTTGTGTGCAAATGTTTTAGGTAACAAGTATATGCTTGCAAGTGCTTCACAGCTTCTAGATTAGGTGTGAGTGAGTTTTGCCACTGTTCCCAAACTCACGTTTAAGTCTAGAGTCTGTTTTAGGGGTTTTGTCAAGGAATAGCCAAAGGGGTAGATTGTAAAGTTGTTATTTACAACTATTTGTTTTGTTGGCTTATATTCCGTGCCAAATTTGATTGTAATTATATTCAATCTGTTGTACCCTGTATTTATTGTGGGATTTCTCTGTAAGGGTTGTGTGATAGAGAGAGAGAATGTGAAGACTCAAGCATTTAAAGACTGAAGATTTCTCGCGGGTATATCACGACTTAGCTACCCGTGAAATGAATCATGTGCCCTGCACGTGCTGGAATGCGAAGAGTCAGGCCAGATGGAGACAGCTGTGTCTCGCGAGTATCTCGCGGGTAAGGCCTTCCTGCGAGACATCTGTGAGGCATTTTGCTTTGTCAGCCTGTCCAGTCTGATACACACTTTCTGTGCCTACACTATTTATACCCACATTATCCACAAATATTAAGGAGTGCTTCTGAGAGAAAACCCTGGCCAAACACCTTGAGAGTTAGAGATTGTTATACCCACAATCCTCTACACATTTGTTTTGGAAATTTTCTCATCTCCTACCTCTCCATTTCCATACCATTGAGAGGTTGATATCCCAAACACTTACCACACCCTTTGAGAGTGTCAAGTGAAATTTTGGTACTGCTGGGAAGCATTGGAAGAAGCCTGGAATGGCAGATGCAACATGGAGCTTGTTGCAGAATCCAGAGAACTAGACAAGACATGGTTCCGAGAAGCCTTGTTGGAGTAGGAGTTTGGAGGGCTTAGGTACAAAGGGTAGATTAGGCTTTGAGGGTCTCTTACTCACCCTTGTATCCCAACTGATTGTCTAGTAGATCGATTTCCGCTTGGAGGGCGGCGGAGAGGTTTTTCACCAAGTTCTTTGGTTTCCTCTTCGGTAACACGTCTTGGTGTTATCTGTGTTTGCATCTCTCTTCCCTACTCTTGTTCATTTCCTTTTTACTGCTGGGTTGCTTTAAATATGGATTAGAGTAGTTGTCTTGCTTATACGCTTGTGTTTACACTATTCCGCACTTAGTATTAAGTTAGTATAAAATCAACCAAGCCGTAACTTTAATTTGGGAGTCTAAACAACTCGTGTGTTTTCGACACATTTCCGAGCTTTCACTGCTTGTATTAGAGCTTGGGCTAATGAATTCAGTGACCATTTTTCAAGTCCAATGTACCTCTCTATGGCCCAAAAGTTGTTTCAGCCCAAAAAGGAAAAGGTCTCCTAATTTCCTTTTGGGGCCCCATTAACATTATGCACTTTCAAATTTCAAAATGGCAACGGTCATCTATTCCAAATAACTCAGATTCATCCTCAAAACGAAATCAACGGCATCCCAAAAGCAAGTAACCAATACTTTCCCGTTTTACTCTCTCTCTGTAGAGATTCAAAAGCATTTGAGTTTCTTTCTTTCTCTCTCTTGTATTTTTCTATCTTTCTTTTTTCGAAAACCCAACTCAACTCTTTTTATCGCTCTCGTTCAAAAAACAGTCATAAATACATTTTTAAGTTTTAACAACAATGGAGGAGGATGGTAATCAATGGCATGACCCTCTTCTTCTCACTGACGTTTCTTGGCATAACCAAAGCTCCAGTTCTCACTCTCATTCTCACTCAGCCTCTCGCTCTCACTGTAAGTTCTTTCAATTTCACTTTTCTCTCTCCTCACAAATCTTTTCATGCACGTTCTCTTACTTCTTAATCTCCCTCTCTTTCATTTCTGTTACAGAAAATTCGCCTCCTTTGCCCAGCTATCATATGCAAACTTCTACTATGGCTGATCAAGATCCATATGAGGGTAATGTGGCTAAGATCTTTGCATTTATTTAACTCATTTTCCTTTGCTTTCTCTGCAAAACCATGCTTTAGAATTGTGTAATGGTTCAATTTCAAAATTAAAGCTTGGATGCTATAAGTAGGCTAAAAAAACCCAATGACCCATTTGACAATTTTGTAATTGAGAAATAAAATATTCGTATATCAGAATTTAATTCTATGATTGGATTTTTTTGGTTAAACTTTTCACTCGGTAAGGATTTGGTTATTCAACTTTGATTGTTGTCATTGTCCACGTTATATTGTTCCTAGCTTGGTGGACTCATTTATCTTGTTAATTGAAGATAAATCTGTTACTGTAGCTGTGAAGCACCTTTCAGATGATTTTTGACTTCTGTTGGGCAATTTCTGTCACTACTAAAACATTATTGAGCTAGTAATGATGGTCCTCTCTTTCGCCCCCATTAGATGAACATGTGGTATGCATTTGATTTTTAAATATCAATGTTTTACATTTAAATAAAAATAAGAGTAAATTAGAGGATTCAATGAAAAGAGATCTTATCCCATTGAAATATTTTCTTCATATTACCTCTTTTTTTTTTCTTTTTTCTTTTTTTAAGAAAAAAAAAATTTTCTCTTCATATGGAAAATTTCAATTATTTGGGTTGATCTTAGGCCTAAGTAAAAGGCCAATAACCTTATGGGCTCATGTTAAGTAACTTATGAAAGGGTCCATTTATTTATATATAACATGACAGAAAATTGGTTTCTTACCTATAAGAAAAAGGTCTCATTTTGCAACTGGTTCTCAAACAAAGGAAAAAAGATAACCTAAGATGACGACAACCCTCAAGGTATGGTTTTGGACCACTTTTTTAAACTCAAAAGATGTTCATTTTTCAAGCTCCCACTGAAAATTAGGAAATACAAAATCAACAAGTAGGATCCTCTAGAACTTTTATATGTTATAAATGATATAAGGTTTTTTCAAAGAGAACATCAAAAGAGAAACTGTGGAAGAAGAAAGCTATATTATTTACCCGTTACTCCTTTACAAGCGAATACATCTACATATATATAGCAAAAGTCGTATGAAAGAAGTCAAACTAAAACAGGATAAGAAATGATCACCTAGTACATGCATACTTGTCTAGCTATCATGAAAATTAGAAATAAGAAGAAAATAAGGACATTAGGTGTCCCCACAATAAATATATATATATATATATATATATATTAACTTTTATATTTTGTTGTGTAGCATCAGCTGGTGGTATGAGATATCTGTTTACTATTTGCAAAGATCTACAATGCTTCTCACATGCTTATCTTATCCCAGTTAGGAACCTTTAAAAGGATGTCATTTTTAAGATCAATCATGTATTATTACCTCTCTCTCTCTCTCTCTCTCTCTCTCTCTCTCTATATATATATATATATATATATATATTGAAGAAGGTAAAATATGGGACAGATCTCAATAAGATAGGCTTGACGGTTCCATGTCCATGGGCCGATATTGGATGGGTTCATCACTTGTAGTCTGTTATGGATCGATCCTGCGCGGACCAATTGCAATAGGAATGGATCCAATGCTCACATGGAAACCAAGAACTCTAGATAGAAAAACTTGCGGCCCACACATAGCTATCGATAGAATCCTAGTTCGAATAGAATTTTAGAAGATTTGCACAATAATGAAGGATCTTCTCTATAAGGAAAAGACTTGTCCATCATGTTTAGGACTACTTAAGAGGATTCCTATAAGGAAAAGACTTCGACTCCAATGAAAAGAGGTGAACCTTCTCCTATAAAAGCCCCAATACCCTCATAAATCGAGGTACGCATAATTAACCCTCTCTAATACTCTGGAGTTGTAAGAGATTCTAACTTAACCTTCGGAGGGTATTTGGCCGACACCACACCGATGCTCTCTGTAGGTCTTCTCTCTTTTGTTGTGCAGGTGACGTTTTAAGTGTGCGAGTAACGTGTAACTCACTAGTGATTTTTTCGGCATCATCAATTGGCGCCGTCTGTGGAAAAGGATCAATTCTTTACGATTCATAAGCCATATTGTCTCTTCCCAGACAGAAGAGTTGCCTGGTGCTAACCAGCTCAATGGCGACCATCAACAACATCCAAGAGGAGGAACCACCCATGACTGCCCTCGAAAGATAGGTCCAAAGTCTCGCCGCAGCTGTGGAGCGTCTCACCAAGCAAAACCACGACCTAGAAGAACAGCTAACTAGAAAAACGCAGCACCAAACAATCAGAGGGATGACCAAGAAGGTACCAATGCCGTGCAAAGAGATCGAGAGGGTCCTGAAGGTAGCAACGCCCCAAGCAGGCCAGAACGGCAAAACATGAGCCTCCCATCCCTCAAGGATGTAGCTTCACCTTCTATTGTCGCGGAGATGCAGGCGATGAAGGAACAAATGGAGGTCATGATGAACGCACTCAAGGGACGAATGTCCAGTGATCTTGATGACCTAGTCAATCGGACCGACTCTCCGTTCATTGCCCCCGTCAATTCTTTTCCCCTACCACATAAATTTCACATGCCACAGATAGAAAGTTACGACGGAGTCAAGGACCCCCTGGATCACCTGGAGACCTTCAAAACCTTGATGCACCTTCAAGGGGTAGCAAACGAAATCATGTGTAGGGTCTTCCTTACGACACTGAAAGGCCTAGCGAGGATATGGTTCAGTCGACTGACGCCGAACTCCATCAGCACTTTCAAAGAACTAAGCGCTCAGTTTACTTCACACTTTATCGAGGGACATAGGTACAAGAAGTCCACGGCGTGTTTAATGAGCATTAGGCAGCGAGAGGACGAGACGCACGCTGAGATCCTACATAACCCGCTTCAATAAGGAAGCACTCTCGATCGATGAAGCCGACGATAAGATATTGGTAGCAGCCTTCACGAATAGGTTGTGAAAGGGTAAATTTTTGTTCTCTTTATACAAAAATGACCCAAAGACCATGTCAGAAGTACTCTACAAGGCCACCAAGTACATGAATGCGGAAGATGCACTACTGGCCCGTGACGAAAAGCCCAGAAAGAGAGAGCGACAGGAAGACACGCAGCAGGACCAAGAACGAAAGAAACCCATAACAGGAGACAGAAGGGATGAAAGGCGCCCTAAGCCCCCGGGAAGAAGGTTTGCAAGCTTCACCCCATTGAATGCCCTAATAGACCAAGTCCTGATGCAGATCAAAGACGAGGGGGCTCTAACATTTCCAGGAAAGTTGAAGAGTAATCCCAGTAAGCTATCTAGAGACAAGTATTACCGTTTCCACCATGACCATGGTCATGACACGGCCGATTGCTATGCCTTAAAGCAATAGATTGAGGCCCTTATTAGACAAGGAAAGTTGCAAAAGTACGTCAGCAAGGAAAGAGCGGATCCAAATCCTCAAAAGCAGGCCCTTCGACGAGATAATGAGCGTTAAAGACCCCCTATGAGAGACATAAGGATGATTGTAGGGGGAACCGCGACTACTAGCTCGTCCAAAAAGGCTCGAAAGACCTACCTTAGGTTGGTCCATAGCGTTCAGCTGATGGACTCTGTACCAAAGATAGCACGGAGGGAAAGCCCCATCATTGGGTTCTCAAAAGAAGATGCGCGATGTCTTCATCATTCGCATGACGACGCACTTGTCGTCAGCATACGTGTGGGGGACTACAATGTGCATTGGGTGTTAATCGACAATGGCAGCTCGGCAGACATCCTGTACTACCCAGCATTCCAGCAAATGAGAATAGAGAGAGAAAGACTAATACCGACAAACTCCCCATTTGTAAGCTTTAGAGGAATAAGAGTATTCCCATTGGGCGCGGTCATGCTTTTGGTAACAATAGGCAACTATCCTCAGCAGATCACTAAGGATGTGACATTCCTCGTGGTCAACTGTTCATCTGCTTACAATGCTATCCTCGGACAGCCCACCCTTAACTCGTGGAAAGCCGCAACATCGACATACCACATAATTGTCAAGTTTCCTACAGAGTATAGGATTGGTGAGTTGCGAGGAGACCAAGTGGCCACACGAGAATGCTATATTGCCATGCTAGAGATGGAAGATCACCAGCAGACCATGTGTATAGAAGAGCAACGGACCATAGCGGAGCCGATTGAAGAATTGGAAGAGGTAATCCTTAATGAATCAAGGCCCGAACAAATGACTAGGATGGGGATGTTGGCCAGTCAGCTAATACGTCAAGCCCTCATAGCTTTCCTTAAGATGAATCAAGACGTGTTCGCATGGAGCCACGAGGACATGCCAGGGATTGATCCCTCGGTCATAGTTCATAATCTAAACGTGAACCCCGCATCCTTACCCATCCGACAGAAAAATTGAGTGTTCGCAGAAGAACAGGACAAAGCGATAGCAGAAGAGGTCAAGAAGCTGGCTTTATTCAAGAAGTATACTACCTGACTGGTTGGCGAACATGGTCATGATCAAGAAGGCTAATGGGAAGTGGCGAATGTGTGTTGATTTCACAAACCTCAACAGGACGTGCCCAAAGGACAGCTATCCACTCCCCCGGATAGATACTTTAGTAGACTCGACAGCGAGACACCAGCTCCTGAGCTTCATGAACGCCTTTTCGAGCTATAACCAAATCAAGATGAAGGATGCTGATCGGGCTATAACCAGTCAAGGACTCTTTTGTTACAAGGTGATGTCGTTTGGGCTCAAGAACGCGGGGGCAACTTACCAGAGGCTGATGAACAAAATGTTCGTACACCAAATTTTGAGGAACGTGCAAGTCTATGTTGATGACATGTTAGTGAAGAGTATACATGAAGATGATCACCTAGACGACCTCCGAGAGACATTCGACACCCTCCGCTCATATAACATGAAGCTAAACCCAAACAAGTGTGCGTTCGGAGTAACGGCGGGGACATTCTTGGGTTTCATGGTATCTCAAAGAGGTATAGAGATTAACTCGTAGAAGATTCAGGCAATAATGGAGTTAGAGCCGCCGAGGACGGTTAAAGAGGTGCAAAGCCTAAATGGCAAAATTGCGACACTAAACAGGTTTGTCTCAAAAGTAACGGACAGATGTCTACCCTTCTTCTGTACTTTGAGAAAATCTTTCAAATGGACGGATGAATGCCAGAAGGCCTTTGAGGAGTTGAAGAAATACCTTTCGTCTCCACCATTGCTCAGCTCGTCCAAACCAGGGGAAGAACTCTACCTCTACTTAGCAGTATCGAAAGCGGCAGTCAGCTCGACTTTAATAAAGGAAGAAGATGGGTCTCAAAAACCCGTTTATTTTGTAAACCGAGCGTTCCGCGGGGCAGAAGAGAGGTACACGCAAAAGGAGAAGTTGGGTTTTGCACTAATGATGGCAGCACGAAAGCTTAAGCCATACTTCTAGGCACATACCATCATAGTTTTGACGGATAAACCCCTGAGGAGAGCCATGAGTAGCCGTGATGCTGCTAGAAGAATGGCTTTATGGGTAGTAGAGCTGAGTGAGTTTGACATACAGTACCGACCCCGAAATACGATAAAAGGGCAAGCCGTGGCCGACTTGATTGCCGAGTTCACTCAAACGGAAGGCAAGGGGGCAGAATTCGCCAGAGAGTGGACCATCCACATAGACGGAACCTCAAACAGACAAGCTGGAGGGGCCGGGGTGGTAATCCATACCCCAGAAGGAGATAAAATCGAATGCATGATCCAACTAAACTTCCCCACAACCAAAAATGAGGCCGAATATGAAGCATTGGTGGCAGGGTTAGACCTCGCGAAGGCAGCGAGAGCTAAAAAGGTAGTCGTACATTGCAACTCCCAGGTGGTAACAAGTCAGATAAATGGCGGCTACGAATGCAAGAGTAAGAGGATGAAGAGGTATCTGGAGGAGGTGAAAAATCAGATCAACAGCCTCGAAGCTAGATTTGTCCAAATCCCAAGGGAAGAAAACGAATGTGCCGACCGTCTAGCAAAGGCCGCCTCAACAGAATTTTTGCTTGTCCCCGAACAGGTATTGTCGTTTATTCAAATCTCCTTACTTATCGATGACGGGGTAAATATGCAAGAAGTAGATTCAGAGAACAGTTGGATTACATCATCAATAGCATACCTAAGATCTGGCATGCTGCCAGACGGAAAAAAGGCCGCTAGGAAAGTGAAAGTCCAAGCCTCGCGATTTGTGCTGATCAAAGATGTCCTATACAAGAAAGGATTTTCTCATCCGTATCTGAGATGTTTGAGCCGCGAGAAGGTAGACTACGTGATAAGAGAAGTCCACGAGGGTATCTGCGGAAACCACTCGGGGGCACAGTCCTTAGCACATAAGTTGATTCGAGCAGGGTACTATTGGTCTACAATGTTAAAGGACGTACAGGCTTATGTCAAGACCTGCGACAAATGCCAAAGGTTCAATAATTTCATCAGGTAACCGTCCGAGGAGCTGACCCCTATGACGGCCCCTTGGCCATTCGCCCAACGGGGACTAGATATCATGGGCCCCTTCCCGACGGCTGCAAGACAGTTAAAATTTCTTGTAGTTGGTATTGACTACTTCACTAAGTGGGTGGAAGCAGAAACCCTAGCCACTATCACAGAGAAGAACATCCGAAGTTTTGTATGGAAAAATATCATCTGCAGGTACGGGATTCCCAGAGTGCTCGTCTCCGACAACGGAAAGCAATTTGACAACAGCGCATTCAGGGACTTCTATTCGGAACTTGGTATTAAGAATCACTACTCGTCGCCCACACACCCACAGGCTAATGGGCAAGTCAAAGTCACGAACCGATCCTTGCTCAAGATCATCAAGACTCGGCTCGAGGGGGCAAAGGGTATCTGGCCAGATGAACTACCAAGCGTCCTATGGGCATACCGTACTACAGCAAGAACACCTACTAGAGAAACGCCATTTCGACTAGCTTATGGAAGTGATGCTGTCATCCCAACAGAAATATGGCTCACAAGCTATCAGGTGGAGAGCTACGACGAGGACAAGAACGAAGAAGCCTTACGCCTTCAACTAGACTTGGTGGACGAGGTCCAGGCAACAGCATAACAAAGGTTGGCACGGTACCAGAACCTCATGGCAAAATAATACAACTCCAATGTCAGGCATAGAGACTTTCAGATTGGAGATCTTGTACTACGAAAGGTAATGGGCGCTGCTAGAGATCCTTCACAAGGAAAGCTCGGCCCCAACTGGGAAGGACCCTACAAGATCGTATCATGGCAGAAGAAGGGAACCTACCACCTCGAAACTCTAGACGGACGAAAAATGCAGCACCCATGGAACACGAAGCACCTTCGGAAGTACTACCAGTAGAGACGATATGAAGAGCATCAACGTTCCCCAATTTTCCAGTTATTATTATTTAGTTTTTACTATTATTAGTTTTTACTTCGAACAATTCTTTCTACAAGTGCCTTTTTAAGCCCAAGGGAGCAGGTACTTTTCTACAAACACATGGTTTTCTTTTTAATTAATAAGAGGAATATTCAGACATGACTATGATTTTTCTACTTAAATTCTTAACAGTACAAAAGGGGATGAAGTCTATTACATAGACAGTACTAAGTCCAAAAGTGGACGAATACAAGTCCACACAGTGGACGGATCACCCCAAGAGGGTGAAAACTCTTATCGTCTGAAGTGGACGAATACAAGTCCACACAATGAAGGGATCGCTCCAAGAGGGAGAAATCTCTTATCGTCCAAAGTAGACAAATACAAGTCCACACAGTGGACGGATCACCCCAAGAGGGTGAAAACTCTTATCATCCAAAGTGGACGAATACAAGTCCACATAGTGGACGGATCGCTCCAAGGGGGTGAAAACTCTTATCGTCCAAAGTAGACTAATACAAGTCCACGCAGTGGACGGATTGCCCCAACAGGTTGAAAACTCTTATCTTCCAAAATGGACGAATGTAAGTCCTCATGACGGATGTATCGCCCAAGCTGGTAAAAGCTCATATCGACCACAATAGACAAATACAGAAGTTCATGAGGTGGATGGACTGTCGCAAAAGATAAAACTTTTAACGTTCAAAGTGGACGGATAAAAATTAGTATACCAACCGGACGGACCATTGCTGGAGAATAAAAATCCAAATATGCCCAAAAAGATCCACAAAGTGGACGGATCATCCAGGAATGAAAATTCCTCAAAGTTTATTACAAGTAGCCCACAAAGTGGACCAACCATCCAAGTAAGAACTCTTATCAAGTCCACAAAGTGGACGGATCATCCGAAAAGGAAAGACAATTAGCAAACGGACATATACTGACTTAGTAAGGTGAACGGACGACCATTCAAAATCCATGTTGGACAAATTTATTCTACAGTTTTAAAAAAAAGAAAAAAATGCAAAGTACAATAATTGAAGGAATTTAGCAAAAGGACGCATGCATTCACAAACAAAACATCAAACAAGCTACTACAATAGATGGAAGAACAGCAAGAAAGTTAAACAGATAATTAAAAGCCCTTAATAGGGTAATTTTAAACAACCCCATGACGGATGGAAAGTAAATTGTTCTCCAAATGTTCTCAAATAAAATGAAGTAAAAATAAAAATAATTAACTACAAGTCTGCAACGACGGCTTCATCTTTCTCTTCAGGGTGATGGGTCTGATCATCTTTTTGTTCATCAAGACTCTCACCAACAGTCCGTTCACCAGGGGCATTACTGACGGGCGGATTTCACCAAAAAGCTCCTCCGTATTGTCAGATTGGACGGGCTGGATGGATGTTTTCTCAGCAGTACTTATGTTGACGGTGGACACATCCAAGTCAGGATACAAGGTCTTCACTTGGCGAAGGGCGTCGTCAAAACCATCACTATAGGGAACACCAAGCTTGGACAGAAGGTTGTAAGAGTCACGGTACTCTCGTACCGCCGCCTCCTTCGCCTGACGAATTTCCTGCTCCTTGTCTTGCAGAACCTTTGCCATCTCCTCCGTCCTCTTGCAGTACTCATCCCTTGCCTCTTCCGCCATTTTTAGCTTCTTTTCATGAATCACCTTCCAAGCCTTTAGCTGGGTCAGTTCATCATCCGTCACCTTTGCCTTCTCATGTAGAAGGTCCAAGGTTGTTTCATGATTCAAGCACCATCCCATTAACCCCTTCATCATGAGCATGGCCTAAAAAATGAAAAGAAATTAGCCATCTACTGAAGAGAAAAAAGATGTATAGTGGACGGATGAATTACCTGGGCAATATTAAACAGACCCGTCTCCCCCATTGCTTCAGTGGAGTGGTTGCCCAAGTCCTCATAATCATCAGAAGTTATGATAGACGAGAGGTTCTCCAACGCATGCTTAGGGTCCTCCCGAAGAAGGAAGGGCGGTTTCTCAAGCTGGGTGGACGGGCCCTTCATTAAGCCCTTCCTGGCTCCATGCTTTACCGGAGTAATGGCTTTGGTATCCCCCGCCAAAAGCCCAACAAGGAGCTCCAAAGGAACCTTGGGTTTCTTTGGAGGACGGTCCCCTTTAGGCAACATTTTCCTTTTGGACAGATGGCTTGAGCCCGTCCCCTTGGGATTCACCTTGACGGACTCCTTTTTCTTTGCAGCTTGTGCCTTAATCAAAGCCCTCCTCTTAGCATCATCCATCTCTGAGGAAGTGAATAGACTATGTTAATTAAATGACAAAGCACAAAACCTCTCCAATAAATTAAGGTCGACGGACTTATGTTGGCGAACTCTTTTATCGTACTTAATGGCTGCAGGAGTTGGCTTAGGACCGTCACAATACCAATGGATGGTATCTAGCGTGACCAATTTGGCCCAAGTCCTTCCTTTTGGCTTAGTCTTGGAAAAAAAAATCAAGAAAACTAAACTCCTCGAGCTCAATTTGTGGACGCCATCGAACTGCAAAAAAGAAGACAGAAAGAATTATTAAGGATGCTATGAATTGAGAAGTTACGAAAGTCTTCATACACCAGGACGGATACATACTTGACGGGCTCAATATGCCCCAAGTTGTATCTACTGGCATATAATTCGTGTCACCTAGATGACACATCCACTCGTTGCCTTCTATGAAAAAGTAACGACTCTTCCAGTCCCTATTGGAATCTAGGGTTTCAAATATCACCTTTAACAACAGACTCCTAGGGACGAAGCTATAAATCCCTCTTGACTTATCTATTTCATCTGGACGGTAACAGTGAAGGAATTCACGTACCGTCAGCCTCTTGGCACCATCTGTCATAACACCATACAATACCTCCATAGCTATGAAGACCCTCCAAGCATTGGGAGATATTTGGTTGACGGAAAGACCCAGGTATTGAAGAAGTTCACGGTGAAGTGAGCTTAGTGGAAACCTAAGACCTGCCTTCAACATTTGTTCATACACCCTAACGCCCTTTACTCCTTCGTAGTAACATTTCTCTGATTGGAAAGGTAGACAGATGGGAATGTTGTTAGGGATTTGATAGTTAGCCCTAAGAGTACTGAAGTGTTGCTCCTTGATGGTGGATGTGCTTGCTCATTCCCAAGTGCAGGAGATCTTAGCAATATAATTCTCGGAGTACCAAGGTCAAACCACAAGGAGCAGGGTAAATTCAAAGACAATATAATTAAATAACAATTTGGGTGAAGAAGAAAAGTACTTTTGCTTGGTGATTGTTAACAAGAATAATAATAAAAACTGATTAAATCAATAATGTAAATACTAGGGCATCGAGGTGTTTCCCTATATCGATATGAAATTTTTTGTGATCTAAGAAATTATATATTTCACAATTGATTGTTCTTATACAATTAAAAACTTATGATTCGGTTAAACTGAGACAATTTAAGAACGCATGATAACCTCAATTAATAATGCGGTTAGAATAGTTTTCAGAAAAACCCATTCACTTTAAAACATGATTTCTATTTGAAACTATTAGAAATTCCTCTAAACAATAAGAAAAACATGATTAAACTTATTGAAAGCATGGAAGAACTAATACATCAAAAGAAATCTAATTGAACAATCAAATATGTCATTGATAAAATCCTAGAAAGAATCACATTGAATATTCATACCGTATAGAAGAAACATAACCCCTAGCCCTAGCAAAGAGTTTAGGCTTCCATTAGAGAAAGAAAAATACAAGGTTTTCTCTCCAAAATTCGTTCTCCCAGCCTCCCTTCTAAAACCCTAATGTCTAAGTGTCCAAAGAAAATAAAACTTTTCCTATTTTAATTTTCGTCCAAGTTTACAGCGGTAACTTGTGAGTTAATTTAGGCCTTCAAAAATTGATAATTTCCAAAAACTCAAAACTGGAAAGTTGTAGATATTTAAGTCATGGATTCAACCCATCCAGCTTTGTGTCAATTGGATTTTTGAGGAGAGAGATACGCCCAAAATACTGATCAGTACTCAAATCAGATTTTTCCTTTTCAGATTCTGCCTCTTTGATTTATTTCCTTATTTGAAGCTTCCAATCATGGTAGACGATCCAAGCACTCCAGCTGAACGTCCTTAGACATTTAAGCATGGTCCTTTAGCTCCACTTTAATTCTAGTTTGATCTCCATTCTCTCACAAATTCCTGTAAACTTATCTTTCTCACATGATTTCCTGAAAGTAGAAAATTACAAACAATAAATAACATCTTATTCAAGAAATTATGTAAAGATAAATAATAGGGACTAATACAAATCATGGCTTAATTATACAAATTAAGCATAGTAATAAGGAGATAATGCCCACATAAATATATAACAAGTACACATTTTAAGGCGTTATCACACCCCCCAACTTAAATCTTGCTAGTCCCTAGCAATCCACAAAGCACTTATGTCTACTAAAAGTGAAAAATTAAAACTAAAATACAAGCCACTTTCGTAGGCTACACGACTGCACTTCCCATGTGCAGCAAGTCTTTGAACCCCTAGGTCACCCTAGTGGACGAGTTTACTCTCGTGAGGGTTTGCAGTGACTCTACCCACAAAAGTCAAAGGTTTCTTGAAAATTCTTGCAGCAAATGTTAGTCTACTTTATCATTATATCATATAAATGAACTTTCAATTTTTGAGTTGGGATCCTATTCATCATATTAAAGAGCTTTCACTAGCTTCACTTTTGGAGTGTGTGTGTGCATAGCCCATCCAATCAAATCGGCTTTTCCAAACATGCATAGACCAAGAATAATCTAGATTAGAGCCTCTACTCCAAAACCTCTCTTAAGTCATCAACACTCTGAAAGAACACACAGAGAAGTAATGGTTTCTCTCTTCAAATCACATGTGAATAAAAAGGAAAGAAGAAGTTTTAAGAATATCACATGTGTATACAAAAACAGACGCCAAAACAACCGAAAAAGATCTCTTGGAAAGGATGTTGAATTCCTGGAAATACCATTCTCATCCCTAGTTTTTATCCCAAACACATACCAGCCATGCACCTTTAGGATCAAGTAGGACTTTAAGCTCAATGGTAGTATAATCTTATGGCTAGGTAAAGACAAACTGCTCTCTTTGAAATATGAGGTATATGAATCAAATGCAGAAAATTCAAGCCAAACCTAACTCATAGCAGTAACAACCCAACTTGAATCAAAACAACCTTTACTCAACCATATAACCCTTCTGAAATACATGAAAGACGTGTAAGACACCAATGATTTATTGATTGATTATGTATGTCTCATCTTTCTTTTTCTTTTTCTCTCTTTTTTTTCTCTTTTTTTTTTTTTTTTCTTCTTTTTGAATTTTTTTTTTCTCTTTTTTTTTTCTTCTTTTTGAATTTTTTTTTTTTTTTTGGGGAAGAAAAGAGAGACAATGGCGGTATCTAAACACATCAATTGCTCAAAACTTGAACCCCCAAGAGAACACCCATAAACAAAAATGTTTTGTGGTATTGTGAAAATATTTCTTATGGCTCAAATGATGGTAACAATGGTTAATGTCAAGGTAGGCTGAATATTTGTTTAGCTAGTGACAATGGCCTTAGGCTCTCATCTCCTAAAATTCTACATAAACCAGCATGCCTAAGGACAAAAATAAGTAGGATCATGGTATATCTCCTCATAATGTTTCCAGTAGTCAACCAAAAAATATAGAGATCTTTTACAAAAATTGAAGCATATGACAGAAATTTAAGAGTTCAAACAAAGATATACTCTCACAAAGAAAAGTAAGGCTCAAGAACTCTCCATATGGGTTGAGTTTCAGCTTATATCTAGCTTGTTCATGATCCATGCATATCCAACATCCAACCATCCACTAACCTGGCTATTGTGCTCAAAAGTTTCCAATTGTGCTCTTCATGAAAGAGTCTTAATATAACAAATAGTATAACCAACTCAGCATTATTCATTCCATCACATAATATAAAAATAAAGCTTATAACTCTTCTATATTCAAATTCAAGGGTTTTTTTTTTTTTTTTAATAATTGAAAAGTTGCAACCAAAAAGAAAGAAGGGAAAAAAAAAATCATGCAAGGTGCAACAAAATGTGTAGACCTCTCCCCCCAACTAAAATATTGCATTGTCCTCAATGTATCAAAGTCAAAATAAATTCAAGTATGAAAGCTCAAAAACGTGTTGAAAACACAAGAGCTGTTTAGACCCCCTAATTAAAATTACGGCTCGATAGATTTTACACAACTTTAATATAAAGTGCGGAATAGTGTAAAAGCGAGCGGATGAACAAGTAAGCTACTCTAATCCATAAACTAAGCAACACAACAGTATAATGGAATAAAACAAGAGTAGGGAAGAATGATGCAAACACAGAAAACACCGAGACGTGTTCTCGAAGAGGAAACCGAAGAACTCGGCGAAAAACCTCTCCGCCGCCCTCCAAGCGGAAATCGATCCACTAGACAATCAGTTGGGATACATGAGTAAGCAAGAGACCCTCCAAGCCTAATCTACCCGATGTACCTAAGCCCTCCAAGCTCCTACTCCAACAAGGCTTCTCGGAACTGTGTCTTGTCTAGCTCTCCGGATCCCGCAACAAGCTCCATGTTACATCTACCATTCTAGGCTTCTTCCAATGCTACCCAGCAGCACCAAAACATCACTCAACACTCTCAAAAGGTGTGGTAAGTGTTTGGACTATCAACCTCTCAATGGTATGGAAAATGGAGAGGGAAGGGTTGAGGAGATACCACAAGAAAGTGTATAGAGAAAGGTGGGGATGACAATCTCTAATTGCAAATGTGTTTGGCTAGGGTTTTCTCTCTGAAGCATTCCGCAACATTTGTGGGTAATGGGGGTTTATATAGGATAGGTGCAAAATGTGTGAGTCATTCAGTACAGACTGGCAGAACAGCTTGTCTCACGGGTGTCTCGTGGGAAGGCCTTACCCGCGAGATACTCATGAGAGACAGCTGTCTCCACTTGGACTGACTCTTCGCATTCCATCATGTGCAGGGCACATGCCTCACTTCGCGGGAAGCCTAGTCGCGACATACCCGCGAGATTCCTTTAGCTTCCAATTTTGCTTGAGTCTTCATACACTCTCTATCACACACCCCTTACATCAATTTCCACAACTAATACAGGGTATAAACAATTGATATTAATTACAATCAAATTTGGCACGGAATAAAAGCCAACAAAACACATAGTTGTAAATCACAACTTTACAATCTCCCCCTTTGGCTATTCCGTGACAAAACCCTAAAACAGACTCTAGACTTAAACGTGAGTTTGGGAACACAGGCAAAACTCACTCACACCTAATTCTAGATTCTGATAAGCTCTTGAAACATATGAACACGTAACTCCTGAAACACAACAACAAAGTATCATCATTGTATGCAGAAAACTTGAAAAACATATGGAGCAATAATAGCATGATCAAACAAGATGAAATAGATAACACTAGATCATGGCAAGATCAAACAAGTAATCACTATACGCAAGCAATTACTATGCTCATTCACACACGGAATGAACATCCGGATATGCAAGATGATAAGCTCAATTAAAGAGTACCATTTTCACATCCAACACTCAACCAATGCAAAATACTCGAAGTATTTGCATCTAGGAACAATCCTACTAGGGCACAAGAGTGATGTGGTGAAGTAAAAGTATAACATTAAACTTCAACAACACAAGCATAGAGGCTGCATAAGTAACGAATTGCAAATACATGGCACAAACCATAAAAGCCTACAAATAATGCAATGAAATAAAACACCCCTTAAAGCTTACAAAAGCAACATGGGTACATGCAAAGTATACTACAAAGCATAGAGAGTGTCATTAAAAGAAACATCTGAAATAATACTTAAATAAAGCGTAGTATCAAAGTCTTAAACCAAAAGCATTAAAACAGTTATGTGACTAAAAATACTGAATAAAAACCGTCTTTAAAACCAATAACCAATGATACTAAGTTGCTAGACTATGCTCCCCCTAACGCTATGCAAGCTCTTCTCTAGCTCCCCCTTAGAATTTTCTCCCCCTTTTTGACCGGAATCGCCAAAGGGTCAGAACTGCTCTGATTCTAAATCCGAGACAAGCTCCATAGATAAGTCTTGCACTTGAGAAGAGAGCGCGGTGATCTGTCCTTGAAGGTATGCAAACTGGTCCGCGGTGTACTGCACATGGGAGTCAAGCACCGTAGACATCTGATCCATCTTAGCAAGCAGCTGATCCAGTTTGCTCAAGCCTTGTGGAGGAGCCGAAGATGATGGCTGTGCAGAGGGCTCAGGAACCGAAGTGAACCTATCAATCTCTTCCTCTGTATCTTCACCTTCCTCCTGCTAAACCTGTCGTGGTGGTGGTATGGTATGCACACCGGTCTTTGATCCCTTGATGTGTGCAGTGCTTCTAGTTAGTGTATGACCACCAATGGGATAGTCCCTCTGAACAACTGTGAGGCCACTGGGCAGCTTGAGCTTTGCCTTGGCAATCAGTCCCATGATCAAAGAGGGAAACGGCATCACAATCCGTGAATTCTGTTTGGTGATGATCTTCTTCAAGACATGCATGATATGGCCACAAATGTCAATCTCCTTATGCGTGAAGAGATCATACAGAAATCTTGTTCTTGGAGCAGAGAGAGTGGTGAGATTGGTGACCGGATAAAGATTGTGAATCATCACATTGCTTAGGGTCCTCATTTCTGGAGAGAACTTGATGGTGTTCATGGATGATTTCTTCGGTTCACCACCAAGAAGTTTAATCATTTCGTGAGTAGAACCCATTCTGTCCTCATAAGCAACAGTGATTGGCTGAGATGGCGGACGAGTTTCCAGAAAATCTTGAATGCTTTCTCTTGTAATCACAAACTCCTTATGACGTACCCAGCACTCAATACATTCTCCGTTGACAGTGGCATTGGAGAAGAACTCTCTGATAATCTCTGAATAGACCACTCCTGTTGGGTTTAGCAACTTGGTCCAAGTTCTATCTTTGAACACTTCAGGAATGAAAGTGTCCTCAAGCGTCTCTAATTGGACTACACGTTCCATGATGATTGTCTTGTCCTTGTAGCAGTCATTGTATTTCATATCAGCTTCTATAGACCAGAAATGATCAGAATCAGTTCGGGGTCACTTTGAAGACGATTTCTTCTTAGCAGCATGCTTGGTGGGAGACATCTGCACAATTTTACAAAGCAAAGAAGCAAAAAAAATATGCACCAACACAAATCAGAGGACAAACTTCATTATATTCAAGTTAGATCCAAATCAGACTTAAAACAAACTGAAAACAAAAACATGAAGCACACTAAACAATATGCTAAAATGTTCCAAATTATAGGGCATAATAACAATGCAACAAACTAGGAAATAGTGCAAGAGTGTGTGTCTGTGTGCATTTGCTGATGAGTGTATGCAGCATGAGATGCATGAGGGTGCCTAAGTGTGCCTAGGTGTGTGCCAAGAGTGTGCAACAAAAGCAAAGTGAGTGAAACACACAAACAAAGACTAAACCTGAGTAGAATAATGTCAAGCAAGTGAAACACCATGGATTGAAATCACTTGATTCCATTTTGTCACAAAAATGTCACTTGGACATTTTGACAAACACTTAGCGTGCACACATGCAAATAAAACATGAATAATGCATGACCATATGTAAATCTACCCTCAATACATGATAAAATGCCACAAGAGGCCAACACAAGTGCAGAAACAACAAAAGGGACACAGCCCAATCAAGAAATTATAAAGAAATACGCCCAATTTTGAAAACCAACCCAAAGTTTCGAAAATCCCCAATTTTGAAAGCCCTAACAAAAAATTCTGCATAATCTAAGTAAAAACTCATAAAGAAATGGTTAATAAACATACCTTGAAGAAGAAAATGCAGAAAAAGTGCTTGGATTGAAGGGAAATGAATGGAATAGTGTTTTTGGGTTGAAAAAGTTTGAGAGAGGTTGAGCGAGGGAAGTTTGATATGTTTGAAAAACTGTCACATCAGCTATATAAAAACTAAAAACATGCGTTTTTCGCGGGTTAGAGAGGGGCAAGACAGTCACGAGAGGTGCCACTGAAGCACAAAATTTTCGCGAGAAGCATTAGGTCGCGAGACAGTCGCGGTATCTTCTGTCTGAAATTGGAAAAATCCAATTTTGGCCAAACAGCATTTCGCGAGAAGCTGTTGGTCGCGAGACAGTCGCGATACAGTCGCGAAAGTTTCTGTGTGACAAGCTAAAATAAAGTATTCCCTCAACCCCTTTTCGCGGGAAGCTCTAAGTCGCGAGATTCTCGCGAAACAGCCCCTGAACCAGTTTTTGAGAAAACACAAAAACATGCATTTTGAACAAAAACAAAAAAAAAAAAAATCAAGAAGGTATAAAATCACTATCAAAAACAAATAAAACACTCAAAAATCTTTTTGGATTTGATCAACAAAGATTAAGCATATAAAAAACACATTTGATCAAGTACAATCACACAAATGATGATGACATTCATTGAACATAGACTTGTGTGTTGTGTGACGATATCAAAAATGAGATAGTCCTTAGTCCAGTGTGAAGCTTCAATGATCAATTCAATCAAGGCATACACAACTAGCACTAGATTATGTGACCTATCTCAATTATAGAAACATGCACATATGACTTCCCACACGTACTTGATAACAATTCAATGAGGCTTTTCATTTGGCTCCATATTTAACTTATCATTTGCAACTTTTGAGCAAAGAGAATCTCATTTAGAGAAAGATGCCTGAAATTTTTGATATTTCAATTGATGAGTTAGCCTTTGGCTTTTTAGGCATCATACATTATATTTTGGTCGCTTTCCCTTTTTCCTAGTCAAATACTAGTTTGTGCGACAGGCTTTTTCAGCTCTATATCTCTTTTCATTTGGAGATTTACAATTAGAGAGCTCTTTTAAGCAAAGAAAATAAAAGTGGGAATATATATAGGCATGAGTCTATGCATGTCTCAAGATCAACAAAAACATTCACTAATCATTCATGACAAGGTTGAAGATCTATTTACAACAGTCACATAGATTTCAGAATTTCTTCCATAATGATATGAGTGCATGAGGGACAAGTTAAGCTCGTTGAATGCACAAAACCATAAGTACAAAGGTACAAGGCAAAACATGTTTAGAGACAAAACTCAACAAAGCGATCAAACTTTTTGGATTTTCTATTTTTTTATGTGTTTTTGAAATTTTGAACACACCCAAAGCAGAGCAAGAAAAGAAAATTAACAACGACAACCGGTACAAAATAACAGCAGAAAAGATAGAACAATGCATGAAAAGATACAACAGCAAATGTCCCTATATATTGAAAGAATTTATGCGAGGACATGTTATAATGCTTATGCATGAGTACCTCTTTTCACCCACACGTCACGTGCGTTTGGGGTGATATCCTTAATGGATTGGGTACGAGAATTTGGACTATCAAACCTTCTGGTGAAACTCTCCAAGCAGGTGGTGAAGGCACCAATCATTTTCATCACGTCCATCATGCCAGGATCACGATTTTGACTTCTCGGTTGTTCACCACCCCAAGACCTTAAGTCATTTCTTCTTCCTCGTGATCGAGGTAGGCTTGAATTGTTGTCTGATCTTAGCTTTTGACAGTTGGGTCTGGTATGTCCTTGTATTCCGCAGTAATGACACACATAGTCCGTTCTAGGACCCTATTGTGATCTTGGGAAAGATCTTCCTCTGGTTTCATGTTTGCCCATGGATTGATTTCGGATCTTATTCACTATCCGTTGCTCACTCACATTCTTCTTCTCAGCCTTAACATTCTCAAGGCTTGACTCTTCTACAATAGGCTCTATGGCCTTCACGAATTTCACTTCTTTGGTAACTTTGGCTGATAAGCTACTTCCTCCGGTATATCCTAACCCGGACTTGTCTGAAGAAGGTTTTTGAGATGAAATAACATCATCTAACTTCTGGGAGGAGACTCTCTCTATCTTGGCATGAGCTTGCACTACCTCTTGCTCAAGAAACCTCACCTTCGTATAGGCTTCAGACAACTCGCCATTTAGTGTCTCAATCTCACACTTAACTTCTTTATATCTGATCAAAAGACTTCTGTAATCTTCCTCAGCTTTCTTTATTTTCCTTACAGCCGCCTTGGCTACTCTGGTATATTCTCCTAACTTTTCAAGTAATAAGGAGTAATTTTCTTGAAGATTAGCTGTAATCTCTTCTTCTTCTTCAGCATCTGATTCTTCCACAATCCCAATAGACTCTGAATCAGAATGCTCACCAAGCTTCTTCACAAGTGCACCCAACTCATCCGATGACTCCACATGAGCAATGGTCATGAATGCGGAGTAATTTCCCTCTCCGTCACAGCTCTCTTCCGAGTTAGAATCTGAAGAGTCTGAGTCACTAAGTGTCGTGGCATAAGCCTTTCCTTTTCCCCTTAGAAAATTTGGACACTCCTTCTTTAGATGTCCATGGCCATTGCACTCATAGCATATAATTTCTGAAGAAGGTTGAGACTCCCTCCCTTCTTTTCTTGTAAACTCTTTCCTATCACCTCTTGAAGATGAAAATTTTCCTTTGTTGAATGGTTTCCCACTGTTCTTCATCTTCAAAAATTTGTGGAAGTTTTTCGCAAAAAATGATACTTCCTTCTCCACCACATCTTCTTCGGAGGAATCACCCATCCTCTCGGTGATGGTTTTAAGAGCAAGTGATTTACTCATCTTATGGGAAGGCAGTCCCATCTGATATGTTTGGAGAGATCCAACTAATTCTTGAATTTTAATCTCATCCAAATCCTTGCTTTCCTCTATGGCTATAACTTTTGCTCTAAAACTTTCAGGCAAGGACCTCAATACTTTTCTCACCACCTTAGCATCTTCAATCTTCTCCCCAAGATTGAGTTTAGCAATCACAATTTCATTGAGTTTCCCATAGAATGAATCAAATGGTTCATCATCACCCATCTTGAGCTCTTCAAATTTGGTAGTAAGCATCTGAAGTTTTGTGTCCTTAACTTTCTTTGTACCCTCATAAGTAGTCTCCAAAATCTCCCAAGCTTCTTTGGCTACTGTCATGTGAGAGATCCTGTGGAATTCATCAGGAGACACAGCACAAAATATAGTGTTTAAAGCCTTACTATTAGCATTGGCTGCTGCTAGGGCCGCCTTATCCCAATTAGCCTTAGGAGCTTCCGGCTTAGTCCAGCCGAGCTCTACCGCATCCCAAACGGTATCTTCTATAGAACACAAAAATGCTCTCATTCTGACTTTCCAGAATGCGTAATTGTTCCCATCAAAAAATGGTGGAATATTGAGCGATTGAGATCGGTCCATCTCAAATAGGGTCAAGGATCACACTAAGGTATTTAAACCAAGTAAGTGTACCCGCTCTGATACCAATTGAAAGCTCAAAAACGTGTTGAAAATACAAGAGCTGTTTAGACCCCCTAATTAAAATTACGGCTCGATAGATTTTACACAACTTTAATATAAAGTGCGGAATAGTGTAAAAGCGAGCGGATGAACAAGCAAGCTACTATAATCCATAAACTAAGCAACACAGCAGTATAATGGAATAAAACAAGAGTAGGGAAGAAGGATGCAAACACAGAAAACACCGAGATGTGTTCTCGAAGAGGAAACCGAAGAACTCGGCGAAAAACCTCTCCGCCGCCCTCCAAGCGAAAATCAATCCACTAGACAATCAATTGGGATACATGAGTAAGTAAGAGACCCTCCAAGCCTAATCTATCCGATGTACCTAAGCCCTCCAAGCTCCTACTCCAACAAGGCTTCTCGGAACCGTGTCTTGTCTAGCTCTCCGGATCCCGCAACAAGCTCCATGTTGCATCTGCTATTCCAGGCTTCTTCCAATGCTTCCCAGCAGCACCAAAACGTCACTCAACACTCTCAAAATGTGTGGTAAGTGTTTGGGCTATCAACCTCTCAATGGTATGGAAAATGAAGAGGGAAGGGTTGAGGAGATACCACAAGCAAGTGTATAGAGAAAGGTGGGGATGACAATCTCTAATTGCAAATGTGTTTGGCTAGGGTTTTCTCTCTGAAGCATTCCGCAACATTTGTGGGTAATGGGGGTTTACATAGGATAGGTGCAAAATGTGTGAGTCATTCAGTACAGGCTGGCAGAACAATTTGTCTCGCGGGTGTCTCGCGGGAAGGCCTTACCCGCGAGATACTCGCGAGAGACAGCTGTCTCCACCTGGACTGACTCTTCGCATTCCAGCATGTGCAAGGCACATGCCTCACTTCGCGGGAAGCCTAGTCGCGACATACTCGCGAGATTCCTTCAGCTTCCAATTTTGCTTGAGTCTTCACACACTCTCTATCACACACCCCTTACATCAATTCCCACAACTAATATAGGGTATAAACAATTGATATTAATTACAATCAAATTTGGCACGGAATAAAAGCCAACAAAACACATAATTGTAAATCACAACTTTACAAAGTATATAGGGAAGAAGTTACCTTAAGCATTTGAATTTTTTTTTTTTTTTTGAAATTTCTTTCACACCTGCAAATGTTAGCTCACAAAAGAAAAATAATAACAAAACAAAAAAAAAAACAAAAAAGCATAAACAAAAACAAAAACAAAAACAAAAGGCAAAAAAATAAAAAATAAAAAATAAAAACAAATATGGTACAACTTCATAAGGCTTTTTCAAAGTTCACTTAGCATCCCAATAGGCAGGGATCTCCAGTGACATAGTCTCCTCCTCTGGTATAACCCCCCCTAAGTATGGTTTTAACCTTTGTCCATTTACTTTTAAAATCCTACCATCCTTAGGGTCCTCAACTACTACAACTCCATGGTTAAACACTTCCCTTACAATGAAAGGGCCATCCCACCTAGTTTTTAGTTTACCTGGAAATTTATGAAGCCTCGAATCATAGAGAAGGACTTGCTGATTTTTCTCAAAAATTTTCCTCACAATGCTTTTATCATGAAATAATTTCATCCTTTCTTTATAATTGCGAGTGCTCACATAAGCCTCATTCCTAAGCTCTTCTAGCTCATTCAATTGGAATTTCCTCAATTTTTCAGCCCCTTGTAGATCAAAGTTAAAGGCTTTAATAGCCCAATAAGCTTTATGTTCCATCTCTACAAGCAAATGACAAGGTTTCCCATAAACAAGATGATAGGGAGACATTCCTAAGGGTCCTTTATAGGCTGTTCAGTAAGCCCATAATGCATCAACTATCCTTAAAGACCAATCTTTATGGTTTGGATTGACCGTTTTCTCTAAAATTTGCTTAATCTCCCTATTGGCAAGCTCAACTTGCCCACAAGTTTGAGGGTGGTACGGGGTGGACAACCGGTGCACCACTCCATACTTTTTCAACAATGCTTGAAAATAACGTTTACAAAAATGGCTACCATTATCACTAATTATAGCCTTTGGCATTCCAAATCGTGAGAGAATGTGTTCTCTCAAAAATTTCAAAACCGTTTTATGGTCATTAACCTTGCATGCTATGGCCTTAACCCATCTAGATACATAATCTACTGCCAAGAGAATATATAGATTACCAAAAGATTGGGGAAAAGGTCCCATGAAGTCGATTCCCCAACAATCAAAAACTTCTATCTCAAGGATAGGGGACATCGTCATCATGTTCCTACGTGTGATACGCCCTAACTTTTGGCACTCTATACACCTCTTACAAAAGTTGTAAGTGTCCTTAAACATAGTAGGCCAATAAAATCCACACTGCAAGATTTTTGCAGCGGTTTTTCTCACAGAAAAGTGGCCACCACAAGCTTCTGAATGGCAAAATTTCATAACATTATGGGTCTCATTATTAGGAATGCATCTTCTCAAGATTTGATCAGGGCAATATTTAAACAAATAAGGATCATCCCAATAAAAGTTTCTTACCTCAACAAAGAATTTTCGCCTATCTTGCGCGGTCCAGTGCTCAGGAATGGCGTTCATGACTAGGTAATTCACTACATGTGCATACCATGGTAGCTCAGTAACAGCATAAAGTTGCTCACCTGGGAATGAGTCTCGAATAGGCATTTCTTTTAGACCCTCATCAAAATCTCAATGTTGAATTCCTACAAGAGTAAAATCCAACGTATTAATCGCGCTTTAGCATCCTTCTTAGAAAGAAGGTATTTAAGGGCAGCATGATCTGTAAAAACAACAATGGGAGCACCAATCAAATATGAGCGAAATTTATCTAGAGCAATACTA
This sequence comes from Quercus variabilis, assembly GCA_030445155.1. Classification (NCBI taxonomy): domain Eukaryota; kingdom Viridiplantae; phylum Streptophyta; class Magnoliopsida; order Fagales; family Fagaceae; genus Quercus; species Quercus variabilis. The sequence continues at coordinate 71,339,956 of CP129448.1, read as the reverse complement.
CAGCTAGTAACTCTTTTTCTGTGGTGGTGTAGTTCATTTGTGCACTATTTAGAGTTCGACTAGCATAGTATATCACATAAGGCTTTTTATCTTTTCTTTGTCCAAGGACTGCCCCTATTGCATAATCACTAGCATCACACATGATTTCAAATGGTAGAGACCAATTTGGGGCTTGCATTATAGGGGCAGACGTAAGCATGTGGACTAGCTTTTTGAAGGCTACTTCACACTCTTCCGTCTCTCAAAATTGGACTCCTTAAGTAGGAGATTACAAAGAGGTCTAGATATAGAACTAAAATTCTTTATAAATCTCCTATAGAAGCCAGCATGCCCTAAAAAGGATCTAACATCTTTCACTGTCTTAGGGGTTGGTAGATTAAGAATTAAGTCTATTTTAGCTTTGTCCACCTCTATGCCTCTAGAAGACACTACATGCCCAAGAACAATTCCTGAAGTGACCATAAAATGACACTTTTCCCAATTAAGAACTAAGCCTTTTTCTTCACAACGGGCTAAAACCAGTTTTAAGTTATTAAGACAGTCATCAAAAGAGTCACCAAAGACAGACAAGTCATCCATAAACACTTCCAAAAATTTCTCAACCATGTCACTAAAAATACTAACCATGCATCTTTGAAAAGTGGCTGGTGCATTACATAACCCAAATGGCATTCTTCGAAAGGCGAAGGTACCAAAAGGGCAAGTGAAAGTGGTCTTTCCCTGATCTTTTAAGGCAATCTCTATCTGGTAATAGCCTGAATAGCCATCTAGGAAGCAATAGAACATATGGCCAGCTACCCTTTCCAATATTTGGTCAATGAAAGGTAAGGGGAAGTGGTCTTTCCTAGTTACAGCATTAAGCTTCCTATAGTCTACACACATTCTCCAACCTGTAACTAATCGGGTTGGGATCATCTCATTGTTTTCATTCTTGACCACAGTCATTCCAGACTTCTTAGGAACCACCTGCATTCGGCTTACCCACTTACTATCAGAAATAGGGTATATGATACCTGCATCCAACAATTTAATTACCTCATTTTTAACAACATCTTTCATTGTTGGGTTAAGCCGACGTTGGGGTTCTCTAGAAGTCTTACAATCATCCTCTAGGTAAATTTTATGTGTGCAAATCAATGGGCTAATGCCCTTGATATCAGCTATGGTCCATCCTAGGGCTGATTTGTGGTCTCTTAAAACATTCAACAACTTACCTTCCTGTTCCTCATTTAATGCAGAAGAAATAACTACAGGAAAAGTTTCACCTGGACCCAAATATGCATGCTTAAGACCACTGGGCAGCGGCTTAAGTTCTAGATGTGATGCCTCTGCACTTGAAGGCACAGGCTTTTTGTCACTCTTTGGTAGCTCCTCAAAGCAAGGTCTCCATCCTTCATTAATTGCCATCACCTGTTGTTCTTCCAAAACCTGTGAGGAATTCAACAAAGAACAAATTTCAGATAAATGAATATTACTTTTTAAATCATAAGAATCAACAGAATTATTAAGAAGAGTTTCAAGAGGATTAGAAAAACAATTCTTATTAAACTCTTCTTGAACCACTGCCTCAATGAGGCTCACATAAGCATAATCATCATCTTCATGTGGTTGTTTAGCCACATGAAATATGTTTAGCTCCAAAGTCATGGAACCAAAAGTGAGTTGCATCCTTCCATTCCTGCAATTAATTAAAGCATTAGCTGTGGCAAGGAAAGGTCTACCCAAAATAATAGGGGTATGAGCACTAGGATGTAAAATAGGTTGGTAATCTAGAACAATAAAATCAACTGGATAATAAAAGTGTTCAATTTTTACCAACACTTCCTCAACCATCCCCCTCGGCTCCCTTATAGAGCGGTCAGCTAGCTATAAAGTTACTGAAGTAGGTTTTAACTCACCAAGTCCAAGTTTTTGATATACACTAAATGGGATCAAATTAACACTTGCCCCAAGATCTAGCAATGCATGCTCCATGATGTAATCTCCAATAGTACAAGAGATCGTAGGACAACCTGGATCCTTATACTTTGGTGGGGTCTTATGTTGAATAACTGCACTTACCTGTTCTGTTAGGAATGCAGTCTTCTTCACATGATGCTTTCTCTTGATGGTGCATAAGTCCTTAATTACCTTGGCATATGCAGGCACTTGCTTGATAACATGCAATAATGGCAAATTTATCTTAACTTGATGCAAATGCTCTAATATCTCAAATACAGTGTCCAATTTCCTAGGTAATTTTAAGGCTTGTGGAAATGGCGGAGAGATTGGGCATTGTTCAATGTCATCAAGCCCAAGTGACTCAGTTTCATCCTTCCTTTCTTCAACTGAGGTCTCCTTAGAGTTCTTAGTTATTAAAGGAGCACTTTTATCAATCTCTTTACCACTTCTCAAAGTGGTCACAACTTTTACTTCATCATGTTTATCCTTAGAGCCAATTTTTAGATTTTGATTGATGGGATTGGGTTGAGTTTGGGAAGGAAACTTCCCTCTCTCTGTCCCACTCAATGAATTTGTAAGCCTTGTTATATGACTCTTGGTCTCTTTTACCTCTTCATCTAGCCTAGTGAGCATGGATTCAAACCTTTGATTTTGCTCACTTTGCCTTTGAATGAAAGTACTAAGTGCATCCTCCAAGGAAGGTGTAGATGATGATGATGATGATGATGCATGTGGTGAATTAAAATTCCTTGGAGTAGGAGTATTCAACACATTGTCACTCTTATAACTCAAATACGGATGGTTTCGCATATTTGGGTTATAATTGTTAGAATATGAAGAATTATTTGGCCTGTATGAATTAAATGCATGTACTTGTTCTTCTGGCACATTTAAGAATGATGAAAGTGATGCACATTCATTTGTAGCATGGTTTATCTCATGACAGATTTTACACACCTCCATTGGGTCCTCTCTAAAGGTAGCACTAACACTCTTACTTCCTTTCATTTTGAGTGCCTCTATTTCTTTAGTTAACATGCTGATTTTTGCACTCATGTTATCATCTTCCCTCAACTTGAAAACACTTCCACTAGAAGTGGTAGTGTTAGTTCTAGTCCTATCAGTGGAGTCCATAGGGCTAGGTCCAGTCCATGTGTTAGAGTTTTCAGCTATCTCATCAAGATAATCAATTGCATCTTCGGGTTCTTTTTGTAAAAAGTCCCCTCCGCATGAGAGTTGAATAAATTGTCGGTCCCTAGGTGTAAGTCCTTCATAAAAATAGCTAACCAACCTCCAATCTTCATACCCATGAGTTGGGCAGAAATTGAAAAGATCTTTGTACCTTTCCCAATCTTGGTATAAGGTTTCATTTTCTCCTTGGACAAAACTAGCTATCCTTCTTTTTACTTGCTGGACTTTGTGGGGAGGAAAATGTTTCTTAAAAAACTCTTTGGCCATCTCCCCCCAACTACCTATAGACCTAGGTTTCAAGGTGTAAAGCCAACTTTCTTGCCTTATCCTTAAGAGAAAAAGGAAAGAAACGTAACTTAGCAGTCTCAATAACATTTTGTGCATAGAAACTACTAATTACCTCTTCAAAAGCTCTAACATGGACATAAGGATTTTCATTTTCTTGTCCCCCAAACTCAGGAAGTATTGCTAGTAAACCTTGTTTCAATTCTACATGTGGTGCATTAGGTGGAAACATGATGGATGAAGGAACAGAATTTTGTGTGGGATGCAACAATTCATACATAGTTCTTCTAATCTCCTCATGATTATTACGTGTTTCATCACCCATGATTGATGAAGAAGGTGAAGGCAAAGGTGTGTCAAAAAGATTACCAAAATAAGTTTCAAAAATTTCTAATCTACCTCTCTTGTTTCTAACCCAAATGCTCATGTAACAATGAATCCGCAATAAAATAAAATAAAATAAAATAAAAACAAACAGAAAAATAAAAACAAAAAAAAGGAAAAAAAAATTGGAACGAAGTTACCAATAGAAGAATTTCCACCGGTTGTGCTTTGCTCCCAAAAATTGCCTCTGAACACGCAACAGCTCCCCGGCAACGGCGCCAAAATTGCTTGCTCACTCCCAAGTGCAGGAGATCGTAGCAATATAATTCTCGGAGTACCGAGGTCGAACCACAAGGAGCAGGGTAAATTCAAAGACAATATAATTAAATAACAATTTGGGTGAAGAAGAAAAGTACTTTTGCTTGGTGATTGTTAACAAGAATAATAATAAAAACTGATTAAATCAATAATTTAAATACTAGGGCATCGGGGTGTTTTCCTATATCCAAACAAGGTTGTTAAACCCGGACCGAACCGTAAGGTCCGACCGAAAAACCCTTGAACCGTTCACTATCACGATCCGTTTAAGGTGAAGAACCATTCCATGCGAAAAAAGCATGGACCCGTCCGGACCGCAGTCCGACCGTCCGGTTCTGTGAACCATGATTGGTTCACACGGTTCAAACGGTTGGCTTGTTTCAAGCCTTAAAACGGTGTCGTTTCTCTTTTTTTTTTCTTTTTTTGCCCCCTATACGACGTCGTTTGGAGCATAACCCTAAAAACAAAAATCACTCTCAATCACTCTGAAACCCTCGCCTCACTCTCTCAATCACTCTCTCGTCTCTGCCTCTCTCCTTCGTCACCATCGCAGCTCAGCCCAAATCTCTTCCTCACTCTCTCAATCACTCTCTCGTCTCTACCTCTCTTCCTCGTCATCATCGCAGCTCACTCTCTGCCTTATCGCCATCGTCGTCGTTTAGTACTTTATTACCTCTAATCTGCTTTTTCTTTGTTAATATTTGCAAGTTGATTGTGGATGATGATATAGATCTGAAGTGGTGGCATGTATATTGATTTGGGTCAATTCAAAATGATTCAAAGTTGGATATTATTAGTGTTTTATGAGCAAATAAATATGGAGTGTTGGATATTAAAGTTCTGTTAAGTATATTTTACAATGTTTGTTTGCAAGCACAAATGTGTTTAAATTTGTGCTTCAATCTTTAACTTGTGAAAGTTATGAATCTTGTGATGAGTCTATTGTAAAAAATTGGTGAATTTCACTATTTCAGAAATTGTATGAAGTTGTGAATTTGTGATTCTGACTCTATGACTCTGTGTATATTAGTTTGTTAATTTGACTTTGTGTATGAAGTTGTGATTCTTTGACTATCGATATTTCAAAAATTGATGGGTCTATGCGTGTTTGACCAGTTGTTTAGTCTTTTAGATTAAAATGGAAACATAGACCGGGTCTACTCCATCACATGAAGTTGATTCCAATGTAGTGGAGTCTAGCTCAAGAGTAAGGGAAAAGGTTGATCCGGCTTGGGAACATTTTAGCCTTGGGACAAATGAGAAGGGACGGAATACTTTTACATGTATGTGTTTGTGTACTGTAACTTGGAAAACATTATTATAAGAAACAAGGTTGTACATGTGGTTGTATTATGAGAAACAATGTGTAGTTGTATTTTGGATTAACAAACACTGTTAATGCACACAGTTTATGCATACAATGTTTGTACAGTTTATGTTTGGATTAACAATGTTTTATGCACACAGTTTATGTTAATCCAAACACAAACATAGTTTATGCACAGTTTATGTTTAAATTAACATTGTTTTATGCACACAGTTTATGCATACAGTTTATGCACAAAGTGTGTAGTTATGAGAAACAATGTATAGTTTATGCACAGTGTGTAACAATGTGTAGTTGTGTACTATATTTTTGTAAGTTTTATGTATTTTTTAGAAATAAGCTTCTCCAAATGAATTAGTTTATTTTAGTTTATTTTTCTATTTTTTTTATTAATTTAATGTTTTTATATATATTTAAAATAATTATTAAATTAATTATGACATCATCACGGTTCAACCCCGGTTCGACCTCGATTCGACCTTAAAAACCTTGAACCTCTCCTTTTTACAGTTCAATGAACGGTCTGGATTTGAAAACCTTATATCCAAACACATCAAGAGAAATATTTTGTTTTCTCTTTCCTTTTTCTTCCCCATTTCCTTTCTCTTCCCTTTCCCTATCTACAACCAAACATAGAGTAAGTGCAAAGATTGTCCCATAAACATTTATTTTGTAGTTAGGTGCTGACCACCGTGGATTCCCTCTAGTCATAGGACTTGGAGGCGCTATATTAACCAGAAGACAACAAACAAAGTAAACAATACACATAAAAAAATAAAAAATAAAACTAAAATTAAATAGTTTTAGAGTCAAATCAAAGAGTGAATTGCAGAGTCTGTAAATTCAGTAGACAAGCAGACTCGACAGAGAGTGAATGCAAGAAATATAATTTATCAAATGGACTATTACAACGCTATTTAACAATAGAATCACCTTTTAGCACCAAAAAACAATAGAATCGCCTAATTCAATAGTCTTAACCAGTGGCGACGCCACTTAGAAGTCAGGGTATTCCTATAAGAATAAAATAAATTTTAAACCACAAACAATAGAATATAATTTATCAAATGGACTATTACAACGCTATTTAACAATAGAATCACCTTTTAGCACAAAAAAACAATAGAATCACCTAATTCAATAGTCTTAACCAGTGGCGACGCCACTTAGAAGTCAAGGGTTCCTACAAGAATAAAATAAATTTTAAAACACAAACAATAGAATATAATTTATCAAATGGACTATTACAACGCTATTTAACAATAGAATCACCTTTTAGCACAAAAAAACAATAGAATCGCCTAATTCAATAGTCTTAACCAATGGCGACGCCACTTAGAAGTCAGGGTATTCCTACAAGAATAAAATAAATTTTAAAACACAAACAATAGAATATAATTTAGCAAATGGACTATTACAACGCTATTTAACAATAGAATCACCTTTTAGCACAAAAAAACAATAGAATCGCCTAATTCAATAGTCTTAACCAGTGGCAACGCCACTTAGAAGTCAGGGTGTTCCCAGGAACACCCTGACTTGAAAAAAAAAATTTATACACCCTAATTTTAAAAAAAAAAATTATATATAATAATTTAAATTTTTTTATTTGTTTACCCTTGAAAAAAATAGGAACACCCTTAATCCCTATCAGGAACACCCTCAAAATTTTTATGCCAAACAAATTTTGAACTAAAATCTATAAAATAATATATATATATATATATATATATATCAGAGAATCTAAAATAAAATAAAAAAATTGTAACAGAACAAGCCCAAAAAAAAGCCCAACTTCAATCCAAACAAGGCCCAACCCAAACGTATTCTCAAAAAAAAAAAAAAAAAAAAACCAACCAACCATATTGGCAAAACCCAATACAAAATACAAATACGTGTCCACAAAAAATCATCAAATGCTAAAAGCAAAGCCTAAAATCAGAAACCTTTCCTAACCTAAAGAAAAAAAAAAAAAAAAAAAAAAAAAAAAAAAAAAAAAAAAAAAAAAACTCATTTGATGAGGCTCATCAACGACAACGCATGCCTCCGCCTAAAACCTCATCATCAAGAAATCAAATACAGTATCGATTAGTACTTTTTTTTCCCTGCTCACCTTGCTTCTCTCTAGTCTCCATCTTGATTCTATTTTTATAGCATTCTTCATTGTTGGCTAGCTACTCTTCTTTGATCTTCATTCAGGTTTGCTTCTATTTGCTCTTCCTTTCTTTTTATTCTTCTTGCTACAAGTTTTTTTTTTACTTGTTGCCGAGTTTCACTGATCTGGGTTTCTCTCTTTTTTTTTTTTTTTCTTTTCATTTTTTTGGAATTGGAACTAAACACTCTCTAGTCATAGTCACCACCCAAGTCTTTTTACTAGACTTTTAAAATTTTTAATATTTTTCTCCAAAGTACAAGTTGTACACGTTTATGCTTGGGAAGCATTCCACTTTTTTCTATGCTATGAGTTATCATGTCAATCTGCAGGAGTTATTAAAAGTCTTGCAGACTATAGTTACACGTTTACATCAACACTATAGTTACACGTTTACATACTAGTGATTATTTTATTTTATTTTTTTTGCTTTTTTTTTCCCCATCCATTTAGAAAGTCATTAATTTGTTATATGTAGAGTGTTGTCTTAATTTAATTAAATTACAAGTTTAGGATAATATATTTTGTATTAAAATTAATTTGTAATAAATAATTTTTTATTCCAGAAAATTAATAATTTTTCTATTATAGATCATGTTTTATTTTAATTATAAATTTTTACTAAAAAATTAAGTGATATTAAAAGGAAATGTTAATGAAACTTAAATGTAAATATTTAATTAGTAATTTTGTATCTCAAAGAGAATGATAAATAGATTCTAAATATAAAAAAAATTAAAAATTAAATAAATATTATCTAATTAATATTTAAATAATTAATAAAAGCCCCGCCTAAAGTTTTCGCCTAAGACTCCCAAATTTGTTGAGCCGGCCCTGGTGCTCACTAGACTGCTAGTAGTTAGTAAAAAAAAATTAATGAAGCAACTAAACACCAATAATTAATAATTTAATTAACTAATACATTATAAAAGACAAACAAATTAAATTATGTTAGACTAAACAATAATTAATAATTTAATAATTAATGAAACAACAATGCAACAAATTATAGTTTATAAAAGACAAACAAATTTATGAAACAACTAAACAATAATAATTAATAATTTTATTAATATTTTAAATGAACTTATAGTTTATTGTACATGTACCTTTGTTCATTTCATTTCTTTTTTCCTTTTGAGGTTTTTCGGTGTACAGAATGCAAATTTGTTTTGGTTTTAAGAATTTTTTTTTTTTTTTTAAGGCCAAATCTTGAATTTTAACCGGTATTTACCGAAACACCCAAAATAGACTGAAATGACCCAAAAATTTTTCAAAGTGAAATAAGAACACCCTGGACAAAATTCCTGGAGTCGCCACTGGTCTTAACCTACGTAAAGAAAACATATATGACACATAACTCAATGAATCTATTCTAACTAAATGGTCCAAACTAATATTTTTCTTTTTGAGAAGGGTAATATTAATCATATAGAAAACCGGTACCAAATATCTTGATTCAAGCTTAAAATTTCACAAAAAGATATGAAAATTTATCATATTTTTCAAGAAAAGAGTTTTGTTTTACCTGGGGCTAAGAGATTTATATTAAAGAAAATATGAAATTTAATTTGCAATTTTAATTTTGTCCAATGTCGATTTACATGCAAATATTTCATTTTGAGTATTAAAATTTTTAAAAATTGCATTTTAAGGAATTACATTAAATAAATTAGTTTCTTCCAATCGGTTATTGGATGAATCAATTTGACGTTTTATAGGAATCCAAAATCTCAAAAGTAGCTCACTTTGACCAAGTTGCTCAATAGTCAAATTAGCCCAAAATTCACCCAATCCCCATATTCTATTTCATTTTAACCAAATAACCTTTCAAGGCTTGAACTAGAATTTTTGCACAAAAATGGAAGGCGCAGTGACACCTATCACCTTCCCTGAAACTTGGACCTATTTTTTAGTTATAAACACAATTTTATCTAATTTAAGTTTAGAGGAATTAAACTTAGGAGAAACTCTTTTTCAAAACACATCCACTTACCATTATGGAGAAGGACCAACATCTTAATTATCTTGATCTCTCACACACTCACTCACTAGTTGCCATTGTTGGTTCACTGGGTCTTGGTGTTCACAATGGCAAATATCTAGCAATTTTTCACCTTATTTTCATGGAGAAAATCGGAAAGAGTTTCACATTAGGGTTATTGTGCCACATTAGTGTTCTACATACAATGCACGGAAGTGCCATTGCTTCCCACATGGTGCATGTCATATGCACAATGACACCACGATATTTGGCTAATATCGATAGGGACAATCACCCTAGTGGGTCAATGCACAAAATACATATTTTAGGTCACACGTGTACGTAGCTTTTTCCTTAGGCATACGCACGTGTGCCACATTGCCAAGATCCAAGGCATGGATGGAAATTCTCAACAAACTTAATTTGACACTACTTGGATCCTCTCCCATAAAATGGATTGAAAAATTGGGTCGAGGTTGTCATATCATTTATTTTGACAAATATTGGTATATATCTAGACTTTTTTAAGTATCTGATTATTTTTTCGAGTATATTCAGTCACCTTATCCCACACATACCAGGTTAATATAAAGAAGAATCCTATGAAGGTGACTCAAGATACTGACAAGAGGTTTTAAACTCATAATCTCAAGAATATTATAAAGCCTTAGGAACCACTAAGCCAACCCCTTGGGGTTAAGGTCACCACGTTATTGAATGAACTACCTTATGAAATGTTGTGTGAGGAACTCAATGTGCTTCATATGAATAGCTACAAAGCTATCATGTTAAGCCCGCGTGTTGAGTCTAAAATACACAATTAATGAAATACTAAAGTAAATTACCAAAAAATAGACAAGATAATAGTACATTAAAATGGTCTTAAACAAGTTAATATGAAATTGAAAGCAAATTATTACCTAAAACAATTTTATCAATCACGCTGATGTCAAAGATAATAGTGGTAGGGCATCGAATGTTGCAGTTGCACTAGTTTGGAAAATTGATTGAGTTGGTGTAGAAACATCATCACAAGGATTTGTTTCTTCCATTCTAACAATATCAAACCTCTTCATAATTTTCTTGACCATTAAAAGTTTTTCGAACTCCCTCTAACTCTTTTGTGACCTCCCTCATTGTAGGACGTCTCTTCCCATTCAATTCTAGGCATCTTTTTGCAAGCTCAGCAACGACCATGATCTCTTGTATATCACCTTCCTTCTTCACTCTAGCATCGAGAATATCAAATAGAAAGCCCCCTTCCATTGAAAGGGTGAAATATTTTGCAAGACTCCTACTTTCTTGTATTCTCACTAAAGAGATTGGTATTTCTCCAGTTAAGAGTTCAGCAAGGACTACACCAAAACTATAAACATCACTCTTTTCTGTAAATTGGCTTGTTTGGAAATATTCAGGGTCTAAATACCCAAAAGTGCCATATATTGCCGTTGTTAGATGAGTTTGGTCAATGTTCACTGACCTTGAAGTCCCAAAATCTGCTACTTTTGCTCTGTACTTATCATCAAGGAGTATGTTTGTAGATTTTATATCTCGATGGTAAATAGGTAGTGAAGCTGCTGAGTGTAGGTAAGAAAGAGCTCCTGCAACTTCTTTGGCAATCCTCAAGCGCATATCCCAAGTCAGTGGAAACTCTTCACTTTCTTCATGGAGATATTGAGAAAGTGTTCCCTTTGGGATGAACTCATAGACCAGCAAAGGAATTTCTGTCTCTAAACAACATCCAACTAACTTAACCACATTTCTATGGTTGATTTGGGAAAGAATGATAATTTCATTAATGAATTGTTCAAGATTACCCTCATCCACAATGTTGCACTTTTTGATTGCAGCGATACTTCCATCAGTTAACATTCCTTTATAGACCATACCTTGCCCACCTTTTCCAAGTATTCTACTTTCGTTAAATTGATCAGTTGCCTTTTCCAACTCTTGGGAAGTGAATAATTTTGTATGTTGAATATTATGTTCACTTGAAGATAATTGTTGTTGTAGCAATAAACCACCATTTCTTTTGAAGAATTGTTTTTTTAACTTGATTTCATTTCTTTTCTTTTTCATTTTGTATAGCCGCCACATGATAATGAGTAGAACTAGCCCTCCAATATTGCTTGTAATAATTCCTGCTCAAGTTATGAAAATAAAAACAAAATATTTTAGTGATTTAAAGTTATGCAATTCAAAAATCTTAATAAATGTTAAATAGATTTTGTACCCAAAAAAAAAAATCCTATATCTTTTAAAATTTGCTACTACAATATTTCCAAATTAATATTTTTTTTTTAAATATCCAAAAACACCTAGTTTCTTTATAAAAGAAATGATATATGTTGTACACTTTGGAACTTGTATTTCATGAAACTAGTAGCAAACACATGCGATGGTCCCCTATGTTTCACCTCCCCATGTAAGGACTTTAAGATTGTGATTAAGAACACAGAGATAAGGTACAAGACTTAACAACAAATCAAGCAAACAAGGCTTCAAGTTTGGGTTAACTTTTAACTTAGTAAAAGTTTCCCTAGTTATTATGCGAATATTATTAACATGGGTACCCCAAACTTACATGTGCTTAAACACCAAATAAGGGCCTGCTTTTTCTTTTCTTTTTTTGGTATAGGAAAAATAAAATGAAAGAAACCAAACCATGAATGCTTTCTTTTCCTGAATAGAATCCTGAATATATATCCACAATTTAGTAGAGTATAAAAAGAATGTATAATTAAATCATTTTTAAGTCAAATTTCCTAAAATACACTTATTTTAGGATGTTCAAAATAGAGCTAATAATTAACAAGAAGGAAAATTTATTTTCTTTCCTTTTGAAAATGTGGTAACTAATGGATTTTTAGGAAATTTTTTAAAAAAGTTATTACATAAGGTGAAGGAATAGATATTCAGTACTTTTGATAAGGAATAATTATTCCTCATTTTGAAGAATAGTTATTCATAAAAAATAACTATTCATTGTAATAAAAATATAACCAAACAACCGAATAGTTATGCCATAAGAATATTTATTACATTACAACGTCTATTACAATCTACTAAACGTGGCCTTATTAAATTGATCTTTTGAAAACCGTTGAATTACATGTTCTATATGTTCTTAACATGCATGCCAATTTTCATATTAATCAGATATTATTTACCATTTGATCCCTAAACTCATCTTTTATGCATTATTTTAAACTACAAAAACTTGAAATTTAACAATTGATTAATGACATAACTATTAATCTTTGATCACCTTGAAATTTTGCAAGTATGGAAAATATATGAAGATAATGTAATCTAACGGTGAATTTGTCAATATTCGAATCCAATTAAAAAATATTGAGTGGTGTAACATTACTTAAAGTTACACCAGATGTAATTTGAACCTAACTATATATATATATATATATATATATAATTTTGATTATTTTTAAATGTACTCATATATATGCATGGGGTTATACACTAGTACAAAATATTAATAATGGCTAAATAATATCACCTATAAATTTTGTATAACAAGTACTATAGAAAGTTAATAGGAGTGGATGGAAGAATTGATCGTGAAACTTTTTTATAATTTAGAAACAAAAAAAAAAAAAAAAAAATTAGGAATGAAAAATCAATTTAATGTACACTTTAGTGACAAAACTTTTTTTTTTTTAAACCTAGTTTTGTTGATCTTAATGAGAAATTTATACTATTTCACACCAGTACGTAGTTGAAGAAATAATCAAAACACAGTACAACGATTTTGTCCGAATATATTTCATACTTCGTTTCCTTGGTTAAGTAAAATGTTTTATATACATAATGTTAAGTCAAGCCCATGAACGGATAAGTTTAGAGGATTCTTGATTGGCGGAGCCAGAAAAAAATTTCAAAGGAGGGCAAGCTCGATATAACAAAGTCTTAAAGTAAAAAAAAATGATATAAAACAAATACTTTATTTCTTAAATTAACTGTAACTCAATAAAGTTGTGCTTTTCGTTCATTCATTGTCCTATAATTATAACAGTTTTGAGATACACTCAACAGATTTTAATACGTTGATTAACAGGATATTCCGATACCATTGATAATTTAAAATCACGTTTTAGGAAAACAATATCTATTTGTTTAAATTCACATCTTTGAGCCTATTTAAGAGATTAAATATCTAAAATTTCAACAGTTAAGACAAAGAAGTGATAGCCCAAATCATTACTATCATATATAAATAGATAAACTAATATAATAAATTCTATTATCTCTATATATTAAGAGTATTCAAAAAGTTAGTTATCTTTATCTAAATTGTCAAAAATACTCTGAATTTAATTAGATAGTTTTTATTCATAAAAAATAAAAATAAGGTTAAAATCGTAATTCAATAAAATTCAAAAACAAACAAACTATCAGAAAAATTTCCTATTACTTCCCATTAGTCTTGACAGATACAAATTCTTCGCTTGTTTCAAAAAAAAAAAAAAAAAACTCCAATCCCATGAGTTACAACCTCCCACCTCACGTCTGACAAACTACAAACAAAAACTCTTCCAATTCTTCTCGATAGAAGAATTTGGTGTACAACGAAACTTCCCATTACAGACAAATAATCTTCCCACCCTTCCTATCACAAACTGCAAACTCTTCCCAAGGATTACTATTCTTAATTGAATTATGAATTGTGTCGGCAGTTGCTCTTTGTATAATGCAATGTTTGTGGTTTAATTGAACAGAAGCTAGAACGTTTTGTGCGACACTAAGGGAAAAAGGGTGATTTTTAATTTAATTTGCTATTTGAACTGTTTTCTTTTCACGTCTGCTTGTACTGCCTTCTTTTTTCATTTTAATGAATGTCTTTTCTCTGTCCAAAATAAAAATACAGTGTGCGTGTAGTTTAATTGAATAGAAGAGAGAAACACGACATAAAGTTTTGTGAAGCTCTAACGAAAAAATGAACACCTAAATAGCATTGACATCACATATTCATGTGTAGATTTGTTCATTTTTGTAGCTAGATGGATGCCTAGAGCTTTGTAGTTCAACTAATTGGTATTTTCTAGTATATATATCCATAACATCCAGGGTTTAAATTCCCACTCCCCTAATGTAACTATTGAAATATCAAAAAACAACTGGATTTGTTAAATTTAATTGTCTTTGAAAAAGAAAATATAGTTTTTTTTTTTTCATTGGTCATGGCAACCAATTTAGTTGGGGAACTTAATATACTGTAGCTAAGTTACAATATTTAAGTTTGACCAAAACTATATCTATATAACATATAATAAATATTAGTTTATCTTCTAATATTTTGCCACATAAGTTTTGGTAGTCCCACAATTTTACATATTATTTTTTTATTAATTTATTTATTAGGTCAAAATGAGAGTTTTAAACCGGCTACTACTCAACAAACTAAAGAGTTTTAAATCAATTACGACTCAACAATTTGGAGAGTTTTAAACCAAACCGACCTACTATTATATATATAGAGCACCACACCAAAACCTTCCATGTGATTTACCCTCTCTTTGCCGTTTTTGCTCTTTTGTTTCTACAAACCCTTCGTTCTCAATCCTCAAGGAGTCAAGGTACCTTTAATATGAATTTTTCTTTCGTAGTTACTTTTGCTTTACTATGTGCTTGTGTATTTTTTCATATTTTTACTTCCATTATCCAAATTTCTAGACACCATGTTTGATTCCTGAATTTTTTACATTCGGGGTAGATGCCAAAAGAGAGTGTTTTTTTTTTTTTTTTGGAGAACCAAATGCTAATAGAAAGCTAGGGGTAATGAATGCCACCAAAAATTCTCATGTTTGACATCTTATTTTGTTGGATGATAAAATATTATTATTGTATCAATCAATTTGATTCCCCCCCCCCCCCCCCCCTTCTCTTAAAGCCTTTGTGGAACTTATTAAATTTTCTTTCGTCATTAAGTTGTTGTATTTTGTTGTTTCTTGTTTCATAAAAGTTTAAACATGGTAGAAAAATTATATGCCTTTGTTTCAATTTATAAAAAAGTCACAATATGATTATTTTTTCAAAATATGTATATATCTTTGTTTGGTATTATAAATACTAATTTTCATTCATTTTTAACTAATTGTAGCATTGAACATGGTAAAAATATTTAACAATCATTACCTAAGGTATAAAACTCAAACACGAATCCTAACTGGTCTAAAATTTTCTATCTAAACTCACTAAACCCATTTAAAAAATTTCAAACACTTACTATTGTCCTAAGGTAAATACTAGCATCTAAGCACGCTCGTTGTGCGTGCTCAAAAACTCTTCTAAGGTTAATAATTTGCATCTATTATAATTTGGAAATTTTTTTTTTTTTCAAACAAATAAAAATGATAAACTTTAGAGATAAGCAGTAACTGTAATTTTTTTTTTTTTTTTTTTGAACGTGTGTTTAAAAGTGGTATAGTGATATAGAGAAAAGTTTGGATAGAAAAAATAAGATGAACGTGAGAAAAAAGAATGCCAAATTTTAGGAGATCTCTTAATTTTTTTTATTTTTTAAATTGGGGGTTTTTACTTTTATTCGGATGAAAAGAAATTTTTTTTAAAAAAAAAAAAACCCTAAATTTTAGGGAATAAAAAGACGAACGTGATGAAAAAAAATCCTAAATTTTAGGAGTTCTGTTTTTGAATTCAAAATAAAATTTGTTATTTGACATTTATGACCCCTATTTCTAAGATAAGTTACCCCTCATTAATGAGGATATTTTTGAATCACATAAAAGTCCAATTCAAAGAGGAGAATCCTCTTATAAATAACCAGACTCATCACAGGCACTTTACTCGTGCAATAATGCTTTTATTTTTTATTTGTTTTAGTGTTAGAATGCCTTAAAATGATATATAAATAACCGTGTGTATATATATATATATATTTTTTTTTAAGAAGGAGGTAAGGTAATGTGGAATAACGTTTAAAAATGAGATAGAAAACCGTAAGAAATTGAATCCCAATGGGACATTTGAATTTATTGATTGGGATAAGAATTGTGATAAGTAAAAATATTTGAGATTTGAAATTAAGAAAGATGATATATGTTAGTGTGGATGGATGGGGATTTGTGATAACTATATAGAATTTAGATAACAAAAATTTTAGAATGTTAAAAAAAAAAATTTTTAAAAAAAACCATATAAATTTTGGGATAAGAATGAGTAGTTTTTATTTTTCACATGAGGTTTTTTTTTTTTTTTTTTTGAAGTAATTTTGTATTTTTTTTTTTATAAAGATAATTGAAGTATTTGAATTCAAATAGATAACAAAAACAAATAGGAATCAAACATTTGAATACAAATGGGTAGTGAGAATAATGGTTTTTTTTTTTCCTTTTATACGTGAGATAGTATTACTTTTTTAACCTCTTTTTTTTTTTTTAGGAAAAAAAATTAAACTAAAGGGTATGTTATTTCAGAATTTGTATGAAGATATTTTGATACGCCAAAAATTGAAGACAAAACAGGAGAATCCTCTTATTAATAGTGTAGCGTGCTAAGAGGCTCTTCTATTTTTTTGAGTAAATGTTAATAATTTTCATCTATTATAATTTAGAAATATATTTTTTTTTCAAACAAATAAAATTGAAAAACTTTAGAGATAAGTAGTAGCTGGAATTTCTTTTTTGAACGTAAAGGAAAAAAATCCTAAATTTTAGAAGTTCTCTTTTTTAACTCAAAATAAAATCTATTATTTGACATTTATGACCCTATTTCTAAATGAAATTACTCTTCATTAATGAGAGTATTTTTGAACCAAGTAAAAGTCAAGTTAAAAGCGAGGAATCCTTTTATATATAATATAGATAGATATAAATAGTCAATTACCATCAAATATGAGGAACTGATACTCCAAAAATAGTTTCTCAAAAAAAAAAAAAAAAAAAGATACTCCAAAAATAATGAGAAGCTTCATCCACACATAATCAAATGCAAATTCCCGAGGCATATCATCAAGTGCTAGGGTGCAATACAGTAAGTATACTTACCAACTAAGAGGGGAACTAGTCGTGATGATTGATTGGTAACACAGATTCCGATTCCTGCACTTACATCCAAATGGTACCCCTTGATGCAAGAACAAGTAAAATTCCCAGGTCTGTTAATACACTTTTGTCCCGGGAGCTTGCAAGGATTGGGGTTTTCACATTCGTTTATGTCTGTAGATGTAAAACTCATCATTAACTTAAAAGGAACTTTAATTAATCAAAAGCAATCATATATATTAATGACCAATAATTTTTTTTTTTTTTTTTTAAGTCATAAGTGCCTTTATTCTTCTTGCTTAGAGAAAAGAAATGGCATATTATTAAAATGAAATGGAAGAGTATTAAATATAAGAAGTTTAAAAGAGTTTCAATTCTTGTTTTCTTTTTCAATTCAATTGTTTTTATTTTTCCATTTCAGTACTTTAATCTATTTTCATTTCAATCCCTCTTTTTAATTATGTGCAATATTTCCGTTGTTTTTAACGCTTTCCACTTTTCAAAATGCGTTGTTTTTATGGATGGAGGTAGACACTAGACAGCAAAATTCCATTATACATGAATTCGATTGAAATTGAAGAGGAAAGAAAGACTCGATTCAAAATAAGTTGGAATGGCAATAAAGCAAGGCTAGGTTACATTGGGCATGCCCCGTCCCCATCACATCCCCTTTTATGAGAGTGAAATTTTTTTATTGACAATAAAAAAAATAGCTGAAATTGTACCTTGAGATCTATGAATAGTATCAAAAAGTGCAATAAAATCTATAAATAATAACAAAAATAAACTAAATAATAATAAATAAAAAAAACTGATTTTTTAAACCAATATCAAACACACACGAAGTGGGCAAGGTCAGAGCATGATAGGTTCTAGATGGATGGAGAGGTTTCTTGTTCTTCATAATCACGTGGTCTTGAAATTGACAACGTTTGAAATTGACAAGGTAGAGATGGAAAAGAAAGGTGGACAAAGATGATTGTGAAAGTACTAAGGGAAAAGAAGTTTTCCTTTTTAAAATGGTAGTAGAGTATGTATCAATTTTTTTAAATATATATATATATATGATATTTTTTAAAAATTTTAAATTATATGAATAAATAGCTTAAATAAAAATTGTGTATACACAATTAGTAGGAAAGTGAGGTGAGCAAAACTCCTTCCTATCTAGTCACTTTTTTGAGGCGGAAAAATCCTCTATGAGACAAAGTAAATTAGATGTGGCTAAAAAAATTTTACATCCTAAAAATAGGTTAAGAGCAATTATGATGGAGTGAACTATAGATTGAAACTCTATCTAATTTAAAAAAAATATATGTTAAAATTAAAAGGAATAATTTGTTATTTAGTTTTTTTTTTCTTTTAAAATTTGTTTTAGAAGTTTAGTGTAGATCCATAAATTAATACCTTGGCAACCGTGACGAAGGTATGGATTCCCATGGTAGCCTTCCATGCACTTACAACGGTACCCAGACCCGTTGTCGGAATCGATGCATGTGCTATTACCTCCACATGTGTAACTTGATTTGTACACGACATCTTTACATGTCTCAGTACCGATCGCCCAATCAAAAACTATCGGCGTCATATCTTGGTGTTGTAGACTGTGAAGGGAATCGAAGGAAAAATTGAACATGGTTTGTTGGCTAATAAATGCATAGCCACAAGGATTGAAATCCTCTACTTCTGTGTGATTATTGTAACTGTGGGATTCCAAAGTGACAAAATTCAACCCATTAGGAATATCTACCTCGCAACACCCAACACCAGAGCAAGACCCATTGACTATGAACCTAGTGCTTCCACAAACGGAACTGCAGCCGATTGAGAAATTTTCTTTATCTTGCTGGAAATAAAGGGATGCATAAGTGTCACAGCCAACGACAATGAACTTGTTTTGAGTGCTAGAGATGGTGAAATTGAGGCTCGAGTCGAGTTCCACTGATGGCCATATACTAAGATCCTGATCCAGCACACCCTGTTTATAACAGTCCTGGGCCATATGCATCAAGATGTTAGCCTGTCCTTCGAGGGAAAAGTTTGTAACCCTTAAGTTGTCTCCCAGAATTGGTTGAGTTGCGCCGAACGAGTTGGTACAATTGACGAAAAAGTTTTGACCTATGTAGCAACCTTCTCTGAGGCCAAATGGATAGGGAATTTCCACATCTCCACACTTGTCGGGGCAGTTGGACAGCGCTATTGGAAATGCTATTGCCGCGGCTGCCAATTCAGATAACATCACAGAAACCCAAGTGACTTGTATAAGAATCCCAAGGAAACCCATACCCCCACTATTCGGTATTTTTCCTAAAAGAGGGGTAAGAGAGCACCGTGTTTGTGCATGGAAAACATTCCATACATGCTGCTTTTATAGGTGCCGAAACATAACTTGCATTCAAAAACGCAGTTTGCGGTGGATTTTAATTAGCACAGCAGGATAATGTTCTTTTCTTTTTTTTTTTTCAATGTTCATGATAATACAATAAAGACTTGGGTGAAATATATATATATATATATATATATTATCTAGTGTCTTTATTTTTTAATAAAATTGGATAGTTTGTTTTAAAGATATGGATTAATAGGAAAGTATCCTACTTTGTTGGCATTTTAAGCAAAGTTTGAGGTATATTTTTACCGGGTTGTACTCAAGTTTTTTCTTGTTAAATGTAAGGCTTAGAGGTATTTTGAACCACATAAAAGTCCAGTCTAATAGAAGAATCATCTTATAGATAGTACTAGCTTCTGAGCACATGCTCAGAGGCTCTTCTATTTTTGGGTAAAGGTTAATAATTTGCACTCGTTATAATTTAGGTAAAGGTTAATATCTACTATCTAGGGGTGTGATGAAAAAATTATTTTACTCACAAACTACTTATCAATTATCATGTATATGTTACCATGACTTTTAAGAGGAGTTGTAATGTGTTTTTTTATTAGAATCTTTTTTCTTCTCCCTTGTGTGTGTGTTTGTTTCTCAAAAAAAAATTTATCATGTATGTGTTTTTTTTTTTTTTTTTTTTGGATGAGAATTTTCATGTATGTGTTATTCTCACAACTTCCCATTATCATTTGTTATAAAAATTACAACCAAAAAAATTATGATAATTTTTAATGTTAAACTCCAACTCCACTTGTAGATTATGGAAAACAAAGGGGAAAAAAAAGCAATAGGATTTAACAATTTTTGTGGGGTCCACCTCAAATTTTGTGATTATATTTACCGTGTGAGTTTCAAGACTTTTGATTTTTTTTTTTTTTTTTTGGTTGATATCTTTTTATTTTTGGGTTGGGTTTGCTTATTCTTTCTAATTTACAATATTGATATAATAAAAATTATCTTAATTACTACATTTTCTAACTACAAAAATACCTAGAGTTGTGACAAGTGTTTTGCTTGGGTAAAATAATTTTTTCATCCATGAGTGTTTTGCATGTGATGTACCTATAATATACCAAACAAAAAATTAATAATTATTCAAAAATGAGCTTAAAAAATACCTTTAAATTATTTGCCCCACGCAGCACAAAAGTTTAACACAAAAAGCTATCACAAAGTTTTAAGTTTTAACTAAAACCGTCTGAAACATGTATGATCAGCCATTCCTTATCCACCAATCACTAAATACACATTCTCGATTATCACAATACGGTATTTTGTCACTGAAATTCTGTAAAGTTATTATTTTACTGACCATTCATTCCATCTACTGTTAAGTGTATTAATTTCATGCCGCTCAGTTCATGAATGTGGCACACATCTACCGCGAAAAGAATATATTGTAATATTCTGGAAAACCAAACTGGGAAAAGAGAAGTACCTAGAGAGGGAGGGCTTGAAATCGCTACGTTCTTCACATCCGCATTCAGATTCTACTTATGCTTCTCTTTAGAGACAAAATATCAACGTAGATCCACTAGCATAGGTTAAAACCACCACTTCACCCTCTCTCAATTATTTATAAGTGAATAAAGCAATTTGAAAACCAACAGAAAAGTGGTTGTTTCGTAGACAATATATTTTTACCAGATTGTCTCAAAGTTTTTCCCCTACTTAAATGTAGGGTATATGGGTCTTTTTGAACTTACGGTGGATTTTTTAAAATTCACATCCAATTAAAAAATATTAAATGGTGTAATATAGCTTAAAAATACACTAGATATAGCTTGAACCCAACTATATATATATATATATATATATAAGTCTGATTAATGTATGCCCCTGGGATAGAGCCAGGACTTGTAGTTAGGGGGGTGAATTTGTTGCTAGTTCTATTTGGTGGCTTAGCTACTGAGGTTTTTTTTTTCTTTTTCTTTTTCTTTTTTTTTTTTTTTTTTTTTTTTTGTGACTTTGATGCAAGTTGTTGGGTAAGGAAATTTATTTTGTTTGAAATTTTTTAAAAGGTTAGGTTTTTTTGTTTTGGGTGAAATTGGTTGATTAAGTATGCATTTGGCATTAGCTTAAAAAGCTAGTTATTTTTACTATTCAGCATATTTTTACTACTATTCGTAGGTCTCATTACACTTTTTGGGGACATTCTAGCATTTTACCCCCCCCTTTTTTTTAATTGGCAATATGCTCCTGTTTCGAAACTATATAGGTTCGTGCCCCTATTTCGATACTCGATGACCCTAAAATCGAGTTACTTAAAGTACTCGATTGGTTTAAAATCGAGTTATGCCCGATCAAACTTTTTTTAAAAAAAAAAAAATTGCATAAAACTCGAGTAAATGGAAATCGAGTTCCAAAACGCCACAATAGGGCTTAAAAACGTCACTATAGGGTTTAAAAGCGTCGCTATAGGGCCACTGAACCTGGTATTCACTCGCACTTATAAAAAAAATTTCCAGAAAAACACCACTATAAGGATTAAAAAACGCCGCTATAGGGCCACTAAACCTGGTATTCACACTTATAAAAAAAAATTTCCAAAAAAAACGCTACTATAGGGATTAAAAAACGCCGCTATAGGGCTACTGAACTTGGCATTCACACTTATAAAAAAAATTTTGCAGAAAAACGCCACTATAGGGCTTAAAAACGTCACTATAGGGCTTAAAAACGCCACTATAGGACCTCTGAACTTGGTATCTTATAAAAATTTTAAAAAAATTACATGAAACTTGAGTTCCCGGAACTCGAGTTCTATGCAATTTTTTTTTTTTTTGAGTTTGATCGGGCATAACTCGATTTTAAACCAATCGAGTTTTGCGTTGAAACTCGATTTTAAACCAATCGAGTATCGAAACAGGGGCATATGCCTATATAGTTTCAAAACAGGGGCATATTGCTAAATTTTTTAAAAATTAAGGGCAAAAGGCCAAAATGTCCCACTTTTTGGTACTATTCATGGATTCCACTGTACTATTTCAGCTACCTTTTAGCTTTATCTATAGCATTTTTAGCAAAAAGTTTTCAATTTCAGTTAAATAAGTTGTTTCCAAACAGACACTAAACCATTTTTTTTTTTTTTCATTATTAGTAATTTTTGTTGTTAGGCTAATTTTTTTGGGCTTGTATATTTTGTTTTAAATTTAAATTTATAGATTTTTTTATCGTATTTAAAAAGAAGAAAATGCTAGAGTTACGATTTTTTTTTTTACAAATTATTAATGTGATGAGTAGTTATTATTAAATAAAAAAGTGGTGTAAGTGGTGAGCGAATCAATAAAAACTTGCTACTTTAATAGTTTGTTAAAATATTTGTGACGATAAGATCACTCTTAAAAGAATTAATGATATTATTAAAGAGACAAAATGTAATTTTAAAAAACAAAATTTAATACCTAGTATATATTCTAATATTTTTTTAAAAAAAATTGGGAGGGCCCCAAGAAAAAGGCTACTTCAGTACTGGACTCTTCCCGAAAAAAATAGTTAAAAATAGTTAAGATGCATTTAATTCTTTATTAAATTGATATAAACCGTTATAATTAGTCAAAAAGTAATGTAATATAAAAACTTTTATTGCTGGTCAAAAAGTAATGTAAAATACACTTAAAAAGCTAGTGAAAAGCAATGTAAAAAGAAGAATGGATCACAATATTCAACAAAAAGAAAAAAACTAGTCACAAAGCAATATGATAAGAAAAAAACTGGTCACAAACCTCTTTTATGTTGCAAATTTCCGAGCACTAAAACACATTGCCAAAGTAACGAAGGTTTCTGGGAATTTTCACAATTACACTGTTCTCCTCAAAAGTTGTGCCAGTCACTCACTATCTCTCTTTGAAATTAACACAACACAATGTTTGGTGAATTGAGATTTTCTGACATTAACACTGTTTGGTGGAAAAAAGACAAGATATGGGTAAGAAACTCTCACGTAACATAGCATCACTTTGCAGTTTACTCCTCAAAAGTTGTGCCCGTCTTCCGCTCTCTGTCTCTCTCTCTTTTTGAAATTAGCACAATGATTTTGGATGTTGAGATTGATACAATAAGGGTTGTTTGGTTAGTTTTTTTTTTTTTTCAGCACTCAGTTTTGGTCACTTAGTTTTTATTACTCATTACTTAAAATAGCCCAAATTTCACTGCCTACCACGGAACCCATTTCCCATTTCCTTCGTTTCTCATTTTCCCTTCACCCCTAGAGTGCCTCTCCCAAAACTCAAACCCGAAACCATAAAAATTTCAAAAGCTTCCTCGCCTCGTCAGGCATTAAAGTCTTCTAATCCGTACCACACGTCTTCAAGGTTGATGAAACTGGCAGTTTAATTAATGACATACAGAAATAGCCGGCATGCGTTTTCATGAAGTCTTTGGTTTTAAAGTCTTCTAAACCGTACACACGTCTTCAAGGTTGATGAAACTGGCAGGTTTATTAATGACATACAGAAAGAGCCAGCATGCGTTTTCATGAAGTCTTTGGTTTTAAAGTCTTCTAAACAGTCAAAAAAAAAAAAAAAAAATCTTCTAAACAGTGAGAGCCAGCATGCGTTTTCATAAAGTCTTTGGTTTTAAAGTCTTCTAATCCGTACACGTCTTCAAGGTTGATGAAACTGGCAGGTTTATTAATGACATACAGAAAGAGCCAGCATGCGTTTTCATGAAGTCTTTGGTTTTAAGTCTTCTAAACAGTCAAAAAAAAAAAAAAAATCTTCTAAACAGAAAGAGCCAGCATGCATTTTCATAAAGTCTTTGGTTTTAAAGTCTTCTAATCCGTACACATGTCTTCAAGGTTGATGAAACTGGCAGGTTTATTAATGACATACAGAAAGAGCCAGCATGCGTTTTCATGAAGTCTTTGGTTTTAAAGTCTTCTAAACAGTTCAAAAAAAAAAAAAAAAATCTTCTAAACAGAAAGAGCCAGCATGCATTTTCATAAAGTCTTTGGTTTTAAAGTCTTCTAATCCGTACACATGTCTTCAAGGTTGATGAAACTGGCAGGTTTATTAATGACATACAGAAAGAGCCAGCATGCGTTTTCATGAAGTCTTTGGTTTTAGTCTTCTAATCCGTACCACACGTTTTCATGAAGTCTTTGGTCTTTGTTCGGAACTTTCAAACACATGGGAAGCTGGGGCTGTTTGCAGCTAAGTTCTAACACATTTTCACACATTTTAAATAATTTTATACATTTTTTAATATATTTTTTCACTCACATATGTCAAAGACACTCAAATAACATTACTCAAACTAACCAACCAAACAGGCCTATTATCTTGACTATTAACCTACAACATATGTTTTCAAACTTTAATTGTATGTCTAGTGTCTGCTGTGTGTTTAGTGTCCTCTGTTTATAACTTTAGTTATATGTCTAGTTGTTTGTTCAGAACTTTCAAAGACATGGGAAGTTATTGTCTTGACTATTAACCTACAACATATGTTTTTAAACTTTAATTGTGTGTGTTTAGTATTCGCTGCTTATAGCTCTAGCCTACAATTATAAAATGGAAAGATCGAGATGAAAGCAATGAACAAGAATCTGAAGGTAAAAGACTTCTCCATTATGAAAAGAGAAATAAGGGTATGTTTGGTTGGGTGAAAATAGGAAGGATGGAAAATAGGGAAAGGAAAATATGGTGGAAAATGGCATTTTCAACTGTTTGGTTCAAGAGAAAAAATAAGAGAGACAAAAAATAGGGAGGAAAATTTTCTCTCCGGATCCACCTTTTTTTATCCTCCCAATTTGGGAGGAAAATGGGGAGAAAAATGTGTTGAATGATGTATTTTACACAAATACTCTCACTTTATTCATCTCACCTACCCTTTACTTTTTTTTTAATGAGTATAAATTTGCTGACCACATTTTTGTTGCCCGGTTAAATTATTAGTGCAAGATTTGATTTAAACAAGTTTTAGTGCAAGTTGATTTGACCAGTTAAATTATTAGTGCAAGTTTTGATTTATATAAATCAGTGCAAGTTTTAGTGCAAGTTGATTTGCCCAGTTGCTCAATTAAATTATTAGTGCAAGTTTTGATTTATAAGTTTTGCCCAGTTGAATTGCTTAGCTTATTTGTTGCCCACATTATAGGAATACCCTAGTTACAAAATCTTTTGCCCAGATTTAGCTATTCTTTGTACAATGATAGGTCGTTTACTAAGGACTTTAACACAGATAGTGTCAAAGCCAGATTTTACTTTAGAAGACAAGATTAAAATAAAAGTAAGACAAAAATAATTCCAAAAATATTAATAAAAATAAAAACTAATTAATGAAATTAAGCAAGACTTGGTCAATGGATTTCAGGAATGCTTTCATCCTTACTTTCCAATAAGCATAGTTATTCCCATCAAAGTGAGGAGGAACAACAAGAGGGTGTCCATGTTTCATGGCAACAGGGGTCAAGGATCAGCTTAGAGATCAAAAAATCTCAAACAAGAGAGCTACCCGCTCTAATACCACTTGAACGGTTTTAGACCCCTTAAACCAACCAGATTAACATAGTTAATTAGTCAAGTGATTAACTTAGTCAATTTATGCAAATCTAGGTTATCACAATCACACAAGCATATCAAGAATATAAAGCAGCGGAATAATAAATAACACAAGATATGATGACCCAAGAAACCATACGGTAAAAACCTGGGGAGGATTTGACCTAACTATCCTCAAAGTAAACTTGAATCCACTATATGAAAGAATCGAAGCTCATACAAAAGGACTTACAAGCTCCCCGCTTGACTTCCTAATACTACCTACCAGTAGAACTTACTGACACGACCACGTGCAAGCTCTGAATCCACGGACTCCTTCTTTCTTGGATTCTCCAATCAGCTACAAGCACCTACGCTTGTTATTCTTTAAGCTCCAATGGCAGCAACCGAGTTGATAATCAAGATGTTGAATTAATTTCTACCTTGAAAACCCTAAGTTTATGTGAAGGAAAGCTCCTCAAAGATCTCACAAGAGATTCACACAAACAACAAAGTATGAGCAACAATACAACAAGAGTAACTCCCAAAAACGTGGCTAGGGTTTTGCCTTTTATACCTAGGGTAAAAATAGAAAACCCAAAACGTTTAATGAGGTAGGGCTGAGTTGAAAAATTCTGCAGAAAAACGTTTTGGCCGACTTTCAATCGATCGAGTCTAACTTTCAATTGATCGAGCCAGGCCGAAATGCACCAATGCATCTGCAGCCTCTCGATTCCAACTTTACATAAAATATATAACTTTGAGCAAGCCTAAATAAGACTAAACATATTGTTTTGATCATGGTTTGCCAATATTACACATTAGAGTTCTAAATACATAAATTCCTAAATCTTTAGAACCTAACAATCGTTTTTGTTGGATTGTACAATTTTCGTATTTTTAAGTCATTTTTAAAATATCAATGTCGATTCCTTCTATTGTAGTTGTAGGGGGTGTTTAGTCCAACAATAATCACCTACAACTACACATTCCTGAGCATGTACAACTACTCATTTCTTTATTAACAAAAGAAAAAGACCGTTTGGAAAAAGCACTACAAAACACGCGAGCCTATGGCCGCGTTTTTTTTAGCCGCGTTTTTAAAACGCGGCTATAGGATAAGTTTATAGCCGCATTCATAAACGTGGCTATAGGTCTAGCCAAATATATATATATATATATATATATATTTTTTTTTTTTTTTTATGGAGGACCTATGGCCACGTTTTAAACGTGGCTATAGACTTACATTAAAAATAAAAATAAATAAATGAATAAAAAACCACCAAATGGGTTCAACACTCTTTTTTTTTCTTTTTAAATGAGGACCTATGGCCACGTTTAAAACGCGGCCATAGGTTAAGTCTATAGCCGCGTTTTAAACGTGGCTATAGACTTACATTTAAAAAAAAATAAAAATAAAAATAAAAAACCACCGAATGGGTTTAGTACTTTTTTTCTTTTTAAATGAGGATCTATGGCCACGTTTAAAGCGTGGCCATAGGCTAAGTCTATAGCCGCGTTTTAAACGTGGCTATAGACTTACATTAAAAAAAAATAAAAACAAAAAACAACAACAACAGATGGTTTCAGCGCTTCTGTCAACCAAATATGGAATATGCCATAGAATATTCCTAGAATATTCTATGGCATATTCCAAAATATTTCATAAAAAAAAAAAAAAAATACAAATCTGAGATTTTAAAATATGAAATCTCGCACTTCCTCTCTTATGGTCCTAGCAAAAGGAAAAAAAAAAAAAAAAAAAAAGCTCTCTCACAGTCATTCAGAAAAAAAAGAAAAAAAAAATCAAAACTCTCTCAATCTCTCTCTTTCAAGCTCTCTCATATTAATCTCAAAACTCTCTCAATCTCTCTCTTTCAAGCTCTCTTATATTAATCTCAAAATTCAAAAGCTCTCTCTTTCTTGCTGATGCTGTCTCTCTTTGCAGTAGATTTGAAGATTGAGTCTCTCTTTGCTTTAGATTTGAAGATTTTGAATCAATGAAGCTAAATTGCCTCAAAAAAATTATCTCTCTTTGCTTTATTTTTCTCTGACCCATGGCCAAAAATTATTTTCTTTTGTTTGATTGTGTTTTGATTAATTTTGGGTTTGAGCATATGGACTCTTTTTGGTTGTGTTTCTGTTATGGGGATTTTTGTATTTTTGAGCTTGTGCTTTTGTTTTCCTTGAATAGTTTGTGTGTCCAATTTGGGTTGATTTCGTTGAAGGAGATGTTATGTTTATGTTCTTGTACTGTTTTCTTGTATTTTAGAGCATGTTGTGTGTGTATTGTGAGCATGTTGTGTTTGATTAATTTTGAAATTTTCTGGGTTTTTGTTTGAATTTGAATTTGCTGGGTTTGTATTTTTGTTTTGAATTTCTTCATTTAATTAAAATTGAAATTTTAAAGTTTGAAAGTATTAATTTTAAAAATTTAAATTTAAATTAAAAAAAAAAAAACTTTTGATTACCGAAAATTAATTTTTGGTAATCAAAGTTTTTTTTTTTTTTTTTTTTTTTAAATTTAAGGGCATATAGCCGCGTTTTTTAAATGCGGATGTAGACTAAGGACCTATAGCCACGTTTTAAACGTGGCTATAGTACCTGGTCTTAGGCCGCGTCTTAAACGTGGCCATAGGACTCGGTCTTAGGCCGCGTTTTAAACGCGGCCATAGGACCCGGTCTTAGGCCGTGTTTGAAAAATGTGGCCATAGACCCCCTCAGGCCTATAGTCATGGGTTTTAGGCCACATTTGAAAACGCGGCCTAAAAAAACGCGGCTATAGGCCAAATCATCCTATAGCCACGTTTTTCTATCCTATAGCTGCATTTTAAAAATGTGGCCATAGGACCTTTTTTTTGCAGTGAAGGGAGCTCTCTCTCTCTCTTCATCCTGTCTCACTTTGCTCATCCGACTCCCTTTGTTCGTACAACTCTCTTTCACAATTTGAACTTATTATTTCATGTTGTTCACTAAGCCATCAAAGCCTCCACAATCAACCCCAAGGTCGGTCATGGAGAGATGAGTTTCTCTTTATTGGTATTTCAAGTTCATAGGTCCACGGTCACAACTCAATCCAAGGAGGAACTTAGCGTCATCCAATGCAATGCCGATCCTTATTTGTGCAAGACTTAGATGGTGTCTAGCTTCATCCGAGCTTTCCTTCAATTAATAAATTTATTATAGGAAGATCAATTCAATTTGGACCCACTACAATAGATCTTTTTTTAAATAAATATAAAAAAATAAAAATAAAAATAAAAAACCTTAAGAGTATAGAGCATTGTAGAATTATTCATAAAAACAACAATATATAAAATTTGGCACATTTAGTTGAGATGTTTGGATAGTATTCCATTTATAACTATAAGGCTACGTATATAGTACAAATAATATATTTTTTTTTCCCTTGACTATTGTAGGAGAGTTCAAAATATTATCAATAAAAAAAAAATTAAAAAGAATTAGATATGATGTTATTATTTTGCACACAAACATACATACATGCATATATACATTAAATAGCATTTAAATAAAAGGAGGGAAGAGAGTTAGGACAAGGTCCCCCCACAAAACCCTGAACTCCTAGCTCGACCCTTGAACATACTGTAGTGCGACTTGTAGCTTATAGAAGATTGTAACCCACGGCAATTGGTAGCTTGCAAAAAAGATGCCTAGCTCATCATATAATGGGATCAAGCCAGTTGTAGCTCGTCTCATAACTTGATTAATTACACATCCCCCTCTTAAACGAAGATGGAAGAAATAAGCCCTAAGTTTGGATTGATGATCAAGAAAGCGAGGAAAAGGAAGTGCCTTGGTGAAGATATCAGGAAGCTAATTAGAGATTGAGATTAAACGAACTTTTTTTTTTTTTTTGAGAAACAACATAATGCATTTTATTCAATGAAGACCAGCAATATCTGCTAGAACAAAAGAGTGAAACTATGGTGGAATGTCCTCCATCTACACAACATAATTTGAAACATTTAAAGCAAAACGAGCTAGACCATAAGCTACCATATTACCTTCTCTATTGACATGAGAGTAATGTAATTCATTGAAACACCTAGCATATGACCTTACAGCATCAATTCGAAGACCATCTAGTGAAAGGAATGGGCTATCATGAAGAGGTGCATGCATGAGAACTTGACAATCACCCTCTAAGACCACCTCTTGAAACCCCAAGTCTGAAGCTAGTTGCAGGGCAGAGGCTGCTGCCATTGCCTCAACTTCAAACGGTGTGTGTGCTCAAGGTAGGATGCTGGATAGTGAGGCTAAGACATCTCCCTATGCATCACGAATAACTACGCCAATCCCTGATTTTTGCTCCCTACTGAAAATAGCACTATCAAAGTTAACCTTCACCATGTCCAAGACAGGGGCTCTCCAACAAGCACATGTCAAGGTGGATTGCGACTGGGAAGGTGGTTGTACCACCAAGAATTTAGATAAGAGTTCCTTGGCCATGTGTGCAAGTTGATTGGGACTATAGCAAGGTTGGTGTGTTTGAACTCGGTTTCAGTGTGTCTAGATTGTCCAAGCCATGACCGAGTACAGGTTTATGCTTTGCTGTGTTCTGATCATCCATGACAATAATTCCTTGAAATCCATGAACGCAGTGGATCCTCGACAAGCCCAGGTAGACTCATCTTCCCATACAATGTCCAATTCGCTGCATGACCAAAGGGCATGAAGGGTTCTCTCAGGTTCTAGCTTGCACCTGTCACAGAGTGGGCGTTCGATGATAGTGCGTCGTACCAGATTCTATTTAGTGGGTAAAGTGTTTCGGCAGGCTCTCCAAATCAATTTTTTCATTTTGTTTGGAATTTGTAAAGACCAAATACCTCTCCAAAGTGCTCTGTCTGAAACCACCTGTTCCTCATTCTCATTGGGTGCATCCTCGGCTTTGAGAAATCGATAACCTGACTTGCTGTTGTAGATCCCATTATGAGTGAAAGGCTAGAAAAGGCTATCCTCATGCTCATCATTTGGTAGTGGTAATTTTTTTATTAGCTCCACCTCTTCCTGAACAAAGATGCCCTCAATTGCGTTGTGGTTCCACTTCCTTGTCTCACCATCAATGATTCAATAATTGGAGACAGAACCTGTGGTGATTGCTGCCTTCGAAGCCAAAATTCTGCCAAATGCCCACTGTTTTCCCGTTCCCTATTCTCCATCTACAGCCCCTTGCTAGCACATCCCTCCCATGTAAAATATTACTCCATGCAAACGACCCCCCTCTAGAATTTTTTGCTTCCATGATTGTACAATTTAGGAAAAACCGGGCCTTGAAAACTTTATAAAATAAAGAATCATGGTTTTTTAAGAGTCGTCATGTTTGCTTAGCCAAAAGAGAGTCATTAAACAAAGCCAAATCCCTAAACCCCATACCACCTTCTAGTTTGGATTTTGTCAATTCTTCCCATTTCAACCGGTGGATCTTTCTCCTTTCCCCCTTTTGTCCCCACCAAAATTTTTTTATCAATGCTTCAATATCATGGCATAGCCCCAATGGTATTTTGAAACACCCTATGGAAAAAGTTGGAATGGCTTGAATGATTACCTTGATCAAGACCTCACGACCCACTTGAGACAAAAGTTTTCCCTCCCAACTTTGTAATTTCCTCCATACCTTTTCTTTGATAAGATTGAAT
The DNA here is from genome assembly GCA_030445155.1 of Quercus variabilis. NCBI lineage: Eukaryota > Viridiplantae > Streptophyta > Magnoliopsida > Fagales > Fagaceae > Quercus > Quercus variabilis. The sequence goes on along the minus strand of CP129448.1, from coordinate 71,307,888 downwards.
CTATGTTTCTTCCTTCTTCCAACCAGAGATGGTAGACCCAAATAATGCTCATAGTGTTCTATCTCCTGTAAACCCATGGCTATTTTGATCTCATATTTAGTGCTCTCCGTGGTGGGTTTACTAAAAAAAATGGTTGTTTTGTTCTTGTTAACTTTTTGCCCTAATGCTTTCTCATAATGTTCCCGGATGTCCATAATGTGCCCACACTCCCTTTGAGTTGCCTTGCAAAAAATTAGGCTATCATTTGCAAACAAAAGATGGGTTAGTTTTGGTCCCCTTCAACATAGGGAGAAACCTTTAATATCCCCACTACTTGCAGCTTGTTGTATGAGCCCATGTAGGCCTTCGGTGCAAAGGAGGAAGAGAAAGGGAGATAAAGGGTCCCCTTGTCGGATACCTCTAGTTGGATGGATCAAACCTTGGGGTTCTCCATTAACTAGAATCGAATATGTCACTGTTTGAACACAAACCATGATTAACCCAATCCATTGTTCACAGAAACCCATTTTTCTCATAATGTTTTCAAGATACACCCATTCAACCCAGTCATAAGCCTTACTCATATCAAGCTTAACCGCCATGAAACCTATATCCCCTGAAACTTGGTTTTTCATGCAATGAAGTGATTCAAAGGCCACCAGGATATTATCAGTAATGAGTCTATTTTTTTATGAAAGTGGATTGGTGTTCGGTGATGATTAAGGGTAAAATTTTCTTAAGTCTATTGGCTAAAACATTGGAGAAAATTTTATAAAGAACATTGCATAAACTGATAGGGCAATATTCTTGGACCAATTCAAGGTTTTTTGTTTTGGAGATAAGGGTGATAAAGGTATGGTTTAGAGGGTGAGGGAGAGTACCTGAGTTGAGCCAAGATAAAACTGAGCTCATGACATCATTATCCACTAAGCCCCAAAAATCTTGATAGACCAAAGGGGGCATCCCATCAGGGCTTGGAGCTTTCAGTGGGGCCATTTGCTTAAGTGCTGTGATAACTTCAGATTCTAGGAATGTTCCCATAAGTGCTGCATTCATATCCTCTGTAATTACCATTGGGGTTTGATCAAGGATAGCCATATGTGGGTCCGGGCTTGATGTAGCAAACAGGTCCTAGTAGTATCTCATAAATACTGAAGCTATTGTTTCTGATTGAACCTGCCAAGTATTTGTTTCATCTTTGATCCCACGAATCAAGTTTCTCTGGTGTCTTTTGCTAGCACGGCAATGAAAAAACTTTGTGTTATTGTCACCATTTTTGAACCAAAGCACTCTTGAATGTTGACACCACAATCTTGCTTCCCTATCAAGGGGTACATTTATATGTTTCTTAAGCTCACGGATTTGATGATTCTACCCATTCTCAAGTGCTACTTGTTCGGCTTGGACTAATAGTGCTTTCTTCATTTCCAACTCCTTCCTTACATTCCCAAAAATATTTCTATTCCACCAAGCTATATTTTTCCCACAGGTTTCAACCCACTTCAAGATACTCTTATCACTTGTTCCATCTTGTATAGAGGACCATAAAGCTTCCACAGTTTTAGTACATCTTTCATCCGAAAGCCACATTTCTTCAAACCTGAAAGGTCGCTTACGTGGTGGTCGTTCAAACCCTAAAAGGTTAATTAATAATGGGCAGTGGTCTAAAGAATTACAATGGAGATGATTAACAATAGAACCTGGAAATTTCATGAATCATGGATTGTTTGCCATGCCTCAATCTAGTCTTTCGCATAATGAGTGTCCATCCACAAAATGCTTGCTCCAAGTGAAGTGCACTACAAGAAAAATGCCTATTAGCGACCAAGAATTTTTGACGGACCCAAAAAGTCCTCTCAAAAAATCTTATTTGTGATGGCAAAATAAAGCTCTCGCAAATACTTGGTAAAATGTGAAATATTTGTGACCAACAAAAAAAGCTGTCGCAATTATGTGTTATAGCCATCACAAATACTAATATTTTGGAGGGAAATTTTCCCTCCATATTTTTTGCGAGGGAAAATTAAAAATCTCTCATAAAAAGTGCATTATTTGTGACGATTAAAAAAAACTGTCACTAATACTAAATTATTTGCGAGGGCTTGGATCGACCTTCACAAATAATCATTAAAATGTCAAATTTTTTGGAGGGAAATGTTCCTACCAAATTATTTCCGAGGGAAAATAAAAATCCCTTGCAAAAAGTATATTTTTTGTGTGGGTTAAAAATATGCCCTTACTAATACTAAATTATTTGCGAGGGCCACAATTGACCTCAAAAAATCATTAAAATATTAATTTTTTTTGGAGATAAAAGTTATTCTAAAAGTCAAAGAAAAATAAAAAGAAACACATAAACATATAGCACTTTGCATTCTTTAGATGAACCTTTTGTTTACAGTTTAAAAAAAAAAAAAAAAAAAAAAAAAAAAAAAAAACCTTTTATATACACCCTATATAAGAAAGGTCTGTTCTTATTTTCTAAACAATTGTACCCAAAAAAAAAAAATGATAGCACTTTCAACTTCAAAATGGTAGCCTAAAATTCAAGAATTTCAGTCTTTTGTACTCTCTCTCTCTCTCTCTCAAGTGAATAAAAATTTCTCCTCATTAAAATAATGCATAAAAGATGAGTTCATAGATCAAATGGTAAATTACATCTGATTGGCATGAAAATTAGCATACATGTTAAGAACATATAGAACATGTAATCTAATGATTGGATTTTCCAAGTATAAATTCAATAATAAGTTATTGGGTGATGTAACATTTTTTAGAGTTGCAACACGTGTAACTTGAATCCAACTCTATATTTCTTAATTTGATGTGAATTTTGACAAATTTACTATTAGATTACATTATCTTCATATATTTTTCATACTTATAAAATGTCATGGTGATCAAATATTAATTGTCATGTCATCAATCAATTGTTTAAATTCAAGTTTTTGTAGTTTAAAATAATACATAAAAGATAAATTTATTGATCCAATGGTAAATTACATCTGATTGGCATGAAAATTGGCATGCATGTTAAGAACATATAAAGCATGTAATCCAACGGTTGGATTTTCAAAATATGAATTAAATAATAAGTTATTGGGTGGTGTAACATTTTTTAGAATTACGTTAAGCGTAACTTGAACCCAAACCTATATTTTTTAATTCGATTTGAATTTTGACAAATCTACCGTTAGATTACATTATCTTCGTATATTTTTCATGCTTACAAAATTTCAAGGTGATCAAAGATCAATAGTCATGTCATCGATTAATTGTCTAGATTCAAGTTTTAGTAGTTTAAAATAATGCATAAAAGATGAGTTTATAGACCAAATGGTAAATTACATCCGATTGGCATGAAAATTGGCATGCATGTTACAACCATATAGAACATGTAATTCAACGGTTGGATTTTTAAAATATGAATTTCGTAATAAGTTATTGGGTGGTGAGACATTTTTTAGAGTTACGTCAGGTGTAACTCAAACCCAACTCTATATTTCTTAATTTGGTGTGAATTTAGACAAATCTACCGTTAGATTTCATTATCTTCCAATATTTTTCATGCTTACAAAATTTCAAGGTGATCAAAGATCAATAGTCATGTTATCAATCAATTGTCTAGATACAAGTTTTAGTAGTTTAAAATAAGGGAAAATTACATTTTACCACCCTAAACTATGCCCTAGATTACACTTTGCACCCTAAACTATCCAACTGCACACTTTGCACCCTAAACTATCACACTTATCACACTTTGCACCCAGTGTTATTTTTGTTGTTATATTTAACAGAATATTTTTGCATGTGACAAGCACATTCTTCTTGCTTAGGTGGAATAAAGTTAAAAGACTGAAACATCCTTCTTTAAAATCAATTAAAACAAAACCCAAATTTTTCCACATCTCCCTCTGTCTCACACATCTGCCATCCTCTTCCCCAGATTCATAAAATACAATCTAATACTTTTTAATTCCATCACTGACGAAATGGTATAAAAGAAGTTAAAATAGTAAATCCCAAATGGCACGGCAGATAGGAACTATGCCTCATTAGCCGTGCTCGCCTTCTTTTTTTTTCTTTTTTTTTGGTAAACGCTGTGCTCACCTTCAATTCATAGAGCTTTCCATCGCGAGATGCATCACCATTCACCACCAGCTAGAGTTGCGGAAAAACTGATGTATTTATGGCCAATTTACCAGTTGTTGTACAGACTAGTCTCCTTTTACCAGTGATTTTTAATTATTTTAATAACTAGAAAGCTATAGATAGTATAAGAAATACCAGGAAGGTGGATGGGGTACTGTGAATGAATTCTACTATGGAATTAGAGAGGTCAATTTAAATATTTTGAAACTGAATCTGGGGAAGAGGATGGCAAACACGTGAGACAAAGGGAGATGTGAAAAAATTTAGGTTTTGTTTAAATTGATTTTGAAGAAGGGTGTTTCTGTCTTTTAACTTTATTCCACCTAAGCAAGAAGCATGTGCTTGTCACATGGAGTAAAATTCTGTTAAATATAACAGCAAAAATAACAACATGGTGCAAAGTGTGATAAGCGTGATAGTTTAGGGTGCAAAGTGTGCAATTTGATAGTTTAGGGTGCAAAGTGTAATTTAGTGCATAGTTTATGATGGTAAAGTCTAATTTCCCCTTAAAATAATGTATAAAAGATGAGTTTATATATCAAATGGTAAATTACATTCGATTGACATTAAAATTGGCATGCATGCTAATACCATATAGAACATGTAATCCAACAGTTGGATTTTCAAAATATGAATTCCGTAATAAGTTATTAAGTGGTGTAACATTTTTTAGAATTACATTAGGTGTAACTGGAACCCAACCATATATTTCTTAATTCGATATGAATTTAGTCAAATCTACCATTGGATTACATTATCTTCGTATATTTTTTATGCTTACTAAATTTCAAGGTGATAAAAAATCAATAATCATGTCATCAATCAATTGTCTAGATTCAAGTTTTAGTAGTTTAAAATAATGCATAAAAGATGAGTTAATAGATTAAATAGTAAATTACATCTAATTGGCATGAAAATTGGCATGCATGTTAAAACCATATAGAACATGTAATCCAACCGTTGGATTTTCAAAATATGAATTTCGTAATAAGTTATTGGGTGGTGTAACATTTTTTAGAATTACGCTAGGTGTAACTGGAACCCAACCTTATATTTCTTAATTCGATGTGAATTTACACAAATCTACCATTGGAACACATTATCTTCGTATATTTTTTATGCTTACTAAATTTCAAGGTGATCAAAGATCAATAGTCATGTCATCAATCAATTGTCTAGATTCAAATTTTAGTAGTTTAAAATAATACATAAAAGATGAGTTTATAGATCAAATGGTAAATTACATCCGATTGGCATGAAAATTGGCATGCATGTTAAGACCATATAGAGCATGTAATCCAACAGTTGGATTTTCAAAATATGAATTCAATAATAAGTTATTGGGTGGTGTAACATCTTTTAGAATTATGTCAAGTGCAACTCGAACCCAACCCTATATTTTTTTATTTGATGTGAATTTTGACAAATCTACTGTTAGATTACATTATCTTCTTATATTTTACATGCTTACAAAGTTTCAAGGTGATCAAATATCAATAGTGATGTCATCAATCAATTGTCTAGATTCAAGTTTTAGTAGTTTAAAATAATGCATAAAAGATGAGTTTATAGATCAAATGGTAAGTTACATCCGATTGGCATAAAAATTGGCATGCATGTTAAGATCATATAGAACATGTAATCCAACGGTTGGATTTTCAAAATATGAATTCCATAATTAGATATTGGGTGGTGTAACAGTTTTTAGAGTTACGTTAGGTGCAACTCGAACCCAACTCTATATTTCTTAATTCGATGTGAATTTAGACAAATCTATCGTTTGATTACATTATCTTCATATATTTTTATGTTTACAAAATTTCAAGGTGATCAAAGATTAATAGCCATGCCATTGATCAATTGTTTAGATTCAAGTTTTAGTAATTTAAAATAATGCATAAAATATGGGTTTATAGATCAAATGGTAAATTATATCTGATTAGCATGAAAATTGGCATGCATGTTAAGATCATATAGAACATGTAATCCAACAGTTGGATTTTTAAAATATGAATTCAATAATAAGTGTAGGGGCTCCGTTTTTGGAGGACACCCCCGACAATACATTTGTAGAGAGTGGGACGAAGGGCTTGGCTCCGGCCGGCTTCTCACCCGTCCTCCGGGACATTTTCCTTAGCTTCTCTTCACTTGGGGTTGCTCCTCGGCAGGCGTCCGAGGAGGCCCCCCTTCACGAGAGGGGCTCCTCACCTTTTATACCCCTTTGATTGATCCTGGCCTTACAGCTATTGATCATCCAGGCCACCGCTTCAGAACTTGTCCCATCAGACACGCTCTCTCCCATACTGTGGGCTTCATCCCCACAAGGTTGCGCCGTTCAGGGGTCTTGTCCTCATTAATATAGCTTGGGGGAGCCAGACGAATACATTAACTGCGGATGTGATCGTCTATCCTGGGTTTGTCCCCTACCCAGAATTTAGACTAGGTATGCCGAGGAAGGGAGTGTCCTCGGCATGGGTCCGAAAAGGGCTGAAAAACCTTTTTAGACGACTGTCTGGGACAATTGTCCCTCCTCGGCTTGGGCCTTGGGCCAACCTAAAGGTGGGCTGGGGATTCCAGGCCCACGGGCCCCACAATAGCCCCTCAAAATCCTGCTGCACGTTCCTTCAGACAAGGAGAAGGGTTTTGAAAACCGCGGCCCTCATGTTCCGGAAGGCCTTCTGCTGGCTGGTCCTTCCTCGAATGGCTGGATCGACACTCAGATTCTTCAGTAAGTAGTCAGTTTCCCCATAGGTTTGAGTCCTTGGACTATGCAATACCTTGGTTCAGTTGCTGCCTTCAAGATAAATGGCTAGCTCCCCATAGGCTTGAGTCCGAGGACCATGCAAGACCTAGGTGCAGTTGCTGCCTTCAAGGTGAATGGCTAGCTCCCCATAGGCTTGTGTCCGAGGAACATGTAAGACCTAGGTACAGTTGCTGCCTTCAGGATAAGTGGCTAGCTCCCCATAGGCTTGAGTCCGAGGACCACGCAAGACCTAGGTACAGTTGCTGCCTTCAAGATAAGTAGCTAGCTCCCCATAGGCTTGAGTCTGAGGACCATGCAAGACCTAGGTACAGTTGCTGCCTTCAAGATAAATGGCTAGCTCCCCATAGGCTTGAGTCCGAGGACCATGCAAGACCTAGGTACAGTTGCTGCCTTCAAGATAAGTGGCTAGCTCCCCATAGGCTTGAGTCCGAGGACCATGCAAGACCTAGGTACAGTTGCTGCCTTCTTTAGTGGGAGTTCATCCTCGAATCCGAGAGCCTTGCTTTTAGTTGTAACGATGTCCTCGGGCCGCTTACTGGAAGCTGTTTTTTCTCAGGTCGTATTGTGACCTCACACGTGACGTTGACCTCGCCTCTAGTTCGTGTTCCCCATCTTTTTGTTTTACGAGGCGTCGCTTGGCCTTTCGTGCCCCGCGCTTGACGCTTTGGTGCGCGTAACGCGTCTTCATTAATGCCCTCGTGAATTAACACGAATCCGGCGGTTGGCAATCTCCTTGGAAATAGGGTGAGAATTAATTCTTTTTGACAATCCTCCCTTCGAATTCTGCGTGGCTCAACTCCCACCAGTTTTCGCCTCCTATAAAAGGCGTTCTGGGGAGAATGTTTCTCCTCATTCCATGGATCTACCACCACAACCAGAAACACATACTTTCACCTCCCTGAGCCCCTTTGACACCATTGCCAGGATTGTGACCAAAGTTAGGAAATATGGGGTTTAGGGTCGCCGTGGCTGCAGCCCCCACTAGGCTTCCAGCGCGGCAGAGTTTAGGTGTAACACTAGCAGTGCCTTATACGGTGGCCAGGAGGGACGTCGTTGAAGTACCTAACGTCTCTCCCCAGAGCGCACCTCCGACGAAGGAGATACGCGAACTCTCGTCATGGTTGGTGCCCGAGTGTTGCCGTCACCGACAGCCAACGCTCGTGCAGTTTTGAGAGGGTCGAGGAAGCATCACGAGGGAGGGCATTCCGGGGCCCCTGCGTCGGCTCCTCACTTTGTTCAAGCTTCCACCTCGAGGCGAGCCAGCCCCAACGCCGAGGAGGCCCCCTTCCCGTGCTTTTATTGTCAAGTTCTCCCATTCTCTTGACGCCAATAAAAGCACGGGTTGACACTTCCCTCTCCCCCAACTAGTTCTAGGATCGGTCCGCCTGGGCCTCTGATTGTAGGATTAGTTTGTAGGATATTTTGTAAAACAAGCCTGCTTGAGCCTCTGATTATATTTGTATTTTTCTTTTCATGAAATAATAAAGAACTTCTTCTTTTATTTGCTGTCGAATCTTTTTTTTTGGTGCGATTCTTTTCTTTCTTCTTTTGATACACCGCCAACTTTTGCGTAGTGATTGCTTTAGAACGACCGCTGGTTGCGACGGCCAGCGCACTAACCCTTCCCACAGACGGCGCCAATTGTAGGGGCTCCGTTTTTAGAGGACACCCTCGACAATACATTTGTAGAGAGTGGGACGAAGGGCTTGTCTCCGGCCGGCTTCTCGCCCGTCCTCCGGGACATTTTCCTTAGCTTCTCTTCACTTGAGGTTGCTCCTCGGCAAGCGTCCGAGGAGGCCCCCCTTCACGAGAGGGGCTCCTCGCCTTTTATACCCCCTTTGATTGATCTTGGCCTTACAGCTGTTGATCATCCAGGCCACCGCTTCAGAACTTGTCCCATCAGACACGTTCTCCCCCATACTGTGGGCTTCATCCCCCCAAGGTTGCGCCGTTCAGGGGTCTTGTCCTCATTAATACGGCTTAGAGGAGCCAGACGAATACATTAACTGCGAATGTGATCGCCTATCCTGGGTTTGTCCCCTACCCAGAATTTAGACTAGGTATGCCGAGGAAGGGAGTGTCCTCGGCATGGGTCTGAAAAGGGCTGAAAGCCCTTTTTAGACGACTGTTTGGGACAATTGTCCCTCCTTGGCTTGGGCCTTGGGCCAGCCTAAAGGTGGGTCGGGGATTCCAGGCCCACGGATCCCACAATAAGTTATTGGGTGGTGTAACATATTTTAGAGTTACGTCAGGTGTAACTTGAACTCAACCTTATATTTCTTAATTCGGTGTGAATTTAGAAAAATTTACTGTTAGATTACATTATCTTCCTATATTTTTCATGCTTACAAAATTTCAAGCTAATCAAAAATCAATAGTCATGTCATCAATCGATTGTCTAGATTCAAGTTTTAGTAGTTTAAAATAATGCATAAAAGATGAGTTTATAGATCAAATGGTAAATTATATCTGATTGGCATGAAAATTGGCATGCATGTTAAGATCATATAAAACATGTAATCCAACGGTTGGATTTTCAAAATATGAATTCAATAATAAGTTATTGGGTGGTATAACATTTTTTAGAGTTACGTCAGATGTAACTTGAACTCAACCTTATATTTCTTAATTTGGTGTGAATTTAGAAAAATCTACCGTTAGATTACATTATCTTCCTATATTTTTCATGCTTACAAAATTTCAAGCTGATCAAAAATCAAGAGTCATGTCATCAATCGATTGTCTAGATTTAAGTTTTAGTAGTTTAAAATAATGCATAGAAGATGAGTTTATAGATAAAATGGTAAATTACATTTGATTGGCATGCATGTTAAGAACATATAAAACATTTAATCCAACGGTTGGATTTTCAAAATATAAATTCAATAATAAGTTATTGTGTGGTGTAACATTTTTTAGAATTACGTCAGGTGTAACTGGAACCCAACCCTATATTTTTTAATTCGATGTGAATTTAGACAAATCTACCATTAGATTACATTATCTTTGTATATTTTTCATGCTTACAAAATTTCAAGGTGATCAAAGATTAATGGTCATGTCATCAATTAATTGTCTAGATTCAAGTTTTAGTAGTTTAAAACATGTAATCCAAGTTGTAGTCACATTTTGGGGAGGCTCCTAGCCACCATCAAGATGCCATCATTCTGTAGTGAATGATGTGATTCTTTGATTAATGAGGATTGAACTAAACGATTAAACAAAAAGAGACCTCCTTCATGATTTCTTTAGCTAGTGAGGTTTAATAGTAGACCTATAATGAAATAAGTTCTCCCCAAATCAAATGCCAAGAGCCCTTAAATTTAAAATTTTTAATTTATTGTATATGATTTAGCTCATTGTGAGGATTACATATTGTTCTTAGCTCACTGTAGTGATTATATATTTTTCTTTTAACATGTGACTTAAAATAATTAATATTTTTTATTATCTATTTTTGGCCAACTATTCAAATGTGTGAATTGTATCTAATTTATTTCATTTTTATTTTATTAATTAATTTATGTGTTGCATAGACATGTTGCATAAAACGTAGCTATATGCTCCCCCTCCCCCCCAAAATTTTTCATTGCCGCACAAGATTTCTCCCAATTTTTCATTTCCCACCTTTTTTTTTTCCCCAAAGCATTTTTCTTTAATTTTTTTTTCTTTCTTTTCATTCGGCTCCCACTTCTCAAACTCTTAAAAGTTAAAAACCCATTTGTCACTTCAGCCACCATGGATCTACTCTCTCTCACCTCAGCCACCAGGCCCACCACCCACTGCCACCGATCTGATCTTCTTCATTTGATCATCTCTGAAACCCACATCAGACTTGAAATTGAAAGAGATACCAGATGCAATTGAAGAGTTTTTAGAACACAAGCCAGTGCCAGTCCGATGGTGGATTCGTTTAGTGGGGTGGGAGTCAAGGCTCATCTGGATTCCATCAGGGGCTTCTATTATTGTTTCTGTATTCAATTATATGCTAACTTTTGCCACTCTCTCCTTTACTGGGCATTTGGGTTCATTAGAGCTTGCTGGGGCATCCATTGCTAGTGTGGGAATTCAAGGTCTTGCTTATGGGATTATGGTACGACTCTTTTTTTTTTTTACTTGAAAATTTATATGTTGCCTAGGAAAATTATTATTTCACATTTACCCATTTCAAGACTGTCGTTCATACCACACAAATATTGTGGATAATGAATGCCTGCAATGTTTGTGTAGTGTGAAACGGGGAGTGTGAGACAATTACAATCCAAAATTCTAGTTACACTATATATATATATATATATATATATATAATGTCTTTCTTTATATGTTTCATGTATGTAATTCTTTCTTTATGATGAAAAAAAAAAAACCAACAGTTGGGCATGGCCAGTGCTGTGCAAACCGTGTGTGGACAGGCATATGGGGCCCAAAAATATGGGGCATTGGGCGTCATATGCCAGAGAGCAATAGTTTTGCATCTGGGAGCAGCAGTAGTCCTTACCTTCCTCTATTGGTTCTCGGGCCCAATCCTCATAGCCATAGCCCAATCTGAGAGCATAGCTGAGCAAGGCCAAGTTTTTGCACACGGTTTGATATACCAACTCTATGCATTTGCAATAAGCTGCCCCATGCAGAGGTTCCTCCAAGCACAGAACATTGTAAATCCTCTAAAGGTTTTTTTATTTCTAAAGGTTTTTTTTTTTTTTTTAATTTTTTTTTGTTAATTAATGAATGCCATTGTTGTTTGATATAGTATGTTGTGAATTTTGTAAGTTATTTTTTATTATGCTCAGTTTCCTTTTCTTATTAAGCCCATGGACAAGCCTATGTTACTATAGATCGGCACTCTATTGTTCTACTAATTTTATATATTAGTATAATAGTAGGCTTGTATAGCATCGGAGTGGGGCTCATCAAAGAACTAAGAACCCATGAGGTTGCCATTGCCGAACTCAATAATCTTTCTTCATCTAGGTAACCTTATCAACCCCTCTTTGTTTGTTACTCTTTACTATAATACCACACTAGACTTGCCCTTGTCTTTTGCTAATGTCTTTTTTATTGTTTCCATAGAGGCAGAGTATGCATGCCAAGTGCTTGTAAAAATTACCCAGAGAGTCAAAAATAAATAAATTAAGAGATTTGTGGACGCTAATTAGTTAACGGCTTTAAGATGGTGCTGAACATGAATATGACAGAGCTATATCTATATGCCAACTTTTTTCTTTTTGTGGGTTTAACACTATTTTTGCAAAAAAAAAAAAAAAAAAAAAAAAAATCATCTAATTGTGGTTTGGGTTGGTCTATATTAATTTAATAAAGATGTGTATAGTGACTGAGATTGAACTTTTTGTGAGAATTTGGTCAAATTTCTGAATATTAGATGAAAAGAAACTAAAAAATAAGTGGAAGTTCATTTGTCCAATACAAGCACTAGTTTGAATGATCCATTCTTAGGATAAATTGCACTTAAGAGAAGTTTTTGGGGGAGGGAGGTATTGCATAATTAGTGAATAATTATTAAAGAAAAACCATAGATAAAATAGCAGTTATTGCAAACAAGAGAGGCAGCTAACCTAATATGTAAATGATTCAATGCATCTTAGATTAAAGAGTATTATCATTTTCATAAAACTTGTGCATGTACAAATGATTTTATATCTTGAAAATTCTCATCGTGCTTCTCATCTGACATGGATGCAGATTAAAGCTCAAGAAAACATGATATGTGGTCCATATCTGCATGAGGTAGTCTTCTTTAAATAAAATCATTTTTACTTAGCAATATATATATTGATACACATCTAGAGCTGTAAGGGATTGATGGTTTTATTTAGTTATGCGTAGTTGTTGCAAGGATAATAGAAGGCTGCCTATTTTGTGGCAGTCTTTAAGCGTGGCTTGAAATTTTCTTTTACATTTTCTTTCCCTTGGTGAAATGTTAGGAATTCCTTTACAATGCACACATGTTTGGTTTGACAGGAATGCCTTGCACATATTTTTTAAGGAATTTTCCATTTATTAATGGTGTTACTTATTGCCTTTATTTTTAGTCTATGCATCTTCATTTCTAAATAAAGAAACATGTTAGATTGGTTGATCTTAATAAAATAAAGATTACAGTAATCAAGTTTGTAAGTGCATTGAGAGCATTTTTATAAATATTATACTCTTATTTTGCAGGTTAACCACTCATTTATTGTGATAAGGAATTGGGATGGTGTGTTATGGACTGCAATATCTGGAATTAAGGTAAACCATATTGAAATTAAATTCCACTAAAAGTTCCAAAACATATAAGGGTCCAATTAATGTATGCTCTAAGAAGGCATTTGTGGAATATGTGAAACACCACTATTCTGATTGCGACGATATTTGAATTTTTGCGAGGGCATTTTACCCTCACTAGTAAACTCTTTTTTTGTAGTGGCGGGTACTGTGAGAGACCGGGAAATTGCCTCTCAAAAAAAGAGAGATTTTTGGAGTGCTTTTTAGGACACCTCTCTTTTTGGGTAAGTGGTGTGGAGTCGCCACTTATTTTTTTTATACAAAAAAAAAAAAATAAATACAAATATACATGACTAAATAGTTCCTTTCATTAATTGAATAAAAAAATTACATAATTAAAAAAATGAAAATTACATAGCTTTGGGTCCTAGTTACAATCTACCAAAAATATATATGGCTTTTTGTCCTAGTTACATTCTACCCCTCCAAAAAAAAAAGACAAGGCTTAGATCTACTTATCCAATAACCTAAATTCAGAGGCTAAGTTACGTAATGGGAAGGTGTTAGACACCCATTCCGCCCAGACAGAGTTTGGTCTTCTAGACTCTTGTAACTTGTGTACCCTTTTATGCATGTCATGAATGATATGTTGAACATGTGAAACAAAATTCAGATCTGTTTTAGTGATTAAAAAAAATTGAGTTTGGTTTATATATACAAATTAGATCTGTTTTTGTATGTATAAAAAAAAAGGTTTTTTGGAGAGAAAATTCAGATCTGTTTTTTAAGAATCTAAAAAAAAATGGTTTTAACTCTGTAAAAGATTAGATCCGTTTTGTGATAATAAAAAAAAAATGGTTTTTTAATAACAGAAAAATCAAATCTATTTTTTATATGTTCAAAAAAATATGGAAAAGATTTTTTTGAAGGGAATTTCACTCATAACATAAATTTATGATGCATGAACTAAACAAAACAAACAACCATAAACACAATCATGCATAATCTTTTTCTTTGTTTCAAAATCTGCATATGTTTTTAAAAAATCAGATTTTTATCTAAAAAAGATATAAATCAGTTTTTGATTGGAGAAAAATTCATATCTGCATCTAATGAAGATGTAGATCTGTTTTTTGATTAAGAAAAATCAGATCTACATCTAAGAAAGATGCAAATTCGTTTTTGGTTAATAAACATTCAGATCTACATCTAAGAAAGATGTAGATCCGTTTTTTTATTAAGAAAAATTCAGATCTACATCTAAGAAAGATGCAGATCTTTTTTTTTTTATTAAGAAAAAATTAGATCTACATCTAAAAAAGATGCAGATCCATTTCTTATTAAGAAAAATTTAGATCTACGTCTAAGAAAGATGTAAATCTGTTTTTTGAATTAAGAAAAAGAATTGGTTACATGCAGATTATTGAAATTAAGAAAGAGATCATAACAACTATGTAAAAAATCAAGATCATGCTTTAAACCAAACAACAATTAACAATTCATGTTATGGATGACAAAAAGAATGCATCATCATAAACAAGAAGCATAAAGGAAAAGAAAGGGTGATTGAAATCAACCTCTTGCATGGAGCACATCTTGTTCTTTAGAGGATGATTTAGGATTCAAAGAAATTTATTCAATTATCTTTGAAACCTAAAAACCCTAATTTTAGTAGCAAATATCAGAGAGAGGATTAGCAAATATGAACAATTTGAGAGCCAAAAAACATATGCCTCTCAGAGCGTCCAAAGGTCTCCTGAATTATGAGATCCAGTCTCTATTTATAGAGGTGGGAAAACTCTAAAAAATAGGCACTGACGATTAAATGTGAATCTGGCCACATCCTTTCGCGAAAAGGTCGAAAAGGGCATGCCATATCATCACCCGAAGGGAGTTAGGCCAAAGCCCAAACGGGGGCCATTTCGCCCTTTTAAAGTGTCGTTCGGCACTCCAAAAGTGTTGAATGGTGCTTTTGGATGCCGAACATTCTTCCGTGTTCAGGTGCGTTTTGGACTCTCTTTTTAGGGTTTTATGATCCGGTCCTTGTACCTAGATCTCTTTTCTGGATAATTCAGGATTTTTCAGGAACAATTATCTTATAGATAAATACCCTAAAACAAATCTTAATAAAGTTCAGATTATCCACAATTTTATTGTTATCCAATCATCCATTTTATTCCTATGCATGCAATTCTATTTTAAACACTAATTATCAACCAATCACAAAATTATTTAATTAAATTTAATTGTTTAACCAATCATAATTAATTTAAATTAATTGTGTGTGGTCGACTCTACCTAGACACAATGCATGCTGACCATGCAAACTTGATCATGTGATATCTTTCGATTCGATGGTTCGATTTGGAAACCGAACATATCGTCGCAACTGTTAGAATCTCAAGATCATTTTTATGATATGCAATGAATGAATTGATGCATGTAATGCAATCATGATATTTTTGGGGTACATGGAGGGTCATTCCAGTTATTTTCCTTGATTAAATCATGGGTGCAAAATCGAGTGTCTATAGAATACCCCTCATTGACAAAGCTTGGAAAGCGAATGTTAATGTAAAACAAAGACACTGATTTTTGTGACCATTATTTAATTGAGGTTGAATTTTCAAAGGTCACCTAGCCTTCAAACCTAAAACTTTGGAACATAGAACTAGTGCCTTATCTTTTGACAAAAAATAAAAATACTTGACTTAGCTGGTAGTTGATAACTCTAGAAATGATTCTTGAGAAGTGGGGTGACCAAGAGGCTTTTCAATCCTAATCTTGAATATGAAGTTATCTGCGACCAAAGGGTTTCTCAACCTTGAAGTTGGAGTTGGATCGTCAATCAAAGGGGCTTCTCTACTTCAATCTGGACTTGTTGTAATGTCGATCAAAGGTCTTCTTTACTTCGATCTAGACTTGTTCAAATGTCGATCAAAGGTCTTCTCTACTTTGACTTGGAGTTGTTGAAATGTCGACCAAAGGACTTCTCTACTTCGATCTGGAGTTGTTGAAATGTCAATCAAAGGACTTCTTTACTTCGATTTGGACTGCTGAAATGTCAATCAAAGGTCTTCTCTACTTTGATCTGGAGTTGTTGAAATGTCAATCAAAGGACTTCTCTACTTCAATCTGGAGTTGTTGAAATGTCAATCAAAAGACTTCTCTACTTCGATCTGGACTTGTTGAAATATCGATCAAATGTCTTCTCTACTTTGATTTGGAGTTGTTGCCTACAAAAAGTCAAAATTTGGGATTAGACTTTAATGATGAATGCTTTGTGGTCCCATTGCTTTTGGGATGTGTGATTTTCATTTGTTTCTTCTTGATTTGAACTTTATCAAGAAAAGTTTAATTGACAAAAGATTTTATTTTTGACAAACGTTTGATTTTTGAAACTCGGAAGTTTTGAAATTGACATTTAAAATTTTGAGACTTTGACACTTCGGGATTTTGATTGGAAATTTGGAACTTGAAATTTGAAATTTTGAGATCTGGGATTTTAAAAATTAAGGCTTGAAATTTTGATCATGAAATTTGAAGTTTCAATTTTTTTTTTTTTGAAATTTTGAAAACTGAAGGTTTGGATTTAAAAATTGGGTATTGAGAATGTGGAATTGAAAATTTGGGAATGAAAATTTTGAATTGAAAATTTGGGGTTTGAAAGAAACTTGAAAATTTTGAATTTGAATTTTTATCTTTAATCCATTCCAAAATTTCATCCTTTCTTTTCTTTTTTTCTTTTTTGAAAATTTGATATTTTTTTTTTTGGGTTGACTGAGTCAACTCATTTTGACTGAGTTGACTTAACTCTTGGCTGAGTTTAAGTGTTGGGGTCGAAATTTTGGCCCCCCACTTCTTTGTTTCTCCCTTTTTTTCTTTTTTTGCTTCATCTTCATCAACTTCTCTTCCTCCATTGACACTATTCATCTTTTTCTTCCCTTTGATTTTTCTTCTTCATCTCACCATTTCTTCTCACAAAAAACATTTTTCTAAGCTTCTTAACCTTTCCCCCTCCATCTCCATCAATATTTCTTTAGATCCTTATGTTTTTGAGTATTTTTACCACACACCCATTTTTGGTGAAACCCATTTTTTTTTTGCATCAAGATGGCTTCTTCCTCCAAGGGATCCTCTTTTCTTACTTTTCATGGTAAGAAATATGATCCCACATTTGATTGGCATGATGAGGATGGGTTTTTTCAAGACCCTAGGACCCATGCTCCATATTGTCATGTAGACACCAAGGTGAGTTCTTCTTTGGTTTTTTTGCTTGGAAAAATGTTGTTTCATATTTCATTGAAAGTTTTTTGGTGAGATATTGTCATTTGGTTGTTGCAATTTGGGGCATTGTGTGATTAGTTGGTTTTGGAGCATTCTTGGAGTGTTGTTGTTGCTGTTGTTGTTTTTTTTTATTATTATTATTATCATGGTGCAATTTGAACAATGTTGGTAGCTCATGGAATTTTGACATTGTGGGTAAATTGTGATGTTGTTGGATGAACTTTGGTTTAGATTTTGGGAGTATTGGCATTGTGAAAAATTTGTGTTGTAGGCTTAGATAAATATGTTCATGATGCATGTGGGAAAAGTTTGTTGGCATGTGTAAACTTTGTTTTATGGACATGGCAAAATTTTGTGGGTATGTGCATGGATATATTTGTGGGTATGGGCAAATTTTGTGGGTATGAAATTTTGACTTATGGAAAAATTTTGTTGGGTATGTGATGTTGATTCTTGGAAAATTTGTTTGGTTATGATTTTGGCTATGTAAGAATTTATTTGTGCATGGGCATGAACTTGTGGGAGTTTTTATGGCTATCTTGGCCATGTAGGAATTTTTTGTGCATGGTTATAAAAAAAAATTTGGTAGCTGTGTATGGATGCGTGAAAGATTTTGATTGTGGTGAAATTTTGGTGGGGCATTGATTTTTTGGTTGTGGTGTGGCATTGATTTTTGAGAATTTTTTTGGTTATTTAGGTTTTGATTGTGGACATTTAGTTTTGGTCATGGGAAATGATGAGCTAAAGTTTCGTGTTGCAAAGCCTCAAGAGTCAAGATAGTCTCCAAATGTTGAAAAATGCATGGGCAGCATTGTCTCCTAGCATCAAAAACATTATCAATGAAGCAGGCATTGGCACTTTCTTTGAAGCTCTGTTAAATCAGGAAACACATGAATACAAAGATCTTTAGTTACTTCTTGCCTTGGCAGAGCGCTTCTGGGACACTACCTACACCTTCCATTTTTCAGGCATTGGGGAGGTAATGTTGACACCTTATGACTTCACTGTTATCATTGGTCTAAGGTTGGGTGGTGAAAAAATTATTGTCAATGATTCCTTTACTTCAGCTAAACTCAAGAAACTTTTAGGTGTAGTGCCTTCTAGAATGAAGATTAACAATATCCATTTGTCTTGGCTATGTGAAAGTATTCCCCATTGTGAGATTGCGGCAAAGGGTGCTCGTATGTTCATGCTTATTTTTATTGAGACTTTTTTGTGTCCAGATTTAGGCAATACTGTGAATCTGCGCTACTTGGGGAGTTTGAGAAAAATTGAACAAATCCGGAATTATAACTGAGGTGGCATGACTTATGCTACTCTAATGCATTTCATGACCCAACTCTCTAGGCAAAGCCTTTCAAGCTTGGGTGGGGCTCCATTTGTATGGCAGGTGAGGTTTGGTATTTATTTGGCTATGTGTGGGTTTTGGAAAATCATTTTGGCTATGTATGGGTTTTGGAAAGTTATTTTGGCTATGTGGTAATGGTGTTGTGAATTTTTTGGGTTTGGATGTACGAGTACTTTGGAGTTGGTCTTGAAATTCGGGAAGAAGTTGCTTGCATTTTTCCTAGATTTCTCCTTTGGTTGCCCAGATATCATTTGTCTACACCTTCTAGGCGTTCTTAGGAAATTGGGCGCTTGGTGATTGATAATTTGACTACTGATGATGTGAGTTTTTCCTCCTCTTTCTTTTGGAATCTTTTGCATTTGGTTATGGTTCAGTCTCTTCTCATTTGGAGTTCCTTTGTGACTTTTTAGATGGATTTAAATCGTTGGGCTGGATGTGAGGGGTATGCAGAAAGTAAGCGGGCTCCAGAACTAAATGGCCGTCAAGTGTTGTTTGAGTGTGGGCATGGAATGTATTGGTATCTTGGTGATCAGGTGTTGCCCCAAGTTTAACATGAGTATCTTCCTACCACAATTCCAACTCCTCCTTGTCACACTATCCGGTTGGTTGACTTTCTGGCTGATGAAGAGATTGCTCGGGCTCGTGATGGCTATATTGTTGCAGGAGTAGAAGGGAATTATTCCAAATTCATCCGACTTCATCTGCAAGGTTGCTTGGTTGGCAAAACGATATTTTTCTTCCCTTCTAAAGTCAAAATTTTGATCTTGTAAATTCCTTTTCATATTTCTACTTGGTAACAATATTTTCATGTTGTATTTTTTAGCCTCTATCTTCTAAAGGAGAGGAAGGGCGAGAGGAAGAGGAAGTAATTCCCACTCCTCACCATGCTGGTAGCTCTTTTAGTTCCTTCAGGGAGACTTGTCCCCATTTTTCAACATGGCAATATGATGTGATGAATCCTGATGGAACATATAGTTTCATGCCTTTGACTAGGCCAGAGCACGTACCAAATGTTCCTTGGCCCAATCTGGTATGTTCTTGAATTTTCAGTTCTTTGTCCTTAATTCTTCTTGGCTTGATGTATGGCTCTCAACCTAGTAGAGTTGTGCTTCAGATTGATGTGGATCTGGTGGAAGAAAGCATGCGGATGATTGGAGGCTTGTCGTCATTGGCTCATACTCAGTCCTCCCAATATGTGCTTAATGATGCGAGCTGGGCATGCCATGTTGCTTTTTGAGTGTCTTTGGCTTGAACTGTGCTTGATAGTGGAATTAACACCTGATTTTGATGACTTTTCAAGCACATCGAATGGAAACTGCTGACACTACAAGAAGAACTTTAGAGGAAAGGATCAGGAGCCTCGAACTTGAAAATTGTCAGTACAATCCTCACTTTTCCGCAAGTCAAGAAGGAAATACTGAAGGTGGCTCCTTTAGAGGTGGATCAAGGAGATCCTCACGCAGGCAGACTCGGAGTCCTAATGATGTCTAACTTGTATTTTTCATTTTTCCTGCAAAACAAAAGGAAGTGTTCCTTGGACAACCTTGTATTAATTTCCATGTTTAGCTCTTTGCCCCTTAGATCATGTAGAGACTTTAACTAAGACAAGTTTAGAATTCACCTGATGATGTCTTGTAATGCTAATTTAAACCTATCTAGCTCAGCTCTGCTGGAATCTACACTTACTTGAATGCGGTGGAGCCGAATGCCCCTAGTTTAAAATGGATGCATGATTTTTGGAAATCTTGGTTATGATGATTTTTTTTTAAAGAAAAATAATGGTGGTCTTTTTTTTTTTTTTTTTTTTTTTTTTGAAGATATATGAGCCATGGGCGAATGCCCCTAGTTAAAATAATAAAAAAAAAAAAAGAAAAAAAAAAGGAATGCATGATTTTTGGAAATCTTGACAATGATGATTTTTTTTTAAAAGATGATGATTTTTTTGATTCTTTGAAAATGAATGAGGCATGGGTGAATGCCCTTGGTTTGGAACATAAATCCATGAGGCTTGAATTTTTTTTTTTTTTTTTTGATTTGATCAATTTTTGAAAACAATGATGCAAGTGATGATTTTTTAAAAACAAGTGAGCTAGACACGTCAGAATGCCTTAGTTTGACCCAAAAAAAAATCTTTTTGAATGTTAAATGATCTTAAAAAAAATGTTCGAGAGCGCGGAATTGCATGGAGTTGCATGATTGTATGATGGAGGGGCTATGTGCCACTTGGCACGAGAGAAGTGCCATTCGGCACTTTTGGAGTGCCATTCGGCACTTTGAAAGTGTCGATCGGCACTTTTTAGAGTGCCGAATGGCACTTGGCCATGCCACGACGCTCACGCCATGGTGGGCTGACTCCCTACGCTTTTCCAATGTGTGTTTCGCATTTTCACGTTTTTTGAAAAAAATTTACTTCGTTTGTGATCATGAAACACTCTCCTACTCAGTTACAAACTCTCTGAGACCTATTTCAAACCTGATTAGGAATTGATGTAGCTTATATAAATGAATTCTCCTGCAACAAATCTCCGCATTAAGGTTAGAAAAACACAATAATCACAAGCAAAAGTCATCCATGGCTAGCAATCATAATTTTTCTCATTCAACAATTCATTATATCAACAAATGGGTTCGTAGCTTTGATTTCAGTACCAAAACCAATTTTACAGCCTACAAGCTAGAGGGAATCAAGGCTCTGAGGAATGTGAAAATCAAGTGGGACTTCCTTCGTGCTACTGTGAAATTCTGGGATCCCGAAGATCATGTGTTTCGGTTTAACACCGCTAAACTCTGTCCCAAAATTGAAGAATTTTCTACTATCTTAGGCTATGATCCAAGCAAAATATCTGTAGCGGTTTCTTGTGATCCTAGGCATAAGGAATCTTTGTCTGATGCTCTCGGTCTTCCTACTTCCATTACTGATTGACAAACGCACCTATGGAGTGACCGACAATATGCAGAAAAACTTCGGTTTGGCTTTATGCATGGTGGGAAAACTTTTTCTTTGCTCTAGAAGGCACGGTTTTGTGGATGCTCGAGCCATAAGTGTTGTGAATCAAATTAAGGATGGTGAAAATCATGTTTCTTTGATCTTGGCATAAACTCTTCTAGGACTGGATGTTGTATTTCATGGTGGAGAAACTCAGATCTTCTTAGGGAGTCCTTTGACTTTGCAGATATGGCTGATGGAGTGATTGAATATGATTGCCAAGCCTACAATCGGTAATTACGAGCCTAGCAGTTTTCTTAGCAGGGCTATAATCATAACTGAGTGCCAAACTGAGAGTGATTGGGTGAAATTTTTAGATAAGAAATCCAATACCTCAATTCAATAGGACTGTTATTGGTGGAAGTGCCCACCCCCTCTACTGAGGTCTCCAGGATCAGACCATATCTTCCTTGTTAGGTTGCGGAGGGCAACTTTCTACAAGGGAGATAGACTCTTAAGGCAATTCAAATATGAGCAAGGAATGCTTGGTGGCAAAAGAAGAAGATTCTTCACTCCTATGGACACAAATCCTACTTCTGCACAGAACATGCTATTAGGATTGGAGATGGCTGATCGAGTGGACCAATCTTTTGTCAGGATTCACTTTCACAAGATGACTATAGAATACTCTAACTGGTTGATAGACAAGATTGTTGATAAGGAGGCTGAGAGGATTGCTATGAGAGAACAGTTTTTGAAAGACAACCAAGAAAGACCCGATGAAGACAACTATGAATTCAAAAGAAGGGACATGAATGATAAAGCACCTAACATAGAGGAAATTAGTGATCAACAAAAAGAGAAAAGACTGAAGACAAAGTGACCTTCTTATTCTTTGGCTTTGAACATGTTTATTTAAAAGTTGATGTAAAAACACTTACATTTAAGAATTATTTAGGATTTGTAGGTTAGGGATTCTATTTAAAGTGTAGGCTTTTAGGGATTGGAATTTTTTATGGTTTGGTTTAAGGTTTGGGTTCTTGAGGTTTGGTTTGGTTTCGAGTTTGATTTTGGGTTTTGTGTAATGACATGGTTTAATGGAATGGTTGAATTTTTAAAAAATTCTGGTTAATGGGCAAATGGTGGTTTTGGGAAATTGTGACCAGACCAATGCATGGTTGCCTACATACCTCTTTGATAGAAGGATCAGGTCATCACGTAGTTCATTGATGATGATTTTTTTTTTTACCTTAACTTTTTCCTAGGTCGCCCTTTCGGGTTTTCAACCTAGCAGACTCTCTCACTCTTTTCTGTTTTTTTACCCACCTTTTGCATAGATTGCCCTTTCGAGTTTTCAACCTACCTCTTTTTTGTTTTTTGTTTTTTTTGTTTTTTTTTGGTCAAACCTAGGAAGGGAAATAACATAATTTACAACCACTTCAGAGGTGGTGCTTTCTAACTACCACCTCAGACGTGGTATTTCTTCAATTGATCCATGTTGGTTAGCTCAGTGAAAGAGTTTGCATCTAAGTCCATCAACCTTACTACTCTCCCAGAATATATTTGCTTGATAATGTATGGGCCTGCCCAATTTTGCTTGAACTTCTAGTTTGCATCTTGAACCGGGGCTCGGATTTCCTTCAACACTAAATCCTCTAACTTTAAATTTTGGTTCTCACTTTCTTGTCAAAAGCTTTCCTAAGCCTTCTTTGGTAACCTTGAATATGATACAAGGCTTTGAGTCTTTTCTCATCTAGCATGCACAACTAATCATATCTGCTTTGCAACCAATCTGCTTCGGGGATTTCACTTTCCAATATTGACCTTAGTGAACGGACACCCATCTCAATGGAAAAAATTGCTTCCATCCCGTACACCAATGAATAAGGAATGGCTCCCGTGGAAGATCGAATTGATGTTCTATACCCCCAGAGTGCATAGAGCAACTATAGGTGCCAATCCTTATAGTTCTTTGTGCTCTTCTTCAAGATTCGCTCTAAATTTTTATTTACAGCCTCAACTGCTCCATTAATTTGAGGACGGTAAGGTGAAGACTTGTGGTGCTGTATGTTGAATTATTGTAGCAAATTCTCTGTTTCTCCCTTGAAATGCTGACTATTGTCTGAAATAATTTCATGCGGTACCCCATATCTGCAGATGATATTAGTCTAGATGAATTCAGCAACTTTCTTTGAATTCAGGACTTTGTATGAAGCAGCTTCTACCCATTTAGTAAAGTAGTCAATGGCTACAAGTATGAATTCATGACCATTGGATGTTGTTGGGTGGATCTTTCCAATGATGTCTATTCCCCATGTAGAGAATGGCTAGGGTGATGTCATAGTATGTAGTGGTATGGGTGGCATATGTTTCAGATCTCCATGTACTTGGCATTGATGGCATTTTCCAACATGAGCCATACAATCGGCTTCCATAGTAGTCCAATAATAGTCTTGTCTTATTTTCTTTCTTGACAGCATGTGTGCATTCATATGTGGCCCATAACTTGACTCATAAACCTCTTCAATTATTTGCTATGCTTCCTTGGCGGTTACACAAAGGAGATGAATTTCATCATATGATCTTCTGTAAAGCCTTTCACCACAAATAATGTAATTAGTGGACAACCTCCGAATGGTTAATTGGTTATTCTTATTTGCAGATAGTGGGTATGGCCCATCCTTTAGGTATTGTAGAATGTCTGAATACCATTCACCTTCCCTACTCTTTTCCTCATCTTCTTCTATTGTCATGCAGTAGGCTGGTTCTTCTTTTTGTTCCAACACTATCGGTCTAGCTTCATCTTCTTTTGGCCCATCCATCATGGATGCCACTGTTGCTAAAGCATCTGCAATTTGATTCTGCATCCTCAACACATATTGATGTTGAATCTTGCTGAATTTTGATGCCCACTTCTGAAGACATTCATGATAAGGCATAAGCCTTTCTTCTTTAATCTTCCATTTATTATGAATCTGAGAGATTATCAAGGCTGAGTCTCTGTATACCTCCAACTCCTTTACTCCTAGGCCTCAGGCTGCTTGTAGGCCCATGATGCAAGCTTCATATTCAGTGGCATTGTTGGTGGCGGGAATGTTGAGTTTGCTAGAAAATGGGATGTGTGTCCCTTTTGGAGAAATTAAGAGAACACCAATTCCACTTCCATTTTGATTTGTGGCTCCGTCAAAGTACATCTTCCATGATTCTACCTCAATCCCCATGACGTCTTCATGCAAAAAGTCCCCTTGAATCTCTTCGGCTTCTTCTGTTGAACAATGGGCTAAGTGATCAGCAATTGCTCTTCCTTTCACAGATTTCTGGGTCACATACTTAATATCAAATTCTGACAGAAGCAAAACCCATTTAGCAGTCTTTCCATCTTGCATAGGTTTTTCCATTAAGTACTTCAAATGATCCATTCTTGCAATCAACAAAACCTTGTAAGCAAGCATATAATTTCTGAGTTTACGGGTTGCCCATACAAGTGCTACACATGTCTTCTCTAATGGTGAATACTTTTCTTCATAAGGCAACATCTTCTTGCTAATGTAGTAGATTGCATTCTCCTTTCTAGTCTCCTCTAGGTTTTGAGCAAGTAAAGCCCCCATTGCTATATCTGTAGTGATAAGATACAACAATAATGGCTTTTCGAGTACTGGTGGGACAAGTATTGGTGGCTTCATTAGATAGTTCTTGATCTTCTCAAAGGCTTCTTGGCATTGTTCATTCCACACTATCGGGACTTCTTTCTTGAGTAGTTGGAAGATTGGTTCACATGTCATAATGAGTTGGGCTATGAACTTGCTGATGTACTATATCCTCCCCAAAAATCCTCAGATCTCCTTTTCAGTTCTTAGAGGCTTCATCTCTACAATTGCCTTGATTTTCTCAGGATCAACATCTATTCCCCTCTGGCTTACCATAAATCCTAACAGTTTTCCAGATGTGACTCCAAAAGCACACTTCTTTGGATTTAACCACAACTTGTAGAACCGGATTCTTTCAAAGAACTTCCTTAAAGCCGGTATATGCCCTTAACGATCTTTGGACTTCACTATCATATCATCAACATAAACCTCTACTTCTTTGTGGATCAAATCATGCAATAAAGTGGTGGCTACTTCTCTGGCTTCATTCTTCTCAACTTCTGCTTGACTAGCTTCATGGTTGGATATGTTGAAATGCAGTGCTATATACTATATTTGTATCAATCCTAGGCATGTCTTCATATGACCAGGCAAAGACCTCTTTGAATTTTGTTAGCAGTGCCACTAATGCATCTTTCTTTGAAGCGGTTAGGGTATTGCCCACTTGTATCATTTTAGGTTCGTCATTGGTTCCCAGGCTAATGGGTTGGGTTTCTTCTTTTATAGGTTCTAGGTATCCATGTTTTAATTCCTTATTATTAAGAGTTTCTTTACCAATTTAAAAAAAAAAAAGACATTCAAAGCCATCAAATAAGCAGAATCAGAAATCATATTAAAAGGGAAAGAGTTTTTAACAAACTCTACAGACTCAACTGGAAAACTATCACAAACAAATTTAACAGGAATAAAAACACTAGCAGAAATAGACTCAGTAGGACTGGAAACAATGTTCTTGGCAGGAGTGGCTGGCTCGGCAGTCTCGATCTTCTTGGCAAAAGTGACTGAGTTGACAGTCTTGATCTTCCTCACAGAGTCCTCTATGGGGTGGGCGGCTCCCTCCCATGCCCAGTTCTTCAACTCGGTCGTGGCTTCCACAATGGCAGGTGGCTCCCAATAAGCTCATTCTTCCCTCAGCATCAGTACCATGGGATCTACATCCAGATAATCTGTAGCTTCTTCTTCAACCTCCATGTCTATAGGATTGTCGGTCACAAAAGCATCCAGGCGCTCTATGCTATCCATCCATTTATCAAATAGGTAGTGCTTGCCTTTATTACTCAAGTAGGTGGGTTCAGGGAGATGCTCTGACTCACTTTCTTCCATCCTCTCATCATTACATTTAGAATTCTCAAGTTGCATGATTCTGAGACTATGGACCATCAGCTTTTGGTCTAAAACGGTCAACCTGGCATCTATGTCATCCTTCTCTTTAGTATGTGAGGTTGGTGAACTTGGTTCTGAATCATAATACGACCCCAATTCTGGAACCTCTCTTCCAAGCTTGTCATACCTAGGGCCAGACCTTGAACTAACATTAGTGATATTACTCCAATTTGAAAGGTGCCCATAGGGATATTCATCATGATACATTTGATTGGCTTGTGCATTTTCCTCCCTTGCATTCTCTAACACATTTATCAGCTTGTATTGATCACTATCAGTGTCACTCCACCTGTTAGCTTTAGCATCATCTTCAATATCTTAATCATAGTAGTCCACATTATCGTCATATTCTTCATAGAATATATCTACATCTTTGTCTTCTCTATCACTAGGGGATTCACCCCAATCATTTGTTGGGGTTTATGCCCTAAAATCCAATTGGTTTGCATGTCATGAATAATTAAGTTGTTTAATTATATGAGACTATCTATTTATGAACTAATGGGACATTATCTTAGTCCATGAGATACATAGTATGTGATTTATGTGAAAAGTCACAGAAGATGTAAATCACAAGTTCTTTGTAAACTCAGAATTTTAGTTTGTAGTCGGTGATGAAATTGGGCATTTCATCTGCGAAGACTATAACATATCAACTTATATGATTTGTCTTGATCATGGAAGTGGAGACTTCTAGTTGATATGTTGATATGTTTTAAGAGTTAAGACATATTGAACTGGACCGCTGTGAGATTTATTATTCTCCTAACGACTGTCAATTGAATAATAAATCTCACGACTTCTATTTACATCAGCTCTAAATCCTGAGAGAATAATAGACCTGATCATGAGATGTAGGTTGTTTTGATATATCAGGAGTGAGATCTATAAGTTACGGTCAAAACCTTCGTATGTTGGGCAACCGCATT
Source organism: Quercus variabilis (assembly GCA_030445155.1). Taxonomy (NCBI): domain Eukaryota; kingdom Viridiplantae; phylum Streptophyta; class Magnoliopsida; order Fagales; family Fagaceae; genus Quercus; species Quercus variabilis. The sequence goes on along the minus strand of CP129448.1, from coordinate 71,280,248 downwards.
TAGTGTTGATGGAACATATATTCTCAAGATGGAATTCATAATCTCTTAACGGAGATATAAAATATTCCCTTCAGATAAGTTTAATGGGTTTGGTTATTCAAAGTGTTGGGCCCAACCACTTTAGTAACTTCTTACTAAAGTATACATTTATGAAATTGGATTTCATAAATATATATTGAATAACATAAAGGATTAAATCGGGTACTCAAGGATTAAGATGTAGTAATTTTCAAAGTGGCAGTCTACATTCATGACTTTGTATTACTACGAATATTTTATGAAGGAGTTGCATATATAATAAAGTTTTGGGATATAATTTATAGATAAGGCCTAGAGTGCAACTATATTTATATAGTGGTATTAAATATAGTTAATGGTAACTTTGGACTTGACAAGAGTTGACAGAAAAACCCAAGGCCCATTGGAGCTAGTGTCTTATTGGTCCTTTTTTGGTCCCACTCCAAGCCACATACTAGAACCCAATTGGAATGGCCCAAAAGGCTAGCCCAATTAGATAATCAGTTGTATATAAGGAGAGTGACATACAAAATTTTATTAAGGCTTTTTCATGAGACTTTTCATTAGGAATGAAATGGTTTGTATGTGAGTGTTGGACACTCATTATTCTCTCCTTTGAAACTAATTGAGAGACCACACATCTTGGGTATCAAGTGGAATTGGAGTGAAGATTAAAAGTTTCCCAAGAACTTCTGATCTTCGGTTTTGAATTTCACCGCACCAAGGTACGCTCTCTTGTTCTCAAATTCTGAAACTTACATAGTACATGTTATCTATTGTGAATAAAGTAGATCCGTTAATTTTTCCGCTGCGTACATGCATATTTCCAACATCATTGCCACTGTATTGGCTATCATAATCTTTGCTGTTGTTGCTCTCACTATCGTTGTTGCTATTATCATCATCATGTCCACTGTCACTATTGCTGCTGGCACTACAACTATTACTCTCGGCATCACTTCCTTCATCATCATCACTAGGGGCTGCTCCCTCTTCCTCATCTTCATCATTGGCTCTTAGTTCATACAAGCTCTTCAATACATACTAGCATGCCTCCCAATATTCTTCTTCTTCTATATTGCAAATAGCATCTCCAAGGAGTGTGGTCATGGCATTAGGATCCATGTAATCAGCCCAATCAGTAGGAACCCAGGTTGTGTCTTCCTTCTTCAATTCTGGAACCTTGTTGTTGCAATCAAGTAGCTTTTCGAACCCAGGCACCATTGTCTTTGTTATAAGATCAAATCTCAGTTCAGGGAATCCCCAATAATGTTGACTTTCTCCAGCTTTTACAAACTTCCCCTTCAATGTAAGAGTGTCGGGTTTCAAAGGTTCTGGAGGACAAGGAAGTCCTTTTGCTTTGGCTTTGGCTCAAGCCATCTTTCTCACTTCCATCTTTAACAAATCGTCATCAATGGGCTTATAGCCTAGCCTAAAAGGTGGTATGGCAGTAGGAATCATCGAGACCTGAATCGTAGGCTTCTTCACAGTTCTCCCCAAATTCATCCCTGAAAGGTAGTTCATTCTCATCATCATTGCTACCACATTTTTGTTACCATAAGGAGCAAAGACCATTGGGATCTTCTTAACTTCTTCTTCTCTCTTTCCAAAGCCAAGCCTCTCAATCTCAAAGCCATCCAAGGTCAATGGCTCTTTCTTAAAATCAATACCGTAAATAGGCTTAAGCACAGTTAAAGTGTCCCCATATATGGCCACAATAGCCCCTTCATGTGGAAACCGAACCTTTTGATATAGAGAAAAAGGTACGACTTCTATGTCATGGATCCATGGTCGCCCAAGGAGCATATTGAAGCATGGGGATATATTAAGGACTTGAAAATCCACTTTCTTAACCATCGATCCGATGGTAAGCTCTAATGTTACAGTTCCCAAGACTTCTCTTCTACTGTTGTCGTATGCCCTTACATGTTGATCAGTAAGCACAAAGTCTTCAATGCTAAGGCCCAAGCAGCTAGTAGTCTTTAAAGGACACACATTCAAAGCACTTCCATCATCTATTAAAACCATCGGTATCCTCTTCCCCATGGAATCTAAAGTGATATGCAACGGGTCGTTGTGGTGCTTACTCTTCTTGGTCAAATACTTGTTAGAATAGGAAATGGTGAGTTCCCTATTTATGAACCCAATCATAGCATTCAGATCCTGGGAGGTTGTGGTTGTAGGGACTTGAATTTGGTTGAGAAGGTCTACTAGATTTTGTCGGTGTTTGTATGCGGCCATGAGGATATGTTAGCTTGTGTCTTCTATAATTGCTTAAGGACTTCATCTTCTTCGGTAGGTGTTTGTTAGGTGGATCTGTTCTGGGCTTCCACTGGGTTGTCGGTCTCTAAATGTGAGGGTTTGAAGTGTCTCCACCCCCCTTGTGATGTGGGCAATTTTGGTTGGATCATTGGGATTGATGTCTTAGGGTTTGAAATGTCTCCCCCCACCTGTGTGTGTTTGGCTATTTACTTGGGGTTTAAAGTGTCTCCCCCCATTTGTGGGTATTTGGTTGTTTACTTGGGGTTTGAAGTGTCTCCCCCCGTTTGTGGATATTGGGTAATTCTCGGGTTCTGGTACTTCATTCCATATGTCATATCCTGTGGTGGTAGTAGATGTCCTATCCATTAATTCTTCTCATGTCATCATGAAGCATTCGGGTAGGTCATAGATCAAGTCGGATAGGTTTTCCTTGTTTTCTTCTTCGGTCATCAAGCAATTAATCCTTGTTCCTTTCCCAAAATTGTGATTGGGCAAGGGATTATTAGTGACGATAGGCCTTGTAGGTGACACAATCACCTTGTTGTTTATTAGGTCCTAAATTGCATGACGAAGGGTAAAACAACGATCAATATCGTGACCAAGGCCTTGGTGGTAAGCACACCTTTTATTCAAATCAAACCTTGAGGGCAAAGCGTTTGGAATTGGTCTTAGGTCTAAGGGTTTCAGTAACCCTTTTGCTTTTAGCTTGTCAAACACTTGGCTCCTGGGCATGTACAACTAATGAAATTCCCTCTTAGGTCTGGGTACTTATGGTACTTGCACAAGTGCAATGGGTGCAATCAATTGATAAGGATCATTTTTATGGATATTAGAAATTTTTGCAGCCTTAAAATTATATCCTACATTCTTTTTAAACCTTGGTGGGTCATCAATCTTTATAGTTCCATTGTTTATTGCATCTTCAATTTAGGTTCCAGCAGCAATCAATGCTTTAAAATTAGGAAAGTATTGTGCAAACAAATATTTGTGGTATACAGGCAATAAATTCTTTACAACTATGGCTAACTATTCCTCCTTACTTGGCCTACTCATCATTTGTGCTACCTTGGCTCTCCACTTGGTAATGAAAGTAGAGAAGGATTCTTTCTGTTCTTGCTTGGTGGTCTCGAGGTCTCTCCTTATGATGTCCATTTCTATATTGTACTTGTATTGCTTGTGAAACTCTCGACAGATGTCCTCCCAATTTCTTGCCCTTGCATCATCTAGATTAAGGAACCACTTAAGAGGGGCTCCAGTTAGTGTGTTTTGGAACATCTGAGCAAGTACTTCTTAGGTCACACCTAAAGGCTGCATAGCCCTCATATACATCTTCAAATGAGACTTCGGGCAGTCGGTCCCATCAAACTTGTCCAAGGTTGGCATCTTGAACTTGGGAGGCAGCCTCACATCAGGGAAGAGTGAGAGGGAATCATAGTCCATAAGGTCCTCCATCTTATGGGCTCTTCTAATCATCTCCTCCATTTTATTCATCCTTTCATTGATCTTCTTCTCACTCTCTACGACTGGTGGATCATGATCAGTCTTGTCCTCTTCTTGATTACTCTTCGAATTCTAAAACTATTGCATCATACGATTCATGTCTTCCCTTAGTTGAATTTGTCTAGCTTTAATGGTGTTGAGTAGCTCTTAGGTGTTCATGGGTTCATCTGTGTTTAGGTGTTCTCTCTCTTCTGCCATACTGCTAAGAGCTTCAAACATCTTGTGGCTTGAACTGTCTTGGAGGTCAAAGATGGGGTTGTGATGTTGCAGGAATGGAGTTTCTTCTATGCTTGAAGGCTTTAGTATTAGGATGGGAGTGACTGGCTTGGAACTGGAGCTACTGGCTTGAGTGTCGGGCTTAGGTTCTCTTTACAGCCTTCCTTCAAATCTTGACCAAATTCTCCCTTAATGACAGGCGGTCAGGTTAATCAAAGCTAAGACCCCATTCACATCCATCAATCAACCAAACAAACACACACAGCATGCAATGCAATTTTAACCGAGACTGGCCTAAGGGCAGGCTCTAAGTCATTATGTTGTAGGGTGGGTTTGTTGTTTCATTGTTTCCCATAGCTAGGACATTACACTTCCCAACTTGTAATGTAATGAACATTGCGCTAGTCTGAACAGCATGGTTTTTCCTTTACGGTCAATAGGAAATGATCCAGTGACTTTAGGCTATGAGTTGATGAGTTCGCCACTAGGTACCCGAATCTAATGAAGACCAGTGATCCATGGTTACTATCACCACAAGTTGTTGAAAAAGGGTGCATACATTGTTGTTTGGATGGCACACACTATAACAGTTAGGGAAAGCTTTTAACAGACAATACAAACAACAACATATCATACAAGAAAATATCATACAACATCTCAACAATCATAAATAAACAAACAAACAACAATATCATGCAAGACCATGCAAAACAAGGGTACATATTTGGTCACTTAAGTCTAATACGAAACTTAGCTCTTGACATCCCCAGCGGAGTCGCCACTGTGAGAGATCGGGAAATTGCCTCTCAAAAAAAGAGAAATTTTTGAAGTCCTTTTTAGGGCACCTCTCTTTTTGAGTAAGTGGTGTGGAGTCGCCACTTATTTTTTTATACAAAAAAAATAAGAAAAATAAATACAAATATACATGACTGAATAGTTCCTTTCATTAATTGAATAAAAAATTACATAATTAAAAAAAATGAAAATTATGTGGCTTTGGGTCCTACTTACAATCTACCAAAAATATACATGGCTTTTTGTCCTAGTTACATTCTACCCAAAATAAAAATAAAGACAAGGCTTAGATCTACTTATCCAAAGACCTAAATTCAGAGGCTAGGTTACAGAATGAGAAGGTGTTAGGCACTCATTCCGCCCGGACAGATTCTGGTCTTCTAGACTCTTATGACCTATGTACCCTTTTATGCATGTCATGAATGATATGTTGAACATGTGAACCAAAAATTAAGTCACATAAATTTATTTATGAATTCATTCTCTTCTTTGTTAAAAAAATTCAAATATGTTTTAGTGATTAAAAAAAAAATTTGAGTTTGATTTATATAAACAAATCATATCGGGTTTTGTAAATGTAAAAAAAATGGTTTTTTGGAGAGAAAATTCAGATCTGTTTTTTAAGAATCTAAAAAAAATGGTTTTAACTCTGTAAAAGATCATATCCATTTTGTGATAATAAAAGAAATGGTTTTTTAATAACAGAAAAATCATATCTATTTTTTATATGTTCAAAAAAATATGGAAAAGATTTTTTTGAAGAGAATTTCACTCATAACATAAATTTATGGTGCATGAATTAAACAAAACAAACAACCATAAACACAATCATGCATAATCTTTTTCTTTGTTTCAAAATCTGCATATGTTTTTAAAAAATCAGATTTGTATCTAATGAAGATGCAGATGCAGATCTGTTTTTTTATTAAGAAAAATCAAATCTACATCTAAGAAAGATGTAAATCCGTTTTTCGATTAAGAAAAATTCTAATCTACATCTAAGAAAGATGCAAATCTGTTTTTTTATTAAGAAAAATTCAGATCTACATCTAAGAAAGATGCAGATTCGTTTTTTATTAAGAAAAATTCAAATCTACATCTAAGAAAGATGCAGATCTGTTTTTTGAATTAAGAAAAAGAATTGGTTATGTGCAGATTATTGAAATTAAGAGATCATAACAACTATATAAAAAATCAAGATCAAGCTTTAAACCAAACAACAATTAACAATTCATGTTATGGATGACAAAAAGAATGCATCATCATAAACAAGAAGCATAAAGGAAAAGAAAGGGTGATTGAAATCAACCTCTTGCATGCACTTCTTGTTTTTGAGAGGATGTTTTAGGGTTCAAAGAAATTTATTCAATTATCTTTGAAACCTAAAAACCCTAATTTTAGTAGCAAATATCAAAGAGAGGATCAGCAAATATGAACAATTTAAGGGCTTAAAAACGTATGCCTCTCAGAGCGTCTAAAGGTCTCCTGAATTATGAGATCCAATCTCTATTTATAGAGGTGGGAAAACTCTAAAAAATAGGCACTGGCGATTAAAATGCGAATCCGGATGCATCCTTCCGCGAAAAGGTCAAAAAGGGTATGCCTTATTGTCACCCGAAGGGAGTTGGGCCAAAGCCCAAAAGGGGGCCATTCGGCCCTTTTAAAGTGCCATTCAGCACTCCAAAAGTGCCGAATGATGCTCTTGGATGCCAAACATTCTTCCATGTTCGGGTGCGTCTTGTACCTAGACATGTTTTCATCCTTAGTCTATGAGCTTTATCTCTTTTCTAGATAATTCAGACTTTTTCAGGAACAATTATCTTATAGATAAATACCCTATAATAAATCTTGATAAAATTCAGATTATCCATAATTTTATTGTTATCCAATCATCCATTTTATTCCTATGCATGCAATCCTTTTTTAAGCACCAATTATCAACCAATCACAAAATTGTTTAATTAATTTTAATTGTTTAACCAATCATAATTAATTTAAATTAATTGTGTGTGGCCGACTCTATCTAGACACAATGCATGCTAACCGTGCAAACTTGATCATGTGATATCTTTCAATCCGATGGTCCAATTTGGAAACCAAACATACTGTCGTGACTGTTAGAATCTCAAGATCATTTTTGTGATATGCAATGAATGAATTGATGCATGTAATGCAATCATGATTTTTTTTTTGGTACATGGAGGGTTATTCTAGTCATCTTCTTTGATTAAATCATGAGTGCAAAATCGAGTGTCTACAGGTACCCACATAGCCAAGGTCCATGAAGCCACACTCCTCTATTACATCCCTAAACAACTGCATTTGTCCATGGCTTCAGGTTGCTCCACCTTTCTTCTCGTCTTGCCTAATGATTTCATTAAAATCTCCAGCACAAAGCCACGATACATCAGGCTGGTAGTTTAGAGTTCTAAGGCTATCCCAAGCTTCAATTCTTCTTGAAGTATCTAGTTTCCCATAGAAACCTGTGAATCTCCATTCGTTGTCCGTACCCTTATCAATCAATGTGTCGATGTAGTAATTAGACGAATCGACCACTACAAGGTTGGCCAATGCTTTCCAAAAGGATGCAATACCACCACCTCGCCCTTCTTTAGGAACTAACCACTTGTGTTCGAAGTCTGTATTTCTTTGTACAGTCTCTAACCTTGCTTCATCTGCCCATGTCTCAGCTATAAACACGACAGAGGGATCTTTTGCCCCGATTATCTCTCCAAGCTCTCATCCTATTTGCTAGTTCCCAATCCCCCGACAGTTCCACACTAGAAGATTCATGGTACTAGCGAGGCTGAACCTGAGCCCCACCAATTCAAATTGGCTGTCCATACCACTTCTTGAAACCTGTATTTTTTTTTTTTTTTTTAAGGTAACTCAAAGTGGTCCTCAACTTGCACGAGATTACGTTTGCCATAATTTTGAAGGTCACAGTTTTGGGTAACAGGTTGTTCAGAAGCCTGTCTAGCCACCCTAGTCCATGGCAGCAGTGAAGGATATTTTGCTGACTTACACGCCTCATATGTGTCACATGGGGATTGAGTGCCAGCTAGTAGAGAGTCATTAGGGCTGTAAATTGTGTTTAAGGGTGATGGGGGGTTACTGTGTGGCTGAGGAGTAATATTGGTAGTAAATTCTTTTGACACCGCCTCAGTAATATCATTGTGCGTTACACCAATAACTGAGTGAGTTAATGAGGCATGTGGTTGGTGATTTAGGGTTTCCATAGGTTTCAGGATTGGGTGTAGCTGGCTTGGCCTCACAGGATTGACTGAATTTGCCGTTACTAAAACTTGCGTTACCAAATCTGGTATTGCTTTCCTTTCGTGACTGTGATCAATGAGGCTCTCTGGCTGTTCATTCCTCACCGACGTCTGAGCTTGAACTCTGGTACATTTAACTGACTGTTTCTGTTGAAGCTCCTCCCCACCTTGAGCATTCACATGTTGCCGCGATGATGTCTTCTTTGTCATGTAGAACCCAGGAACTGAAACCACTTGTTTACGGGATGGCAAGAAAGGCTGGGCTCGTATGTTGGGGCCATAATTCCTCTAATCCTTCAAAAGTGAACCCTCACTATTCAGCCACAGTTCACAGTCCTTATCATCGTGATCGAGGTAGCCGCACCAGTAGCAGATGTTCGGTAACCTCTCATATTTAAAGCTAACCCAGACTTTTTCGTTGCCCCCCACTGTCACTAGGCAACCTCGACATAGAACCGTAACGTCTATGGAAACTCTAATCCGTATGAAACTGCCACCCTCATATTCACTGGGATTTGTCGTAGGTAAAACTGTACCCAATACTCCACAGATTTTTTTAGCCACCTTCACATTCATGAATCTAATGGGAATGCCATGAACTTGCACCCAGAAAAGTTGATCTATCAAACGTATACTCCTCAATGGCCTTACTCTTATCGTAGCTTTGCATAATAACCAGATGCTTATCAAAACTCCATGGTTCGCTGAGGATCACCTTGTCAGCTTCGGACTTGTTTTCGAATACAAAAAGCATTGTATGGTTGCCCATGTTACGAACCTTAAAACCATTACGAGAACGCCAAAGAAGGGTAAAAGTCTTGGCGATGGCATCGATGTTCAGAACACGTTTGGTGAGGAATTTTGCTGCTATGATGAATTCTTGCACATCACACTCCTCGTCGAGATCGCAGCCAGGCCCCTCTCTGTCTGATAGTGTGAGACGAGTCCAGTTGGAGGTCAAGTCTTCCATGAGTCAGAGATAACTCAAAGAGGACTGAGAGAAATAGAGACTTGAGAAAAATTACTACAAAACACTCAACTGTTTCCCCCACTCCCACGGAAAAAAAAAAAAGAAAAAGAAAAAGAAAAAAACGTTGAAATAAACTTGTTATTTCAAGGAAAACTATCTCGCCTACAAAGAGAAGAGACAACTATTCTACTGTCTAGGAGAAGCAATAAGCTTTCTTAGATGCAGAGAAACTCAGTGTTTACTATTTTTTTGAATTAATTGACAAAACTTAATTCACTGGCATGAGATTAAACGAACTTGAAAATATTTCATAAGTACCCTTTCAAGAACAAATATTTCCTAAGTGCTCTTTGTAATTAACATGTATTAAATATAAATAAACTTAATTTCTTGAAATTTTATTTCTCTTTTATCTCAAAAAAAAGAGAGTAGATATTTAATTATAATCATTTTTTTAATTAATTTTAGGAAAAAGAAAGACAAGACATAAAATTGATTTGGATAACATGATTGCCACATGTTTAATGGTTCCAAGACCATAGCAATCAAAGGAAAAAAACGTTCCAAGACTTTGAATTTTCCAAGTACGGTAAAGTGCACTTGCATGAATTAGGTCCCAACCATACGTGATTATGACCTCTTAATTCTAATTGGGCTAGTTTTAATTCAATTTAAATTAAATGATGTGTCATAATGCTATTGGTTGAGGATATAGTTCATGGTAAGGTTGTATGCACCTGATTTAATCTGAGATACAACATTGTTGATTCCTTGCAAAATTAGTAAAAATTAATTAATTAAACATATTTAAAATTAATTTTCTGAGCTTGAGGACCAAGAATTTTTGGAAAAAAAATGTTGAAATTCTTATTCAAGTCATATCAAAACTAAAACAAAAAAGACTTAACCGAAAAGGAATAGATCTGGGAAGATGATAGGCACTTAGACAAGATCCCCTAGATTCTCTTCCTTTTTTTCTCCAGCTTGCTCCCCATTCAGTTTGACTTTGCCCACTATATTTTTCACTCATAAAAAACTAGTTTTCTTAAGTCCCACATTACCTAAAGACTTATCTCTGACCCAATGTAGATACCTCATTTTGTACCCCTTACAACTTGAGCCCCTGTTCCCCAATGACAACATCATTCGAAGACTCAGGTTTGGCTTAGGGGTCAATCTGGCAAATCTTTATCTTGAAGGATGTTTTGATAAAAGAAAAGCCTTTAGGAACCCTAGGTATACGCATATTGTAAGCATGCATATGCATACTTGAAGCATGCACACGCATGTAGGGTTTTAGAATACCTGTATGGAAAGTTTTTGATGTAAAATCGTGTAAAGTGAATCCCACATCAGCTGGGAGCCACCCTACTCCCCTCTATGATCACTATAAAAGGCCTCAAATTCTCTTTTCCTAAAACACTCTGAATTCACTAGAAAATAATGAATCAAAGAGAGAGTTTTTATTCTAAAACATCCTCAAATTAGAATTTACTTGGTTGGGACTTATATTGGTCTTGACCTTTGAGTTTTGAGCTTACTAACCTTCTGGTTTTATCTTGATTAGATTGACTGAGGGGAATGGTCAAATTAAAGCTCAAAGTAGTTCTTACGTTTAAGATAAGGGTCTAACCTTGTCTCTCTCATTCTTGTTTGTTTATTACTATGTTTTCTGCCTTAATACTTCTGTTGTTAGTGTAGGTTTATAGCTTTCGTATTAGAAGCATGCTAGATTGTATTTATTACTAGCATGCTTCTAATAAGAAAGCTATAAACCTACACTAACAACAGAAGTATTAAGGCAAAAAACATAATAATAAACAAACAAGAATAAGAGAGACAAGTATGCTAGATTGTATTTAAATTGTTGTTTTGTTGCTACTTTAAAACTGTGTTTCTAGGCGTGTATGCATGCGCATGTTTCATGCTTATGCACAAGACATGCGTACGCATACTTCATATATGCGCACGCATAGTCATGCATAGAAACCCAAATTTAGGGTTTTTGTTGCTTTCCCTTTTTTGCTTCGTTTTTAATTACATCTTTAGCTTCTGTTAATTTCGTTTTCACATGTTTAGGTCTAGGGTCAATAGAATACCATTTCTTATTACTTGGATTGTTAGATTAAGTGAAAGCTCACTAGTATAAATACTAGAGCTAGTTTAGACTCCCAATTTTTAATTACAACTAGATTAATTTTAGGCTAAACCCAATTAAAGCAGAATATACATAATTAGCCAATTAATTAACCAAAGCATTCAACAATTGCATGGATGAACATGAGGATGCAATGCTTAAATGTAAAGGGCAGTAGGGTAAAGAATATCAAACCCAAAATAACACCACGATGTTTTATCGAAGAGGAAAATCGAAGAACTCGGCGTAAAAACCTCTCTATGACCCTCCAAGCTGAAATGATCCACTAGTGAATAAGTTGGAAGGAGTATAAGGATACCAAAAAGACCCATTCAAACCTAATTTACCCAAAGTACTTGAGTTCTCTAAGCTCTAGCTACTAACAGACTTCTTGGAGTCTTGTCTTCACTAGCTTCTCGAATCCCGCAATGCCTTCCTGATTGCACTGCCAAGCCTTATTGGCTTAATTTGGCAAAGACCTAATATTTCTCAAGCTCCAAAATACTCTCTACACTTTGAATGAGTATGGCTTGCGTTTGGTTAAAATCGTCTCTCAAGGTATGACAATGGGAGAGGGGAGGAGAAGAGACTACAAGGATTTCTCTCTTAAGGATGAGTAGCTCTCAATAAAAGGTGGGTGTAGTGAAAACCTAAATCTCTAGGGTTTTCTATCTGATAGCCTCCTTACAATTTTGTAGGTAATGAATGTATATATAGTGTGGGAGAAGGATAGGAGAGTAATACTTAAAATCCTAGTTGTCAGAGTGTCTCGTGGGTTGTCCAAGTCGTAAGTTACTCACAAGACATCTTGACTCTTGAACTTCCACATGTGCTCCTCACATGGCCTTTTACGAGTTTTACAATCCTGAACCAGTCGCGAGCTAGTCACGAATTCAACTGTCTTGGGCAATCTTCATCAACCTAATACTAAACCCATTACAATTAAATCCACAAAATACAAGGAAATAAATTAATGAAATTACAACAATTTTGTCATGGAATACAGCCAACATAAATATTATGTAAAAAAAACAAAACATAACTTAACATTAAGGATTAGGGTTTGTATGCTTTAGATGAACAACATGAACATGTATTGATATATAGGTGTTGAGGTATTATGGTGTAGTGAGGTAAGTGAAGGTAAGTCATGTATATAAATATGCATCTTTGAACATAATGGTTGGTTTCTTTGATTGATGAATGCTATGATGCTATGCTTAAGTGATTGAACATGTCTGATTAAATTTCATGATTATATGCTACTGCTTTGTTGATGTTGCTGCCTTGTGATATTCTTGCTGCCTTTGGATGGATATAATGTCAATGCCATGCTAGATGAATATTAGGACCTTGTGCCATGAATGCTATGATTGAGATGCCATGTTTGTGTGTTTAGATGCTTGTTAGTGTGTGTGTGTGTGTGTGTGTGTGTGTGTGTGTGTGTGTGTGTGTAGAATAACCTGTTAGAAGACCCTTTGATGAGATTAGGATTTGGAACACAATGAGTGGAGGCCAACCTACAGGTCGGGTGGGCATGATTATATGCTATTGCTTTGTTGATGTTGCTGCCTTGTGATATATTTGCTGCCTTTGGATGGATATAATGTTAATGTCGTGCTAGATGACTATTAGGACCTTGTGCCATGAATGCTATGATTAAGATGCCATATTTGTGTATTTAGATGCTTGTTGGTGTGTGTGTGTGTGTGTGTGTGTGTGTGTGTAGAATAACCTATAAGAGGACCCTTTAATAAGATTAGGATTTGGAGCACAATGAGTGGAGGCCAACCTACAGGTTGGGTGGGCATGATTATATGCTACTACTTTGTTGATGTTGTTACCTTGTGATATTCTTGTTGCCTTTGAATGGATATAATGTCAATGCCGTGCTAGATGACTATTAGGACCTTGTGCTATGAATGCTATGATTGAGATGCCATGTTTTTGTGTTTAGATGCTTGTTAGTGTGTGTGTGTGTGTGTGTAGAATAACCTATTAGAGGACCCTTTGATGGAATTAGGATTTGGAACACAATGAGTGGGGGCTAACCTACGGGTTGGGTGGGATTGGGTGTCTAACACTTTCCCATCCTCATACCTAAACTTCGGACACGTGTTCTGGTAAGATTAATCATTCACATAAAGACGCTATACATATGGTTCCTAGACCTAGTCTAGGTGGGACTCCATTTTCACCCTCCGCCCGGTCCACTTTGCCAAGGCATACTTCCCATGACGAAACCACTCATCGCAAGTGCTTGCGCCCACTCCCAACCTTCAGTATAATTACCTCTCTCTAGTATAAGTTGATAGCACCCTAAAATTTTAAAGAAAAACTTGAAATCTCTCTCTCTCTCTCTCTCTCTCTCTCTTTCTCTCTCTCTCTCTCTCTCTCTTTCTCTCTCTCTCTCTCTCTCTCTCTCTAGAGTTAGTAATAGGAAGGTGCCTTTGTTGTCATGGACCTCCTAGTCTCAACTCTGGTCCTCCTAGTCTTAAGTTACCAACTTCCTATTCACGAATCCCTCTCTAGAGAAACTTTTTTGCTTAGAGTGCTTAGAAGTGCTAGTGCATGCAAGTAAGGTTTCTAAACCTTCTTTTCTCTATGCCTTAGTTTATTTAGATTCAAGCACAAGCATGCTTTTACTTCAAGTTCTTCATTTTTAGTATGATAGATATAGGTTGTTCTTAGTTTTGCACGTTCTAGGGTTTCAATTCAAATAACATGTTCACATGATCTTAGATTAAGGTTTATCACACAGCACACACATATTTACCATGTCTTTCAATTCTTTGCATGCCTAAAATATACTCTTCAATGCTTGTTTTAATCTTTGGGCAGCTAAAAGAAAGTGACAAGTGTTTAAGGTTCCTCCTAATCATATTGCACATGACCCTTGGATATATGTTACTTTTTTTTTGCTGCCACATAACCCTATATCTAGCAAAACATTTCCCTAAAAAAATTATTGTTTGTTTGGTGTTGGTGACCTTTTCTCATTAAAATCTCTCTCTCTCTCTCTCTCTCTCTCTCTCTCTCTCAATGAAATGGTTATATTATAAATGAAGTGATAAAAAAAAAAAAAAAAGAACATTTGATGTTGAGTATATTGTGAAGCGATGTGTATAAATAGATAAAGTATCTTTTAAGTGATTAAAAACTAAATTTTTTAGCACTACAAATATAAATGCTTTTAAACTACCACTGCCAAGAACGAAACCAGGACGTGGAGTTAGGAGGGCAGCTCTGTTGTTGGATGCATGCGATGGCTTTGGTTTTCGGCTCTGCTGCTTAGCCGGCAAGAGTTTTCTTTTATTATTTTTTTTTTATGTATGTGTAAAGTGTGTCTTTTATTGATAAGGACAAAATTATTTTGTTTAAATTTTTTAAAGGACCAAGTTGTTTGTTTTTGGCAAAATTGGTTTATTGGTCTTAATTTTTTTTAGCTTTGCCATCAGTAATTTTTGTTGTTGTGCTAATTTTTTGGGCTTATATATTTTTTTTACATTTTAGATTTATAAATTTTTTTTATGGCCTTTAAAAGGAGGAAAATACTAGATCTACAAACTTTTTTACAAATTGTTGTTGTGATGAGTGATTATTAGTAAGTAAAATAGTGACGTAAATAGTGGGCCAACATGCAAACCAGTAATAATTTGCTACCTCAAATTTATTTATTTATTTTTTTTTTTTTTTGAGGTAAGAGATAGAGCTACCTCAATATTTGTAAAAAAGTTTGTAGTTGTAGCATTTCTCTTATAATGATTAAGGGCAAAAAATATAATTTTATTGAACAAAGTAGTACCTATATATATATATATATACACTTCAATTCTTTAAATTAAAAAAAAAAAAAAAAAAAAAAAAAAAGAAAAAGAAGAAGAAGAAGAAGAAGAAAGAGGGTCATTGCCCCCAAGTCCATGAATCTGATGGAGCGCGAACTCGTCAGTCAATGTGGTCGGATGAAGCCAATCTGCAGCCTCTTGAAAGGGTCACCGGTGTGGTGCCTGCCACCACGCCTCTAATGCAAAAGTTAGTATACAAGAAAATCTCGGAGAAGCGACAATGCAAGAGAAAATAGTTCTCTTTTTGTGTATCTGAGTGTGTACCTTGTTCTTGACAATGAGAGGGCTTTATATGCATACCTTCATGGCTTCTAGCCGTTGGAGTGGTTTATGGAGATCTTAATGCTCCTCCTCATAACGTCTGGTCTGGTGTAATGTGGCTTTAATGTGTTACAACGGCTCATACAGTTGGTTCTATAACCGTTCTGAACTTGATTGTGTTGTAATGAATGTCTTGTGTTTTCCTCATCAGTGACGTGGATATAAGATATGCTCGTCCGAGCATCCCTTCGTCTGTCTCTTTTGACCTCGTCATTGAAAGACTTCCTCGTCATGATGTCACTGGTTTCGTCATCCCTATCAGTTGCCCACGGATTCCACGGTCGTCATGACAGGTCATGTTGGTCATGGAAGATAAAAAGTCTCCTGGGCTAAAAGTGCCTGTTGGGCTTCCGTGCCGTATTAACTGCGCAGTGGTGGCGTTCTCTGCGTGGTTGCCACGTGTTATGCGTGGATTGGTGGGGTTATTTTCGTGACTTGGGTTTCCCGCCGTTTTTCAGTTACCTTAGTCTTTGGGTAAAAATTTCTCCACTTTGCACCTTTTCATTTTTCAAACAACAAAACTTTTGCTGAACGTCCCTTGGTGAGCTCCATTCTGCGATTCTTCTTTGGACCAGTGCGCCGTGCATTGGTGTTCTCCGCCGTTTGCTTAAGGTACGTTTTTCTTTCCCTTTTTGAGTTTTCCTTTTCTCTTCTGCTTTGCTGTGGTTTCTTATTTACTCTTCTTTTTCTTCCTTTCTTTGTATACTCGATTTCTTTTTGGGTTTTTAGCAAGTGTCACTTTCTTCTTGCGTTTTTGCATTTCCATGGTCCGTAGCTCTGAAGTTAGGATAGACTGCCCCTTAATTTCCTTCCTATTCACGCGATTAGGAGGGTCTTTGGGGAATTTCCCATACTTAGAAAATTTTGTTTTTGAGGGTAACTGTTTGGGCGTTGCATTGGCTGATCTATTGCTTTTGCTTCGTCAATCGGTTGATTGGTTCGAGGGTCTGGTGAGAGAGGGAGAGACGATGTCTGAAGTTAGGTCTAGCGAGCTTGAGACTGGCTTGTCATCAAATAGCGATCCAGCGGTGGGAGGTTCAGTCATCTCTTCCCCTCGAGAGGTTAGGGCTTTTCACGCCCTTGGGGAGGTGTGTGGTTTAGATGCGGACAGTGTGGCTAGATTTAAGGATAGGTTTCAATTTCCAGAAAGGGTGCGCACTCGTCTACCTAGTGACAAGGATAGGGCCTGCCACTTCTTTCCGGGTGAGGTGTGTTTTTATGAGTCAGCCTTTACCTGCGGGCTTAGATTCCCCGTCCATCCGTTCCTGATGGAACTTTTGGATCGTTTTGGCATTGCTCCTGGGCAGCTCATGCCCAATTCGTGGAGAATAGTGGTGAGCTGTATGGAGATATGGTTGGCCGCCAATGGAGATATGATCAGGATAGACGAACTCACATATTTATATCGCCTGAAAGAGTCCAAGGAGTATGGATATTACGAGTTGGTTCCCTGGGCGAGGGATACTAGGATCATCAGGGGTTTGCCTTCGTCCTTCAGGTACTGGAAATCCAGGTTTTTCTTTGTGTCGGGGGACGATTTTGAGACTCAATCCAGCGAGGATTGGGGTGATATACCAAGGTTGCATCGTCGGTGGGGAACCCCGGCTTTAGGTGCGTCAGTATTTCGATTCGTTGTTTTCAGTTTTGATGTTTTCTTCTATGTTATGTTGCTGACCTTTTTGCCCCTTGCTATGTGCAGTCAAGAGACGGCCTAAGCTCAAGAGCAGGCATAAAGAGCACGTTGAGACCGCCATTGGATACGCCCAGACGATAGAGAGCTGGGACGACCTGGTAAATCCACGCACCTTGGCTTTTTACCACCTCGGACCAGACCCGTCTCCATACGTTCTACGTTCCATTGGTATTGAAGGCAAGAAAAGTAAGTACTAACCTCGTCAAGCTCTGCTTTCTTTATACATGTGGACTTTTTCCTAATCATTTCCTTTCTTGCAGAAATGACGACCAAGTTTAAAAAGGACTTGTACGCGAAGATGAGAGACAAGAAGGACGAGCCACTATCCAGCATTGGGAGGAGAGTAGTGCGTGTCAAGGGGATGGCTACTCCTGCCAATCCCAATGTCCTAGCCAACGCCATAGTCTCCGTCACTGAACCGACGAGGACGGCTTCTCCGGCTACTTCGATCGAGGAGATCCCTACTCCGGCCTCGAAGAAGCAGCGAACATCAGGGAAGGAGAAAACTGATTCACGCTCGTCCACAATATGGGATGACGAGAGATTAGCCGTGGACAGGGCCCATGAGGTGTTGACGGTGGATGATCTTTAGGTTTTCTCAGGGGTGCCTTTCAACGAGGTCACCTCTCATCATATTCAGAGACTCGTCCAGGTAGAGTGTTCTTTGTACAGTCAATTTTTTTTTTTTTTTTTTTTAAACGTCCTCACATTCCTTTCCAGGTGTTGGGGAAAAGTATCCACATTACCTTTGAGCATCTTACACAAGAGGCTAGGGTGGCATCCTTGACCTCTAGGATGGAGGCTTTGGAGAAGGAGAACTCGAAGCTGAAGAAGAATCTTATTAAGTCTATGGACGCGGCCACCTCTTTAAAGGAGAAGGTCAAAGTTTTGGACAACGATCTGAGGGTTGAGTGTCAGCTGACTTTGGAGAAGGACGAACAACTTTTGAATGCCAAAGAAAGTTTGAAGACTATTGCTGCGAGGTCTGTAGAGGCTTTCCAGACTACGGATGAGTACCAGACCGTCATGTTCAGCTGGTATTTCAAAGGCTTCGAGCTCCTTAGAAGATACGTTGCCAAGCATCCTTCTGGAGTAAACATGGACAGTCTGGACCTAGAAGAGGTGGATCAAGAGATGGCCGCTGACGAGGCCGCTTCATCTTCTGCCTTTCAAACTAATGCTCCTGGAGAGGTTCCTGCTGGTGGTGATGCCCATGAGGAGGCTCCTGTTGAAGACGATGCTTCACGAGCCTGACACTTAGAAAGTTTTTTTTGGAATGCCCTTCATGTTTTGGGCAGTTATATAAATTTAATTTCTGAACAATTTTACCTTCTGTTTATTTTGGGAACAATTAGAAAGATTTTTGGCCTCGTGTTTGTGGGCTTTTAGTTGTAAAAGACAATGATGACTCAGTCTATTTTAATTTAATATCACTTGTTTTTTTTTTTTTTTTTTCTGAAGTAATTACCTTCGTCGTGATACTTAGCCATTTTTTTATATATCCTTGTATACCTTCGTCAGTAACTCACATCCGTCAAGGCGGAATTTTGTTACTTAGCCATTTTTGGCTTTTTGTGGCTTGCACCCTTGTCAGGGATATTTCCTTCGTCAGTAACTTACATCCGTCAAGGCGGAACTTTGTTACTTAGCCATTTTTGGCTTTTTGTGGCTTATACCCTTGTCAGGGATATTGCCTTCGTCAGTAACTCACATCCGTCAAGGCGGAATTTTGTTACTTAGCCATTTTTGGCTTTTGGTGGCTTACCCCCTTACCAGGGATATTGCCTTAGTCAGTAACTCACATCCGTCAAGGCGGAATTTTGTTACTTAGCCATTTTTGGCTTTTGGTGGCTTACACCCTTATCAGGGATATTTCCGTCGTCAGTAACTTACATCCGTCAAGGCAGAATTTTGTTACTTAGCCATTTTTGGCTTTTTGTGGCTTACACCCTTGTCAGGGATATTGCCTTCGTCAGTAACTCACATCCGTCAAGGCGGAATTTTGTTACTTAGCCATTTTTGGCTTTTGGTGGCTTACACCCTTACCAGGGATATTGCCTTCGTCAGTAACTCACATCCGTCAAGGCGGAATTTTGTTACTTAGCCATTTTTGGCTTTTGGTGTCTTACACCCTTACTAGGGATATTGCCTTCGTCAGTAACTTTCGGTTGCATAAACCTGCTCATAGAGTAATATCAGCTGAATGGATTCTTTATTGATTTTGATAACAAGTACATTTGAATGTTACGCCTATTGATGGTACTTCTTCAAGTGTTCAATGTTCCATGGCCTCGGGAGTCTTTGTCCGTCCAGGGTTTCGAGGTGGTAGCTCCCCTATCTAGAGTAATGAACAACTCGATATGGTTCTTCCCATGTGGGGCCGAGTTTCCCTTGAGTTGGATCCTTGGTCGCCAGAGTTACTTCACGCAGGACGAGGTCGCCGATGTTGAGTCGTCGGAGTTTTACCTTTTTATTGTAATATTCTGTCATCTTTTTCTTGTAATTCGTCATCCTGCTACAGGCTTTATCTCTGACTTCATCCAGGCAGTCTAGGTTGACTCGTAGGCGATCGTTATTGCCTACGTCGCTGAACATTGCTCGCCTGGTGCTAGTTACTCTAACCTCGACCGGGATCACTGCTTCAATCCCGTAAGTAAGTCTGAACGGGGTTTCTCTCGTCGGGGTTCTCGCTATCGTTCTGTAGGCCCACAAGACGTTGGGTAGTTTGTCTGGCCAAGCACCCTTCGCATCATCTAGTTTTGTCTTTATGATTTTGAGTAGAGTCCGGTTCGTCACTTCTGGCTGTCCATTTGCCTGAGGGTGGCCTGGCGATGAGAACTGGTTCTTGATGCCCAGGCCAGAGCAGAAGTCCTTGAAGCCTTGGCAGTCGAACTGTCGCCCGTTGTTTGATATGATCGTCCTCGGAATCCCGAACCTGCAGACTATGTTCCTCCACACGAAGCTCCGGATCTTTGCTTCGATGATAGTTGCCAGTGGCTCTGCCTCAACCCATTTTGTGAAGTAATCTATAGCGACGAGTAAGAATTTTACCTGGCCTTTTCCCAAGGGTAATGGGCCAATGATATCAACTCCCCACTGTGCGAATGGCGAAGGGGATGCTGTTGTCGTCAGTCTTTCGGCTGACAGTCGTTGAATATTCCCGAATCGCTGGCACTTGTCACACTTCTTGACGAACTCCATTGCGTCCACCTGCATAGTAGGCCAGAAATAACCTGTTTGAATAATTTTGCTTGCCAAGGATCTAGGGCCTGCGTGATCTCCGCAAATTCCCTCATGGACCTCTCTTAGGATGTATCCAGCGTCTTCTTCGTTCACACACCTTAAGTAGGGCATGGAGAAACCCCTCTTGTACAAAGTGTCATTAAGAATTGTGAATCTGGCAGACCTCTTCTTGACCTTCCTGGCTTCGTTTGTGTCTTGAGGGAGGTGCCCATCCCGAAGGAAAGACACAATGGGCGTCATCCAGCTACTTATGTTCTGGATCGCGAAGGTTGGGACTTCTTCTATGCTGGGGTTCTTTTGTACTTCCATCATCAAGTCTGCATTCGATCCTGTTCCTTCTGACGAGGCTATCTTCAATACTTCGTCTGCCGCCATATTCTGGCTTCTGGGAATCTGGACGAACTCTACCTCTTCGAACTCTTGAGTCAAGTGCTTTGTCAACCTGAGGTACTTCTGCATTCTCTCTTCCTTTGCTTCGTATGCTCCCTTAATCTGCCTAATTACTAGCTTTGAGTCGTTCTGAACTAACAGGGTCTTGGCTCCAAACACTTTCCTTAGCCTCAACCCCGTCAGAATCCCTTCAGACTCGGCTTTGTTGTTGGTCGCCGGGAATTTCAGCTGAACTTCATACTTCAATACTTCTCCGTCAGGGGTGGTTATGACGACCCCTACTCCTCCCCGCTTTTGGGCCGACGAACCGTCGGTCTGTACTACCCAAGGTTTGCCCTTATTGGCGAGGTTTTATTCATCCAGAATTGTGAACTCAGCGATAAAGTCTGCCAAAGCTTGTGCTTTAATGGCTGCCCTGGGATAGTACTCTATATCAAATTAGCTAAGTTCAATCGTCCATTGGACCATTCTCCTTGCTGCCTCGGGCTTGCTCATGGACTTTTTGATAGGTTGGTCCGTCATTACCCAGATCGGATTTGCCTGGAAATACTGCCTGAGCTTGCGTGAGGCTACTATCAATGCGAACGTGATTTTTTCGATTTTTGGGTATCTGGACTCAGCCCCCTGGAAGGCTTGGCTGATATAATAAACTGGGAGTTGTATTCTGTTTTCTTCTCGTATCAGGGCTGCGCTGACGACTGTAGACGAAACAGCCAGGTACAGATACAAGTTCTCACCTTTCTTTGACGGGCTTAGGAGAGGGAGATTGCTCAAGTAGCGTTTAAGCTCTTGGAAAGCTGCTTCACATTCGTCGGTCCAGGCGAAGGCCTGCTTCAGGGTTTTGAAGAAGGGGAGGCATTTATCCGTTGCTCTAGAGACGAATCTGTTAAGGGCGGTGATCTGTCCCGTGAGCTTTTGGACCTCCTTGACGATCTTGGGTAACGCCATGTTGATTATGGCCTGAACCTTCTCTGGATTTGCTTCTATTCCTCTCTGGGATACCATGAATCCCAGGAACTTCCCTGAGGCTACACCAAACACGCACTTACTTGGATTCAGCTTCATTTGGTATTGTTTGAGAGTAGCAAATGTTTCCCTGAGGTCGTCCAGATGGGTAAGCTCTTCCTTGCTCTTGACGAGCATGTCATCCACGTAGACCTCCATATTCCTACCTATCTGCCTGCTGAACATTCTGTTCACTAATCTCTGATAAGTGGCGCCTGCATTCTTTAGTCCGAAAGGCATTACTTTATAGCAATAGAGACCTTGGCTGGTGATGAAGGCGGTTTTCTCCTCATCCTCGTCAGCCATTTTTATCTGGTTGTATCCTGAGAAAGCATCCATGAATGTCAATAGCTTGTGTCCGGCTGTGGAGCCTACAAGCTGGTCTATTCTTGGAAGGGGGAACTATCCTTCGGGCAGGCCCTGTTCAGGTCCGTAAAATCTACGCACATTCTCCATTTCCCATTTGCTTTCCTTACTAGAACAGTGTTGGCCAGCCAGTCTGGATAGTACACTTCCCTGATGAAACCTGCCGTCAAGAGCTTTTCAACCTTGTCAGCGACTGCCTGATCTCTTTCTGGGGCGAAGACTCTTCGTCTTTGCTTGACGGGCTTCTTCTCTGGGTCTACATTCAACCTGTGTTGGATGATTTCCAGGGATATACCTGGCATGTCGTCATGGCTCCAGGCAAAGACGTCCAGGTTTTGCTTAAGAAACTGGACAAGCTTTGTTCTCATCTCGGGGCTTAAGGTCGTCCCTATCCTGGTGGTTTTGGTTGTTTCTTCCTCAGTTAGTTGCACTATTTCTAGAGCCTCCACCTTTTCTTCCTCCTTCTCTTCAATTATCCAGGTGTGGTTTTCCTTTGCGGCCAACACGGCCTGGTAGCATTCTCGAGCTAAAACTTGGTCTCCCTTAACTTCACCAACCCCATCCTCCACGGGGAACTTCACCTTTAAGCAGTAGGTAGACGTGGACACCTTTCACTTATTGAGGGCAGGTCTTCCAATGATGACGTTGTAGGAGGAGGGGCAATCCACCACTAAGAAGTCAAGCTGACGGGTCAGTTGTTTCGGATATGTCCCTACTGTCACCGTCAACGTCACTATGCCCTTGGGATAGACCCTGTCACCACTGAAACTGACGAGGGGGGAATCAAATGGACGTAGCCTTCTGGGATCCAACTTTAATTGTTGAAATGCGGGAAAATAAATGATGTCAGTCGAGCTACCATTGTCCACTAGAATCCTTTTGGTGTTGAACCCTTCTATGGTAAGCATTATGACCAAGGGGTCGTTATGGGGCTACTTCACTCCTCTGGCGTCGTTTTCATTGAAAGTCATGTCTTGTTCAGTTCGTCTCTGCTTAGACTGATGCCTTACGTGGACGCTGTTCACTTGACGTTGGCATGCTTTCTTAAGTGACTTAAACGAGCCTCCGGTAATGGGTCCTCCTGTGATCGTCTGTATTTCCCCATCCACATTTTGAGGAGGTTGGGACTGACGGTCGTTCCCCCTTGACGAAGCTTCAGGCTGGCCTTTGTTCCCGTCCCGAGATCTACTATACTCACCCTCTTTACAAATTTCTGTAACTTCCCCTTTTGTATCAGCTCCTCTACCTACTCTTTGAGGTCCCGACAGTCCTCGGTGTAATGGCCATGGTCTTTGTGGAACTGGCAGTACTTGTTCTTATCACGGACGTTGGGAGACGAGTGTAAAGGCCGCGGCCACTTTAGGTAATGCTCGTCCTTAATCTGCGTTAGGATTTTATCAACAGGCATGACAAGGGGAGTGAATCTTACCGTTCGAGGATTCTTATCATCTTTCCTCCTGATTCCGTTACTGATTCAGCGCTCTGGACGCTCGCGCTTTTGCCCCCTACGGTCGTCTTCCTTTCTACCCTTGTCTCCTGGCCTCTCAATGTCCCTGATGGCAGCTAGTGCGTCTTCCGCGTTCATGTACTTCTGTGCTTTGAGGAGCATTTCAGCCATCGTTTTCGGTGGATTTTTTGCAAGTGACGAGACAAGCTCTCTAGTTCTCAACCCCACCTTAAAGGTCGTTAGCTGCACCTTGTCGTCAGCCTCGTCTACTTCCAGTGTCTCCCGGGTGAAACGTTTCACATATGATCTCAAAGTTTCCTTCTCTCCCTGCCTGATGGTGAGTAAGTGATCCGCGAATCTCTTTGGTCGTTGTCCTCCAATGAAGTGACGCAGGAAGGCATTGCTCAACTGTTCGAAGGTGTCGATGGACGATGTGGGTAGCTTCGTGAACCATTCCCGTGCAGCTCCCTTGAATGTGGTTGGGAAGGAACGACACAAAATCTCGTCTGGGGGCTGTTGGAGTCCTAGGGTCGTCTTAAATGTGTTAAGATGATCCTGGGGATCTTTTAGTCCATCAAAGGGTTCGAGTTGGGGTAGCCGAAATTTTGACGGCACTGGATAGTCGAGGACGACTATAGTGAATGGAAAATCTGTTGCCTTGACCAGTCGGTCTACACTCCGTTCAGTTTTTTCTTTGATGGCATTCCTAAGCTCGTCCATCTCCTTCCTCATCTCCTGGAGCAGACCCGAGTTTTGCTCGGTTGGAATGGTAGGCATTCGGTGGTCCATTCTTCTATGGCTATCCCCTTCATCATCTCAATTTTCTTTTGACCAATTCTCTTCCTGCTAAAGCCTCTACTTCATTTCCTCATTTTGTTTGGACAATTCTTCGACGGTAGCTGCAAGGGCCTGAATTTGCTGCGCCAAGGCTGCAGAATCTTGATTGAACTCCATCTGAACTAAGTATTTGATAGAAAACTACTTTTTCGTGATTGAATACAAAAAAATGTCGTTCCCACAGACGGCGCCAAACTGATGGAGCGCGAACTCGTCAGTTAATGTGGTCGGATGAAGCCAATCTGCAGCCTCTTGAAAGGGTCACTGGTGTGGTGCTTGCCACCACGCCTCCGATGCCAAAGTTAGTATGCAAGAAAATCTCGGAGAAGCAACAATGCAAGAGAAAATAGTTCTCTTTTTGTGTATCTGAGTGTGTACCTTGTTCTTGACAATGAGAGGGCTTTATATGCATACCTTCATGGCTTCTAGCCGTTGGAGTGGTTTATGGAGATCTTAATGCTCCTCCTCGTAACGTCTGGTCTGGTGTAATGTGGCTTTAATGTGTTACAACGGCTCATACAGTTGGTTCTATAACCGTTCTGAACTTGATTGTGTTGTAATGAATGTCTTGTGTTTTCCTCTTCAGTGACGTGGATATAAGATATGCTCGTCTGAGCATCCCTTCGTCTGTCTCTTTTGACCTTGTCATTGAAAGACTTCCTCGTCATGATGTCACTGGTTTCGTCATCCCTATCAACTCCACGTCCATGACCACTGCCACCAAACACAAACCCCTATGAAATTTACAACTAGCATAGACCCCAAAATGCAAAAACGCAAAATGCAAAAACGTCACTGTACATAATCACCATCACGGCTATGAGACGACTATTATCTAAATCTATGATTAGTCCTTCAGACAACCATTTTCTTGTAATAATAATAATAATAATAATATGAATGGGATGAGGCGAACGGATTTGGATCAAGTGTACCAAGTGCAATTCACCTCAACTAGCTCTCACCATACAATTTTTTTTTTTTAGTTACTTTTTCATTTTTTTTAATTTAAGGACTGAGATTGAAAGTTATGTTTTTTAATTCTCAATCTCAACCCTTGATAGTTATAGCATCGATCAGTTGATCTCAATCCTGCGGTGAACACAAGCATAGAGTTTCTTAAGTGGAGAGTTACAGTATGGTAGCTACATTTTTTTATTAAAGGAAGGGGGGGGGGGGGGGGGGGGTTATCCACCGTTCCGTAAAATGTAAATCTTATTATATTCATAGAATAAAAAACAAAATATAAGGGAAAATATGAAAGAAATAAGTATGACATTTATTTGTAACCTTCATTATTATTGGCAGAAGTTTTGATTTAGGATAAAGCTCCTAAAAACATTTCGGATGCAAATACAAGAAAGTATACAATAACCACATTGTATTATATCTACCAAGGATATGCTATCAAGATAAGATTATCTCCCATCGTCAAAATCCAATAATGCTACATGGTCCCTCACGGTATCATTCACATCAGCACTTTGATTATCAACATCATAATTGTGAGAATCTGATGTCTTGGTGTGCAAGAATTTAGTTTCTTCTGAGTTAGAATCAACATTGTCTCTGGAATGCTTCTCCATCTTTCTTATATCCTCCAATTTCGTTGCTACTTCCTTCATAGTAGGCCTATCCTCCCCTTTCAATCTTAAGCACATTTTTGCAAGATTTGCAGCTTCCTTTAGTTGCTCAACATTTTCTTCATTTGCTATATGTTTTTCAAGAACTTCAAACAATCTATTATCCTTCAAAAATGAGAGAAAATATGTGGCTAGACTTCTCTCTTCCTCAGGCCTATCAAATGAAAGAGCTTTTTTTCCAGTTAAAAGCTCTATGAGGACCACTCCAAAGCTATAAACATCACTCTTTTCTGTCAATTGACTTGTTTGCATGTATTCAGGATCCAAGTATCCTAAAGTTCCTTGCACCATTGTAGCTAATTGTGTTTGGTCTAGTGGAACTAATTTTGAAGCTCCAAAATCTGATACCTTTGCTGTGTAAGTGCTATCCAACAATATGTTTGAAGACTTGACATCTCTATGGATTATAGGTGGAGAAGCTGCAGAGTGCAAATATGATAGTGCTTCTGCTATTTCTGCGGCTATCCTAAGACGAGTTTCCCATGATATGGTGGACACCTTACTTTCATGATGAATGTACTCGAAAAGAGTACCATTGGGTATGAATTCATAAACTAGTAAAGGAACTTGTGTCTCCAAACAACAGCCTAATAATTTAACCACATTCCTATGATTAATTTGGGAAAGTACAACTACCTCGTTGATGAATTGTTCAATTTGACTTTCATCTCCTATTTTTGACTTCTTGATGGCCACAATCCTATTATTTGGTAAAATTCCTTTGTAAACTGTACCAAACCCTCCCCGGCCAATGATTAGAGTTTCATCATAATTGTTGGTAGCCTTTTTCAACTCTTTCATGGTGAAGACTTTGGTTGTTTCAGCTGAATTTTCTTGTTTAGAGAGTTTCTGTTGCAAAATTAAACCCCCGTTCTGTTCAAAGAACCTTTGTTTAAGCTTGATCAACTGTCTTTTCTTAAATATCAAATACAACCAAGAGCTACAAACAAGCGCAACCATGAAGCTTATGCCAATACCTACATTAGAAAGAAATAGAATATTAGTTTTTTTGGCATAATTATAAAGTACATCGAAGAGATACTGACAAGCAGAGCGACGAAGCTAATGCCAACACCCTATTTTTTTTTTTTTTTTAATTTGAGAATCACTTATGCCAACGCTTTGTGTTTGATTATATTTGAAGAAACCAGATATTATTTGTTATATACTGTTGTGACTGACCAATCAGAAAGTGCGACTCATGGTTGCCTTTTTCTTTTCAATCTTTTAGACCATGTGAGATTAATCAAATATCTTTATACTTGTGCACCATATCAATTTTTTATTTAATTTTAGAAGAATGCACCCTATAAAATTAATTAATCTATATATATAAAGGCAAAACTTTTATACAGATTATACAGTACCTTAGATACTGTTCCTTAAGTTTCTCTTTCAAGATTCTGTCATGTGGCTATTTAACTGAAAAATAAATTTCTATCCTATGAGAAAAAAACTATATGGAAGAATCTTAATAAAAGAACCTAAGAAACAGCAGCTAAGTATTGTACTTAAGTCTTACCCATATATATATATATATATAATGAGAAATCATTACATATATTAATTGGCAAAATTTAGAGAAAATCCAATTAGATTCTACAATTGAAGTTCAATTTTGCGCCATATATCCTAAATTATTTATTTTTAGAAAGAGTCTTATTTCTAAATTTTAGAGTCAAATATGAGACCACATCATAAATATCCATCCAAGTGAATTATTGCGTACAAAAACCAAAGAGTTTAGAATTAATGAACATAAAAAAAATAAAATAAAAAATGTACATTCTTACAAGACTTTTTAAAGAGTTAAAAAAAATATATAAGAATGACTATCAATAATATTTATATTATATATGTAAAAATTATATTATATGTCTTAATATATATCTTTTAAGTATATCTATGCATATGCATAAGGTTACAAGCTAGTTTATTTAAAGCCAAAGCATAGAGAAAATCAAATTAGATTCCAAATTGGAGTCTAATTTTGCACCATGTATCTCATCTAATTTTAATATTTCTGTATCAAGTGAATTATTAGGTGCAAAAATTAAATAGTCTAAATTCAATTAAATTCTAAATTGAATTTCAATTGGAGTTCAATTTTGTGCCTCGTGTTCTAACTAATATTTTAATTTTTATGACAATTGAATTATTGGATGCAAAAACCGAAGAGTCAATGCACCCTATCAAATTAATATATATATATATATATATAAAGCCAAAGTAGAGAATTCAACAAGATTCTAAATTGGAGTCCAATTTTGCACCTTGTGCCTTATCTAATTTTAAAATTTTTGTGTTAAATGAATTATTAGGTGCAAAAATCTAAAAGTCTAAATTCAATTATATTCTAAATTGGATTTCATGCAAAAATTCAATTTTGTGCCACGTGTCTTATATAAGTTTTTAATTTTTGTAATAAGTGAATTATTGGGTATAAAAACCAAAAAGTTTAGATTCTAAATCATATATATGTGTGTGTGTGTGTGTGTGTGTGTGTGTGTGTGGGTTAGGTTCAAGTTACACCTGATGTAACTCTAAGTAATATTACATCACTTAATATTTTTTAATTGGATGCAAATTTTAACAAATCCATCATTAGATTACATTATCTTTATATATTCTCTTTTTTTGCAAAATTTCAATGGGATCAAAGATTAATAATCATGTCATCAATCAATTGATTAAATTTAAATTTTTGCAGTTTAAAATAATGCATAAAAAATGAGTTTATGGATCAAATGGTAAATAACATACAATTAATATGAAAATTGACATGAATGTCAAGAACATATAGAACATGTAATTTAATGGTGAGATTTGCAAAATATGAATTGTATAATAAGTTATTAAGTGGTGTAACATTACTTATAGCTACACCAAGTGTAACTTGAACCCATGACTTAAAAAATCCATAGCTTAAAAAAGGTGTAAGCTGTAACTTAAACCATGTATAGTTTAAACTCATACATACATATATATATATATATATATATATGTAATTTTGATTATTTTTAAATGTATTCGTATATATACATGGAGTTATACACTAATGCAAAATATTAATAATGGCTAACTAATGTCACCTATAAATTTTGTATAACAAGTACAATAGAAAGTTTTTTTTTTTTTTTTTGAGAAGGAAGTACTATAGAAAGTTAATAGAAGTGGATGGAAGAATAGATCGTGAAACTTTTCTATAATTTAGAAACAGAAAAAAAAAATTAGGAATGAAAAATCAATTTAATGTACACTTTAGTGACAAAACTTTTTTTTTATTTTTTTAAATCTACTTTTGTTGATCTTAATGAGAAATTTATACTATTTCACACCATGGCCAGTAGTTGAAGAAATATAACAGAATTCTCAGAGTTAAAAAAAAAAAAATGATATAAAACAAATACTTTATTTTATTTTATTTTTTTGAAGGCCAAATACTTTATTTCTTAAATTAACTATAACTCAATAAGATTGTGCTCTGCGTTCATTCATTGTCCTATAATTATAACAGTTTTTTGATACACTCAACAGATTTTATTATGTTGATTAACAGGATATTCCGATATCATTGGTAATTTAAAATCACATTCTAGGAAAACAATATCTATTTGTTTAAGTTCACATCTTTGAGCCTATTTAAGAGATTTAACATATAAAATTTCAACATTTGAGATAAAGAAGTGATAGCCCAAATCATTACTATCAAATATAAATAGATAAACTAATACGATAAATTCTATTATCTCTATATATCTATATATATTAAGAGAATTCAAAAAGTTTTTTTTTTTAGAGATAATTACAACATACTACTGACTCCGCAGCTCAAACTCTTTCTCCAATCTCTCCTAGACCTCCAAGCATTTTGTGTATGAAGAGATGTCAATTCAGTTACAAGACATTTGGCAATTCAAAAGGTTAGTTATCACTATCTAAATTGTCAAAATTCTCCTAATTTAATTAGAAAGTCTTTATTCAGAAAAAACAAAAATGAGGTTAAAATCGTAATTCAATATTCGAAAACAAATAAACTATCAGATAAATTTTCGATTACTTCCCATTAGAGAGTTAGACAGATACAAATTCCTAACCTGTTTCTAAAAGACAAAAAAACTCTAGTCCCACGACTGACAACTTCCCACCTCACGTCTGACAAACTACAAACAAAAACTCTTCCCACTTCTTCCCTAAAGAAGAATGTAGTGTACTACGAAACTTCCAATTACAAAAATAATCTTCCCACCCTTCCTATCACAAACTACAAATTCTTCCCGAGGATTACTATTCCTAATTGAAATATGAATTGTGTCAGGCGGTTGCTCTTTGTATAAGGCAGTGTTTGTGGTTTAATTGAATAGAAGCCAGAACGTTTTGTGCAACACTAACCTTTTTCATTTTTAATGATTTATTTATTTTGGTATTTGAACTGTTTTCTTTTCACATCTGTTTGTACTGCCTCTTTTCCATTTTAATGAATGTCTTTTCTCTGTCCAAAATAAAAACGTAGTGTGCATGTGGTTTAATTGAATAGAAGAGAGAAACACGACAGAAAATTTTGTCCAGCCCTAATGAAAAAATGAACACCAAAATAGCATTGACATCACATTTTCATGTGTAGATTTGTTCATTTCGTAGCTAGATGGATGCCAAGAGCTTTGTAGCTCAACTAATTGGTACTTTTTAGTATATTCATAATATCTAGGGTTCAAATTCCCACTCCTCTAATGTAACTATTAAAAAAAAAAAGGATTGGTTGAATTTAATTGTCTTTGAAAAGACAATATTGTTTGTATTTTATTGGTCATAGCAACTAATTTAGTTAGGGAACTTAATACTACAACTAAGTTACAATATTTAAGTTTGACCTAATCTATATCTATGTAATATATAATAGCCAAAAATGTTAAACTATTAGTTTATCTTCTAATATTTTGCCACATAAACTTTGGTAGTCCCACAATTTTACATATTATTTTTTTATTAATTTATTTATTAGGTCAAAATAAGAGTTTTAAACCGACTACTACTCAACAAACTAAAGAGTTTTAAATCAATTACTATTCAACAATTTGGAGAGTTTTAAACCAAACCGACCTACTACTATATATATAGAGCACCACACCAAAACCTTCTACGTGATTTACCCTCTCTCTGCCGTTTTTGCTCTTTTGTTTCTACAAACCCTTCATTCTCAACCCTTAAGGAGTCAAGGTACCTTTTATATGAATTTCTCTTTTGTAGTTACTATTGCTTTTTCATATTTTTTTTTTCTTTAATACTATGTGCTTGTGTTTTTTTTTTTTTCTCCATATTTTTACTTCCGTTTTCCAAATTTCTAGACACCATGTTTGATCCTAGAATTTTTACATATTATTATTATTTTGAGAACCAAATGCTAATAGAAAGCTAGAGGTAATGAATGCCACCAAAATTTTTTATTCTCATGTTTGACATCTTAGTTTTGTTGGATGATAAAATGTTATTATTATATCACTCAATTTGCTCCCAACCACCCCCCCCCCCCCCCTTTCCCCTTAAAGCCTCAATGGAACTTATTAATATTTCTTTCTTCATGAAGTTGTTGTATTTTGTTGTTCCATGTTTCACAAAAGTTTAAACATGGTAAAAAAATTATAGTATGCCTTTGTTTCATCTTATAAAAAAGTCAAAATATGATTATTTTGTTCAAAATATGTATATCTTTGTTTGGTATTATAAATATTAATTTCATTCATTTTTTACTAATTGTAGCATTGAACATAGTAAAAATATTTAACAATCGTTAACTATTTGGTGCATTACACGGGTTAGCAACTAATAAAATAAAATAAGATTATATTGGGACCCACTACAACTAAGAACAAAAGTATTGTAAAAAAATTGTGGACATAGTATTTCTCTTTTATTATACCCTATACTTTCTCCTTTTACAGACTTGCCTCAAACCCAATTAAAAATTTTAAAGTTTTATTCCGTAGGCATCTCATTTGAATTTAGAAAATCCCAAAAACATCCATTTGTTTTGAATCAAACTAGATGGAATTTTGAAAATATAAATTATTTCAACTAAATTTAGTAATTTTTGTAGATAAAATCAAACTTTATTTACAGTATAATCTAATCATTATCGTGCATCCTAAATACTCCAGTTCCATAATAATTCATTATATTCAAGCCACTATAAAAACTCTTGAAAATTCAATATAAGATTTTGAAAATCATTGTAAGAATACATGTGGTCAGCCCTAGCTAAATCTATTAATCTCAAAATTTTGAAACTAAGGTATTGTTGTTGTTAAAATACCTAAGGTATAAAACTCAAACACAAATCCTAACTGGTTTAAAATTTTCTATCCAAACTCACTAAACCCATTTAAATTTTTTGAAACACTTACTATTGTCCTAAGGTCAGGTCATCCAAAAACCCATTAAATACTAGCCTCTAAACACATGCGTTGTACGTGCTCAGAAACACTTCTAAGGTTAATAATTTGCATCTATTATAATTTGAAAATATTTTTTTTTATTTTTCAAACAAATAAAAATGATAAATTTTAGAGATAAGTAGTAACTGTAATCTTTTTTTAAATGTTTGTTTGAAAGTGGTGTAGTGATATAGAAAAAAGTTTGGATAGGAAAAAAAAAAAAAAAACTTGAGAGAAAAGAAGGCTAAAATTTAGGAGTTATCTTAGTTTTTTGTTTTTTGATTTTTTAAATTGTGGGTTTTTACTTTTATTCGGTTGAAAAAGAAATAAAAAAATACCCTAAATTTTAGGGAATAAAAAGATGAACGTGAAGGAAAAATTTTCTAAATTTTAGGAGTTTTGTTTTTTAATTCAAAATGAAATTTGTTATTTGACATTTATGACTTTATCTCTAAGAGAAGTTATCCTTCATTTTAATGAGAGTATTTTTGAGCTACATAAAAGTTCAATTCAAAGAGAGGAATCCTATTATAGATAACTAGCCTCTGAGCACACACGTAAACCCCCATGATGTGGTAAAGGGAGGATATTAGGGGAAATAGTGAGTCGAGATTCCCCTGTAGAGAGCCGAATGAGGGGAGACCTTCACGTTCGGTTAGGAGGGCGGGGATATCTCGACCCTACTATCATTATGCCTTTGCGATGTTACTTGGTTCAACTCTATTTGTGACATTTTCTCATATGTGGGACTCTATCTTCTTGTATGAGGCTCTTCTATTTTTTTACATAAAGGTTAACAATTTGCATCTATTACAATTTAGACATTTTTTTTTTCAAAAAAATAAAAAGGACTAGCCTCATCACATGCGCTTCACGCATGCGATGAGGTGTTTTTTTTTTTTTTTTTTGGCTAAAAAAATTTGTGTTTTTATTTTATATATATAATTTTTATTTTAAGAATTTAATTTATAAGCGGATAGTAATTTAAAATTCAATAGAAAAGTGACCCTAATTTTTAGGCAATGTTTTAATAGGATTTAGAGTTGTATTTTTACCAGATTATCCTTTAGTTTTGTCTCTACTTAAAGATAGAGTTGTAGGGGCATTTTGAACCAAAAAAATAAGGATCCCAAAAAGGGAAAACCTCTTAAATAATAACTAGCCTCATCACACGTGTGAAGCGCGTGCGATGATGTTTTTTTTTTTTTAGTGGTCCTATTTTGTAGATAAAAAACCGTGTTTTTTTTATTTAAATTTTATACATATAATTTCTATTTTGAAAATCTAATTTATAAGTAGATAAAGTAATTTGAAAATTAACGGGAAGGTGATCCTATTTTTTAGGGAATGTTTTAGTGCGAGTTAGAGTTACATTTTTACCAGATTGTCTTGTAGTTTTATCTCTACTTAAACATATGGGTATATGGGCATTTTTGAACTAAAAAAATGAAGAATTCAAACAGGAGAAGCCCTTTAAATGATAATATAAATATGGATAAACTTTAGAGATAAGCATTAATTGTAATTTCTTTTTTGAACGTGAAGGGAAAAAAATCCTAAATTTAGGAGTTTTTTTTTTTTTTTTTTTGAATTCAAAATGAAATTTGTTATTTGACATTTATGACCCTACTTAAAGATAGAGTTGTAGGGGCATTTTGAACCAAAAAAATAAGGATCCCAAAAAGGGAAAACCTCTTAAATAATAACTAGCCTCATCACACGTGTGAAGCGCGTGCGATAATGTTTTTTTTTTTTTAGTGGTCCTATTTTGTAGATAAAAAACCGTGTTTTTTTTATTTAAATTTTATACATATAATTTCTATTTTGAAAATCTAATTTATAAGTAGATAAAGTAATTTGAAAATTAACGGGAAGGTGATCCTATTTTTTAGGGAATGTTTTAGTGCGAGTTAGAGTTACATTTTTACCAGATTGTCTTGTAGTTTTATCTCTACTTAAACATATGGGTATATGGGCATTTTTGAACTAAAAAAATGAAGAATTCAAACAGGAGAAGCCCTTTAAATGATAATATAAATATGGATAAACTTTAGAGATAAGCATTAATTGTAATTTTTTTTTTGAACGTGAAGGGAAAAAAATCCTAAATTTAGGAGTTTTTTTTTTTTTTTTTTTGAATTCAAAATGAAATTTGTTATTTGACATTTATGACCCTACTTAAAGATAGAGTTGTAGGGGCATTTTGAACCAAAAAAATAAGGATCCCAAAAAGGGAAAACCTCTTAAATAATAACTAGTCTCATCACACGTGTGAAGCGCGTGCGATGATGTTTTTTTTTTTAGTGGTCCTATTTTGTAGATAAAAAACTGTTTTTTTTATTTAAATTTTATACATATAATTTTTATTTTGAAAATCTAATTTATAAGTAGATAAAGTAATTTGAAAGTTAACGGGAAGGTGATCCTATTTTTTAGGTAATGTTTTAGTGCAAGTTAGAGTTACATTTTTACCAGATTGTCTTGTAGTTCTATCTCTACTTAAACATATGGGTATAGGGGCATTTTTGAACTAAAAAATGAGATATCCAAACAGGAGAAACCCCTTAAATGATAGTATAAATATGGATAAACTTTAAAGATAAGCATTAATTGTAATTTCTTTTTTGAACGTGAAGGGAAAAAAATCCTAAATTTAGGAGTTTTTTTTTTTTTTTTGAATTCAAAATGAAATTTGTTATTTGACATTTATGACCCTATTTCTAAATAAAATTATCCTTCATTAATGAAGATATTTTTGAACCATATAAAAATCTAATTTTTTTTTTTTTCACACACACAAGGGAGAAGAAAATAGTTATAACACAAAAACACATCACAACTCTACTCAAAAGCCATGATACATAAAAGTCTAGTTAAAAGAGAAGAATCCTGTTATATATAGTATAGATATAAATAATCAATTACCATCAAATTTTAGGATCTGATCCTCTAAAAATAATGAGAAGCTTCATCCACACACAATCAAATGCAAATTCTAGAAGCATATTATCAAGTGCTAGGGTGTAATACAGTAAGTATTCTTACCAACTAAGAGGGTAACTAGTCGTGATGATTGATTGGTAACACAGATTCCCTGGTCCAAATGGTACCCCTTGATGCAAGAACAAGTAAAATTCCCTGGTTCGTTAATACACTTTTGTCCCGAGAGCTTGCAATAATTGTAATTGGGCTTTTCACATTCGTTAATGTCTGTAGATGTAAAACTCATCATTAACTTAATCCCGGGAGTTTTTTTTTTTTTTTTAAAGTGGAAATAGAATATGTATCAATTATTTAAATATATATATATATGATATTTATTAAAAAAAATTAAATTATATGAATAAATAGCATAAATAAAAATTGTGTATACACAACTAGTAGTAAAGCGAGGTGAGCAAAGATCCATCACTATCTAGTCACTTTTTTTAGGCGGAAAATTTTTTTACATCCTAAAAATAGATTAAGAGCAATTATGATGGAGTGAACTATAGGTTGAAACTCTATCTAATTTATCAAAAAAATATGTTAAAATTAGAAGGAATTATTTGTTATTTAGTTTTTTTTTTTTCTTTTAAAATTTGTTTTAAAAATTTAGTGTAGATCCATAAAATAATACCTTGGCAACCGAGATGGAGGTATGGATTCCCATGGTATCCTTCCATGCACTTACAACGGTACCCAGGCCCGTTGTCGGAATTGATGCATGTGCTATTACCTCCACATTTGTAACTTGATTTGTTCACGACATCTTTACATGTCTCAGTACCGATCGCCCAATCAAGAACTAACGGCATCTCTTTTTGGTGTTGTAGACTGTGAAGGGAATCGATGGAGAAATCGAACATGGTTTGTTGGCTAATAAATGCATAGCCACAAGGATTGAAAGCCTCTACTTTTGTGTGATTATTGAAACTGCGGGATTCCAAAGTAACATAATTCAACCCATTAGGAATATCTATCTGGCAACACCCAACACCAGAGCAAGACCCGTTGACTATGTATCTAGTGTTTTCACAAACGGAAACGCAGCCTGTTGAGAAATTTCCTTTATCTTGCTGGAAATTAAGGTATGCGTAAGTGTCACAGCCAACGGCAATGAACTTGTTTTGAGTGCTAGAGATGGTGAAATTGAGGCTCGAGTTGAGATACACTGATGTCCATATACTAAGATCCGGATCCAGCAAACCCTGTTCATCATAACAGTCCTTGGCCATATACATCAAGATGTTAGCCTGGCCTTCGAGGGAAAAGTTTGTAACCCTTAAGTCTCCCGGCAGAAATGGTTGAGTTCGGCCGAAAGAGTTGTTACAATTGACGAAAAAGTTTTCATCTATGGAGCAACCTTTTGTTAGGCCAAATGGATAGGGAATTTCCACATCTCCACACTTGTCGGGGCAGTTGGGCAGCGCTATTGGAAATGCTATTGCCGCGGCAGCCAATTCAGATAACATCACAGCAACCCAAGTGACTTGTACAAGAATCCCAAGGAAACCCATATTCCCACTATTCGGTATTTTTCCTAGAAGAGGGGTAAGAGAGCAACGTGTTTGTGCATGGAAAACATTCCATACATGCTGCTTTTATAGGTGCCGAAAGCATAACTTGCATTCAAACTTGTCAGGTGCCGAAAGCATAACTTGCATTCAAACTTGTCAAAAACGCAATTTTTTGGTGGATTTTAATTAACACAACTGGATAATGTTCCTTTTTTTTTTTTTTTTTTAATTATGTTCTTGATAATACAATAAAGACTTGGGTGAAATATATATATATATATATATACACACACACATATTAGCCTCATTACACGCGCTTTGCGGACAAAGGTGGCTGCACATACACTTCAGGAGGTTCAAATGAACCCCCTGACTTGAAAAAAAAATATTTATACATAAAAAATATTGCTTTACTAATTTAATTTATTTTTAAAAATATTTTTTCACACCCTGATCACATATCAATTTATCTCATAATTAAACAATAACTTAGTGTATTATTTACGTATGGATGAATATGATTGTATGGGTTAATAATTATACAGCGCAAGTGGGGTTGAGTTTTGTCATTTAGTTTAAAATATTTTATAAAAACAATGACAAATATACAACCACAATTGCATAAAAACAAAAAATATTATACAAACTTAACAAAATAAAATAGTCAAACTTACATTGATAATAGATAATGACAACTAATAATAAACTATTATGAAACGATTTCAAAATATGAAAGTTCGAAGAAGAAAATTGTAAAACTTCATGTATTTGTGTGTTTTTTTTTCGATAACTTAATATATTCAAGTTTTTTTTTTTTAATATTAAATTTTGTTTAATTTAAGTTTCTTAATGACCTTTCCTTAAAAAAATTCCTAGAGCCGCCACTGTTTGCGGGTGTGATGTGGTTTTTTATTTTTATTTTTTGGTCCAATGTCTTTATTTTTCTTTATTGTTATTTTAAAAAATTGATAAGTTCGTTTTGAAAATATGGATTAATAGAAAAGTGTCCTATTTTGTAGGCATTTTAAGTGGAGTTTAAGATATATTTTTACTGAGTTATCTTCAAGTTTTTTCCTATTAAACGTAAGGCTTAGGGGTATTTCTGAACCACATAAAAGTTTAGTCTAAAGAGGGGAATCATCTTATAGATAGTATATGCGCTCAGAGGCTTTTCTATTTTTTGAGTAAATATAATAATTTGCACCTGTTATGATTTGGGTAAAGGTCAATACCTAGGAGTGTGATGAAAAAATTATTTCACTCACAAACTCCTTATCAATTATCATGTACATGTTATTGTCTCAACTTTCCATTATCATTTGTTATAAAAATTACAACCAAAACAATTATGATGAAATGGTCAATATGGAGGCCTAAGTGTTGATCAACTCTAGTCCCGAAGTATAGAAATTTTCATGTACTAGATGATATCTTACGCAATGCACAGTGCATTTGATAAATTTTGTAAGAAATTATTCATGACATATTGATTTCATGAATACTATTATTGTTAGTCATACAAACTTATAGATAACATTGTCACCTACAAATTTGTTGGTTCATAGGTGTCTTTCTTGTATGATTTAGGCTTTATATATAGATTCTATGGTGTTAATTTCTACATTCTTATACCACTAAAATCTCTATCTCCACTATATCAACACCTATAATTTTTATGCCATTGAAAGTAGCTTTTCTTTAGTTTCAGAATTGACGTGATTAATAAAATTAAGGCACATTAAAATTGTAATTGAAGAAAAGTTTGATTTTTAAGATCGTAATTATAATAGGGCGAAAATTGAAAGAATGATATCTTAATCAATTAGCTATAAAAACTATGGTGACCCAAACCTACCAACGTTACTATGTAAACAGTGGATTTGGGTTCCCAATTCATTTGTTGGTGGGTTTCCTCACCATTTCACACACATTCCCACCCCTACCAGAATCCCAAGAGAATCATCATGTCTTCTGAGGATTCTCTTGGAACTTGTTCCAAACACCAAATAATGTTTGATAATAAGTTTCCCAAAGGCATTAACAGTGTTTGGTTGCCAACCTGAATTTGATACTTACTAGCTTCCTTCTAGCTTATTAGATAATACTGGCCCTAACCTGGCTCGAACACAGTAGGATTCCCTAAACGTATCCCTATACCTTTACATATTTATCAGTGGACTGGTTCTAGCCCTACAACATTGGGCTGTGGTCATATGGGCCATCCTGGGCACCCGGGCCCATGGGCCTTGGTCACATGGGTCATTTTGGGTCACCCGGGCTGAAACCCCTACAAAAACTATTATAATTTCATGATACAACAACAAAAACAATAAAGCCATAGTGACATAGTAATACCACAATTTAAGCTTCCTAAAAGCAACCAAAACACCAAAAATACTACGAATCCATACCAAGTATATGCATCATACGAAAAACCAAAAATTTAAATTGACACATAATATGAAAAAACCAACCTAAACACATTACAATGCTACATCAGTAAAATTTTATACATAAAATCTAAACAAAATGTTTAAGATGAACATAATATTTTGAAAATTAACATACCTCTCAAAAAGGGAACCAAAAGATGTTGTGAGAGAAATTATATTGGACAAATGTGGACAAATGGGGATTTATATTAGACAAATGTGGAGACAAATAATCATATCATATTATCTAATTCATTGAATCCAACTCTTGCACTTCTGCTAGTCTTATGCCGGAAATTGAAAAGTTTTCTTACTTCTTACTCCCATGACTTTTTAGATCCATCCGTATCAATCCAAAGCATTTAAAGTTATAAATGTATGAATTCTTTGAATTTTATTAATACATTGAAATAAATGTATCTACAGTTACTTAATAGTTTAACATAAATGTTAAATTTAGATGAGGTAAAAGCCTAAATAAAAATAATGTCATACAATGCACCACTTGGTAGAATCTCATGTTCTTTTACATGAAGTCTCTACTTTTATATATATACAGTATCTAATAATCAATATATATATATATATATATTGATGATTAGATACTATGACTCTCTCTCTCTCTCTCTCTCTCTCTCATATTTTATGGAAGATGAGTATGAGATTATACCACCAATTTCACAAACATTTGACTACAGTATTCTAATACCTGTGCACCATACACATTGTGTATATATATATAACTTAATATTTCATTATATTTAATT
The DNA here is from genome assembly GCA_030445155.1 of Quercus variabilis. NCBI lineage: Eukaryota > Viridiplantae > Streptophyta > Magnoliopsida > Fagales > Fagaceae > Quercus > Quercus variabilis. Next base: position 71,240,156 of record CP129448.1, on the reverse strand, counting down.
AACCGAGACAAAATTTTATATATGATATGGGAATAAATTTAGTCAAATAACAAATTTGGGTTTCAATGTTTTAAAAGTTCAACACAATTTGGAACAACCCGAAATAATCTGGAATTGAGAGACCAAAATATCTGGAATTCATTTGAAGCATCTAAACAGTTTTGGAATAGACCGGAACTTTAGACCGAAATGGAACAGGTAAGTGCACTGAATTAAGCATCAGAATAACCTAAATGAAAATTTCTGACCGGAATAGAATGGAATTTAAAACCTTGCTAGAAACCCAAAGCTTAGGTTACCAACCCCCCACCCGTAGCCAAAAAATTCACTTTCTTGCTCTGCGTGTTTTCATCACCATTTCAAAGTAGACACACAACACTTTAGTCTATATAGGAATCAGTCATAAACACCAACCCAAGTAGTTTTAGGGATTCATTCCATCCATCAACACCATCATCAGAGTAAAGATTAATAATACTTTCCTCTCTTCAAAGAAAGAATAGGGTCTAACTCCACCTCTTTGGAGTTACGACTAGTGGTAAATTGTTAATTTGAACCAATTATAATTTATTGTCTTTTTAGATGTTAGGGTCATATATTTGTAAATTGGAAAATTCGAGTAAAAACTCACTTTTTATGAATTTAAGTCTTAATTTAGAGTGTCTAGAAAGCATTCAAGAAAGATCAATTTAATCAAAACTACTCAAGGTTTGCTCAAATCAATGCTGCAACTGCTGTCTCGACAGATAGCTTGGAAGCAGCCGATCCATCAAGGGAATTTACCTCGACAACTAGCTTAATAACAGTTGATCAATTGAGCCTCAACTTAATAGAATTCTCAGTTCTATTTTTGATGACATGGCAACTTTGGGATTCATACACTAGGGTTCCAAGATGACTTAAATAGTATTTTTCAGAGCTGTCATCCTATATGCCTCACAAAGAGTTGTTGCGACTTTTGTGTGCTTAGGATTTTTTAATTCTAAGCTACTTCGGATTCATTATTGAAGTTTATTGTTGCAAAGAACTTTCCACCAATAATTACAACTATTTTGGATTGCTACGGACAGCTAGTCACGTTGATTGGAGATCCGTGCAACCGTTAGCTACATCGTTAGGAGATCTATGCTAATTAACAGAAGAAGTCCACTAAGATTAAAATCCAACTAAGTTGGAGTTGAGCTAGTATCAAGTATCAATATGTTCTATTGTAGGTATGTACTGATATTTGGGATTGTGTAAGATCTCTATAATTATAACCTCAATTTGACTAGTGGATTTTTCAGGAGTAATGACCAACATAATTACTCATTGGGGTTTTTCTTGTGAAGGTTTTCTCATTATTTTCTACTACACACATTGAACTCTAATTTGGTGATATGGTTATGTTTTTTATTGGACTTTGCATATAATTGAATTGGGGTCAGCTTATAACCCAACATTAGATAACGCAACCAAACACTAAATAAAGTTTGAATTAAATTCAGTTTGGCTTTCTATAAATAAATTTTAATTAGTTAAGGTATATCTTTTTCTACAAATTCTCTAATTAAATTTTATTGATTAACACTTATATTAAATAAAGGCTAAGTCACAAATTACACTCTTAGATTTTGATATGTTTTCAACTCAGTTCTTTTAGTTTCACTTTTTTTTTTTTTTTTCCTTCAGTAATTTAACTTTAATTCGTTTTCAATTTAAATTTCCCATTTGATCCGCCTCTTTGAATTCACTAAAATGACATTGTTTTGGGAAGTGAACAATCTAAAACTAACGGTGGGATTGGACAAAATTGAAGGATTGAAACGGAGAAAATGAAACTTAAATGATTGATTTGAAAATATGTTATATAGTTAAAGAATGTAATTTATAGTTTAAACTTAAATAAATATGTATCATAAATAAATAAATTTTTTTAATTTTCTTGATCATTGCACGGGATACTAATGAGTAGATATGTAATTATAAAAAGTCTTTTTCCTAATTTAATTGAGGAAAAATAAATGGATGACATAAAACTGACTTGAATAACATGATTGCTACACGTTTATTGATTACCCCACATTTGTATCAAAAAAAAAATTCCCCCACATTCGGTTTGCAATCTACATCAAACAACTGTTATAGTCAAAAATTCCAAGATTATAATTTTCCAATAACATGATTGCTACACGTTTATTGATTGCCACGCATTCAGTTTGCAATCTACATCAAACAATTGTTATAGTCGAAAATTCCAAGATTATAATTTTCCAAGTCTTTGGAACGTAGTTCCAAACAATTAGCAAAGACTTGGTGAAAACAATAACAGGCATTAAAGTCATGATTCTCCCCAAAAAAAAAAAAGTCTTCTAATCCGTGTCACACGTCTCCAAGGTTGATGAAACTGGCAGGTTAATTAATGACATACAGAAAGAGCCAGCATGCGATTTCATGAAGTCTTTGGTCTTTGTTCGAACTCTCAAAGACATGGGATGTTATTGTCTTGACGATTAACCTGCAGCATACGCAGCGCAGGGGCCCCAAAAGTTCAAAATATTTCTATAATATAGTCTAAAACATTAGTTAGGGTCTTACAACTTAATAGTTGGCCCCTCCAAAATATATTGGGTCCCCCAAAGTATTGACTTTACATTTAAATAGTTTAAATCTCACCTAAATGTCACTTGAGTAGTTTCTTACTTTTTTGACTTTTGTCTAACCTATGTGTGCAAGTGTGAAAACGTGCACCATGCAACACCAAACTTTTTTTGTTTTTCTTCTTAATAGCCTATGCAGCAACACACTAAAAGTCCACTGAAAACCTATGATCATGAGGGGCAAAGAAAAAAAACTCACTGAAAACGTGTATTGGGCTTTAGTGAGATTTTTTTTTTTTTTTTTTCTTCTTTTTAATTTTTAAACTTCACCCTTTACTTCTCTTCATCGTCATAATTTTTTTTTTTTTTAAATTGATTTGTTTTCTTTTGGGTTGAATTTTGGTGCCAAATAAGTTGTTCCAATAGTGATGTGTTCGTAGAAGATACTTTGGGTTTGTTGCAGAGAGAAGATATATATATTTTTCTAAAATTTCCCTTTCACAATAGAATCTTCTCAAGTTATGTATAATGATTTTAGTATATATGTATACTATACATAGTATTAAAAATATATATTTTATCTGCTTAAATTTCAATTGTTTGTAATGGTTGATTAAGACGAAAGATACATATAGGAAGTGAAAGCCATACATGAGAGGGATTATTAATTAGCGTAAAATTATATGATTTTTTCTAGATTAATTTTTTAACCATTTTATTAAAGATTAAGGAGATGCATGATAATGGATGATTTTATTCAATGAAAGATCATTTTCAAGCATTACTTTGATGGGAGATGCTAAATTCTTCATTAAAATATTTTGTACATCTTTATAGCAAAATAAATAAATTTTATATATTCATTTGAGTTTAAAAATATTTTTTTTTCTAATTTGATAATTATATATATATATATATAATATATTTATAAAATAACAGCCAACATATGAATGTATAATCTGGCCCCTTCATGTGAAAATTCCTATCTACACCCCTGAGCATACGTTTTGAAACTTTAGTTGTGTGTGTCTAGTGTCTGTTGTTTATAACTCTAGTCTACAACTACAAAAGTTAGGCCATTTTGTAGTTGTACTCTGGTTATATAATGTATTATAAACCTGATTTAAAACACTATTGAATTTGGTGGGTCTAAAACTTATAGAAAGTCGAGTACATGGTATTTTTTTTCTTCCATAAAAATTGATGAAAGCAAGGAATATGAATCTGAAGGTAAAAGACTTCTCCATTATGAAAAGAGAACTAAGAGAGTTAAGCTTCGTTTGGATACAGTTGAAAACTAAAAACTGAAAAATACTGTAACAAAATAATTTGTAAATGTGTAAATAGTACCGTAAGACTTATTTTTAATAAAAAAATTGATAAAAAGTAAATTTGTAGGACCCATTTCTGAAAAGTTACTGAAAATGTTACTATGTGTGCACTATTCACACCCTGTAAGTCAACATTCACAGCTTGAAAAAAAAAAGAAAAAAAAAATGTAGACGTGAACGCTGGGAAGTGCATAACGCGCTTCCCAAACGAACACTTAGTGAAACAAAAAGAAAAAAAAAGAAACAGATAAGAGAAAATTTGATGAAAAAGAGAGAATTAATATCCGATTCATTGAATTAATTTATTTATATACAAGAGCTAGGCATAACTGCTCATCTTTGTTAACATTTTTCATAACATATTATTAACTGCCCTAAGAGCATCCACATCCGGAACCTATATCTCATCTTATTTTACCATCTCAAAAACCAACTTTATCAATTATACCATACCATTTTACAATACACCCAACATCCCAAAATTCTATTTTCACATTCTACTCATTAAAATAATATATTTACGTAATCAGCACTGAAAAAGAAGAAAGAGAAAAAAAAAAAAAAAAAAAAAAAAAAAAAAAAAAAAAAAAAAAAAAAAAAAAGAGAGAGAGAGAGGAGATGAGAGTGACCGGTGAGAGAGTGTAGAAATAATAAAGTAAACAGTAAAAATAATAAAATATTAATATATTTTTTAACATTGAGCTACAGTGCGGTTCTAAATGTAGAACCGCACTGTAGCACAATTGTATTTTTTTTTACAATAGTTGTCTTTTACAATTTCCAATGGAGCAAGTATTTTGGGCTGAATGGTAAAATTGGGCTTCCATTTGGCATTTGCCCTTCCCATTGCTGATGCTCTAACAACCAGAACTAACTTAACAGCTTCCATAACAGAAACGCAAGTGCTACAATTTCTTTTAGCTATTCTTTGTACAACGATAGGTCGTTTACTAAGGACTTCAACACAGATAGTGTCAGAGCCAGATTTTACTTTAGAAGACAAGATTAAAATAAAAGTAAGACAAAAATAATTTAAAAAATATTAATATAAATAAAAACTAATTAACGAAATTAAGCAAGACTTGGTCAACATATAAAATATATGTAACGTAAGCTATAATTTTTTTTTTTTTTTTTTGGGTATTTCTTGTTAGATTTAATATAATCATTTTTGTTGGACTGTACAATTTTTGTATTTTCAAGTCATTTTTAAAATATCAACGTCGATTCCTTCTATTGCAGTTGTAGGGGGTGTTCAGTCCAACCATAAATCACCTACAACCACACATTCCTGAGCCAACCCCAAGGTTGGTTATGGAGAGATGAGTTTCTCTTTATTGGTATTTCAAGTTCGAAGGTCCATGGTCACAACTCAATCCAAGGAGGACTTAGCGTCATCCAATGCGATGCCGATCCTTATGTGTGCAGGACTTAGATGGCGTCTAACTTCATCCGAGCTTTCCTTCAATTAATAAATTTATTATAGGAAGATCAATTCCAATTTGGACCCACTACAGATCTTTTTTAAAATAAATATTAAAAAAAAAAACTTAGAGTATATAGCATTGTAGAATTATTCATAAAACAACAATATATAAAATTTGGTACATTTAGTTGAGATGTTTGGATAGCATTCCATTTTATAACTATAAGGCTACGTATATAGTACAAATAATAATTTTTTTTTCCTTGACTATTGTAGGAGAGTTCAAAATATTATATTAAAAAAAGAATTAGATATGATGTTATTATTTTGCACACAAACATACATACATAATACATTAAATGGAATTTAAATAAAAGGTGGGAAGAGGGTTAGGACGAGGTCCCCCCACAAAACCCTGAACTCCTAGCTCGACCCTTGAACATACTGTAGTGCGACTTGTGGCTTATAGAAGATTGTAACCCACGGCAACTAGTAGCTTGCAAAAAAGATGCCTAGCTCATCATATAATGGGATCAAGCCAGTTTTAGCTCGTCTCATAACTTGTTTAATTACACATCCCCCTCTTAAACAAAGATGGAAGAAATAAGCCCTAAGTTTGGATTGATGATCAAGAAAGCGAGGAAAAGGAAGTGCTTTGGTGAAGATATCAGGAAGCTAATTAGAGATTGAGATTAAACGAACTTGAAATATTTCATAAGTACCCTTTCGAGAACAAATATTTCCTAAGTGCTCTTTGTAATTAACGTGTATTAATATAAATAAAAAGAGTAGATATTTAATCATAATCATTTTTTTAATTAATTTGAGGAAAAAGAAAGACAAGACATAAAATTGATTTGGATAACATTTTTGCCACATGTTTAATGGTTCCAAGACCATGGCAATCAAAGAAAAAATCGTTCCAAGACTTTGAATTTTCCGAGTATTTGGAAATTCCAAACATCAATAATGAAAGACCTGGTGAAAGGTAAGTAGGATTAAAGTCTTCTAACAATGTCACGGTTGAAAGACTTTGGCATATTAATGGCTTAAAAAGAGTTGTGAGATTATTTTCTCTTTAGATACAGTGTCTTAGATATTCCTTTTAAAATTAAAACACTTGTCCACTTACTTAACAGTGAAACTGCCATTTGCTTCTCCGTTTATTTCTTTTCCTTCTTTTACTTTTCCCATTTCAGACTAAAGCATTCTGACTCTTAAATTTGGATACAGCTTATTTTGCTGAAAACTGAAAACACTGTAATAAAATAATTTTTAAATATGTGAATAGTGCCGTGGGACCCGTGAACAGTGCATGAACAGTGCACTTTGTCTCCTGCACAGTAAATCTATGTGCATGAACAGTGCGGTTACTGTAACCAAAAAACACAAATGTGAGGGAAAAATGTGAATTCAAACACTCACTTGAACTCCCACCAAAGACTCTTTGCTCCTACCATCCTCTCTCTCCCTCTCTGTTCTTTTCTTTCTCTCTTTCTTTCCTTCTCTCTCAATCAGATTAGATGAAATAGACGAATCCATCTCTCTAAATTCTCTATCTCGCTCTATTTCACAGATTGGTTGGCTGACACTAAGAAAATTCGTAGGTATGTTTTGGTTGAATCTCATTATAGGTTTTCAATTCTAGTTGCTGGGTTTGTGTTATTTTGAGGTTTTGTAGAGTTTTTCTTTGTTGATTATGATCAAGGTATCAATTTTAGTTATTGGGTCTGTTTTATTATTGCTTTGGTTTGCTTTGATTTGGGTTTTCAATTATAGTTGTTGAGTTTGAGTTATTTTGAGGTTTGGAAGAGTTTTCCTTTGGCTATTTCTGATGAAGGTTTCAATTTTGGTTAATATGTTTGTCTTAGTATTGCTTTGGTTAATTTTAATTTGGGGTTTCAATTATAGTTTCTGGGTTTGTGTTATTTTGAGGTTTGAAAGAGTTTTCCAATGGCTGAGTTCACCTTGATGAAGTTGAGTTCTTTTTTTTTTTTTTTTCAATGTCTAATGTTTGTCTTTGGTGTCTGATTGATAGTTCAAATCAAAAATTTGAAATTGGAAAGGCAAAAGATTCTTAAAACAGCAATCATATACTAATTTTAGAGAATTAAATTTAAATATCTTGATTTGCATATTTTGGAAGTTGCTGGATTGATATTAGCAATACCTAGAGATGTTTTAATGGCTAGTGAATTTTTTTGGCTTATTGATGTGATTAATAAATCATGAGTTTTTTTTTTTTTTTTTGGCAGACCATTGTGTTCTGTAGCATGGGCAAGGACTTTAGCGTGCAAAAAGTTTAGTGTGGCTTTGGATGAATCAATAATTTTTTGGCATGGGCAAGGAGTTTAGTGTGGTAGACCACTGTGTTCTGTTGCATGGACAAGGAGTTTTCTTGGCAGACCACTGTGTTCTATAGCAAGTGATCAATAATTTGTTTACTAATTGCTACAAGTGACATTACTTTGTTTTGTTGTCATGTATCAGTTTATTTACTGATGCGTGTTTTAGGTACTTTTATTGTTATAACTTAGCAAGTGTAACTTCTTTAATATTGGATAATTTTTTTGGTCCAAATTCACTACCGGTTTTTTGATTATTTGAACTGTTTTTGCCTTATTTTATATATTACAATCATCCCAAACTTGAACTGCTTTTGCCCATACTTCAAGCACTACCATATTTTTCTTGATACCCAGTGTCAAGTCCTACTGCTGCATACAGTGGGGTACTGTTGTTTTTTCCCTCTGCACTGGGTACTGCTGGATTTCTGCACTCTACACTGGTTACTGCTGGATTTCTGTACTGGATAGCTGCTGCCTGCAGTGTGTGGGCTACTGTTTTCTTGATGCAATTGTATCAATTGCACTCATAGAATAGGCTTGCTTGTGTTCTAATGGTGAAAGTGGTGATAAATACATGTGTACATAATATTACAGATTGCATCATTCATTTCTTTTGAGCTGAATATTGCCAATTGTTATACGTGTACAATTTTTTTGTGTGGATTATTTAATTAGTGTACTTGAAAATCTTAAAGTCTTCTTGGTTTTGGATGAGGGCTGTACTTATTGGATCATAAATGAATGTAGCCAATTGCTTTAATAGTTATATGCTTTGCCTTCAAGATCATATCTCCACTTCATGCAAGACCCGCTTGGAAAAATAGTACCCACTTTGATATTTTGGATGTCAGAAACTTGAAAGAAAGCATTGATTTTTTCATTCATCAAGTAAAATTTACACCAATATATTTCTCAACCTAACAACATGTCCAGCCAATACTAAACTAACACATCACAGAAAATTATTCTCATATACACAAATACACACTTCCACACAAATGTACTGCACATCTATACACATAGCTCTTAGTTCCCACTATTTTCTTTAAGTGCAGACAAATGAAGGATGGTGGACTCTTTTTATAAAAGATGATGCTACCTGTGGTGAACATAGAGCCAAAACTCACAATAAATTCAAATGAAATGGCATAAATGCCCCACTTATAACTCCCAAAAAAAAAAAAAAAAACTTAGTTTTGATAAGAAAATGAAGTAAACAATGTTTTATTAAATTGTGAATTCACATTACAAATATCACATGGCATATTGCAAAAGAGAGTACACTAAAGTAAAAATAGAATTCACTAATTAAATACAATGCTTATTGTGCAATTTTTAAATAACTTGCAATTGTACAAAATAATTTGAATGTATTCAACATCTTAAGTCCTACTGCATATTCAATCTAACACATCTTTCTACCATTTGAAATGATTGAGCCACAAATTATTTTGTCTCAAGACGTTAGAAATGGTTGAGCTGTAAATCACTTTATGTCTACATGTTGTATAAATCTTTTGTCCCAACAATGCATATATTTTTGGATATTATAATTGTTTCTTTTAGTTCTCCTACTAGGCTTAGCACTAATGCGTCTTGATACTAAGATATTCTTTCCAATCAGTGAGGAGATATAACAAGATTAGTCTGACATGCAAAGGCAACCTGGTCTGGTGGCCATCAAAACCACTGTCCAGAAAACAAGTTGCCTCACCTAAATCGACATCAATTGTCATTGTCACAATATGCCATCTACAAAGCATTTATAGAACACCAGTGAAAGTGAGTTCTAGTAAATGAAGTAGTACTGACAACTAATAACAGCACAATGAAACAATGACACAGACACACAATGGGAAATGAGTGAGTACAAAATAAATTCTATGAAAGAGAGTAGAAAAGCACATGCACTACAATCTTGTTGAATTGTGCTGAGTACATTCATATAAAGAAAAAGCCCCAGACCTTCCTTCTTCATTACTTGTGACACTGATACTCCACTCCTTTGCAACAGTTGTTTAATAGACTACTATGAAGAATAAATGCTAAAAAGGAACTACCAACCATTCTCATTTTCTAGAAACTTATTCAAACGAAGCCGTGTGTGTATATATATATATATATATATGAAGCCCAATTGTTAAGTTGAAGCAAAATATCATTTTTTTTTTTTTAGGATTTGTAGCACAAGTTTAAAATAGAACAGAGCATATGCATTTTTAGGTCATTATAACTTCCCAAGTAAAATACCTAACCAATCTGTGTAGAATAAAAAAAATGATCATTTAATTCATTACCAGAACTACTTGAGCCAGTGCTTCACAAATCACAAGCTAGCTGAAATCAGAACAAGAGGAAAGTTAACACTACCCATGTTTAAATTATAAATGAAAAGAAAAGAATATGCAATTTATACTGGCTTTAAGGTTGTATGGGACCAATTTACTAATTACTAACACTACACATGAACATCTCCATGCTGTCGAAGTTGATTTCTAACAAAAGCAACTACATTTGAGTTGAAAAGCAATATCAAAAATGTTAAGCAACTGCAAACCAGCCAAGAAAGACTGCAATTTAAAGGACTGTCAAATTCATTATCGACAAGAAAGACTACAATTCAAACATATAATATTTTAAGTCTTGAAGACATCAATGGGATTGAGCCATCTGTGACCACTTTCCTTAGAGATCAAAGACAGAATCAAAGCCATGGAAAAGAAATTAGAGATTGCTATGACTTGTAGGTCATAAATATTAATAGAACTTTGACATGTTTGATCTCCCACATTCTCACAGAAATAGGGTATTTAAACGAAGCACAAGGAAACTTATGCCTTTATTTTCAGCACACATATATTTCTATATCTTCAAGGAAACATTCTTCTCATTAAAATGGTGTTCAAGTAACCTAATTAGCTTCCAAAATATGCAAATCAAGATATTTAAATTTAATTATCTAAGATTAGTATATGATTGCTATTCTAAGAATCTTTTGCCTTTCCAATTTCAAATTTCTACTTTGAACTATCAATCAGACACCAAGACAAACATCAGACATTGAAAAAAAAATTAGAACTCAACTTCATCAAGGTGAACTCAGCAATTGGAAAACTCTTTCAAACCTCAAAATAACACAAACCCAAAAACTATAATTGAAACCCTAAATTAAAATTAACCAAAGCAATACTAAGACAAACCCATTAACCAAAATTGAAACCTGCATCAGAAATAGCTAAAGGAAAACTCTTCCAAACCTCAAAATAACTCAAACTCAGCAACTATAATTGAAAACCCAGATCAAAACAAACCAAAGCAATAATAATACAGACCCAATAACAAAAATTGATACCTAGATCATAATCAACTAAGAAAAACTCTATCAAACCTCAAAATAACACAAACCCAGTAACTAGAATTGAAAACCTATAATGAGATTTAGCCAATACATACCAACAAATTTTCTTAGTGACAGCCAACCAATCTGTGAAAATAGAGTGAGATAGAGAATTCAGAGAGAGAGTTGGATTCATCTATTTCATCCAATTAAGAGAGAGAGAGAGGGAGAGAGAGAGAGAGAGAGAGAAGAAAACAGTTTTGGGCTTTTGGGCTTTTAGTTTCCTCGTGGGAAGTCTTTAGTCTGAAACAGGAGAAAAATAAAAGAAGGAATAGAAATAAACGGATTCACTGTTAAGTTAGTGGATAGGTGTTTTAATTTTAAAATGGGTATATAAGGTACTATACCTAAGAAACTGTATCTAAGTTTTGCCTTCTCTCCAATACAATTTTAAGAGATAATTATTAATTAAACTTTTCTCAATTTTAAGTCTCAGTATCATGTTAAGTGCACATGGAGGGACGGATCATGTGATATGGACGGGGAACAAAAATGGAAAGTTCACTGTAAGGAGTGCATACAGACTAGCCCAAGACATTCATTCTAACGGAGGTATGCCTGAAAGCTCAGACCCTGCTGCTTTAAAGCAACTGTGGAGGCGCCTATGGAATATGAACGTACCAAACAAGATCAAACATTTTGCCTGCAAAGCCTGTAAAAATACTCTAGCCACCAAAGAGAACCTGAGGAAAAGAAACATTACTCAAGACTGTATCTGTGAAGCATGTGGGAAAGCAACTGAATCCACTTGCCATCTATGTTGGCTTTGTGACAAGGTCAAAGAAATTTGGTCTTCAAGCAAGCTGGTAATCCCGTTTGAGATTAGCCCAGTGTGGCAGTTTATGGACATGATGTGGCAGTTACGAAGGTGGACAGATTCTTACCCGAGCTTGGTGGAGCGTGCTATAGCAATATGTTGGGGAATATGGAAGGATAGAAATAATGTTAGACACGGTGGAAAGCACAGAGATGGCCGCACAATTGTGAGAAGCTCGTTAAGGGTGTTAGATGATTTTCAGATTGCGAATGAGCATCCACTGGCCCCTCCAAAACAGCGTCCAGATGTGATAAAATGGAGTCCTCCACAGCCGGGTCACTACAAAGTGAACATGGATGGAGCCGTTTTTGCCAAACGGAAGCAGATGGGTATTGGTGTGCTAATATGTGATTCAGCAGGTAAGGCGATTGCTACTCTCAGTCGGAAGTTGGCTCTTCCCTTAGGGGCTTTGGAGATAGAAGCTAAGGCAATGGAAGTTGGGGTGCAGTTCACTCTAGATATTGGGGTAAAGGATGTAACATTGGAGGGAGACTCTCTGTGTATGCACAACGGGCTTCAAGGGTTAGAAGAGACGTTGGCTTCAGTGCAAAATATAATTGCAGGAACTATCCACAGTGCACAGGCTTTTAGAACTATTGTTTTTTCCCATACAAAAAGGCAAGGCAATGTGCCTGCCCACTTGTTGGCTCAATATGCAACTAATATTGAAAATTACATTGCATGGCTAGAGGAGTGTCCTAGCCACATAGAGCTTGCATGTATTCATGATGTTTCCATTTTTACAAATATTGAATAAAACTCAAAGTCTTCCTATCAAAAAAAAAAAAAAACTTTTCTCAAATGTTATTCTGGATGACTCTATATGCCTTCCCCCTAAGCCCCTTCCAACAATTAGTTATTAGGTTTTACAAATTGCACCATTTAATTTTGTTTAAAATTCAATTCGGTCTTTTAATTTCACTTTAGTTGTAGTATTAGTGATTTTTTTTTTTTTTTTTTTGCATTAAATTATCCAAAAAAAATTTCTACTACTATTTGGGAAAAAAAGTATAAACCAAAAACCCAGACGTAGTTGGTGAGGCATCCTGTTGCGCGCTGTGCAGTTATTTGTAGTATCCTCCCTTCTTCAATCCTTTCTCTTTCGAACTTTTTCTCTAAGTACCTTTTGAAATTACAGATTTTTAAAATTGTTACTACTTTTTATTTTCGATAAATAACCTTTCGAATTCCATGACTATGGGTTCTTATTTTTGTTACAAATACTATGTGATATTCACTGCTTTGCTCTAGTTTAAACCTTATCATTGTGAAATTAGATTTTCGTGATATTTAATAATCTTAAAATATGAATGAACGGATACTGCTATTTGGCTATGTTGGAACACACGACTGTCCTCTTTGCTTATTGTCTTCTGCTGTGATTCTACCTGTGGGATCAGAATACAAATAAGGTAAATGAGCGTCACAGTTTATTTGTAAATTAGGGGGGAAATGGTTTACAAGGGGAGAACTATACTAGAAACCAAGTAAATAGAACTATAATACTCACAACTGAAACTGAAAAGGAAAATGAACAAGCTCTTTCTATTTTCTCCAGATGGACTGAGGTGGATGCAGTAATAATGCCAGAAATTTTATTCAAAGGGGCCAAACTCTATATATAAAAAAATTCTTAAGTTAAAAATTGTAATATAAATATCAAATAACAAATCACTACCTTATCAAATCAAAACTAATTAATGAATTTAAAATAAAATGAGGACAAGGGCGGCTTGATGCATTAGGGAGCCTAAGGTGAAAATTGGTTATCTTGTTTCATATATAAAATTACTATTAGTCAACATGAACCACGTAGAATTTTTTTTTTTTTTAAAGTTTATAAACACAAAAAAATTTTACAAAACTTTTTACATTTGTTGATGTGACGATTGATAGTAGTAAGTAAAAGAGTAATGTCACTAGTAAATTTAATTGAAAACTAATAAAAGTTTGCTAACTTGATTATTGTGAAAAATGTTGTGAAATTTTTTGTAAATTGCTTTTTTTCTTTTCTTTTTTCTTTTAGAAGTGCTATATTTAGAATATTTTTCATGACAAATCTTAAGTGTTAAGTTGCTTCTTGTTTTTTAGTTGAACCTACGACTAAAATTATTTTTTTGTTGTCAATAACAACTTTTAACAATTTGCTATTAAGATTTTTTGTAAAAAAGTTGGGAAAAATGTTGTGGACGTAACATTTTTTTCACTTTTTTATTTGTTTTTCATTTGATAAGAAAATATTATTTATTTATTGGTTAATATTTTGGCTTAATTAATACTATTGGTTAAAATTTAGGGGCCTTCTTTTCACTTGAGGCCTTAGGCGGCTGCATCAATGGCTTATACCATTGAGCCGGCCTTGAATGAGGAACATTAAATTCTAAAGATGCAAGATGTAAACCTCATATGATATACACGAAAAAAATCTTGTATACGCCTAGCATATAAGAATTATGTAAGGCTGAAATATGAGCCCCACAGATACTTTCTCCATATACACATCATAGAAAAACAAAATAGAAAACTCTAACAAGCTCTAGCAAGTCTAGTCTCAACATATAAAATAATAGAAAATTTAAGTTTTCAAAACATTAAAATGCAAGTTATACTACAATACAATACACGTTTATGTGGCCTTAACAACTCTCCCTCGTAGGAGTCTTTTTCTCTCTCGTCAGTAAGAGCTCTTTCCTCCCTTAGTTTTTAACTGGGGGTTTTCTCTTTGACAACACTGATCTCCGTGATTGGGCATGATCAAGACTTAAATCACAGTATGAAGCAAGCTGTGGTAGATGGATTGCAGAATCTGTTACTCACCAAGGAAGAAGAAGAATGCATCCAAATTACGAACCAAGGTCGTTCTGAGCTTCTTGAGGATTGCCTTCTGAGCCTCTTTGGGAAGCTTCTGTCAAGTAGGCTATAGAACCAACAAGCTTTGAAAGGCACGTTGAGAGCTGCTTGGAAGATGGGATCCGACTTAAGAATATTAGAGGTAGGTAATGGAATTTTACAGTTCAAGTTTGGATCGAAGTACCAGATGGAATGGGTAGAGAAAAATGGCCCATGGAATTTTGACAACAACTTGCTGCTGTTGTGTCGTTGGAGAAAAGGTCTCTCAGCGGCAAATATTACATTCACGCACTCGCCATTTTGGGTTCAGGTGTGGGGGTTGCCTTTTGACCTCCTGTCTAAAGAAACTGGGAAAGATATTGGAAATAGTATTGGTATCTATGTTGAAACCGATAAAAGATCCGGACATATAGATCAGGTGAAGTTTATTCGAATCCAAGTGGAGTTGCAACTTGATAAGCCACTTTGAAGGGGGGGGGGGGTACATTAAGAATATGGAAGATGATAAAGTTTGGGTAACCTTCAAGTACGAGAGGCTGCCCACTGTGTGCTATGTATGTGGAAGGCTGGGACATGATGAAAGGCACTGTACACAAACCTCTAATGGTAAGGATGCTGAGCATCAGTATGGAGAGTGGCTTAAAGCAAACGGAAGTTTCAATGGGAACTAGTATAGAGTTAAAACTGAGAAGAATGACAATGCTGGGTCAAGCGGTGGAAGTGAAGATGCAAGACAGCCACCGGCGCAGGCGGAAATGGGAGATACAACAACTGATTACGGTGGTGGAATTCAAAAATCTAGTGGCTTCCAAGAAAGTGAAAAAGCTGGTGGTTGGGGTCCTCGAGGTAATGATGGGAGGTCGAATTGTCAGGAAGCTTGTCCTGTGCAGAGTTGGGATGGGACTGAGGAGCCTCTGCCCAACTTGGGGAAAGGAGATGGCACACGTGAGCGAAGGATGGCGCAGAACACAGCTCAAGCAAAAGGTAAGGAAATAATTTGTGGGGATGAAATTTCAATTGTGGGCCTATAGAAGGGAAGGAAAAAAGGGGATGAAACTGAGGTGACAAGCCCACTGAAGCCCAAATGCGATAAAAGTGAGGAGGATGTCGTGGGCTATATGGACGTGGGCCTTGGGGAAGGAGAGAAGGCCAACGTTAAGGGAAAATGGAAGAAGCTAGCCCGTGCACAAGGCCTAGCCGAGTCTGATCAAGCAGCAGCCCAAAATGTGGAGAAAGTTAGGAAAAAAAGGCCCAGGAAAATAGAGAAAAAAGAAACAGAGGAGGTTAAGAAACATAAGAAGACAAGTGAGGATGCTCTGGGCAGTGTTAGTCTTATGACCATTGAAACAGCGGTGACTGCGAGTCAGCACCGCCGAGAGCCATGATTGCTTTATGCTAGAACTGTTAGGGGCTTGGGAACCCCCAATCAGTTGGTGCGTTGCGCGAATTGGTGTGACGTTGGGATCCCGCAATCGTCTTCTTGTCGGAGATGAAGAAAAAAAATCCAGGCATGCAGAAAATTAAGGTGAAGGTTGGTTTTGAAAATGGCTTTTATATCAAAGGAAATGGAAAAGGAGGAGGATTAGCTATGTTATGGAGAAGAGAGACAGACTTAGAAATCAAAAGCTTCTCTAAGCACCATATTGATGCGGTGATCACCGAGGAAGGAAGTGGCTTTAAGTGGAGAATCACGGGCTTCTATAGGCATCCGAAAACTCATCGTAGAAAGGAGTCTTGGAATTTCCTAGACACCTTGAACAATCAGTATCACCTGCCTTGGTTGTGCTTGGGGGACTTTAATGAGATTTTATCAAGAGAAGAGAAACAGGGTGGTGTTCAAAGATCGTGGCAACAGATGGCAGGTTTCAAAGATGTAATTGATCGATGTGAGTTTAGAGACTTAGGATATCGTGGTTCAAAATTCACCTGGTGCAACCAACAAGAAGGACAGGACAGAATCTATATGAGGCTGGACCGTGCTCTTGCAACAGTGGAATGGCTGCAGCATTTCCATAAAATCAAGGTACACCATTTGGTTGATACTACCTCTGATCATTCCCCACTCCTTCTTACTGAAACTAGCACTGTCTCTCAACAAAAGAAGCGTAGATTTCACTTTGAAGCTATTTGGATGAGAAGGGCGGATTGTAAGGAGGTCATTGAGGAGGCCTGGAAGGATGGGTCATGCAGAGGTACCCTGGATGGGCTCTGTGGGGGGCTCAAACAATGTGCGTCAGCATTGACAAATTGGAGCAAATCCAATTTTGGGAGAATTCCAAAGAAGATTAAGGAAAGAAAGGAGGCATTGGGAAGATTAATCAAGCATGATCATGATGGACAGAATGGGGTGGAGATCTATAGGCTTAGGAAGGAAGTTAATGAGTTGATGGATGATGAAGAGGTGTGGTGGCAGCAACGGTCAAGGGTACAATGGCTTGGTGAGGGTGACCGCAATACTAAATATTTTCACCATCGTGCATCGGAAAGAAGGAAAAAGAACGCAATCAATGGTTTGTGGAATGAGAATGGTTTATGGTGCAGCGACAAGGATAGCATTGCTGCTACTGCCATAGCATACTTTGAAGATATATATACTTCCACCCATCCAGCCAGGGTTGATGAAGTGACAAACTTAATCCCAGCCAAGGTCACCAAGGAGATGAACAATGAACTAACTCGTGATGTTACCATGGATGAAGTCCAAGCTGCTCTTCAACAGATGCACCCCACAAAAGCCCCCGGCCCGGACGGTATGTCTGCTATTTTCTATCAAAAGTACCGGAATATTGTAGGGCATGATACTACTAATATGGTTCTTAATGTGCTTAACTCCAATGCTCTTTTTGCTGAATTAAATAAAACTAACATTACTCTTGTGCCAAAAATTAAGTCTCCGTCCAGGATGAAAGACTTTCGTCCCATTAGTCTTAGTAATGTGGCCTATAAATTGATTTCTAAGGTTCTTGCAAACTGTCTCAAGGTGGTTCTCCCTCATCCGATTTCAGAAAATCAAAGTGCCTTCCGGACAGAGCGCCTCATCACAGATAACATATTAGTTGCTTTTGAACTAATGCATTACTTAGATCATAAGAAGTGTGGGAAGGATGGTTACATGGCTGTTAAACTAGATATGAGCAAGGTGTACGACAGAGTTGAGTGGATCTTCATTGAAAAAGTCATGAGAAGATTGGGTTTCCATGAGAGATGGGTGGGCTGGATTTTGAGATGTATTTCCACGGTGACCTATTCCGTCCTAATTAATGGAGAAAGTCGTGGATGCATCACGCCATCGAGGGGGCTAAGGCAGGGAGACCCTCTCTCTTCCTACCTTTTTTTGTTATGTACAGAGGCCTTTTCAGCCATGATTGTGGAAGCTAATAACAACCAGACGTTGAGTGGCATTTCAGTATGTAGGGGGAGTCCAAAAATCACTCACTTGTTCTTCGCAGATGATAGTCTGCTATTTTGTAAGGCAGATAGGCATGAGAGCCAAACATTAGTGGAAATCCTGGAGAGGTATGAGATGGCATCGGGGCAAAAAATCAATGCGGACAAGTGTTCTATTTTTTTCAGCAAAAATACTACACCCGATACGAAAAGAGAGGTATTGTGCACTCTTGGCCCTATGCAAGACACGAGGCATGGCAAATACCTTGGCCTCCCTTCTATAATTGGGAAGTCAAAATACCAAGTCTTTGCGGAAATAAAGGAAAAGGTGGGGAAAAAACTATCGGGCTGGAAAGAAAAAATGCTCTCCTTGGGTGGCAAGGAGATATTAATTAAGGCAGTGGCTCAGGCCATCCCGACATACACGATGAGTTGCTTCTTACTTCCGAAGGGCCTGTGTGAGGATTTGGAGCAGATTATGAGAAACTTCTGGTGGGGTCAAAAGAATCAAGAGGCAAAGCAGGCGTGGGTGGGGTGGAAGAGAATGTGCAAGTCTAAACTGCAAGGAGGAATGGGATTTCGCAACCTTAAGGCTTTTAATTTAGCAATACTTGCTAAGCAGGGATGGCGGCTCCTTTCCAACCCAAGTTCCTTAGTTGCTCGGCTCTATCGGGCTAAATATCACCCCACTGGTGATATCTTAAGTGCAAAGCTTGGAAGTTCACCTTCGTATACTTGGCGGAGTATCTATAATAGCCTAGAAGTAATAAGGAGGGGCACTAGATGGAGGGTTGGAAATGGGAGAAAGATCCACATTTGGGAAGACAAGTGGCTCCCTACTCCCACCACATACAAAGTTTGCTCCCCCCAAAGAGACATTGATGATTTCCCTATGGTCTCGTCTCTCATAGACGAGGATACAAAGCGCTGGAAGGCAGATCAGGTTTGGGCACTATTCTACCCTTTTGAGGCTGAAAATATACTTAAAATACCACTGAGTTACAGTTTGCCGAATGATAGCTTAATCTGGTTAGGCAATAAGAGAGGTGTGTTCACAGTTAAGAGTGCGTACTACGTTGCTTTGCCTTTGGTTGAGGAGCCGAGTTTGGGTGAATGCTCAGTTGGTGACTTTAGAACCCCGCTATGGAGGAAAATGTGGCACCTTAAGCTTCCAGCTAAAGTGAGAATATTTGCTTGGCGAGCTTGTGTTAATGGACTGCCGACACGAATGAATATGATGACAAGAGGTATTGATGTTGCTGCAAACTGCCCTATTTGTGGAAAAGAAGGGGAAAGTACAAAACATGCTATTCTCTACTGTAAAAAAATTTGTGATGTTTGGTGGTGTTGGCAGTCATGCCCAATTAATCTCCTGATTGAAACAAATGATGTAGTGAATGTGGCACTGCGAATCATGGAAGCTGGAACTTGTCACGACCTGGAAACTTTCTTTGTCACGGCGTGGTCGATTTGGTACAACCGGAATCAGGTGGCTCATGGGGCTCAAGGTTCCTCCTTTGTTCATATCTGGGGTGCTGCACAGCGAGCACTTAATGACTACAATGTTGCAATTGCCATCAACCTTTCTCAGCAGCAAGCTCCGAAAGTTGGGTGGAGTGCTCCTCCATCAGGTCTGCATAAGATTAACGTTGACGGAGCAACTTCTGAAGATGGCAGACCCTCTACGGTGGGAGTGGTAATACGAGACTATAGAGGTATAGTAGTGGCTGCATGTGCAGAGATTTTTCCTGCACAGTACAGCGTGGAAGTCACCGAAGCTTTAGCCGTTGAAAAGGGGATTTTTCTTGCTCGACAGAAGATGATCTCGCATGTCATCCTTGAGTCTGACTCGCTCTCGGTTGTTGAAGCTATCTCCTCTAACACGACGCAAGGTGAGCTGCTGCCCATTATACAAGGGATCCTGCTGCTGTCCTTTTCCTTTGATACTTGGAAAGTAAAGCACTTGAAAAGGGAATACAACAAAGTGGCTCATGAATTAGCCAAGATGGCTAGAGAAACAGGAATGTCACAATCCTGGTTTAAAATGAAGCCTCCTCTGCTTCATTACCTCTGCCAAATTGATAGGGCTAACTGTTAGGCTTTTTTCTTTTGCCCATCTTTGTTGTACTTCAATTTCTGATGTGCTTTTATTGAATACAAGTGAAGTTCACTTTCAAAAAAAAAAAAAAATACACGTTTATTAATTTATACCATTTTAGTCATTTTTCAGTTTGGGTTTCCCATATACTCAAGGAACAAAAGAAACTTGCACTCTCTCTCTCTCTCTCTCTCTCTCTCTCTCTCTCTCTCTCTCTCTCTCTCTCTCTCTCTCTCTCTCTCTCTCTCTCTCTCTCTCTCTCTCTCTCTCTCTCTCTCTCTCTCACACACACACACACACACACACACACACACACAGAGTTGTGGAGCCCAACTATCGAGGACTCCAAGCTTTGAAGACTACAATGATGTAAGGGATTTTTTTCCCTAATGAGATTAGGTGTTTATTTTTTTAGTAAACAGCAAAGATATATATTAAAAGGCCATTTTGAGATGGGATGACTCTTTAAATCAAAAAATAATCAATAACATCAAAGTATATTGTCTCTTGCTTTTTTTTTTTTTTTTTTTTTTTTTTTTGAGATTGTTGATTTGGGAATTCTAGAAGTTGTAAAAATGGATATATTATTATTATTTGAATTTGGAGGGATTATAGGCTCAAGAATGGGCTAGATGTTTTGTTTTGCTCTTTGTATTCAGTTATAAAATTTTAGGGAATCCAAGTTTTTAGAGAGAATTAATAAAACTAATAGTATCTCTCTCTCTCTCTCTCTCTCTCTCTCTCTCTCTCTCTCAAAATCCTAAGGGGGCAGTAGAATATTTATAGATAATGTAGCATTTTATTAGCATCTTTAATGGAAATTTTAAAAACTCAAGGCTGGCCCCTCCCTAGCTCCACCAATGGGTGGATGATTACAGAATGGATGACATTGCACTTTTTCATCTCTCTCTCTCTCTCTCTCTCTCTCTCTCTCTACAAAACAAAATCATCCCTTTCTTAAATGGGGAGGGCCCTATTTATACTGGTAGTGCCTTCCTCTCAATTAAGAGAGGGGGGGGGGGTGGGGGGGAAGGGATTGTGTGGTGGAGATTAAAGATACTTCTTCCATCAGGGGTCTCCTCAACCTTTTAGGGGAATAAGTGGGCTATTGGGTGAGAAGCACTCTTCAGGAGGTCATTCAGTAATAAATGCATCCCTTAATAGGTGGGTAGATTCATTTAAATTGACTGTTTGCGAGATCTAGGTGCTGATTTCCCTAATTCGTCGATTGTACTATTTGTGAGACTTTAGCTATCCATTAGTTCTTCCACGATTTGTTCATACCCTCAGTGCTACCTTCCCTAATTTGTCAATTGTACCATCTGTAAGACTTTAGATATCCATTAGTTCTTCCATAGTTTGTTCGTACCCTCGGTCAGTTCATACCCTCGGTCATAAGCTGAGATCATGATATTCCTCAGCCATGTGCTGATATAGAACGAGGAATAATGCTAGGCTGTGCTCTACGGCCCAATGAGAGCTTTGACTTCATCCTTTCCCAATGCTTAACAAGCCTTTCTTGTAACTATCCTAGGCTGGACATAGGCCTCTCCTTTATTCCATTCCCACAGGCATTGGGATCATGGGAATTTTGCAAATAGTCCAACCCCTTACACTACCAAAAGAGTTTTGTTTAATGAAAACACATTATTATTCATTAGTCAGTGTAAAATAGCATAAGGGATCAATTTTACACATCCAACTTTGTAGATATCTAGTTTTGTCCCCATTAATAACCTTTGGTCCCTAGCCCCAATGATGAGATTGACATACATCAACCAACAGTGATTAAATAGTTTTCAATAGTTCGAAGGTAATCACAACTCAAAAGTGCTCAAATCGCCTTAAATATGATGCTGAAAAATGACATTTTCTCACAATTTTGAACATACCTTTTGATCTACAAATAATATTTGCGTGAGGTTTGTTTCATTAGAAATTAGACATCCTGGGCTTCCATTTGAATATAATTTTTGAATAATTTAGATTTAAAATAAGTGAATTATGACCGTTTTAAGTCAAGCAAGCAGTGTAGTCAAATTTAGGGTTCTGGGCACTCGTGTTTGGAAGCATGCACACATATACTCGACCATGCAAGCGCATGGTGCATTCTAGAACCTCAGAAATTCAATTTTAAGGGCCCAAACCTTTATCTTTGATTGGATTTTAGCCCCTATATAAACCCTTAGGAATGTCCAACACCCTCTAAATACTCACCTTATGTCTCTAATCCAAACCCTAGCTAGAGAGAGTTTATTTTTTGCCTCCATGTTTTTTAAAACCCTAGTTCAACTTTCTAAACACCCACACAACACCTAAGCACATTTTTATAGGCTCAAAACCTCTTTTTAGCAATCTCTTAAGGCAAAAACTTGCTTTCAAAGTTATTTTCTAAATCTTTTTCAAAACTAATCTTTTTCTTGAGTTGTAATAATCTTGTTCTATTTTTTTCTTTAATTCTCTTGTTTTATCAATATAATCTCAGTATTTTAGGCACTGAAGGGTTAGTTAAATAACCTAAAACTTGTGATCCTAAGCAAGGTGAGTATTCTTTCCATAAACTCCTTCTTTGCTTAATATGATTCACATGAGCTCTTGATATAATTTCTTTAAATTGTTATATTTGATTTGTTTGATATTTTTAATTCTTTGGATATGTATTAATCTGATTTTGGGCCGATCATAATCTGTTTTGTAGTTTTTGTTTTATTATTTTAGTTTTACATAAGTTTGACACTATTGTCTATTTGACATTAGTTTAGCTTACTATTTGACCTGTTTCATGGTTATTTGTTTATGTCGATGCTTTGTTTTATTTAGGGTTTCAAACATGCTCATTTGATTTATATGTTAATCTCCTATAATTGTTCCAATATGTAAAAATGTGATTTTATGCAATTTTTGTATTAATGATGCATGTGCAAGGTTTCGACTATGTATACACATAGTTGAGTATATGTACGCACTCCAAACCCATATTAGGGCAAATTTTTTGTTTTTATTTAATGAATTGTTTTTGACATGTTGTTTGATTTAGTTTCACTCTGTTTTAGGTTAATTAATTATGTTTAATTGTTTTTCATGTTTGTTTTAGTCATTTTGCCATAATTTGTTTTATTTGATATCTTTCCTTGCATGTTTGTTTTGATGTTAGTTTTTCTTTTTAATGTAATCTATTTAATTGTGGTTTTATTTTATTTTATTTTTTTATATGTTATAATGTAATCTTTGACATGTTGTGTGCATTATTTTTTTAAATGCATAATGTATGTTTAGGGTTAGGGTTAGGGATTTTGGCTCTTTTAATAGTTTCTTTATCTAAATATGGTCTATCAACACATAATGGAGGTCAGCCCACAAGTCAGGTGGTCTTAGGTACCTAACACTTTCCTAAGCCATACCCAAACTTCAAACCCATAATCTGGTATGTAAACCTATGTATGTAAGTAAAGGGCTCAAAAGGCCCAATTTGGTTCCTAGACCTAAACCAAGTGGCGACTCCTATATCTCCACCTCCCGTCCATTCAACTGAGGTGTGCTTTCCATGGGGGACATGAACCACACGTGAGTAGTGCGAGATGGTATGCTCACAGACTCTAAAAATCACTTATATTAGTTAAGCTAAAATTGTGATAGTTTGGATTGTTGCTACTTGCTATAGTATAAGGCTACTGTAGCTATGTAAATTGATAAAGAAATAATAAAAAAATATGACAGAGAATTATATTTGATTTTGGAGAATAATAAAAAAAATTAATAAAGAAATAATATTCTAAAGAAATGTAGTGTAAAATAGATAATTTGTTGTAGAGTGTTTTGAAAAGTTATTGTGTAAAATAGAAAAAGTATGTTCTTATGCTACAAAAAAAATTTCACAAGCTGATCAGAATGCTCTAGTCCCTAAACTTTACCTAATGAGTGTTATTGGTCCATAAAGTTTCAAACGAGCACTATTGATCCACGAAGTTTAAAAAAATGAGCTTGTTAGTCTCTTCATTAACTTCCATTTGTTTTCTTGCCTATTGCAAATTTTTTATTTTATTAAATACACGTAAGCATCAACTCACAATCTAAATTATCAAACTAGTTTTACAAATTAGATTTATTCCAATCCCTAAAAAACTCAAATCTGAACTAGAACCTCCAAACTAGCCTCCACAATAATACAAACTATGAAGCCACAACCGCCATAGACTTCATCGCAAAATCTGAACCTCATTGTCGGATTCCACATCTCTGGACAAAAGCCACATCAGCCCCATGATGATCCTCTACAAGCAACATAAAAAATTTAGATCTATATATAATAATGGATTGGCTTCAAAAGCCATGAAATTCTCCTTAGGTTCAATGTTACCAAAGAATGGATCTACTTCATCATTTAGACCCATAGCATTAATAAAAAAAATGAAAACTAGTTTTTAAAGTTGTAGAATAGTTTGTAATTGCAGCATTACTTAAATAAAAAATGGGAAGTACTACGTCAACAACATTTTTACGATACTTTCACAACAAGTCTTAGGTAGTAAGTTGTTAATAGTTTTAATTTGAAACTACCACTAGAATTACTTTTTTGTCCACTAATAACAACTTTCCACTTAGAATTTGTTTTGAAAATATCATGAACATAACATTTCCATATATATATATATATATATATAAAGCCCCATTACTTAAAAATTGACATATCATTATTTCATTAAATACTTGGGCAAGAAAACTAACAGAAGTTAACAGAGGAACAAATAACGTTTAGTTTTTTAAGTTTAGAGAGCAACTAGCCTCATCACACGCACGAAGCGTATGCTAGGAGGCTTCTTCTTTTTTTTGGTTTAGTGCCATAATAAAAATTATAAAGTTAAAAAATTAAAATAAATAAATAAATAAAAAGTATGTAGAATGACTAACTTTTCGAATAGAGTTTCCCTTATCAAATGACCAAGAACATTACAAAAATTTATCAAAAATAAAACTTTTACACTGCATATCTTTTCTTTTATTTTTTTTTTTCTTTTTTGACAAACGAGGATATCTAGACCTCTTCAAATATCTAATTATTCTCTTGAGTGTAAACAGTTCTCCCATCCCACACACACCAGATTACTATAGGAAAGAATTTCATAGGAGTGGTCCCAAAATGTTGGTGAGAGAAATATCATAACGCCTTTGGAACCACTAAGATAACCCCTTGGGGTTTACACTCTACATTTCTAACAAAGGAGACCTAGGTGTTTTGGTATTCACACGAGTACCACTTGATATGGCTGAACCTTTTGCTATTGAAGAGGTGTGTTGGATGCATTGGCTTGGTGAAAGTCTCTCAACAGTCGTACCTCCTCTAATAATTTAGAAAGTTGGTTTTGAATGCCGTCGTAGATGAAAAGGTTGAGGACGTTCCATATGTAACAGTGTGAAAGCTTTTGGAGCATATTTTTGGTTTGAGAAAAAAAAGTCCTCTACTTTTCTAGGCAATGAACAAATTACAAGCTAACTAACAGAATTGAACATAATAAATTTGCAAACAAAGATTAATGAAAAGACCTTTAAATGAATTATGGAATGTAGCACCTAGTTTAACGAATCACCCAAAATTCCAAGAACCCTTGCTTTTCTCTCACGTTTTTGGAGAAACATTAGGAAAGAACAATAGACCGATTTCATTATCATTTTGTTGAATCCAAAAAAGTAGAGATAGAGAGAAAAAGCCTACCCAATTGATCTTACATTAAGGTTGAAATCCAAAAAAATAATTAAAAAAAATCAATGATTTAATGTAAAGAAAATCACTAAAAAAATGAAACTACATAGTTTTAAAGTCATTAAGGGAACATTTCTGGCAGAGGCTAATAGGGAGATTGAATTAAATAAAATTGAAACTAAGAGGACTAAATTAAACCAAAGCAAAGTTAGGAGACATGATTGAATTTTAAATAAAGTTGGAAAGTGCAATTTGTAATTTAGCCTCTTTTTTTTTTTCTTTCAATAATTCAATAGTTGGGGTAGACAGGTTTAAACCTTAAAGGTGTTCTTTCCTGGTTGAAATCATTAGATTGTGTCAAATTATCAATTGAACTATGAGACTTTTGGTCTATTCTAAGATCAATCATGTCATCATGTGCACTAGAGTGGGATTGTGGCACATGGGTCATATATATATATATATATATAGTGCCTCATTATATATATAGTGCCTCATGAGTCATGAAACAAAATTTTCCTGCTTGTATTAAAGCTTGGGTTAATGAATTCGGTGACCATTTTTCAAGTCCAATGTCCCTCTCCATGGCCAAAAAGTTGTTTCAGCCCAAAAAGGAAAAGGACTCCTATTTTCCTTTTTGGGCCCCATTAACATTATGCACTTTCAAATTTCAAAATGGCAACGGTCATCTATTCCAAATAACTCAGATTCATCCTCAAAACGAAATCAACGGCATCCCAAAAGCAAGTAACCAATACTTTCCCTTTTTACTCTCCCTCTGTAGAGATTCAAAAGCATTTGAGTTTCTTTCTTTCTCTCTCTTGTATTTTTCTTTCTTTCTTTTTTCAAAAACCCAACTCAACTCTTTTTATCGCTCTCATTCAAAAAACAGTCATAAATACAATTTTAAGTTTTAACAACAATGGAGGAGGATGGTAATCAATGGCATGACCCACTTCTTCTTACCGACGTTTCTTGGCAAAACCAAAGCTCCAGTTCTCACTCTCATTCACCCTCTCACTCTCACTGTAAGTTCTTTCAATTTCACTTTTCTCTCTCCTCGCAAATCTTTTCATGCACATTCTCTCACTTCTTAATCTCCCTCTCTTTCATTTCTTTACAGACAATTCGCCTCCTTTGCCCAGCTATCATATGCAAACTTCTACTATGGCTGATCAAGATCCATATGAGGGTAATGTGGCTAAGATCTCTGTACTTATTTAACTCATTTTTCTTTGCTTTCTCTGCAAAACCATGCTTTAGAATTTTGTAATGAGTCAATTTCAAAATTAAAGCTTGAATGTTATAAGTAGGCTAAAAAATCCAATGACCCATTTGAAAATTTTGTGGCTAAGATCTTTGTACCTGTTCTTCTACTCATTTTTCTTTGCATTCTTTACAAAATCGTACTTCAAATTTCAGAATTGTGTAAAATGCTAATCACGATAGTGGGTCAATTTCAAAATTAGAGCTTGGTTGCTAATTAGTAGGGGAAAATTCCTATGACCCAGTTGATAATTATGTGGCTAAGATCTTTGTACCTATTCTTCTACTCATTCTTCTTTGCTTTCTTTACAAAACCAAGCTTTAGAATTGTCTAAAATGCTAATCATGAATTCATGATAATGGGTCTATTTCAAAATTAAAGCTTGGATGCTATTAGTAGGGGAAAATTGCAATGACCCAGTTGACAATTAGTGGCTAAGATCCTTTGTACCTATTCTTCTACTCATTTGTCTTTGCTTTCTTTACAAAACCATACTTTAGAATTGTGTAAAATGCAAATCATCGTAAAGGGTGTGTTTATTTTTGGGCAAATTTTTAAGCCTGGATGCTATTAGTATGGGAAAATTCCAATGACAAATATGTGATTCATGGTTAAAATTAATGGGGTCTTTTTCACTTTAGGGTGTGTGTTTTCAAATCTACATTAGGGTCATGGTTTTTTAATATGTAGAACTTTTTTCAGGTCGGTCCATGTTGGGATTTTCCCTCACATCTCCGGATTTGGTTATTTGTACCGGATCACCAGATATCCCTGGAAACAGCTGTGGAGATTCTCCTCAGTTTTTGGAGAATAAATGCCATCAGAACATAGGGAATTCTATAGAGTTATCTTTAGAGAACGGCATCAATGGGTCTGAAATTGTAGATATCCCTAAGACCCCAGCTGTAAAGTTCTCTACAACATTGTGCCAAACATTTAAAGAAGAATTGTCACCTGGGGCCTCCTTTGAGCTTCATCCACAGCCCTTAATGAAGGATGGCTCGACAAAAGATCAACTTCCCGTATTAAGCATTAATGTGGGGTCTAAAGATAAGGCTGTGACTTTAGGTGACGTGAACTTCTTGGAGGACAATGATTTCGAGGGCGGTGATATAGTGAGGACAGACTGTATAGGTCTGCCGCTGTACCAGTCTGCACGCTCTGGGAACCTTTCATACCATTTTCGATCATTGGAGTCTGGCAATTATGTTGTTGATCTTCACTTTGCAGAGATTGTGTTCATAAATGGCCCTCCCGGGATGAGACTGTTTGATGTCTATGTACAAGAGAAGAAGGTTAGAAGCCATTGAAAATGAGACACCAATAGGTTTCTTTTCAGAAGAAATGATGAATTACTAAGAATAGTTTCTTTATCTGACACTGTTGATTGATTGTTATGTAGGTTGTTTCCTGCCTGGATATATATGCTCGTGTAGGTGGGAATGAACCTCTAGTTGTCTCTGGCCTTCATACTTTTGTTGATGATGATAAGGGTCTGTCCATTAGATTGGAAGGATTGATTGGGCGCCCAATTCTCTGCGGCATTTCCATAAAGAAAGATTTTCCTGCCAGTAAGTTGTCTTGTTCTTACGGGTCATCTTGGTTTCAAATTTTGTTCTACAAGTTGAGATTCAGCTAGTCCTTTTCCAAATTCTGACGAGTAAAAGTTTGATGTCAGATTCCAGAGAAGTTGAATTGCCCAAAGTCGTGGCAGAGTCTCAAGTGGCAGAAAGTGAGCCACCCAAAGTAATACCTCTTTCTGAAAATGAGCAGGTTTAGATTAATAAGAATAAAATGTAGGATGATTTATTTATTTATTAACAATTCCATTGTAGGATAATGGTAACTTCGATGTGAAAGGAGATTATCAAAAAGTCCAACAAGATTTTGAGTGTCAAAAAGAGGAACTAGCAGAGACAAAAAGAATGTTGGAGGAACTTAAGAGGGAGAACCAAGCTAAGACGAGGGAATGCCAAGAAGCCTGGAAGTCTTTAAAGGAGCTCCAGAATGAGCTTATGCGCAAGTCAATGCATGTTGGATCTTTGGGTACGGAAATATCTTTCTGTGGCTCTAGGTTGTTCAAATGATTGCAAATGTTGTATTGATATTTGTCCGTTTGCAGCTTTTGCCATTGAGGGGCAAGTGAAAGAGAAGAGCAAATGGTTTTCATTATTGAGAGACTTGACAAGAAAACTTAAGGTACTGAAACCATAATTAGTGCTTCAGACAGGGAAAATTCTACTACAACTATGTTTCTTTGATCATATATAAATAGTATTTTATTGCTTTAATAAATGTCATTTAACAGCTCTTGAAAATGGAACACACCACACTGGTGGAGGAGGCAAGGGAATATAAGAAGTGTCTTGAAGATATGGATGAAATAAGGGCTACCATTCACTCAGCAAGTAATTTAGCATGCTCACATGTTCTAGTTTCCAATTATAAGTCCATGTATGAAATCCTTTTTTTTACTTTCACTGTATTAATTTTTCTTTCTGGCATTAGTTAACCAGCGAGTAGATTTACATGAAGACCTTAAGATTAAATTTATGGAAGGGGCCAAGGAACGAAAAGAACTTTACAACAAGGTTTTGGAGTTGAAAGGTAAACTGTAAGTTCGATATGCAAACTAGCCAGATTACCGAAGGAGAGTTTACTGACATCAATTGTGATCACTTGCAGGAAACATAAGGGTCTTTTGCCGGTGTAGGCCTCTAAACGCTGAAGAAATTTCAGTAGGAGCTTCAATGGCTATTGATTTTGAATCTGCTAAGGATGGTGAACTCACTGTAAGATCAAATGGGGCCTCTAGAAGGACCTTTAAGTTCGATTCTGTATTTGGCCCTCAAGCAACCCAAGGTAATTACAGATCAATAATTTAAGTGAAAAGGTTGATTATTTGGATTAATTAATAGCACATTCAATGCTGACAATGTATTTCTTGTATGTCTAGCTGATATTTTCCAAGACACGGCTCCATTTGCGACCTCAGTTCTAGATGGGTACAATGTCTGCATATTTGCTTATGGGCAGACTGGAACAGGAAAAACTTTTACAATGGAGGGTACAGAAGATGCTCGGGGAGTAAATTTCAGGACTCTCGAGGAACTGTTTCGAATAATTAGTGAGCGACAGAAGATATGTCGATATGATGTATCTGTAAGCGTCTTAGAAGTCTATAATGAGCAGATACGAGATTTGTTGGTCTCAGGAGCTCAGCCTGGAGTTGCTGCAAAAAGGTAAGCCAGGAGATGGTTAGCCATTTTCCATGTAATTTTTACCTTTTCCACTCAAAGCTGGTGAAGGAATGGATGTATTTTTCTTTGTAAATTTCTGAAATTTTTATGTATATGGTTGTGCTATCTGCTTGGAATTTAGGAATGCGTTCAGTGTCTTTAAAAGCACCCAAAAAAAAGGAATTTAGAATTTTCACTAGATCTTGAGAAGTTGCTCTTTTCCCTTGTATCAGTGGGGCATAACTTACCTGATTAATTTTATTTTTCCATCAAATTTAAGAGCTTGAATTGGTATTTTTGGAAGTGTAGTGATTCATCAACTTGTAGTATGTTACCTTTACTGCTATAACATTGTTTACCGCTCTAAATGCAGGCAAAGTTTGAGATTTTTAAACTAATACTAGTATTTCTTTTCCCCAAATTGTGGCTATTGTAGGCTTGAGGTGAGGCAAGTGGGTGAAGGAACACATCATGTTCCAGGACTGGTTGAGGCACATGTTAACAACATGACTGAGGTTTGGGAAGTTCTACAGACTGGCAGTAATGCAAGGGCTGTTGGCTCAACCAATGCCAATGAGCACAGCAGCCGATCCCACTGGTCTGTTTATCTTGACTTTAATTGATTCACTCAAATTTATATTTGAACAATTTGTGGTAAGAATTTTGCTGAGGAGGATAGACTGGTTGTTCCATAATACAGCATACACTGTGTGATGGTGAAGGGGGAGAATTTATTGAATGGGGAATGCACAAGAAGCAAATTATGGTTGGTGGACCTGGCAGGAAGCGAGCGAGTGACCAAGACAGAAGTGCAAGGTGAACGACTCAAGGAAACCCAAAATATTAATAGATCTCTTTCTGCACTCGGTGATGTTATATCCGCTCTTGCAACAAAAAGTCCTCACATCCCTTTCAGGTTATAAAGATACAGATTAGCATTTGCTTTATTTAATTAACTTAAAATGTCATAAAAGACTAACATACATACTTTTGGAATTTTTTTTTTTTCTTTTTTTTTTTTTTGGTTAGGAACTCCAAGCTCACACACTTACTTCAAGATTCTTTAGGTACTTTCTCCAGCTTCCCCAAAGAAGTTTTATTTAAGATTTAATCCTCCTTTATTGTCCTCTATCTCATTGGCAATGATTCAATCATCATTGCCAATCTCTTAGATATATGTAGAAAGGAAAATGGATAGCCTGACAAATGGATTTGTATTGTCAGGTGGAGATTCCAAGACCCTAATGTTTGTACAGATCAGTCCTAACGAAAATGATTTGAGTGAGACCCTCTGCTCACTGAACTTTGCAAGTAGAGTGAGAGGAATAGAATTAGGTCCAGCAAAGAGGCAGATGGACACCAGTGAACTTCTGAAATACAAACAGATGGTATAAGAGCCCTCATATTAGCAACTTCCTTATTTAATCAGATTTATGTCAACTTATCATGTTTAATGTTGATTATATTCACCTACTGCATTTCAAACATTAATCAATATTTTAGGCTGAGAGAACCAAGCAAGATGTAAAGAGTAAAGATGTTCACATCAAGAAGTTGGAGGAAACAATTCATGGAATGGATTTGAAGATAAAGGAAAGAGATCTTAAAACCAAAAACCTGCAAGACAAGGTATTGTATATGAAATAGTCTTGGAATGTGAAAATACTATATCTTTTTCTAGAAACCAGGGAATTTTAACAGATTTTTTTTTCCTTAGTAATAATTGGTTTCATATTGAAGGTTAAAGAATTGGAATCGCAACTGCTAATTGAGAGAAAGCTAGCTCGTCAACATGTGGATACAAAGATAGCTGAGCAGCAACAAATGAAACATCAGCAAGAAGAGCAAAATGTTGCACCAATGAGGCTGCCACTTGCAACTCGACCTTTAGGAAGTCACAAGAATCTAAATGAACCAGTGAACAGTGCATTGATCAAAGACCAAGTAAATCTCACCCGACCACTTTCAGAGAACAACAGCTTCAAACCACTGATGCCAATTCAACCAATTGATGGCTTTGTCAAATACATTGATCCAACAGAGAAGGAAAACAATCCTGAGACAGCCGAACAACCCCTACTACCAAAAAGAACTGGAAGAGCCTCTATGTGCCCAATGGCCCGACGTATACCAGCAGCTCCTGCTCCAAGGCGCAACTCTTTAATCCCATTCCCAAGTGTACCAAGCTTCGCCCCACTCCCACCACCATTGCTACTGTCCCCACCACATGAAGCTGAAAAGAATGAAGATACAGACGGGTCTGAAGCGAACTGCATGCATGAACAGACACCCTGTGAAAGTCCTAAAAGAATAAAAGTTGGAAGTAATAAGAAGCTAAGCAGCGTATTGAGACGAAGCCTCCAAAGGAAATATCAGTTGAAGTCACCAATGCAACACATTAGAAGAGGTGGTGTAAATGTTGGGATGGAGAAAGTTAGAGTCTCTATAGGAAGTAGAGGGAGACTGGGAAATAGAGTGCTACTTGGCAATACTGCAAGAGCAATACCAAAAGAGTCTCAGCACAAGCAAATTCAAAAGGAAAAGGAGAGGGGTTGGAATGTTGGTGGAACTATAGGGAGAACAGTTATTTAAAAGTTCATGATGTTTTTATTACAAACTGACAATTAGAGTTTGTTTTCTTGAAGCCTGCATCAAGAAAAATAGAGAGTTGTGTGGATTGTTTGGGATGATTCTAATCATCCATTTGAATCCTTGTAGTACTAGTTAACCTTAAATGGATTTATTCTTGTACATATTTTAAGCTTGGCAATGGTCTGTGACACTATAAATTTATTGTTCACAACAACAACAACAACAACAAAAAGGTTTACTGAATTTACTTTATCTATGCAAAAAGGTCCGGTGGTTCATTTGCGTATTCTGCTTAGGGGTGCTTCTTGATTAGTGTAATGAACAAGATGGCTGTAGGTTTGGATGCTGATTTGGTAGACTTTTAATAGTGTTTGACAAAATGGTTAACATGGTTTTACACACACAAAAGTTTCTATCAAGTGTTCCTGTAACCTAGATTAGACAGGACACGAGCATGATGCGACATCATTTAGTGCATCCAATGCATGGTAGAACTTGACATAGGTCAAACATTGCATAATCATCGGTGGAGTTACTGGAATTGTTGGCGGCTAGAGGGGCTACTCAGTTTGTAGTGGAGTTGGGCTTCTGTCAATCAATTTTTGAAGGTGATTCGGAACTTTTGTTTCAATCTCTCCCTTTGGATAGTTCTCCTTGTTCGGCTTTAGGACATATTATTAAAGACATTTAGTCAATTGCAAGTTCATTATGAGCTCATTCCTTCTCTCAAATTCATTACGAGCTCATTCATTCTATTGTACCGGGAGGCAGAGCAACACTGTAGCTCTTGCCTTAGCCAAGAGAGCCAGAAGATCTACTCCTTTATTAATTTGGATGAAGTTTATTCCACGACACTTCCACCAGACATTTTCATTTTGTAACTGCAGATTTACCTGCTTTTGATTAATAACATCCTTGTCTGGATTCTCGGAGATATTACAATTTTTATTGTATAAGTCTATAAACCCATGTCATCAAAACACAAACAAATAATTAAGATATTTATTTATTATATTTTTTATGAAAATATTTATTTATTATATTATGTTGTTAAAGTGACATCTATCACATTCAAATGAGCTTAAAAATCTTTTTTTTGCACAAATTTTGTACTAATATATATATATATATATATACACACCAAACTACTGAGATACACTTGCGTGACAGTTTGCAAACCTACGGACTACACGTGTTAAAACAAAGCTACAAACTCTTAAAATTTGGATGTTCTTGAATAAGATGGACATGTGTTATTAGGAATGATGACCTATATGGTCTAGTCACTAGTTATACCTTTTATATATATATATATATATATATATATATATATTATTTAATAAGTCTAAAGATAAAATTTAGGGTACGCATTTGTCCCTATTCTTCACACCATAATTCAATTTGATCGTTAACCTTTCAATTGTGTTAATTTAATCCTTAACCTTGCAGTGTCATGTTAATTTAGTCCATGTCATTATCTCTTGAATGGAAAATATTGATGTGACAAATGGCCAAAATAAAATTTTAGTTTATTGCCACATTAGGGGATAAAGTGAAAAACAAATTTTTTATTTTGGCCATTTGTCATGTCATTAATTTCCATCCAAGAGATGACAGCATAAACTAAATTGACATGACAATGAAAGGTTACGAATCAAATTGAAATATAATGTAAATAATAGGGACTAAATATATAGTTTACCCTAAAATTTATATATATTTTGATAGATTTATGACAAAATTTATATTGAGGTGGTATGTTATGAAATATAATGTAAATAATAGGGACTAAATATATAGTTTACCCTAAAATTTATATATATTTTGATAGATTTATGACAAAATTTATATTGAGGTGGTATGTTATGATTAGTGTTAATAAAAGTGATTTCAATAGTAAGCCCATATAAAAATAATATTTTTTTTAATCATAACTTACCACATTTGTGAAGAAAAATTATTAATAGTTTTGTGTGCCTAATATTAACATTTTTTTTTTTTCCTCCACACAAAAAAAAAAAAAAAAAAAAAAGACACATTAACATTTTTTTTTTCGAAAATTTAATTCAGTCCATTAATTTTTATTTTTAATTGGCTAATTTGTAGAGGGAAAATGTAGAGGTGGCATTATTTGCAATGGTGACTCTAGGAATTCTTTTAAGGACGGAGATTAAGAAATTTAACTAATACAAAATCTAATAAAATAGAATTTGAATATATAAAAAAATATATGAAGTTTTACAATTTTCTTGTACAAACAAAATTAAAAAGAAAAAAAAAATGGACTGATAAGAAATTAAATGAGAATGAAGAATGCTGAAATGAGAGTAATAAAGTGAGAAAAAGCCCACAATAATGATAGAAAAAAGAAAAATGGAGAAAATGAGAGAGAAAGAGAGAAAGCAACGAATGATACATGTTGCGATTGCAAGCCAAGCCCTTGATGAGTAGAGCTCCTAGCATCATCGATGAGAACTCACAGCCAAAACCTCTCTCTTGGTACTGTTTTTTAGAAAAATAAAATTGGAAATTATTTGGTTATTTTTATGGAATTTATCCAATGATTTACAAATATGCGTGATTAGGGTTTTTTTTTTTTTTTTTTTGAATGAGTTTTGGTTTAATATTTTGTTCATTTGTTGTTGTTTGGTCTAATCTTATTGTTTTTAGACTATTTTTTTTAATGTTATTTGGGCTCATTTTCCTTATTACTTGAACTTTTATTTACGTTGTTGCTTAAGGGGTTAAATATTATGTTTAGGGGGCTAGTATTATTTTTGTGAGTAATGCTATAGATACAACAAAATGTCACAACAATTCTTTCATTAGCATACAAAAAAATTTAAATTAGAGATTAAAAAAGCCCAAGTGTGATTTGACATGTTAATTTTTGAATGTTGTGAAATTGTTGTAAGTTGTGACATTTTATTGTGTTCCTAGCATTACTTTTATTTTTATTGAATCTAAATTCTTGAGAAGTTGAGATTATCAACTCAAGGTGGCCAATATTTGTTAGGGTAAACAAAACATGCTAGTTTAAATATAATTATGTTAAAAAAAAACTATTTTACAAATTTAATTCTTTTTGGGCAAATTAGGATGATCTTGTGAACACCTTGACTTGTATGTACAACCGCCCCTGACTATTTTTGTAATAATATTACTTCAATCATCATCTTACTATAGTGTGCATATATATACACCCCCATTGACATCACTAATTAATCCCGTCATGTTGATAATTTAGCTCTATCTTCTTACATGCACATAAGGTTCTATACAACACAATTATACCCGTTTTGAGCTAGCAAGCTAGAGAGTAGAGAGGGGGAGCATACTTTAAGACTCCCCAGAAATTCTGAGAGACCAACCAACGAGCTCTGGCGCAATATCTTTTGGGTCAAGTTTCTTTTCTGTGTCTCCTGTACGACACCATGGAAGCCCACAAAGATTAAGACCAAGTATAAAACATTAAAATAGTGAAAAAATCTATTGATGCTCATTTTTCCTTTTTTTTTTTTTTTTTTTTTCTGGTATATGTTCAGACTCTAGGTCTAGAGTGAATACCAAGGAGAAGATGAAGAGAGAGTGCAAAAAGCCTTGGTATTTATAGACAAAATAGGTTGGATCATGTATTCTTTTGTGCATCCTAGAATAGCATATGTAAGAAATTAAGCCATTCTATGGTTGCCAAAAGACATTAGTGTAGTGTTTGTGTTTGGGGTTTTAGTACAAAGAGTACGTAATGCTATATTTTGAAGGGTTTAATGCTGTTTCAAAATTCTGTAAGGTCAGCAAAAAAGTTGAGATAAAGTCTGTGTGGAAGCTTGGTCGTGACTAGGCAATAACATGCAAGTCCAAAGAAGTTAAGTTGATTTTTATAAGCCCATAGATTGTTGAAAAAAGGAGAAAAAAATAAGTATCCTTAGCCTGGACAAAGTATATTGAATAATTATTTACAAACTATAAATAAGTTCCTTTATTTATTTATTTTAAGGAGCAAATTGAAAGTCATTTGACTCTTGTTATGGGTAGTTTTGTGAAATCAATGATTATGGGATTATTTTTCAATTTTTTTTGTTAGATTGTGTTGAAGAAAATATTATATAGTGGAAAGCAATAAATAAGGAGAGAGAGAGAGAGAATGCTAGTACTAATTAAGTAGTAAGGTGGAAAACAATAGCATTTAATGATATTTTTTTAACCGTTAGATCTCTTAGAAATCTACGGTGTAAAAAATGTGTAAGTTTATAAGAGTTACACCAGGTGTAACTTGAACCCATCTCGTTAATAAATTATTTTGATAAAATTTTTATGGGAAAGCGAAAAAATGATTAATTTTTTACAATTTTTTTCATTTTCCTATAAAAAGTTTTTAAAAATAAATGTTTAATGTGTGCCCTTATGGCACACATTAATTTATTATATTATAATATATTATAATAAACAATGTTCTATTTAGTTATAAATCTATAATATATTATAATAAGAGATTAAATTCTATAAGGACATGATGTAAAACTCATGTTTTACACTATCCAAGAAGTAATTGCCACATTAGCATTTTACTTAAAATTCAGTACATCCTACCATATCTAATAACATCTCAATAGATTCCCAATCTAGTTGGATTTATATATGGGCATTAGAATTGATTAAGTGTAATTGTGTTTATTCTTAAATATGTGATAAGATGATGTAGCATGTTGGGATTGTAGGGGTAAAACATGAGTTCTATACCATGTCCTTATAGAATTGGGAAATGATATGTCTACAATATTTTTACAACATTTTTATAACAAATCCTAAGTGGCAGGTTGTTACTGATTGTTATTATTAGGACAAAAAAGTAATTTTATTGTTAATTTCAAATTTGAACCAATAACAACTAACCACCTGTGATTTGTTATAAAAATATTGTAGAAATGTTGTAAACGTAGCATCTCTCTATAGAATTTAATCTCTTATAATAATTATATATAGTTTTATTGAGTTAATTCCATATATAATAAGAAAATGTTAACAGATGCCTTAGGGGCATTAGTTTAGAAACTATTTTTAGAAACATTTATGGAAAAAGTAATAAAAGCAATTAATTTTTTTGATAACCTTTTATATTTCTCATGAAAGTAATGTCAAAATATTCTTAATATAGTTTATTAACAATTCTCTAAGGACACTCATTAACATTACCATATATAATATATATTATTGTAGACTTTGGTGCTCTCACCTTTTTAAAAAAAAAAAAATTGTTATGTATCTAGTTTACAAAAGTTTTATATTTATGTTTCAAAATGTGGCTAATTTATGGGGGAATCATCCATAATTCTTATGTATATTATAAGAGAAAAATGTTAAAAATTTAGATTGTTCATTCTTCTATTTGAAAAAAGCTCGAAGATGTGAAAGAGAGATGGTTAGAAAATTTAGTTCATAATCAATTATGAATTTGAATGATTTTAATACAATGAAAGAACATAGGACAATTTATTGAGCGAAAAGCTAACTTATAAAATAAAGTATTTGTTTTAGATTGTTTTTTTTTATTCAAGAGTTTTGTTATATTATTTAGCCCCATTGAAAAAATTTTCTAGCCTCACCACTGTTTTCAATTGCTTTTTTTTTTTTTTTCATAAATTCTGGGAAGTGGTTAAATACGACGTTAAGAGTACTCTTCGGTCTTTTAACGAGGATGGTACGTTTGAATGAAGTATGAATGCCACTTTTGTTGAGCTCATTCCAAAGAAAGTATGAGTTGTGGATATTAAAGATTACAAACTAATTAGTCTTACCAGCAGTTACTACAAAAAAACGCACTTCAGAGCTGCATTTTGGAGCTGCGTTTGCTTAAACGCAGCTCTAGATATGTTCAAGTGCTATAAATTGGAAAAAAAAACCCTAAATTGAAAAACACAATTGAACCATTTCAACCTAGCTCACTCTCAGCTCACTCTCAACCAAGCTGTCGATCCCTAATCTTGTCACTGTGCTCTACGCCACGCAGCTCAACACCGCCATGCTCTGACCCCACCATACCCACTTCTCTCCGTGTCTCACTTCCTAGTGACTACAAAATTCTATCAAAGGTTTTGAAAAACTGGCTTAAGCTAGTTCTATGAAATTTACTTCCTATGTTGGGTAAAATAATATTTTGATGTTTAAATTTTACTAAAAGTTTGTTTTTTATCCTTAAATTTCAAGAAATTTATTTTTCATTCCTAAACTATTGAAAATGTATTATTTATGTGCTTAAATTTTACTAAAAGTTTGATTTTTATCTCTAAACTATTGAAAAATGTTATTTTTTTCATCATTATTTTTGTCTCTAAACTATTAAAAAAACAAAATCTTTATAAAGTTTAGGGATGAAAAAAGAAATTTTTAAAATTTAGGAATAAAAAATAAACTTTTGTTAAAGTTTAGGGACCAAAATAGTATTTTACTTTTTCTTTTTTTTTTTAACAAACGAGAGTATTTAGACCTCTTCAAGTATCTGACTATTTTCTTAGGTGTATATAGTCTCCCCTACACGCACCAAGCTATTATAAGAAGGAATTCCATGAGGGTGGCCCTAAGATGCTAGCAAGAGGATTCGAATCCAAGATCTCATGAATATCACAAGGCCTTAGAAACCATTGGGCCAACCCCTTAGGGTTAAGAAATATACTTTCAAACTCTTGAAATGGGTTCATCAAAGGACATATCTGAACTAGACTAAGTGTCCATTTGAGATCCGCTTATTATGCTGAAATTAAAAACTTTTTGTTAAAAGTACTGTAAATAAATGTAAAAATTAACTAAAATAGTACAGTGAAACCAATGAATAGTATCAAAAATTGCAATGTAACTCATGAATAGTAACAAAAATAAGCTG
Organism: Quercus variabilis; assembly: GCA_030445155.1. Classification (NCBI taxonomy): domain Eukaryota; kingdom Viridiplantae; phylum Streptophyta; class Magnoliopsida; order Fagales; family Fagaceae; genus Quercus; species Quercus variabilis. The sequence goes on along the minus strand of CP129448.1, from coordinate 71,200,250 downwards.
AATTGTAAAATAAGTTGGCAAAAATAATCCATGCCAAACGCATGCTAAAACAAGAAAACTTAAAATAATCATATATCAGTCTAATTTAAGAAATGGAATTTAATTCCTTATTTATCAATCTCATAACCGAATTTATGACAATCATATATCTCTACCAATCATAACTGTAACAACTAACAAAACAAGAATACTGAAAACGACAACAAGAAACAAAAATTAACAAAGAATATAGAAGCTTTTACGTTGGCATGGAAATCGAAGCTGCCAAGAAGCGGAAGGCAATGACTAAGGCCTCCAATTGGAAGAGAGCCCCTAAAATATATTATATTATATTTATTATATAATTGCAAAAAAATTTGAAAAATTAATTGCAAATCAACCCAAAACCCAAGCCACTGCTACCATGGAAATCTTGCCACTGCCATGAGAGAGAAAGTGTGAGTGTATTGAGCCATAGAGGCTTTGTAGAGGGATTTTTTTTCAGATTTGAAGAGAGCACCAGTTTGATAGAGAGAGAGGGGTGAGAAAGAGAAAGAATTTTTTTTTTTTTTTTTAAGAAATGAAAAAGAAGAAGAAGAAAGAAAGAATAGCAAAAGAAAAAGAAGAAGAAGATGAAGAAGAAAAAAAATGCAGAAGAAGAAAGAAGAAAGAAAAAGAAGAAAAAGAAAGAGAGATACTATTAAGAGAAGTGGAGTGTGTGGTAAAGTGGTGGGGCAACATGTGAGAAAGTATTATTTAAATTAAAAAAAGTCTATTATAAATAATCTAATGCAGCTGTTTTTACAAATTGGTTGTGTAAAATATATATAAAAAAAAAAAATGTTTTTATCGTAAAATGGAAAGAGAATTGTACACAGAGATGCTAATTCTCTTACTGAAAAACCTAATTAATACTGCTTGTTTACTTTTGCCATTTCAATTTTCCTCTCTTTGCCCAACCTCAACTTTGCTACCAACTTTGGATCTCACTTTCCCTCATTGTGGTCTAACCATTAGTGCATTGCACCAGAAAAAATCACTTTCTCCTGCACTCTACTGCTGTTGATTCTACCTCAACCGGTTTATATACAAATGTTCTATATGGTCAATTCTATGGCACCAACCTTATTGCTGTGCACTAGTTCTTAATAAATATAAATTGTAGGAGAATTGCAGCATTTCCATTTGGAAGGATATATTGAGAGATATCAACTTGGATGCACAATTAATCTTGGTGTGTGCTACAGTGCTAGGTCTTTGTGGTATGCATTTGATAATTATATAATGTGAAATAGTTTCTTTAGACAATAAACTGAAGTATAAATCTTGTGTATTATGATTTTTGATTGCTATCTTGCTAGAAGCAGGTGAAGAAAATGACTATTTATGCTATGAGATGCATCGAAGAACTAGAATATGTTTGGAGCAGAAGCTAAGCTAAGTCAATCACCATAAATTCATATATGATATTTTACGTGAAAGAGATTCTACAACCAAGAACCAGTAAGATAAATTATTGAATATGAAATCATCTTGGAATTTGAAAATGCTTAATCTTTTTCTAGAAATCAGGGACTTAAAGCAGTTTTTTTTATTTTTCCTTTTTTTTCTTGGTAATAGTTGGTTTCATATTGAAGGTTAGATAATGGGAATAACAACTGTAGCTAGCGCGTCAGCATGCGGATACAAAGATAGCAACAACAAATGAAACATCAGCAAGAAGAGCAAAATATTGCACCAATGAGGCCACCACTTGCAACTCGATGACCTTAGGAAGTTACAAGAATCTAAATGAACCGGTGAGCTTTACATTGAGCAAAAGCCAAGTAAATCTCACTTGACCACTTTCAGAGAACAACAGCTTCAAACCACTGATTCCCCTTCACCCAATTGATGGCTTCAAAGTCTATGATCATTTTTGGATATTTGTATTGTCTCATATGGTTTTTTGGTATCCGGAGAACCAGATAGAGAACTGGATAACAGTCAAAACTCTTTGCATAAATCATGTGAAAATAATGTAAGCTTCTTTTTATATGGAAGTTTAACCTAAGAGTAATGCATGTTGGGAATTACAAATTTTATTGTATAAACTTACAACTTATATCTAACCAAACACAAATAAATAATTAAGACATTTTATATTTATAATAATGTAAAAGAGAGAGAAGAGAGCTGAGTTAGTTTTATATTATTTTATTGAGTAGTTTATATTATTATTTTAAATTTTTAATGTGTTGTTTGTTAAAATAAAAGATGAAATATTAAGTAAGTAATAAAATGGTATGTTAAGTAACTTTTTAGAACGTAAAAAAGAGTATTTTTCTTTTTATGATACCAGGATGCTAGGGCCTGTTTGGTTAGAGAGTTGTAACCCAAAAAAAAAATGTTTGGTACCAAATCAGTTCTCAATTTTAAGCATTTATATATTGTATTTTCAGTTTTCAAATATAAATTTTGAGTGACATTTTTGTAATCAATATTCAATATATATATATATATATATTAAAACAGAAATCTCATATAAAAGAGTATGAGGTTATGTCATGTGATGCATTTCTTGAATTTCTCTTTTTTTTTAGAGTTCTAAATTAACAAAGTTTGTATTTATATCAAAGTATTAGTTCATTAAATTAGCCAATAGAGTAAATGTTTATATTAATTATCTATAGTTGTGCATTAATTATATATATCAAATGAATTTATATGGTTATTTTTATAAACTCTATATAAGAGATAATTTTTAGTTGGAATAATAATAATAAATTTAATATGACATTCTTACTCATGTTTTTTTTTTTTTGAGAGAGAGTTTCAACCTATGACATCCGCTCCTAATAATAGCTCTTTATCATCAGACCAAGACACCAATCAATTTTTGGTGTAGGCGGAGATTGAACCACATATCTCTTATTCAACCATCAGAGATTTTACTAATTGAGCTAGTTAGAACCCACTACTCATGTTTAATTGTTTTAACAACAATTGACACAAAAACCATAAGAAATTAAATATTTGTGAATTCACTAAAATAAATCTTAATCCTTTAAATTTCCTAACTCCTTTCAATCACATGTAATATGTGTGTGTGTGTGTGTGTGTGTAATAGAATTAATATATTTTTTGTTATAGCATAATGAAATTTTAATATAATTTTTCTAAGATTTATATGAGAAAAAAAATTTTCTATGAGAAACAATTGAAACACTATATCATGCAACAATTGAAGCAATATCCAATAGAAAAAGGAATAAATTAGTAGCACACAATCAAGAAAGTAAAAAATAAATTAATTAATTAAAAAATTGAAGGTTATATGCATTTTTTTAGTAGGCATGAAACATGCTTATTTATATTAACCACTATATCATGGAATTTTCAATTTGTGAAAACACACACACACACACACACACACACACACACACATAGTGTGATTTATATTTTGTCTATAAAATAACTAAAGATTACAATTTTTTAAAAGGAAATTTATTCAAAAAAGTTTTTATACATTGATAGTTGGGGGATCTAAATCAAGAATATCTCTATTGGAAATTGAGGTGTCAAGTAATTAAGTTACAAGATTCTTGGTAAACTTATTGAAATATTGGAGAAAACTAATAATAAAAATTTTAAGTGACATTTTTTGTAATTATTTTAACGGTATCTCTTACATTTATCTATCTATCTATTATTTTTTGGCATTAAGGAGAGGACTCATGACTGTGTACCTAAAATCTCTAACTGCATATCTTTTAGACCAAGGGTGTGAGACCACTCCACAAACATTTTCATGTATGATGATTTCAGCACTGTAATTGGGAGTGCTGCATTGTTAAATATTTTATTGTTTCTATCTCTCTATATTGCCCACATTCCAAACAAAAAGGTCGCCAATGTTTAAGTTAGAGGTGATGCTTGCTATTGATACTAAGTTTGAATTCTTCTAGAGGCCTTCATTTTTTTTTTTCTCAATTAAATCAGTCTTCCTCTCTCTAACTTTCTTTATGGTTCTTGGTTGGATATAGCACAAAGAAATTTAATTTAGTCAAACTACAAAATTTTGAATAGTGGACAACATTGAATATTGTCCTTTTTAAAGAGGGATATCTTATGACAAATTTTTTGGAGGAAAGAGACAAGGCCATGGTTTGTAAAGTTATTGTGTTTAGTTTTGAGATTGAACACTTTGTTGTTAAAAGAAAAAATTTCATGACTTTATGGTTTATATTATATTTATTTGTACTCAATTTTATATTAGGATACGATTTTTCTTCTTTTGCATTTTTTTTATTATTTTGCAGAATAATGAATCTCTGATTAATTGCACCTTCCTCTTTACAAGTTCACAAAAAATTCACAAAAAAACTAATCTTGAGCTTGTGTTTGTTCTTTCTTCCTTATTAGTGGTTCTAAGAGTTTGTTTGGCTAATTTATTTTGTTCAAATATAGTATGTATTTTGTAAGTTTCATTCAAGCCATAAATGGAAAATGGTTGTAATTTAGCATTTTTGTTTCTTTTTTAGGATTTTTTTTTTTTTTTCCTGAAACTCATCTAGTAACTATTCTCATACATCGTATGGGTTAGCAACTAGTAGTAACTCATAAAAGCCTAACAACTAGTTTACTCATTATTGTCCAATAGTTTTTTTTTTTTCATAATTGTCCAACGGTTATTTTATCCTTTGTTACCCAAAGGCTAGAAAATAAATAATAATAAAAGTGTTATCACACACTCACACCAACAAGTTAGTGTTTTACACGGAAACCAATTGGGTTTTTTTTTTTTTTTTATAATAATAAAAGTGTTATCACACACTCACACCAACAAGTTAGTGTTTTACGCGGAAACCAATTGGGTTTTTTTTTTTTTTTTTTTCAAATTGTTTTATACATTTTCAACTTGTAGAAGTAAATTTAGTTAACTTTTTGGTTTATGTGGCTAAATACTTTCAAAGACACTTATTTAATCTGAATCTAAGAGAGAAATTTATAACCACTTACAGCTTACCACCTATCAATTATTAAATAAAATTCAATTTGGGACTCTGCACCTCAAGGGGGAAAAAATTAAAGAGGAAGAGTAATTTATTTGTGAGTCAATGCAAAATTTTTCCAACCTTGTTTGAGATATCAGAAAATGAAAATGATCTAAAGTGTTGCAGAAATGATGATATAAGGGTTTTGTGAAATTCCAAAATTGGCTAAACATATATTGTGAAAATCCAATTTTGCTTGAAGGTTACATGTCTTTATGTCACCCATTATCTAAATAGAAGGTAGAGATTAAAACCCACTACCACTTACTATTGTGTATTTAAAATTTTAAAAAAAAAAAAACAAAAAAAAAAAAACAAAAACAAAAACAACTTCAGTTAAAAAAGAACTGAATGTAAGCCAAACCCCTTTATTTTATCTTATAGCTACTCGATTTATGCAATAATTAGAAATGTGTAATTAGTTTTATCAAGTTGTATCTATGTATGATTATCAAAAAAGTAGTATCTATTTATCATCTTCTCAAAAAAAAAAAAATATATATATATATATATATATATGTTTCTAAAAAAAAAGGTTTTATCTAGTATTTGAAGATGCCAAGAACCCTATAACTAAATTAGTTGACACTTTTTAGTGTGTTCATGACATCCCCTCCCCCATTGTAATTAAAAATTAAAAAAAAAAAAAATGTATTTGTAGTATGGTGCACCTGCTCAACATTATCTTATGATATTATTTCTCTTTGCTTGATTCTCAAAAATAAATAAAATCTCTTCTTCGAGCTTCTCAAAAGAAATTGATTTCTTACCCATTAGTAACTCTACAAGGAGAACACCAAAGGTATTCACATCGCTCTTTTTAGTTAACTAGCTAGCTTGAAAGGAAGTATTTTAGATCCAAGTACCCAAATGTCCCTTGCACCAATGTTGTAATCTCGTGTGATCCAAAGGAACTGGTCTTGAAGCTCCCAAATCTAATATCTTAGCTGTATAATATTGTCTAAGAGTATGTTACTACTCTTAATATCTCTATGAATGGCTGGCGTGGAAGTAGCAGAATGCAAAAAAGAAATTGCCCATGCAGTTTTCTGCCACTATTTGCAAACACATGATTGCCATGAAAGCAAGGAAGCATGGCTTGTGCTATGTGTATGGTCATACAAGGTATATCATTAGTTAAAAATTTATACACTAATAGAGTGTTAATGTATATTATGTTATGGGCTTTAAGCCCAACTAGTTTACTTGTATAGCACACTTGTACTTGTACTACACTTTACTTATACTACACTTTACTTGTACCGCACACATATGCTTACTTGTACTGCACACATATGCCTCCTATATAAAGGCACACATGTATATTCCTTGATTATGAAATACAATACAATCTTTCAGTATTTCTAACATCATATCAGAGCCACTACTCTGACCTTTTCTTAGCAGTCTTATCTTTATTGGTGTTACGCCACTCTCAACATCGCTTCCACCATCACAACAGTCGCCGCAGCCTCTCGCCGTTGAACCCCTGACGTCTTCTAGGCATTGTCTTTGGGTTCCGAACCAGCGGCTGCTATCATTGAGGAGTCCAACACCGCACAAGATCACTACACGTGTCATCCCATCACGAATATTGCTCCGATCATATTTCTAGAGGTATCACTGAGATCGTCTTGGACCGATCTACCCATCGGTGAAAGCCTTATAGTCGTCGGAGAGCCCATGCGCCCTCACGCGCCACATGAAGCTTCTGCGTCTGCTCCCCACGGGCCACACGCGCCGTTCTCAGTTTAGGCTGACATCACCCGTGACGTCATCAGTGCCATGTCAGCCCTAGATTACGTCAGCATCCAGTCACCTGCTTACGTCATTTATGGTGACCGTTGACCACCGTTGACCGTTGACTTTGACCGTGCCATTGACTGTTGACTTTTTAGGGTTGACTTTTTCAGTCCAGGTTCTCTTTACCCAGTTTTTTGCGTAGATTTCATTTTTGCAGTCTGTTTTTGCATATTATGTTTCTAAATGGATAAAAATAATGTTTTTCTTCCTCACCCTATCAATACTGTATTGGAGGGGAATAAGAATTACTTATCTTGGTCTCAAGCTATGCGCAGTTTTCTTAAGGTCGCATGCTCTGGCATTACTGTACTGGTGCAATTACCATTCCTGTTAAGGGAGCAAGTGAAGACGATGCTGCCTTCCTTGGTCACATGATTGAATGGGATAGTCACAACCACATAATGCTCACATGGATTCGGAACACTTCTATTCCCTCCATCTCCAATCTATTGGGCATCTTTGATGATGCAAAATTAGCATCTGATATGTTGGCCAAAAGGTACTCCACTACTCATGGATCCATGAAATATCAGTTAGTAGTTGAATTGCATCAACTTTAACAAGAACCAGGGCAATCTATCAATGACTACTATGATCAACTTCGCTTCATTTGGGACCAGATTGACCTTTCTGATCCAATTTGGGCATGCTCAAAGGATGCTCAACAATATGCTACAGTTAGAGATGAATTTCGTCTCTATGAATTCCTAATGTCACTTCACAAGGACTTTGAGCCCATCCGAGGTCAACTTCTTAATCGTAGTCCTCCTCCCTTTCTTGATACTGCTGTAAATGAGTTGGTTAGAGAAGAAGCTCGGCTTGCAACCCTTCAAGTCCAGAATAAGTTCAATGTTTTGGCTATTACTCCTTCTGCTCCTGCCATTGAGCAACCTCAGCAATCAGGTAATTTTTCTAGCTCTAGCAATCGTCGCAAGCAGATTAACAAGAAGTTCTACAATTATTGCAAGCGTCTTGGCCACACCATTGACACTTGTTACCATCGCAACAAATCTACTGCTGTTGTTGCTAATATTGCGCCTACTCCGCCGATGCCTTCCATTTCAGCTGAGTCCCAGTCTTCTGGATCCACTATCAACCTCTCCCCCACTAAACTACACGAGATCATAGCTCAGGCTGTTCATATGGCTGGTAATGCATCTCTTTCCACTGCTTTCTCAGTTCTGCCCGGTAAGTTTCAAACTTGGCTTTTTGATTTTGCCTGTTGCAATCACATGACACCTCACTCATCCTTATTCTCCAAACTTGACCCTGCACCACATCCTCTTAATATTCATATAGCTGATGGTTCCACCATGCATGGGAATCGTCTAGGTTTTGTTTCGACCTCTAACCTCTCTGTTCCTGGGGTCTTCCATGTACCTGACTTATCCTATAATTTGTGCTCTGTAGGACAATTAGCTGAACTAAGATATTGCCTTATTTTTTACTATTCTGGGTGTATTGTGCAGGATCCAAGGACGGGGCAAGAGCTTGGGACCGGTCCTAGGGTTGGGCCTATGTTTCCTGTAGACAATCTTCATCTTCCACCTGTTGCTCTTATCTCTGTTGCTGCTGCAACTGCTACAGTTTCTTCCCTACCTTCTCTCACACTTTGACATTCTCATCTTGGTCATGCCCCATCTACTCGGGTACAACAATTAGCTTCTAAGGATCTGTTGGGTTCTATGTCCAAAGAAAATTTTGATTGTGCTTCATGCCAGTTAGAAAAATAGCCAGTTTTACCTTTCAATAATAGTGAATCTATCTCCAATAATATTTTTGAATTAATTCATTCTGATGTTTGAGGACCTTCTCCTGTTACTAGTATTGGTGGATCTCGTTATTTTGTTGTTTTTATTGATGATTATTCTCATTATAGTTGGATCTTTCTTATGAAATCTCGTTCTGAAATCTTACCAATATACAGTAACTTTGCAAAAATGGTTGAAACACAATTCTCCAAACATATCAAAACTTTTCAATCTAATAATGCTCTTGAATATACTCAATATGTTTTTCAAGCTCTGTTACATTCCTATGACACTATACATCATCTAACCTATCCAGGCACCTCTCAACAAAATGGTCGAGCCGAAAGAAAATTTCGTCATATTCTTGACACTGTCCGTGCTCTTCTTCTTTCTGCCAAAGTTCCTGCCCCATTTTGGGGTAAAGCCACTCTTCATGCTATTCATGACATTAATCGCATTCCAAGCGCTATCATCCATAATCAAACTCCGTATGAGCACCTTTTTGGGTCACCCCCTGACTATCATTACCTTCGCTCCTTCGGATCTGCTTGTTTCGTTCTTCTTCAGCCTCATGAGCACAACAAACTTGAGCCTTGATCTAGACTTTGTTGGTTCCTTGGTTATGGTGAAACTCAAAAAGGGTATCGATGCTATGATCTTGTCTCTCATCATCTTCGTGTTTCCCGTAATGTTGTCTTTTAGGAACACCGCTTGTTTGTTGAACTCTCTCACTTTCGTTCTTCCCTAACTAACTCTTCTGTTTTAGAAATCTTTCCAGATAAGTCTCATGTTCCTTCTACAGATACTTTTGATCCTCCTTTGGACTTCTCTATTCAATCTCCAGATATTTTTTTATGATTCTCCTAGAAAGGTTATAGATGAATAGGTTGATGATGAGCTACCCCACCTTGAGCCTAGGTCCCTTGCTCCTGCTCTACCTAAAGATCCTCCACAAGACATTCCACTTCGCCACTCAATCTGGGTAAGATCCATTCCTGCACATTTACTTGACTATCATTGTTACACTGCCTTTACTACACTCCATGAGCCTCAAACCTATCGTGAGGCTTCTACTGACCCTTTATGGCAGATTGCAATGAAAGAGGAAATTGATACATTAACCAAAAACCATACTTGGGATCTAGTTACTCTCCCTCCTAGTAAGTCTATGGTTGGTTGTAAGTGGATCTATAAGATCAAGACTCGCTCTGATAGGTCCATCGAGCGCTACAAGGCTCGTCTTGTTGCAAAAGGTTTTATACAGGAGTATGGGATTGATTATGAAAAGACTTTTGCTCCAGTTGCCCGTATCTCCTTTGTTCGTGCCCTCTTAGCTGTTGCCGCTGCTAGTAAGTGGGACATTTTTCAGATGGATGTTAAAAATGCCTTCCTTAATAAGGATTTGCATAAAGAAGGCTATATGCAACCTCCTCCTGGTCTTTCTGTTAAAACAAATAAGGTTTGTCGCCTTCGACGTGCACTTTATGACCTTAAACAAGCTCCATGAGCTTGGTTTGCCAAGTTTAGTTCCACCATCTTTCGCTTGGGTTACATTACCAGTCCTTATGATTTTACCTTATTTTTTCGTCGTAATGATAAAGGCACCATTTTGCTTCTCCTATATGTGGATGATATGATTATAACTGGTGATGACCTTAGTGGCATTCAAGAACTCAAGGATTTTCTTAGTCAGCAATTTGAGATGAAAGACCTTGGACATCTCAGCTATTTCTTGGGTCTTGAGATTACTCATTCCACAGATGGTCTTTATATTACTCAAGCCAAGTATGCATCTGACCTTTTATCTCGAGCTGGACTTACTGACAGCAAGACTGTTGACACTCCAGTTAAACTTAATGCGCATCTAACACCCTTAGGGGGGAAACCATTGTCTAATCCCTCTCTTTACAGACAATTGGTTGGCAGCCTAGTTTATCTCACAGTTACTCGTCCAGACATTTCTTATGATGTTCATCAGGTGAGCCAGTATCTGTCTGCTCCACAATCAACTCATTATGCTGTTGTTCTGCACATTCTACAATACTTAAAGGGCACTCTCTTCCATGGCATTTTCTACTCAACTCAGTTTCCTCTTGTACTCCGTGCATTCTCTGATGCTGATTGGGTAGGAGATCCCACTAATCGCAAGTCCACTACAGGTTATTGTTTCCTCCTTGGTTCTTCTTTGATTTCTTGGCGAAGTAAAAAACAAACTTCCGTGGCCCGCTCCAGTACTGAAGCAGAATATCGTGCTCTTACTGATACCACATCTGAGCTCCTTTGACTACGATGGCTTCTTAAGGATTTGGGTGTGTCCACATCCTCTGCTACTCCCCTTTATTTTAACAACCAGAGTATCATTCATATTGCTCATAATAATGTCTTCCATGAATGAACTAAACATATCGAGATTGATTGTCATTTTATCCGTTCTCATCTTGTCCATGGTGCTTTCAAGCTTTTCTTCGTCTCTTCCAAAGATCAACTTGCATATATCTTCACCAAGGCACTTTCTAAGGGATGCACTCATGATTTGGTTGACAACCTCAAACTGGTCTCACATCTACCTTGAGTTTGAGGGGGGCTGTTAATGTATATTATGTTATGAGCTTTAGGCCCAACTAGTTTACTTATATAGCACACTTGTACTTGTACTACACTTTACTTATACCGCACACATATGCTTACTTGTACCACACACATATATGCCTTCTATATAAAGGTATGCATGTATATTCCTTGATTATGAAATACAATACAATCTTTTAGTATTTCTAACATAGAGGAACATGAATCTCTAAACAACATCACAAGAATTTTACCACATTTCCATGGTTCACTTGGGAGAGAACAACCACTATGTTAATGAATTGTTTAACTCAACTCTTATAGACTATTTTGGACCTTAACTTTCTTCTAATAGTTGTACATGAATTTAGCATTTGGAGAATTATTCCTATCATATATAAGTGTTAATAGCCTAATATTGTACTATAATCCCCTCCCCCTAAATAAAAAGAGTAATGCTAGAAGTACAAATTTTTTAAAAAATTTTTTTTACAAACTGCTAATGTGGTGAATAGTTATTGGTAAATAAAAAAATGAAGTTAATGATGAGTTTAGATGAAAACCAATAAAAAGTTAGACGCATCAATAGTTTGCAAAAATATTATAAAATAATTTAAGGCCGTAAAAAACTTCCAAACACAAAGAAGGTGGATATCTATACCTATTAAATGATTAAATCTATCATTTTTTTAATAACTTAATAAAACTTTTCAATCATTGGTGTTTGAAATATAGAAAATAAGAAAACATGTAAATATCAAGAGTGAAAAAGGAAATTGGACATAATACATTGAAATCCTAAGAATATTTAGTCACATGGTTATGAACAGTACACTTCAACCGTTTCATCGTCATTTATTTTAGAAGCAGATTTATTTCAATTTAAATTATTCAATTCTTTTTTTTTTACCTAGATTTATGACACCTAACATTTATTTGATTTTTGTGTGCTTTATGTAGAGATTCTATGATCATTGGATTTTTTTTCCTCCCATTGACATGGGCGGCTCTAGGTTGTAGGTACAGTCCAGGGGGTTCAAATGAACTCCCAGAGCTGGGCCCAAAAAAAAAAATAATAATTATATATATTTTTTACTCCTCCTAAAATAAAATTTTGAATCCTTTGGACCTAATTTTTTTTTTTAAACCCAGTCAAAATAAACTTGAATATGATCACATTGATAATATCTTGGTCTTTTTAAATACAAACAAAGCTCCAATAATAATCCAATGTGAACTAAAATATGGGGGGAAAATAGCAAGTCTAACAACAAAAGTATAAATTTGTTCATCTTAAATCTTAAAAAAAAAAAAAATCATTTAGATCTTTACAAATTTGAAATAAACTAATACCAAAAATCTTATTGTATTTATATCTTGCTTGAAGTTCACTTAGCAACAATAATTATTATGTTTAATGTATTTAAAAACTATTGATAATTTCCCATATTTAATCTTAGAAACAATAATTAGTATGTTCATTATATTAAAAGACAATATGCAATGAACTTATAGTTTATCTCATATAAGAAACACTATGTTTACACACAATTTTCAATTTGTGAAAACACACACACACACACACATATATATATATATATAGTGTGATTTCTATTTTGTCTATAAAATAACTAAAGATTACAATTTTTTACAAGGAAATTTATCCAAAAAAGTTTTTCTACATCGATAATTGGGGGATCTAAATCATGAATATCTCTATTGGAAATTGAGGTGTAAAGTAATTAAGCCACAAGATTCTTGGTAAACTTATTGAAATATTTGAGAAAAAAAAAAAAAAAAAAAAATCAAGTGACATTTTTGTAATTTTTTTAAAACTATGGGACTCATATGATATTAGCACATACCAAACACTAAATTGTATCTTTTCAAAAAAAAAAAAAAAATTTTACTGATATGTTTTTTCAGTTTTGAAAATATAGTTGTAGGAGGCAAAATTTTAAGCCAATTATAAAATGCCACATTAAAATTTAATTCTAAATTAATATGTCATTAAATTAGACAAATCAAGTGTTGACATGGGTCATTTAAGACGAGAATTATCTTAATTAAATAGAGATAAATATCTTGATAATAATTATTCTAATTAAATAGAGATAAATATCTCAATTAAATTGGAATGATAATACTTAATCATTAACTCTATTAATATTAAAAAAAAATAGAGATATTTATCTACAAGGAGGTCAATCCCAGGTGGGACTTATCCTTTGAAACCAGGGCATCCCTCCTCTCATTCCAGACAATTTTTCTAAGATGTTGAAACTCTGGAAAAATTCTGCCTCAAAAACAAACGAAGAACATTTTCAACGGATCAAGCCACTTCAATCTAAAAGCCTTCACATTCAATAATAAATCTCTAATAAATCTCTATTAAGCTCAAAGTTAGAGATTTGTTATGAAGACCGTTCAATCGGCCATCTTCCAACTAAAGTGAATAAGATTTATTATTCAAGTCAAGTTCAAAGAAGATAGAATTAGAGAATATTCTTTTGTAAAAGAATTAAAATAGAGACTATACTCATTATTCATCGATATAAATTTATATTTGCAAACCATATTTCTTTTCAATTATTTGATTTTCTATTATTTGATTTTTTGTAATTGAGAAATTTTGTGTTTACAATAGCAAAAAAAAAAGAAAGGTACATTTAATGGAGAAAGTTCAAAGTTTAGAAGCTTAAAGAAGGTACTCTTAACGCGTGTTTTTCAAGAAACAAGAAGAAAGTTCAGAGTGAAACAGACTGAGAGGAAAAGAAGTTACTTGGAGAATAGCATGAGCGTGAGACTAAAAATCTGGTGTCGCCGACGTTGAGTTCACTATTGCCACCTATGCGAGAAAGTTTTTTCTAAGTCTGGCTTGGCCCTGCACAACCTCAGGCATCATCGATTGTTCATCCATGATTGCTCGCAATGTGGAACTGCCTTTGATAAGGTGAGTGAACTCCAAGTAAAAGTGAGATAAAGATTATTCTGCTTCTAGATGTTCATGTTCTTGTTTCTTGTATCTTGTATGTACGATAAGCTTTCTCTCCCCTTCTCCAACAATTATTCCAATAATTACATATCCGATTTGACCTATGGACGAATACGCAAGCATACGTTTCATGCTTGTTTGAGTAATAGCAATGAGATTCCCCAATATCATGCTAAGAATAGCTAGGATTTCCAGAAGAAGATGCCATTCGTTTGATGATAAATAAAGGCATGAGAGAAAAGCATATTGGATAGTGATTGTGAGGCCCCAATTCTTGACTGGAGGGGACACCAAAGGCCTCTGCCCCCCCCTCTCTATCTATCCAAGGGATCGAAGGGCGGAGGCCTTTGGTTTTTTCATGTTGTCAAAGAGTTGAACAATGGTTTTTCGTGTTGTCACTACAATGGTTCGTCTTGGACCAGATCTAGAACTATTCCCAACGGTTTGTGTAGCCATAAATCCTATTTTGTATTCAGTGAGAGCCGTTGACTTTGTATACCATTATATTGTAAATAAATGATCTTAGCATAGATCCATTGTGGTCTTAAAATTATATAATAATGGAAACAGCAACCTTAGTTGCCATCTCTATATCTGGTTTACTTGTAAGTTTTACTGGGTACGCCTTATATACTGCTTTTGGGCAACCCTCTCAACAACTAAGAGATCCATTCGAGGAACACGGAGACTAGTTGAAGTAATGAGCCTCCCAATTTTGTTATTATATGTTGCTTGAAACTTTCTTTCGAATTCTTTCTTTTCTCTTGTCATGATTCGTAATCTTGGAATATGTACGATGAAATGGGTTATGAGTTTTGTTGTGTTGAGTTTGCCCAATAAGTTGTTTTGTAATGGTTTAGATGCTTTTTGGTTTGGAGGGAGCTCTAGACGAATGTCTAGGCATGAGATGTTTTTGGCGCGATTAATGAGCTATGACACTTCCATGGGTTTTGGGATAGGTTCAGAGGAAGGGATAGGGAGGGAGCATATGTTTTTTTTGTTTGGGGTATATAGGGAATGGTAAGCCTATTAAGAGCTGGGTAGATGGGACAGAGGTATTTGGTAAAGTGGAGTAAGTTATGGTATGGATGTGTGGTAAGGTCAGGGGAGACAAGCTCCGACGATAAGAGACGGGCGAGGTGCTAATGTGCTATAGAGGCACGGAGAGAAGAGATGGGTGAGGTGTTCCGGAAACTTATCTTTTACTATTTATTTGTTGAGGACACTGTAGTACTATTTGATGCTCATGTCCTCTATTTGGTGGTAGCCCCTTTGGTGTATCAAATACAGGAGCAAATTGTTGCAATAGCTCTTGCAAGGCTACATTTGGTTGAGGTGAATGTTGAAATATTTCTGATACCATAATCTATAGTACTAGACCCTTCTTAGTTTTTTAAAATAATCTTCACTCTCTTGAAAACTTGGCCCCATCGATTTCAAACCTTGCAACAAAGCTTGCTGACCTTCATATGTTAAAGTCAGGGCCGACCCTTCCACCAGGCCAATCAGGCCATTGCCTAAGGCCTCCCAATGGAAAAGGGCCTGAGAATTTTAAAAAACAAAGGGTAGTAGATAAAAAATTTTAGTTTAAGATGAAACTCCAATATATATGATACATTCTTGTGATCAAAGAACAAAAAATCTAGAACGTCCTTATAAACATTAGTACCCCAAAAAATTCTTTGGTCTAAACAAAATCAATTATCCCAAAAATATCATATTTGACCTCTAAAGAAAGAAGAATTAGAAGAAAGAAGACGAAAACAAAGTTGAGAGTCTGAAGAACTAAGAAGAAAGAAGCATTGTAAACTTACTAAACTGTAAAGAAAGTAATAAATAAATATATGAGAGAATAAATGCAATGTGAAAGTTGAGGAGCAAAGGTGGTCACGTGGGTGGAAGCTTGGGAATGGGAAAAATGATTTGAAAGGAAGGTTCTATGAATATAGTTTTATTTGCTAAATAATCAAATTTGTTCTTTTAAAAAAAATAAATCTGACCCACCTATTTTTTATTTATATATATATATATATATATAATTAAAACATTATATTCATTAATCTATATAATTTATCTATTATAGTAAAAAGTAATAACAATATTTTTTTTTATTAATTACTATATAAAGATATATATATATATATATATATATATCTGTGTATAACCTCGGAACGGTGCACCGGTACTAGAATATTTCATTCCCTTCGCCAATCTGAAACAGTCTCTAGAATGGAATTCAAAACTTTGGGGTGGAGTCTTATCAAATAAGTCAATAAGACTTATGTGGCTGTGGATCAATTAAAAGTCCCCATTTCTTATTTAAAAGGATATAGAGAAAATGGATTTACATCTGCTATGAATTCATCTAAAAAAATTGCATCTCAAAATGGAAATAGAACCTATATTTCATGAGAAATGTATAATTCATAGAAAGAAATAATTTGATGAAAATGTTCATAATGAGACAACACGATCTGCTGAAGAATCTTTTAAAATTGATTATTTCTTATATATAGTAGATAAAGCAATTAGTTCAATTGAGAGTAGGTTTGAACAATTTTTGGTTTTCTATTTAACTTCACGAAATTGAAATCACTAGATGATGATAGTTTGCAAAAATATTGTCTTAAACTTGAATCTTTTCTCAAACATGATGTTTATAATGATATTGATGGTTTAGATTTACTTTTAGAGTCAAAAATTTTAAAAGAAATTTTACAAATAAAAGAACATACTCCAATTGACATACTTAAATATATAAAATGGTTAGATTCATTTCTAAATACATGCATTGCTTATAGAATTTTACTAACACTACATGTTACAGTTTCTTTTGTAGAAAGAAGTTTTTCAAAATTAAAATTAATAAAATCATATCTAGCTAAGGTCGACAATGTCCCAAGAAAGATTAAGTGGATTAGCTATATTATTGATTGAAAATGAGATGTTAGAAAAACTTTAATACACAAATTTAATCAGTTAATTTGTATCTCAAAAGGCAAAAAAAAAAAATGAAATATATTGTAATATAAAAATATTAAATAAATATTAATTTAATTAATACATAAATTTAAAAAAAAAATTTAAAAATGCCTCATTTTAGTTCTAGCCTAAGGCTCCAAAATGTCTAGGGTCACCCCTGGTTAAAGTCATATTGAGCTGTTTAAAGTCCCAATGAATTAACCCCAATGTACTTAGCCAATGAATCCCAACACCACAGCATAACCTTCCATAGGTAAAACAAATAGATCAGATTTGAAAGTGTGACCTTGCATGCGTTGGCTGGAGACTAGGGTTCTCTTCCTTATCGAAGTTCTCCCTACTATGGAGGAATCTTGGAATTTGTTAGGTAACATTCTCTTCCCTGTTTATTCTTTGTATATGTGACCTTGCATTTGGCCGTGTGGAGGCTATGGCAGTTTGTTGAATCCATTCGTGTGGGTTAATTGTGGACTATGCGAGATGAACAAAATATAAATTTGTTCATCTTAAATATTTTTTTAAAAAAATCTCATTTAGATCTTTATAAATTTGAAATAAATTAATACAAAAAAGTTTATTGTATTTTTTTTTTTTTGAAAACAAGTTTATTGTATTTATATCTCGCTTGAAGTTCACTTAACAACAATAATTAATATGTTTATTGTATTTAAAAACAATTGATAATTTCCCAGATATAATTTTAGAAACAATAATTAGTATGTTCATTATATTAAGAAACAATATGCAATGAATTTATAGTTTATCTTATTTGAGAAACACTATATTTACACTTCAAAACTCTTTTACAACAAATCTCAAGTAGTAGATTGTTACTGATTATTATTGATGGGTAAAAAAGTAATTTTCAGTAGTGTGTTTAAATTGAAACTGTGGGGCTCGTGGACCTGGAATCCTCGGCTCACTTTTAGGCTGACTCAAGGCCCAAGCCGAGGAGGGACAATTGTCCCGGACAGTTGTCTAAAGGGTTTTTTAGCCCTTTTCGAATCCATGCCGAGGACACACCTTTCCTCAGCATACCTAGTCTAATTCTGGGTAGGGGGCAAACCCAGAATAGGTGGTCACATCCACACATAATGTATTTGCCTGACCCCCCAGGTTGCATTAATGAAGACAAGACCCTTGAACAGGGCAACCTTGGAGGCTGCAACCCACAGTATGGGGAAGAGCGTGTCTAATGGGACAAGTTCTGAAGCAGTAGCCTGGATGACCAACAGCTGTAAGGCCAGGATCAAACAAAGGGGAGTATATAAGGTGAAGAGCCCCTCTCGTGAAAGGGGGGCCTCCTCGGACGCCTGCCGAGGAGCAACCCCAAGTGAAGAAAAGCTAAGGAAACTGTCCTGGAAGACTGGCGAGAAGCCGGCCGGAACCAAGCCCTTCGTCCCACTCTCTACAAATGTATTGTCGGGGGTGCCCTCCAAAAAACCCAGCCCTTACAATTGGCGTCGTCTGTGGGAAGGGTTAGTGTGCTGGCCGGCGCAACCGGCGGTCGTTCTAGAGTAGTCACTACGCAAAAGTTGGCGGTGTATCAAAAAAAAAAAAAAAAGAAGAGAAGAATTGCAGTAGAAAAGAAGACTCAACAGCAAATAAAAAGAGGAGTTCTTTATTATTTCATAAAAGAAAATTATAAATACAATCAGAGGCTCAGGCAGGCATGCTTTACAAAAAATCCTACAAACTAATCCTACAATCAGAGGCCCAGGCGGACCGATTCTAGAACTAGCTGGGAGAGAGGCTCGTAAAGAATTAATATCAGGAATGAGGGAAGTGTCAATCCGTGCTTTTATTGGCATCAAGAGAATGGGAGAACTGGACAGTAAAAGCACGGGAAGGGGGCTGGGGGCTGGCTCGCCTCGAGGCAGAAGCTTGAACAAAGCGAGGAGCCGATGTAGGGGCCCCGGAACACCCTCTCCCGTGATGCTTCCTCGACCCTCTCCAAACTGCACGAGCGTTGGCCATCGGAGACGGCAACACTCGGGCACCAGCCATGACGAGAATTCACATGTCTCCTTCGTCGGAGGTGCGCTCTAGGAAGAGACGTTAGGTATTTCAACGACATCCCTCCTGGCCCCCGTACAAGACACTGCTAGTGTTACGTCTAAACTCTGCCGCGCCGGAAGCCCAGTAGGGGCTGCGGCCACGGCGGCCCTTAACCCCATATCTGCCAACTTTGGTCACAATCCTGGCGATGGTGTCAAAGGGGCTTAGGGTGGTGAAAGTATATGTTTCTGGTTGTGGTGGAAGATCCATGGAATGAGGAGAAACATTCTCCCCAGAACGCCTTTTATAGAAGGCGAAAACTGGTGGGAGTTGAGCCACGTAGAATTCGAAGGGAGGATTGTCAAAGGGAATTAATTCTCATCCAATTCCAAGGGGATTGCCAACCGCTGGATTCGTGTTAATTCACGAGGGCATTAATGAAAGCGCGTCACGCGCACCGAAGTGTTAAGCGCGGAGCGCGAAAGGCCAAGCGACGCCAAGCGACGCCTCGTAAACCAAAAAGATGGGGGACACGAACTGGAGGCGAGGTCAACTTCACGTGTGAGGTCACAATCTGACCTGAGAAAAACAGCTCCCAGTAAACGGCCCGTGAACATCGTTACACTAAAAGCAAGGCTCTCGGATCCGAGGACGAACTCCTATTGAAGGTAGCAATTGTACCTAGGTCTTGCATGGTCCTCGGACTCAAGCCTATAGGGAGCTAGCCACTTACCTTGAAGGCAGCAATTGTACCTAGGTCTTGCATGGTCCTCGGACTCAAGCCTATGGGGAGCTAGCCACTTACCTTGAAGGCAGCAACTGTACCTAAGTCTTGCATGGTCCTCGGACTCAAGCCTATGGGGAGCTAGCCACTTACCTTGAAGGCAGCAACTGTACCTAGGTCTTGCATGGTCCTCGGACTCAAGCCTATGGGGAGCTAGCCATTTACCTTGAAGGCAGCAACTGTACCTAGGTCTTGCATGGTCGTCGGACTCAAGCCTATGGGGAGCTAGCCACTTACCTTAAAGGCAGCAATTGTACCTAGGTCTTGCATGGTCCTCGGACTCAAGCCTGTGGGGAGCTAGCCACTTACCTTGAAGGCAGCAATTGTACCTAGGTCTTGCATGGTCCTCGGACTCAAGCCTGTGGGGAGCTAGCCACTTACCTTGAAGGCAGCAATTGTACCTAGGTCTTGCATAGTCCTCGGACTCAAGCCTCTAGGGAGCTAGCCACTTACCTTAAAGGCAGCGACTGTACCTAGGTCTTGCATGGTCCTCGGACTCAAGCCTATAGGGAGCTGGCCATTTACCTTGAAGGCAGCGATTGTACCTAGGTCTTGCATGGTCCTCGGACTCAAGCCTATGGGGAGCTGGCCATTTACCTTGAAGGCAGCGACTGTACCTAGGTCTTGCATGGTCCTCGGACTCAAGCCTATGGGGAGCTGGCCGTTTACCTTGAAGGCAGCGACTGTACTTAGGTCTTGCATGGTCCTCGGACTCAAGCCTATAGGGAGCTAGCCATTCATGACAGAACCGAAGTATTGCATGGTCCAAGGACCCAGTCCTATGGGGAAACTGACTACTTACTGAAGAATCTGAGTGTCGATCCAGCCATTTGAGGAAGGACCAGCCAGCGGAAGGCCTTCTGGAACATGAGGGTCGTGGTTTTCAAAACCCTCCTCCCCGTCCGAGGGAACGTGTAGCAGAATTTTGAGGGACTATTGTGGGGCCCGTGGGCCTGGAATCCCCGGCCCACTTTTAGGCTGGCCCAACGCCCAAGCCGAGGAGGGACAATTGTCCCGGACAGTTGTCTAAAGGGTTTTTCAGCCCTTTTCGGATCCATGCCGAGGACACACCCTTCCTCGGCATACCTAGTCTAATTCTGGGTAGGGGGCAAACCCAGAATAGGTGGTCACATCCACACTTAATGTATTTGCCTGACCCCCCCAGGCTACATTAATGAAGACAAGACTCCTGAACAGGGCAACCTTGGAGGCTGCAACCCACAGTATGGGGAAGAACGTGTCTGATGGGACAAGTTCTGAAGCAGTAGCCTGGATGACTAACAGCTGTAAGGCCAGGATCAAACAAAGGGGAGTATATAAGGTGAAGAGCCCCTCTCGTGAAAGGGGGGCCTCCTCGGACGCCTGCCGAGGAGCAACCCCAAGTGAAGAAAAGTTAAGGAAACTGTCCTGGAAGACTGGCGAGAAGCTGGCCGGAGCCAAGCCTTTCGTCCCACTCTCTACAAATGTATTGTCGGGGGTGCCCTCCAAAAAACCCAGCCCCTACAGAAACTAATAACAAATTAATAAATTATCACCTAAGATTTCTTAGGAAAATATTGTGAAAATATTATAGACGTAGTACTCCCTAAAAATATAATATATCCCGGAGCTGCCACTGCATTAATCCTAATTCATAAGGTAAAAGTAATATAATAATGACATTGACCTATTTCACAATATTTTCCTAACTTATTAGTTGACAAGTTCTAATTGATGGAATCACAAATCACCACTATTTTCATATTTAATCAACCAATTTTTTCTCCATAAAATATATCTATATATATATATATATATCTCAACCAATTATAATTTAGCACCACGTTTAAAAGAGTTGATGTAAAACACTAAGTATGATGAATCGTGAACGTAAAACAAATGTGACACGTTTGATTAAGCGTGTTTTTTGTGAAGCAAATAAATGTGTTGTGATGTGCTTACTAAACCAGCATGTCATTGCCAACAATATAAATACTTTTTTTTATGAGAAACAAATACACACACAAGGGAGAGGGTACTTTATAACCTATAGAGGGTACCTCATCTCTCATTTATGTTAAGAATGCTATTAACATATGGATAATAATTGTTCAATTGAGATTTAGTTAGTTAGTAACAATTTTAAGTATGTTAATCACATTTAACACATGTTGGAAATATTAATGCACAAGAGGAATAATATGATCATTAGGATAAGGAGATGTGGGCCAATAGAATATTTTTATGGTTCTATAAATACTTACTTTTTTTTTTTTAGAGTTTCAACCTATAGTGTCTGCTTCTTATGATAGCTCTTTATCATTAAACCAAGACACCAATCAGTTTTTTATGTAGGCAGGGATTGAATCTCAGATCTTTTATTCAACCATCAAAGACTTTACCAGTTGAACTAACTGGAACCCACTATAAATACCTATTTGTAATCACATTTCCATTATTGAAAAATAATCCAACTCATTACTTAGTGCATTTCCTCTTTCAATATTTCTCTATGGAGAGTGACTACCTAAAATTAAGTCAATTTTCCTACAATCCCCATCAATTCTCCTATAATTCATATTCGTCCCCATTAGAAATTACCGGGTTCCTAATAATTTATGTATGAATATATGAAATCTTTAGTTAACACTAAAAAAAAAATAAAGGAAAAAAATTAGTACATGAACTCATCACTTTCACATGAACTATCTAAGCATAATATTTGTAGCTAAGCAGGGAACAATGACTCTTAGAGAATTTGCATCAGTGGAGCTAAATAGCTATATTGCTATTTTAGCTCCACCAAAACACCAAAAAAAGCATGTAACAGTGGAGCTATACTTATAATTTTTAGCTCAATTACTACAGTGCACATCTGTCTATAAATGTGCACTGTAGCTAAGAGCTAAAAAAAAAAAATTTACTCCTTAGCTGGATTAAAATATTATTTTTTTTCTTTCTTTTAATCTGCTCCGAATTGCAAATGAGTCCGGCTTCCCTTCTTTCTTCCTCCACTTTCCTCATCTTCTCTCTTCTTCCTCCACCGCCAGCCTGATCTCATAGCCCAGCTGCTAGCTTCGACCCATCCTCGGCACCGACCCATCTCGCCGATCTCCCCATCCATTCCGCCAACAAACCCATCTCGTCGATCATACCCATTTCTCTTCCGCCGATCAGACCCATCCACCAACAAGCTCTGGGTTTCATCATTGAAGTCGCCGCTACCTTCCTCAGCCCATTGCTTTAGTTTTCTATCGATCCAAGCTTTGGGTTTTTTTTTTTTTTTTTTTTTTTTGCATTGCGTGAATTTGATTGCCATGGTGTGGGTGTTGCCTGGTGGGTCAGGTAGGTGTGGGCTTGGTTGTTTTTTTTTTTTTTTTTTTTGCTTTGTTATGGGTTGTGGTGGTAGTGGTTGTGGTTGTGATTGTGATTGATGTTTATTGTAGAGTATATATTATTTTATTGTAGTGGATATATTATTTTATTGTAATTGTGAGGACATTTTTGCCTCAAGACCAAGTGTTACACATTGTAATCTTTTTTGGCTTTAAGTCCCACATTGGAAGGAAAGCCTTCCTCTTCATGCCACATAAGGGATGACCAATGGTGATAGAGTACCACTAGTTTGGTACCAAATTAGTGGTACTCTATCACAATTGGTCATACCTTATATGGCATGAAGAGGAAGGCTTTCCTTCCAATGTGGGACTTGAAGCCAAAAAAGATTACAATGTGCAACACGTGGTATTGAGGCAAAAAATGTCACCACAATAATATTTATATTATTTTATTATGTTGAAAGCTAAAATAGATCCATTACTGTAGCATGTGTGTAGGTAAAATAGATAGATTAATTTTTTTACGGAGCTAAATTACTAAATTTTTAGCTCCACTATTGTGGATGTTCTTAAGTCATCACTTTTTCTTTGTTAGTTAACACTTATAATAATATACTTGGGAGATAGATTTGGTGCACCATGCAGTATTGAACCATTAGGTGAGATTGAAAGTTAAAATTCTTTTTTATTGCTGGCCCTTAGATAAGAGAATATTTTAACCTTCAATAGTTTATTTTGTTATATGTCAAATTTTTTACATTTTACAAGTTCATGGAATTGTACCATACAATTATGAGCAATGCTACATCCATAACTTTTTTCAACAAATTCTACATGACAAGTTATTACTAGTTTTAATCTGAGCCTACCGTTTAGATCATTTTTTTTTACCCATCAATAACAACTTGTCACCTAAAACTTATTCTAAAATTATCGTAAAATTATTGTAAACATAACATTACTCTACCATTATTATAGGGATCCATATCTATCTACTTTGGACAAAAGTAATGGCATAAAAAATTGTATCTCTATACTTTCTACGTGGTCTAATTATGTTCTTGATGAGTTCATCAAGAACAATAAATAATGCTAATATTTACAAACTTTCATACAGTTTACCATAACTATTCTATTAGAGCATTTGTATTGGTGGTGCTAAAAAACTATATTGTTGTTTTTAGCACTACTAAATACAAATTTATAACTACAATAAAAAATGAATTATTAAATTGCGTGTTCACACTACTCTATATTAAATATATTATTTTATTTTTTTAGTAAATATATTATTTTATTGTGTTATTTATATTATTTTATTGTATTAAAAGTTAAAATAAAATCACTTATGTTAAGTATTTTGTAAAATAAAAAGATAAAATAAATAAAATATCTTTTTGTGAAAACGTATGGCTAAATTTATTACTTTACTGATATAGATACTCTGCATGAACTCATTATTTATCCTTATTAATCACCGTCTATGCTAATCAGTCTACCGCACTGCACAGTTACTAAACTTGTAGTAAAGGGTGCGAAAGTGTACCATACCCATCTTTCAAATCCATCGGTTTAAAGGAATTTTTTTTTCTAAATAACAATAAATATTAAAAAATTTAGTTAGTTGTTATGTTGCAAAAGAATATTGAAAACTAGCATTTCGAGTGCCTAAAACTCGAGTTCCAAGATAAAAATCAAGTTTTTAAGGCTTAATTTATAAAAAAAAATCTAAGAGAAAATCGAGTTTTAAAAACTCGAGTTTCGAAAACTCCACTATAGGCCTTAAAAATGTCACTATAAGGCTAAAAATGGAGTTATAAAAAAATTTAGCAGAAAAACGCCGTTATAGGGCTTTAAAACGTCAGTATAGGACATAAAAATGCCACTATAGGGCCACCCAAACCTGGTATTAACACTTATGAAAAAATTTTACAGAAAAACGCCGCTATAAGATTTTAAAACGTCATTATAGAACTTAAAAACGTCACTATAAAGGCAATAAAACTAAAAAAAAATTTTCATAAAACTCGAGTTTTTAAAACTCAAGATTTATGTAAATAGATCTCAATTTTTTAAAACTCGAGATGTCTAGCTCTATATAAATCATTTTCACATTTATTTTTCCCATTCCCCCGGGTTTAAAGCAGCAGAAAGTAAAAACTAGTTGAGTTTAGGTGGCAGCCAAAATTTTCTGACCAACTTACGAGAGAAGTAGTAGGCTATGAGCCTAGTTTGAGTAGTGAGTACTAATAGTACACAGAGAAGTAATTAAAAAAAGTAAATCTCGCTGAAATTCCACCCTCCCGGCCACAAAATTTTTTTTGTTTACCATTTAAGCGCCATTAATTCAAAGAAGATTTCCACCCACTGTTTTCACTTCCCCAAACCACTTCCTCCCACCCGCTATAAATACTGAGAGTTTTTCCCCACTTTGCTTGACTTCAATCTAGTTACTTCCACTACTCCCTCTCTTTTTTGCTGTGTGTGTGTGATGGCGCGTGGTAGAAAGCGTGTTGCTGAGAATGAGGAAGGAGTTGAGCCTGTGAAGAAGAAGCGTGGTAGAGCAAGAAAGGTTGATGATCAGAAAGAGGAAGAGAAAGTGAAAAATCATGGTGTTTTGGCTGATGATGATGAGCAGAAGAAGGAGGGAAACGACGGAGACGAAGAGAAGAAAGAAGAAGAAGAAGAAGAGGCTGTTGTGAATGTGAAACGGCGTCGCGGAAGGAAGCCTAAGGTTTTGAGAAATCATGAGGAGCACAAGGAGCAAAATGGCGGCGTTTTGAACGAAGGAGGAGAGGAAGAGAAGAAAGAAGAGGGCTTGAATGGTTCTGTTGAGGAGGAGGAAGAGACTGAGGGAGTGAAGAGTAGGTTGAGAAATGGCGGGACTGAGAATAAGCATGGAAGGAAGAAGAAGAAGCAAATGAATGCTAATAAGATTGAAAAAACTGTTGAGGAAAACGATGGATTGGAAAAGCCGAAGGGGAAGCGTGGCGCGAGGAAAGATTTGGCTGAGGAAGAAGAGAAGGGGAATGAAGAGTCTGCTGAAAGGAGTGCAAAGAGAACTCAAAATCAAATCCCGGAAACTGTTGAAAAGATCAATAAGCATGATCGAAAGGTAAAATTCTTTATTCGAATCTTCGTGTAGCAGTAAAATAATTGTTTGATTTGGGTTTGTTTAGTTGTGTATTACTGATTTGAATTGTGGTTGTTGTTGAGCAGTGGATTGAAGAGGTGTCTTTGATGTGCCATCAATGTCAGAGGAATGATAAAGGCCGGGTTGTTCGCTGCAAGAAGTGTAAGAGGAAGCGGTATTGTAAACCTTGCTTAGATAATTGGTATGGATTTCTTTTATTTTCCTTTTGTGTTAACTTTGTTTCTTACAATGCTAAGTTGTATTTAACATTATTTATGGCTCGTTTGGTTGGGATGGTGAAAAAGTAAGAATAAAATTCCTTTTTTTCCAAAATCAAAAGAGCGATTGGGTTGAACAAATAAAGGATTTCTAACCATCTTGTTATCCTCGAATGAACATAAACCAATTAAATTAGATGGAAAAGAAGAGGCTAAAGTGTCCGTCGATCAGTCTTATCTGGTTCCGGGCTATATATCTATTTATTTCTTACTATAATATCCTGTTTTGACTGTATCGTACTATGTGTCATTTAATAACCAAAAGAAATCTCTTATCCCCATCTAATTTTAAATGGAGGAATTTCAAGGATATTTAGAACTCGATAGATTTAGGCAGCATGACTTCCTATACCCACTTATCTTTCGGGAATATAGTTATGATAGAAATTTTTTTTTTTTTTTTCTATTTTATTGGTTTGGTTGAGAGGGAAAAAGTAGAAGAACAAAAAAAAATGGATTTGAAGTCAAGTTAAAACAAAAAAGTGACAAATAACCCAAGAAAAAAAAGAAGAACAATCTCTCAAATTTATTAAAAAAAATAAAAATCATGTCCCCAAAATAAAATCACGTCTAGTTAA
The DNA here is from genome assembly GCA_030445155.1 of Quercus variabilis. Classification (NCBI taxonomy): domain Eukaryota; kingdom Viridiplantae; phylum Streptophyta; class Magnoliopsida; order Fagales; family Fagaceae; genus Quercus; species Quercus variabilis. The sequence continues at coordinate 71,173,048 of CP129448.1, read as the reverse complement.
AAAATAAAATTAAAAAAAAAAAAAAAAAAAAAAACACTCACGCCCAGCCCATAGAAAATCAAAAAGGAAAAAAAAAAAAAAAAAAAAAAGAAGGCACGCCCAGGCCTGAAAAAAGGGCAACGTTTCTTCTCAGAAGAAGAAAAAGGAAAAAGAAGAAAAAGGCAGCCTAGAAAATCAAAAGAAAAAACAGAAGAGGCAATGTTGCCAAAAAAAAAAAACATAAGCCAAAGCAAGAAGAGACAAAAGTCATCATGAATAAAGTGAGAAGTAGGAGAGAGAGTATATGCATAGAATGCATTTCTCAGCACGTTTCTCCTTTTGTTTTCCTCCCAAGTTGGGAGAATATACAAAGTGGGCCAGAAGAGGAAACTTTCTCTCTTATTTTCTGTCTCTCCTATTCTGTCTCTCCTATTTTCTTTCCTTAACCAAAACGTAAAAAATGACATTTTTTATCTTATTTTCTTCTCCTTATTTTTCATCCTCTTTGTTTTCACCCTAACCAAACACACCCTTCGTTTTCTGATGACATACTTAGCCTTTCATTTAATGCTTCTGATCTGTTATTTAATTGGTATTTGTGAAATTATATTGGGAGAATTTCATCACTTAGTCATTACTCTTAACAAATCTAAAAGTGTATTGATGTCAATTCATTAAAAATTTTAATTAACACGACACCCTGTGCACTGTCAAATTTGAAAAATAGTCTTAACTCTGAAATGAAGAGAATAAGGTCACTTTCTTTTTAATGATAGATTTCTATAGTTTTAGGATGCCATTTGCCAACGAGCTCTAGCTCAAATGGTATCTTCTCCTTTGCAAGAGCTAGTTGGAGAATTATGTTGTGGGTTGAACACCTGCTGGGTGTGTGTAACTTGCCCACCAAATATGGTTGCAGGATGTGAGTTAGTTTCATCCCTTGTGTGTGACATTTTTTTTGGCTCACTCGAGGCCTAAAAATGCAATTAATAATTGATCTGAAAAGTAAAAGAATATCTGTGGAGTGTGTTGCATAAATTGAGTTGCATGATTTTCATAAGCTAGTTGGTCCATAATTCATGGCATGGGCTCTGTCCATGAAAATAGTGTATTGGTTTTAAAGACTGTTAAAAAATAAGGTAGTAAAGAAAGGCATGCTGGTTAAAAGTACATCAAGATTCAATCAATAGCATAAAATTGAAAAAAGTTGATTTTGTCACTGACAAGTGTCTGCGTTGTGATAATCAGAGTTGTATATTGAGTTAAAACTCCCAAGAATTCTTCTGTAAATCTTAATCGCTGCCAAATGAATAACTACCCATGGATGGAGACCTTAGTAAAGTTGGTTTATATAACTTACTGACGTCGTCATTTTAGATTGACTGTCATGACATTCATTTGGTGCTTCTTGGACATTTAATTGGTGGATAGACTGAACCCCCTTTGCATAACTTTTTGCTCTCCATAATGTTTGTTTCATGTGTCTTCCCCTGTTATCAGAGTCCAAGTTACGAGAAAAACAATATAAGTTTGTTTTGTTTTAATTCTTCTGTTTCTTCAGTTGTCAATTTTTATATAACAAATGGCCAAATTATAAATTACTCCCTCTTAACTTTGATTTATTTTCAATTCAGTTTATTAAGTTTCATTTTCCCGCATTTGAATTTTTTCAACAGATTAACTTCCATTTTGTTTCTAACGTAGGTCTTCTTTCTGCTTCCATTCATTTTGTCCTGTTAAATGTACAATCATTTTGGAGATTCAAAAAACTATAATTAACGGTGACTCGGTGAGATTGGATGGAGCTAGATAAAATGACCAAATTGAAAATATGTTATGTTAAAGGGTGTAATTTGTAATGTAGCCAAAAATAAATATTTATTATATGGAAGCTTTGTTATTGAACTATGTTAGAAATAAATATTTATTGGTGTGGTTACTTATGTTTGATTTGGCACTTGGAATTAAAGCGATCTTGGTTTATAATTCTCTGCTAGAGAATTTTGCTTTTAATCTTGAAATTAGCTAAACCATTGTAAATTGCATGATTTCATAAGGGTGAAATTACAAAATTTAATTTTGAATCTTATATAACTATAGAGTGCATGATTTTCTGAATACTTTAAAGGATGCATCATTACAAGAAAAAACTAATGTAGCATTGCTTTTGAAGAATCCTTATTTATGTTTTTTAATAGGTATCAGCCAACTGGTACAAATGTTTTTTTGATGGATTGCAACCTTGACCTCTAAGGCTTAAAATATGAGTTAAGGAACATTGCAAAATACTTGAAGCTGTAAAATGAATGTTTAAGCATGGAGCTTTTGCTTGTTTTATTGCATTTATTGTTTTGGCAATTTATTTGAAGTATTTGTGTTGTGTTGTGTAGGTATCCTAATATTGAGGAGGATTACATTGCGGAAGCTTGTCCAGTATGCCGTGGAAATTGCAATTGCAAAGCATGCTTGCGTTTGGATGTACCTGTAAAAGTCAGTTTCTCCTTTTCCTACATCTCATGAATAATTGGTATTCCCTTTAATGTCTTTAGATTAGGTATGAGAAGTTTGACAAATTATTTATGCCTTGTTGCAGAATTTGAAGAACTTAGACTTGGATATCAGTGAAGATGAGGAGTTTGAGCACTATAAGTATATGCTACAAGTACTTCTTCCATTTTTGCAACGGATTAGTGAAGAGCAAATGGTTGAGAAGAATTTAGAGGCTAAAAGACAGAGTATTTTCTTTTACTCTGTCAAATGATCTTAGGAACTCATCTGTGTTTCATATTTTATTATTTAGTCTTTGATGTGGCAGATTTCTGTATTTGTGTGGATTGGAAGATGTCTCATAATTGCAAAAGGCCAAGAAAAAAATGTTAATTTTACTGCCTGATGTAGTTTTGACTTGTGCAATTGCAGACTGTTATAACCTACAGTTTCCTTTCTTTAAGTCTCTTAACTTTGATTATTCCTCATCCTTACTTCCTAGTTCTCTTTATTAAAAAATATTGTTCAGATGTACTTTTTTGATTTGGTTGTATGGATGTTCATTTGATAGGGTTATTGCTTCCAGACTTAAAGATTGAAAAAGCAGATTGCCCTATTGATGAGAGTGTGTACTGGTAAGGTCTTTTCCTGAAAACACTGTTTCCAATGGTAACATTGTTTCATGACGGTTTTTATGTTATCTCTTGCTTTTGCAGTGATATCTGCAGAACTTTTATTTTTGATTTTCACCGAAGCTGTCCTAGATGTTCGTTTGATCTATGTCTTACCTGTTGCCGGGAGATTCGTGATGGACATCTGCAGGGAGGTGAGGAGGAAGTGGTTATTGAGTATATTGACCGTGGATTTGAATATTTGCATGGTGGAAAGGGGGAAAAAGTGAAATTACCTATTGAGACTAGATCAATGGATACTATAAATTCAAAATCTGAGTGGAAAGCCAGTGATGATCCTACCATTCCTTGCCCCCCTGAAGATATGGGTGGTTGTGGTCTTGGTATTCTTGAGTTGAAATGTATGTTCTCAGACTCATCAACAGAAAAGAAGAAGAAAGTAATGTTCTCAGACTCATCAACAGAAAAGAAGAAGAAACTTGTGTTCTCAGAAATTCCGGTTTCAGAGTTGGTGAGAAAAGCGGAAGAAATTGCCAAAACTTACAACTTAATGGATGTGGCTGCTGCTCATTCACAATTTTGTCTGTGTTTCAATTCAGTTGGCGAAGTGGACTTAAGCAATAATAAGTTACGGAAAGCAGCTTCTCGAGAAGGTTCTGATGACAACTATTTGTGTTGCCTGGGTGCCCAAGATATACAGCATGATGATTTGAAGCATTTCCAGTGGCATTGGAGTAGAGCTGAGCCCGTGCTTGTGAGTGATGTACTTGAATCTGCATCTGGTTTAAGCTGGGAGCCATTTGTCATGTGGCGTGCAGTCCGTCAATTGAAACATCTCAAACATGATAGATTGTTGGAAGTTAAGGCCATTGATTGCTTGGATTGTCGTGAGGTTAGTTTATTTTATCCTTTTCTATTTGTGTTAATTATTCTTTCCTTTTGGCATTTAATTTTTTAGCATTAATGTATTGATGTTTGTGCTTAATTTATTCTACTTTATTATTTTTAATGAGATTGTCTGTGAAAATTCTTTTAATGAAAGTTTTTCTTTCTAGGAATTTTCCAATTCTTTTGTTATCAGGAAGATTTATTTTAGTTTTGCACACGGTAATTTGATTTCCAACCTTTTGGTATGTACTGATGATACTTTTTTGATGCGGAAGAACCTGTATAGAGTTTAGTATGATTATCTTACTCAATCCAAGTTAGAAAAAAAAAGGCAGATACAGTCATTTACGGGCAATTGGTGCATTAAATACTGTGCACTTGAGAATTAGCAGCTGTTTGTACTCCCTCTACTTGATTTTTAGGGGAGATGACTATGACTGCCTTCTTATCTTTACCTTTTATTCTGAAAATGGTATATGAAAGGGTCTTATTAAAAATTTTAGGTCCATTTACTGATGTTTTGTTATTCACTCCGATGATTGTTAATACGTTTTTTTTATTATTTATTTTTGTTATATTCATAGTTGTTTTTTTACCTTTCCCTTCTAGTTTTTAAGTGTTTTTGGATTTGTTTGTTAAAATTCCCACTTGTCTACTCTGTATAATAAAATGATATGGAAATAGTCCTTGATGATTTTGCTTTGTGATACTAACTATTGTGATGAAATGCAGACTGATGTCAATATCCATGAGTTCTTTACTGGGTATACAGAGGGTCGGTATGACCGTTATTTGTGGCCTGTGATACTGAAACTAAAAGATTGGCCTCCATATACATTATTTGAGGAACGCTTGCCACGTCATGGTGCTGAGTTTATCTGTTGCTTGCCGTTTAAGGAATATACACATCCACGCAAGGGTGTTCTAAACATTGCTGTCCGGTTGCCTGATAAATCTCTCAAGCCAGATATGGGTCCCAAGACGTATATTGCGTACGGAGCTGCTCAGGAGCTTGGCCGTGGGGACTCTGTCACCAAACTTCATTGTGACATGTCTGATGCGGTATGTATGTTCTTGTTGTGACTCCTCCTAATCACTTTGTTTTCTTTTCTTCTTTTTTTTTTGCCAATGGAAAAACTTTTGCTTGGTTGAGGTACTGCATGAAAATGCCTATTTGAGTTTATATAGGTTGAAGTGTGAGGGCCAGATGAGTTGGGTAAGGATTGGCATGTTGTAAACACTGCATGTCTGTCAATAACTGCCAATCACACATTTTACAGATTTGAGTACGACGCCATAATTGACCAAATTTTATGTCGCACATCATTTTGTCTCTTAATCAAATTTGTTATATAAATTCCAATGAATTTTCAAAGTTGATTGTGTCAAGTGTTGGATTTTATCTTAGATGTGTACGTCTATGTGTGGTTTAGTTGGAATCTACATCAAGTCCAAACCCATTTTAGATAAGCATGATGTTGTCACACCTGGTTTTATTTTCACTCTTTTTGTTACTTATACTTGAAATGAATAAAAATAATTGCTTTTGGTGCTTTGATTCATCTTGGTCCAATTGTCATAATGCAATTGTGACAAATGAGGGTTCCTGATTTTGAGGGCACGGACTGTCTGTTTTCATTAAAAGTTGATTTAATTTTGTTGGTAAAGATCATTTAGTCATGTCTTCTACTTGCTCCCTATCCTACGCATCTCATATGGTATTGACTAATGTTGAAGTAAAAGGAGACAATGATATTCTTTTGTATTTATATTTATTACTTTTCTTGGGATTTTTTTTTCTGCAATTTCTTCCCTTTTTTGTCAAGTAATGAACTGCTTACGTATATTAATCCACTAATATAGCTGACACTTAACTTCTGTTTGATGATCTAATTTTCTTTATTTTTAATCCACTGAATTAGGTAAATATTTTGACACATACTGCTGAAGTGCCACTTAAAAAGGAGAGCCTTGAGAGTATAGAAAAATTGAAAAAGAGGCACTTTGAGCAAGATCAAAGGGAATTATTTGGAGATTTTCAAGCTGTGGATGAAAAGGTTGAGACTAATGTATCTGTTGTTGAGTCTTGTACAGTTACCGCTGATGATAAAAATATTAGTAGTGGATCTGGGTATGAAAACACTGGTATAACTGTTGAACGGGCTGATCCTATTGTTGAACTTAATGGTGATCGTGGTGAGTCAAGGTTGAATGGGAAAGACTTTTCAAGTGGATCAGAGCTGGAAAAGAATGAAGGGGCAAAAGTGGACCAAGAAAACAGTGGTGGGAGTGATACTACAATTTCTGGAAATAAGTTGGACAGGTTAGAAGCTTCTCAGGGTGGTGCCATCTGGGACATTTTCCGGAGACAAGATGTTCCGAAGCTGCAGGAATATCTTAATAAGCACTTCAGGGAATTTAGGCACATCCATTGTTGTCCATTGCCGCAGGTAATTGTCTCTCAATTTCAATTGGATACTAAAATTTTCTTTTTGTTGCTTAACTATTATCGTTATACTTTCTGTTTATAATGGTGATGATAAATTACTTAAAGAGTACTATATTCTTTTGGTCAATCAATGTAACACTGCTCAATGGAATTGCTAAGTGTCTGGCAAAGTTGTTTTAGTAATTAAAATGTGATGGTTAAGATTTAAAACTAGTCATCTTGAAATGCCTACTGCTCTCCTTTTCAAAACACATATTTATCTTTGCTTTGTTCCCAAAAAATCTTTAAAATTTTAAAATTGCTGTAATCTTGTTGTATGAAGAGAACCATGGGAAATCCAAATTGTGTAACAAAATGCAGGATATAGGCCTGACTGGTTTTTTACCAGCTGGGTAAAGCAAGGTGAATGAAGTAGTCTTTGATTGGAAATGTAGCATATTTAATTCATTAACTGTGGTTTATAATCTGCATAATTGCTGTTGTGTGTGTGTGTGTGTGTTTTATTTTATTTTTTTTATTCTTGTTAATACTTGGCACATTTCTGTTGTATTTATCTTATCTTTTGGTTGTTTAGGTTGTTCACCCTATACACGATCAAACATTTTATCTGACTTTGGAGCACAAAAGAAAGCTCAAGGAGGAATATGGTCAGTTTCTTATATATTAATGGCACTAGTTGGATTGAATGCTGTATTCCTTTTTGTCATCAGATGACTAACTGTTCTTGGGCATACTTTTATGGTTCTATGCTATAATATAGGAATTGAACCGTGGACATTTGTCCAAAATCTTGGAGATGCTGTCTTCATTCCTGCTGGCTGTCCTCATCAAGTAAGAAATTTAAAGGTAAAGTAAATTGCATTTGGTGTTTATTTCACTCCCCCCATGTTTTAGTATATAAAAATGGGATAGTTTACATATTGCACCGGTGATTTGTTATTCACCTTTCATGAATTCCAAGCTGGCAACATAGGGTGAATGTTTTCTTAAATATGAGAATTTTTGGAAACAGGTTGGTTTATCAATCATTCTAGTCTTTAGTGGTCCACCCTTTTGCTTGCATGCCTCTTATTTTATTGATGCCCTTCTACGTTTTGTCTAGGATGTGGGCAATTAATATTTCACTTATCATTGACATTGTGGCCTTTAAATGCTAGAATGATTTCTCCATGAAGTGGTTTTATTCCTGTCATTTATAAGTTATGTTGTCCTGCAAAGACAATTTGAGTTTCATATTTTCATTGATTATGTTATGGTTGAATTGCAAATAATTTTATCAGTTTGAAAAGCAGAAGACTGGTTGAAGTGGTTTTCAAGTGAACAGAGCATAAATCATATTGGAATGGAAGCAATAAGGAACATTTCTGGAATGTATAGTTATCCTGTAAAATGTTGTTGTGTGGAATTCCTCTTAGATTTCTGTCTGACTATGATGCACCAATACGGGTATGGGTATTGGTACAATATGGGTAGGGGTACGGGAATACAACATTTTTTGAAAAATCTAGGATACAATATGTTGGAGATACGGCAAATTCTTCTCTATTTTTTCCCCCTTCTCCCGTGTCTGATTGGTACCTACTTGCTAGTATCCTGTGTGTATCCAAGCTGTATCAATATAAAAAAAAAAAATAATAATAATAATTTTTTTTTGCTTGATACTCTCCGGGTATGGTTGTACCTGTATCTATATCAGGTACGTATCAGATACTGATACGATGGAAAAAATGCCGTATCAGTGCATCAGAGCTGATTGATGAGCTTATGTGCCTCATGCCTTCAATTTTAAATTTGGTGTGGATTGTGACATCTGAAATTGCTTTCTATCTATAGATTTGTTTCCCTATGGCCTATACATACAAGTAATTATATAATTTTAATGATTTTTTTCTACTTTTATATTCAGTCATCCATAAAGGTTGCTCTTGATTGTGATGTTTGAAATTGATTTCCATTTATAGATTTGTTTCCCTGTACATATGAATAATTATATAATTTTAATGGTTTCTTTTCTTCTTTTATATTCAGTCATGCATAAAGGTTGCTCTTAATTTCGTCTCACCTGAAAATGTTGGTGAGTGCATCCGTTTGACTGAGGAAATCCGTACACTTCCCCAGAATCATAGGGCTAAGGAAGACAAGTTCGAGGTATGTAATTGATATCTTTTTGATGTGGCCATAAATGTTTTTTTGGCTTTTTTTCTCATGTTAGTAGGATGTTTCCACTTATGCTTCTTGTACAATGGCATCTCGTGTGTAATGCTGTGAACTATGTTTCTGTTGATTATTATAGTTCTTTGTTTTGATTTAGATCTTTTTCATACCTGCACCTCAGTGATTGCTGATGTCAATGTGAGCTTTGTACTTTGTAGCAGTATCGTAATGGAGCTTGTCATAAATATATGTTTTTGATAAAATATGAAATTTGTTATTTGTAAATGTTATTTTGAAACCTAATTAATACTGCTTGATTACTGTTGCCAGATCCCAATTGATGCCATTGCGATTTCCCCTTTTTGCCAAAGTTGTCCAATTAAAACTTTGCTGCCTATCTTGGATCCTGCTCTCTCATTGTGTGATGTAACCATTGGTGCATTGTACCAGGAAAAACCTCCTTCTGTACTCCACTGCTATTGATTCTACCTCAACTGGTTTAGATACACATGTTTTATGTGCTCAATTCACTGGCACCTACCTTATTGTTGTTCACTAGTGCCCAATAAATATAAATTGTAATAGAATTGCAGCAATATGGGTACATATGTCAATAGATATTAATTTAGATGGCCATTAAAATTAAACTTATTCTTGATGTGTGCTCAATGTAGCATGGTTGGATGAAAGTGTACAATAGTGGGACTTTGTGGCATGCATGTGATAATTAGATAATGTGTGAAATAGTTTCACTTTAGTCACTGAAGTATAAATCTTGTGTATTATGGGTTTTGATTGTTGTCTTGCTTGAAGTAGGTGAAGAAAATGACTATTTGTGCCATGAGACACGTTGTAGAATGTTTGGAGCAGAAACTAAGGTTAGTAATCACCATAAATTTCTATATAGTATATAAAGCTTCTTTTTTTTTTTTTTTTTTTTTTTTGATAAGGTATATAAAGCTATTTTAGTATAGCCTAAAGGCAAAATGGTCCAAAATGTCTTTGGTGGTCATCTCTTAAGTTGCTGTGTGGTTGTAAGTGAGCATGGTTTTCTTTATGCTTCAACATATAGGCATTTTGTATACTAATTTTTCTGGTCTTATCAGTATTACTGACCAGCCATGATTCTATAATGTGGTTTAATTATGCTCTTCTATAATTCTTTATATACCGTCCTCTCTGCTTTAAATCTTTTATATACCTTACTCTCAATCCTGACATGTCTTTAGTGGACATCTCTTAAGGTCTAATTATGTAAATTGCAATCTTTTAAATCTCTCTTTAATCACATTTCTTGATTTAATTATGCTTCGTTCTTGTTCACTCCCCCTATCCTTCATGTACAAATAAATATATTTGCATGACATGTTATTGTTACTTACAGTAGCTGGCTGCATCTTCTTAGTCATTCCACAAATTTTGCTGGTGAAAACAAGCTTGTCAAGTTGACAATAAAAGATGAGCTTTCAAATTCAATTGTCTGTAAAGACTAATTAGAAATTAGAGCTACAATGGAGTGAAATGCTGCATGTCTGTGATGAAATGTTGCTTGAAAGTCTTTCATCATGTAGCAGTATGATATGCTCTAGCTTTTTTGGTTTTCTGCTGAAATAACTGCGTTAATATTTGATTTTCAGGCCTGAGACAACTTGAGTTTCTGTTTCTGAAGATTCAAAGTAGGTTCAACTTTGTTGGTGTAGATTTTTGGCTGGTGAATCGAAAGTGTTTTGGTGGTTTGTAAAAACAGCTGGGTCATCTATAACACTGTTTTTGGTATATATTATTTACGTGCTTTTTGTATAGGCCTTGCCCTCTGCACTCCATACCCTAGTTCTTGGAGGTTTATGGAGAATGTTGTTCTAGTCCTACCGTCTTTTGGGAATGTGAAACGAGGTAGTTTAGTATGTACATGCAAGAACCATATGGATAATGTCTGCAGGTATTATTCATCATGAATTGTTGTATGAATTATCATATGGTAAAGATATCCTGGTAGTAGGTAGCATTTGTGTTTGAATTTCATTCTCTCTTGTAGTTATGCTTTTTATTTTTGACATCGAACCAACGATACCTCATGCAAAAAAATAAAAAAACATTAACAAGAAACCTAATCAATGATATTGCATTGAGCTAAACTTTTTCCAAATCTGAAAGTGTTTTTGTGCAACATCATATAATATTTTAAATAACACGACACTTGAAAATGGAATCTTAATTGTGAAATGAATAAAATGAGGTCAATTTTTTTAATGGAAATAGATTTCAATAGTTGTAGGATCCAACGATACCTCATGCAAAAAAAGAAAAAAACATTAACAAGAAACCTAATCAATGATATTGCATTGAGCCAAACTTTTTCCAAATCTGAAAGTGTTTTTGTGCAACATCATATAATATTATAAATAACACGACACTTGAAAATGGAATCTTAATTGTGAAATGAATAGAATGAGGTCAATTTTTTTAATGGAAATAGATTTCAATAGTTGCAGGATGTGGCCATGTGGGTAGCCAATGAGCTCTAGCTCAAATTGTATCTCCTCTGTAAGAGTTAGGTGGAGGGTTTTCAACACCTGTTGGGTGTGTGCAACTTACCCAAGAGAAAAAAGAGTTGCAGGATGTGAGTTACTCTCATACAGTTGGTGTGCCATTTTTTTGGCTGACCTAGGCCTAACAATGCAATAAATAACTGATTTGATAAGTATGAGAATATCTGTAGATTGTTACTTGAACTGAACTGCATACGCTAGTGGGGTTCGTAATTCATAGCATGAAATGAAGACGCCATTAAAAAGTGCATCAAGACTCAATAGCATTATGTCAATGAATTTGATTTTGGCTGGCACGGGCGGGCTTCTGTGCATTGTGAAGATCAGGCTTGTATATTGACCTAAAAAAATCCCAAGAAAGCTCCTGTAAATCTCAATTTCTTAGTGTTGGGAATTTAACCAAAATTCCAACCTGTGAGAAACAATAAAAATAGAGAAAACACACGCCAAAGAAAAAATAATCACACGCACAAGACAGTATTTACGTGGTTCGGCAATTTGCCTACGTCCACGGAGTTGCAGGGATTTCACTATTATCAGGGAAAAAATACAAAGTGCAGCTACAGTGTTTTTCTCTCTCTAAAAACACAACAACAGTTGTAGTCCCAAACCCTAATTATAAAAGTGGCTTTTATATCCTACTTACAGGGTTATAATGGGCTAGGCCAAAAAATAAACTAGGCTCCACAAAGCCCAACAAATCTCCCACTTGGAGACTAGTTCAATCATCAACATCAGCCGCTATTCTCCAAAAAGCAATCCCTCATCCCTGCAACTCATCCTCCTGTCCTCAAGCTAGAAGACCAATTGAAGCTGCACACAGCTTCAACTTCTCAATAGTGACACCCTTAGTCAACATATCTGCTGGGTTCTTAGATCCACATATCTTCTCAAGTGTTACCAACTTATCTTCAACAAGGTAACGGATAAAGTGGTATTTTGTTTGTATATGCTTCGACTTTGAATGAAAAGCCGAATTTTTGGCAAGAAAGATTGCACTCTGACTGTCACTGTGTAGAATGCCCATCTCCTGCTTCTTACCCAATTCATCTAAGAAACCATGTAGCTAAATCATCTCCTTTCCAGCTTCAGTTGCTGCAACATACTCAGCTTCTGTAGTAGACAAAGTAACAATCTTTTGCAGATTTGAAACCCATGATATAGCTGTACCACCCAAAGTAAATACAAACCCAGTAGTACTCTTTCTACTATCAACATCACCAGCAAAATCAGCATCTACATAACCTTGCAGCTTCAAACTTGCACCTGTGAAGCAAAGACATGTATCTGATGAACCCTTCAGATATCTCAGAATCCACTTGACTGCCTCCCAATGCTGCTTTCCAGGCCTACTCATGAATCTGCTCACAACTCCCACTGCATGTGCAATGTCTGGCCTTGTACACACCATAGCATACATCAAGCTGCCAATAGCTGAGGCATAAGGCACCTTGCTCATATGGTCTCTTTCTTCTTCTGTCTTCGGTGACTGTTCTTTGCTCAGTTTGAAATGACTACCCAAGGGTGTGCACACTGGTTTAGACTCATTCATGTTGAACCTGCAGAGAACTTTCTTCACATACTCTGACTGTGAAAGCTTCAATGTACCATTAGCCTTGTCTCTAATGATTCTCATACCAAGGATTTGCTTTGCAGCTCCCAAATCCTTCATTGCAAATTGTTTTGACAATTGCTTCTTCAGATTATTAATCTCCTCAATGCTAGACCCTGCAATGAGCATATCATCCACATACAACAGTAAAATGATATAAGAATTGTCAAAGAATTTAATATAGCAACAATGATCAGCTTCACATCTCTTGAACCCAATTTTATGCATAAAACTGTCAAATTTCTTGTACCACTGTCTAGGAGCTTGTTTTAGGCCATACAAGCTCTTTCTCAGTTTGCAGACTAGATTCTCTTGTCCCTGAACAATGAACCCTTCTGGCTGAATCATGTAAAGGTCTTCCTCCAAGTCACCATGAAGAAATGCCGTCTTCACATCTAACTGCTCAAGATGTAAATTTTCTGCAGCCACCATTCCCAGCACCAGTCTAATTGTTGACATCTTCACAACTGGAGAAAATATCTCTGTGTAGTCAATGCCTTCCTTCTGCTGGAACCCTTTAACAACTAATCTGGCCTTGTAACGTTTGCTACCATCATGCTCATTCTTTATTCTGTATACCCACTTGTTGTGCAAAGCCTTCTTTCCTACTGGCAATTTAGTCAGTTCCCATGTCTGATTCCCCAACAAGGAATCCATCTCATCCTTCATGGCTAACTCCCACTTGCTTGAATTTTCATCTTGCAAGGCTTCATCATAACACTCTGGCTCACCACCATCAGTCAATAGTAGATAATTTAAAGCAGGTGAATAACGCTGTGGAGGTCTAATGTTTCTGGAAGATCTGCGGACTTCAGCTACAGGTGTACTCTGATCTACCTGTGAATCTACATTCTCCTTATTTTCTTCACCCCTTTTCTGGACAGTACTTTCAGTCAATCCATCTAAGTTGACAAACTCAGATTTCTTTTGATCTATCTCTGCAATATCTGAGACTACAGTTGACCTGTCCTTGTACATAACCTGTTCATTAAATATCACATTTCTACTTCTGATGATTTTCCTGTTTTGTTCATCCCAAAACCTATAGCCAAATTTCTCATCACCATAGCCAATGAAAAAACATATTTTAGACTTAGCATCAAGTTTACTACGAGCATCAGAATCAATATGAACATAAGAAACACAGCCAAAAACTTTTAAATGGAAAAATTTTACCTCTTTACCGCTCCAAACCTCCTCAGGAAGTTTGAACTCCATGGGAACTGATGGCCCTCGGTTTATCAGGTAAGCTGCAGTGCTAATAGCATCAGCCCAGAAAGTTTTTGGTAGTCCAGCATGCAACCTCATACTCCTAGCACGCTCATTAAGAATTCTGTTCATGCGCTCAGCTACACCATTCTGCTGTGGTGTCCCAGGAATGGTCTTTTCCATCCTAATTCCCTGTGCAGCACAATACTCACTGAACCCTTCATCTATGTACTCTCCTCCATTATCAGACCTCAAACATTTTAGTTTTAAACCTGTTTCTATCTCAACCATGGCCTTCCACTTCTTAAAAGTTTCAAATACATCAGATTTATTTTTCAGAAAATAAACCCATACCTTTCTGCTTGAATCATCAATGAAAGTGATGTAGTACCTGGAACCTCCAAGGGATGCAACTGGAGAAGGCCCCCACAAATCAGTGTGTACTAACTCCAATTTTTCTGCCTTCGGTGTCCTGCCAGTTTTCAAAAAACTCACCTTTTTCTGCTTTCCTAAGATGCAGCTTTCACACATGTCAAAATCAATGGACTTCAATTCTGGTAGTTTTCCTTTTGACAGCAGCATCTTCATCCCTTTCTCACTCATGTGACCAAGCCTGCGGTGCCATAGGCTTGTATCAGTACTTGCATCAGCAACTGCAATTGTGTCTCTTGGACTTGAGGTCATATAGAGAGTGCCAGTCTTCTTTCCACGAGCCAATACTCTAGCTCCCTTTGTAACCTTCCAAGTACCACCAACAAATAGTATTGCATGCCCTTCATCATCAAGTTGTCCAACAGAAATCAGATTCCTCCTTAGGTCAGGAATATGTCGAACCTTCTCCAGTAACCAAACAGACCCATTAGGTAACAATATCCGGACATCTCCCATACCCACAACATCCAGGGCTGAACCATCAGCCAAATACACCTTACCAAAATCACCTACAGCATAGTTCTGTATGATTTCTCGGTGTGGAGTGGTATGAAACGAGGCTCCTGAATCCAAAACCCAATCATCAAGTGGACTGTCTACTGCAAGAAGTAATGCATCCTGTACCTCTTCTGTTACAGCATTAGCAGAATCATCTTCATTCTTCTTCTTAGGACTTTTGCATTGGTTCCTAAAGTGACCTGTTTTCCCACAATTCCAGCATTGTACTTGTTGGCCTGATCTAGATTTACTTCTGTTCTGATTAGTATTTCTGGATTTTGATCTGCCTCGATTTGAATTTCTGTTATTACCTCTGCCTCTTGTCTCAAGGTTTAGGGCAGAACCAGATCCTGAGGTTTCACCTGCATCTCTTCTGCGAATCTCCTCAGCCAGAATTAAATCTCGTATATCATTGTACTTGAGTTTTTCCTTTCCTGTAGAATTGCTTACTGCCATCCTCATTGCCTCCCAACTGTTTGGCAAAGAAGCCAAGACGATCAAAGCACGAATCTCATCATCAAAATCAATTTCTACAGACGACAATTGATTTGTAATAGTGTTAAATTCATTCAGATGTTGTGCTACTGATGCATTCTCTGCCATCTTTAGATTGAACAGTTTCTTCATCAGATGCACCTTGTTGTTTGCTGACGGCTTTTCATACATACCAGACAAAGCCTTCATCAGATCTGCTGTGGTCTTCTCCTTTACAACATTATGTGCAACAGACCTAGACAGAGTTAACCTGATAACTCCTAGTACCTGTCTGTCAAGAAGAGCCCATTCATCAGCCTTCATCGCCTCAGGTTTTGTCCCCAAAAGAGGCAGATGCAATTTCCTCCCATAGAGATAATCTTCAATCTGCATCCTCCAATAAGCGAAGTCTGTGCCATCAAACTTTTCTATTCCAGACGCCTTTCCTGCTTCCTCTGCCATTGCTCCCACTCAAACCTAACCCTAGGCTCTGATACCAGTTGTTGGGAATTTAACCAAAATTCCAACCTGTGAGAAACAATAAAAATAGAGAAAACACACGCCAAAGAAAAAATAATCACACGCACAAGACAGTATTTACGTGGTTCGGCAATTTGCCTACGTCCACGGAGTTGCAGGGATTTCACTATTATCAGGGAAAAAATACAAAGTGCAGCTACAGTGTTTTTCTCTCTCTAAAAACACAACAACAGTTGTAGTCCCAAACCCTAATTATAAAAGTGGCTTTTATATCCTACTTACAGGGTTATAATGGGCTAGGCCAAAAAATAAACTAGGCTCCACAAAGCCCAACACTTAGACATGAATCATGACCTTAATAGACTTGGCATATATAATCCACTTTACGACCTCATTTTAGATTGAATGTCATGACATTCATTTTATTGTTGCATGCATGATCCATTTATTTGGTGCTTATAGGAAATGTAATTGGTGGATAGGCTGATAAACCCTCTTGTATATTTATGTGCTCTCCATAATTTTTGTTCCATGTGTTGGAATTGGTAAGGTTACTTATGTTTGACTTGGCACTATAGAATTAAAGTGATCTCGGATTGTTTCAGCAATAGAGTTTTCTAGAAAATTAATAATTTTGCAACCAAAAAAATGAGTTGGAAAACATTTTCTGCTGAAATAGTGTTGTGTGTGTGTGTGTGTGTGTGTGTGTGTTTTTTTTTTTTTTTTTATTTATTTATTTTTTTTCTATTTTAATTAGCGGAAAACAATTTCATGAAAATAAGTAATATTTTAAATAGGATTTTCAATTGACTAAAATATTGTTCCCTTAACTCTTTTTTTATGCTACCAAACATTAAAAAAAAAATGAAAATCTATATTCACATAAAATTTTCAAAGGAACAAATAGAGCTTTAATCTTGAAATGAGCCAATCCATTATATATTACACTTACAGTAGTATAATGAACATAAAACTTAACTGAAAATATTTGTTTATTGAAAGTACAGTTAAATACTTACAGTAGTAGTAGTGAATACAAGATCTCAGAACAGATTAACAGTTACAAAGCTTGAACTAATCCTAGTTACAAGATTTCTAGGAACAAGGTAGTAGTAGGAACAAAGTATTAAACAAGATAGTAGTAGAAACAAGGAAGTAGTAGAAACAAGGAATTCTCTCAAAGAAAGCTTCTAAGGAGGAAAACTCTCTCTAGAAGGGAATTCTAATAATAAAATTCTGAGAATCCTAAAGAAAATTCTACTTTTAACTTAAGGGACAACCCCCCTTAAATAGGCAAAATTCGGAGTGAACAGTGTCATGAACAGTAACAAGTGGATAGTGACAGATGAATAGTGATAGGTGAATAGTAAAATTCTCATTATTGTCTTCCAAACTTCCGTAGCATGGAGCTTGTCCTTTGCTTGTCCAAATCATGCAGAAAATAGCTTTGAAACACTTTAAACTTTAGTCCAAAATAGTCTTGGAACACTTGAAACTTTAGTCCAAAAAGGTACATAAAGAATCCTCCAAGAATATTGTGAATATTTTTAGAGAGTAGACATTGTCAGAAGGAGCATGGCAAGACAAAATATACAAAAGGGAATATGGTACACATAGGGCTTTATCGCAAGCGCATGGGAATACACAGTGATTTCTCAGCAGGCGCACTTGAATATTGTAACATTTAATTTTCAATCAATAGTATGAGAGAATATCTTTATGAGATTGACAAGAATCTTAGAATAGTAGTGCAATAGCAATAGTAACCTGGGGTTTCTCCCTATCAATCAATGGAAGGAGCTTCAGATGGGTATCCATCAAATGGATCAAAAGAGCCTTATGGAGAATTACCTGGATGGTCATGGTAAATAGCATATCTATTGCAGAATCTGCAATATAATATTGGCTCAAATACTGGTCTTTTTCCTGGAATGAGTAGGCTCCTTGGGTTACAGTGATTAGTTATTTGTAACCGAGCAATAGCATCAGCATATGGCATGGGACCAAAAATAGAAATTCTATCAGTACTTCCTATGAAATGATAATTCTTCCATAGACTCTGAGCCACCCCAATAATCTGGTTATTAAAATGATCACTCCAACATTTGGCTAGAGCATAAGGATCATTAAAGGACAAATGAGAATTTCCTTCAAACCATTGTCCTTGGTGAGTATGTCCATTTATGAGAATAAGATGCTTTGAAGGCTGGACATTCGTCCAGTTATCTCTTTCCCATTTTGGCAAAGTACTCCAACATCTGATAGAAACAAAAGGACTGGAAAATCTTTTAATAGCATCATGAATTATTTGTGGAAGCTGGCTGGCTTGATGATGGCTTGTTAATTTTAAAAACCTGATAAAGCCATATTCAAACATATGAGAAAGCCAGTTAGGATCAGGATCAGTATTATCATCATCTTCGGAATCATCAGCAAATGGACCATCAATAATAAATGGACTATCATCATAATTAATTAAAAGACCAAGAAATGGGTGTTTCTTTTCATACAGCCTAAGAGAACGTCCAAAGTGTTCTTCCCAATCCAACTGGATGAACACATTATCACCTTCATCCAATTCATCAGGATCAAGAATAGTGGTTGTAACAAGTTTCTTGAAACATGTAAACCATAGGTCAAAAGACCTAAACACAACCTTACTTTCTAGAATACGAGATTGTATATTTATAGGCAAGTTGGCAACAACACTTCTTAACATAGATTGGGCCTTAAGGCTCAATCTAGTATAGTCAGTGCCCATGATAGTCATTTTATCCATTGAATGGATATCCTCTTTGCCAAAGAGTTGACTAATGTAGGCTTCAAGACGAATCCTAAGAGCCTCTTTTTCTGGAACAAGATTATTTTCTGTAGCAAGGTCATTTTCTGAAACAAGGTTGTGTTTGAAAATAAGGTTGGCATGGTGACTCATAAAGGCTTCGTTTTGAGTAGTACGATTAACAAGGTGGATTTTAAGGGCTTGAAAGGTTTTTTCGAACAGGAAACAGTGGTCTTTAGTAAAGGCAGCATAGAGATTATCAAGGATGAATTTTATGGAATTTGGCAATTCATTATAGACACAATTATGGAATTGCAGGGATCTGGATAGAACTTTTTGTAAAGCAATTGTGATATCACCACTGGAATATGTCACCGCTGCTGGGACATACCCTTGAAGGGATGTTGATCCACTAGATTTTACCCCAGAAGATGCACCTTCATGCATTTTAAAAAGTTGTCCCGTTGGGAGCCTTTTGTTTTGGGAATAGTCCTGTACAGGAGCTTTTCCCTTATTTTTCCTCTCAGCAAAGAGATCCATAATAATCCACTTACTAGTGGTATAAATATGAATATTATTATTATCCCACTCATTAGTGGTATTTATCCACGCATCATTGCCTAATTCTTGCAAGGAGTCATTAAGAATATTAGGGTGATTGGCAATAGTTGATAATTTGGCACTATTAACATTATCTTGAAAATTTACTGTGGAATACAAACACATCCGTGGTTCATGAACAGATGTATTAGTAGGAAAATCATAAGACAGGTCTAGAGCATTATTAATATCAATTTCAAGCTTTGAAGCAAATTCAAATTTTACTTTCTGTCCAAAAGGATCAGTAGTAATTCCATCATGTTCAACAAGAAAAGGATACAGAGCATTTATAAAAGGCAGATCAAGAATTACTTTATCAGTCATATTTTTGACAAGAACAGAAGGTATTTTGATACAGACATTGTTATGACAAATATGAGCATCATTCAATTCATATTTAATCTTCATTTGAGAACCATTAGCAGAAACCATTCTTTCAGTTGATTTTTCAAAATATTTTGGAAGAATCAATCCTTCCTGGATACAATTTTTATCCGCACCAGAATCAATCATAGCAATAACAGTGAAACAATAATCATCAGAAAAAACAATTTTAACTTTTGTGAACCATTTGGGAGGAAGTATGTTATTAACAAGAGCAAGTTGAGGATCATCACCAACATTACCTTTATCAGAAAGAAGGGCCTATTGACTGGATTCATCTCCATGTAAGTGCTCATCTTGTTCACTATCAGACTTATTTTGATCAATATTTTTGTCAATTTTTAACATTAACAATTCTTGTTTAAGATTATGGTTATCACTTTTCATATTTTTAAATTCATTTTTTAATTCACTTATCTCATGTTTAACAATATTGATTTCATGTTGAAGATCATTAATAGTTAAATCTTTGGATTTCTTTTTATTAAACCTTTCCAAAGTTTCTTCAAAACTTATGGTTGATTTAAGTTTTTTACCAGTTTCTTCTTTCAACAAATTTTTCTTAAATTTATCCAAATAATCTTTTTGTAAATCAGGGTTTTCAATTTGACTTATCAATTTAATCAACAAATTTTCATTTTCTTCACTTTTAGTGAGAGTATTAACAGATTTAACCACATTGCAACAGGAATCTCTGCAACCAAGTTTAATATTAGGTGAATCAGAAGATTCATCAGCAGAATGGTAGCAATAATCAGTTGAAGAAGAAAAATTATCTTCCAAAGAATCAGACGAATTGTTTGATTCAAGGATTCTGAATAATTCTTCTTGATCATTATAATCAATATTTAACATGTTAAACTTATTTTTTTAACTTACCAGGTTTTTGTTCCACTGATAATGATCAAGAAGAATTATTGATGATCAAGAGTTAAAAAATAAGTTTAACATGCTAAATATTGATGATAATGATCAAGAAGAATTATTCAGAATCCTTGAATCAAAAAATTCGTCTGATTCTTTGGAAGATGATTTTTCTTCTTTAATTGATTCTTGCTACCATTCTGTTGATGAATCTTTTAATTCTCCTAATATTAAACTTGGTTGCAGAGATTCCTGTTGCAATGTGGTTAAATCTGTTAATACTCTCACTAAAAGTGAAGAAAATGAAAATTTGTTGATTAAATTGATAAGTCAAATTGAAAACCCTGATTTACAAAAAGATTATTTGGATAAATTTAAGAAAAATTGGTTGAAAGAAGAAACTAGTAAAAAACTTAAATCAACCATAAGTTTTAAAGAAACTTTGGAAAGGTTTAATAAAAAAAAATCCAAAGATTTAACTATTAATGATCTTCAACATGAAATCAATATTGTTAAACATGAGATAAGTGAATTAAAAAATGAATTTAAAAATATGAAAAGTGATAACCATAATCTTAAACAAGAATTGTTAATGTTAAAAATTGACAAAAATATTGATCAAAATAAGTCTGATAGTGAACAAGATGAGCACTTAGATGGAGATGAATCTAGTAAATAGGCCCTTCTTTCTGATAAAGGTAATGTTGGTGATGATCCTCAACTTGCTCTTGTTAATAACATACTTCCTCCCAAATGGTTCACAAAAGTTAAAATTGTTTTTTCTGATGATTATTGTTTCACTGTTATTGCTATGATTGATTCTGGTGCGGATAAAAATTGTATCCAAGAAGGATTGATTCCTCCAAAATATTTTGAAAAATCAACTAAAAGAATAGTTTCTGCTAATGGTTCTCAAATGAAGATTAAATATGAATTGAATGATGCTCATATTTGTCATAACAATATCTGTATCAAAATACTTTCTGTTCTTGTCAAAAATATGACTGATAAAGTAATTCTTGATCTGCCTTTTATAAATTCTCTGTATCATTTTCTTGTTGAACATGATGGAATTACTACTGATCCTTTTGGACAAAAATTAAAATTTGAATTTGTTTCAAAGTTTGAAATTGATATTAATAATGCTCTAGACCTGTCTTATGATTTTCCTACTAATACACTTGTTCATGAACCACGGATGTGTTTGTATTCTACAGAAAATTTTCAAGATAATGTTAATAGTGCCAAATTATCAACTATTGCCAATCACCCTAATATTCTTAATGACTCCTTGCAAGAATCAAGCAATGATGCGTGAATAAATACCACTAATAAGTGGAGGAATAATAATTTTCATATTAATACCACTAGTAAGTGGATTATCATGGATCTCTCTACTGAGAGGAAAAACAAGGGAAAAGCTCCTATACAGGACTATTCCCAAAACAAAAGGCTCCTAGTGGGACAACCTTTTAAAATGCATGAAGGTGCATCTTCTGGGGTAAAATCTAGTGGATTAACATCCCTTCAAGGGTATGTCCCAGCAACGGTGACATATTCCAGTGGTGATATCACAATTGCTTTACAAGAAGTTCTAGCCAGATCCCTGCAATTCCATAATTGTGTCTATAATGAATTGCCAGATTCCATAAAATTCATTCTTGATAATCTCTATGCTGCCTTTACTAAAGACCACCGTTTCCTGTTCGAAAAAATCCTTCAAGCCCTTGAAATCCACCTTGTTAATCTTACTGCTCAAAACGAAGCCTTTATGAGTCACCATGCCAACCTTATTTTCAAACACAACCCTGTTTCAGAAAATGACCTTGCTACAGAAAATAATCCTGTTCCAGAAAAAGAGGCTCTTAGGATTCGTCTTGAAGCCTACATTAGTCAACTCTTTGTCAAAGAGGATATCCATTCAATGGATAAAATGACTATCATGGGCAGTGACTATGCTAGATTGAGCCTTAAGGCCCAATCTATATTAAGAAGTACTGTTGCCAACTTGCCTATAAATACACAATCTCGTATTCTAGAAAATAAGGCTATGTTTAGGTCTTTTGACCTATGGTTCACATGTTTCAAGAAACTTGTTACAGCCACTATTCCTGATCCTGATGAATTGGATGAAGGTGAGAATGTGTTCATCCAGTTGGACTAGGAAGAACACTTTGGATGTACTCTTAGGCTGTATGAAAAGAAACACCCATTTCCTGGTCTTTTAATTAATTATGATGATAGTTCATTTATTATTGATGGTCCATTTGCTGATGATTCCGAAGATGATGATAATACTGATCCTAATCCTAACTGGCTTTCTCATATGTTTGAATATGGCTTTATCAGGTTCTTAAAATTAACAAGCCATCATCAAGCCAGCCAGCTTCCACAAATAATTCAAGATGCTATTAAAAGATTTTCCAGTCCTTTTGTTTCTATCAGATGCTGGAGTACTTTGCCAAAATGGGAATGAGATAACTGGATGAATGTCCAGCCTTCAAAGCATCTTATTCTCATAAATGGATATACTCACCAAGGACAATGGTTTGAAGGAAATTCTCATTTGTCCTTTAATGATCCTTATGCTCTAGCTGAATGTTGGAGTGATTATTTTAATAACCAGATTATTAAGGTGGCTCAGAGTCTATGGAAGAATTATCATTTCATAGGAAGTACTGATAGAATTTCTATTTTTGGTCCCAGGCCATATGCTGATGCTATTGCTCGATTACGAATAACTAATCACTGTAACCCAAGAAGCCTACTCATCCCAGGAAAAAGACCAGTATTTGAGCCAATATTATATTGCGGATTCTGCAATAGATATGCTATTTACCATGAACATCCAGGTAATTCTCCACAAGGCCCTTTTGATCCATTTGATGGATACCCATCCGATGCTCCTTTCACTGATTGATAGGGAGAAACCCCAGGTTACTATTGCTATTGCACTACTATTCTAAGATTCTTGTCAGTCTCATAAAGATATTCTCTTATACTATTGATTGAAAATTAAATGTTATAATATTCAAGTGCGCCTGCTGAGAAATCACTGTGTATTCCCATGCGCCTGCGGTAAAGCCCCATGTGTACCATATTCCCTTTTGTATATTTTGTCTTGCCATGCTCCTTCCGACAACGTCTACTCTCTAAAAATATTCACAATATTCTTGGAGGATTCTTTATGTACCTTTTTGGACTAAAGTTTCAAGTATTCCAAGACTATTTTGGACTAAAGTTTAAAGTGTTTCAAAGCTATTTTCTGCATGATTTGGACAAGCAAAGGACAAGCTCCATGCTACGGAAGTTTGGAAGACAATAATGAGAATTTCACTATTCACCTGTCACTATTCACCTGTTACTGTTCATGACATTGTTCACTCCGAATTTTGCCTATTTAGGGGAGGTTGTCCCTTAAGTTAAAAGCAGAATTTTCTTTAGGATTCTCAGAATTTTCTTATTAGAATTCTCTTCTAGAGAGAGTTTCCCTCCTTAGAAGCTTTCTTTGAGAGAATTCCTTGTTTCTACTACTACCTTGTTTATGACTTTGTTCCTACTACTACCTTGTTCCTACAAACCTTGTAATTAGGACTAGTTCAAACTTTGTAACTGTTAATCTGTTTTGAGATCTTGTATTCACTACTACTACTGTAAGTGTTTAACTCTACTTTCAATAAACAAGTATTTTCAGTTAAGTTTTATGTTCATTATACTACTTGTTGCTACCGCCACCTTGGACGGATTACCGCCATACCAGACGGTTCTAAATTACTTTCATTTATTTTGAATCATTTACTTTGAATTATTTTGTTATATACTGCTTGGCTGGTTCTACCGCCTTATTATTGCTTTTATTTACTTTGCTTACATTACTTTCAACATATATAATACTGTGCTTCCGTCTCCATCTCTTCCCTTTAGCTGTGCGTCCCTTTCCCCCTTTATGTTATCAGAGCCATTCTTTTCTGGCCGGTGGTAGTGTTGTTATTGTCTTTGTATCTTGTCTGTGCTTGTCCAAACCTTTGGTGCTCTGTTGTTGTGTCTCCTTCTTACCGTCGTTGGCGCCACCCTAGGTGTAAATTGAATTCCCAAAAACTGACTGTAAGGCCCGTTTGAGCCAAGAGAGGGCATGTAGGGCATGTGTGTGGTATAGGGTTGCTTAGGGTATGTGTTACGAAATGCAACGATTGTGAGAAAAATATGATAACTGAGTGTTAGAACTAGGATAGTATGGATAAGTTGTGGAGATCCAACTCTTCTATCAGCTCCAGGACTGGTTGTTCTCCTGATATTGTAAATGAAGAAGATCACACTGTTGAAGATAATGAGCTTCCAGATTTCCGAAAATGGAACATTCCCAAAGTTGATACTAAAACCATTTACAAAACTAGTTGGGCTGAAACCACCTTTCATCCCATTTACAAAGTGAGAACTGTTGAACAAATTTTTTCCATTTCAAAAATTCATGAAAAATGTTGCTTGTTTTCAAAAAGAAATATTAATGATTTCATTGCTAAAAAACAAAGTTATTTGCATATTGGTATGGTTCAAGTTGCTATTAAACCACTCACCCGAAAGGGTATCAATGCTTCTGTTCTCATGTGTTTACGAGATGCAAGATTTGAGCACTTTAAAGATAGCATTCTTGGTATGATTATTGCTTCCTTGTATGATGGTCTTGTATATTTCAATTGTTATCCTGATCTTACTTTTACTTTGGATGATCCTAATATTGTTAAAGCTTTGACTCTGAATATTGCTTCTTCTAGTTATATCATGGATGAAGGTAGTAAATCTTTTGCTTTGATTTACCGTATTTATTACAGATTGTTGGGTACTCAGTTAAATCCTGGTTGTTTAAATCACCGAAACTTTCTGGTAAAACTATGTTAATTCAATGTTCAACTCCTGATGCTAAAGTTCAAGTTCCAAAAATGATTCAATGGCAAAATGTCAAGCTTTCCACTGAATGGTTGTTGAAACAAGAATCCCCTATTTCTAAACCTGTTTTTGATGAGCTAGATCTCACAAATATTCAACAATATCTTGATGGTACTGTTAAAATAAGTTTTCAAAATATTCAACCACCTTTGAGGATCAACTAAGGAAGACATTCCTTTTCTGGATCTGAAAGTATTTCGAAAAAAGATCAAGATCTCAATGATTTTTTGCAAAATATTTTTGAAAAACCATTTGATTTAAAATTAAAAGGTGTTTCAAGTGATAAATCTCAAATCGACTCTGTTTAATATTCTACTAAACCTAAACCTTCCTCTCTATATGGCATAACTGCCAATGAAGAAGAAGAAGATATTGGATCTGTTTGTCCATCTAATTCTGATTTTCCTCCTATTGAAAATAATGTTAACCAATTAAGAGTTTTGACTGTTTTAAATGAAAACTTTGAAATTGATATGGTCTCACTGTACAATGAATTTATGCTTTCAAAAAATAGATCTAAAAGGGAATATTTCCAAAATAATTTTGCTCAGTCTGAAAAAGACCGTGTTAAAAGAAAATGGAAAGAAAAAATGCTTTAATTGAAAAAACATATTTTGTTCTTTGATTTCCTTGAAAACTATTATGTTTCAAAAGATGAAGTTTCCAAAAATCATTTGAATGTGATAAAGAAATCAAATTTTGTTAAAATGACAAGACCATTGTTAGGACTAGCTATCCTCCTCTTGAGACTATTTTGATAAATACTGGCAAAACTAATGTTAAAGCTTCTCCTTTCAAAATTGCTGATGATCAAACTCCTATTGTTGAACAAAACAATTTTACTAATAAATCTTATATAATATATATATATATATATATATATTATCAAAAGACGTCAATAAATACAATAATAACACAACAAACCTTTTTCTCAAAATGTGAAGTCAGTTATGAATCTCGACAAATTAGATTGGGTCAATCATATAAATTCCTTTATTTTATTCTATTTGAAGTCATTCTTTCAATTACTTCCTGATTAACATTTTATTTTTCATTACTTCTACTAAAGTTAGTTTTGGCCTTAATTCAAGTTTGAGAACATGTGGCTTAAAGTTGATGGATTCACAAAAATTTGTTCGTCTGGTCCTCCCAAGATTTTAAAATTTGCTGTATCAAAATTGAAAACTAGCTCTTTTAAGTTAAGAGTAAAATCTCAACCAAACAATTTTGTACCAAATATAAAAATTGAATTTGATACAAAAGGCAAAAAAAAAAAAAAAAAAAAACACTCCTTCTGGCCCATTATCCAGCCTGTGGCCCTTCAAATGCTAACAAAACCTCAATCTTTGGCAAATTCCAAATCACACCGCCTCGCCATACCAGTCGTCAGCATCACTAATATTGCCCTGTTGTTGGTGTGCGACTTCCCGTTTAGCTCCAGTCAAAGTAGAAATCATTGGTATCTTACAATTTCCCTTTTCTTTTTTCTTTTTTATCGTACTTTGTGCGCTATTATAATGGCTTATCGCTGTAAATTAGAACTGGCTGAATGAATGATGTTACTGAGGCTGTATTCAAAACTGTGGTTGCACTTTTTATTTATTTATAAGATACTGTGGGTTGCTTTTAAGTTTTTGTTTTAATTTTAATAATATAATTATATATTATATATGATATATTTGTAATATTTTGTTGGGTTTTACTAACATGTACTCTTAGGATATACTAGATGATATCCCGCATGATGCGTGGATTACTTTACAATTTCATTTGAAATAATTTTTATGTATATTAAAATCTACATATAATACTTAATACTTATTTTTTTGTATAATATTTATGTTTGTTTACAATATTGTTAATTTTGAAACTTGATTTTCTTAATTCATATTTTCTTTTAAAAAAAATTCTATGATTCTGTAAGATTATAATATATTATAATATTTACTATTAAAAGTAGATTTTATTTTTCAAATTGATTAAATGACTTTGAAATCTACAAATAAGAATTTAAAGTATGTAATACTTTTATATCCTAAAATGACATAAATTTTCAGTAACCTACCAAACACTTTCTCAACTATTCTATTCTCACAACCAAATATGGAGACATTGATCACAAACACCCAATTAATTATCCTAATGAAATTAAGGAAATCATTTGTAAGTATCAACATAAAGAAAACATGATTAAACAAAGAGAAATTTGCGATAAACACATTCATTTATCAAAATTCAATTGTCTTTAGTTGGGCTTCTGTATCCTTAAAAAAAAAAAAAAGAGCAAGAAACACTATTAAATCACCATCGATTTTTTTTTTTTTTATCACTATGGCTCATACCGCACAAAATAGCAGTAAAATAAACTTACAAAGAAACCTACAAATTATGATTTCTAACACAAAATTTTAAAACAAATAGCTAACTTCATAAATAATCAATTAGAATGTTTCTTTTTCCTTCTCTTTACATTAAAAAAATTACATTAATAACTTTCCCAAACCAAAATCTCAAATACCCAAAGACTCCAAGCAAATCTTAATCTTCTCAAAATCTACAATGTCTAACTTCAACATCAAAACGGTAAGCTATTGTCATTGAATAAAAAACGCAAGCCCTCTTCCTTGGTCATAGCCTACTCATATGGGTTACGATCAAATGATACTACAACGTAGTAGTTATGTAGGTGTCATTGAAAGGTTGAAAGTAAATGACATCATTTTTTGTCTAAGTGCATTTGAGATGGGATGATATGAAAGGCTATGGACATGTGTATATAAATGAGTAGAAGTGAAAAGGGTGAATGGAAATGAAAAGAGTTTTTTTTTGTGTGTGTGTGTGAGATAAAAAGTCTTGAAATATTGAACCAAATAAAACAAATAGTAGTCTTAAAATATTGAAAAAAATAATGTAACAAAAATAATCTTGAAACATTGCACCCAAGGAAATAAAAAGTCTATACTTTTAAATTTATTCTTATCTCTAATGTGGCTTAAGGGTATTTTAATTCTCTTCATAGAGTACGTCACGTGGTAGAACCTCATGCTCTCTCGCATGGGGTCTATGCTTTTATGTATATATTGATTGATTTTAATAAATTTTTTATGGGAAAGCGAAAAAATGATAAAGTTTTGACAACATTTTCATTTTCCTATAAAAAGTTTTTAAAAATAAATGTTTAATGTGTGCCTTTATGGTACACATTAATTTATTATATATATTATAATATATTATAATAAACAATGTTCTATTTAGTTATAAATCTATAATATATTATAATAAGATAATTATTTTTTTCTATAAGGATGTGGTGTAAAAACCATATTTTACACCATCCAATAAGTGATTGTCACATTAGCATTTTACTTAAAATTCAATACATCCTATCACACCTAATAACAGCTCTATAGATTCCCAATTTGGTTGGATTTTTATATGAGTATTAGAATTGATTGAGTGTAATTGTGTCTATTCTTAAATATGTGATAAGATAATTTGGCATATTGGGATTGTAAGGGTAAAACATGAGTTTTATACCTAGTCCTTATAAATTTAATCTTTTATAGTAATTATATATAGTTTTGTTGAGTTAATTCTATATACAATAAGAAAATGTTAACAGATGCCTTAAGGACATTGGTTTAGAAACTATTTTTAGAAACATTTATGAAAAAAGTGATAAAAGCAATTAATTTTTTTGATAACTTATTATATTTCTCATGAAATTGGTGTCAAAATTTTCCTAATATGGTTTATTAACAATTCTCTAAGGGAACTCGTTAACATGACCATATATAATATATATTATTGTAGATTTTGGTGCTCTCACCTTTTTCTTTTTCTTTTCTTTTTTTTTTTTTTTTAATTTGTTATATATCTAGCGTATAAAAGTTCTATATTTATGCTTCAAAATGTGGCTAATTTATGGGGGAATCATCTATAATTCTTATGTATATTATAAGAGAAAAATGTTAAAAATTTAGATTGTTCAATCTTCCATTCGAAAAAAGCTCAAAGATGTGAAAGAGAGATGGTTAGAAAATTTAATATAATGAATTTGAATGATTTTAATATAATGAAAGAACATAGGACAATTTTATTGAGCGAAAAGCTAACTTATAAAATAAAGTATTTGTTTCAGATTGTTTTTTTTTTTTTTTATTCAAGAGTTTTGTTATATTATTTAGCCCCACTGAAAAAAATTTCTGGCCTTGCCACTGTTTTCAATTGCTTTTTTTTTTTTTCCCCCAATAAATTCTGGGAAGTGGTTAAATAAAACGTTATGAGTACTCTTCAGTCTTTTAAAGAGGATGATACGTTCGAATGAAGTATGAATGCCAATTTTGTTGAGCTCATTCGAAAGAAAGTAGGGGTTGTCGATATTAAAGATTACAGCTAATTAATCTTAATTGGCAGTGACTACAAAATTCTATCAAAGGTTTTGAAAAACTGGCTTAAGCTTGTTCTACGAAATTTACTTCCTATTTTAGGTAAAATAATATTTTGATTTCTAAACTTTACCAAAAGTTTGTTTTTTATCCTTAAATTTCAAAAAGTTTATTTTTCATTCCTAAACTATTAAAAATGTATTATTTATGTGCTTATATTTTACTAAAAGTTTTATTTATTTATTTATCTCTAAACTATTGAAAAAAGTTATTTTTTTCATCATTATTTTTGTCTCTAAACTATTTAAAAAAAAAAAAAAAAAACTCTTCACAAAGTTTAGGGACGAAAAAAAGAACTTTTTAAAGTTTATGGATGAAAAACAAACTTTTGTTAAAGTTTAGGGACCAAAAGAGTTTTTTTTTTTTTTTTTTGGTTTTTTTTTTTTTTTGTTTTATACAAATGAGAGTATCTAGACCTCTTCAAGTATTTGATTATTTTCTCAGGTGTATGCAGTCCCCCTTACACGCACCAGGCTATTAGAAAGATGAATTTCATGAGGGTGGCCCTAAGATGCTGGCAAAAGGATTCGAACCCAAGATCTCATGGATATCACAAGGCCTTAGGAACTACTGGGCCAACCCCTTGGGATTAAGAAATATACTTTCAAACTCTCGAAACAGGTTCATCAAAGGTCATATCCGAACTAGACTAAGTGTCCGTTTGAGATCTACTTATTATGCTGAAACTAAAAACTTTTTACTGAAAGTATTATAGATAAAGGTAAAAATTAGCTGAAAGAGTACAGTGAGATCCATAAATAGTACTAAAAAGTATGGTGGAACCCCTACTAAAACAAGAACACCTAAAATAATCATATATCAGGCTAATTTAAGAAATGGAATTTAGTTCTTTATTTATCAGTCTCATGACCGAATTTATGACAATCATATATCTTTACCAATCATAACCATAACAACTAACAAAACAAGAATACTAAAAACGACAACAAGAAACAAGAATTAACAAAGAATATAGAAGCTTTTACGTTGGCATGGAAATTGGAGCTGCCAAGAAGTGGAAGAGTGATGTTACATGTGCAATCAACCTCCTCTCAGGGCAGCTTAACCATTAGATCGTATATGATATTTTACGTGAAAGAGATTCTAAAACTAAGAACCTACAAGACAAGTTATTGAATATGAAATCATCCTGGAATTTGAAAATGCTTAATCTTTTTCTAGAAATCAGGGAATTAAAGCAGTGTTTTTTTTTTTTTTGGTTTTTTTTCTTTCTTGGTAATAGTTGGTTTCATATTGAAGGTTAAATAATAGGAATTACAACTGTAGCTAGCGTGTCAACATGCGGATACAAAGATAGCTTAGCAACAACGAATGAAACATCAGCAAGAAGTGCAAAATATTGCACCAATGAGGCCACCACTTGCAACTCGACCTTAGGAAGTTACAAGAATCTAAATGAACTAGTAAGCTTTACATTGAGCAAAAGCCAAGTAAATCTCACTCGACCATTGTAAAGTTGTGATTTACAACTATGTTTTATGTTAGCTTTATTCCATGACAAAAAGTGTTGTAATTGCTTTAATTTTGTTCATTGTATTTTGTAGGATTTTATTGTATTGGGTTTAGTATTAAGTTGGTGAAGACTCAAGCTGAATTAAAGAACAAGTGGATTTCGCGAGAAACTCATGAGAAGCTAACTCACGAAGTAGTCACGTGAAAAGCACATGACTAGAAGCCGAAGAGCACATGACTAGAAGCCGAAGAGTCGTGTCAGGCTGTCAATTTTGCTAGTGTCTCGCGGGTAAGGCATTCTCGCGAGGTAGTTGTGAAACATTCTGCCTAGAGGTTTTCTTTAAGTGTGACTTTCTTACCATTCACCCATATTATATATACTCTCATTACCCACAAATGTAAAGGAGGCTATTCAGAGAGAAAAACCTTAGATAGGTTTTTTACAACACACACACACTCATCTTTTAGAGAGACAACTACTCATCTTTAGTGAGAAATCATTCTAGCATCTTCTCCTTTCCTCTCCCATTGTCATACCTTGAGAGAAGATTTGTACCCAAACAAAGCCCACACCTATTCAGAGTGTAGAAAGTGTTTTGGAGCTTGGAAAGTTTTGAGAATTTGCCAAAAGAAGCCGGTGAGGCTTGGTAGATGCAATTGGGTGTATTGCGAGATTCGGAAAGCTAAATAAGACACAATTCTGAGAAACCTTGTTGGAGTAGGAGCTTGAAGGGCTTAGGTACATTGGGTAGATTAGGCTTGGAGGGTCTCTTGCTATTCGTGTATCCCAATTTATTGTCTAGTGGATCGATTTACTGCTTGGAGGGTGGCGGAGAGGTTTTTTGCCGAGTTTTTCGGTTTCCTCTTCGATAACACATCGTCGTGTTATCTTGTGTTTGCATCTCTCTTCCCTTACTCTTATACTTTACTTTTATTGTTTGTTGTTCATGTTTATGCACTAGAGTAGTTTCGGTTGTTTGCGCTTCATTTACTCTTGTTTCTGCACTTAGATAAGTTAGAGTATAAGCAATCTAGCCATAATCTTTTAATTTGGGGTCTAAACAAGCTCTTATGTATTAACACATTTTCGAGCTTTCAACCACTTTCAAAGAACAACAGCTTCAAACCACTGATGCCCCTTCACCCAATTGATGGCTTTAAAGTTTATGATCATTTTGGGATATTTGTATTGTCTCATATGGTTTTTTGCTATCTAGAGAACCAGATAGAGAACTGGATAACAGTCAAAACTCTTTGCATAAATCATGTGAAAATAATGTAAGCTTCTTTTTATATGGAAGTTTAACCTAAGAGTAATGCATGTTGGGAATTACAAATTTTATTACATAAACTTACAATTTATATCTAACCAAACACAAATAAATAATTAAGACATTTTATATTTATAATATTGTAAAAGGTAGAGAAGAGAGATGAGTTAGTTTTATATTATTGTATTGAGTAGTTTGTATTATTATTTTAAATTTTTAATGTGTTGTTTGTTAAATAAAAGATGAAATATTAAATAAGTTATAAAATGGTATGCTAAGTACTTTTTAGAATGTAAAAATGAGTATTTTTCTATTTATGATACCCGGACACTAGGGCCTATTTGGTTAGAGAGTTGTAGCCCAAAAAAAAAAAAAATTGTTTGGTATCAAATCAGTTCTCAATTTAAAGCATTTATATATTGTATTTTCAATTTTCAAATATAAATTTTGTGTGTCATTTTTGTAACCAATACTCAAGATATATTATATATATAAAAGCAGAGATCTCATGTTAGAAAGTATAAGGTTGTGTCATGTGATGCATTTCTTGAATTTCTCTTTATTTAGAGTTCTAAATCAATAAAGTTTGCATTTACATCAAAGTACTAATTCATTAAATTAGCCAATAAAGTAAATGCTTATTAATTATCTACAGTTGTGCATTAATTATTTATATTAAATGAATTTATATGATTATTTTTATAAACTCTATATAAGATATAATTTTTAGTTGGAATAATAATAATAAATTTAAAATATGACATTCTTACTCATGTTTAATTGTTTTAACAACAACTGAGACAAAAACCATAAAAAATTAAATATTTTTGAATTCACTAAAATAAATCTTAGTCCTTTAAATTTCCCAACTCCTTTCAATCACTTGTAATGTGTGTGTGTGTGAGTGTGTGTGTAATAGAATAAATATATATTTAGTTATAGCATAATGAAATTTTAATATAATTTTTCTTAGATTTGTATGAGAAAAAAAAAGTTTATATGAGAAACAATTGAAACACTATATCATGCAACAATTGAAGCAATGTCCAACAGAAAAAAGAATAAATAAGTAGCACACAATCAAGAATGTAGAAAAAAATTGAAGGTTATATGCATTTTTTTAGTAGGCATGAAATATGATTATCTATATTAACCACTATATCATGCAATTTTTAATTTGTGAAAACACACACACACACATATATAGTCTGATTTATATATTGTCTATAAAATAACTAAAGATTACAATTTTTTACAAGTAAATTTATTCAAAAAAGTTTTTATATATCGATAGTTGGGGGATCTGAATCACGAATATCTTTATTGGAAATTGAGGTGTGAAGTAATTAAGCTACAAGATTCTTGGTAAACTTATTGAAATATTGGAGGATATTCACGTGGCTATTCACATGGGGGATATTCACAAGAAGATGGGACGCTACTGTTGAGTGTGTGGTGCGAGTGCTAACGGGAACGACATCAATTGCTGTATCTGTAGGATGGTATTTCCAATACCCGCTGACGCTGCCGATCCTAACTTCTAGTAAAAGTGAGGAAACTATTATTGTTCTTCTAGCTCTTCTTTCTTCCTTCTTGTGTCTTGTATGTACTTTCTTCGATTCTTTCGAATTCTTTCTTCGTTATCTTGGAATATGGAATATGGAGGATGAAATGGTAATTTGGTTTCTCATGTAGTGCCTGAGAAACCAAGCACCACATGCCATGTGATATTCCATTTTTACAGGAGAAACCAAGAAAGAAAAGCAACAAAGTTGTTCCATGAGTTCCAAATAATAGAAACTTTAAATTAGGACTTATTATAAAATAGCATGTGTACAATTGGTGATTTGGTTCCAAGTTCATACTGTAATTACATTACAGTACAATTGATCTTTTTGCAACTTCTATACAATGCATTACTTAAAGGCTTATATGTAGGGAATTAACACGGAATTCCCAACCTGTGAGAAACAAAAATAAAGAAAACACATGCCAAAGAAAAAACAATCACACACACAAGACAATATTTACGTGGTTTGGCAATTTGCATACGTCCATGGAATTGTAGGAATTTCACTATTATCAGGGAAAAAAATACAAAGTGGGGCCGTAAAGTTTTTTCTCTCTCTCAAAAACTACAACAATAAACCCTAATCACCAAAGCTATGTTTTCTACATCCTGTGCACAAGATTCACAATAGGCTACAAAACGGATCAAAATTTTTCTCTGCCGACCTAAGCCTTTGCTCCATGGACCAAGCCTCGAAAAATCTCCCATTAAAAACCACGCAACATTATTCGGGTCGGGTCGTCAACCAGATCAAACATAATTAGGCTCCACAAAGCCCAACAAATCTCCCACTTGGAGACTAGTTCAATCACCAACATCAACTGCAATCCTCCAAAACAATCCCTCATCCTTGCAACTCATCCTCCTATCCTTAAGTTAGAAGGCCAACTGAAGCTACACATAGTTTCAGCTTCTTGATAGTGACACCCTTAGTCAACATGTCTGTCTGGTTCTTAGATCCACAAATCTTCTCAAGTATTACTAGCTTATCTTCAATAAGGTAACAGATAAAGTGGTATTTGTCTGTATATGCTTTGACTTTGAATGAAAAGCGAAATTTTAAGCAAGAAAAATTACACTCTAACTGTCATTGTGTAGAATGTCCAACTCTTGCTTCTTACTCAATTCATCTAAGAAACCATGTAACCAAATCATCTCCTTTCCAACTTCAGTTGCTACAACATACTCAGTTTCTATAGTAAACAAAGTAACAATTTTCTTGTAAATTTGAAACTCATGATAGAGCTGTACCACCCAAAGTAAATACAAACCCAATAGTACTCTTTCTATTATCAATATCATCAGTAAAATCAGCATCTACATAACCCTACAGTTTCAAACTTACACCTGTGAAGTAAAGGCATGTATTTGATGAACCCTTCAGATATCTCAGAATCCACTTAATTGCCTCCTAATACTGCTTTCTAGGCC
Source organism: Quercus variabilis (assembly GCA_030445155.1). Lineage (NCBI taxonomy): Eukaryota > Viridiplantae > Streptophyta > Magnoliopsida > Fagales > Fagaceae > Quercus > Quercus variabilis. The sequence goes on along the minus strand of CP129448.1, from coordinate 71,137,441 downwards.
TACTCATGAATCTGCTCACAACTCCCATTGCATGTGCAATGTCCAACCTTGTACACATCATAGCATACATCAAGCTGTCAATAGTTGAGACATAGGGCACCTTACTCATATGATCCCTTTCTTCTTCTGTCTTCGGTGGCTGTTCTTTACTTAATTTGAAATGACTACCCAAGGGTATGCTCACTGGTTTAGCTTCATTCATGTTGAACTTGCTGAGAACTTTTTTCACATACTCTGATTGTGAAAGTTTCAATGTACTATTAGCTTTGTCTCTAATGATTCTCATAACAAGGATTTGCTTTGCAGCTCTCAAATCCTTCATTGCAAACTGTTTTGACAATTGCTTCTTTAGATCATTAATTTCCTTAATGCTAGACCCTGCAGTGAGCATATCATCCACATACAACAGTAATATGATATAAGAATTGTCAAAGAACTTAACATAGCAACAGTGATCAACTTTACATCTCTTGAACTCAATTCTATGCATAAAACTATCAAATTTCTTGTACCACTGTCTTGAAGTTTGTTTTGGGCCATACAAGCCCTTTCTCAGTTTGCAGACTAGATTCTCTTGTTCTTGAACAATGAACCCTTCTAGCTGAATCACGTAAATATCTTTCTCCAAGTCACCATGAAGGAATGCTATCTTCACATCTAACTGCTCAAAATGTTAGTTTTCTGCAGCCACCATTCCTAGTACCAATCTAATGGTTGACATCTTCACAACTGGAGAAAATATCTTTGAGCAGTCAATGTCCTTCTTCTACTGGAACCCTTTGACAACTAATCTAGCCTTGTAACGCTTGCTGCCATCATGCTCATTCTTTATTCTGTGTACCTACTTGTTGTGCAAAACCTTCTTTCCTGCTGGCAATTTAGTCAATTCCCATGTCTAATTCTCTAACAAGGAATCCATCTCATCCTTTATAAGTAACTCCCACTTGTTTGAATTTTCATCCTGCAAGGTCCTTTCATAACACTCTGACTTACCACCATCAGTCAACATGAGATAATTTAAAGTGGGTGAATAACGCTATGGAAGTCTAATGGTCTTGGAAGATCTACGGACTTCAGCTATAAGTGTACTCTCATGCACCTATGAATCTACATTCTCCTTATTTTCTTCACACCTTCTTTGGACAATACTTTCAGTTAATTCATTTAAGTTGACAAACTCAGATTTCTTTTCATTTATCTCTGTAACATTTGACACTATAGTTGATTTGTTCTTGTACATAACATGTTCATTAAATATCACATTTCTACTTCTGATGATTTTCCTGTTTTATTCATTTCAAAACCTATAGTCAAATTTCTCATCACCATAGCCAATGAAAAAACATATTTTAGACTTTGCATTAAATTTACTACGAGCATCAGAATCAATATTGTAACGTCCCAGTCAAAAAAAAAAAAAGTCAGACTAGACTTCTATTTTGGGTTCACACGAGCCAAGCCCCACCTAACCCCACTACCCACTCCCTTTTGTCTCTTCTTTTGGCCGGCTCCCTCTTTTCTTTCTTTCATTTTCTTTCTTTCATTTTCCTTCTTTTCTCCTTACCGTAACACACACACACACACACTCACTTCCACACTCATCTGCCAGCCTCCACTCCAAACCACACCATCTCACCATCATTTTTCCAACAAGATCACCGGAAAAATACTTAGAAACCCCAAAGCATCTTCATCATTTTATTTGAGGTAAAAATTTCTCATCTTTTTTTTGTGGGTTTTGCATTTTGCTTGAGGTTATTTTTTATCTAAGCATTAATGATGATACCCATATGATTTATGAGCAATAGAAGTGATATTTATGTGTTTTTATGTATGGGTTTTGTATTGGTGGAATTAATTGATGAGTGGGTATGAATTTTGTGCTATTGATGACTACTTAAGGTTTATGTATGATGGAAAAATTTAGGGGTTTAAGTTATAACATGTGATGGTTGGTAAATTTAAATTTTTCATTGCCATTGGGTTTATTTGGAGTTAGTGGGAGTTCTAAATTTCTTATCTTTGAGGATATATTGATTTTGCTTTCATGGGTCTCTTAATGATGTAGTGTAAATTTTATGGAAGCTAGTTATAATGTTGGAGATGATATTAATGGGTTAACTTTGTAAATTGGAGTTTATACCTTGTGAATCAAATTGTTGAGAAACTAGGGAAGTGGTTATTATTGATGAGGTTAAATACTAGGCTTGCCTAATTAAGTGATTATTGGGAAAATTCCTAAATTGTGACTAGATGCAATTTCAAGTTCTATACTTATTGTGATAGGTTTACTTGATATTGTTAGGTTCTAGCTAATCTCCTTGGAGCGTGGAGAATTAGGATTTTGCGGTTGCGAGGTAAGTAGCTTTTTAATGGGATTTTGAAAAATAACCATGTTATATAAATGTTTTTGGGGTTAGACACACTTTTGGAAACTACCTGTGAAAATTATACTTTTTTAAACACTATTGTGTCGTAACTTTAATATATATATATATATATATATATATATATGAAAATGCATCATATTTGGTATTGCATTTGGGGAAATGAATTAATTTGTGATATGGATAAATGAGCATCTTTTATTTAGTCTTAATAAGAAAATTTTGGATTTTATGGTGTATTAGAATATTTAAGATGCTTATCTTGTCTTAGTACTTGGGAAATTGATAGAAAATCTTGTTGACAAGAATGAAGTTGAAAACCTTACAAACTTTGTAGAAGTTAGATTATTTAAGGCTTTCTGAAACTACCTGAATATGAACTATATGTTTCAAAGTAATGTAACCTATGAGTTTATGTTTTAACACAATGCCATATGTGATTTCCCGATGATCACCCGATTTGGTTTCCGTAGTCTTTGTGACAACGGAATCAAATCAAGGTTAGTGCCCTTTTACTTTGGATGACGCGTTCTTCCCTGCTGTCCATGGGGGGATGAGGTTCCTTGATTGTGTGTGGGTGAGGCTGCTATCCATGGGGCCAAGAGACCACATGCAAGAGAGGTCCTATTTGACGCGCTCTCTCTGCTGCCCATGGGGAGAGAGAAAAAACCTTAAGGGTATGGGTGAGGCTGCTGTCCATGGGGCCAAGAGTCTGCATACCAAAGAGGACAATATCATGCCAGTTGTGAATGGGTGGATCCCCTGACCGGTTTATGTGGTAGTATGGTAGATTTGTGATAATTTATCTTATGTTAGATATTATGGCTTTGAAAATTACATTGTTGATGCTCATAGATTATAATGTATAGTTTCAAGATATTTACTTTGAGGAACTTGTATTTCATCATTAAATCATTCTTGTCATATTATTATTACTATAATTGATGAAACCTGCATTTCCCCTACCCCCATTAAATATGCTACTTACTGAGCTCCGTCTCATCCCATTATTTTTATAACATTTTCAGAGTAGGCAACAGTCTTTGGAGATAGCTTTTTGGTGGCTAATAGTAGTTAGACTAACTACTGATGGAGGCTGAACTTTTGTAATGGGTAAATTAGATGGTGTATCTTAGAATAGGCTTGACTCATTCTTTTGTATATTAAAGTGGTTGTGATATTATTTCCACTGATGGGACAAGCAGTGATATGTAATTAATTATTCAGACCTCTATTCTTTTGTGGCCAATGGTTCTTGTAATTATTGCTTAGAGCTCTGACTTACTTTGAGAGTATATTCAATGAAATTATTATGATAATTCTTAATGTTGGTTCTTGATACGATTTATGTGGATTAGATTGTCAAAAAGGAAAATCTACAGGTTCTTTAAGATGTCTTTTTCATGCCTTGGACCCTTTGTGGTTTGGGGTGTGACAAATATGAACATATGAAACACAATAAAAAAACTTTTAAATGTGAAAACCTTACCTCTTTACTGCTCCAATCCTCCTCAAGAAGTCTGAACTCCATGGGAACTGATGGTCCTCAATTTATCATGTAAGCTGCAGTGCTAACAACATCAGCCCAGAAAGTTTTTGGTAGTCTAGCATGCAACCTCATACTTCTAGCATACTCATTGAAAGTTCTGTTCATGCGCTTAGTCACATATTTTGCTATGGTGTCCTAGGAATAGTCTTCTCTATCTTAATTCCCTATGCAACACAATACTCACTAAACCCTCCATCTATATACTCTCATCCATTATCTAACCACAAACATTTTACTTTTAAACATGTTTCTGTCTCAATCATGACCTTCCATTTCTTAAAGGTTTCAAATACATCAGATTTATTTTTCAAAAAATAAACCCATACCTTTCTGCTTGAGTCATCAATGAAAGTGATGTAATACCTTGAACCTCTAAAGGATGCAATCGGAGAAGGCCCCCACAAATCAGTGTGTACTAACTTCAATTTTTCAGCCTTCGGTGTTCTGCAAGTTTTCAAGAACCTTACCATTTTCTGCTTTCCTAAGATGCAGCTTTCACACATGTCAAAATCAACGGACTTCAATTCTAGTAATTTCTCTTTTGACAGCAACATCTTCATCCCTTTCTCACTCATGTGACCAAGTTTGTAGTGTTATAGGCTTGTATCAGTACTTGTTTCAGCAACTGCAATTGTGTCTCTTGAACTTGAGTTCATATATAGAATACCAACCTTCTTTTCACGAGCCAATACTCTGGCTCCTTTTGTAACCTTCCAAGTACCACCAGCAAATAGTATTGCATGCTCTTCATCATTAAGTTTTCCAACAGAAATCATATTCCTCCTTAGGTTAGAAATATGTCGAATCTTCTCCAGTAACCAAACAGACCCATTGGGTAACAATATACGGACGTCTCCCATACTCACAACATCCACGGCTGTACCATCAGCCAAATACACATTACCAAAATCACCTACAGCATAGTTTTGTATGATTTCTCGGTGTGGAGTGGTATGAAATGAAGCTCCTGAGTCTAGAACTCAATCATCAAGTGGACTATCTACTATAAGAAGTAATGCATCATGTACCTCTTCTATTACAACATTAGCAGAATCATCTTTATTCTTCTTCTTAGAACTTTTGCATTGCCTAATAAAGTGACCTGCTTTCCCACAGTTCCAGCATTGTACTTGTTGGCCTGACCTAGATTTACTTCTATTCTGATTAGAATTTCTAGATTTTGATCTGCCTCGATTAAAATTTCTATCATTACCTCTGCCTCTTGTCTCAAGGTTTATGGCAGAACTAGATCCTGAGGTTTCAACTACATCTCTTCTGCGAATCTCCTCAGCTAAAATTAAATTTCATATGTCATTGTACTTCAGCTTTTCCTTTCCTGTAGAATTGCTTATTGCCATCCTCATTGCCTCTCAATTGTTTGGCAAAGAAGCCAAAACGATCAGTGCACGGATCTCATCATCAATATCAATTTCTACAAACAACAATTGATTTTTGATAGTATTAAATTCATTCAGATGTTGTGCTACTGATGTGTTCTTTGCCATTTTCAAATTGAATAGTTTCTTCATCAAATGCACCTTGTTGTTTGCTGACAGCTTTTCATACATACCAGACAAAGCCTTCATCAGATTTGATGCGGTCTTCTCCTTTACAACATTGTGTACAATAGACCTAGACAAAGTTAACCTGATAACTCCCAGTACTTATCTGTCAAGAAGAGCCCATTCATCAGCCTTCATAGTCTCAAGTTTTGTCCCCAAAAGAGGCAAATTCAATTTCTTTCCATAGAGATAATCTTCAATCTGCATTCTCCAATACGCGAAGTCTATGCCATCGAACTTTTCTATTCCAGACGCCTTTCCTGCTTCCTTAGCCATTGCTCCCACTTTAACCTAACCCTAGGCTTTGATACCAGTTGTAGGAAATTAACACAGAATTCCTAACATGTGAAAAACAATAATAGAGAAAACACACGCCAAAGAAAAAACAATCACATGCACAAGACAATATTTACATGGTTCGGCAATTTGCCTACGTCCACAGAGTTGCAGAGATTTCACTATTATCAGGGTAAAAAATACAAAGTGCGGCTGTACAGCTTTTTCTCTCTCTCAAAAACTACAACAAAACCTAATCACCAAAGATGCGTTTTCTACATCCTGCGCACAGAATTCATAATGGCTAAAAAATGAGTAAAAATTTTTCTTTGTCGGCCCAAGCCTCTGCTCCATGGACTAAACCTCAAAAAATCTCTCATTGAAAACAATGCAACATTATTCGGGTCAGGTTGGGTCATCAACCGGATCAAACATAACTAGGCTCTACAAAGCCCAACATTATAAACTTAAAGGAGTAAAGACAACATCTTAAGCTCTACAAAATATTTTGTGTTTTGAGTGTGACATTTAATTCCTAGTTTAATTTTGTAAGGCATATCTCTTACAATTCTAAGTGTAATACAAAACTTCTTGTGTAATTATTTTATGTGAAAATAAAGATTTAAATATAGATACATATCATCACACGAAAAAACTTACTATTTATTTTCAAGAGTATTCAATCAAACTTAACAATTTATACATGAGAAAGTATTAGAATGGGGTTAAGTTAAAAACTTCAAGGAGTTTATGTTGGAAATATTTTATTGAATAAACAAGTTTGATAGAACAAATATTATCCCAAACAATTAGCAATAACAAAAAAAATATATGCAAATTTAGGAACAATCTCATAGTGCTATAGAATCACGCAAAAAACGTTGTCCTTAAAGGTTGATTTGTGCCACTAGAGTAAAACTCAATACGATTAGTTCTATTGGCAAACAACCCCCAAGATTAGACTGTAGCATCAGCTTTTATGATGGATACACTTCCATTCATGAAGGTTCAAGAACAATATTCTAATATTTTTCCTTAAGATAAGTATAAATTGTAGAAAAAAAAATGTGGGAGGAAAAGAGAATAAAATTGTGTATTTGGTAATTTATAGTAGTAGATAAGTCTTATAGGAAAGGGTGTCATGATGGGTAATATATTCCTAACAATAATAGTCTATAATTATTAGTTACTAATATATATATATATAACCGAAACCTCTACTGACACCATAATTTTCCATATTAGCACAACACAATATTTAAAAATAAAAAATAAAATAAAATAAAAATATTTTTCTCTCCAAAACAAACCCAATGCTTATCTCTCTTTCTTTTTTCTTTCTTCTTTTAAGCCTCTGTTGGCACTACAATTTTCCACGTCAACATAACACAATATTTAAAAAAATAAAATCACTATTTTTCTCTCCAAAACAACACCCGATACTTATCTTTCTTTTTTCTTTTTTTCTTTTTTTGGATAAAACCCAATACTTATCTTTAAAAATAAACAAAACCCGATAGACACAAACACAAACTCTGCATGTAGGTTTACTCATCACAATTTTGGTTGATGTCTCCATAATTTTACACATCAACATTGTCAATAATTAATTGTAATTTAGAAATAAAAACACACATGGTGAGGAAGGTAAGGGTTTGAACAAAGCACCAAAAAGAAAGAATTACAAATAGAACACTTAGGTGGACAGAAACCAATTAGATATAGAACACTTAGGTGAGCTTTGATTTATCTACGTGGTTGAGTGCAATGGGATTTATGTTTAATCATAGTGTTCGGAGGCCATGTGCAACTATTTCGTTATGGATCGCTTTGGTACTTTGCTACGGAATGGTAGAGGAGTAGTCTTGGATTCCAAATATTTGATTGGAAGTTATGACATCACAAGACCAGTTGTTGAAGTTAATATGATGGGATATGCTAAGACATAATAGATCGCATCTGGGGTTCACTTCAGGCTCCAAGCACACACATTTATCGTTGCAGAGCCGCAAGGGAAGTAGGTAGTATTTATAAATATAGGTGCTTGCATGGCTTCACAGCTTGCGACAGTGAAAGTGATTGAGTTAAATTACATAGGGTTGGGAAAACCATATGGTGAGAGTTGAAGATTTAGGGTGTGGTGTTTACAATTTGGTTTTGACGGAACTGACAGAGAGAGAGAGAGAGAGGTGGGAGGTGAAAAGTTGGGTTTTTTTTTTTTTTTTTTTTTTTTAAAGAATTCTACTGTTTAGAATTTTATCAGGATTCTTTAGGTGACTTGTACTTTATTAGTTTATTTTTTGCAACAATTTGAGACAAAATCTCATTCAAGTTTTTCACTATTTGCAAGCAAAGCTTCAAAGCAATAAAATTTGCAAGCCATCACCCACTTTCAAGCAACATCCCACCACCATAATACCATCAGCACCACATCTGTAAAGTTATTTTCTTTTGTACAAAAACTTTTGCATTAATTATGATCTAGGTTTGGTTATTAAAATTTATAATTGGTTTGAAAGAGTTAGAAAGGTTTTGTATTTTATTGCAAAGAAGTAAATCATGAGTGGGAGTTGTTGAGTTTTGAACTATATTCTCTTTGATAGGTTGGAGGCATGTGTTATCTCCACCCTCAAACTATCTGAAGAGAACCAAATTTAAAGCCAGAATAAGAGTTTAAATTCATGTTTTTGATGAATTTGGGAGATACCCAAATTTATTTTTATTTTTTAGGGATGTCCAAGTTTTTAGGCACTTTTTAGGGTTTTGCATGTTGGATTATATTCTCATCATTTTAATTGAGCATCTGTTTGGGTATCGAGGAATAAAAAACAAAGAAGAAAAAGTGATTAGAAGCACAATCAGTTGTGAATGGTTTTTTACTTTTTTTAGATATGTTGGTGAATTGTGAGTTTTGCTTTGTTAATTTGCAAATTGAGGATTACTTTATAGATTTTGGTAGATATTTTTTCTAGGGAGAGATTCAACAAAGCAATGAATTATAGCTTTGCTATAATTTTTCTTTTCTTTTCTAATAAACGTTTTCTTTATGTTCTTTCTACTAAGATATGTCTATGGTTTTCTATTTGACTTTCATTGCTTTTCTTTTCTATAGATTGTTCAATCCAACAGATTTTGGGAACACACTAGACACCACCATTCATATGGGAAGAACACTTTAATAACTTCTTCATTCATAGCAGGTACTTGTAGTTCTTTGTTTGGCCCATTTTACCATATAATAATATTTGGAATTGTTTTAGTTCCACTATTATTGTTTTGGGATAATATATAAACTTTGATTTTTATTTTTTATTTTTATGCATGAATATTGATATAGGGAAAAAAAAAATAAAAGTGGAGATTATTATCTCAAAATCTTAAACTATTAGGAAATAGTGAATTTAATCACTTAACCATAATTCTAACACTCTTATAAGAGAAAAATGTTAATTGGAATGTGCAATGGGAATTGAAATTGTGCATGTTGATTTATAGAACAAATGGGGTTTGATGGATGGCATAGTGTCATATTTCCATGTTCTAGTCTTTTGCAGGTAGGTTGAATAATATTAGACATAGCTTAATTTTGGATATAATATATGTTTAGTTTTGAACTTGAATTGGTAGCTAGATAACACCAAAAAAAAAAAAAAACTTCAATCAAATTGGATTTTTTGGCATAATAGACATTACAATTTCGATGATTTCCTAAACATTGATGGTTACTCTTACGTCTATCTATCTATCTATTATCTTTTGGCATTAAGGAGAGGCCTCATGACCGTGTACTCAAAATCTTTGACTGCATATCTTTTAGGCCAAGGGTGTGAGACCACTCCAAAAACATTTTCATGCATGATGATTTCAGCACTGTAATTGAAAGTGTCGCATTGTTAAATATTTGATTGTTTCTATCCCTCTATATTGCCCACATTCCAAACAAAAGGTCACCAATGTTTAAGTTGGAGGCGATGCTTGCTATTGATACTAACTCTAAATTCTTCTAGAGGCCTTCATTTTTTTTTCCAATTAAATCAGTCTTCCTTTCTCTAACTTTCTTTATGGTTCTTGGTTGGATATAGCACAAAGAAATTTAATTTAGTCAAACTACAAAAATTTGAATAGTGGGCAACATTTAATATAGAGGGATATCTTATGACAAATTTTTTGGAGGAAAGGGACAAGGCCATAGTCTGTAAAGTTATCGTGTTTAGTTTTGAGATTGAATAATTTGTTGTTAAAAAAATTGTTTTTTGATGACTTTATGGTTTATATTATATTTATTTGTACTCTCCCATAATATATATATATATATATATTTGTACTCAATTTTATATTAGGATACGATTTTTCTTATTTTGTATTTGTAAAGTTATTATTTACAACTATTTGTTTTGTTGGCTTATATTCTGTGCCAAATTTGATTATAATTATATTCAATTTGTTGTATCTTGCATTTATTGTGGGATTTCATTGTAAGGGTTGTGTGATAGAGAGAGAGAGAGAGTGTGTGAAGACTCAAGCATTTGAAGATTGAAGATTTCTCGTCGATGTATCGCGACTTAGTTACCCGCAAAATGACTCATGTGCCTTGCACGTACTGAAATGCGAAGAGTCAGGCCAGATGGAGACAGTTGTGTCTCGTGAGTATCTCGTGGGTAAGGCCTTCCCGTGAGACACCCGTAAGGTATTCTGTTCTGCCATCCTGTCTAGTCTGATACACACTTTTTGTGCCTACACTATTTATACCCAGATTACCCACAAATGTTAAGGAGAACTTCTGAGAGAAAACCCTAGCCAAACACCTTGAGAGTTAGAGATTGTTATACCCACAATCCTCTACACATTTGTTTTGGAAATTTCCTCATCTCCTACCTCTCCATTTCCATACCATTGACAGATTGATAGTCTAAACACTTACCACACCCTTTGAGAGTGTCAAGTAAAGTTTTGGTACTACTGGGAAGCATTGGAAGAAGCCTGGAATGGCAGATGCAACATGGAGCTTGTTGCGGGATCCGGAGAACTAAACAAGACACGGTTTTGAGAAGCCTTGTTGGAGTAGGAGCTTGGAGGGCTTAGGTACAGAGGGTAGATTAGGCTTGGAGGGTCTCTTGCTCACCCTTGTATCCCAACTGATTGTCTAGTAGATCGATTTTCGCTTGGAGGGCGGCAAAGAGGTTTTTCATCGAGTTCTTTGGTTTCCTCTTCGATAACACGTCTTGGTGTTATTTGTGTTTGCATTTCTCTTCCATACTCTTGTTCATTTTATTTTTACTGCTAGGTTGCTTTAAATATGGATTAAGTAGTTGTCTTACTTATACGCTTGTGTTTACACCATTTTGCACTTAGTATTAAGTTAGTGTAAAATCAACAAAACCGTAACTTTAATTTGGGGGTTTAAACAACTCATGTGTTTTCAACACATTTCCAAGCTTTCAGTATTTTCTTATTATTTTGCAAAATGATGAATCCCTGATTAATTGCACCTTCCTCTTTATGAGTTCACAAAAAATTCACAAAAGATTGATCTTCAACTTGTGTTTGTCCATTCCTCCTTATGGGTGGTTCTAAGAGTTTGTTTGGCTAATTTATTTTGTTCAAATACAGTGTGTATTTTGTAAGTTTCATTCAAGCCATAAATGGAAAATGGTTGTAAATTAGCATTTTTTTTCTTTTTTAGGAATTTTTTTCCTGAAACTCATCCAGTAGCTATTATCGTGCATCACATGGGTTAACAACGAGTAACTCATAAAAGTCTAACAAGTAGTTTACTCATTACTACCCAAACGGCTATTTTTTTCATAATTGTCCAATGGTTATTTTATCCTTTGTTGCCCAACGGCTAGAAAATAAATAATAATAAAAGTGTTTGGATCACACACTCACACCAACAAGTTAGTGTTTTACACGGAAACCATTTGGGGTTTTGTATTTTTTTTTTCAAATTGCTTTATACATTTTCAGCTTGTAGAAGTAAATTTAATTAACTTTTTGATTTATGTGGCTAAATACTTTCAGAGACACTTCTTTAATCTGAATCTAAGAGAGAAATTTATAACCACTTACGGCTTACCCCCTATCAATTATTAAATAAAATTCAATTTGGGACTCTGCACCTTAAGGGGAAAAAAAAAAGTTAAGGAGGAAGAGTAACTTAATTGTGAGTAAATGCAAAATTGCTCCAACCTTGTTTGAGATATCGGAAAACAAAAATGATCTAAAGTTTTACAGAAATGATGATATGAGGGTTTTATGAAATATCAAAATTGGCTAAACATATATTATGAAAATCCAATTTTGCCTGAATGTTATATGTCTTTATGTAATAGCATGTCATGAGTTAAGCGATAAACCTCTTTATTTTGGGTTTAGCCTACTTCCAGTACTTTATTTTTTTAACTGGAATCTCCTTTTATTTTAAAAAGAAACTATCACAACACCCACTATCTAAATAGAAGGTGAAGATTAAAACTCACAACCATTTGCTATTATGTATTTAAAATAAAAAGACACCTTCAGTTAAAAAAATACTGAAGGTAAGCTAAACCCCTTTATTTTATCCTATAGCTACTCGATTTATGCAATAATTAGAAATGTCTAAGTTTTATCAAGTAGTATCTGTTTATGATTATCAAAAAAGTAGTATCTATTTATCATCTTCTCAAATATATATATATATATATATATATATATATTTGAGAAGATGATAAATAGATACTACTTTTTGCTTGATTCTCATAAACAAATACTCAAATATATATATATATATATATATATATATATATATGTTTCTAAAAAAAAAGAAAGAGTTTTATCTAGTATCTAAAAATGCCAATAGCCCTGTAACTCAACTTGTTGACACTTTCTAGTGTGTTCATGACATCCCCTCTCTCATTGTAATTAAGGAAAAAAAAAAAAAAAAAAAAAGGTATTTGCAGTATGGTGCACCCGCTCAACATTATCTTCTGATATTATTTCTTTTTGCTTGATTCTCAAAAATAAATAAAATCTCTTCTTCTAGCATCTCAAAAGAATTGATTTCTTACCCATTAGTAACTCTACAAAGAGAACACCAAATGTATACACATCACTCTTTTCAGTTAACTAGCTTGAAAGGAAGTATTTTAGATCCAAGTTCCCAAATGTCCCTTGCACCAATGTTGTAACCTGCGTGTGATCCAAAGGAACTGGTCTTGAAGCTCCCAAATCTAATATCTAAGCTGTGTAATATTGTCTAAGAGTATGTTAACTCTTAATATCTCTATGAATGACTGGCGTGGAAGTAGCAGAATGCAAAAAGAAATTGCCCATGCTACTATTTGCAGACATGATTGCCATGAAAGCGAGGAAGCATGGCTTGTGCTGTGTGTATGGTCATACAAGGTAACATTGGTTAAAATTTATACACTAATAGAGGAACATGAATCTCTAAACAACATCCCAAGAATTTTACCACATTTCCATGGTTCACTTGGGAGAGAACAACTACTAAGTTAATGAATTGTTTAACTCAACTCTTAAATACTACTTTGGACTTTAACTTTCTTCTAATAGTTATACATGAATTTAGCACTTGGAGAATTATTCCTATCATAGATAAGTAAGTGTTAATAGCCTAATATTATACTGTAATCCCCTCTCCCTAAATAAAAAAAAGTAATGCTAGAAATACAATTTTTTTTACAAAAAATTTTACAAACTGCTAATATGGTAAATGATTATTGATAAATAAAAAAATGATGTTAATAATGGGTGATAGCTCGAAAATGTATTGAAAACACAAGAGCTGTTTAGACTCCCAAATTAAAAGATTACGACTCGATTGATTTTACTTTAACTAATCTAAGTACGGAAACAAGAGTAAATGAAGCGCAAATAACCGATACTACTCTAGTGCATAAATATGGACAACCAACAATAAAAGTAAAGCACAAGAGTAAGGGAAGAGAGAATACAAACACAAGATAACATGCTGATGTATTATCGAAGATGAAACTGAAGAACTCGGCAAAAAACCTCTCTGCCGCCTTTCAAGCGATAATTGATCCACTAAACAATCAGTTGGGATACATGAGTTAACAAGAGACCCTCCAAGCCTAATCTACCCGATGTACCTAAGCCCTCCAAGCTCCTACTTCAACAAGGCTTCTCAGAACTGTGTCTTGTCTAGCTTTTCGGATCCTGCAATACGCCCGATTGCATCCACCAAGTCTCATCGGCTTCTTTTGGCAAATCCCTAAAACTTCCCAAACTCTAAAACACTCTCTACACTTTGAATAGCTGTGGGTTGTGTTTGGATACAAATCTTCTCTCAAGGAATGACAATGGGAGATGGATGGAGAAGAGGCTACAATGATTTCTCACTGAGGATGAGTAGCTATCTCTCAAAAAGATGGGTGTGTGTGTTGTAGAAAACCTATCTATGGTTTTTCTCTTTGAATGACCTCATCTACATTTGTGGGCAATAAAGGTATATATAGTATGGGTGAAGGGTAAGAAAGTCACTCTCAAAAATCCTCCAGGCAAAAAATTTTGCGACTATCTTGCGGGAAGGCCTTACCTATGAGACACTCGCAAAAACGACAGCTTGGCATAACTCTTCAGCTTCCAGTCATGTGCTCCTCACATGACTCTTTTGCGGGTTAGCTTCTCGCGAACTTCTTGCAAAATCCACGGATTCTTCATTTTAGCTTGAGTCTTCACCAACTTCATACTAAACCCAATACAATAAAATATCACAAAATACAAGGAAATAAATTAAAGCAATTAGATCACTTTTTGTCATGAAATAAAGTCAACATAAAATATAGTTGTAAATCACAATTTTACAGTGGGTTTAGATGAAAACCAATAAGAAGTTAGATACATCAGTAGTTTGTAAAAAATGTTGTAAAATAGTCTGTGACCGTAAAAAACTTCCAAACACAAAGAAAGTGTGATGTGTGACACAATTTACTATTTAATTATTGTAATTTATTATTTTTGGTATTTTTATGTAAAAAACGTTATTTTTGATTTAGGTGATTTATTTCCTTGTTTTTAGATGCATTTAACACTTTCTAGGTCAAATTTGATTCCTAATATGGTTAGGTATCAATTAGGAGTTATTTTAGAATATATTTTCTTATTTATCAAGTTTTATGGAACCCTTAAATAGGCTCCTAAGTCTGTAAACGTTTTTCAAAGATATTAGTGAATAAAAATCAGAAAAGGTGAGGCTTTGCTCTTCTTTTGGTTCTTCAAGAATTGTGAATTTATCAGGGATTCTTCCTTGTGGCGTTCAAACTTTATACCTTTGGTTCGTGATTCATTATAATCATTGGGTCAAGGTTTATTATTTATACCTTTGGTTCGTAATTCATTATAATCATTGGGTCAAGGTCTATTATTTATACCTTTGGTTCGCGTTTCAATTATAAATGTTGGGTCAAGGTTTCTATCAAAAAAACTGAATTTTTAGCTTTCTTGGGTAAGTATTCCAATATTTTTGTTGGGTCTCAAAGCGTGTTGATTGAGGTTCGCATCGTTTGGTATCAGAGCACAGGTTCTAAAATCAGTTTTCTTTCCCTTTATCTTTTGTTTCCTGTTATCATCTTGTCTTATTCCTTTTGTGTTCTTTATTCTTCGTTCTTATTTTGTGACGTGCACTAGGTTAAAATCGTGCACCAAGCTCCAAAAAAAAAAAAAAGCATGAAAAAGAAAAAAGAAAAAAAGAGATGGCAATTATTGAAAACATTGTGGAAGATTCAATTGAGGTCAAATATGAGGATGAGTCCACAACTCACAATCCTCAAGTCTCAGTTGATTTATTGAAGATGACCATACAATATGTTGATTTTCTTAGAGTAGAAAATTTTAATTTTATTATCAACCCTTTGTTGATTAATGTTGCAAATAAATTAAAAGTAGACGAGAAGAAATTTTACGCTACATTTTATGAAGGATTCAAGTTTTAGAACCAGATCAAGTTATTAAAGCATTCGAAGTATTTGTTTATTTGGAGCAGAAGATTTCAGATTTCAAAGATGAACTCGAGGTCGAGTTTGATTCAAGTGGAGGGGTCTGATGTGCGATACAATTTACTATTTAATTATTGTAATTTATTATTTTTGGTATTTTTATATAAAAAACGTTATTTCAGGTTTAGATGATTTATTTCCTTGTTTTTAGGTGCATTTAACGCTTTCTAGGTCAAATTTGATTCCTAATATGGTTAGGTATCAATTAGGAGTTATTTTAGAATATATTTTCTTGTCTATCAAGTTTTATGGAGCCCTTAAATAGGCCCCTAAGTCTGTAAACGTTTTTCAAAGATATTAGTGAATAAAAATCAGAAAATGTGAGGCTTTGCTCTTCTTTTGGTTCTTCAAGAACTATAAACTTATCAGAGATTCTTCTGTGTAGCATTCAAACTTTATACCTTTGGTTTGTGATTCATTATAATCATTGGGTCAAGGTCTATTACTTATACCTTTGGTTCGCGTTTCGATTATAAACGTTGGGTCAAGGTTTCTATTAAAAAAAATTGAATTTTTAGCTTTCTTGGGCAAATATTCCAATATTTTTGTTGGGTCTCAAAGCGTGTCGATTGAGGTTCGCATCAAAGTGGATATCGATATGTATTATTAAATCTATCATTTTTTAAGAACTTAATTAAACTTTTCAATCATTAGTGTTTGAAATATAAAAAATAAGAAAACTGGTAAAGATTAAGAGTGAAAAAGGAAATTGGACACAATACACTAAAAACCTAAGACTATTTAGTCACATAGTTATGAACAGTACACTACAACCGTTTCATCTTCATTTATTTTAGAAGCAGATTTATTTCCATTTAAATTATTCAATTTTTTTTTAACCTAGATTTAGGACACATAACATTTATTTGATTTTTGTTTGCTTTATGTAGAGATTCTATGATCATTGGATTTTTTATGTATATATTTTTATCACCCCTCCTAAAAAAAATTTTGATCCCTTTAGACCTAATTTTTTTTTAAAGCCAGCTAAAATAAACTTGAATATGATCATGTTGATAATATCTTGGTCTTTTCAAATACAAACATAGCTCCAATAATAATCCAATTTGATCTAAAATATTGGGGGGGGGGGGGGGGGGGAATAGTAAGTCTAATAGCAAAAGTATAAATTTGTTCATCTTTAAAAAAAAAAAAAAAAAAACTCATTTAGATTTTTACAAATTTGAAATAAACTAATACAAAAAATCTTATTGTATTTGTATCTTGCTTGAAGCTCACTTAACAACAATAATTAATATGTTTAATGTATTTAAAAACAATTGATAATTTCCCATATTTAATCTTAGAAACAATAATTAGTATGTTCATTGTATCAATAAGAAACAATATGCAATGAACTTATAATTTATCTTACATGAGAAACACTATGTTTACACTTCAAAACACTTTCACGATAAATCCTAAAAGTGGCAGATTATTACTGATGGATAAAAAAGTAATTTCAGTAGTGAGTTTAAATTGGAATTAATAACAAATTTTCACCTGAGATTTGTTGGGAAAATATTGTGAAAATGTTATGGGCGTAACACTCTCTAAAAATATAAAAAGTTAAATATTTGTGAATTCACTAAAATAAATCTTAGTCCTTTAAATTTCCTAACTCCTTTCAATCACATGTAATATATATGTGTGTGTAATAAAATAAATATATTTATTTTGTTATAGCATAATGAAATTTTAATATAATTTTCCTATGATTTATATGAGAAACAATTTTTTATTTTATTTTATTTTATGTGAGAAACAATTGAAACACAATATCATGCAACAATTGAAGCAATGTCCAACAGAAAAAGGAATAAATTAGTAACAATCAAGAACGTAAAAAAAATTGAAGGTTATATGCTTTTTTTTTAATAGGCATGAAACGTGTTTATCTATATTAACCACTATATCATGCAATTTTCAATTTGTGAAAACACACACACACATAATGTGATTTCTATTTTGTCTATAAAATAACTAAAGATTACAATTTTTTACAATGAAATTTATTCAAAAAAGTTTTTATACATCGATAGTTGGGGGATCTGAATCACGAATATCTCTATTGGAAATTGAGGTATCAAGTAATTAATTTACAAGATTCTTGGTAAACTTATTGAAATATTGGAGAAAACTAATAATTAAAATTTTGAGTGACATTTTTGCAATTATTTTAAAAGTATGAGACTCATATGATATTAGTACATACCAAACAATAAATTGTGTTTTTTCAATTTTTTTTTATTGATATGTTTTTTCACTTTTGAAAATATAGTGGTAGGAGGCAAAATTTTAAGCCAATTATAAAATGCCACATTAAAATTTTGTGACAAATTCTAAATTAATATGTCATTAAATTAGACAAATTTAGTGTTAACATGTGTCATTTAAGACGATAATTATTTGAATTAAATAGTGATAAATATCTTGATGATAATTATTCTAATTAAATAGAGGTAAATATCTCAATTAAATTGGAATGATAATAGTTAATCATTATCTTTATTTAAAAAAAAAAATAGAGATAATTATCTACAAGGAGGTTAATCTCAAGTGGGACTTATCCTTTGAAACCACTATAAATGAAGGGCAAACAAAATGTCAAAGCTCTAGAGAAATTCTGAAGTTCTATTGAAATTATACTGAAAAGCCCCATAAACTAAGCTCAACGAATCAAGCCTTCAAAGCCTCAAAGAACTTCAATCTAAATGCTAGATTTCTTGTTCGAGTCAAGTTCAAAAAATATAGAATCAGAGGGTATTCTTTTGTAAAAGAATTGAAATAAAGATTGTACTCATTATTCATCAATACAAATTTATATTTGCAAACCATATTTCTTTTCAATTGTTTGATTTTCTGCTATTGAAAATTTTGGTGTTTACAATAGTATCAAAAAAGAAAGGTACTCTTAGTCCCAAGCTGAGAGAAAAAGAAGTTACTCGGAGAATAGCATGAGCGTGAGACAAAAAATTTGGCGAACCACGGTCGTCGCCAACGTTAAGTTCACTACTGCCACCCCTGCCACCCTTGTGAGAAAGCTTTTTCTATGTCTGGCTTGGCCTTGCACAACCTCAAGCATCATCGATTGTTCATCCATGATTGTTCACCCATGATTGTTCACCCATGATTGATCACAATGTGGCACTGCCTTTGATAAGGCGAGTGAACTCTAAGTAAAAGTGAGATAAAGATTCTTCTTCTTTTAGCTGTTCATGTTCTTGTATCTTGTATCTTGGTATGTACGATAAGTGCTCTCCCCCATATTTTTGTTATTATAAGTTGTTTGGAACTTTCTTTCAAATTCTTTCTTTTCCCTTGTCATGATTCGTAATCTTGGAATATGTATGATGAAGTGGCTTAAAAGTTTTGTTGTGTTGAGTTTGCCCAATAGGTTATTTTGTAATGGTTTATATGCTTTTTGGTTTGGAGGGAGCTTTAGACGAATGTCTAGGCATGAGATGTTTTTGGTGTGATTAATGAGCTATGACACTTCCATGGGTTTTTGGATAGGTTCAGAGGAAGAGATAGGGTGGGAGTGTATGTTTTTTTTTTTTTTTTTTGGGGTATGATAGGCCAAGAATGTATTGGCTCATTGTGATAAATTAGCCAAGTGAATTAATTAAGTTAATTAACATGTAATACGCGTGGTAGCATAAACAAATCACCAACTAAGTTAATATGCAACAGCAAATAAAGTTGACACGGTGATTTGTTTACGAATAGGGAAAACCTTTAAGGTAAAAACCCCACCGGGTGATTTTAAGGTCACCACTCTAGAGAATTCACTATTATCATAACAAGCAATTACAAGTAAAGGAATCCTAGTACCTTATATCAACTTACAGTCGAACCCTTACCCCAATACCCAATTGGACTTGTTTTTTAGTGATAATCTCTCCTTTTAATGCACGGCTCCCATTACGTGACCAACCAATTAATGCCTGGATGGCTTACACACCAACTTGAGAAAGATGTTGGCTACAACGTTTTTCAGTTCATCCACATGATGAAAATCATGAAGCTCCTTGGTTACAAAACCCTACGATGTATAGACACAACAGCTTCTTGAAGAGAAAGATGAACTAGAGCAAATTGTTTTCGGTCACAATATGATTGTGTAAAACATTTGCATTAAGTTGTATTCACTTGCATCAGCTGTGACGGCTCTTAAAATAATCCTTATATATGTTTAGCGTTATAAGAAAAGAAAGCCCAAACATGTATACACGGATTGAATGAAAATCAGATCTAAAAATCTGATTTTCATAAATCTCGATAGATAGGGTATCTATTGAGCAGCTGTCAAGTATTGGGCTAAATTGCCTTTTAAACCTTGATAGATGCTATATGTCGAGCTAGTTGTCGTGATTTAAAATCCAGAACTTCTTCACTTGTTTCTTGGACAGATTTGCATGACTTTAACACTTGGACTTGAAACATTATTCCTTAAAGTATTAAACATATTCTAGATCTACCCAATTACAAGTAAAATGCATTTTGTCAAAAGATTAGCCAATTCTATATTGAAATATGTTCCTAACATGATTCACATATGTCTTAATAGGATATATAGGGAATGTTAAGCCCATTAAGAGCTAGGTAGATAGGATAGAGGTATTTGGTAAATTGGAGTAAGCTATGGTATGGATGTGTGGTAAGGTTAGGGGAGACTAGCTCCGACGATAAGAGATGGGTGAGGTGCTATAGAGGCACGGAGAGAAGAGATGCTCATGTCCAGAAACTTATCTTTTACTATTTCTTTATTGATGGCTCAATAGTACTATTTGATGCTCGTGTCCTCTATTTGGTGGTAGCCCTTTTGGTGTGTCAAATACAGGAGCAAATTGTTGCATTAGCTCTTGCAAGGCTACATTAGGTTGAGGTGCATGTTGAATATTTTTGACACCATAATCTATAGTACTAGACCCTTCTTAGGTGATTTTTTTTTTAAAATTTCACTTTCTTGAAAACTTGGCCCCATCAATTTCAAACCTTGCAACAAAGCCTGCTAACCTTCATATGTTAAAATCAAGGTTGACCCTTCCACTAGGCTAATCAGGCCATTGCCTAAGGCCTTCAAGTGGAAGGGGGCCCCAAAATTTTAAAAAGGAATGGGTAGTAGAAAAAAAATTAGTTTAAGATGAAACTCCAAAAGATTTGATACATCCTTGTTATCAAAGAACAAAAAATCTAGAACATCCTTATAAAACATTGGTACCCCAAAAATTATTTGGTCTAAACAAAATCAATTATCCCAAAAATATCAGCTTTGACCTCTAAAGAAAGAAGAATTGAGAAGAAAGAAGATGAAGACAAAGTTGAGAGTCTAAAGAACTAAAAAGAAAGAAGCATTGTAAACTTACTAAACTGTAAAGAGTAATAAATAAATACATGAGAGAATAAATGTTGTGGGGGAAAAAGGGCCAGGCCTAAAGTAATGGGCCAAAGGCCCATGGGAAGGTTATTTTACGTTCGAGGAGAGGAAGAAGAAAAAGGCAGGGCCCGGCTGGAAGTGGGGTCCTCAAGATGAAGAATTATCACAGTCCGAAGAGGATATCTCCTGTTCGAAGAGGTTGTAATCCTCTGACGTGATATCATAGATCTCTTGAATGCGTGGGTGGCCAAAATGACTTTCCGAGGACTCCACCTGATCAAGATAAGTTCTAAGCATGCTATGGAATGATAAGGATGGAGAAATATCTGAGGGGAAAACTGCTGCCACCGTATTTAATGCACTGTAATAGCTTTTCTGGCCGCATTTATGTGGATAAAACTCCTAAACAGTGCATCCCAACGCCACTCACAGAGCTAAAAGAAGATGGCCGACGTGACATGTACTTGAGCAAACTCATGGATGGGGAACGCGTGGACGGTGGAGATGAGGATAAGAGTGACTATATAAAGAAAGGAAGAGAGAAACTTAAGGGGACGGAAGATTTTTATTTATGAGAAAAGCAAACAGTGTAGCTCTTTAGATGATCAATGTTTAGATACAGATTAATGTTAGCTTGCGTTTGAAAGTAATGGTCCATTGTTATCAATCCCATACTTAATCTAGCCCTTTCATCCATACTCTACAAATTAATTGTCTTTGGGCTTGGGCCACGAAAACCAACCCTACAATTGGCGCCGTTTGTGGGAAGGGCTTAAATGTAAGGGAAAGTAGTAGCAGTTGATCATGGTTGAACAGAGGCAACAACCGACGGAATTTGGGGCATCCCAGCATGTTGATCCTTTTCTCAATCTGGAGCGGAAGCAAGACCGTGAAGGCAGTATGCATACTACACATACTGAACGAACTCAGCCTCGTGGCGGAAGTTACGTTTCTTATGCAAAGAAAAACAGTATGCAAATAGAGATCGAAAGGTTGAAAAAGGAGTTACGCCATGAGAAAAGAAAACGTGTTGTTTCGCATCATGATGACGACTCGAATGACGGTCAGGACATCACCTATGAGCATAAGTCTCGAACTCCAATCAGTGAAACTTTTTCGTATGAGGACGAACACCCTCGTAAGAAGCAAACTCGAGGACCATCATATGGAGGGGTGGGCAATGATGCCATGAGTAAGGCCTTGAATCAGATCTCCAGATCACCTTTCATGTGTAGGATCGAAGAAGCGGACCTTCCTCGGCGTTTCAACCAACCAACCTTTACTATTTATAACGGCAAAACTGACCCTGTGGAGCATGTCAGTCATTTTAACCAGAGAATGGCTGTCTATGCTAGGGATGAAGCCCTGATGTGCAAGGTATTCCCCTCTAGTCTTGGTCCCGTGGCCATGAGGTGGTTTGATACCCTGAAGGCTGACTTTGTCGATTCTTATCAAGAGCTCACTCAAGCTTTTGGTTCACGTTTCATCACGTGCCGAAGGGAGCCCAAGCCCTTGTCCTCTATGCTATCCTTAAGCATGCATGAGGGCGAGTCACTTAAGGTGTACTCGGATAAATATTGGGAGATATTTAATGATATGGAAGGCAACTTTGATACAATGGCCTTAGAGACGTTCAAGTTGGGCCTTCCCATTGATCATGGTTTAAGAACATCCTTGTCCGGTAAGCCTGTTACTAGCATGTGCTAGTTTATGGACCGTATTGAGAAGTACAAAAGGGTTGAAGAGGATCGACAGTAAGGGAAGGGTAAGGATAAAGTCACTCCCCAGGACAGGAAGGACTTTAGGTCCGATCGGTGTAACAATAGTAAGCCGAGGAGAGATTTCACTGGGCACTCAGGATCAGCAAATGCTCAAGCAGTTAATACAGTGTTCAAAGAGCTCGTTCATCAGGTCCTGGAAAAGATCAAGAACGAGCCGTTCTTTAGATGGCCGAGTAAAATGGTAGGGAATCCGGAGAGACGCAATCATAATCTCTATTGTCAGTACCACCAGGACCATGGGCATGCGACTGAAGACTGTAGAAGTTTATGGGATCATTTGGACCAACTAGTTTGTGAAGGCAAGTTGAGGCATCTTTTGCAGCACTCCAGCGGCTGAGGAGGTCAGCTGATTCCTGATTTCGAAAAAAGGGATTCTACAAAACCCCCATTGGGCGTTATCAATGTTATTTTTGTAGCCCCAGGGAGGACAGGATCTCGGCCAATAAAGGTTATGTCAGTGGCTCGGTTGCTAGTAGGAGATGCTGACCGAAATCCGAGGAGCCCTAGACATGCTGAACCACCCGTTTTAGGCTTTTCGGATGAAGATAAAGCTAGGACCATTCAACCTCACGAGGACGCCTTGGTAGTCACCCTCAGGATTGGGAGGTATGATGTGAAGAGGGTAATGGTGAACCAGGGCAGCGCGGTGGAGATCATGTATCCTGACCTCTTCAAGGGGCTGAATCTCAAGCTTGGTGACCTGACTCCATACTGTTCCCCCCTGTTCAGCTTCGAGGGAAGGACAGTTATTCCGAAAGGACAAATACGACTGCCTATGCAGACTGGCTCGGAAATAGTTAAGGTGGACTTCATTGTGGTGGATGTCTATTCCCCCTATACGGCGATTGTGGCCAGACCTTGGTTACATATGCTAGGGGCCGTTTCTTCCACTCTGCATCAGAAAGTCAAATATCCTTCTGAGGGGTGAGTTTGTGAGATTCGAGGAGATCAATCCTCAGCTAGGCAATGTCTGGTGGCGGCCATATGACACGAGTCCGAAGGTGAATCCTCGGCTAGGATGGATGAAGACCTATAGTAGTTAAAGGGACGGTTGTCACCTGTCGAGGGACAAGATGAAGGCGTGAAATGTGAGGATTTAATACGGGTTTTGGTTGGGACCAATCCTGAAAGATACTTTCAAATCGGATCTTAGATACCTCAGTCAGAGAGAGAAGAGCTAGTTGAGTTCCTTAAAAGAAATATTGATGTATTCGCGTGGAGCACTTATGAAGCCCCAAGAGTGGATCCAGAGTTCATTTGCCATCATTTGAAAGTTAACCCTCTGAGTATACCAAAGAAACAACCTCCTCGGTGGCCATCCAGAGAGCATGCCGAGGCAGTTAAAGAGGAAGTGCAAAAGCTCAAACAGGCTGGGGCCAATGGTTGGCAAATACTGTGGTGGTAAAAAAGAAGAGTGGAAAGTGGCGAGTTTGTGTGGATTTCACAGACTTGAACAAGGCTTGTCCTAAAGACCCTTTCCTTATGCCGAAAATTGATCAATTAGTAGATGCCACTGTCGGCTATTCTCGGATGAGTTTCTTAGATGCTTTTCAAGGATATCATCAGATATCGCTTACCCCAGATGACCAGGAGAAAATCGCTTTTGTTACCCCGATTGGTAATTATCACTATAAAGTGATGCCTTTTGGTCTGAAAAATGCAGGTTCTACCTATCAGCGGATGATGACCAAGATGTTTGAATCACAACTGGGCAAAAGCATTGAGGTCTATATAGATGATATGGTGGTTAAAAGCAAAGTTATTTCTGAGCATTTAAAGGATCTTGATTATGTTTTTGAAATTTTGAGGAGACATAAGTTGCGCTTGAACGCCTCGAAGTGCTCGTTCGGTGTGGGATCGGGCAAATTTTTGGGTTACATGATAACGCACATGGGAATTGAAGTTAACCCTGATCAGATAAAGGCTATTCAAAACTTGCAGCCTCCTCGGAATCCGAAAGAGGTCCAGAAGTTAACGGGAATGACAGCTGCTTTAAACCGATTCATCTCTAGGTCTACGGACAGATGCAGGCCCTTCTTCTCGCTGATTAACAAATGGAAGGGTTTTGAATGGACTGAAGAGTGTGCCTCAGCTTTTCAACAACTCAAAGATTACTTATCTCGGCCACCAATTATGTTTAGCCCTGAGCCAGAAGAGGTTTTATTTGTCTATATTGCAGTGGTCCCTCACGCTGTGAGTTTAGTGCTGATAATAGTGGATCAAGGCGTACAAAGGCCGGTCTACTGTGTAAGTAAGTCTTTACATGAAGCCGAGATCAGATACTTGCCATTAGAAAAAGCCATTTTGGCCGTAGTACTTGGAACGCAAAAATTGCCCCATTACTTCCAAGCTCATACTGTCGTGGTGCTCACGCAACTCCCACTTAAGACAGTACTTCGAAGTGCAGATTACACGGGGAGGATAGCCAAATGGAGCACTATTTTAGGGGCTTTTGATATCAAGTACATACCTCGCACTTCAGTCAAAGGACAGATCCTTGCGGATTTGGTGGTCAAGTTCACGGAGCCCAGTTTGGAAGATGTAGCGGTATCATTCATTCCGCCCAAATCCCGAGGGCGAACCCTAACTGTTTGATCAACAACCCACCATTGGATGCAAAAGACAGAGAGCCGCCTGGAGTGATTGATACAGCGCTTTGGGAATAAGGGATTTACAGCGGCAATAATGAGGTGCGCGTCTCTATACCCTCGCGCGTGTAAATGGAGGTATTTATGACTTTCCATTTCTAAATTTACTAGTTTTTCTTATTTTTATCCCTTTGTTCCTGCGTGGCAAATCAAAATCTTACCTTTTCTTCTCGGGTGCGAGGGAAAAACTAAAATTTTGAGGGGCTATTGTGGGGGAAAAGGGTCAGGCCCAAAGTAATGGGCCGAAGGCCCATGGGAAGGTTATTTTACGTCCGAGGAGAGGAAGAAGAAAAAGGCAGGGCCCGGCTGGAAGTGAGGTCCTCAAGATGAAGAATTATCACAGTCCGAAGAGGATATCTCTTATTCGAAGAGGTTGTAATCCTCTAACGTGATATCATAGATCTCTTGAATGCGTGGGTGGCCAGAATGACTTTCCGAGGACTCCACCTGATCAAGATAAGTTCTAAGCATACTATGGAACGATAAGGATGGAGAAATATCTGAGGGGAAACCTACTGCCACCGTATTTAATGCACAACAACAACTTTTCTGGACACATTTATGTGGAGAAGACCCCTGAACAGTGCATCCCAACCTACCGCCACTCACAGAGCTAAAAGAAGATGGCCGACGTGACATGTACTTGAGCAAACTCATGGATGGGGAACACGTGGACGGTGGAGATGAGGATAAGAGTGACTATATAAAGAAAGGAAGAGAGAAACTTAAGGGGATGGAAGATTTTTATTTATGAGAAAAACAAACAGTATAGCTCTTTGGATGATCAATGTTTAGATACAGATTAATGTTAGCTTGCGTTTGAAAGTAATGGTCCATTATTATCAATCTCATACTTAATCTAGCCCTTTCACCATTCTCTACAAAATAATTGTCTTTGGGCTTGGGCCACAAAAACCAACCCTACAAATGTAATGTGAAAGTTGAGGAGCAGAGGTGGTCATGTGGAAGGGGGCCCCAAAATTTTTAAAAAGAAGGGGTAGTAGAAAAAAAAATTAGTTTAAGATGAAACTCCAAAAGATCTGATGCATCCTTATGATCAAAGAACAAAAAATCTAGAACATCCTTATAAACATGGGTACTCCAAAAAATTATTTGGTCTAAACAAAATCAATTATCTCAAAAATATCATTTTTGGCCTCTAAAGAAAGAAGAATTGAGAAGAAAGAAGACGAAGACAAAGTTGAGAGTCTGAAGAACTAAGAAGAAAGAAGCATTGTAAACTTACTAAACTATAAAGAAGTAATAAATAAATACATGAGAGAATAAATGCAATGTAAAAGTTGAGGAGCAGAGGTGGTCACGTGGGTGGAAGCTTGGGAATTGGAAAAATGATTTGAAAGGAAGGTTCTAAGAAGGTAGTTTTATTTGCTGAATAACCAAATTTTTTCTTTAAAAAAAAAAAAAAAATCTGACCACTGATTTTTAATATTTTAAAACACTATTTTTTAATATATAATTAAAACATTATATTCATTAATCTATGTAATTTATCTATTATAATAAAAAATAATAACAATATTTTTTATTAATTACTATATATATATATATCCAACGCATAACCTTGGAATAGTGCACTGGTACACGCCAGTACTAGAATATTTCGTTCCCATGCCCAATCTGAAATAGTCTCTAGAATGGAATTCAAAACTTTATGGTGAAGTCTTATTAAATAAGTCAATAAGACTTATGTGGCTGTGGATTAATTAAAATTCCCCATTTCTTATTTAAAATGATATAGAGAAAATGGATTTATATTTGCTGTGACTTCATCTAAAAAAATTGCATTTGAAAATGGAAATAGAACCTATATTTCACGAGAAATGTATAATTCATAGAAAGAAATAATTTGATGATGAAAGTTCAAATAGTGTTGAAAACACTTTTAAACGTTTAGACCCCAAATTACAAATTATCAATTCAAACTTATAATCAAACAATTAATGTGCAGAACATGAACGTAAGCCAATTACAGAATTGATAAACAATCTAAACCAATTTAAAATCACATCCACAGCAAATAATAAATAGTAAAAATTAAGAGAAGAGAGATGCAAATACAAAGACAACATGCGATGTGTTATCAAAGAGGAAACCGAAACCCTCGACATAAAACCTCTCCGTTGCCCTCCAAGCGGTCAATAATCCACTAGAAAATGTAGTTGGGATACATGAACAACGATAGAACCTCCAAGCCTAATCTACTCAAGTACTTAATCCCTCTAAGCTTCTTGCTCTAACGAGGTTGCGCCGAACCTTTTTCTTCTCTAACTTATCGGATTCCGCTATAGCTCATAGCATCGACCAATAACCATTGGTTACTTCCCAAACTGCTTCTCTTAACACCAAAAGACTTTCTCATAGACGTGGGTGTGGTGAGGCAAGGATTTGGTCAATAACCTCTCAAGAATTTATCAATGGAGATGAAGAGAGTATAGGAATTTGAGGAGTCTTTTAATGAAGATTGGAGATGAGGCAATCTTGTTTTTCTCTAGAGTTTTTCTCTCAATTTCTCTCTGAAAACTCTCTTGATTTCGTGGGTATAAGGGTCTATATATAGTGGTGTGTGTTTGGAATACGAAGAGTCAATTTTTGCCAAACAGGGTAACTTGGCGGGTTGACCTCACGGCTTATCCAAGTCGCGAGTTCAAGTCGCGAGGTAACGGCCTAGTCAGTCTGGGACTTTTGTCTTGTAGTGCGACAACTGGCGAGACCCTTCAGCTCCCCTGTGTGCTTCTCACGTGCCTGTAGTTGGCGGCTTGTCAGTCGTGAGTTAGCCGCGAGTCCTAGCTGCGAAACTCTGCTTCTTTGCACAAACTTGAGCTTTTTTTCACACTCTCTTCACACACGACCCTTGCATGAATCTCACCTAAATACAGGGTTACTAAGTGCTAAATTACAAGCAAATTAGCACGGAATAAAGCCAACAAGATGACTGATAAATTTCAACCTTACAGATGAAAATATTCATAATGAGACAACACGATTTGCTGAAGAATCTTTTAAAATTGATTATTTCTTATATATAGTAGATAAAGCAATTAGTTCAGTTGAGAATAGATTTGAACAATTTTTGGTTTTCTATTTAACTTCACGAAATTGAAATCACTAGATGATGATAGTTTGCAAAAATATTGTCTTAAACTTGAATCTTTTCTCAAACATGATGTTTGTAATGATATTGATGGTTTAGATTTATTTTTAGAATTAAAAGTTTTAAAAGAAATTTTACAACTAAAAGAACATACTCCAATTGACATACTAAATTATATAAAATGGTTAGATTCATTTCTAAATATATGCATTGCTTATAGAATTTTACTAACAATACCTGTTACAGTTGCTTCTATAAAAAGAAGTTTTTCAAAATTAAAATTAATAAAATTATATCTAGCTAAGATCAACAATGTACTAAGAAATATTAAGTGGATTAGCTATATTATCGATTGAAAAGGACGTGTTACAAAAACTTGAATACAAAAATTTAATTAGTTAATTTGTATCTCAAAAGGTAAGAAAAATAAATTTTAAATGAAATATATTATAATATAAAAATATTAAATAAATATTAATTTAATTAATACATAAATATAAAAAATGTCTCATTTTAGTTCTCACCTAAGACCCCAAAATGTCTAGGGTTGGCCCTCGTTAAAGTGATACTGAATTGTTTAAAGTCCCAATGAATTAACCCCAATGTACTTAGCCAATGAATCCCAACACCACATCATAACCTTCCATAGGTAAAGCAAATAGATCAGATTTGAAAGTGTGACCTTGCATGTGTTGGCTGGAGACTAGGGTTCTTCCTTCTCGAAGTTCTCCCTACTATGGAGGAATCTTGAAATTTGTTAGGTAACATTCTCATACCTGTTTAGTCTTTGTATTTGTGACCTTGCATTTGGCCGTGTGGAGGCTATGTTGTCGGTGGTTTGCTGAATCCATTCGTGTGGGTTATTTATGGGCTATGTGAGATGAACAAAGTATAAATTTGTTCATCTTATATCTAAAAAAAAAAAAAACCATTTAGATCTTTACAAATTTGAAATAAACTAATACAAAAAAGTTTATTGTATTTATATCTCACCTGAAGTTCACTTAACAACAATAATTAATATGTTTATTGTATTTAAAAACAATTGATAATTTCTCGGAGTTAATCGTAGAAACAATAATTAGTATGTTCATTATATTAAGAAACAATATGCAATGAACTTATAGCTTATCTTATTTAAGAAACGCTATGTTTTTGAGAAAAGCTATGTTTACATTTCAAAACTCTTTCACAACAAATCTTAAGTGGTAGATTATTACTGGTTGTTACTGATGGGTAACAAAATAATTT
The DNA here is from genome assembly GCA_030445155.1 of Quercus variabilis. Lineage (NCBI taxonomy): Eukaryota > Viridiplantae > Streptophyta > Magnoliopsida > Fagales > Fagaceae > Quercus > Quercus variabilis. The sequence continues at coordinate 71,107,473 of CP129448.1, read as the reverse complement.
TAGTAGTGAGTTTAAATTGACACTAATAACAAATTATCACCTAAGATTTGTTAGAAAAATATTATAAAAATGTTATGGATGTAGCACCCTCTAAAAATTTAATATATCTTGGAGCTGCCACTGCATTAATCCTAAGTCATAAGATTAAAAGTAATATAATAATGACATTGACCTATTTCACACTTTTTTCCTATCTTATTAGTTGACAAGTTCTAATCGATGGAATCACAAATCACCACTATTTTTCATATTTAATCAACCAATTTTTTCTCCAAAAAAAACAAAAAAATCAACCAATTATAATTTAGCACCACGTTTAAAAGAGTTGATGTAAAAACATTAAGTATGATGAATCATGAACGTAAAACAAATCTGACAGGTTTGATTAAGCTCGAGAGAGGCGTGTTTTTTGTGAAGCAAATAGAAGTGTTGTGATTTGCTTACCAAACGAGGATGCCATTGCCAACAATCTAAATGCTATGTAACCTATCTTGTTCCTGCTTCCTACTACTGAGGTTGTAATTTTGTTAAGTTTAAGCTGTTGGGTGACTTGGGTCCTACTCTGTGGTTTTATATATATAAGATACCTCATTTCTCATTTATGTATGAATAAAAGAAATCTTTAGTTAACACTAAAATAACATAAAGGAAAAAAACTAGTAGATGAACTCATCACTTTCACATGAACTATCTACACATAATATTTATAGCTGAGTGGTGGACAATGACTCTTTACATGAAGTCATCACTTTTTTTTTTATTAGTTAAAACTTATAATAATATACTTGAGAGATAGATTTGGCGCACCATGCAATGTTGAATCATTGGGTAAGATTGAAAATTAAAATTCTTTTTTATTGTGGCCCTTATATAAGAGAATTTTTTAACCTCCAACGGTTTATTTTGCTATATGTCAATTTTTTTACATTTTACAAGTTCATGGAATTGCGCTATACAATTATGAGTAATGTTACATCTATAAATTTTTTTTAACAAATTCTATGTGACAAATTATTACTAGTTCTAATCTGAACCTATTATTTAAATTTTTTTTTTTTTACTAATCAATAAAAATTTGTCATCTAAAATTTATTATGAAATTATTGTAAAATTGTCATCAACATAACATTACTCTACCATTATTATAGGCATCCATATCTATCTACCTTGGACAAAAGTAATGGCATAAAAAATTGTATCCCTATACTTTCTATTTGGTCTGATTATGTGTATGATGAGTTCACCTTCAAAAAATAACTAATACTAATACTACACACTTTCACACAGTTTACCATAACTGTTCTATTACATAAATTCATTATTTTTCCTTACTAATCATAAACATAACATTACTCTACCATTATTATAGAGATCCATTATCTATCTCAAAAGTAATGGCATAAAAAAATTGTATCCCTATACTTTCTATATGGTCTGATTATGTGCATGATAAGTTCACCTTCAAACAACAATTAATGCCAATGTTACACACTTTCACAGACAATTTACCCTAAAACTGTTCTATTACATAAACTCATTATTTTTCTTTATTAATTTACAGTCTACCGCTTAAGACAGTTACTAAATTTGCACTAAAGGGTCGGAAAGTGTACCATACCCATCTTTCAAATCCCACCTGGTTTAAACTTTAATAAAGCAGTAGAGAGGAAAAAACTAGTTGAGTTTGAGTTTCTGACCAACTTACGAGCACTTAGGGTACAAGGCTGGGCCTAGTTTGAGTAGTGAGTACTAATATAGTACACACAGAAGTAATTAAAAAAGCAAATCCCACTGAAATTCCATTCTCGCGGCCACAAAACCAAACCCTAGTTTTAAAAATTTTTGTTTACCATTCTTAGCGCCACTAATTTAAAAAAAAATTTCCACCCACTGTTTTGCCTTCCCCCCCAGTACTAAAGAGTAAACCACTTCTCTTCCCACCCACTATAAATACTGAGTTTTTCCCTTACTTTGCTTTTACTCTTCGAAACCCAAACCCCACTACAATCTATTTTTACTTCCACTACTTCGTGTTTTTAATGTTTTTAATTTCTTCGTGTTTGAAATTTTGAAATCCCTCTCTTTTTTATTGCTCTATCTGATTGATTCTCTGTGTGTGATGGCGCGTGGTAGAAAGCGTGTTGCTGAGAATGAGAAAGGGGTTGAGCCTGTGAAGAAGAAGCGTGGTAGAGCGAGAAAGGTTGATAATCAGAAAGAGGAAGAGAGAGTGGAAAATAATGGCGTTTTGGCTGATGATGATGAGCAGAACGACAAGAAGGGAAACGACGGAGACGATGGCGTTTCGGATGTCAAAGAGGGAGAGAAGAAAGAAGAAGGGGAGGCTGTTGTGAATGTGAAAAAGCGTCGCGGAAGGAAGCCTAAGGTTGTGGAGGAGGAAGAGGTTTTGGAAAAAGGAAGTCATTCTGTTTTGGCCGATCGGCAGAAGGAGTCTAACGGCGGCGTTTCGGACGGTGCCGGAGAGGAAAGAAAGGAGGAGGAGGAGGAGAAGGAAGTGGCTGTGGCTGCGAAACCGCGTCGCGGTAGGAAACCTAAAGAGGTGGTGGGGAACGGAAAGCCGGATTTCGCCGAGGAAAAGGAAAATCATCCTGTTTTGGCCGATCAGCCGAAGGAAGGAAACGAAGGTGAAAAGAAGGAAGATGTTGTGAATGCAAAACGGCGTCGCGGAAGGAAGCCTAAGGTTGTGGAGGAAGGAAAGGAAGAAGTTTTGAGAAATCATGAGGAGCACAAGGAGCAAAATGGTGAGGAAGAAAAGAAAGAAGAGGTCTTGAATGGTTCTGTTGAGGAGGAGGAGGAAGAGATTGAGGGAGTGAAGAGTAGGTTGAGAAATGGCGGGATTAAGAAGGTTAGTTATGCAGTTGATAATGATGATTCTCCGGTGAAGAGTAAGCGTGGGAGGAAGAAGAAGAAGAAGAAGCGAATGAATGCTAACAAGATTGAAAAAACTGCTGAGGAAAACGATGGATTGGAAAAGCCGAAGAGGAAGCGTGGTGCGAGGAAAGATTTGGCTGAGGAAGAGGAGAAGGGGAATGAAGAATCTGCTGAATGGAGTGCTGGCTATTCGTTGAGAGCAAAGAGAACTCAAAATCAAAACCTGGAAGCTGTTGAAAAGATCAATAAGCATGATCCAAAGGTAACATTCTTTATTCGAATCTTTGTGTAGCAGTAGTAATTGTTTAATTTGGGTTTGTTTTATTGTGTATTACTGATTTGATTTGCGGTTGTTGTGGAGCAGTGGATTGAAGAGGTGTCTTTGATGTGTCATCAATGTCAGAGGAATGACAAAGGCAGGGTTGTTCGGTGCAAGAAGTGTAAGAGGAAGCGTTATTGTAAACCTTGCTTGGATAATTGGTATGGGTTTCTTTTATTTTCCTTTCGTGTTAAGTTAGTTTCTTTCCATGCCAAGTTGTATTTGACATTTAGTTTTCTGATGACATACTTAGCCTTTCATTTAATGCTTCTGATATGTTATTTAATTGGTGTTTGTGAAATTTTATTGGGCGAATTTCATCACTTAGTTTACTCTTAACAAATCTAAAAGTGTATTAATGTCAATTCCTTAAAAATTTTAATTAACACGACACCCTGTGCACTGTCAAATTTGAAAAATAGAGTCTTAACTCTGAAAAGAAGAGAATAATGTCACTTTCTTTTTAATGATAGATGTCTATAGTTGTAGGATGCCGGTTGCCAACGAGCTCTAGCTCAAATGGTATCTTCTCCTTTTCAAGAGCTAGTTGGAGGATTATGTTGTGGGTTGAACACCTTCTGGGTGTGTGTAACTTGCCCTCAAAATATGGTTGCAGGATGTGAGTTACTTTCATCCCTTGTGTGTGACATGGTTTTTTTTTTTGGCTCAATTGAGGCCTAAAAATGCAATTAATAATTGATCTGAAAAGTAAAAGAATATCTGTGGAGTGTGTTGCATAAACTGAGTTGCACGATTTTCATAAACTAGTTGGTCCATAATTCATGGCATGGGCTCTGTCCATGAAAATAGTGTACTGATTTTAAAGACTGTTAAAAAATAAGGTTGTAGATACCCCCATGAAATGAAAGTCATGCTGTTTAAAAGTACATCAAGATTCAATCGATAGCATTAAGTTGAAAAAGTTGATTTTGTCACTGACAAGTGTCTGTTTGTTGTGATGATCAGACTTGTATATTGAGTTAAAACTCCCAAGAATTCTTCTGTAAATCTTAATTACTGCCAAATGAATAACTACCCGTAGATGAGGACCTTAGTGAAGTTGGTTTATATAACTCACTGATGTCGTCATTTTAGATTGAATGTCATGACATTCGTTTGGTGCTTCTTGGAAATTTAATTGGTGGATAGATTGAACCCCCTTGTATAACTTTGTGCTCTCCATAATGTTTGTTTCATGTGTCTTCCCCTGTTATCAGAGTCCAAGTTACGAGAAAAACAATATAACATTGTTTTGTTTTAATTCTTCTGTTTCTTTGGTTGTCAATTTTTATTTAACAAAAGGCCATATTATAAATTACACCCTCTTAACTTTGATTTATTTTCAATTCAGTTTCCTAAGTTTCATTTTCCCCCATTTGAATTTTTTCAACAGATTAACTTCCATTTTGGTCTAACGTAGGTCTTCTTTCTGCCTCCATTCATTTTGTCCTGTTAAATTTACAAACATTTTGGAGATTCAAAAAACTATAATTAATGATGTCTCAGTGAGATTGGATGGAGCTAGATAAAATGACCAAATTGAAAATATTTTATTTTAAAGGGTGTAATTTGTAATGTAGCCAAAAATAAATATTTATTTTATGGAAGCTTTGTTATGGAACTATGTTGGAAATAAATATTTATGGGTGTGGTTACTTATGTTTGACTTGGCACTGAATTAAAGTGATCTTGATGTATAATTCTCTGCTAGAAAATTTTGCTTTTAATCTTGAAATTAGCTAAACCATTGTAAATTACATGATTTCATGAGGGTTAAATTACAAAATATTAATTTTGAATCTTATATAACTATACAGTACATGATTTTCTGAATACTTTTAAGGATGCATCATTATAAGAAAAAACTAATGTAGCTTTGCTGTTGAAGAATCCTTATTTAAGTTTTTAATAGGTATCATCCAAACTGGTACAATTTTTTTTTTGATGGATTGCAACCTTGGCCTCTAAGGCTTTCAAATATGAGTTAAGGAACATTGCAAAATACTTGAAGCTGTAAAATGAATGTTTAAGCATAGGAGCTTTTTCTTGTTTTATTGCATTTATTGTTATGGCAAGTTATTTGAAGTATTTGTGTTGTGTAGGTATCCTAATATTGAGGAGGATTACATTGCGGAAGCTTGTCCAGTATGCCGTGGAAATTGCAATTGCAAAGCATGCTTGCGTTTGGATGTACCTGTAAAAGTCAGTTTCTCCTTTTCCTACATCTCATGAATAATTGGTATTCCCTTTAATGCCTTTAGATTAGGTATGAGAAGCTTGACAAATTATTTATGCCTTGTTGCAGAATTTGAAGAACTTAGACTTGGATATCAGTGAAGATGAGGAGTTTGAGCACTATAAGTATATGCTACAAGTACTTCTTCCATTTTTGCAACGGATTAGTGAAGAGCAAATGGTTGAGAAGAATTTAGAGGCTAAAAGACAGGGTATTTTCTTTTACTCTGTCATATGAGCTTAGGAACTCATCTGTGTTTCATCTCTTATTATTTAGTCTTTGACATGGTAGATTTCTGTATTTATGTGGATTGGAAGATGTCTCATGATTGCAAAAGGCAAAAAAATGTTAATTTTACTGCCTGATGTAATTTTGACTTGTGCAATTGTTGACTGTTATAATTTACAGTTTCCTTTCTTTAAGTCTCTTAAATTTGATTATTCCTCATTGTTACTTCGTAGTTCTCTTAATTTAAAAATATTGTTCAGATGTACTCTTTTGATTTGGTTGTATGGATGTTCATTTGATAGGGTTATTGCTTCCAGACTTAAAGATTGAAAAAGCAGATTGCCCTATTGATGAGCGTGTGTACTGGTAAGATCTTTTCCTGAAAACACTGTTTCTATTGGTAACATTGTTTCATGAAGGTTTTTATGTTATCTCTTGCTTTTGCAGTGATATCTGCAGAACTTCTATTTTTGATTTTCACCGAAGCTGTCCTAAATGTTCTTTTGATCTATGTCTTACCTGTTGCCGGGAGATTCGTGATGGACATCTGCAGGGAGGTGAGGAGGAAGTGGTTATTGAGTATATTGACCGTGGATTTGACTATTTGCATGGTGGAGTGGGGGAAAAAGTGAAATTACCTACTGAGACTAGTTCAATGGATAATATAAAGTCAAAATCTGAGTGGAAAGCCAATGATGATTCTACCATACCTTGCCCCCCTGAAGACATGGGTGGTTGTGGTCTTGGTATTCTTGAGTTGAAATGTATGTTCTCACACTCATCAACAGAAAAGAAAAAGAAACTTAAGTCCTCAGACTCATCAACAGAAAAGCAGAAGAAACTTGGGTTCTCAGAAATTCCGGTTTCAGAGTTGGTGAGAAAAGCGGAAGAAATTGCCAAAACTTACAACTTAATGGATGTGGCTGCTGCTCATTCACAATTTTGTCCGTGTTTCAATTCAGTGGGTGAAGTGGACTTAAGCAATAATAAGTTACGGAAAGCAGCTTCTCGAGAAGGTTCTGATGACAACTATTTGTATTGCTTGGGGGCCCAAGATATACAACATGAGGATTTGAAGCATTTCCAGTGGCATTGGAGTAGAGCTGAACCTGTGATTGTGAGTGATGTACTTGAATCTGCATCTGGTTTAAGCTGGGAGCCATTTGTCATGTGGCGTGCAGTCCGTCAATTGAAACATCTCAAACATGATAGATTGTTGGAAGTTAAGGCCATTGATTGCTTGGATTGTTGTGAGGTTAGTTTATTTTATCCTTCTCTATTTGTGTTAATTATTCTTTCCTTTTGGCGTTTAATTGTTTAGCATTAATGTATTGATGTTTGTGCTTAATTTATTCTACTTTATTATTTTTAATGAGATTGTCTTTGAAAATTCTCTAAATGAAAGGTTTTTTTTCTTGGAATTCTCCAATTCTTTTGTTATCTGGAAGATTTATTTTAGTTTTGCACACAGTAATTTGATTTCCAACCTCTTGGTATGTACTGATAATACCTTTTTGACGTGGAAGAACCAGTATAGAGTTTAGTATGATTATCTTACTGAGTCCAAGTTAGTTAAAGAAGGCAGATACTGCCTTGCAACTTTCATGATTAGTGTTTTGGGTCATTTATGGACAATGGGTGCTGTATGTACTCCCTCTATGTGATTTTTAGGGGAGATGACTGCCTTCTTATCTTTATCTTTTATTCTGAAATTGGTTTATGAAAGAGTCTTATTAAAAATTTTAGGTCCATTTTCTGGTGTTTCGTTATTCACTCCAATGATTGTTAATACATTTTTTATTATTTATTTTTCTTATATTTATATATTTGTTTTTTTACCTTTCCCTTCTAGTTTTTTAGTGTTTTTGGACTTGTTTGTTAAAATTCCCACTTGTCTACTCTGTATAATATAATGATATGGAAATGGTCCTTGATGATATTGCTTTGTGATACTAACTATTGTGATGAAATGCAGACTGATGTCAATATCCATGAGTTCTTTACTGGGTATACAGAGGGTCGGTATGACCGTTATATGTGGCCTGTGATACTGAAACTAAAAGATTGGCCTCCATCTACATTATTTGAGGAACGCTTACCACGTCATGGTGCTGAGTTTATCTGTTGCTTGCCATTTAAGGAATATACACATCCACGCAAGGGTGTTCTAAACATTGCTGTCCGGTTGCCTGAAAAATCTCTCAAGCCAGATATGGGTCCCAAGACGTATATTGCGTACGGAGCTGCTCAGGAGCTTGGCCGTGGGGACTCTGTCACCAAACTTCATTGTGACATGTCTGATGCGGTATGTATGGTCTTGTTGTGACTCCTGCTAATCACTTTGTTCTTTTATTTTTTTGCCAATGGAAAAACTTCTGCTTGGTTGAGGTACTGCATGAAAATGCCTATTTGAGTTTATATAGGTTGAAGTGTGAGGGCCAGGTGAGTTGGGTAAGGATTGGCATGTTGTAAACACTGCGTGTCTGTCAATAACTGCTAATCACACATTTTACAGATTTGAGTCTGACACCATAATTGACCAAATTTTATGTCGCACATCATTTATTCTCTTGATCAAATTTGTTATATAAATTCCAACGAATTTTTTAGGTGTTGGATTTTATATTAGATGTGTATGTCTTTGTGTGGTTTAGTTGGAATCTACATCAAGTCCAAGCACATTTTAGATAAGCATGATGTTGTCACACCTGGTTTTATTTTCACTCTTTTCGTTACTCTTACTTGAAATGAATAAAAATAATTGCTTTTGGTGCTTTGATTCATGTTGGTCCAATTGTCATAATGCAATTGTGACAAATGAGGTTTCCTGATTTTGAGGGCACGGACTGTCTGTATTCATTAAAAGTTGATTTAATTTTCTTGGTAAACATCATTTAGTCATGTCTTCTACCTGCTCCCTGTCCTGCGCATCTTGTATGGTATTGACTAATGTCGAAGTAAAAGGAGACAATGATATTCTTGCAGCAGTGTGGGGATGTTGTTCTATGGTCATATTTTGTCTGTCTGATTGCTCTTGTATTTATATTTAACACTTCTCTTGGGTTTTTTTTTTCCTGCAATTTCTTCCCTTTTTTGTCAAATAATGAACCGCTTACGTATGTTAATCCACAAATATAGCTGACACTTAACTTCTGTTTGATGATCTAATTTTCCTTATTTTAATTCACTGAATTAGGTAAATATTTTGACGCATACTGCTGAAGTGCCACTTAAAGAAGAGAGCCTTGAGAGTATAGAAAAATTGAAAAAGAGGCACTTTGAGCAAGACCAAAGGGAATTATTTGGAGATTTTCAAGCTGTGGATGAAAAGGTTGAGACTAATGTATCTGTTGTTGAGTCTTGTACTGCTGATGATAAAAATATTAGTAGTGGATCTGGGGATCAAAGCACTGGTATAACTGTTAAGTGGGCTGATCCTATTGTTGAACGTAATGGTGATCGTGGTGAGTCTAGGTTGAATGGGAAAGACTTTTCAAGTGGATCAGAGCTGGAAAAGAATGAAGAGGCAAAAGTGGACCAAGAAAACAGTGGTGGGAGTGATACTACAATTTCTGGAAATAAGTTGGACAGGTTAGAAGCTTCTCAGGGTGGTGCTGTCTGGGACATTTTCCGGAGACAAGATGTTCCGAAGCTGCAGGAATATCTTAATAAGCACTTCCAGGAATTTAGGCACATCCATTGTTGTCCATTGCAGCAGGTAATTGTCTCTCAATTTCAATTGGATAGTAAAATTTTCTTCTTGTTGCTTAACTATTATCATTATACTCTGTTTATAATGGTGGTGTTAAATTACTTAGAGTACTATATTCTTTTGGTCAATCAATGTGACACTGCTCAATGGAATTGCTAAGCGTTTGGGAAAGTTGTTTTAGTAATTAAGATGCGATGTCTAAGATTTAAACCTTGTCATCTTGAATTGCCTACTGCACTCCTTTTTGAAACACATTTATCTTTGCTTTATTCCTAAAAAATCTTCAAAATTTTAAAATTGCTGTAATCTTGTTGTATGAAGAGAACCATGGGAAATCCAAATTGGGTAACAAAATGCAGGGTATAGGCCTAACTGGATTTGTACCAGCTGGGCAAAGCAAGTTGAATGAAGTAGTCTTTGATTGGAAATGTAGCATATTGAATTCATTAACTGTGGTTTATAATCTGCATAATTGCTGGTGTGTGTGTTTTATTATATTTTTTTACTCTTGTTAATACTTGGCGCATTTCTGTTGTGTTTATAATATCTTTTGGTTGAATAGGTTGTTCACCCTATACATGATCAAACATTTTATCTGACTTTGGAGCACAAAAGAAAGCTTAAGGAGGAATATGGTCAGTTTCTTATATATTAACGGCGATAGTTGGATTGAATGCTGTATTCCTTTTTGTCATAAGATGACTAACTGTTCTTGGGCATACTTTTATGGTTCTATGCTATAATATAGGAATTGAACCGTGGACATTTGTCCAAAATCTTGGAGATGCTGTCTTCATTCCTGCTGGCTGTCCTCATCAAGTAAGAAATTTAAAGGTAAAGTAAATTGCATTTGGTGTTTATTTCACTCCCCCCATGGTTTAGCATATAAAAATGGGACAGTTTACATACTGCACCAGTGATTTTTTATTCACCTTTCATGAATTCCAAGCTGGCAACATAGGGTTTATGTTTTCTTAAATACGATAATTTTTGGAAACAGGTTGGTTTATCAATCATTCTAGTCTTTAGTGGTCCACCCTTCTGCTTGCATGCTTCTTATTCTGTTGATGCTCTTTTACAGTTTGACTAGGATGTGGGGCAATGAATATCACTTATCATTGACATTGTGGTCTTAAAATACTAGAATGATATCTCCATGTTATGGTTGTATTCATGTCATTTATAAGTTATCCTGTCCTGCAGAGTGTCATTAGTTCATTGGTTGTGATTGTTGAATAGCATATCATTTTTTCTGTTTGGTGGGATAAAAAATATTTAGGTTTCCCTAATGCGTGTTTGGTTGAGGGGTTGGAAAAGTGGGGGATGGAAAACTATTTTGTTTGGTTTTGAAGAAAAAATGAGAGGATAGAAAATGAGTTTGCATAAATTTACTCTCATACTCTTAATTACATAAAAAATTAATTTAATAGTTTATAAGCCAAAAAAAAAAACCTAATGTTTAGAAAATAAATACTGAATGATAGATTGAAACCGAAAGAAAAAAAGAACAAAAAAAAACTAATGTGGAGGGAGGAGAGGAGCAGATGGGTAAATTCCTATCTAAGACCCTCTCCCTCTCTCATTTTTTCTCCAACTTAGGGAGACAAGAAAACATCCCAAAAATCACCCTGCACCCCCTCCCAAGTCCCAACCAAACAACCTTACTATTTGAATTACCCCCTATTTTATCCTCTCTATATTCTGACTCCTCACTAATCACCCCAACCAAACGCACACTTAGATCTCTAATTGATGAGCTCATGTGCCTCATGACTTCCATTTTAAATTTGGTGTTGATTGTAATATATGAAATTGATTTCTATTTATAGATTTGTTATCCTATACATAAAAATACTTATATATTTTTAATGATTTTTTTTCTTTTCTATTCAGTCATGCATAAAGGTTGCACTCGATTTTGTCTCACCTGAAAATGTTGGTGAGTGCATTCGTTTGACGGATGAATTCCGTACACTTCCCCAGAATCATAGGGCAAAGGAGGACAAGTTGGAGGTATGTAATTGAATTTATCTGTTTGATATGGCCATAAATGTTTATAAGATTTTTTTTTTCCCATGTTAGTAGGATGTTTCCACTTGTGCTTCTTTTACAATGGTGCAAGTGGTGGTTGAGCAGCTCATGAGTAATGCTGTGAACTATGTTGCTGTTCATTGTTATAGTTCTTATTTGTTACGCTTTATACCTTTTCATACCTGCACCTAAGTGATTTGCTAGTGTCAATGTGAGTTTTCTTTGTAGCGGTATTGTCATGGAGCTTGTCATAAATATATGCTTTTAATAAAATATCAAATATGTTTTTGGTAAGTGCTATTTAAAAACATAATTAATACTGCTTGATTACTGTTGCCAGATCCCTATTGATGCCATTGCTATTTCCCCCTCTTTGTCCAAGCAAAACTTTGCTACCTATATTGGATTCTGCTTTCCCTCATTGTGATCTAACCATTGGTGTATTGCACCAGGAAAACCCACCTTTTGCAGTCCACTGCTATTGATTCTACCCGAACTGGTTTACATGCAAATGTTTTATGTGCTCAATTCACTGGCACCTACCTTATTGCTTTCTCTTGTGCCCAATGAATATAAATTGTAGGAGAATTGCAGCATTCCCATATTGATAGATATGTTGATAGATATTAAGTTGGATACCCATCAAAATTTCATTTAATCCTGGTTTGTGCTCGATGTGGTTTGGTTGGCTGAATGTGGTAATTATATAATGTGAAATAGTTTTTTTAGAAACTGAAGTATAAATCTTGTGTATTGTGGTTTTTAATTGTTGTCTTGCTTGAAGCAGGTGAAGAAAATGACTATTTATGCTATGAGACACGTTGTAGGATGTTTGGAGCAGAAACTAAGGTTAGTCATCCACCAGAAAGTCATATATGGTATATAAAGCTTTTTTAGGATAGCCTAGAGGAAATGTCTTTTAGTGGACATCTCTTTAGTTACTGTGTTTTTGTGAGCCTAATTTTCTTTATGCTTCAACCTGTAGCCATCTTCTTTTAACTAACTGTTCTGGTTTCTATCAGTATTACTGACCAGCCATGATTTCATTAATGTGGCTGTACATGGCAATCTGTTATACTGCTTTCCATTAATTATTTTTAGCCATTTCTATCATATTTCTTGGTTTAATTATGCTCCATTTCAATTCTAATTTTATATACCTTCCTTTCAATCCTTTTATGAACTTAAGCATAATTTGTCCTGTCTTTTTAATGCATCTCTCTTTATTTATGAGCCTATCAGTCTCTTTGGGATTTTTATTTTTGGATTCATATGTATTTGGCATTTGGCATCAGAAAATTTATCTGCAAATAAATTTGCATTCCAAATTCTTTGAAGGATATTTATGCCCATGTAATACCTTTGTTATCTTTTATGACCTTTCTGTATTTCATTCTTGTTCTCTCTATCCTTGACATACAAATAAATATATTAGCATGGCATGATATTGTGTCCTACAATTGCTGGGATCATCTTCTTGGTTGATCAACAAATTTTGATGATGAAAACAAGCTTGTCAACTTTCTTCATCTATTTGTATTTGACAAAGAAAGAAAAGATTTTAAATTGTTTTTTCTATAATTAGAATATTATTGTGAAAATGAAGTGAAATGCCACATGTCAATTGTGTTGAAATGGTGCTTGAAAGTATTTCATCCTGCTCGTTTCTGGATATCTCCTGAAATAACCAATTGTGTTAATATTTGATTTTCAGGCCTGAGACGACGTCAGTTTCTGTTTCTAAAGATTCAAAGTAGGTTCAGCTTCGTTGGTGTAGATTTTTGGCTGGTGAAACGGAAGTGTATTGGTGGTTTGTAAATATAGCTGGGTCATCTATAACACTTTCCAGTATATATTATTTACGTGCTTTTTGTCAAGGCCTCTTGTCCTCTTCACTCCATACCCTAGTTCTTGGAAGGTTATGGAGAATTTTGTTCTAGTCCTACCATCTTTTGGGAATGTGAAGCACGGGAGATTAGTATGTACATGCAAGAACCGGGTGGATACTGACTGCAGGTATTATTCATTATGAATTGTTGTATGAATTATATTATATGGTAATGATATCATGTTAGTCAGCGGCATATGTGTTTGAATTTCATTCTCTTTCTCATAATTTTGCTTGTTTTCATTTCTTGACGTTGAACTGACAGTACCTTAGTAAAAAAACAAAAATACAAAACAAGAAGCCTAATTAATGATATATTGGCTTGACATGAACATGACATAACGGTTCCTTTTAAGCGCTTAAAGCAAATTATTCCAACAATTTTTCGTTATTTAATACCCAATGTCATAAAAACTTGTATCCTGCTTGTAGTTGGTTATAAATTAGTGCTCTGCAAATGTGGTATAAGATAGCATCAAACTTCAATCATGAATTTTTGCTTTGTTTGTTTCCCCATCATTTTTAAGCAAGTCAAAACTGTACTCCCAACTCTTATAGTGGGATTGTCAAACGCCATTTGAAGGGAGATTTCATTTTACGTGCGAACTCTTGTGGGCTTTTGAATTCATGGCCTCGTTGTCAAATCACGGATGTTATTTCTTGATTCCATCTCCACTTGTAGTTTTCCCATTTTTCCTTAAGATACCACTTATTAGTTTGAATATTGGAGGCTCATTATTTGAAGTTACGGTCTGCACAAACAAGGAGAGAGATAGATCCTTTTATCTTGATATAAGTAGAATTTGATTTCAAGTTTCTTCGTATATGTAAAAGACACTAAACACAGCTATGAGCTGAGTTGTTATTCATGGTTAAATAACTATCATGATGAAGTATACATAATGGCATATATCAGGTGGAATGTCATGAAATTGTAGGTGGAATGTCATGAAATTGTAGAATTGTCGTTTACTGTAGATATGGGAGGTTGTAACTGAAATAACTATGACCAAGTTGGAGAATCAGATTCTGTGATATCATTGGACTATCTCTAACCTCACCCTAACATTAATTACACCTTTGGGCATCTTCTCCTAATAATTAATTGATTGTCTTTTTATACTTTGATCAACCAATTTGGTGGAGTCGCAGAAAAACGGAGCCCCATAACCCACACCCAACTGTATTATAGAAACTCTCAACCTCTTTTTTTTTTTTTTTTTTTTTTTTTTTATATATATATATATATATATATATATATATATAAAAGGGTTTTAACATGGGCATCTTCTTATTTTTCTTTTTCAATTGAGGGCTTTGTCGCATTTTGTGGCGTTGGTTCCATACTTCCATGTATTGATTCTCTCTCTCTCCGACTAAATAATATATAGGATCTAGCTTAATGATTATGGTTTTCTAATAATGTTAAACAAGGGAAGTTGATGCATGTGACTGTGTACGAGCTGATTAAACTTTCACAAGACATGGAGGACATTCGTAAGAATTTAAGTATTATTGTCCATTATAATACATTAACTAACAAACACTTATAAGTTGAGGGATACATTGTATCTTGAAGAGGAGGGAGAAAAGAAGGATGTCTGCCTTGTATTCAATCCTTTTCTTATATATTGTAGAACATGCATGCACCTTCTAAATCTACACCTTCTAAAGTAGGTTCGTATCATGATGTCACATGATGTGCATATTATATATTTTCTCTAGAAACTTCTGTATGTTAGCTTTCAGGTCTAATATATGGAAAGGTAATCTCGACCCTGAGAAAGATAGAACCATTGTAGATTTTTATTTTTTAATAAAATGGCAACAGAGTTTATATGCCACGGATCGCATTTTTATAATCAAATTTGGACTTGGAACAAATTACATTTGTCAAATCTCAAATCTCATTTCTTTGCACGAGGATTGCATTTTTAGAAAGAATGGCGGCTTTTTGCAAGAGATTGATCATAAGTATGTTATACATGTGATAGGGATATACAACTTAATATATAAAGTGAAAGGAATGGGTGTATATATGTATCCTTTTGTAAGATGGAAAACATTTTCTTTTTTTAATTATTCGACAGTTGGGAGGGTTAGATTTGAATCCGATGTCTTTGTTAGAAACATTAGAAAATGGCAATCAATCGAGCTATAAGGCTCTTGTCATGAGATGTAAAGCATTAAAGTCCAAAACGAGACGAGGTTTCAATTGGCTATGTGAGAGAAACATTACATATGCTTGCGGATGCAGTAATTGTCAAACTCAATTGGATGTTTTATCACATAAAATGTCTTGTCTAAATCCCTATTTTAGAACATGGAGAATAAATGAACCGAAGTTGATGGCACGTGGCATAATTGGAGCATGACTAAACGAAAACTCAATTTATGAATGACCATTAGATTGGTCTATTCTCCATTGGTCTTGCTCCAAGGTCGAGAACAAAAATCTATATATTAAAAAAGTATCTAATGTTTTGGATACATGTAGCATCACATTCTAACATGTGAGTTTCATAAGTTTTGACAATTTTATTGGTGAAAAATCTTAGGGTTAAATGTTCACTCTTATAAAAGCAAAGTGGAGAATTTGTGTCTATTTCATAACATTTAAAGGGGCAAAAAAAGAACCTTAATTTGTTGGTGGATATTTTCTAGAGTTAGTATCAAGTAATGATCCAACGTGGGATATTCCACAATTGGCAGCCATAATCATGTGTGGCTTGTGCAACACACATGGTTAGACTTTGATAAGTTGCGTTTCATAAAATGCACTAAGATATACACATAGTTTTTAAAGTATGCTTATTTAAATATTTAGAACTACTAGTCGCTAACTCGTGCGATGCACGGGATAGTTAAATAAAATTATAATTAACCAACCTCACGTTAAAAAAAAAAAAAAAAAAATGCTAAAAGAATTAGTGAAAGACTGATTGTCCCACCAAGAATTTAAAAAAAAAAAAAAAAAAAAAAAAAAAGATTGAAAAAGAAAAAGAATGTGTAATGTTACGTTAAAAGTTTAATGTTGGAAACTAAACCAACATTAAAGACAATGGGGAAACTATTTTCAAAGAAGATTGCAACCTTTGTATGTTTACTTGGCTCAAGGCCAAAATTCAAATTCAATTTTGCAAAAAAAAAAAAATTAAATAAAATACAATAGCCTCACTACACAAGTCCACTTTTTGCTCTAATTTATTTTGCAAATCATACACTATCAATAATTTCAATAAACACTATTGCTAAATCTGCTGTTTACTAAAACAAACTTGATGTAAAGCCAAACATTAGGCTTTCTAGGGGTTCAACAAATACATTTTTAGCATTTTGAAAAGATGATTGACAATAGCTTTTGAAACTTGAACATTTGTTTTTATAAAGAATATGCACAAATTGTGAATGGTTTTCATGTATATAGCTAATTTAAAAAGAAAAAAAAAAGTGTGAACAATCAAATTATTATTAAGTAATTGTTTGTATTTATCTCAAAAGTCATACCCTTGAATAAATATATTAACTATTATATATATATATATATATATATATATATATATTATAGCCTATTATATACTATATAGATTATATATAACATTCTTTCTCTCAACAACATGGTAAAACTTTTCAAAAAAAAAAAAAAAAAAAACACGGTAAAACTTTAAACTTTTTTTTTTTATATACCAGACAAAGAGTTTACAACACAAAATTTGGAGTTTGTCTTGCTATCATATTAGCAAGTTCGGTTATGAAGTCAAAAGATTAAAAATTTGTAATATGCCTTTTGATTTTGCATAATGATAGAGGTATTCATTAAAGTTTGCTATTTGTTAAGTCTCTCTCAACCATCTCTCTGAATCTTTGCCTCAAATTTATAATATCTAATACCATGCCCATCTTGCATAATCATATACAACTGAGTTATATAACTTTCAAACAACTATACTAACCAACCCCAGCCTTCAAAAAAAATTCCCAAAGAATCCAAAATAGCGGCAACCCTAACATAAGATTCTGTAGGCTATCATATAAGACAACCCAGAGATTATAATAATTAATAAAAAAAAAAAAAAGGGAAAACCAATGTAAATGAAGACAACAATAACACTATATATCAAACCATAGCCTTTTGTAATTTCTTGTACCTGAATTCTTTTAAATAGAGAACAAAAGGCATATTACAAATGAATCTAAAAACAAACACTTGAGCATTCTATCAAACACACGTTCAGCAATCTCAAACAACTATACTAACCAACCCTAACCTTCAAAAAAAATTCCCACGAAATCCAAAATAGTGGCAGCCCCAACATAACATTCCATAGGCTATCATATAAGAAGACCCAGAGATTATTATAATTTATAAAAGGGAAAACCAATGTAAATTAAGATGACAGTAACGCTATATATCAAACCAAAACAAACCCAAAATTGAAATCAAATAGAAGAATCCCAGGAAACCAAAAATCCAATAAAAATTGCATAACCAAAAAAAGGGAAAAAGAAAATCCAAACCAATGTAAAATGAAGATGAGAAAAACACTATATATCAACTAAAACAAACCCAGAATTAAAACCAAATAGAAGAATCCCAAGAAACCAAAAATCCAATAAAAATTGCATACAAAAAAAAGGGGAAAAAGAAAATCTAATTAAAAAAATTTCACGATTCTTCTTTTCCATAGATTTGACAACAAAGGAAGAAGAAGAAAACGTGGAAATTTGCAAAGAAAAAAAAATTAAATCCAGAGCAACCCACAACCACAAAACAACAAAATTCCATGAAAAAAAAAAAAAAAAAAAAAAAAAAAAAAAAAAAAACCCTAAATCCAAAGCAACCCACAGCCACAAACTAACAAAATTCCATGAAAAATTGAATCAGATAGAGAGAGCAATATATAGAAATTAAGGAGAGTAAAAAACATGTTTTAATTACCTCAAAATAATTTGCCGACATATAATATGATGGGTTAGATTGAGCAACGATGGAGAGGCAAAGAAAAATCAATGCAGTGGCGGTGATCCATGGTGGCGGCGGCAGCGGGAGGATTTGAGTTTTGGGGTGCTAGCGTATATAAGAAAATAGAGAGGCTGTGGGGTTTAGACATGAAGGCTGAAAAGTGGTTTAGACGTGAAGGCTGAAGAGGGAGCAGTGGGGTTTAGGGTTCTAAATTGGTAATATATATATATATATATATATATATATAACGTTAAAAGGAATTAAAAAAAAAAAAAAAAAAGTGACGTGAAGGCAAAAAAAAAAGTGGCGTGAAGGCTACTAATGGGGGAGTTAAATTGATAAATTCTAATATAATAAAATGTTAAAAAGAATTAAAAAAAAAAAAAAAAAAAAAGGATGACGTGGAAAATTGTGGAGCTAGCAAAGGCTTCGGTTTTATATATATATATAGATTATGGAGAGGAAATACTTTTCATTTTCAAATCTCACGGGGTGCTTGGCGTAATGACTAATGTTCAGTTCCTTTGAACCGTAATTCGAAAGATAGGGTTGTTCTCAGTCTATGATAACCCACTTCCATAATGAGTTGTGCTCTTAACTTTGACAAAACAAGCATGGTTTAGGGTGGAATTTCATTTTTCAAATTTCTAACATTGAAAGCATGGAACAATTGAAGTTGTAAGTGGTATCTAGTACTAAACACTCAAGAGTTTCTTGAAAAAAAAAAAACACTTGGAGTTTGATTTTGATTTTACATTAAACATGTAAGACTCAAAATTTTCAATTTTAATAATGCCCTAAATAATGACAAGCTACTTAAGTACCACTCTGTGACCAATTTGGCATTGAAAGGCCTTTCATATGGCCGTATTTTAGTGAAGATAACATCTTAATTAGAGTGTATTTATTTATTAGATTTTAAGATAAAAAAAATGCATGATTATTGAGTAAGCCATTTTTTATACTTTCGCAGTCAAGATATTCATATTAGTACTTACTGTTTATGTATAAGGATTTTTTTTTTTTTTTTGAGTAAAATGTATAAGGATTTATTTATAGATAGATAGGAATCAAACATAAGTCCCACCCATTTTAAGTCTTTTTTTTCATCAGACTACGACACCAATTTGTTCTTAAAAATAATTCTAATAATTTGCATAAATTTAAGTTATTTTTAATTATCAAAGACTCATAAAGGATTCATATTGTAAACATATGAGACTACAAAGCAAATGAATGTAATTAGAACTTCATAATTAAATTTAAAATTAATGCTAATCTCAAAGTTTATTAGAAATTAAAGATATTTACAAATATTATTGTCCTTTGTACTTTGACATGAGTGTCAATTTGGTACTTGGGTTGTTTTATTTGAAAAATGAATCTCTAAATATTAGGTTTCTGACAAATTAGGCATTCTATTTTTTTTTTTTTTTGAATTTTTAGAATATAATATATCACATGATTTATAAATGGTATATGTCATATCGTCAATAGACTCAATAATTTTGAAATCCCTTTATCATAATATGCACATCATGTGACAAAATATGTTAGGCTTTATAGAAAAATATTAGCAGTAGATAGGATGATGATTTGATTTGTAATAAAATCAATGTCCAAGGGTTAATTATTCAAATCGCTAGTCTAAGGACCAAATTGGCACTCATGTCAACATCTAAAAACAATATTTGTCAAAAAACCTTAACTGTTCATTTGGGAGGAAAAAATGAATGGAATATTGGATCTTAAAGGATATTCATCTATTCCCTAATTATATGACTTTTCCGCGTTATAATTCATACCGACAAGGTGCAAATATACATTGATCATGGTGGTGCTTCCTAACAAGGCACACAAAATCCTTGACCTAAGAACCTTGCTAAAGTGACTCATAGAGTATGAGAGTGGTGGAGAGAGATTTCTTCATTTTACATTAGTTACACAAATAGGGTTTAATTACATCCGTTTTGTAGCCCACTCCCAATAAGTGATTTGGTTGGCCAAGCTTCACCCACATTCTAACAAAAGGTAATGTGATTGTGAAATTTAATAATCAATTAGACAACATAGTATTATTTGCAAGATTTTTTTTAATTGATAATTTAATAGTTGTGAGGAGAGAGATTTAAACTCTAGGCATTTTTGTTAGAAATACTAAGATATGCCAATTGAGCAATAAAATTCTTAGCATTTACAAGATTTACTATACTTGGAGCATTCGCACCAATTTTTGTCTATTTTAGTACACGAACTTATTTTTTTTATTTTACATACTCATATTTTAAAACACCCTATATTATAATATATTTCATTAAAATATCAAAATTTTTAATTATTTATTTTTCTTCCCATACAACAATTATTTACTTCTTCCTTCATTTTTGAGATATGTAAAAAAAATAAAAAATAAATAATATCAGTATAAATTTATTTGTGTACTATAACAACAATACATATATATTTACTTACATAATGTGAGTAATTTTTGGGAAGAATAAAAAAGTAAACTTATCACATATTTTTTATTATACACCTTTACACATTTCATAGTTTCGAGTAAAAAGTAAAAAAAATCTCATAATTTAGGATGATATTCTTATGTGACCATATTGATATTATGCTGTTGACTCAAAGTCCAAAGGTGAAATTAAAGCAGGACCCACCTAATGGCCACAGATCTATCTATCTCCCTGATTACTAGGGAAAGGACAGGTTCATAATTTTGCTTTGTGCCTCCATTATTGATGAATCGATGATTGATGAATAGTTCAGCAGCTTGGAAGGTGAATTATTGACTTGCTGAATTTTATTACAAAGAACAAAAAGAAGGACGATGATATACAGTGCTTAATTCAGTATTATCGTAATTTTCTATTTTCAGATTTCTGTTGAGACTCATAAATGAATTTGAATTATTAACTTGGTGTAAGCGACAATGTTGGGCTGTGTTGACCACGTGGCAGACAGCATCCGCATCCCTCCAAACGTGGGTCCCAGTCCAAAGTATGGAGCCTTCCTATTGGCCCATCCACATGGGTCCACCATATCTCATTTTATTACCCAATGAAGAAATCCTATACTTTGACAAAACATTTTTATGTTTAGAACTTTATTATATATATATAAACCGAAGTTTTGATTGAGAAGGTTCTAGCTTTATTTAATTTCACTTACAACAAAATGTTAATATACAAAATGTACAAGCCGGCTGCATGTGCTGTAACTTTCGGTTTAGTTTCTTTCATATTTATTTTTTGTCACAACTTATATACTCAAAGCTTATGGTTGATTAATAAATGTTTACCTATTTCTTGATCTAGTTATTTTTTCACTCAAAGGGTTATCCAAACACTGTTTCTAGTTCATTAAATGTACATACGATTATTGATTGAACCATACTTAATATATAGCCTTTAGTTAGTCTTTGTAATGTGTTTATTTGTTAATTTTTGAAGCATGCTTATGGAGTGTATATAGTTAAATTTAAATCAAAAGCACATGAAAGAGGTACTTGTTTCTTACTTTTAGAAACAAAAATCTTAAAACCATCGAAAGGAGGAGAAATAAAATATGGGTGTTGGAGCACTATCCTGCCAATAGTAATATAAGAAAGTTGGATGTATTATATATGCCAACAAAATAGTAGGGAAAAAGAAAAAGAAATTAATCCGGGTACAATCAATCTGAGTATAATCTATTTGATTGTTCTCATACATAAGGACTAAGGAGGTTGTTACAAATATAAAGCCATCTAATGTGATTCATTGACTTTGTTAAAATATAAAAAAAAGATATGAAAAAGAGGAGATGCTTCCGTCTAGTGCATTGAAATATTAGACGAGACATGTGATTAATTTTAGACGCAAATCATGTTCGTGTCATGTCTAATATTCAAAAGCATTGACCAAAAGTCATGGTGCCAAGCCCATAAAAAAAAAAAGAGATTAGGTTAAACCTGGATCCTCTTATTGGTATTTTCCCTTTGTTTTGTTTTATTTTATTTTATTTTCTAAAGATATTTTTATCCCTATGTATTCAATTAGTGTACGTTTTTCTTGGTTCACTCTATCCAAGTTCTTAGAATTTATTAGTGAAGGATCAATTGGGATCATCTTCACTGCAGTACTCTTAGCTGTACTCTTCAAGCCGAATCCTATGTGCTCAGAATATTATTCCCATTACGAAGAAGCTCATCTTTCCCAATTCCTATGTATTCCCTAAGAGTATCCTATGTCCTCCAAATACTGTTGCTCTTATCACAAACTAGGTTTTTTTTAAACTGAATCATTACAAAGTAGTAGTTAATATTGCAAGTATAATGATCAACATGTCTATTTAAATGTTCTATCTCTTTACTATCTAACAATCTCACAATATAGTAATATACCATGCACCTAATTCTCATTCCATCTCAACCAATACACCAATGCTCATCTAAAACATCGAACACTGCATTTTGATGAAAATAATGTAACTTCTGTAGATTTACTTGTACTAAAAAAAAGGTAATTTAATGAGGTAGAGGAATTAGGTGAATGATTAGAAACGTAGAATGAAAGTGATCACCAACTCACTGCTTGCGTACATTGTAGCTATAGCGGACTAGCCGTTGCTGCTTTTAGCTGTTGTCTTCTCTATATATGTAGTCTAATATATCTTATTGCTCACACACACAGTGCCCAATACAAACGCGGCTAAATATTAAAGCCCTTTGTCTGCGGCCTTCAAATCTTTGGAACCACCCTACCCACCTTCTATTCTCTGTATTCTCTTTCATTTTTGTATTCTTTGATTTTTTTAAAATTTTTGTGTTTATTTGTTTAAATTTTCTTAAACATGTAATGCCCACTTTGGTCAACCTGACACCTTCCATGCATCTCTCTTTTCTCTCTCCCACCGCTGTTGGGTCAACCTAACACCATTCTTTAATGGAAGAAAATTTCCTGCAACCTGTGTATGGCAGAATATCTTACTACACAGTTGCGTGGCAATTGATTGTTTGCCCACTTCAGTGGTTGCCTGTCCTGTCTTTGGGAAAGCAATTATACTAGAAAATATATATGCTCTGGGGTATTTCTGTTAATAACATTTCTAACAGTTGTACTGCGATTAATTGAGAATTAAAAGAATTTATCACACCAAGTGATTAAGGCCTTGCTTGGATTTTTTTTTTAATTTTTTTTTAAATTTTTTATCATTCATCACTCTTCACTCAATTTTTATCACTCATCACTTATCATTTATCACTTAAAATACATCAACTCCCTACACTTCACCCGTTTGGCACCATTACTCAACTTGTCATTACTCAAAATTTTCAATTGTTTGTGGGTCCCATACCTGTAACTTGGTGTAGTTTTTACTTTTTTTTTTCCTCCTTCAACCCACAATACCCAAACTCACTGAACTCAGTGAAAAAAAAAAAAAAAAAACCCAAACCCAGTGAAAGAAGAAGAAAAAAAGAAAAAGAAGAAGAAGAAGAAAAATAAGCCACCTAATGTGAAAGGAAAAAGAAAAAAAAAAGATGAAGAAACCGCATGCACCAAACCTAGTGAAGGAAAAAAAAGAGGGTCAAAAGTTGCGGCGGACTCTGACTGTGGGACTAGGTATGTGGTGTTATGTACGAAAATGCCATTGAAAACAGAGTTATGGAAACTGAAAACAACTAAAATCATAATGTGTTTTCAGTTTCTATAACTCATTACTAAAAAATCAGAGAACTGAGTGATAGAAACAATAACTAAGTTATGTGCCAAACACACTTCTCAGCTATGGGACACACATATTTTGAGTTATGGGTGATGGAAACAAAGTTATGAGTTATGGAGATCATAAATCCAAACAGCCCTTAAAAAAGACAAATGAAAAAGAAAAAGCAAAGATAGAAGAATTCTATAGTGTTGTAATGTAGTGTCGTAGCTAGTTGAGTATAATGAAGTCTCATATTATATACTAATAATTTAAGCTTTCTGGATCAAATTCATGCGTTTAAGCTTTTGGATCAAGTGGGTGTCTCTAAATATTATATTATGCATTAATCAAGATTGTGTTAGGGTCTCTCCCCTAACAAATAGAATAATCTCTCTTTATTATTCTCATGAATGGAAACTAATTCTAAAAATTAAAGTAAAAATGGTATGATAAATTTAATCACTTTTGTAACTCTGTTGTTATATAGTTACTTATATGTTAAACTTGAAGTTTCAAATGAGTAGGCTCTAATGTAGTAGATTTTTTTTTTCCTTAAATAGATCATATATTTGTGTTAGAATTGTTAATGAGATTGATAAAGGGGATGGAGAAAGGAGAGAACTGCGAAAGTTTCTCCTAAGCAGTTAGGACTTTACTATAATGAATACTATGTTACAATAAATGCATTATGAGGTTTTCCTAAATGGATTAATCTTAGGTTAGCCATAGAAGAAGTTTTTTATTTTTTGATTGAGAAACAGGCTTGAGTAGCCAAATTTATTTAATAGCTAAAAAATTAGAAACAAACACCTTATAAATGTTAGGAGGAACATACTCCATTCAGACTAAAATAGGAAAACAAAATCTTGTTGCTCTCTTGGCTAAAACATGTACCAAAACATTGTCTTGCCAAAGTATATGGGAGAGAGAATAGTTCTGAAGAGAACTAGTTGAAGACAAAATGTCTTTTATCAGATGATCACAAGTAGGATGGGAGAAACATCTACTCCTGACGGTAGAAGTGGAGGTCTCTGAATCACCCTTGAACATTGAACTATGCAAATCTTGATAGGCCAAAAATGTATTGACCCTTTTGCGATAAATTTACAAATTGATTTAACCAAGTTAATTAGTTAATTCAATTATCATGCAAAATGTGTGGTAGCACAAACAAATCATCAATTAACTAATGCAGCGGAAATTCAAATGACACGGTGATTTGTTTACTAATGAGGAAAACCTACACAATAAAAATCCTACATGGTGATTTTAAGGTCACTATTCCTGAGAATTCATTGTTATCATAACAAGCGGTTACAAGTAAAAGAATCTCAGTACCTTATATCAACTTACAATTAAACCCTTACTCCAATACTTAATTGGACTTATTCTGTAGTAACAATCTCTCCATTTTCAATGCACGGCTTTTAGTACGTGACTAACCAATAGATACACGGATCCTAGTACGTGACTTAATCACCAACTTGAGAAAGATGTTGGCTGCAAAGTTCTTTAGTTTATCACACGATGAAGATCATGAATTTCCTTGGTTACAAAACCTTGCTGTGAATAAACGCAGTAGCTTCTTTAAGAAAAAGATGAACTAGGATAAATTCTGTCTTCAGTCACAATTTGCGTGAACAAAACTTTTCTTCACACTTGCGCAATCTTTTACGGCCTTTAAAATAATCCTTAGATATGTTTAGGGTTGTGAGAAAAGAAAGTTCAAACATATACACACGGATTGGATGAAAATCAGAGCTGAAAATCTATTTTTCATAAATTTCAGTAGATAGCTTATCTATCAAGCTAGCTGTAGAGCACCGAGTTTTAGCAACTTTTAAATCTCGATAGATACTAGTTGTCGATATTTAAAATCTAGCACATCTTCCCTTGTTTCTTAGATAAATTTGCATGGCTTTAACACTTGAACTTGAAACCTTATTCCTTGAAGTATTAAACACATTCTAGATCTACACAATTACAAGTAAAATGCATTTTGTTATAAGATTAGCTAGTTACATAAAATTATGACATATATTCTTAATATGATTTACATATGTTCTAACCAATCTAATTTCTAAACAAACTGAATAGCCCTTCTTGCCGCAGTGGTTTCAAGAGCGACCATAAAAGGGGAGATAGGGATAATCGCATTAGATAAAGCTGCTACACTTCTCCTAAATAATTACGAACCATGACCCCGATGCCGGTTGCATTTAAATCTTCAAAAACTGCACCAAGTCTAGGTGTGTATAGGTTAGAATGTGCAGGATTAATCTTAATTAGGTTAGCCATAGAAGAAGTCTAGGTGTGTACAGGTTAGAATGTGCAGTTGAAGCGCAATAATACAAGTTGGACGTACATATTACATTAAATTTGACTCATTTCTAACCAAGTGAATACATCCTCTAACAGTAGATTAAGACTATGATAGAAGCTCCTAGCCTACTAGCTAGAATACTCTAAAAAACTCAAATCAATAGAAATATTATTGTGCCGTAAAAAGTCTTCTAATATATATTTTTTTAAATGAGCCGTAAATTGTAAGTAAAGCAGAACCATTGAAATAAATTAGAGAGAAGAAAGGGTAAATAGGTGTAATTGTTCAGTTTCAGTCGAGTTGAAATGTTTTTTTTTTTTTTGGCTGGGCTGAAATTTTCGGTTTTGCCAAATTTAGTATCCACATCGAATTGTAAGAGAGGAACACCGAACCAAACTGATTGGATTTCAATAGGTTCAGTTTGGTCAGCTTTCAGTTTTTTCTAATTTCTTAGAAACCAAAAAGAACGAAGAAAAGAAAACCTATTTCTCTTTATTTTTCCACATTTTCTTAGCACCCAAACACCAAGCACCAAGCAAGTACAACAAAAATATATCATGTATTTCAGCAAACAAACAACAAAAAAATCAGACAAACATATGTCCTTTATTCCACGGATGCTATGGTAACATGTTACAAGTAGAGACTTGGACAAACAATAATTTGGATATTTATCAGCTTTATTGTCTATTCATTTTTAAAACTAATGCATCATTATATGCTTAAATAGCAAGATATTGGTTACCATTTTCATGTTAATCAACCTTAAATACATATTTCCATAAATGAGTAATAATACTCCTTAAGTTGCACTTGTCTTTTCTACCATTTTTTGGTTGGCTAAAAATATGTGCTTTATTAGTTATACATCAACACAAACTACATCCTTAATCCCCCTTAAAAAAAAATTACATCATTAAAGACAAAGTTTAGTTATAAAATTGGTTGTAGCCTAAAATTATAACCTCATTCAATATCTTTTTATTGGAGGTAAATTTTGACAAATTTACTATTGGATTACATCTTCTTATGTTTTATATGCTTGTAAAATTTCTAGAAAATTAAATATCAATAGTTATGTCATCAATAAATTTTTTAAATTGTAAGTTTTTGTAGTTTAAAATTATGCACAAAATATAAGCTTATAGATTATATAGTAAATAATATCCGATTTATACAAAATTTGATAAGTGTGTGAAGAACGTAAAGAACATGCAATTCAACTGTTAGATTTTTAAAATATGTAATAATGTTAATTTTATAGAGTAAGTTACAATAAATTTTGAAATTAAACTTTGTCCCATCCTTAAATGCATTAATTTATTTCCATTTAAAACAATTATTTAATGCATTTTCAACCAAAAAAAAAACAAAATCCTTGTACAATTATATATTCTTTGGTCCGTTCACCGTTATAATGCTTTATAAGATGAGACAAACATCATAAACCAAAATTTTATTATCCGTTTGGGGATTTTAAAAGTTTTCCTCTTCCGGAACTCGTCCTTCCATGATCTATAAAAAGCAAGAAAACAAACTTCTCTCTCTTTTCCAAGCCTTCCAATGAGCAATCTTTCAAGTAAGCCATGATCTCCTTGAAACCACTGGAAAAATAATTTCAAAGGAAATACTATTCAAAGGATGATACTTAAAAAAAAAAAAAAGAAGTTTTTAGATAACCGTGTTTGGAAATACTATTCAAAATGCACCTAATACCAATTTTTGGAAAACCATAAATTTAGATTAATTTATGTCAAAAGAATAAGTAGTCTTTGTTTACTAATTACCAATATTAATTTCTTTTATACATACATAATTCGTATGTGGTTTCCTTTAGATGACGATGATGGTATTGTGGTTAATATATTTACCCAACAAACTAGTTGCTTTATTAATTTATTTATATAAAAGCAGAGAAAAATTGTATTTGATGTATACAAGATGTTTGATAAAATTGTTGAATTGTTTTTATTCTTTATTTATTGATTTATTCTAGAAATCCTATTACATGAAGTGTGATTAGGAGGAAGAGAGATGAGAAGGGTAATGTTGATGGTGATAGAGTAAGCACAAAAAGAAGACATCAAATTAATCAGCAATTCAAGTTAGATTTGACAAGAAAGAAAGCAAGTCTCCAAGTGATCACATGATATGTGGTTTTCAAACCCAAGAAAAATTAAAATGTTTCTATAGTTGTTTGGAATAAATGAATATCAATGTATCTTTTGGGAGATATTTTTGTAATAACTAATTGAATTGATTCTTTTAACATTCATTTGGTGACCATCAAACTATAAATTATTAATTTTTTAGAACTCAAAAGTAGAGAAAAAATTGTTTGCAACTTATTGCATAGAAAATTGTGGGGCTTGAGGATTTGTCAAACCTAGCCCACTTTGTGTCAGGCCCAAAGGCCCATGCTGAGGAGGTAGAAACGTCCGAAGACGAAAGTAGAAAGTCCAAGTTCCCAAGAAACTTAGCTGAGGACGATCTTGTCCTCGACCAGTTGAGATTAAAGAAGGGAAGAGCAGCACGCTACCAAAGGCAACCTCCCGAAGCGCCTTAAGAAAGAGACAAGTGCATTGGGCCAGCCATGAAAGCATGGTGGAGGAGCAGTTCTAGGAGGAACTGTCATCTCCACATTAAATGCCCACAACTAACATTCTGGTCGTATTAATAAGGAAATGACCCTACAGTGTTGTTCAGGGCTCTGCATCTCACAGAAAGCTGAAGAAAGTGGCTAATGGGACAAACATTCAAGTAGGAATTTGCATGATCAACAGTTAGAGGTCCAAGATTAACTAAGAGGGAGTATATAATGTAAAGAAGTCCTCTCGAAAAGGGGGAGGCACTTAGAGGCACAAGATACTATAGTAATTGGTATCAACTGAGAGATCTGTGTAACCTGATATTGGAAAAAGCAATAAGAACTGCAAACCCTTCAGTTGGGGGCCGATGACAGACCTTCACACTTTAAATCCATTTCCTAGTTATTTAACCCACTCATAACCATGTTTAGTTGTTGTAATCCTCACTAAGGCCTAGGTCTTAAACCCATTCTCTACAAATTTATTATATTGGACTAATTGGGTTTGAGTTCATTCATCCAAAGAGCAGAAGTGCTCGAACCCAGTCCTTACAAAAATGATATTTGGATATCCTTCAAAAGTAGTGAAATTGAATTAAGCATGTTTACTAGACTTTGTTTGTTGTTTGATCAAGGACATAAAAGGTGGTAGAGCTGGGAGCGTACTCCAACTCTAAAAATGTATAATAGTCATTACTTTGGTCTAATATAAATTTTTATAATTTTGGTAGTATACATATATATATTTCTCACTACTCCTTTTTTTTTTTTGTTACATCCATTTGTGATTAGGATTTTTAATCTTATTAATTTAGTTTTCACTTTAACATTGGTGTGACGGACAAAAACTGGTCCTCAAGGAATCCCATAGATTACAATCGAAATGCCCTAATACACAATCACTTTATAAACACTCCACATTAGGAAGCTCAAATAGTTGATTTAATTGATAACATACACTACAACTTTTCCTCAAGGATTACCCCTCAGAAATTCTACTATCCCCATGGTATTTAGCATTCTCTCTCTCTCTCTCTCTCTCTCAGATTGCTCACCCTTACTTTTTTCCTTGAAAAGAAGCTGTCCCTCACTCTTTGTTTCTCCTCCTCCCTTTATAGGTCTCTTCCTTGCCCTTATCTATACAGCTGTCTTGTTGCTAGCTAAACTCTTAGGGATATTTTTCTTTATTTTATTGGTTTCCTCCCCTCCCTTATCCTTGAACTTTGACTCTTGGGGGATGTCTGTATTGATCAGGCTGTTTTATATGCATTAATGTGGCAGAGGTTAGGTAGGAACGCCTTCTTTAATGCAGAGGAAAAAATCTTCAATCTTCTTACATGTTCTGGAAATTTCCTGTGGTCCTAGGTATCTTCTGGAAACCATACGTGGATCATCTATGCACCTTGCTTCAAATAAGGTTAATTTCTTACATTTTCCACGGGATCCATTTTCCTGTGTTGTTTTCCCCGTTTAAGCATGTGAGATGGTTCAACTTCCTTTCTCTCACAACCTATTGCCCATTGTGTCTTTCTTCTAACATACAAGCTGGACCTAGCTTGTTTCCTGTAGTCCAATTTCCTTTTAGGCATAAGGCCCTAGTTGGGGACTCTTCCACTCCACACAATTGGTAATTCAAAAATTTGTTAAGAAAATTTTTCAAATGATGAAGGATTAAAATCTGTTAAGTTTGAAGACTTACATTTCTTAATTTTTGGAGAGAGAGAGAGAGAGAGAGAGAGAGAGAGAGAGAGAGAGAGAGAGAGAGAGAGAGAGAGAGAGAGAGAGAGTTTTCCAATATTTGTTCTAAAAAAAAAACTAAAGTTTCATTAATTTCACACACATAAGTAAAGTTTCATGCATGCATATATTTATTATGAATTCCATTACTCATAAAATACAACTTACTTTGGATATGCTTTCATGTGATCAAAGCATATAAAATACTAATCCATTTTATATATAAATTTTCATATGAAATATTGGAGGAAATTAAAAATATACAAATTAAAGATTATTAATTTTTTGTATATCTCTTCTGCTAAATATATCAGTATACCTCCCTACTCTCTTGCTTCTGTTTGCAGTGTTTGAAAATACTGTCACTGTTAGCGTTAATGTCGTTTTGAATCTGGGAGCTACTAACCCGTAATAGTACTTGCCACATAAATAGAGAGCGAAGTGAGGGAAGCACGACAATAGAATGCAAGAGCGTGAGGCGCATGTCTCTCCAAAAATGCTCTCATCCTTACCCTGAAGTGTTGCTTCATTCGGTGGTGGTGGTGGGCTGTCTGCCCAAATCCTATTACATGAAATAAAAAATGGAACTATTAGCATGATGTTCAAATGAAACACACACACACACACACACATATATATATATATAACATGGAAAAAATTGTATAAGACGAAAGATATATATATATATATATATATCTTAGAGAAAGAGAGACCCTACACAAGAAGGAATATTAAACTATAAATCACATAATATCAAAGAGATAGTACCCATTAGAGTAGCATCAACCGCACCTCGTAGGATGTTAATTTCCATAGCAACAACAAAATTCAATCATAATTTCTTTATAGAAGGGTCATGAGATCTCCTAACACCAAGAAAACACAGAAAATAATGATATCCTTAATTAATTTCAAATACAAAATATGAATAAGTGCGCTTAACGATTGTAATGAGAATAATATAGCTAATATTTGCGATCCATTATAATGCACAATTTGTATGGTAAAGATATAACTATTATGTCTTATAAAAAATAGATATAATAATTATTATTCGTATAGTCAATTTAATAAAATTATATTAGCAAAATTTAATCATATTATATATATATATATATATATATATAGTTTTGTGTTTGTTTGTGTGGTTTTTGATGAAAATACGATGAGGCTTTGATCTTCTTGCGCACAAAATATTATTACAAGATTATTTTAAGATACATGTCACCTTTTTTTTTTTTTTTTTTTTGTGGGTAATAAAGAATATTATAAACATAGAAACAGAAAACTATACATCCTTAGGGCCAGGTTCATTTCATTGCGTAGTCTATTACATCCGAGACCAGTAAAGGTCAACATACGTATTAGTTTCATATCTACAAAATTACTGGAGGGAGCCAAATTCTGAATATGACAAATTTTAGCTATAAAGTTAGTTGTGTTTAATTTTACTCAATATTTTTTTATTAGAACTGAATTTTGACAAATTCACAATTTTATTGCATCTTTTTTTTATATCCTTCATACTTGCAAAATTTCTAGAAAATTAAAATACAATATATTTGCCATCAATAAATTTTTTAAATTGCAGATTTTTGTAGTTTAAAATTATACATAAAATATAAGTTTGTAGTTATATAATAATTTTTTTTTAATTTATACAAAATTTGATGTATATTAAGCGCGCAAAGAAAATATAATTCATTCAAAATATGTAATATAATTATAAGTTTATAACTATTTTGTAGTTAAACTTCCTCTTTAGCAAGAATATTATAAATTTTAAATATTAAAACGTAATGAAGATGCACCCCCACAATTGGATAATTGATTTAGGAGTAGACCACTGCACAGAACCAGGCTCCATCAATCTCTTCCTACTCCATCTCGCACCAAACTTTTCTTTCCTTTCTTTAATAACACTTTTGACCCCACCCCACCTTCCTCTCTCTTGAAACTCTTCTTTATAAACACAACATCCAAAACCTTCTCCAACCCCTCCTAACAGTCTCAAGCTCCCAATAATAACACCATCCATCAATAATGAACGAAGACTACTCTCTATTCCCTTCAGACACAGATCTCGACTTCAGCTTCAACAGCTCCACCACCACCACAACAACCGCCACCTCCTCCTCCTCCGCCCGCACCAGCTTAGCTCGCTCGAGCCTCACTCTCAGCTTCAACGAGTCCCACTTCTCAACCACAACCCTTCTCCCCCACCCTCACCACACCTCAGACCCACATTGGTCCGCCATCAAAACCATCACCAACCTCTCCTCCGACCGCAAACTCCACCTCAAACACCTCAAACTCCTCAGCCACCTCGGCACGGGAAACCTCGGACGCGTCTTCCTCTGCAGCCTCAAACACTTCGAACACCTCAAGTTCGCTCTCAAAGTCATCGACAAGGACTCCTTAACCCCCAGAAAGCTCTCGCAAGTCCAAATCGAATCCCACATTCTCTCCCTCCTCGACCACCCTTTCCTCCCGACCCTCTATTCCCACTTCGACGTCTCTCACTACACTTGTTTCCTCATCGATTACTGTCCCAACGGCGACCTCCACTCTTTCCTGCGTAGACAGCCCCATCACCGGCTACCGCTCCAGTCGGTCAAGTTCTTCGCCGCCGAAATCCTGATCGCTTTGGAATACCTGCACGCGCTCGGAATCGTGTACCGCGATCTGAAGCCGGAGAACGTTTTGCTGCGCGAAGATGGACACGTCATGCTCTCCGACTTTGACTTGTGCTTCAGAGCCCACGTGGCACCCACTTTCGACGAGTCCGAGTTTGTCGCCGAGCCAACGACGGCGTTTTCGAAGTCGTGCGTTGGGACGCACGAGTACTTGGCGCCCGAGTTAGTCTCCGGTTACGGTCACGGTAATGGGGTGGACTGGTGGGCTTTCGGTATTTTCGTCTACGAGTTGTTGTACGGAACGACGCCGTTTAAGGGAAGGAACAAAGAGAGCACTTTGCGTAACATAGCTTCGTCGAATAAGGAAGTGAGGTTCTTCCACGTGGCGGAGAGAGAAAGCGAGGAAGGGATCGGGGAGGCGAGGGATTTGATAGAGAGACTGTTGGTGAAGGATCCTAGAAGAAGGCTTGGGTGTACTAAAGGTGCTACCGAGATTAAACGACATCCGTTTTTTGATGGGATTAAGTGGTCGTTGATCAGAAACTATAGGGCACCATTGCCACATCAGCAGGTGGTGAGGAAAGGAAAGTCACCTCACGTGACGCCCGTGAAGAGGCAAGGTGGGTTGTGGCGGTGGTGTAAGAGAGTTGGGTGCTTGTTGAAAAATAATAGTAAGAGTAAAATTAATAGTAATATTAAAAGGAATTATTACTACAATTACGTAGATAGTAAAAGTTATAGTAAGGTTGGGAAATGTTCGTACATTTATTGAGGTCACTCTCTTTTTCTTTCTTTCTTTCTTTTTTTTTTTTTTTTTTTTTTTTTTTTTTTTTTTTTTTTGTGGATAGGAGTGATGTTTGAGATTGAGCTTGGGATTTTGTAAAAATAGATAGTGAGATAACAAAGTTTACCAATTTTGTTAGAGTTGTTAATTTCATATTTTTGTTTTTGAAAAGAGTTGATTTCAGTTTTTGAGTTTCACTAATTATGAAATTAATTAACTACTATTATTTAAATTAAATATAAGCAATACGTCGCGTCTTCCATATGACAATATGAATAATATTAAGATCCTAATTTTTACTACAATTTTGCTACAATTTATTCAAGGGACGAGTTGTGAGTGGTAGAGTTGTTGATCCATATAGACCCTCCACTTTTACTCTACCATTCATAGCTTTCTAAGTGAATAAGTTGTAGCAAAAATTATAGTCGTAGCATTTTTCTTTTCATATACCAATTTAATTGTTACATTTAATAATTTTTTAATAGAGAGGTTTTGAATATGCCTGGCTAAAGTTTAGACCCAACGGGGTAAAGTTTGAGGGAAGTTTACAGTTCTCATCGGTAGGACTACAATTACGCCTTTACGCCACTTGTACTTAAGCACATAGGACTTTTAGTCTTAGCCAATCGCTTTAAAAAAAAAAAAAAAAAAAAAAAATCAGTCTAAGCTATTATCAAGAAAAAAAGAGTCCCAGCTAGTAAGAGCCCAACTTAATTCAGCTCAGCCCATTATTTGGCAGATGGGGATAATTGGAGATAGTTATGTGCGATGGGTTAGTGGCCCTTTTTTGGGCCATTGCCATCTCAAGCTCAACTAGTGTTGTTGCCAAGTTGTGGATCCTTTGTGATGGAGCCCATAGGAATTCTTACCTTGCGTTCGGATTTTTTTCTACGAAGGAGGCTGGTTAGAATGGAAAAAAGGGCGCCTGAATGGCAATGACTGAACCATCTTTAACTCTCCCTCATATTTTCTTCAATAAGGGGCTACTCCTATCTTTAAGAGCCCTCAGAATTGTTGCTTACACAAATTAGAATGGCACATATTATTGTTCAATTGCTTGGAGCCCCTTTTTTTTTTCTTTGTTTTTTTGTTAAGTGATGATTCTTCCTAAGGATTAAAAAAAGCCCTTATCAATATTTCATTATTCATTTATAAACACGTCAAGGGTGTGTGGTTCGATCTCCAAAAAAAAAAAATAATAAATAAAAATAAAAGAGAAGGATTTCTCAATATTGGGGGGAATGGGTCCGAAATACCTCCTGAGATTTTGCTTTTGTGGCTGAAATCCAGTATGTGGGTTTTGAGCAATAGCATTCTTTGAGAGTGAGTGACAATAATGATGATTGTGGCAAAATTGACTTTTGCTTAAAAGAAATCCTTAATATTTTGTTTGGATTAGATCTATACATCCATTGGTTGTATAATTTAATTTCTGAAAACTTTACTTCCATTTTTTTTTTTTTATCTTGATGAAGATTATCATTTTAAGACAATCTCCATCATGCTACCAATATAGATCTAAACCTAAATGCACTAGTATGTTAAAATTTCTCTATGCCAATCAATTGGACTACTCTGTATGTGACATAATGAACTTAACGGCTAGCAGATTTTTATCCTATCTGGTATGCCAATTCTCCAAAGGAACATTGCTAGACAATACATGTGTTCACCCCAAAGGTGGTTGAGGTTATAATATTTGAACCGGCAAAACTGACTGATCATAGAAGCAGTGCACATATCATAGTACGTGGGCATGTATTGCAACAGAGCAAGTCTCCCCCATTATCACAGATCACATATTCAAAGTACTACTAAAATGTAGAGACAAAATTATGCAGAGCAAAGGGCCAAAATAGAAGTTGCAATTCAAGACAGAATACTAAGAAGTGACATAAATAACATAGCCCTAAATGACAAAACAAGAAAGTCAATAACTTCAAGAAACTATTTTAAGAATTGTTGGCATTTTTCCCGGTGGGAGTCCAAGAATTTCATTGCCAAAAGACAACTCAAATAGACCTGGTCATTGGAAACCTTTAACAACCATAAGTGGAGTTACGAATAGCAATTCATCTGGCCCATAAAAGAAAAGTGGGAAAGGAATGTAAGGATGATGAATGATGATACACTTCTGCAATAAAATGCAAACTTGTTATAACAATTGACACAATTAGCTACAATAAAAAAGGCTACTCTTTTCTAGATTACAGGTGCTATGCATATGGGTGAAGAATCAACAGAAACTGGAAGGAGCCTATAGTCTTGGTATGTTTATCATTTGGGGGGACACAACTTAAATAGTCAAAGAAAGGGAGTAATTGCTGCTCTACTCTAAAAAGTCATATTATATTTTACCAAGAGAGAGAGGGAAACAAAGGCAAGCAACTTCCATAGGGAAGTTCAGAAAAATCTACTATAGAATTATAAGAAGTTAATAGGAACAAACCCATATCAAATCCTATCCAAAGCTCAGAAAAAGAAAATCAAATGATAAACACCATTTAGCTCTTGACATATAAATTATACTTCAACAACAGCAACAACAACAACAACATTGAAGCCTTAATTTGGCAGCAGAGTAATCGTTCACAAACTACCACACAATTCTACTTCGCAATTAAAAGGAAAATGACCACTATCATGTCATTAATTTCAAGAGTGCAGTTATTAGCCTACAGTGTACGATTTTTTTTGGACTAAAATCAGCAGCTATAAATTCATTTATGCTGATCATACTAAAACTATAACCAAGCCACAATGTATATGCTATAGTCGAAACAAAGATTCAACTTGTGGTATTAATTAGATACCCAAAATGAAGATTCAACTTAATGTTGTCTTCTTTTTCCACTTCGGGATATAAGGCTTTACTTAGAAACTAACCAGAGCACAACAATTTATATAAGCAAATACATCAAATACTGATATAGTTCATTAACCCCATAAAATCAATACTAAAAGAAAAAAAAAAAAAAAAACCTAAAACAATCAAATAGGAAACAATGAAATTAGCATAACCAAACAAATGAATTAAAAAAAAAAAAAAAAAACATATTATGTAAATACATGAATCAACTAGTGCAGGCAAGTGGGAGCAGAGAAATTAAAGGGACAAATGGGTGAGAAAGACTGTAAGAGTGTACATAAGGATCGTGTGTGTGTGTAAGTATGGGCACCAATTTAGTGTAAAGCCCATCTACACCTGATCCTAGACCTTGTAGGATCTATATATATTATACCCTACTGGCATTTTTCGAATAGCAATCTTTGTCTTTGTAACCTTCTTTCAATTCTTGCTTTTCTGTTCTTTCCGGTTACTCTGGTTCGGCCTTCGCATCTCTGTACATTTTCTCTACAATGTTCTTCTTCTTTAGAATTGAACACCTCTTTAATGCCATGCAGTGCCTCCAAGAGCTTGCTGCAATCATAAGCAGAGGCAGAAGAAATAGCAGTCCCTTCTTCATCGGAAGCGATATTTATTGCATCAGACGAAGATGAAGAGGAAGATGCAACATTGAGGGCCTTTGAAAGTTCTCTAAAGTCAAAACAGGAAGCAGTTTGTTTGAGCTTAAAACTGCTGGAATTAATACCATGGTGGGAGTGAGTTTTGGAAAATCTATTTGAATCTGACTTCATTGTTTATGAATTCTGATCTCCCACCTAATGACCCAACAAATTTTTAGTACCATATATTGACTTTCTAAATCATTATCATCTTATAAACAAAGCAAAGTATATATATTGTTCATAGAGTGACTATTATTATAATTTTATTAAATGCATATATATCAAAATAGGATGATGAGATCTAATCTAACCCATCACCCAAGAAACAAAAAAACTCCACATTTTTAGAATGACAATAATTTTCAATGCTTTCCAAATGTAATATTTTGAATTTAGTTACAAATATCCATTCCAAAGTATTGAGAAATAGAGATCACCCAAGAACGCTTATTTGTTCAAATTTAGTGACAAGAAAATAAGGTGTTCAAACTGGGGCCGTGGTCTACTATCTGGTACTCAAAACCGTGCAACGAAAATTGGAGAAATTTGAGGACTTAATAGATGGGAGATATGAGTGGTGATTAGAATTTAACTTTCTAAAATTGCATTGTGACTTGTCTGTACATTACCCACAAAGAGAGAGAGAGACAGAGAAGAGAGAAATACCTGAGAGGGGGAGCAGCAGCAGCAGCAGCGAGGAACCGGTGGCTGGGCGAGCAGTCCGAGCACGACGAACGCACTAGTGGCTGTGGAAGATGTATGTTAATGTCACTATGTCTATGTCTTCTACTTTTGTATGAGAAGTGAAAGCCCTTCCTGAATTTAGGGTCCGGTTAAAATTGTCCATTTCTTAGGAATATTTTAGGTGGAATTAAAAAAGTGTCCAAAAAAAAAAAGTTTTTTCCTTTTTTTTTATTTTTTATTTTTTATAAAAGGTTTTTAAAAATAGTTTGTTAATGTATGCCATAAGGGCACACATTAGTAAAAGTCATTTAAAATTGTAGGCTTATCCTTTTGTTCTTAATTTCACTTTTACGATATTACCACTTTTGATTTTATTAAACTCTTTATTTATTTTTTAAAAACCCATGTTTTATCCTAATCATTTTTTTAGAGAGTTTTAATATATGACGTCCGCTTTTAATGACTATTTATCATCAAATTGAGACACTAATCGGTTTCTGGTATAGGTGGAGATTGAACTCTAAATTTCTTACTCAACTATCAGAGATTTTACCTGCGGAACCCTTAGAGCTCCACATATTTCTACACCTCTCATTTCCCCTTCCCCTTTTAGCTCTGTTTATTCTTGTTCTTCTTCTTCATCTACCTCCTCCTTCTTTTCCATCAAACCCAAAACCCCATTTCATCAAAGCCTTCACAAATCCATCTCCTCCACCACAACAACAGCCAAAACCAATCTCAGTCTCCAAACCCTACTGCCCACTCGACGAAAACATCCACAACGAGGCTCGCGGCAACAACCCAACGTACTCCCACCTCTTCTCCACCAAGTATGTCCCTTTCAACCCAAACCCATCTCACCAAACCTCCGACAATTAGTGCAGCGGCGTGAGAAGGGT
The DNA here is from genome assembly GCA_030445155.1 of Quercus variabilis. Classification (NCBI taxonomy): domain Eukaryota; kingdom Viridiplantae; phylum Streptophyta; class Magnoliopsida; order Fagales; family Fagaceae; genus Quercus; species Quercus variabilis. Next base: position 71,068,350 of record CP129448.1, on the reverse strand, counting down.
TTTTTCGAGGTCGGGGAGGTGCGGGTTAGGTGAGCTCCGATTAGTGACTGCGTGCGTGAGGAGGTGATTATTCTTGTTCTTCTTCTTCATCTACCTCCTTATTCTTCTCCATCAAACCCAAAACCCCATTTCTTCAAAGCCTCTACAAACCCATCTCCTCCACCGTAACAATAGCCAAAATTTAGGTACCCAAATCAAAGTTTCAACAAAAACCCATTTGTATTTATAGCTTAATAATTGATAATTTGGTCATTTTTGTTTGGATTTGGATTAGTATGGAGTCTTTGAAATTGGCTTTTTTTTTTTTTTTTTGTGTGGATGCACATGTTTGTGGGTTTGTGTTTGTGTGTTAGTGTGTTAGAGACAAGATTGTGAGAAGTGAAGAAAGCAAGAAAGAAAAAGAAGAAAAAAGAAAAAGAAAAGAAGAGAACCCAAAAACCCAGTGAAAAGGAATGAAAAAAGAAAAAGAAAAAAGAAAAAGAAAATGAAACCAAACCCAGAATCTCAATGTGAAAAAGAAAGAAAAGAAGAAAAGAAGAAGAATACTAGACCAGAGCCAGCTTGAAAGAGAAAAGAAAAGAAGAAGAAGAAGAAGACTAGTGTGAAAAGAAAAAGAAAAAGAAGAAGAAGAAGAAAAGGACCACCCAAACTCACCGAACCTAGTGAAAAAAAAAAAGTCAAAAGTTGGGGCTGAACTTCTGACTGTGGGTCCCTCAATGTGTGTGTATTTATCAAAATGCCATTATAACTCTGTTTCCATAACTTAAAAACACTAAAAATGTGTTTTCAATTTTCATAACTCATCACTAAAAAATAAGAGAATTGAGCGATGGAAACAAAAATTGAAAACATTCCCAAACAAACCATTTAGCCATTGGACCCACATATTTTGAATTATAGGTGATGGAAACGGAGTTATGGGTGATAGAAATTGAAAATGCAAACACCCCCTTATGTTTTATTTGTTGTTGGGAAAACTGTGGTTATATGTTGAAGGAATTTAAGGGACTAGATTTTAATTTAATTATTAAAAAAATTCAAATCATTTTAAATATGCTTATAAAATATGAGGAAAGACAATTTGTCATTTTGAAAGTTGAGATATAAAATTGGAAGAAAAAAAAATCTTGTATTTCAATTAAATCAAGTAGTTTATATATAAAAATAATTTTATTTAAATTATAACAAATATTATTCTTATAATTTTAGCTAAATTCTATTTCATATGAGAAATATTTAACCAAATGAATGATATAATTTTATAATAAAAAACCATTATTCTATTTTTACGTTAAAAATGAGGTCAATTTTTAAAGTAAAATTTTATTATTCTGCAGTAAAAATGACGTAAGTTTTAAAGTACAACCCGACATTTTATTTATTTATTTATAAATATATTTTAAAATAAACTAATCTTGGTGCTTTAACCTAACGCTCGTAGCATAGTTTCTGTTTTTTAAATTATGATCCAACCCATCTTCTATGCGCTATAAATCTCGCTCTGTTGCACGTCCCTTTGGTTCATATCTCACTTTCGCCCCATTTGCTTCAATCATTTGAGTTTCGTGACAATGGCAGACGAGGTGGTTCTACTAGATTTCTGGCCTAGCATGCATGGGATGAGGGTGAAGATTGCACTGGCCGAGAAGAGGATTAACTATGAGTACAAGGAGCAGAACCTGGGGAAGCACAAGAGCCCTCTGCTTCTGCAAATGAACCCGGTTCATAAGAAGATCCCGGTTCTCATCCACAATGGAAAGCCGGTGTGTGAGTCTCTCGTCATCGTTCAGTACATAGATGAGGTCTTGAAGGACAAGTCTCCATTGCTGCCCTCTGATCCATGCCAGAGAGCTCATGCTACGTTCTGGGCTGATTTTATTAATAAAAAGGTAGGTTTTGTGTGATAATTAGAACATATTAGAAATAAGTGCAAAACTTACTGTACATTATGTTTCTCAAATTAAAAAAAAAAAAAAAAAATTAAAAATGTAAATAGTGGGAGAGGGAGATAAGATTCTAACCATAACATCACCGCACATCCTTGGTCTGTACTGGTCACTCCATAAATATAAGTACTTATAGGGTGTGGTGGGGACCAAAGCTCGGGGTTCAAGTTTTCAGGAATGAGCTTTACACGCATATATACTTTAATTAGACTAGAATAAAATTTTTATCTTGTATATATTAAAAAAAAAAAAATTCTAACCATAACTATAGAGTACCACAAAAGATGGGGTCTCACTCGAGAGTGGGTAAGGTGTTACTATGATCATGCCCAAATAGAAGAACCACACTAGTCCTCCCCCTCTAGCTCCCTTTTTTTTTTAACCCAAAAAAAAAAAAAATTATTGAGTTATTACTTATTACTTGAATCCACAGTAAATTTCTCAAATAAATTCAAACACATGAAAGGTTTGACCAATTTAGCACAAACTTTGTTATCTTTCCAAGAACAATTAAGTTTAATGCAATCAATAAATGTTTCTCCATATTTTTGAGTCTCTGAGTTGATTGACTCCAATAATTCTTGCTGGAATTTGGGCTTAATTGAAAAGGTCTTTCTGCCTTGTGAGGTGGATTCTATTAAGAGTATCCCGTTGAGCATGCGTATGCCTGCTGATAAGTTGATATGGGCGGAGACTAGTAATGGGTTGTTCACTGTCAAAAGCGCTTATAAGGTGGCTGTCGATATCCTGGCTGCTTCTCCTTTGGGTTCTTCAGGTTCTAGCTCGGATAAGAGCAATATGAGGTGTTTTTGGAAGCGTGTTTGAAAATTAGATGTGCCCCATAAGGTTCGAAATTTCGTGTGGAGGGCATGTCGTGACATATTACCTACAAAAGGGAATTTAAGACACCGACAGGTTCTAGCCGAGGATATGTGTGATAAGTGCAAGCTGGATTCAGAAACTACAGGACGTGTTTTGGTCTTGTCCTAGAGCTCAAAAAATTTGGAACTGCTCTAGGATTTTCCAACCTGGTTTTGTTGGTTTATTCCCTTCTTTTCTTGACTTGTTATGGAAAATGATGATGGTATATGATTGTGAGGAAAATATTATAGCTTTGGTGGTCACCATAGCTTGGAGCATTTGGGCTAATTGCAATGAAGTTCGAAATGGAGGAAAGAAGAAAGGGGAACTAGAGCTACTGCAACGGTCATGACATTATTTGCAGGAGTATGTTGCTGCCAAAAAGGTTTCAATTAAGCCTGATTAGAATCAGAATGAGTATTGGTGTCCACCTTCGAAGAATTTGTATAAAGTGAATGTAGATGGGGCAGTTTTCTCGGCAAAGAAGGAAGTAGGGATTGGGATTGTTGTTCGGGACAGTCAAGGATTGGTGATGGCTGCAATGTCTATGAAAGTTAAAGCTCTGCTGGGTCCTTTGGAAGTTGAGGCAAAAGCCTTTTAGGCTAGTTTGCAGTTTGCAAAGGCTTTGGGACTACAGGACTTCATTTTAGAGGGTGATTCTCTTAATGTTTATAGGGCTCTTGCTAGTTTATCTCATGCAGCAGCCGTGGTGGCTCCTTTAGTATATGGGATTATTGATTCTTGTCATGATGTTTGTAATTTTAGGTTTTTTCATGTGAGACACAAAAGGAATACACCTGTTCACCTTTTAGCTAAACATGCTTGTGGCATTGTTGATTTTCTAGTTTAGATAGAAGAGAATCCTTATTTCTTAGAACAAGCTCTTCATCATGATGTAATTTTTTTTTTTTTAACTAATGAAAGTTTCTAGTTTCCTATAGAAATATATATATATATATATATATATATATATATATATATATTTGAATTTAATTGACGTACAATACACAAGGAACTATAACTAAATTTTGTATTAGAAATTATTATTTTATAGATTGAAATAAAAATGAGTTGAACCCATGTTTTAAGAGATTACTAATATGTCATTGAACAAAAAAGGAGGAAAAATTAAACTTTTCCACTCTAAATTATTAGTCCCAGTTACACTTAACTCTTTGAATTATCGTAACACATGATTAATCTCCCAAGTTTTAACTCTATTTCAATGTTCCCCTTTCTATTTGTTTGGATGTTAAGTATGATGAAATTTACTATTGAAAAAAAATTTTCCCCTCCAAAACATAATGGAGAGAGGTAAATTGGTCTTTTAATGCTAAATTTCATTAGTATTAACAACTAAATAAACTACATGGGGTCAAGTGTGACATATATTTAAATTTGGGTGGATGAAGGTTGATGGTGTGTTGATAGTTTAGGGATTTAAGTGTAATTGGCTGATAGTTTAAGTTGAAAAAGTGTAATTTGTCCCAAAAAGAAAGATAGAACTAAATAAGTGGTAAAAATATAAATTGATGGTTCCTATTTTCCGACTCATTAGGTAGGTCATCCTCTTCTATGAGTGTGCTACATACATAACAAAATCACCCAAAATCACAATCAAGTTACATCTCTAGTTAAATCCCTATCAGGTTCTACTCATCAAAAAACTCATCCTCATGTATAAGTGCACGTCTAATTGTATCTGTGAGAATCACGACCAAAGTGAGTTGCAACATAAAACAATTATTGATTTTTTTTTTCTCAATTATATGTATCACTTACATAATTTTTTCTAATCTTCTTCTATATTTTAATTGATTTTTTTCAAGAAAAAATTAAATATTGGAATAACTATTATCAATTATAGAAGAGGTATTAATAATGTAAATACATAAATTTAATTAGTAGTTTTGTATCTAAAAGAACAACAAGAAAAAGTTTGCTATAAAAAATTATAATAAAAAATTTGAAATCAATATATTTATTTGATATTTAAAATAAAAAAAATTCACATAACAATATTATTTTTAGGGTATTTGTTAATGCAAAACCCTTACACACAATTTTTTTTTTGAACTAAAATTTGTGTACAATATGTGTAATATAAACATTGCCACTTGTGTAGGTTTCAGTTAGTTAAATTGGTAAGATATGTGGTGGTTGAATAAAAGATCTAGAGTTTAATTTTCGACTATACCAAAAACCGATTGGTGTCTTAGTCTAATGATAAAGAGCTATTATCAGGACTATAAAAAACCATTAATTATGTGATTTATGATTAAACTTGAGTTCCACGAAAGTCTGTCCGAAGACTTGTTGAGTGAAAATTATTTTTGGAAAATTAGTGCCCTTATCTTTTCAAGAACGCCTAGTAATCAGTAATTTTATTTTTGGAAAATTATTGTTTCACGCTTCAACTAAACACACAGAATAAAATGTGAAAATCAAATGTCTACATTTTATACATGATGTGAAAAGAGTGTGTATGCCCAGAGTATGAAATAATCACGATCCTTTACTTTTTAGGAGAGTTGTGCACTAAGGCTCTCTCTCTCTCTCTCTCTCTCTCTCTCTCTCTCTCTCTCTCTCTCTCTCTCTCTCTCTCTCTCTCTCTCTCTCTCTCTCTCTCTCAAGCAAGCATAGCTAACATGCTCCCTCTCTCACTCTTTAACTTACTATTGTTTTAGGATATGTTTGGTTAGGTGGATTCTAGGGAGGATGGATAAAAAAGAGTGGAAAATAGAAGAGAAAATGAGTAGAAAGGGTATTTGGTTGAGAGGGGGAGGGGGAGAGAAAAGTGGTGGGGCCCTACTGCTTTCTCTCTGGGCGCACCAAAATTCAATCTCTCTAAAATGGAGAGAAAATTGTCCTCTATACAATAGCCAACTTTTTGTCTTTTTCTACTTTTTGCCTTTCCTTTTTTTTTTTTTTTTGATAAAATTTTGCACAGTACACGTCAGTTCTTTTTGTTTGTTTGTTTGTTTTTTTTATTTTTTTAATATCCTTTTAGCATTTGCTTATTTTATAAAAAAAAAAAAAAATTAAAGTGTTCATACAATTTTTTTTTTTTAATAATAAATGTGTTACTTTTTGTTTATGTATTTTGTAAGGACAAAATGGTAAATTTATATCAACTTTATTTTTCATCTTCTCATTTTTCATCTCAACCAAATAAAAAAGTTTTTCATTCTTCCACTTTTCCACCCTTCAAACCAAACACAAATGAGGGAAAATTAAGGTTATGTTTGATAAGAGTTTTTTTTTTCTATTTTCAAAAACTTTTTTTTGGGAATATAAAGAAAAAAAAAAACAATTTTCTTGTATTTTTGAAATAAAAAACATGTTTGGTTAGTTGAAATTAAAAAGATAATTTTTTGAAAAAGAAATAGAAAGTACTAAAATATGTTGTTACTAGAATTTGAATTTTAATGCTAACTCATTAAATGTGACAGATTCATAAAATTAAATGTGTGTTTTCATTGACTTTTGAAAATTAGAAACTGAAAACAGCATTTTGTATGCTTTCAGTTTCCTTTACAAATTGAATTTTGAGAACAGTTTTTGCTTTCTATTTATTTTGGGTTGCCAAACAAATTTTTTAGTCTCAAAAATAGAAAATTATTTTTGGAAATCGAAAATAAAGAGAAAAAACAATTACCAAACATGCCATAAATTTTTTTCTATCATTCCACTTTTCTATTTTCTCACAATTTTCTACTCTTTCACTTTTCTATTCTCCTACAATTTTCTATTTTTCTACTTTTTCATCTTTCTAACCAAAGATACTCTTAAATAAATTCTACTAATAGATTTTTTTTTTTTTGGGTTAAATACCAGTAGCATAATGGTTAGTATTGTATAATACACAAAGTGCCTGATAGACATGACTTCCTTTTAAAAAAACCATTAATTGATTATCTGGTTGATTATACCTGAGTTCCACGAAAGTCTGTCCGAAGACTTGTTGAGTGAAAGACCCAGCTTCCATGAAACTGCAAACACATTTTCACCCCAATTCCAAACGAACGCATTTCTGAACAATGAATATAGTCTCCAACTCTCAAGAATAGCATATTTGTCTCTCTCTTTTATGTTGAATATCTTTTTCTTCTGTTCCGTATGATCGCGTTCTCCAAGAATCCTAAAATATATTTATCTATATATTTTAATATATTTAAATATATCCAACCAGGTTGATTATAATATATTTATCTATATGTTTTAAATAAAAAAATTTAAGCGCTAAAAATCTCCCTTTATCTTAAAATGCAAAAAATTAAAAAGAAAAAAAACAAAAGGAGTCAAATTTCTGTTAACAAAATTAAATTTTAAGGGATAAATTTATTAATTTATTCTTGAAATTTACTAAAATCAAAATTAATATCAAACAAACTTATTAATAATACAACGTAATTACCTTAAAATATGCTACAATATAAATTTTAAATTTTAAAAACAAAAGAAAAAACTCTCGTCATTCTGCCTTCCCATCTATATTCTTACTTTTCTTTTCTTTATCTTTGTCTTGATTCTTGATCTATTTTCTTAAACACAATCAATCAGTCAAGCTTGAATGTTTTCTACTAAAGGTAATCTTTTTCAGTTCTTTTTCTCTCTGCCTTTCCGAAAATGGAAGCTCAAAGTCTTCTATTTATTTAACTTAAATTAAATATTTTTTTAGTTTATTTCATTGATGGGAGTCCTATCATGGGACACATTTTTTTGCTTGGACCCTTTTCATGAGTCACATCTGCACTGCACAGTACGCAACTGTGCAGTGCAGCCCACAGTTATTCCTTATTACTTAACATGGTTCCTCACTTCTTATTTTTTATTTTTTTTATGAATATGATTTCTTACTTTATCTATTATTATAAATTATTATACTAATTAATAATTTAATGCGTATTATATTAATTTATTTGTATTATAATGATATTAATTTATTAAATTATATATTAAATTAATTTTTGTTTGTATATATTTAGACTCTCAAAGTCTTCTATTTATTTAATTTAAATTAAATATTTTTTTAGTTTATTTCATTGATGGGAGTCCTATCATGGGACACATTTTTTTGCTTAGACCCTTTTCTGCTTAAGACACGTTTTTTGCTTTAAAACTTAGCCATAAGATGATAGTACAGGCCCTGCTGTCTTGCTTTCATGAGTCACATCTGCACTGCACAGTACGCAACTGTGCAGTGATGATAGTACAGGCCCTGCTGCCTTGCTTTCATGAGTCACATCTGCACTGCACAGTACGCAACTGTGCAGTGCAGCCCACAGTTATTCCTTATTACTTAGCATGGTTCCTCACTTCTTATTTTTTATTTTTTTTATGAATATGATTTCTTACTTTATCTATTATTATAAATTATTATACTAATTAATAATTTAATGCATATTATATTAATTTATTTGTATTATAATGATATTAATTTATTAAATTATATATTAAATTAATTTTTGTTTGTGTATATTTAGACTTTAAATATTAAAAGGCCCACTTAAAAATTTTACCCAAAATGCCAAAGTTGTTAAACCGACCCTATTTCTATCTTCTATTTTTCTATCTCTCCAACCTGCTCTTAAATAAATTCTACTACTCTTTTCGTCACAATTTTTTTGCCTTTGAAAAGTTAAATTTTTTAAGGGAACATCATTTATTGTCTTTTTTACCTTTTAAAAATGTATAAATTTTTAAAACTACTCTTAAAAAATTTTATTAAAAAATTAAATAAATAAATTAATAAAGAAATAATAGAAATATTAATAAATTAATAACTTTTATTTTTAAAAATTAGACAAAATTTTGAAATATCTTAAAATGAAATAGAGGACAAAATAATTGATACGGACGGAGTAATAGATATTTTTTTGCTTGAATACTAGTAGCATAATGGTTAGTATTGTATAATACACGAAGTGCCTGATAGACATGATTTCCTTTAAAAAAAAAAACCATTAATTGATTATTTGTTTGATTATACCTGAGTTCCACGAAAGTCTGTCCGAAGACTTGTTGAGTGAAAGACCCAGCTTCCATGAAACTGCAAACACATTTTCCCCCCAATTCCAAACGAACGCGTTTCTGAACAGTGAATATAGTCTCCAACTCTCAACTCTCAACTCTCAACAATAGCATATTTGTCTCTCTCTTTATGTTGAATATCTTTTTCTTCTGTTCCGTATGGATCCCGTCCAAACAGTAATAGTAGCAGTCTGCGCATTCTTCTTCCTCTCATTTCTAATGGGGATCATTACTTTCTGGTTGTTCCGGTGTCGAAAACCCAAGATAACCCGACAAACCCGACAACCCGTGTCCACAACAACAACAACCACAACCGAGCTATCCTCCATCAAAGTTGTCGATCAGAGCGCTTCCTTCGACCCCAACCTCGAATTCTCCATGACTGAGCTGAGGGTGGCTACCAAAGACTTTTCCCCAGAGTTTATCACCGGCGGTGGCCGCTTCGGAATCGTCTACAAAGCCCGGCTCTCCAACGGCGTCACCGTGGCCATCAAGAGACTCAACCCAGACGCTTTCAAAGGCTTTAGGGATTTTTGGGCGGAGATGGTGACACTGGGTATGCTCCACCACCCAAATATCGTTAAGATTTTGGGCTATTGCATGACCAGCTCCGATAGGCTCCTTATATACGAGTTTTTTCAGAATGGCAGTTTGGACCAGTGGTTGCACTTGGAGCAGAAGCAGGATGCGGCCACGTTATCTTGGGGGACCCGGATTCAGATTGTCAAGGGTGTGGCTAATGGCCTCTCTTTTTTGCATAGTTTGGACAAGCCCATTGCTCATCAGGATATTAAGTCCCGCAATGTGTTATTGGACTCCGATTTTCAGGCCCATATTACTGATTTCGGTCTAGCAAGGGGGATTGACAACTCCACTTCTTATGCGTCCACACAATCTGCGGATACAATGGGTTACTGTTACATGCCACCTGAGTACAAAGAAGGCCTCACTTCAGCTACACTCGAGGCTGATATTTACAGTTTTGGGATCTTAATGTTCGAGATTGCTACTGGAAAGCGTCCCAATTTGCCTATACTTTTGGACGGGAAAGAGGTTGGGATAGTTGAATGGGCTAGGAAAATGCTGGCCCAAGATAAGCATATGCAAATGGTGGATTCTAGTATTTTGAGGGAGGATGGCCTAATAGAGGCCCATGTGAAAGAGTATTTTGAAATTGCAAAAATGTGTGCTAGTGAGGTACGAAGAGAGAGGCCAACTATGGCTAAGGTTTTTCAATTGCTAAATCCAATTCCTACATGAATTTGTATTGCATTTTCTAGACTGTTTTACTTTTAAGAATAAATTAAATGTTCTAGATTGTTTGTAAATTAAATAGATTGTATGTGCACATACCTTGGTAGAACGAATCATAAACTTGTTGAATCTCACTCTTTACTAGCTATACAAATTCTTTCTTACAATCTCTTCACCTTTTGGAATAACTTCAAGTCACCAGAGAGGCTACTAGGGTCTCTCCATATATTCCATACTCTAAATCCTAGGGCACTGTAGATGGTATCCCTAGAGAGAGACAATCTATTTAAGAGAGTACTTACAAAAACTATACATATGTTGTTTCTCCTAATCTACTGTAATCTGACTATTATAGGAGTATTTAAATACAAATAGGGATGAAACTACTTGATGAGATGAGTGGTCCTTAAAAACACTCAACTACTCATCTTAAATCACTCCATAACAGATCACTAATCTTGACAACTTACTTAGGACCAGTTTAAATTTGAACTCATCAAATCAAGCCCACATATTCAATAACTCATGTCGACAATACATGGGCCATAGGTTATAGGTGTAGTCAAATCCTGTCCAATTAATACCATCTCTCACTTGTCCATATTGGGTACTATAGTCAAAATTGGCTCCTTTTAATCTTTTGTCCAATCCTCTCTTTATATAGAAAACAGAGTGTGCAACTTGACGAGAAGGTGTAGGGTAGGAGTACTAAATCAAGTCACCATCTAAACTAACATAGTACATCACTCATAATATCTTGTCTATACCCAATATTATTTGATCAAACCCAATCAAGTTTCTTTGATCCCTCATGAGTTCAAAACTCAAAACAACACTTGATCCCATACCATATAATTTACTCATGATTATATCGAAAACCAAATTCTTCATAATTGCATGAGCTATGAGCTATAAAATGAATGGTCTGTTTTAAATAATAAACTCATGTCAATTCATTCACACTCGACCGCTTTCCTAGACATGATCTGCGAGATTGTATTATATTATGGCCTTAAGGCAATAGTGTGGACGCCCCAAAAAAGGCTTTAGGTTTGTCGCATATTGGGTCCTTGGTGATGTGGCTCTTTGTGTGTATGTGTTTCTTAGGTGAGGTGCGTTTGTAAGTCTCTTTTTCTTAATTTATTTTTAGGACTCGCTACTAACCATTGGTTTTGTATTAGGTGTGATTGGTCACCTATTTGTCTAATTCCTTTTTGGTTACCTAACTAACTAAAAACCAATTCAAGGGTAATTAATTAATGAAGGTAAATCAAAGTCTCGAACCAAAGATCTTGAACTCGAAAATTTGGCTATGAGTGGGGAAGGTGTTAGGCACTCCATTCCACCTATCCAAAGGATGGTATCCCATTTTAATTTTAATTCCAACATTAAAGTTTTAGAGAAAAAAATTATATATGAGTATTTATTTACATATAACATATTATGTGAATATTTATGACAAAGAACTTTTTACAAGCAAAACATGTGAAATTAAAAATAAAAGAGACTCACACACAGGACATGTGATAGTTTACTATGTTACAAAGTAATATATAGCTAGCATGTGAGTATTTATGTACTACGTATTTAACATGTGAATATATACATAAAAAAAATAAAATAAAAGAGACTAATAATAGCTTAAAAGTGTAATATTAACTCAGTTTTGGTTGGCATTATCACACCTATTTTGTGTTATTCCCATACTTACACGTAAATATGAGAGTTTGCAATTTTCTCTAAAATATAGCATTATGTGTATTTTTCTTTTGTAGGAGGTTAAAACTAATGAATTAAGCATGTAGACATGAAGCCCAGAGAATCCAAGGGTGAAGATCAATTGAGAAGTATCTTTTTGAAGAATTTAATGAGTGAAAAATGTGTGGAAACATGAAAAGAAAGAGAGAAATTCGTTTAAGCCAAAGATAGAAAAAATCCTGGCATGGAAATATTATAACTAGTTTTGGTATTTTGGCCATATATTTTTACTCTTATGTTGGTTTGACTTGATTCTTGCCGCCACAAAAAGAGGACTTGAAGATCTAAAACTTTATAGTTTTCCAAAACTTCGGAATATACCGTTTTAAGGGCCAAAACAAACCTAGAAATTGACCCACTGTTGAAAAACATGAATTGACATTTTTTATTTTCCTTTGTGGGGATCATTTGTTTTAGGGTTTTGAATGTTATAAAAATTAAAGGGATACAAGGGCAACAATGCTTTTTGGCTGTTGAAAAAACTTATTTTTCATCAAATTTTGAGAGTTTTTATTTTCTATAGAAGTTTAAGAACCTAAGCTAGGGTTGGAGGTGAATCTTCAAGGTTGTAAGTTGTCCACTATTCAATCCAAATATATTTTTCACATTTTGATTATTGAAATCAATTGTTCTCTTTTCATAATTGTTTTGTTAGATTGATATTTATTTTCTTACTCTTTTATAAGTCTATTCTTGAATCTTCTAATTGTTAGAATAGGGTTTTATAATCTCTCTAGTAAAGCATAATAATCTTGTTAGATATTACTTTTGTCATAGTATAGCCTCTAGGGTATGCGACGTTCTTGAGTTTTTCTAGCAAAGTTATTATTTTCTAGACCAAATTATTGGAATAATTGATATATATAATCAACCAAAGAGAGTTCTATTAATAAAACTTATTTCAAAATCTTCCAATCGGATAGTTTATGTGCTTACCCAATTGTGTGCTAAATTGGATTGGTAGTGGATGGTTAATATTATTGGTGAACAAACCCTAACTCCCTAGTGATTTTAATTATTGAATTTTACTAAACTTTCTTTGTCCTAGTTTTAATCATATTTTTTCTATATATTATTTTGATGTGTTCTTGTTTTCATTTTCTTGGTGAAATGACAACCTTAACTATACTACAATTTCTGTTATAAAATTGGAACAGGACGTGGCCACATTATTTTGAGGGACCTGAATTCAGATTGTTAGGGGTGTGGCTAATGGTCTCTCTTTTTTACATAGCCTGGACAAGCCCATTATTGCTCATCAGGATATGGAGTCCCACAATGTGTTCTTGAACTCCGATTTTTAGTCCCATATTACTGATTTCGGTCTAGTAAGGGGGATTGACACCTCCACTTCTTATGTGTCCACACATTTTGTGGAGACAATGGGTTACTGTTAAATGCCCTCCCGTGTACAAGGCAGGCCTCATTGCAGCTACACTTAAGGCTAATGTTTACAGTTTTTGGATCTTAATGTTCGAGATTGCTATTGGAAAGTGCCCCAATTTGCCTACCCTTTTGGACGAGGAAGAGGTTGGGATAGTCAAATGGGCTAGGAAAATGCTGGCCCAAAATAAGCATATACAAATGGTGGATGCTAGTATTTCAAGGGAGGGTGGCCTAATAGAGGCCCATGTGAAAGAGTATTTTGAAATTGCAGGAATTTGTACTAGTGAGATACGAAGAGAAGGGCCAACTATGGCTAAGGTTTTTTGGTTCCTAAATCGAATTCCTACGTGAATTTGCATTTTATTTTCTAGATTATTTGTTGAGGAATAAATTAGATAGGTTGTTATAGGAGTACAGTTTTCTCCTATTTTACCTTAATTTGAATGTTATATGAGTATTTAAATACACGCAGGTATAAACCTATTATAAAATGAGTGATCCCTAAAAATGCTTAACCACTTATCTTAAATTACTCCACTACTCTTGTCAATAAATCACTCCACTACTTTTTCTCAAAAAAAAAAAAAAAAAAAAAAAAAAAATCACTCCACTACTAATCTTTGATCTTGACAACTCAGTTAGGACCAATTTAAATTTGAACCCATCAAATTAAAGTTGTTTCCTCATCGATTATTGTCCCAAAGGCGACATCCATTCTTTCCTACATAAACAACCCCATTACCGGCTACCACTCCAGTTGGTCAAGTTCCTCGCCGTTGAAATCCTGATCGCTTTGGAACATCTACATGTGCTCGGAATCATTTATCGCGATCTGAAACCGGAAAACGTCTTGCTACGTGAAGATGGCCACGTCATGCTTTCCGACTTTGACTTGTGTTTCAGAGTCCATGTGGCACCCACTTTCGACGAGTCCGAGTTTGTTGTCGAGCCAACGACAGCATTTTCGAAGTCATGTGTTGGAATGCATGAGTACTTGGCGTCGAGTTGGTCTCCGGTTACGGTCACAAAGAGAGCACTCTACGTAACATAGCTTCGTCGAATAAGGAAGTGAGGTTCTTCCACGTGGTGGAGAGAGAAAACGAGGAAGGGATGGAAGAGGCAAGGGATTTGATAGAGAGACTCTTGGTGAAGGATCCTAGAAGAAGGTGCCACTGAGATTAAACGACACCCGTTTTTCGATGGGATTAAGTGGTCGTTGATTAGAAACTATAGGGCGCCACTGCGACATCAGCAGGTGGTGAAGAAAGGAAAGTCACCGCACGTGAAGAGGCAAGGTGGGTTGTGGCGGTGCTATAAGAGATTTGGGTGCTTGTTGAAAAATAATAGTAAAAATAACAGTAATGGCTTGTTTGGATGTTTAAAAAAGGAGGGGGAGCAGAGTAGAGGGAGGGAGAGTAATCCAATTACCTTACTTGGAAGTTTTTTAAGGAATGAGGGGGAGGGGTTTGGAGGGGTTTCAACTCCTAACCCCCTTATTTTTAATTTCCCCAAATTGGAGAGATTTGGAGGGAGAGTAGAGTAGATAAATTATTGTCCAAGTAAATTTCCTAATTTATCCTTTCTAAATTAATCATAGACCAATGTTGCAAGTCTATTTTTAAATAGGGATAAATTTGTCTATTTTAGTCATTTCCTCTCCTCTCCATCCTAATTTTTAAAACATCCAAACAAAGGGAAGGGCTAATTACTTCTTTTCCCTTTACTAATTTTAACAACATCCAAACAAGGTAGAGGGGAGCCATTCCCCTCTACTCTCTTCCTCATTACTCTCTTCCCCTCTACTCTCCTCCATCTCTAAACTTCCAAACATGCTATAAAAGGAATTACTACCTTTTACGTAAATAGTAAAAGTTATAGTAAGGTTAGGAAATGTTCGTAGATTTCAAGGTTTTTTTTTTTTTTGTATGTTTGATAGGGGCAAGGTTTGAGATTAGGCATGGATTTTGTAAAAATAGATAGTGAGATAACAAGTTTACCAATTTTGTTAGAGTTGTTAATTTTAGATTTTTGTTTTTGAAAAGAGTTGATTTCAGTTTTTGAGTTTCACTAATTATGAAATTAATTAATTGCTATTATTGAATAAATGCTTAAATATAAATGATGCGTCGTGTCTTCTATATAAATAATGCTAAGAGTACAACTTTTATCACAACTTTGCTGTAATTTATTCATGTGACGAGTTGTGAGTGGTGGAGTTGTAAACCCATATGGACCCTTCACTTTTATTTCACCATTCATAACTTGCTACGTGGACAAGTTATAGTAAAAATTATGGTTCTAGCATTTTCCTTTCCATGTACCAATTTAACCGTTACATTTAATAATTTTTTAATAAAGAGGTTTTGAATATGCTTGGCTAAAGTTCAGACCCAATGGGGGTAAAGTTTGAGGGAAGTTTACAGTTTTCATCGGTAGGACTACAGTTACGCATTTACGCCACTTGTACTTAAGCTCATAGGATTTATAGCCTTAGCAAATTGCTTAAAAAAAAAAAATCAGTCTAAGCTACTAATTATCAAGAAAAAAAGAGTCCTAGCTAGTAAGAGCCCAACTTAGTTCAGCTCAGCCCATTATTAGACTGATGGGGATAATTGGAGATAGTAATGGGTGATGGGTTAGTGGCCCTTTTTTTGGGCCATTGGCATCTCAACTAGTGTTGTGGATCCTTTGTGATGGAGCGAATTGGAATTCTCGCCTTGTGTTCGGTTTTTGCTCTACAAAGGAGGCTGGTTAAAATGGAAAAAAGGGCGTCTGAATGGACATGATTGAACCATTTTAAACTACTCTCTCTCATCTTTTCTTCAATAAGGATCTACTCCTATCTTTAAGTAAATTTCTGTGTCCTCACAATTGCTGCTTACACCAATTAGAATGGCACATATTGTTGTTCAATTGCTTGAAGCGTATTTTTTGTTAAGTGATGATTCTTCCTAGGGATTAAAAAAGCCCTTATCAATATTTTGTTTTTTATTTACAGCACGTCAAGGGTGTGCGGTTCAATCTCGAAAAAGAAAAGAAAAGTATTTCTCAATATTGGGGAGAATGTGTCCGAAATACCTGGAGTTTTTGCTTTTGTGACTGAAATCCAGTATGTGGGTTTTGAGCATTAGCATTCTTTGAGAGTGAGTGACAATAATGAATTAATGATTATAGTGGCAAAATTGACTATTGCTTAAAGGAAATCCTTAATATTTTGCTTGGATTAGATCTATACATCCATTGGTTGTATTATTTAATTTCTGAAAACTTTATTTCCATTTTGTTATCCTGAAGGAGATTTTCATTTTAAGACAATCTCCATCATGCTACCAATATAGATCTTTCATCCCTAAATGCATAAGTATGTTAAAATTTCTCTATGCTAATCAATTGGACTACTCTTTATATGACATAACGAACTTAACGGCTAGCAGATTTTTATCCTATCTGGTATGCCATTTTTCCAAAGGAACATTGCTAGACAATACATGTGTTCACCCCAAAGGGGGTTGAAGTCGAGTATTTGAATCTGCAAAACTGAGTGATCATAGTAGCAGTGCACATATCATGGTACAAGACTACAGGGGCATGTATCACAACAGAGCAAGTCTCCACCATTATCACAGATCACATATTCATAGTAATACCAAAAAGTAGAGACAAAATTATGCAGAGCGAAGGGCCAAAATAGAAAGTTAGAATTCAAGACATGGAATTTTAAGAAGTGACATAAATAACATTGCCCTAAATAACAAAACAAGAAAATCAATAACTTCAAGAAACTACTTTAAGAATTGTTGGCATATGTCCGGTGAGAGTCCAAGAATTTCATTGCCAAAAGACAACTCAAATAGACCTGGTCATTGGAAACCTTCAACAACCATAAGTGGAGTTACCAATAGCAATTCATCTGGCCCCATAAAAGAAAAGTGGGAAAAGGGAATGTAAGGATGATGATACACTTCTGCAATAAAATGCAAACTTGTTATAACAATTGATACAATAAGATACAATAGAAAAGGCTCCTCTTTTCTAGATTACAGGTGCGATGCATATGGGTGGAGAATCAACAGAAACTGTAAGGAGCCTAAAGTCTCAGTATGTTTATCATTTGGAGGGACACAACTTAATAGTCAAAGAAAGGGAGTAATTGCAGCTCTACTCTAAAAAGTCATATTATATTTTACCAAGAGAGAGAGGGAAACAAAGGCAAGCAACTTCCATAGGGAAGTTCAGAAAAATCTACTATAGAATTAGAAGAGGTTAATGGGAACAAACCCATATCGAATCCCATCCAAAGCTCAGAAAAAGAAAATCAAATGATAAACACCATATAGCTCTTGACATATAAATTATACTTCAACCACAGCAGCACAACAACATTGAAGCCTTAATTTGGCAGCAGAGTAATCATTTACAAACTACCACACAATTCTACTTCGAAATTAAAAGGAAAATGACCACTATCATGTCATTAATTTCAAGAGTGCAGTTATTAGCCTACAGAGTACGATTTTTTTTGGACAAAAAACAGCAGCTATTAATTCATTTATGCTGATCATACTAATACTATAGCCAAGCCACAAAGTATATGCCATAGTCGAAAAAAAGATTCAACTTGTGGTATTAATTAGATACCCAAAATGAAGATTCAACTTAATGTTGTCTTCTTTTTCCACTTTGGGATATAAGGCTTTACTTAAAAACTAACTAGAGCACAACAATTTATACAAGCAAATACATCAAATACTGATACAGTCCATTAACCCATAAAATCAATACTAAAAGAAAAACAAAACCTAAAACAATCAAATAGGAAACAATGAAATTAGCATAACCAAACTAATGAATAATAATAAAAAAAAGACAGATTATGTATGCATGAATCAACTAGTGCAGGCAAGTAGATGCAAAGAAATTAAAGAGACAAATGGGTGAGAAAGACTGTGAATGTATATAAGGGTTGTGTGTGTGTAAGTATGGGCACCAATTTAGTGTAAAGCCCATCTACACCTGATCCTAGACCTTGTAGGATCTATATATATTATACCCTACTGGCAATTTTCGAATAGCAATCTTTGTCTTTGTAACCTTCTTTCAATTCTCACTTTTCTGTTCTTTCCGGTTACTCTGGTTCGGCCTTCGCATCTCTGTACATTTTCTCTACAATATTCTTCTTCTTTAGATTTGAACACCCCTTGAATGCCATGCAGTGCCTCCAAGAGCTTGCTGCAATCATAAGCAGAAGCAGAAGCAGAAGCAATAGCAGTCCCTTCTTGGTTGGAAGCGATATTTATGGCATCAGATGAAGATGAAGATGAAGAGGAAGATGCAACATTGAGGGCCTTTGAAAGTTCTCTAAAGTCAAAACAGGAAGCAGTTTGTTTGAGCTTAAAACTGCTGGAATTAATACCATGGGAGTGAGTTTTGGAAAGTCTATTTGAATCTGACTTCATTGTTTATGAATTATGATCTCCCACCTAAATGACCCAACAAATTTTTAGTATCATATATTGACTTTCTAAATCACTATTATCATCTTATAAACAAAGCAAAGTATATATATTGTTCATAGAATGACTATTAGTATAATTTTATTAAATGCATATATATATATATATATATCAAAATAGAATGATGACATCAAATCCTACCAATTTACCCAAGAAACAAAAAAACTCCAAATTTTTAGAATGATATTAATTTTCAATGCTTTCCAAATATAATATTTTGAATTTAGTTACAAATATCTATTCGAAAATATTGAGAAATAGAAACAGTCCTATGTATAGATCACCCAAGAACACTTATTTGTTCAAATTTAGTGACATAAAATAAGGTGTTCAAACTGGGGCCGTGGTCTACTATCTGGTGCTCAAAACCGTGCAACGAAAATTGGAGAAATTTGAGGATTTAATAGATGTGAGATATTAGTGGTGATTAGAATTTAACTTTCTAAAAAAGCATTGTGACTTGTCACTTGTCTATACAATACCCACAAAGAGAGAGAGAGACACCGAAGAGAGAAATACCTGAGAGGGGAGCAGCAGCGAGGTACCGGTAGCTGGGCGAGCAGTCCGAGCACGACGAACGCACCAGTGGCTGTGGAAGATGTATGCCACTATGCGTTTATGACTTTTCGTATGAGAAGTGAAAACCCTTCCTGAATTTAGGTTCGGGTTAAAATTATCCATTTTTTGAAATATTTAATCGCAATTGAAAAAGTTGTTAAAAAAAAATTGGTATTTTTTTGAATAAAAAAATTTCTAAAATAATTTACTAACGTATGCTTATAAGAGTACACATTAGGAAAATTCATTTAAAATTGTAGACTTTTCCTTATTTTCACAATTTCACTTTTATAGTTTTACCACTTTTTATTTTATTAAACTCTTCTTCTTTTTTAAAAAAAAACCATGCTTTATTTATTTTTTTTAAAGAGTTTTAATCAATAATATCTGCTTTTAATGACTCTTTATCATTAGACTTTTTAGAAAGTTTTAACCAATGATGTCCACTCTTAAGGACGGACCTAGGTGGGGCGTAAGGGGCCTGAGCCCCCCTTGGGCCCAAAAAAAAAAAAAAAAATTTAGTAGGTAAAATTTTTCCAAAAAAAAAAAAAAAAAGACTTGGCCCCCCCCTAATCAAGAGCCTATATAAATCTTTAAAAAAAAAAAATGTAAAAAGAAAAAAGAAAACCCAGCGTCCAAAACCAAACGGAACAACTGAACAAGGGGAAAAGGAAAAACGAAGGAAAAAAAGAAAAGAAAAGAGAGAGGCAAGACAAAGACAGTGAGAGGCGAGACTTAGAGAGTACTCATGCTGCCGCTTATGCCGCAACCACGCAAGAGAGACCCATCTCGCTGCCCATATCGCCACCCATCTTGTAGAGTCGCAGACTCGTCCTTGTCAAATGTGGTCGTCGCATACCCAAACAAGAAACACCCACACCAACGCCGCCACTGCCCATGCGAGACCCATCTTGCTGCCAGTAGCTCGATTTGCCCAGCCTAGATTCATTGCTTCAGCCTTCATAGTTCACAAGTATTTAATCTATCTTTTCCTTCAAAACCTAATATAATATTTATGAATCTCAGAATCTAATAATCTGTGCTTGTGGACTTGTGGTATTTGTGTTTTTATTGATGAGTGATGAATTGAGTTGGTGATTGTGAATTGAATCTGTGCCTGTGGTGTTTTTATTTTTTTTTTTCGCTTTATGAGTCTCTGTCACTTTGTGTTTGTGACTTTCTCTTTTATATTATATATATATATATATATATAGAGAGAGAGAGAGAGAGAGAGAGAGAGAGAGAGAGAGAGAGAGAGAGAGAGAGAGAGAGAGAGAAGAGTTTGTAAAGATTAGATAATATAAATTAGTGTAGTGTTTTACTATTTGTTATTTGTTGACTAGTAGTTGGGCAATAATAGGGATAAGTGACAAAAAAAAGGGTAAAGTTAGGAAAAGTTTTTTCTTGCAGAAAGCAGAAAAAATTCATAGTGTCGGTAGTGGGATTTTGTGAGTGTTAGAAATATGGAGACAAGACAAAGACAAAGAGATAAATAAAGGCAAAGACCAAAGACAAAAGACAAAAGCAAATCATATAATATAGAAAATTGTTACACAAATTTAAGAAAATAACAGTGATTCACTTGCGCCTATTGTTAACTCATAATGCTAAATTAGATAAATTTATAAATTGAAAAGAAGTGAGAAATACTAAATTTTCAACTATGAAAGTTGTCAAAACTAACCTTCGAAAAAAAAATGAAAAATGATTTTTTGACAGACTCTTTGATGTTATACATTGAAAAGGATATAGCTTCGACATTTAGTTTGGATTCAATCATAAATGATTTTGAAGATTTGAAAGAGCGTTGAGTTCTCTTTTCATAGATGATTGTATTAAGAAACAATAATGTTTCATGTCTTTTGTTTTTGTTGGTAGATGATTGTATCTTAATATATTAAGAAACAATGATTTTTGGGTATTTGTCTTGGTTGATAATTTATTAATACTATATGGATGGGTATTTGAATTTTTTTTTTCTCTTATGTCTGCCCCCCCCCCCCTCCTAGCTTGAAATCCTAGGTCTGTCCCTGTCTGCTCTTAATGACTCTTTATCATCAAACTAAGATATCAATCGGTTTCTAGTGTAGGTGGAGATTGAATCCTAAATCTCTTATTTAATCATCAGAGACTTTACTAGTTGAGCTAACTGAAACCCACTTGTTTTATCCTAATCTAATACCGACCTTTATATATATATATATATATATTTATTTATTTCCTTAATTTTTTTTTCTTCACAATACTAATTAGTTTTTAGTTAGAATAATAATGGATATATAATGATAGTATAAAGATACTCTATCTTTGATTTGTAGATGATGGAAAAATCAACTACAATATTTGACATTTTCAGTTATGAATATTGTCAAAACTATTTTTTACTACAATATAAAAGATGAATTTTTTTTAACGTTCTCTACGATTTTTTTTTCTTAAAAAAATACTGAAAAGGAATTGTAGCCAAATTTATTATAGAATCAATCATAGATAACTTTTTAGATTCAAAATTAATAACATCGAGTTATATTTCAATAATTTACTGAGTTAAAACTTAAAATGTATTTGGAAGTAGAAACAATTATTTTATGCTTTTTCTTTTATTTACATTTTATTAATAAAATGCTAATGTAGATTTTCATATATTGATTCAATTTTTGAATCTTAATATATCTCTTGTTCATGAAAGTTTCTTGTTTTGTGTTGTGGCCCTAAAAGCGAAAACCTGACTTTGTCCTTTGCTCAAACTTAATACTTAAAATTTGGTATGTAAACAAGTATGAACAAAGTTGGGTTACAAACTTGGTTGTAGTCTAAGACTGTAACTTCACTCAATATTTTTTATTGGATCTGAATTTTGATAAATCTACAATTGAATTATATTTTCTTCTTATATCCTCTATGCTTGTAAAATTTCCAAAAGATCAAAGACCAATATTTATGTCATCAATTAATTATTCAATTGCAAGTTTTTATAGTATAAAATTATGTGTAAAAAATATGTTTATGGATCATATAGTGAATAACATCCGATTGGCGTAAAATTTGGCATGTATGTTAAGAGTGTAAAGAACATGCAATCCAACAGTTGGATTTTCAAAATATGTAACAAAGTTAAATTTTTAAAGGAATTAGTAGACAACAACTAAGTTTGTAACCAAATTTTGTCTAAAAAATTTTACATAGTTTGTCAACAATCTTTTGTTATAGTATTTTAAATTTATTTACTTATGCACAAATTTTAAAGATTAAAGTCCCATTTTTTTTTTATTGGTACAACTATATTTTACCAAATTTTTAGCACATAAACAAATCAACTTTTAACAAAAAGGGATACCTTTAATGAGATTAAAGAGAAACTTTGTAAAAAGTTGGTGGGGTGGAAGGAGAAGATGCTGTCTAAAGTTGGAAAAGAGGTGTTAATCAAGGTGGTGGCCTAAGCTATACCACCATACACTATGAGTTGCTTAACCAGATTCACTATGTGAAGAGTTGACAGGTATGATAAGGAACTTCTGATAGGGACAAAGGAAGGAAGAAAAGAAAATAGCTTGGCTAAGTTGGGAGAAATTGTGTGAGCCAAAATCTAACAATGGTATGGGGTTTAAGAAGCTTAAACAATTCAATTTGGCTCTCTTAGCAAAGCAGGGTTAAAGGCTCCAAACCAATAAAAATTCCTTGGTTTATCGAGTTCTCAAGGTGAGATATTTTCCGCGGTGTGATTTTATTGAGGCTTCCCTTGGTAACAACCCTTCTTATTCTTGGCGTAGTATCATGTCTGCTCAAAACTTGGTTAGAGAGGGTGTACGGTGGAGAGTTGGTAATGGAAGCAATATTCGAATCAGGGGTGACAAATGGATGCCTTCATCCTCCACATACAAAGTTGTATCACCCAGGCAGTTTCTACACCCAGATACAAAGGTAAGTGAGTTGATTGATCATGCCACGTCAAGCTGGAAGACAAATATCCTTGATGCCTTATTCCTTCCCTATGAGGCTGATGCGATAAAAGGGATTCCAATAAGCTCTCACCTTCCTGTAGATAAACTGATATGGGCAGAAGCATCCAATGGTAAGTTTAGCGTCAGAAGTGCTTATGGAGTAGCAATGTGGCTCTCAAAATTTACAGACCATGTTGCAAGTTCGGACAACAGCCAATTACGTCAATTTTGGAAAAAGATACGAGACCTACCCCTACCACACAAAGTTCGTCACTTTACATGGTGGGCGTGTAGAGATATCCTTCCCACAAAGGTTAATCTCATGCAACGGAAAGTGGTGCAGGACAAGATCTATGATGAGTGCAGATTGGAGGCTGAGACAACTAGTCACCTATTTTGGACATGCCTAAAAGCCAGAGAGGTATGGTCATGCTCGAAAATGGTGGTGTCATCCAGTGGCGGCTCTAGGAAATTTTTTCAGGGTGTTCCTCAACAAGTATAAATTACACAATCTAATAAAAAGAAAATTTTATATATTAACAACAACAACAATCAAAAAATATGCAAATACATAAAATTTACAATTGCCTTCTACGAGTTTTCATATTTTGAAATCGTTGCATAATAGTCTCATTATCAATAGTACAAGCTATATCTTTTTCAATATACACAACTAAGCAATCATTCATCCATTGATCTCTCATTCGATTGCGCAGTTCATTCTTTACATATTTCATTGCTGAAAAACTTCTTTCTACTGTTGCAGTAGCAACTGGAAGGGTCAAAGCTAGTTTCACAAGTAAGTAGACTAATGGATAAGTCTCGTGTTTCCTTGTGCTCACTAACTTCTCAGCAAGTTCACTAACTCCTTGAAGCTCTAAAAAGAAGTCATTGCTGCGCATATCAAAAATGTAATTCTGCAGTTGAGAGTCAAGTGCCAAAATATCTGTCCCAAGAAAATCAGAAGGATAGAACTTAGCTAGATGTATCAACTTTTCCTTATCGAAAGCCACAAATGAATTACTTGGATTCAAGCAAGCTATACAAAGTAGCAAATCGATATTCGCCTCAGAAAAGCGATTGTTAAGCTCTTGAAGTTGCATATCTATGACTGTGTAAAATAACTCAACACGATAATGATGTAAATTTGAATTTTTTTGGGTGTTGCGTCGCGGCCTCCCACTAACTACAAATATCGCTTCCATGTCCAAGATAGGAATATCATGTGAGGTACAAAATAAAGATACTTCAGCCAATAAAGATGCCCATTCATCATCTCTCATCACTTGCAACCGTTGCTTAGACACTTTAACAAGATCCATAGCATTTACTATATCTTGATTTTTTTTTTTGTAATGCTATTGATAACTCATTTGTGATCCCTAAAATATTTTTCATCAAGTGTAAAGCAAAGACAAATTCAAAAGAGAGAATTGACCTCATAATAGATCGAGCTTCAACTTTTTGGTCGGAGAGGCCATCTTCTTCAATAATCTCTAATACATCAACAACAGCAGAGAACATCAAAATCAAGTTGAGAATAGTCCCATAATATGATCCCTAACGTGTATCACCAGGACGTTTAAGATTTGTCTCTTGATTCAAACCTTGCCCACTTCTACGTACACCATTCTCTAAATCTTATTTAATTTTGGCAAATTGTATATCTCGAAGAGCATCTCGTCTCTTACAAGAGCCTCTAACAACAGTTACTAAACTACTAACCACATAAAAAAATTCAGCAATGTTTATGTGATTTTTAGCAATAGCAACAAGTGTCAATTGAAGTTGATGAGCAAAACAATGGACATAAAATGCTGACTTGTTCTCTTTCAAAATCAAAGTTTTGAGACCATTGATATCACCTTGCATATTACTAGCCCCGTCATAACCTTGCCCACGTAGATTCGATAAACTCAAATTATGTTCACAAAGTAAACATTCAATAGCATGTTTGAGTGACAAAGCGGTAGTACTTGCTACATGTACAATACCAAGGAATCGCTCTATAATAATTCCTTCTTTGTTCACATAACGAAGAACGAGGGCCATTTGTTCTTTCACTGAGATATCACGTGACTCATCAACTAGTATTGAAAAGAACCCATTGTCAAGATCCTTGATGATGGCTTTGGATGTTTCACGTGCAATTGCATTCACAATGTCCTTTTGAATATCATGGTGGGTAAGCTTGCAATTTTTCGGAGCTTTTTGCAACACTTCATTGATAGATTCATTGTGATCCCCCAAAAATTGTACAAGCTCAAGGAAATTTCCTTTATCACTTGAACCTTGAGATTCATCGTGACCACGAAATGCTAATCCTTGGCATAAAAGGAATTTTATGCAATCAACTATTGCATTTAATTGAATCCGATATTCAATTTTATCTTGACTTGATTGCTTAACAAAAACACTTTGAATGTGTTGCTTTTCCTTCAATAAATCTACACTCTTCTGGACAGCTTGGTTATGAGCACTATTAACTCCTCCAACATGGGAATGTAACTTATCTTTCTGATTCCAAAGTTTGAATCCCTTCGTTACAAAAGTGTCACCTCCTCCTTGCTTTCCAACATCTTGCCCAAATAGGTAGCAATAAAAACAAAATACTGCATCCTTGGCTATATTATATTCCAACCAGTATCTATTTGTATACCAATCGGATATAAATCGACGGGGCTTTCCAGAAAAATGTGATATAGGGTAATCATCACTGTGTAAAACAGGTTGACAAGGGCCTTTTGTTAAATAATATCTTCTTATTTCATCATGATGATTAGGATGATAAGATGATATTTTTTCTCGTAGCCCAGGATCTAAAGGAAGATTCTCTAAGTTGAAGTCAATACGAATTCGCTTAGAAGATGAAGATGAATCTTGCGCAGGAGCTGAATCTTGGGTACGTGGTTTTTTTATCAAATATTTGTCCATAATTCTAGCAAAAGAATAAACAATAGACTATAAGTTTATTTGAAATATTAAAAAAATTATTAATTATTATTGTTTAGTTATTTCATTAATTTGTTTGTCTTTTATAAACTATAATTTATTATATTATTGTTTCATTAATTATAAAATTATTAATTATTATTTAGCCTAACATAATTTAATTTATTTGTCTTTTATAATGTATTGGTTAATTATATTGTTTTAATTATTGTTGTTTAGTATAACAATAAACTATATTACTTTAATTTGTTTGACATTAATTATATTAGTTTAATTTGTTATATTATTTAGTTTGTTGTGCACATTATACTAAAAGAGCCAAACATTTTACATTCTATGTGCAACATAATAATTAAAGCAGTGTAATGTGCAGCACATTACACTGCTTTAATTATTATTTATTACCCGGCCCCATGTGTTCATCAACCCATCTACCCCACCCCACTCAACAGACAAGCACAAATTGTCCTTAATCATAACCTGCCAATCAGAAAATTTCACAATCACAATACACATTTATGCTAGAAGACAATCAATATCACCAACCAAACACACACTGATCAATAGTACCGGATAAGACAAAGCCAAACAAACATACAAAAAGCAAAATAAATTTAAAAAGGAAAGCTGTAACCGGATAAGACAAAGCCAAACAAACAGGGAAAAAAGCAAAATAAATTTAAAAAGGAAAGCTGTAAAGAGTAAAGATTGGTTGATTTGGTTCTCTAAAAAAAAAAAAAAAAAAAAAATGAAAAGAAAAGAAAGTAAAGATTCGGCAGGCAGCCAATGAGAGAAAGAGAGAGATATGAGTTAAACTAAAATAAAGAGAGAGAGAGAGAGATCAGACTTGCATTTTCAATTTTTCAGTTCATATTTTTCATCTCAATGTTAGAGAGAGAGAGAGAGAGAGTGAGAGACTGAGAGAGAGTCAGAGAGAGAAATACCTTGAGGCCGAGCACCGGAGCAGCCGAGACCGATCTGCGACGAGGGGCAACCGACGAGCAGCGACGAGGTCCAAGCGACGATCAATGATGAGGGCGAGCGACGAGGGAGGGGCGAGCGACGACGACTAGGGGCGACCGATCTGCGACAGAGCGAGCTGCGCGGCCTGCGCCTGCGAGCGACGTGACCGTCTCACCGTGGGGTTTGCTGGTTTGGTTTGATTTTGCTTTGTATTGTGTTTGGTTTGCTGACTTTGCTCTCTGTGTTGGGTTTTTTTTTGGTTGATAAACACTCTTTATTGCAGTATTGGGTAATGGGGGTTTGGTTTGATTTTGATCTTGTATTGGGGTTTGGTTTACTCTGCCAACGATTTGACCTTGGTTTAATTTCTGATCTGCTCTGTACCTTTTTTTTTTTTTTTTTGGTGAGAATCCATGGGTGATGGGTTTGCTACCTCCGGATTATGTTGGGCTTGCTGTGGGCAGTGGGCTTGGCTCTGATATATATATATATATATATATATATTTTTTTTTTCCAGATTTTTGTTCAAAAAAATTTTTTTTTGGGTTTTTTTTTTCTTTTTTTGCTTGAAAGTAGAATAGATAATTTTTTTTTAAAAAAAAAAAAAAATTTGAGGGTGTTCCTAATTTTTTGATTGAGGGTGTTCCTAGTATGGATTAAGTATAATTTTTTTTTTTTTTTAAAATTTTTTTCAGGTCAGGGTGTTCCTGGGAACACCCTGGCCTATACATGGCGCCGCCCCTGGTGTCATCGAGTCAAGCGAGGTTCCAATCTTTCCAGGATTTGCTATGGGATATGTTGTTTGCGGATTGAGTTGATGAAGATAAGGTCGTGAAGACTATTATCATTGCATGAGCGTTGTGGTACAATCGGAATGAGATCCAGAATGGTGGGAAGCGAAGAAATGGCAAGGAGTCGGTCAGCTGGGCTTCACAATATATGGAGGAATATAAGACAGCTATTTAGAGTATTGTTAGCGAAGCACCATTGGTTGAAGGAAGGAACACATGGGCTCCACCTCCGGTCAATGTATTCAAAGTTAATGTCGACGGGGCTATTTTCACGGATCAAAAACCAGTAGGCGTTGGAGTGATTATAAGGGATGACAAAGGAAGGATCGAGGCTGCATTAAGCAAGAAGATAAATGCTCCGTTGGGTGCTTTTGAGGCAGAGGCTATGGCTTTCTAAGTAGGTCTAATGTTTGCAAAGGACATAGGTATTCAAGAATTCATCATAGAGGGGGACTCGCTCATTATTCATCGTGCTCTATGCAAAGCCTCCACCTCGCCTTCCTCTGTGGTTGCTGTAGTACAAGGAATGCAGGAACTGTGTAGGGAGTTCTGTAGGGTAGAGTTTTCTTATGTTAGGAGACAGGGTAATAAACCAGCTCACTTATTAGCTAAATATGCCTCTGGCGTTGTTGACTACACTGCTTGGATTGAAGAGAATCCTTACTTTCTGGAGCAAGATCCATGGTGTAACAAGTTTATCCAGTTCATAATAAAATCTCAGTCTTTTTATCAAAAAAAAAGAAAAAAGAAAAGAAAAAAAGGTTGGACTCTGACTTAGCGAGGCTTGATGAATTTAATCTTGAAGGAAGATATGTAATTGTGTGTAAGGACCAGATTTGAGTCCCTAGCCCAAAAGATAGATAGACTTAGGCCCAAGAAGCCCAAAACAATGAATTTGTAGAGAGTGGGTTGGAAAAACTGGGCTTTAGTGAATCAGACAACAAATAAGGTAGGTCTTGATGACAAAAGAATGAAGATAAACAATTTAAAACTTAAGAAAATTTTCCTCGGCAAAGTCTGAGGAGATTGGTTCTTATATATTTCTTTTTGGTTTGATTACAAAGTTAGTTTTTGATGCAACAATGTTTTTCTCTTAGTTTCTCGATCTCTCTTATCGTGGAGTGTCTCTTCTATTATATAGTTCTCTTTATACAATCTTGGCCCTCCACTTGTTGATCATAGTGCTTGACTGGTTCGCAAGACTGAAGTTAGGCACAATGGCGTTCTTATTTGCAAAACCATGGAGAAAAACAGAAAAATATTATTAACAAAAATAGAATTAATCAAAGGAAACTTTATGTACAATTTTTAAAAACCTAGACCTAAGACCCCACCTAGTTTCCCTTCTCTTGTTGGGCAGGGGAGGCCATCGTTCCACTCCCCTAATACAATTAGGAAGTCTTTGTTTAGACCTTTATTGGAATCGGGGAGGCACTGGATGAGCCTGACCTCAAGGTACTTAGACTTGAGGTAATACCCCTGTCCCGTTAAATGATGAAGATTATAAACCCAATTGACATCGTGGTGTGTGAGGTTTAAGCCCATCCTTTCGTTAAAGGCATCTACACAACCTAAGATTCTGAACATGTTGGGTGCACACTGGGTGGAGGCTAACCTATGTGCCCTAAGATAGTCCCTGGTAACAGCACCCATAGGGATTTTCATCCTTCCTTCTATGAAGGCAATCATTGGGATCACAACCTCTCCCTCTTGCTTTTTCTCATGCCATTCCCCTTCCTTACAGTACCTAATGCCTACTCTTGGAGGGATCCTATACTGAGCCCTAAAGCTTTTTATTCCCTCCTCAGAGTCTACCAAACTCTTGAATCTACCCATTTCTAGGAAGGGTTAGGAGAACTAAAAAGATTGAGAAGAGAAAGTGGAGCTAAGGAGAGGAAAAGTATAGAGAAAAGAAAATATACAGAAAAACAAAGTGTAAATATTTATGAAGACTTACAGAAAGAAGAAAAGTATCCTCGGACAGGCTTTTGGTATTTGTAAGGGCACGAATGGGTTGGGAAAGTAGACAGATTCAGTGTATGCTTGCTAGAGTGAGCGAAGTGAATTCTAAAGTGAGAAGAATAGTTGATTTGGGTAGTATTTATATCAAAAGGATATCTATAAGCGGGAAAAATCCCGCCCTGTTTTTAGCGAAATCCTTAGCTATTGGATTTGCATCACGCTGTAGAACGTGGGGATAGGGAGTCGTAAAAATTTAATTAAAGTGTGTCTCATATGCCGAAGTACCAGGAGCGTGCCTTGGGCAGTTAAAAAGGTGTCTACACAAGTAAAGGTGATGAATGATGAGCATGGACTAACCAGGGTGACATGGAAATCCTCCTTTCTTCCTGAGGAGCCAGAAAAAAGAATCTCAAAGGGCTCTTGTAGGAGTATTGGGCCTAGAAGCTTATGGTCTCGTTGCTACTTTCAAGGACAGGGGTAGTGTTCTTTATTTATGACTCCTACTTTGGTCAAGCAAAAATCAATACATAGCAATAACAACACTACCCCTGTCCTTGAGGCACCTACTTCCTCTTCTAAAACTGTTAAATCATCAGCTAAGCCAAGAAAAGTGAGTTCTCCTTTGGATGAAATCCGCAAGGACCCTGAAACTCTCAATGCTCTCATCAAAATGTTAAAAGCAGAAAAAGCTAGTTTGGATGATGAAAGGTCCTCTGAAGGTTCTGTTACAAAAGATCCTTACTACCCTTACAATGAAGAGTGGTTTGGACATGATGAAGATGGTGATGATGACCTAGCACAAAATTGATTGATTCACCCTATTGGTCTGGCCTGCCTAATGGCCAATAGGTTACTGTTCCTTCCCATGATAAAATGCTACTCCTGAAAAGAAGATTCTTCATGTTTCCAAGACTGCTTTCAAATATTCCGAAGTTCACTTTCGGCATGCGTTTTACTGGCTATTATTCAATTTCACTATTCACATGTCACTGTTCACGAATTACTGTTCATAACACTATTCACTTCGAATTTTGCCTATTTAAGGGGGGCTGTCCCTTAAGTTAAACTCCGAAGTTTTTTGTTAAAGAGAAGTTTTTTGTTGAAGAGAAGTTTTTTGTTAGAATTCTTTCTAGAGAGAGTTTTCTTCCTAGAAGCCTTCTTTGAGAGGGTTCTTTGTTATCTACCTTATTCACTATAACCTTGTTCACTTACTACCTTGTTCCTACAAACCTTGTAACTAGGACTAGTTCAAGCTTTGTAACTGTTGATCTGTTTTGAGATCCTGTATTCACTACTACTACTGTAAGTGTTTAACTCTACTTTCAATAAAGAAGTATTTTCAGTTAACTTTATGTTCATTATTCTACTTGTTGCTACCGCCACCTTGGACGGATTACTGCCGTACCGGACGGTTCTAAATTGCTTTAGCCACTGGCCAGAAAGACAACATAGTAAATATTCATGCTCAACGGAACCATAGCAATAACCTATGGTCCTACCGCCATACCATAGGTTCTAAACAACACTACCCCTGTCCTTGGGGATTGACCAAGTGAACAATCCTTAGCAATGGGGAGAACAGCAGGGGATGAATAATCTCTGGAGACTGTAGCAATAATTCTCTAAGCATGAGGGAATTTACCCCACCATTTCACATACCAATGTCTAGAGAGAATATCACCATCTTTTTCATACTGCCACTTTAATATCCAAGGTATCTTGAAGCGTTTAACAAAGTGAAGCAAAGGAGGGAACTTAGCACCATGAGCATCAACCTTATAAAATTTCTTGAAACATTCAAAAGCATTAAGTAATGGTTCAGGAAATATTCCATCAAGAGGGCCATGTTGAAACCACCAACGGATGAACCAAAGAGGCAGAGATCCAGTGAAATTTTTATCAAAGTTAACAAACCAGGAATGAGACATGTTTTCATTCTGGTGAAGCATAAATCTTGACCAAGCATTGATGTAATCAAAGTAAGAATAGGGGATGGGAGAAGAGGACATTGTTCTGGTAATACTGGGGGAATGACCCCATTCTTCTTCAGTTATAACATTGACAATATAAACACTGTGGTAAATAATTTTGGAGGCATCAGTTTTGTTAGAAATGGTGTTAATAATGATAGATTTCTCATTGCGCAAAAGATCAGAATAATAATTCAAATTCTTATCTTTATGCTCAGGGATCCAGTGAAATCTTGGAGGAAAATAGCTTTTAGCAAGTTTGAGAGGATCAGAAATTGAGGCTCTATTGGGTTCAATATAAAACATGTTTTGAAAATATTGTTTCTTAATGTATTGAGGGATGTTGGAGCTTTTTGGGAAAACAGTCTTAATAGGTCGGTTAACAGGGGTAATAGCATAAGGATCATAACATGAGGCAAGAACAGAGGAGTAATTGGGCTTAGGGATAGTACCTAGTGGAGTGAAACGGTTAACAATGTCCAAAGAGGAAACAGGTTCTGTTTTAACAGTTGGATTAGGAGTGGCAGGTGTCTTGTCCTTAGACCTTCTACTTGCCATTGGGACACTGCAGAAATTCACGGGTAAGGAAATCAGGGATGGAGTTTTGAGATCCTTTAATATATTCAATATCAAAATCAAAAACACTTAAAATAGCTTGCCATCTGGCAAAAATATGTTTTGAAGCAATATTTTCAACATCTTTCTCAATAACATATTTAGCACTTTTGCAATCAATACGTAGCAAAAATCTTTGGTTTAAAAAATCACTTTGAAATTTTGAAATACATAATACTATAGATAAAATCTCCTTTTTAATAGTACTATAATTTAACTGTGCATTATTCCATATTCCAGAATAGAATTGGACAATTTGTTCAGGTGACTTTGGAGAGACTCTTTGTTTTAAAATACCACCATAACCAATATCAGAGGCATCAGTTTCAACAATTTTGAAAGCATCAGCAGTTGGAATACCAAGACATGGCAATGTCTTAACATGAGACTTGATTTGTTTAACAATAGAGGTATGGACATCAGACCAAGGTGAAGGATTGCTCTTTAACCGATCAAAGAGAGGTTTACATTGTTTTCTCATATCTTTGTAGAAATCAGCAACATAATTTAATGACCCAAGAAATCTTTGGAGCTGAGTTTTTTCAGTGATAACATCAGGAAACTTATCAGCAAATTGAATGGCTCTATCAATAGGACGAATTTGTCCTTCAAAGATGTCATAGCCAAGGAAACGAACTTTTGTTTGAAACAGTTTGATTTTCTTAGCAGAGACAACGAGACCATTTCTTTTAATAGTATCTAGAAACAAATACAAATGTTTCCAGTGTTCATCAATGGAATTGGAGTAAACAAGAACATCATAAAGTTAACTGAAAATACTTCTTTATTGAAAGTAGAGTTAAACACTTACAGTAGTAGTAGTGAATACAAGATCTCAGAACAGATCAACAGTTACAAAGCTTGAACTAGTCCTAGTTACAAGGTTTGTAGGAACAAGGTAGTGAGTGAACAAGGTTATAGTGAATAAGGTAGATAACAAGGAACTCTCTCAAAGAAGGCTTCTAGGAAAGAAAGCTCTCTCTAGAAAGAATTCTAACAAAAAACTTCTCTTAAACAAAAAACTTCTGATTCTAACTTAAGGGACAGCCCCCCTTAAATAGGCAAAATTCGAAGTGAACAGTGTCATGAATAGTAAAAGTGAACAGTAAAAAGTGAACAGTAATCCGTGAACAGTAATCTGTGAACAGTAATTTGTGAACAGTGATTTTTCTCACTTTTTGACTTGAAGTCTTCAGCAAATTTGGCATAGTTGATAGAAATGCTTCTGACTTGGAGGTGACAAAAAGAAAAAAGAATTATTAGTGTTGCATGTAGGAGCATAGGCTTGAAAGTAAGGAATATGGTACGCATGGGGATGTCCTTGTCTAGCCAAAGTGGGAATAACACCAATCATCAATTTTTTGTCAGACGCATGGCCTTGTACAGGAATATCATGGGAAAACACAGTGAATTGCTGTAGACGCATGGGAATATACAGTAGGACCACGTGAATATTGTAACATTTTTAGCCATTGTGCAGGCCAGACAAATAGAGAAGCAATCATTAATAAACTGCGAGGGGTCAGTAGAATCTTGACTAAAACAGTTCTTGATAGTAGGAGCATCAAGAAAATAACTTTATCAGTGAGAACAGTAATGTCATAAATTTAATCAGTAGAATGAGCATCGGATGGGTATCCATCAAATGGATCAAAAGGGCCTTGCGGAGAGTTGCAAGGATGGTCATGGTAAATAGCATATCTATTGCAAAATCCGCAATATAATATTGGTTCAAACACTGGTCTTTTTCCCGGGATGAGTAGGCTCCTTGGATTACAGTGATTAGTTATCCGCAACCGAGCAATAGCATCAACATATGGCCTGGGACCAAAAATAGAAATTCGATCAGTACTGCCAATGAAATGATAATTTTTCCATAGACTTTGAGCCACCTCAATAATCTAGTTATTGAAATAATTACTCCAACATTCGGCTAGAGCATTAGGATCATTAAAGGACAAATGAGAATTTCCCTCAAACCATTGTCCTTGGTGAGTATGCCCATTTATGAGAATAAGATGCTTTGAAGGCTGGACATTCATCCAATTATCTCTTTCCCATTTTGGCAAAGTACTCCAGCATCTGATAGAAACAAGAGGACTAGGAAATCTTTTAATAGCATCCTGAAGTATCTGTGGAAGCTGGTTAGCTTGATGATGGCTTGTTAATTTTAAGAACCTGATAAAGCGATATTCAAACATATGAGAGAGCCAGTTAGGGTCAGGATCAGTATTATCATCATCTTCAGGAGTATCAACAAATGGACCATCAATAATAAATGGACTGTCATCATAGTTAATTAAAAGACCAAGAAATGGGTGTTTCTTTTCATACACCCTAAGAGTACTTCCAAAGTGTTCTTCCCATTCTAACTGGATGAACACATTATCACCTTCATCCAATTCATCAGGATCAGGAATAGTGGCTGTAACAAGTTTCTGGAAACATGTGAACCATAGATCAAAAGACCCAAACATAGCCTTGTTTTCTAGAATACGAGATTGTATGTCTATAGGCAAGTTGGCAACAACACTTCTTAGCTGAGATTGGGTCTTAAGACTCAATCTAGCAAAATCAGTACCCATTAAAGTCATTTTATCCTTTGAATGGATATCCTCTTTGCCAAAGAGTTGACTAATGTAGTTATCAAGGCGAACTCTAAGAGTCGCATTTTCAGGAAGAAGATCATTTTCTGAAATAGGGTTAGTTTCTGAAATAAGGTTAGTATAGAGGTTCATATAAGCCTTATTTTGAGCAGTAAGGTTAACAAGGTGGATTTCGAGAGCTTGGAGGGTTTTTTCAAACAGGGAATAGTGGTCTTTGGTAAAGGCAACATAGAGATTATCAAGAATAAATTTAATGGAATCTGGTAATTCACTATATACACCATTATGAAACTGTAAGGATCTGGATAAGACTTCTTGTAAAGCAATCATCATATCACCACTGGAATAAGTCACCGTTGCCGGGACAAATTCCTGAAGGGATGTTGATCCACTGGGTTTTATCCCAGAAGATGCGCCTCATGCATTTTAAAAGGTCTTCCTGCTGGGAGCCTTTCATTTTGAGAATAGTCCTGTACAGGAGCTTTTCCCTTGTTTTTCCTTTCGGAGGAGGAGGGAGCCATAATAATCCACTTACTAGTAGTATAAATATAAATATTATTATTATCCCACTTATTAGTGGTATTTATCCTTGCATCATTGTCAGATTCCTGCAAAGAATCATTAAGAATATTAGGAATATTGGTAATAGTTGACAATTTAGTACTACTAGCATTACCTTGAAAATACAAATTCATCTATGGTTCATGAAAAGAATTATCAATAGGAAAATCACAAGACAAATCTAAAGCATTATTAATGTCGACTTCAAGTTTTGAAGCAAATTCAAATTTTACTTTCTGTCCAAAAGGATCAGCAGTAATTCCATCATGTTCAACAAGAAATGGATACAAAGCATTTATAAATGGCAATCCAAGAATCACCTTGTCAGTCATATTTTTGACAAGAACAGAAGGAATTTTGAAACAAACATCATTATGACAGATATGAACATCATTCAATTCATATTTAATCTTCATTTGGGAACCATTAGCAGAAATCGTTCTTTCAGTTGATTTTTCAAAATATTTTGGAGGAATCAATCCTTCCTGAATACAATTCTTATCAGCACCAGAATCAATCATAGCAATAACAGTGAAACAATAATCATTTGAAACAATAATTTTCACTTTTGTGAACCATTTAGGAGGAAATATGTTGTTAACAAAAGCAAGTTGAGAATCATCAATATTACCTTTATCAGAAAGAAGAGCCTGTTGACTGGATTCATCTTCATCTATGTGCTCATCTTGTTCATTATCAGATTTGTTTTGATCAATATTTTTATCAAGTTTTAATATTAGCAATTCTTGTTTAAGATTATGGTTATCTTTTTTCATATTCTGAAAATCATTTTTTAATTCACTTATCTCTTGTTTAACAATATTAATTTCATGTTGGAGATCATTAATAGTTAAGTCTTTGGATTTCTTTTTATTAAATCTTTCCAAAGTTGCTTCAAAACTTATGGTTGATTTAAATCTTTTACTAGTTTCTTCTTTTAACAAATTTTTCTTAAACTTATCCAAATAATCTTTTTGTAAATCAGGGTTTTCAATTTGACTTATCAATTTAATCAACAAATTTTCATTTTCTTCACCTTTAGTGAGAGTATTAACAGAGTTAATAACATTACAACATGAATCTCCACAACCAAGTTTAATATTAGGGGAATCAGAAGATTCATCAGCAGATTGATAGCAAGAACTAGTTGAAGAAGAAAAATCATCTTCCAATGAATCAGACGAATTGTTTGATTCAAGGATTCTGAATAATTCTTCTTGATCATCATTTCCAATTCCAATGTTTAACATGTTGAACTTGTTTTTCAACTTACCAGGTTTTTGTTTACAATCTTTACTAAAATGACTAGGTTTTCCACAGTTAAAACATTTACCTTTTCCAGATTTTTGGTTAACATATTTTTTCGAAACATTTTTCTTTTTAGCATAAAAATCATTAAAATTAGTTTTGTATTTTTTGTATTTTTTGTGACTTTTATCATGTTTTTTGCCCTTTTACTGAGAAGGTGCAATCGGGGGCAAACCATATTGTTCACAAAAATTACCCATTTCATATTTAGCTTTTCTTTTATTTTTTAATTGGTGTTTTAACAATTTTTCATTATTGCACATATTAATACCAAGTTTTTTAATAGTGCTTAAAATATCACCATAGGTTAAATTATCATAATCAATAGAATCATTTTTACCAATTAATTCTTGTTTTACCTTATGAGCAAAGATAGGAGGCAGACCGTCAATAAACTTTTCTTTCCAATAAGGTTTGTAACAGTCTTTCCGCTGCATCACTCTGGAAAGGAAAACATCTTGATACCATCTATAATCAGACATAGTAGGACATCTTAAATTATTTAGTAAATCAGAAATTCGAGATGAAACATTAGAGGGAGCACCAACAAAATGTTTGATAATAGTATAAATCAAGGTATTAACACCATCAGGAATACCTCGACCAATACGATCATCAAAAATAGGCAAACCTTCATCATTCTTTTTAACAGCATGTTTAATAGAGTCTCTGGAATCTTCTGTGAGATATGAATCCCACCATCCACGAAGAGTACCAGAAAAACCAGTAGCAAGCAAGTCAACAATTTCAGGCTGATCAAAATCATGATTATTTTGATAAGCAATACCAATTATGGACAAATGTTCTATTTTGTTAATAATTTCCTGTTCAGAAAAACCATCAATATTCCATTCAAAAATCTTATCAGCAGAAACAGAAAATTGAGTTTGAAAAGGTCTCTCTTCAAACTGAATATTAGGAGGGGTATGTTTTGAATACCAATTCTTTGTGAGAAACATGGGTTTGGAAGAACTTCCAACAAATCTTTTAATTTCTGGGAAATCATTATCAAAAACCTTTTTAGCAGAAACAGAAGAAACAGTATCAGAATCTATATTTTCATTAGAAGCAATTTCTTTTTCATTTCTTGAAATAATGCGAGCAGCATGAGTACTTGTAGAAGTACCTTCAGTTTTTACTTTTGAATCAGCAAGCATTTTTTCAACAGTATCCAGAGTTTTGGATTGAGAAGTTTTAAACTTGAATTTCGTATCATAGCTGGGTAAATTAATCAAAGGTTTCTCAGTTTTCACTGAAACAGGTTTTTCAACAGAAGCAGACTTTTCAACAGTTTTTTCAACAATTTTTTCTTCAATACGGTCAAGCTGTTGACCAATAATATGCAAAGACTCATTAATAAAATTGTTTTGTTCAATAAGACTAACAATAGGAGTTTTGTCATCAGCAATTTTGAAAGGAGTAGCTTTAACATCAATTTTGTCAACAGTTACCAAAATAGTGTCAAGAGGTGGATGACTAGACCTGATAATGGTTTTGTCATCTTTGACAAAATTTGATTTCTTTATCACATTCAAATGATTTTTTGAAGCTTCATCTTTTGAAACATAATAATTTTCAAGAAAATCAAAAAACAAAATATGCTTTTTCAATTGAAGCATTTTTTCTTTCCATTTTCTTTTAACACGGTCTTTTTCAGACTGAGCAAAATTATTTTGGAAATATTTCCTTTTAGGTCTATTTTTTGAAAGCATGAACTCTTTGAACAAAGAAACCATATCAATTTCAAAATTTTTATTTAAAACAGTCAATACTCTCAAATGGTTAACATTATAGTCAATAGGAGGAAAATCAGAACCAGATGGAGAAATAGATCCAGTATCTTCGTCATCTTCATTGGCAGGTTTGCCATATGGAGAGAAAGATTCAGGTTTAGTAGAATAGTAAACAGAGTTGATTTGGGATTTATCACTTGAAACACCTTTTAATTTTAAATCAGAAGGTTTTTCAAAATTCTTTTGCAAAAAATCATTGAGATCTTGATCTCGTTTTGAAATACTTTTAGATCCAGCAAAGGAATGTCTTCCTTCGTTGATCCTCAAAGGTAGTTGAATATTTTGAAAGCTTATTTTAACAGTACCATCAAGATATTGTTGAATATTTGTGAGATCTAGCTCATCAAAAACGGGTTTAGGAATAGGGGATTCTTGTTCCAACAACCATTCATTAGGAAGCTTAACATCTTGCCATTAGATCATTTTTGGAACTTGAACTTTAGCATCAGGAGTTGAACATTGAATTAACATAGTTTTACCAGAAGGTTCTCTATGATTTAAACAACCAGGATTTAACTGAGTACCCAACAATCTGTAATAAATACGGTAGATTAGAGCAAAATGTTTACTACCTTCATCCATGATATAACCAGAAGAAGCAATATTCAAAGTTAAGGCTTTAATAATATTAGGATCATCTAAAGCAAGAGTAAGATCAGGATAACAGTTAAAATAAACAGGACCATCATACAGAGAAGCAGTAATCATACCAAGAATGCTGTCTTTAAACACCTTAAATCTAGCATCACGCAAACACATGAGAACAGAAGCATTGATACCCTTTCGGGTGAGTGGTTTAATAGCAACTTGAACCATACCAATGTGCAAATAACTTTGTTTTTTAGTAATGAAATCGTTAATATTTCTTTTGCAAAACAAGCAACATTTTTCATAAATTTTTGAAATAGAAAATGTTTGTTCAATAGTTCTCACTTTGTAAATGGGATGAAAAGTGGTTTCAGCCCAACTAGTTTTGTAAACAGTTTTAGTATCAACTTTGGGAATGTTCCATTTACTGAAATCAGGAAGCTCATTATCTTCAACAATGTGATCTTCTTCATTTACAATATCAGGAGGACAACCAGTCCTGGAGCTGATAGAGTAGTTGGATCTCCACAACTTATCCATACTATCCTAGTTTTAACACTCAGTTATCACGTTTTTCTCACAACCGTTGCATTTCGTAGCACATACCCTAAGCAACCCTATACCACACACATGCCCTACACGCCCTCTCTTGGCTCAAACAGGCCTTACAGTCAGGTTCTGGGAATTCACTTTACACCTAGGGTGGCGCCAACAACGGTAAGAAGGGGACACAACAACGGAGCACCAAAGGTTCGGACAAGCACAGACAAGGTAAAAAGACACAACAACACTACCACCGGCCAGAAAGAGTGGCTCTGATACCATAAAGGGGGAAGGGGACGCACAGCTGAAGGGAAGAGACATGGAGACGGAAGCACAGTAATATATATGGTGAAAGTAGTGTTAAGGAACCCTATATGAAAGCAATAATAAGGCGGTAGAACCATAAAGATGGACGCAATAGAAGGCTTATAGGAACCATAAAGGCGGTAGGACCATAAAGACGGTCCTACCGTTTGAGAGTTTTCTTCATTCAGGGGTAGCAGGTGCCTCAAGAGAAAGCAGGTGCCTCAAGGACAGGGGATTGACCAAGTGAACAATCCTTAGCAATGGGGAGAACAGCCGGGGATGAATAATCTCTGGAGACTGTAGCAATAATTCTCTGAGCATGAGGGAATTTACCCCACCATTTCACATACCAATGTCTAGAGAGAATATCACCTTCTTTTTCATACTGCCATTTTAATATCCAAGGAATCTTGAAGCGTTTAACAAAGTGAAGCAAAGGAGGGAACTTAGCACCATGAGCATCAACCTTATAAAATTTCTTGAAACATTCAAAAGCATTAAGTAATGGTTCAGGAAATATTCCATCAAGAGGGCCATGTTGAAACCACCAACGGATGAACCAAAGAGGCAGAGATCCAGTGAAATTTTTATCAAAGTTAACAAACCAAGAATGAGACATGTTTTCATTCTGGTGAAGCATAAATCTTGACCAAGCATTGATGTAATCAAAGTAAGAATAGGGGATGGGAGAAGAGGACATTGTTCTGGTAATACTGGGGGAATGACCCCATTCTTCTTCAGTTATAACATTGACAATATAAACACTGTGGTAAATAATTTTGGAGGCATCAGTTTTGTCAGAAATGGTGTTAATAATGATAGATTTCTCATTGCGCAAAAGATCAGAATAATAATTCAAATTCTTATCTGTATGCTTAGGGATCCAGTGAAATCTTGGAGGAAAATAGCTTTTAGCAAGTTTGAGAGGATCAGAAATTGAGGCTCTATTGGGTTCAATATAAAACATGTTTTGAAAATATTGTTTCTTAATGTATTGAGGGACGTTGGAGCTTTTTGGGAAAACAGTCTTAATAGGTCGGTTAACAGGAGTAATAGCATAAGGGTCAGAACATGAGGCAAGAACAGAGGAGTAATTAGGCTTAGGGATAGTACCTAGTGGAGTGAAACGGTTAACAATGTCCAAAGAGGAAACAGGTTCTGTTTTAACAGTTGGATTAGGAGTGGCAGGTGTCTTGTCTTTAGACCTTTTACTTGCCATTGGGACACTGCAAAAATTCACGGGTAAGGAAATCAGGGATGGAGTTTTGAGATCCTTTAATATATTCAATATCAAAATCAAAAACACTTAAAATAGCTTGCCATCTGGCAAAAATATGTTTTGAAGCAATATTTTCAACATCTTTTTCAATAACATATTTAGCACTTTTGCAATCAATACGTAGCAAAAATCTTTGGTTTAACAAATCACTTTGAAATTTTGAAATACATAGTACTATAGATAAAATCTCCTTTTTAATAGTACTATAACTTAACTGTGCATTATTCCATATTCCAGAATAGAATCGGACAATTTGTTCAGGTGACTTTGGAGAGACTCTTTGTTTTAAAATACCTCCATAACCAATATCAGAGGCATCAGTTTCAACAATTTTGAAAGCATCAACAGTTGGAATACCAAGACATGGCAATGTCTTAACATGAGACTTGATTTGTTTAACAATAGAGGTATGGACATCAGACCAAGGTGAAGGATTGCTCTTTAACCGATCAAAGAGAGGTTTACATTGTTTTCTCATATCTTTGTAGAAATCAGCAACATAATTTAATGACCCAAGAAATCTTTGGAGCTGAGTTTTATCAGTGATAACATCAGGAAACTTATCAGCAAATTGAATGGCTCTATCAATAGGACGAATTTGTCCTTCAGAGATGTCATAGCCAAGGAAACGAACTTTTGTTTGAAACAGTTTGATTTTCTTAGCAGAGACAACGAGACCATTTCTTTTAATAGTATTTAGAAACGAATACAAATGTTTCCAGTGTTCATCAATGGAATTGGAGTAAACAAGAACATCATCAATATAAACAATGGTGAAGTGACTAAAGGAGTTTAAAATATCATTCATAATGTTTTGGAACTCACTAGGGGCATTCTTAAGACCGAAAGGCATAACATTCCACTCATAATGTCCAAAAGGAGTGGTAAAAGCAGTTTTGTACCTATCATTCTCACTAATCTGGATTTGCCAGAATCCTGATTTCATATCAAATTTTGAAAATACAACAGCCTCACACAATCTATGGACCAAGTCATTTTTGTTGGGAATAGGATACCGAATCCATTCCAAAACTTTGTTCAAAGGTTTATAGTTAATAACTAGACGAGGAGTTTCTCTCTCTATTTCCGCATTCTTTTGAACACAGAAAGCAGAGCAAGACCAAGGGGACTTGCTATTCCTAATAAGTTTTTTCTCTAACAAATCATGGATTTCTTTTTTGCAAAATTCAACAGTTTCAGCATTCATTTGAATTGGATGAGCCTTAGTGGGAATGTTTTTCTCATCAAAATCTTTAACATAAGGCAAGTCAACAATATGTTTCTTCCTATGCCAAAAGGCATTAGGAATATCAGAGCAAACATCATCAATTAACAATTTTTGAAAATTATCAATTTTTGACTGCAACAATTTATTGCAAATTTGTTCAGCAATTTTTTTGTATTTAACTTCTTGTTGAAGGAAGTTAAGATGCTTGATTTTAGCATAAAGCAGATTGGAAGCATTATCAATATTTATCTCAGATTTTGAAACAAATTTGAATTTTACTTTTTGACCAAAAGGGTTAGTAGTAATACTATCATGTTCAACAAGAAAGGGATACAAAGCATTTATAAAAGGCAAACCAAGAATCACTTTATCAGTCATATTTTTGACTAAAACAGAAGGGATCTTGAAACATATATTATCATGGCAAACATGAGCATTATTCAATTCATATTTAATCTTCATATGAGAACCATTAGCAGAAACCAATTTCTCAGTTGATTTTTCAAAATATTTTGAAGGAATCAATCCTTCTTGGATACAGTTTATATCCACACTAGAATCAATCATAGCAATGACAAAGAAATGATAATCATGAGAAACAACAACTTTCACTTTAGTAAACCATTTTGGAGGAAGTGTTTTATTAATAAGAGCAAGTTGAGAGTTATCAGTATTACCTTTATCAGAAAGAAGAGTCTGTTGATTGGATTCATCTCTATCCTTGAGCTCATCTTGTTCGTTAACAGACTTATTTTGCTCACTATTTTTAAATACATGTTTTAATTCATTTATCTCTTGTTTAACAACATTAATTTCATGTTGGAAATCATTAACTGTTACATCTTTCGGTTTCTTTTTATTAAGTCTTTCCAAAGTTTTTTCTTTACTTCTAGTGAGATCATTAACAGTTTTAGTAGCATTACAACATGAGCTTCTACAACCAAGTTTAATATTAGAAGAATCAGAAGATTCATTAGCAGATTGATAGCAAGAATCAGTTGAAGAAGAAAAATCATCTTCCAAGGAATCAGACGAATTGTTTGATTCAAGGATTCTGAATAATTCTTCTTGATCATTATTTCCAATGTTTAACATGTTGAACTTGTTTTTCAACTTACTAGGTTTTTTTTACAATTTTTACTAAAATGACCAGGTTTTCCACAGTTGAAACATTTACCTTTTCCAGATTTTTGGTTAACATATTTTTTCGAAACATTTTTCTTTTTAGCATAAAAATAATTAAAATTAGTTTTGTGTTTTTTATAATTTTTATGACTTTTATCATATTTTTTACCCTTTTGCCGAGAAGGAGCAATTGGGGGTAAACCATATTGTTCACAAAAATTACCCATTTCATATTTAGCTTTTCTTTTATATTTTAATTGGTGTTTTAACAATTTTTTTATCATTGCACATATTAATACCAAGTTTTTTAATAGTGCTTAAAATATCACCATAGGTTAAATTATCATAATCAATAGAATCATTTTTACCAATTAATCCTTGTTTTACCTTATGAGCAAAGATAGGAGGCAGACCGTCAATAAACTTTTCTTTCCAATAAGGTTTGTAACAGTCTTTCCGCTGCATCACTCTGGAAAGGAAAACATCTTGATACCATCTATAATCAGACATAGTAGGACATCTCAAATTATTCAGTAAATCAGAAATTCGAGATGAAACATTAGATGGAGCACCAATAAAATGTTTGATAATAGTATAAATCAAGGTATTAACACCATCAGGAACACCTCGACCAATACGATCATCAAAAATAGGTAAACCTTCATCATTCTTTTTAACAGCATGTTTAATAGAGTCTCTGGAATCTTCTGTAAGATATGAATCCTACCATCCACGAAGAGTACCAGAAAAACCAGTAGCAAGCAAGTCAACAATTTCAGGCTGATCAAAATCATGATTATTTTGATAAGCAATACCAACCATGGACATCTGTCCCATTTTGTTAATAATTTCTTGTTCAGAAAAGCCATCAATATTCCGTTCATAAATTTTATCAGCAGAAACAGAAAATTGAGTTTGAAAAGGTCTCTCTTCAAACTGAATATCAGGAGGAGTAGGTTTTGAATACCAGTTTTTTGTAAGAAACATGGGTTTGGAAGAACTACCAACAAATATTTT
Organism: Quercus variabilis; assembly: GCA_030445155.1. Lineage (NCBI taxonomy): Eukaryota > Viridiplantae > Streptophyta > Magnoliopsida > Fagales > Fagaceae > Quercus > Quercus variabilis. The sequence continues at coordinate 71,023,493 of CP129448.1, read as the reverse complement.
AATTTCTGGGAAATCATTATCAAAAACCTTCTTAGCAGAAACAGAAGAAACAGTATCAGAATCTGTATTTTCATCAGAAACAATTTCTTTTTCATTTCTTGAAATAGTGCGAGCAGCATGAGTACTTGTAGAAGTACTCTTAGTTTTAACTTTTAAATCAGCAAACATTTTTTCAACAGTGTCCAAAGTTTTGGATTGAGAAGTTTTAAACTTGAATTTGTTATCAAAAGTGGGTAAATTAATCAAAGGTTTCTCAGTTTTCACTGAAACAGGTTTTTCAACAGAAGCAGACTTTTCAACAGTTTTTTCAACAATTTTTTCTTCAACACGGTCAGGCTGTTGACCGATAACATGCAAAGATTCATTAGTAAAATTGTTTTGTTCAATAAGACTAACAATAGGAGTTTGATCATCAGCAATTTTGAAAGGAGAAGGTTTAACATCGGTTTTACCAGTATTTATCAAAATAGTTTCAAGAGGAGGATGGCTAGTCCTAACAATGGTCTTGTCACTTTTAATAAAATTTGACTTCTTTATTACATCCAAATGCTTTTTTGAAGCTTTATCTTTTGAAACATAATAATTTTCAAGAAAATCAAAAAACAAAATATGCTTTTTCAATTGAAGCATTTTTTCTTTCCATTTTCTTTTAACATGGTCTTTTTCAGACTGAGCAAAATTATTTTGAAAATATTTCCTTTTAGGTCTATTTTTTGAAAGCATGAACTCATTGAACAAGGAAACCATATCAATTTCAAAATCTTTATTTAAAACAGTCAAAACTCTTAATTGGTTAACATTATTTTCAGCAGGAGGAAAATCAGAAACAATTTTAGTATCATCATCTTTCATATGATAACCAAATGAAGTAATATTCAAGGCCAAAGTCTTAACAACATTAGAATCGTCCAAAGCAAGATTAATTTCAGGAGAACAGTTAACATTATTCAGAGAAGTAATATCCATACAGAGAATGCTTTCTTTAAAGTGATTAGATTTAGCATGAAACTCATTATCTTCAACAGTGTGATCTTCTTTATTTACAATATCAGGAGGACAACCAGTCCTGGAGTTGATAGAGGAGTTGGATCTCCACAACTTATCCATACTATCCTAGTTTTAACACTCAGTTATTATGTTTTTCTCACAACCGTTGCATTTCGTAACACATACCCTAAGCAACCCTATACCGTACACATGCCCTACACACCCTCTCTTGGCTCAAACGGGCCTTATAGTCAGGTTCTGGGAATTCACTTTACACCTAGGGTGGCGCCAACGACGGTAAGAAGGGGACACAACAACGGAGCACCAAAGGGTCGGACAAGTACAGACAAGGTACAAAGACACAACAACACTACCGCCGGCCAGAAAAGAGTGGCTCTAATACCATAAAGGGGGAAGGGGACGCACAGCTGAAGGGAAGAGACGGAGACGGAAGCACAGTAATATATAACTTGAAAGTAGTGTAAGCAAAATAGATGAACAACAATAATAAGTCGGTAGAACCAGCCAAGCAGTATATAACAAAATAGTTCAAAGTAAATGAAAGCAATTTAGAACCGTCCGGTATGGCGGTAATCCGTCCAAGGTGGCGGTAACAACAAGTAGAATAATGAACATAAAGTTAACTGAAAATACTTCTTTATTGAAAGTAGAGTTAAACACTTACAGTAGTAGTAGTGAATACAAGATCTCAGAACAGATCAACAGTTACAAAGCTTGAACTAGTCCTAGTTATAAGGCTTGTAGGAACAAGGTAGTAGGTGAACAAGGTTATAGTGAATAAGGTAGCAAAGAACTCTCTCAAAGAAGGCTTCTAAGGAGGAAGACTCTCTCTAGAAAGAATTCTAACAAAAAACTTCTCTTCAACTAAAAACTTCTGATTTTTACTTAAGGGACAAGCCCCCTTAAATAGGCAAAATTCAGAGTGAACAGTGTCATGAACAGTGAAAGTGAACAGTAAAAAGTAAACAGTAATTCGTGAACAGTAATCCATGAACAGTGACAGGTGAATAGTGAAATTGAATAATATCCAGTAAAACGCATGCCGAAAGTGATCTTCGGAATATTTGAAAGCAGCCTTGGAAACATGAAGAATCTTCTTTTCAAGAGTAACATTTTAGCATGGGAAGGAACAATAACATGTTGGCCATTAGGCAGGCCAGACCAATAGGGTGAATCAATCAATTTTGTGCTAGGTCATCATCACCATCTTCATCATGTCCAAACCACTCTTCATTGTAAGGGTAGTAAGGATCTTTTGTAACAGAACCTTCAGAGGACCTTTCATCATCCAAATTAGTTTTTTCTGCTTTTAACATTTTGATGAGAGCATTGAGAGCTTCAGGGTCCTTGCAGATTTCATCCAAAGGAGAACTCACTTTTCTAGGCTTAGTTGATGATTTAACAGTTTTAGAAGAGGAAGCAGGTGCCTCAAGGACAGGGGATTGACCAAGTGAACAATCCTTAGCAATGGGGAGAACAGCAGGGGATGAATAATCTCTGGAGACTGTAGCAATAATTCTCTGAGCATGAGGGAATTTACCCCACAATTTCACATACCAATGTCTAGAGAGAATATCACCATTTTTTCATACTGCCATTTTAATATCCAAGGTATCTTGAAGCGTTTAACAAAGTGAAGCAAAGGAGGGAACTTAGCACCATGGGCATCAACCTTATAAAATTTCTTGAAATATTCAAAAGCATTAAGTAATGGTTCAGGAAATATTCCATCAAGAGGGCCATGTTGAAACCACCAACGGATGAACCAAAGAGGTAGAGATCCAGTGAAATTTTTATCAAAGTTAACAAACCAGGAATGAGACATGTTTTCATTCTGGTGAAGCATAAATCTTGACCAAGCATTGATGTAATCAAAGTAAGAATAGGGGATGGGAGAAGAGGACATTGTTCTGGTAATACTGGGGGAATGACCCCATTCTTCTTCAGTTATAACATTGACAATATAAACACTGTGGTAAATAATTTTAGAGGCATCAGTTTTGTCAGAAATGGTGTTAATAATGATAGATTTCTCATTGCGCAAGAGATCAGAATAATAATTCAAATTCTTATCTTTATGCTCAGGGATCCAGTGAAATCTTGGAGGAAAATAGCTTTTAGCAAGTTTGAGAGGATCAGAAATTGAGGCTCTATTGGGTTCAATATAAAACATGTTTTGAAAATATTGTTTCTTAATGTATTGAGGGATGTTGGAGCTTTTTGGGAAAACAGTCTTAATAGGTCGGTTAACAGGGGTAATAGCATAAGGATCATAACATGAGGCAAGAACAGAGGAGTAATTGGGCTTAGGGATAGTACCTAGTGGAGTGAAATGGTTAACAATGTCCAAAGAGGAAACAGGTTCTGTTTTAACAGTTGGATTAGGAGTGGCAGGTGTCTTGTCCTTAGACCTTCTACTTGCCATTGGGACACTGCAGAAATTCACGGGTAAGGAAATCAGGGATGGAGTTTTGAGATCCTTTAATATATTCAATATCAAAATCAAAAGCACTTAAAATAGCTTGCCATCTGGCAAAAATATGTTTTGAAGCAATATTTTCAACATCTTTCTCAATAACATATTTAGCACTTTTGCAATCAATACGTAGCAAAAATCTTTGGTTTAACAAAGTAACCCTATATAGAGGAAGAGACATGGAGATGGAAGCACAGTAATATATATACTTCAAGACCTACTCCTATGGTATCAACTTGCTTTTGTTAGACCTACTCAACGGAGCACAGCTGAGTAGCCAAGAATCACCTTGTCAGTCATATTTTTGACAAGAATAGAAGGAATTTTGAAACAAACATAATTATGACAAATATGAACATCATTCAATTTATAATTTATCTTCATCTGGGAACCATAACCAGAAACCATTCTTTCAGTTGATTTTTCAAAGTATTTAGGAGGAATCATTCTTTCCTGAATACAATTCTTATCAACACCAGAATCAATCATAGTAATAACAGTGAAACAATAATCATTGGAAACAACAATTTTCACTTTTGTGAACCATTTAGGAGGCAATATGTTGTTAACAAAAGCAAGTTGAGAATCATCAATATTACCTTTATCAGAAAGAAGAGTCTGTCGACTGGATTCATCTCCATCTATGTGCTCATCTTGTTCATTATCAGATTTATTTTTATCAATATTTTTATCAATTTTCAACATTAACAATTCTTGTTTAAGATTATGGTTATCATTTTTCATATTCTGAAAGTCATTTTTTAATTCACTTATTTCTTGTTTAACAATATTAATTTCATGTTGGAGATTGTTAATAGTTAAGTCTTTGGATTTCTTTTTATTAAATCTTTCCAAAGTTTCTTCAAAACTTATGGTTGATTTAAATTTTTTACTAGTTTCTTCTTTTAACAAGTTTTTTTTAAAGTTATCCAAATATTCTTTTTGTAAAGAAGGGTTTTCAATTTGACTTATCAATTTAATCAACAAATTTTCATTTTCTTCACTTTTAGTGAGAGTGTTAACAGAGTTAATAACATTACAACATGAATCTCTACAACCAAGTTTAATATTAGGAGAATCAGAAGATTCATCAGCAGATTGATAGCAAGAATTAGTTGAAGAAGAAAAATCATCTTCCAAGGAATCAGATGAATTGTTTGATTCAAGGATTCTGAATAATTCTTCTTGATCATTATTTCCAATGTTTAACATGTTGAACTTGTTTTTCAACTTACTAGGTTTTTGTTTACAATCTTTACTAAAATGACCAGGTTTTTCACAGTTGAAACATTTGCCTTTTCCAGATTTTTGGTTAACATATTTTTTCGAAACATTTTTCTTTTTAGCATAAAAATCATTAACATTAGTTTTGTATTTTTTGTGACTTTTATCATGTGTCTTGCCCTTTTGTCGAGAAGGAGCAATCGGAGGCAAACCATATTGTTCACAAAAATTACCCATTTCATATTTAGCTTTTCTTTTATTTTTTAACTGGTATTTTAACAGTTTTTCATCATTGCACATATTAATACCAAGTTTTTTAATAGTGCTTAAAATATCACCATAGGTTAAATTATCATAATCAATAGAATCATTTTTACCAATTAATTCTTGTTTTACCTTATGAGCCAAGATAGGAGGCAGACCGTCAATAAACTTTTCTTTCCAATAAGGTTTGTAATAGTCCTTCCGCTGCATTACTCTGGAAAGGAAAACATCTTGATACCATCTATAATCAGACATAGTAGGACATCTCAAATTATTCAGTAAATCAGAAATTCGAGATGAAACATTAGACGGAGCACCAACAAAATGTTTGATAATAGTATAAATCAAGGTATTAACACCATCAGGAATACCTCGACCAATACGATCATCAAAAATAGGTAAACCTTCATCATTCTTTTTAACAGCATGTTTAATAGAGTCTCTGGAATTTTCTGTGAGATATGAATCCCACCATCCACGAAGAGTACCAGAAAAACTAGTAGCAAGCAAGTCAACAATTTCAGGTTGATCAAAATCATGATTATTTTGATAAGCAATACCAACCATGGACATGTGTCCCATTTTGCTAATAATCTCTTGTTCAGAAAAACCATCAATATTCCATTCATAAATTTTATCAGCAAAAACAGAAAATTGAGCTTGAAAAGGTCTTTCTTCAAACTGAATATCAGGAGGAGTAGGTCTTGAATACCAATTTTTTTTAAGAAACATGGGTTTGGAAGAACTTCCAACAAATCTTTTAATTTTTGGGAAATCATTATCAAAAACCTTTTTAGCAGAAACAGAGGAAACAGTATCAGAATCTGTATTTTCATCAGAAACAATTTCTTTTTCATTTCTTGAAATAGTGCGAGTAGCATGAGTACTTGTAGAAGTACCCTCAGTTTTAACTTTTAAATTAGCAAGCATTTTTTCAACAGTGTCCAGAGTTTTGTTATCAAAACTGGGTAAATTAATCAAAGGTTTCTTTGTTTCAATAGAAATAGGTTTTTCAACAGAAGTAGACTTTTCAACAGTTTTTTCAACAACTTTTTCTTCAGTACGGTCAGGCTGTTGACCAATAACATGCAAAGATCCATTAGTAAAATTGTTTTGTTCAATAAGACTAACAATAGGAGCTTGATTAGCAGCAATTTTGAAAGGAGAAGGTTTAACATCGGTTTTACCAATATTTACCAAAATAGTTTCAAGAGGAGGATAGTTAGTCCTAACAATGGTCTTGTCATTTGTAACAAAATTTGACTTCTTTATTGCATCCAAATGATTTTTTGAAGCTTCATCTTTTGAAACATAATAATTTTCAAGAAAATCAAAAAACAAAATATGCTTTTTGAATTGAAGCATTTTTTCTTTCCATTTTCTTTTAACACGGTCTTTTTCAGACTGAGCAAAATTATTTTGGAAATATTTCCTTTTTGGTCTATTTTTTGGAAGCATGAACTCATTGAACAAGGAAACCATATTAATTTCAAAATCTTTATTTAAAACAGTCAAAACTCTCAAATGGTTAACATTATTTTCAACAGGAGGAAAATCAGAAACAGTTTTAATATCATCTTCTTTCATATGATAACCAAACGAAGTAGTATTCAAGACCAAAGTCTTGGCAACATTAGAATCATCCAAAGCAGGAGTAATATCAGGAGAACAGTTAAAATGATTCAGAGAAATAGTATCCATACAGAGAATGCTTTCCTTAAAGTGATTAGATCTAGCATGAAACTCACTATCTTCAACAGTTTGATCTTCTTTATTTACAATATCAGGAGGACAACCAGTCTTGGAGCTGATAGAGGAGTTTGATCTCCACAACTTATCCATACTAACCTAGTTTTAACACTCAGTTATCATGTTTTTCTCACAACCGTTGCATTTCGTAACACATACCCTAAGCAACCCTATACCACACACATGCCCTACACGCCCTCTCTTGGCTCAAATTGGCCTTATAGTCAGGTTCTGGGAATTCACTTTACACCTAGGGTGGCGCCAACGACGGTAAGAAGGGGACACAACAACGGAGCACCAAAGGGTCGGACAAGCACAGACAAGGTACAAAGGCACAACAACACTACCACCGGCCAGAAAAGAGTGGCTCTGATACCATAAAGGGGGAAGGAGATGCACAGCTGAAGGGAAGAGACGGAGACGGAAGCACTGTAATATATAACTTGAAAGTAGTGTAAGCAAAATAGATGAACAACAATAATAAGGCGGTAGAACCAGCCAAGTAGTATATAACAAAATAGTTCAAAGTAAATAATTCAAAGTAAATGAAAGTAGCAATAACAACACTACCCCTGTCCTTGAGGCACCTGCTTCAAGGGAAGAGACATGAGCTTTTCGAGACCATTTCTTTCAAGGACAGGGGTAGTGTTCTTTATTTATATATATACTTCCCTTCAGCTTGACACTGAATGGTTGTTGGAACAAGAATCTCCTATTCCCAAACCTGTTTTTGATGAGCTAGATCTCACAAATATTCAACAATATCTTGATGGTACTGTTAAAATAAGTTTTCAAAATATTCAACCACCCTTGAGGATCAACGAAGGAAGACATTCCTTTGTTGGATCTGAAAGTATTTCAAAACGAGATCAAGATCTCAATGATTTTTTACAAAAGAATTTTGAAAAACCTTCTGATTTAAAGTTAAAAGGTGTTTCAAGTGATAAATCCCAAATCAGCTCTGTTTACTATTCTACTAAACCTGAATCTTCCTCTCCATATGGCAAACTTGCCAATGAAGATGACGAAGATACTGGATATATTTCTCCATCTGGTTCTGATTTTCCTCCTGTGGGGCCAGAAAGAGTCGGTAACCCCGGCCCACTTTGAATCAGGCCCAAAGGCCCATGTCGAGGACGCGTCTAAGGTCCGAGGACAAAGCGTGAAGGCCTAGTGGTCCAAGAAGCCATGCCGAGGATGATTACATCCTCGGAAGTCCGAAGTCAAGAAATACGCAAGCAGCAGTCCCTCAAGGAGAATCTCCCAGAGTATCCAAGGAGCATATAGTAGGTGCCAAGCATCGGACATGGAAGCATGGTAGAGGAGCAAGTCCCAGACGAACTGTCACCTCCACATTAAATGCCCTCAACTAACGTCCTGGCCGCATTAATGAGGATAGGACCTCTGAATAGTGCCATCTTGGGCGCCGCAACCCACAGAGGGATGGGAATGCGGCTGATAGGACAGGCACTCAAGTGGAGACCAGATTGATCAACAAATGTAGGGCTAAGATCAGCTGAGAGAGGGATATATAATGTAAGAAGTCCCCCTTGAGAAGGGGACGGACGAAGAACCAGAGAGAAATATATGCTGTAACAGTGTGTTTCCTTTCAGCCATTGTAAACTTATTTGAGGGAAATAAGAACAACTCCAACCTCTATAATCCCGTCCGAGAAGCCCTGCTGTGCCCCTTAACCCATATTTAGATTATCATAGTCCACGAATAACCATGCATGGCCGTTGCATTCTTTACTAGGGCCTATCTCTTGAGCCCATACTCTACAAATTTATTGCGGGGTTAATTGGGCTTGGGTCCGCTCTCCCAATAGGAGGAGAGCGCTCAAAACCAGTCCCTACACCTTCTATTGACAATAATGTTAACCGTTTGAGAGTATTGACTGTTTTAAATAAAAATTTTAAAATTGATATGGTTTCTTTGTTCAAAGAGTTCATGCTTCCAAAAAATAGACCTAAAAAGAAATATTTCCAAAATAATTTTGCTCAGTCTGAAAAAGACCGTGTTAAAAGAAAATGGAAAGAAAAAATGCTTCAATTGAAAAAGCATATTTTGTTTTTTGATTTCCTTGAAAATTATTATGTTTCAAAAGATGAAGCTTCAAAAAATCATTTGGATGCAATAAAGAAGTCAAATTTTGTTAAAAATGACAAGACCATTGTTAGGACTAACCATCCTCCTCTTGAAACTATTTTGGTAAATATTGGTAAAACCGATGTTAAACCTTCTCCTTTCAAAATTGTTGCTAATCAAGCTCCTATTGTTAGTCTTATTGAACAAAACAATTTTACTAATGGATCTTTGCATGTTATTGGTCAACAGCCTGACCGTACTGAAGAAAAAATTGTTGAAAAAACTGTTGAAAAGTCTACTTCTGTTGAAAAACCTATTTCTATTGAAACAAAGAAGCCTTTGATTAATTTACCCAGTTTTGATAACAAAACTTTGGACATTGTTGAAAAAATGCTTACTGATTTAAAAGTTAAAACTGAGGGTACTTCTACAAGTATTCATGCTGCTCGCACTATTTTAAGAAATGAAAAAGAAATTGTTTCTGATGAAAATACAGATTCTGATACTGTTTCTTCTGTTTCTGCTAAAAAGTTTTTGATAATGATTTTTCAGAAATTAAAAGATTTGTTGGAAGTTCTTCCAAACCCATGTTTCTCACAAAAAATTGGTATTCAAAACCTACTCCTCCTGATATTTAGTTTGAAGAAAGACCTTTTCAAACTCATTTTTTTTTTTGTTTCTGTTGATAAAATTTATGAATGGAATATTGATGGTTTTTCTGAACAAGAAATTATTAACAAAATGGGACATATGTCCATGGTGGGTATTGCTTATCAAAATAATCATGATTTTGATCAGCCTGAAATTGTTGACTTGCTTGCTACTGGTTTTTCTGGTAGTCTTCGTGGATGGTGGGATTCATATCTCACAGAAGACTCCAAAGACTCTATTAAACATGCTGTTAAAAAGAATGATGAAGGTTTGCCTATTTTTGATGATCGTATTGGTCGAGGTATTCCTGATGGTGTTAATACCTTGATTTATACTATTATCAAACATTTTGTTGGTGCTCTATCTAATGTTTCATCTCGAATTTCTGATTTTCTGAATAATTTGAGATGTTCTACTATGTCTGATTATAGATGGTATCAAGATGTTTTTCTTTCCAGAGTGATGCAGCGAAAAGACTATTACAAACCTTATTGGAAAGAAAAGTTTATTGACGGTCTGCCTCCTATCTTTGCTCATAAGGTAAAACAAGAATTAATTGGTAAAAATGATTCTATTGATTATGATAATTTAACCTATGGTGATATTTTAAGCACTATTAAAAAACTTGGTATTAATATGTGCAATGATGAAAAACTGTTAAAACACCAATTAAAAAATAAAAGAAAAGCTAAATATGAAATGGGTAATTTTTGTGAACAATATGGTTTACCCCCAATTGCTCCTTCTCGGCAAAAGGGTAAAAAACATGATAAAAGTCACAAAAATTATAAAAAAACACAAAACTAATTTTAATGATTTTTATGCTAAAAAGAAAAATGTTTCAAAAAAATATGTTAACCAAAAATCTGGAAAAGGTAAATGTTTCAACTGTGGAAATCTTGGTCATTTTAGTAAAGATTGTAAACAAAAACTTGGTAAGCTAAAAAATAAGTTCAACATGTTAAACATTGGAAATAATGATCAAGAAGAATTATTCAGAATCCTTGAATCAAACAATTCGTCTGATTCCTTGGAAGATGATTTCTCTTCTTCAACTAATTCTTGCTATCAATCTACTGATGAATCTTCTGATTCTCCTAATATTAAACTTGGTTGTAGAAATTCATGTTGTAATGCTACTAAAACTATTAATGTTCTCACTAGAAGTGATGAAAAAACTTTGGAAAGATTTAATAAAAAGAAACCGAAAGATTTAACAGTTAATAATTTCCAACATGAAATTAATGTTGTTAAACAAGAGATAAGTGAATTAAAACATGTTTTTAAAAATAAAAATGATAAAAATATTGATCAAAATAAGTCTGATAATGAACCAAATGAGCACAAGGATGGAGATGAATCCTATCAACAGTCTCTTCTTTCTGATAAAGGTAATATTGATAATTCTCATATATATATATATATATATATAGGGCTTAGAGCCCAATCTGAGGACAAAAAGTTGTCCGAGGAGGAGTAAACATTGTCAAAGGAGTCCGCATTAGTAAATGGAGAAGTTAGTTTTGGTCATAAAGGCCCAAGAGGGTGGGCCGAGGATGAATGACTCCTCAGCTAACCAAAGCTAAGGTTCGAAGAAGTGGTTTATCGTCCAGGAGAACGTTCTAGGAAGTCCTATTGGTACGAATAAGCATTATAGAAACATAGGACAGGGGGGTACTAAAATATCTATGGAGAAGGCTGCTACCACTGTATTGAATACTCTGTAGCTAACTTTTTGGTTGCATTATTGTGGAGAAGACCCCTGAATAATGTTGCATTGGCTACACCAATGCATAGAGGGCCTGAGAGGGTGTCCTATGGGACAAGCACTAAAATTGTAGTTTGGATGATTAATAAGTGGAGGGCCAAGATTGTCTAAAGAGAACTATATAATGGAAGAGACCCTTCACGGTGAGAGAGATCGAGAAACTAAGAGAAAAACATTGTAGCATCAAGAATTGACTTTGTAATCAAACCAAAAAGAAATATATAAGAACCAATCTCCTCGGACTTTGTCGATGACGATTTTCTTAAGTTTAAAATTGTTTATCTTCATTCTTTTGTCATCAAGACCTACCTTATTTGTTGTCTGATTTACTAAAGCCCAGTTTTCCCAACCCACTATCTACAAATTCATTGTTATTGGATTCTTAAACTTGAGTCCATCTATCTTTTGGGCTAGGGACTTAAATTTGGTCCTTATATTGTATATGCTATATAGAGAATTATATATTGATGCTCAAAATTCAATTTAGAAGGCCTATTTTTTAATAGGACACTATTAATATTTATCTCCTATATCCTAAATTAATCCAGCTTTGTTTATCTTCATTTTTTTGTCATCAAGACCTACGTTATTTGTTGTCTAATTCACTAAAGCCCAGTTTTTCCAACACACTTTCTACAAATTCATTGTTATGGGTTTCTTAGGCTTGAGTCCATCTATCTTTTGGGCTAGGGACTCAAATCTGGTCTTTACATTGTATATGCTATATAGAGAATTATATACTGATGCTCAAAATTCAATTCAGAAGGCCTATTTTTTAATAGGACACTATTAATATTTATCTCCTATATCCCAAATTAATCTAGCGTTGTCAAGTGGGTACTTAGGTAGCCTACGTTAAAATGTGTGGGGAGGGGAGTCTTCCTCGCCTTTAGGTGAATCTCTTTACACTTTTCAGGAAGCAACATCGTTAACCCAATTTAAGAGATAATCACTCTTCGGTATAACAATCAACACTTAAATACAGTTTCTAAAAAAAAAAAAACACTTAAATATAAGTATCATTTAGTCTACATTAAAATTTAATTGGTGAATATACCAAAAGCTTTTGTAGGTAAAGTATTTGTTGGGGGTAGTTTTTATTCGTTGCCAATATGATATTTGGGAAGCCAAGGCCAAGACTCGACTTTGGGCTTAGAAAATGGCCTAAAGGCTATCAATAAAGTGTGAAAGACCCATTTTGCTTAAGGTTTGAGTTGCATTAAAAAAAGATTATAATAAGGCCCGAAAAATACCTCTTGCAAAGATAAGCTAGCACAAAGGATGGTCCACCACAATAAGTGCTTAAATAATAGTCCAGCGGTAAATAAGAGAAATGTCCAATGGTAGATGTCTGGAAAATTAATAAATGTATTTGCATAACAAAAAAATTATGCATTTCCTCCATAGTCGGTTAATATAAAAGTGGGCCCGTTATAATGAGTACACAAGACGAAAAATGGTCTAGTAGTGAAAATGATAGACTTCTAGCAGTAACATTTGATTAGTTGATAAATGTTTTTACATGATAAAAATCATATATTTCCCTCATTATTATTAAGTCAACATGAGGGAAAACTTTCATAGTATTCAAGACATTATGGCCTCAATTATAACAGCAATAAACAAGAATTAAAGGCTATAATTACAAGTAAAAGAAGAAAAAATAGGACGGAATGAATGGGAGAAAGTGTGTCCATCTAGTGTAGCAAATGTTTAAATAAGATCTCCATATGCCATATCATGCCCATAATGATGAACATATATGTATAGTAAGTGGTGGGAGTTACTTTATGGAAAGTATGAGTGAATATATGGAAATATGAAAGAGAGATGAAGTGGTGTTTAGCCATTTTCAGGTATGGTGTAAAAAGGGGAGAAGATCTTGCTCCTTTGATGAGTTGATGGTAGTTCCTTTTATAGTGAAGCTTAAGGGATTTATTAGCAAAATTTAGAAGGGACCAGGTTTGACAGCAGCAAAATCTCAGAATATCTCCTCTAAGATTTGGCCCAAATTGGTGAGACTTGCTTTTAGAGTGTTTTGCTTATTTGGGTAATGCAGCTGGAGGCTGAGATGCTCTTAATCTAGGCACTAAATGCTGGGATTTGGAAATTAATTTTGTCCAATAGGATTAGAGAAAGTATGAGGACTAGAGATCTTGCTTGCTGCAACTAGGTTTAGAGCTCAAGAGGTTTGGTTGACACTCCAAGCTGGGTGTTAACCATTGATGCCTTTGCTGGGAGCTTCTGTTGGAAACCCCCATATGCCCTCCAAACCACTTTTCCCTAATTTTCTCCTTTTAGGATTTATGGGCTCGGTTCATGAATCAATTACATACATTTTTAGTAAGAAAATAAACTATTTAGTTGAGGATTTCATGAGCTTGGAGGTCTTGGTTATGGCTTCCCTTCCCCTTTAACCAAAACTTGAAGAGGAAGTAGAAAATGAGATGACCTCAGTTCTTATATGTCAGCCTAGCCTTTGGTATTGTTCACATCAGAGTTGGCAATGGCAGAGAGGTTGATGGGACAAGTGGCCAGCTCCTAATTTGGTTTGGGAGCTTGGTTGCTTCTTAAGGTACTTTCTAGTGGAAGGTAGAATTGAAGAAAGTTCTCTAGCTAGGACAATTTGCACACATAGGCTGTTTTGGCTGGGATTTCATGTTGGGCTTAACCATAAGGGTTAGGTATTTTGGTGGGCCTCTGACTTGGTGGTTCTCTCCACTTGGGCCTATCCTTTTGCTTTCTTATTGTGAGTCCTACAAAATGGACAAACCTACCATATATTGCCATGGATTTTTATTCCACATGTTGTTAGTAAAAATGAAATGTATTCATGAGCTTTAATAAATATTTATGATAGGTTTTGGGTATTAATTTTCATGAGTTTTAAATAACAACTTGTATAGTTTCTCATAGTTGTTGCCATTGATTAGTTTGTAAATGATATTTTCTTTGGGGATTTTAAATAATAACCTCTAATGTTTCTTGAATAATATTTACCATGAGTTTTAATAGAGGCAATATCCATGGGTTTCAAATAAAATATGGTAACAACCACTATAATAGAATAATGTGATATTCCCATGGGTTCTTCTATAGATAATCATAATGGGCTTGTAGGACAAATAATTATCATGAGTTTTGGAAATGAATGTTGGGATATGAGATAAATAGTGACCATGAGTTCCTATTATATAAATTTCATGGATTTGTAATATGGTATGAAAGAAATACATGTCATAGGTTTAAGATAAATAATCATAACTTTCCATGGGCTTTTATATTAGTAACACAAATTCATAATTCTCCATAGGCTTGATATATGTTTGCCATGAGTTTTGGAAAAATGAATAGTGTTATGTAATATAAATAGTTACTATGGGTTTATAATATGGTATGAAATAAATAAATGTCATGGATTTAAGATAAATAATCATAGCTTTTCATGGGCTTTTATATTAGTAACACAAATTCATAATTCTCCATGAGCTTGATATATGTTTGTCATGGGTTTTGGAAAAATGAATAATATTACGTAACATAAATAGTCACCATGTGTTTTAAAAAATAGATTCCATGGGCTTATAATATTATAGTAATAGGTTTAAAATCTTATAGTATTGTTCATCATTGGACTTATGATATAGTATTTTGCCAAGTATTGATAACTTTGGGCTTTTTTCTAAATAGTGCCAAGTAGCTAGCTTGAGCTTTTAATAGTGCCAACGTAAATTGGGCTTTTGATATTGCCAATGAGAATTGAGCTTTTGAAATATTGCTAAGCATAAGTAGTCTTGGGCTTTAAAAATAATGGGATGTGTGCATTGGGCTCGTGGGGACTTAGTTAAATAATAATAATGAAATTGGATAAGATATGAAAAATGGGCTTTTTGTTATAATTTATATTATGATTCAATTTAGATAATGAGATATGAAATATTTGTGGGCCAATGGGATGAGAAATATTCATGGAAACCCAAAATAATTTATGGGTGAAATTTTGGTATTTTTGATGAATAAATAAATGTGATTAAATATGATTGTGGCACGTGGCATGAATGAAAAAATTGTACCCCAATAGTGTTCAACTGACATTTTTGGTGTTTCTAAAGGAGATGATCAATGTTTTAAATTTTAATCATTCTTTCCCCATTTATCAAATTATTACAAAAAAACAAAAAGAAAGAAAGAAGAAGAAGTGATTATTATTATTTTTACTAATTAATTAATTAAGAAAAAATGGATGAAAGGTATTATGGGTTCGAGTCTTAAACCAATCTCAAAATGAATAGTTTCAAATTGTAACGATCGTGAACATGGTAAAGTTATCTTTTTGGAGTTCGCCTTGAGTTTTTGTATCCATGCTTGGGCTTCTTTTTCCTTAATGTTCAAATAACAAAAATGCAGGGAATTTTTAATGAAGGAAGTTTTCTATGGGCAAATCTAAGGCCAAAATGGCCCATTACCATCAATTTTCGAAATATTTGGTCAAAAAACACTGTTTCGGAAATAATTGGGGATATACCACTTTTTTAAGTACTCGAGTTTGATGAACTCGAGTACTATGTTTTTTACTTCCACCGTGGCACGCTGACATGGCAGGTGGATTTGAAAATTCTGCTTGGTACTCGAGCTCATGAAGCTCGAGTACTGTATTTCTGTGGTACCCGAGTTTGGGAAACTCGGGTACCATTCTGCCTTAACAAATTTTTTTAAAAAAACACTGGGCCAACTCAGTTTACTTACTCAACTGTCACTCTCTCATCTATCACTTTCTCAATCTCAAATCTCCCTCTCAATCTCCCCTCTCAATCTTGCTATCACTTTCTCAATCTCCCTCTCAATCTCGCTGTCAATCTCCCTCTCAGTCTCGCTCTCGCGCTCTCGCTCTCGCTCTCGCTCTCGTGCTCTCGCTCTCTTCTTTGGCACCACCAGCTGTTTTTCTTTCTCTATTTCTCACGGCAACACAGGTTCATCACTCTAACTTTTCTCTTCTTAGTTGACCTCTCTATTTCTCTATTTCTACTCAATCTTAATGCATATAGGCTCTGGGATGTGGGTTTCGTTTGAATATATATATATATTTTTTTTTTCTGTGGGTTTGCTTGGGTTTCATTTGATTTATTGTGGGTTTTGTTTATTTGTTTGTGCGTTTTGTTTCATAGTATGTTCAATAATTTGTTTTGGGTTTGTTTTTATTTTCTATTTCTGTTATCTTTTTGTGGGTTTGTAATGCAAATTATGTGTTTGATGAAATGCTTCTATGAACTATCTATGAAATGCTTCTATGAAATGCTTCGTGGACTCGTTGAATTTGGGTTAGGATAACATTTGTCGTTCTCATTTGGCACATTTAGCTTGTTTTATCTGTTTAGGATCTTAAGGGTTGGGAGTTTAGGGGTACAAAATGATCATCTTATATTCTTTGATTCTGACATGATATAGGTTGTGGAATTTTCTCATATCCTACTCTAGACTAATTTGCTTGGTCCCTCCATTACTCTTGAATGGGTGGATGCTTCTTATCTGGGCTGTGAACCATCTATTTGACCAAGTGGTCATCTCCCCTTTTATGGCTATTATGTTTAGTTTTTACATTATCAAGATTATTATTAGTATTATTATTTTTTCCAATTGAACATCTGCTCTTTCTTCCTCTGCATTTCTTTGCATAATTTTTTCCATCGTTAAATAATATGTACTTATTTAAGTAAGGGGCCATGTTGAAGGGAAGTCATAATCTATACTATGTTTTAGGATATCGATGCTGCTGGTGTGTATCCATTTAAATTTGCCAAGATTGGTTTATGGTGCCACTGTCAGGACATGTGAGTTGTTAATGGGCTCTCAAAACCATTCTGTATAGGATGGAGAAGTTAAGAGATATGAAGTTGACCGATTTCTGGGGAAACACTTTCTATCAATAACCTGTTTTTATATAAATGTCTTCTGTACATGTAGCTTTATACCATGTAGAGGTTACTATTTTAATCTCTGTTCAACAAGCTTCTAGGTCCCTCACCCTAAGTATTAAGCAAAGGTCCAAATTATTACTGTCTTATCAGGCAGCATGATGCTGGACAAACCAGAACAATTCAATAGGAAAATTAAAAACAGGAAAAAGAAAGATAGAACCTAGGAGTCAACACCAAATGATGAAAAACTGCTTAAAGTTAGCACCTAGGGTTGGTTGGAGTCAGCACCAAACTATAGAGACAAATTCAACAAAAACTTAATTCATCAAAATAGTTTCCCTTTGATAGGAGTACAATACGTTGCTTATAAAGGAACACTAGCCCTAATTCTAATTGGTGTAGGAAACCCTAATTGGCTTATTACAAAAATAACCTTCCTTATAGAAATTATAATATTAATAACCTAATAAACTAATAGGACCTCGACTTGTAAAATAAAATAAGACTAAATTAAAATAGTTTTCTTTTTGTATTTTCAAACAAAATATGCTTTGTATTTGACCTAATGGGCCATTAATCACCTTTAATTTATGCCAGATATGGACCCACCTAGAGCGGGACCCTCTATACGGGATGTCTTGACGAGGCAGGATGCGCATTGTTCAAGTTTGCTTTGGGATGCTCCTTTGGCAGGCGAGGTATGCACTTGTCCAAAATCGTTGTCAATATATGTAGTAGAAAGATTTTTCGCATTTAAGTTTGAAGCGTAATTATTTTGTGCTTAGTGAATGCTATTATTAATACTAAGTTGCTTTGTTTGCAGGAAGTGCCAGGTGTACTGACTTGCCGTCACTGAGACAAAGGTTTGCTTGAAGGTCTGTTTGAAGGTGGGTTAGACCCACGTATCGCTGCTCATATCACGGATGCAGGATTAGATGGACTGCTTCGGGTTCCAAATATAGACATTGACCATAGCTTGATCACGGCTTTGGTGGAGAGATGGCGGCCGGAGACCCACTCATTCCACTTGCCCCTCGGTGAGATGACCATCACGCTGCAAGACATAGAGGTTATAATGGGGTTTCCTGTAGATGGGTTGCCGGTGGTGGGATATACCCATATGAATGATTGGGGTGACCTATGTGCCAACATGCTAGGGCATAGGTCGTCGAGAGGTGTTCGTGGAGTTACAGTCGTTAAGAACGGTGGAGTGATGGAAGGGCCAAGGATAAAAGCCAAGTGGCTTGAGGATAGGTTTAGGGACCCTCTCCCAGCTGATGCTAGTGAGGAGCTTGTGCAGCAGTATGCTCGGTTTTATATACTGGAGATGTTGGCTGGTATATTGTTTATGGACAAGTCTGGCGAACGACACTCAATTATGTATTTGCAATTTTTCAATCCAATTAGCAATGGAAAGAGATATAGTTGGGGTAGTGCAGCATTAAGTTGGTTATATAGACACCTTTGTAATGCATCAGAGAGGGACGCCAAGCAGATTGGCGGTGCCGTGCTATTGGTGCAGTTGTGGGCATGGGAGAGGTTTCCACACATATGTCCTGTGATGAGGCATCCACTCCAGGCACTGCCCCCAGGTCCACTTGCTATCAGGTATGTAGGATCTTAGATAGTTACCGTTTTAAATTTTTGTATTATCTTTTTTGCATGGGAATTATGTAAGTACCTAATATGAAGGTTATGTCTGTGTTGTTTGGTAGATGGAAAGGGGCTAAGATAACAACTGAACATCCAATGCATGTCCTACGCGCCTATCATTTGTCGCTCACTTCGCTACGGCCAAATCAGGTATCGTGCGTTACAAGTAGGAATCGCTTTGGCATGTAGTTGTCGTACTTACGAGTGGCAATGAATAAACATTTTTTATTTCAGAGTTAAACATTGTTGCTATGTATTGTTCACGTCCGTTACATATTTTTTCTAATTATATTGTTAATATGGTTGTTTGCATCTGTTGAATCATTGCAGATTTTCTGGGAGCCATACAGAAATTATTTGGGTTCCCTGCCCGCATATTGTACGGCGGGCCAACGCATATGGAGATCTATCGTGCCGCTCATACATTTTTGGGTGGTTGAAGGCCATCACCCAGAACGTGTTCTCCGACAGTTTGGGATGAAGCAAGACATACCGATCAATGTCGATACTTCAACTGAACTTCACAAGATAACACTTCAGGGCAAGCATGAAAAAAACTGGGCGGTTGAACATAGAACTCATATTGCTAAATGGGCGGCGCATGCCACAATTGCCGATGCACCGCCCTTTCATGGGGAGATGAGCTACAATGACGATTATATGGTGTGGTTTCGTCCTCGCACTGTTCGCCATATTACGAGAGAGACCTCGTACTGGGACACTTTGGTAAGTTTACAAACACTGTTCTGTTATAAATGTATCTCGCTTCGCATAGTTTAGTTCAACCTACTAACACTATTCTTGTATACTTGTGACAGGTTGAATCACAGTTGAGGATTATGGAGAAGTGCGAACCAGGGTCTGAGATCTACAATGATTGTATTAATGCCTTGCGAGCTGTTGAAGAGCTCGGTCGGTTGACATTGGACGATGCACGCACTGTGGGCAACACAAGTGAACTGGCTGTAGGGCGTGGTCGGCAAGCAGGTAGACGTCAATGGCAAGGAGGCCGTCAATCTAGTCAGCGTCCCACATCTAGTCGGCGTCAGACACCCAGCCCCACATCTGGTCGGCGTCAGACACCCATGCCCACATCTGCTCGGCGTCAGACACCTGGTCGGCGTCAAACACCCGTGCCCACATCTGGTCGGCGTCACACACCCGTGCATGACCACACCATGGAGGAAGCAAGTCAGACATCAGATGAGATGTATTTGGACATTGGTTATGACATGGGCTCCATGGCACACGATGATGTGGGTCCATCCCATACATTTGCCCATGGGGACACATCTCGGTCCCCATCCATGAGGAGCGATGATACTTGCCCACCCACATCCCCTACTACATCTCCATTGCCCACCGCCCGTATGTCTCCCCCAGTGACTACCAGCACTGCCCTCGCAGATGTACATGGTAGAGATGAGATGAGATTCATGCCCACCCCTGGGCGACCCACCCCTGGTGTTGTCTCCCCTGAGTTTGTGCATACTGAGTGCATCCAGACACAGATACCCGCTGCCCCACCAGAGGCTTCACACATTCAAGATCGGCCGCGAAGGCCGCAACGGACACGGACACATCCTCCTGATTGTGGGACTGGACATGGTATGATACTTTGATTCAATTCCGATTACATATAATAGATAAATGATTTGCATATTAATATTTGCTTGTGTTCTTTTAAGGCAAGGTGAGACCAGTCAAGCAACCAGTGAGGAGAAGAAAACGGGAATGATTTTCGATGGACAAGAATAACTTATGTAAGTTAT
Organism: Quercus variabilis; assembly: GCA_030445155.1. Lineage (NCBI taxonomy): Eukaryota > Viridiplantae > Streptophyta > Magnoliopsida > Fagales > Fagaceae > Quercus > Quercus variabilis. The sequence goes on along the minus strand of CP129448.1, from coordinate 71,002,924 downwards.
TTTTCAGTTGCACAACTAGTCCATTTCTGTTGAATTGCAGGCATTAAATAAACTTGTCCATTTCTGTTGAATTGCAGGCATTAAATAAAGCTGAAGATTTTTCTTACTACAGGGCATATACAAATAGTTTTAGGCCTGGGGAATATATTGTTCAAATTGTTTGTGGGTTTTGTTTGATTAGTTTGTGCATCTTTTTTCATGGTGTTTTCAATGATTTGTTTTGGATTTGTGTTTATTTACTTATTGTATTTTCATTTGTCGGCGTGGGTAAGGTCTTGGGTGATAGTTCAGTTTTGTGGCTGGGAGTTTGTGTGAGGTTTTGCCCATCTGGGTCATTTTGCTCATTGCGCTGGTGGAGAAATTTGTAATCATGGAGTAGGTTGGGTCAGTTTTGCTAGGAAGAAGAAAACCGATAAAGTTTTGCTGCCTATTCAGATTACTTTGCTGGTATGTTGCATTTATCATGATTTACACACTCAATCATTAATGTGAATCTGAAAATAATCAATTGAATAGTACTATTTTAAATAATAGGTTTTGCTAGAAATAATCAATTTCTAGCTTTTTATACTCAAACTGAAATTATTTAATAATGGGTTTTTCATCATCTATGCAGGAGAAAGAAGTGGCCTTGAATTTGACTATAGATGTTTTTTGTAGATTAGTCAAGCAGCATACTAATGTAGCTTAGTTACTTACCATGTATGCATACAGTTCCACCTTATTTAATTTTCTGTATTGCATCTCTCATTCTTTTATGCAATCATATAGCTCTAGCCCAATTGTACCTACTCTCCTTCCCCTTGTAAGAGCAAGGTGAAAGGTGAGGTCATGGGTTTAAGAACCATTAGGTGGGTATGTAACTTATGGATGAGAAAATGTCATACATACTTTATTCACCCATAAAAGATAATTTTCCTTGAATCTACTATGGATTACGGTTTTATTCTATGGAATATGGTATTTGCTCTACTGATAAAAAAAAAAAAAAAAGAAGGTATTTGCTCTGATGGTTCACATGAAAAGTGGTTCTAGTTTCTTATTTTCAAGTGACTGGAAAACGTATGGGCCTCCTTTCTCTGATTATGTGTACTCTTTTTTATATTGAGCTTGTTAACTGACTTTGAAAGTTTGAATGAATCACAGGTTGTTGAAGTTTATTTATGAAAAAATGAAGTTTATTTGTTAAGCAGAAATTGGTTTCCTCTCCTTTTTGTCTGCTTTCCCAATACAGTTGGACCATATCTAAAATCCCCAACCTTTAGGCTCAGCAAGCTTGTTGATATCTTTGCCTGGCATGGAAAATTTGCTTCCCTTGATAATGCTGATGATATGCATTGTCTGTGTAGCTAAATCAATTTTTCTATTCCTTCACGTTGCTAGATTTTTAAAATTTTGGTGGTTTTATTATCTGATGTTGCCATGAAGCAGGCTAGTTGCAAAGACAACACAGTTAGAGGGTGAGAAGATGCAGAAAGAGCCTGAAGTGCAGAAACTTATGGAAGAGAATGTGAGGTTAAGTGCTCTTCTTGACAAGAAAGAGGCTCAGCTTTTGGCCATGAATGAATAGTGCAAGGTAATGGCATTGAGTGCTTCGAATATCTAATTTGGTAGGCTGCTCTTGTTCGACTGCCTGTTGGCTTGCCGTGCAAGGTGGTTTGATTCTTACCCTCCTGCTGACCTACCATGGAGTCTGAAAATCAGCAGCACTGGATCAGAGCTCTTTCTGGGATCCTTTCTTCCATATTTAACTTTGTGAAAAGCCCTGTGAGCTTAGCATCCAGTGCTCTTTTCTTTTATTAGTTGGTGCTGCACACTGTTGTTAAATTGAACCCAGAAAGTAATTTTAATTGGAAAGAAAACTTGGTATTGTGTTCATCAAGTAGCCAAGATGTGCTAAAATTAATGATGTAAATGGTTGTGATTGCAGTTTGTACTTTCAATGTTTGCAGTTTGTACTTTCAAGTAGCCAAGTGTTCAATGTTTGCACACTGTTAATCTTGCTTGCTGAAGGCTATCTAAATAAAACGTTTTAAGTTGTTTTGGCTCCTTAAAAAGTTGGCAGATTGTCAAGTGATGTGCTATTGGATGGGTGAGCCATGGAGTCAAGGGTTGTGCTATTGATGTGCATAGTTTTGACCCTTACATTACAGGTAAAGTTCTGTAGATACAAGTTTTAGTGCATGCATTTTGTACTTTTTTTTTTTTTTAATAATGGATTACACTTGCTACGTTGACCCTAGCATCTCAAAGGGAAAGTTTAGTATTTCTGCTTAAATGTAAGGAGAATCTTTTCGGTTTTGGGTTATGACAGACATTATTGCTAAGGATTGAGGACTAAATGGACCAAATGGACCGAATGGACCAAGTGGACCAAATGGACCGAATAGGACCAAAATAGACTGAAATGGCCCGAATAGACAGAATGGGATCTAATGGAATGAAATTAACCAAAAATGGACCAAATTAGATCAAATGGACCGAACTGAACCTAATAGGATCGAATGGGACCGAATGGACCAAAACGGATAGAATTGGACTGAAATGGATCTAAGTGGACCAAATAGACTAAAGTGGACCAAAATAGACTGAATAGGATCAAAATGGACCAAATAATATTGAATATACTAAAGTGGACTAAATGAAATGAAATACTATGCAGGTGTGACTTAACAAGGGCATATCAACCAGAAAATGCTACAAATTTTTGCGTGTGACCCTTTTTTATTTTCTTAAGGCAGATTGGTACCCGAGTATGACAAACTCGGGTACCAATCTGCCTTACAAATTTTTTTAAAAACACTGAGCCAACGAACACTGAGCGAACTGCGACACGTGGCCATTTTTAACAAGGTACTCGAGTCCTTGAAACTCGAGTACCTACTCCCACAATTATTACCCACCTACTCACATACGAACGAACTGGCTCCAGCGGTAGAGTAAATGCTACTTAATGGTACTCGAGTTCCTTGAGCTCGAGTACCATTTAACCAAATACCAACCCATCCGCATGAAGACATTTTTAGTACAAACCTATTGAGAAACTCCATGTGCGAGTCAGCCATCAGCATAAGCTTGACTGTTTGGTCACCATCTACAAGTCCTTGAGCGGTGTTCGTGTCTCCATCAATCAACGTGCTATCCATTCCACCGGTGAGTCAATTCTTTTGTGACCAGTACATAGATGTATTTCTTAAATGCTTAGTTTTTAAATTTTTTTGCATGCGTTAAAAGACCTCAGTGAGTTTTTGGATTGTGTTTGTATGAGATTTTTATGCATGACTTTCCCCAAATGAGTTTTGCACAAGTTAACTGTGTGCAACCGCTACTACATACATGGTTCTATATATATATAGTGGAAATTTAACTGTGTAATGGAAAAGGACTATTATTTTACACTAAGTAATGCCACATACACAAAGGTTTTTACAACATTTTTACAAGTTATTGATATGGAAAATTGTTTGTACAACATTTTTACAGACATTACTAATTTGTAAAATTGTTTGTTGCTTTAGCATTTTCCTTTGGGACTTGCAACATTGATAACAATTCTAAATTTCTAACTAATTTAAACTGATGGACTTGCTTCATATATATATATATATATTATAATATGTTAGTTTGGTTTAAAATTCTTCAAATTGCTGAATAGTAGTTGGTTTATAAAAAGTTTTCTAGGTTGTTGAGTAATATAGTTGGTTTAAAACTCTTCAATCAGTAGTCATTTAAAACTCTCATTTCACATAATAAATAAATAAATAAAAAGTGAAGTGGAATATTGTGAGGCTAACAATGATTATGTAACAAAATATTAAAAAGACAATTAATAGGCAAACGTCTTCTATTATTATAGGTTATATAGATATTAGGCTTTGTGGATGGCTTTGTTAACATAAAAATTCATATAATTCAAGTTGCATTACAAACCTTGCCCTTCTAAAAATTGTAAAGGAGTTGTAAATAAAACCCAAATATAAAAAATTAATTTATATTTTGCAATCTAAACAGAGAACGACTTTGAAACAAAAAATAAATGAAATAATATAGGAGTTATAATAAATAATATTTAATTTTAATTTAAATAGAAAAAAAAAACTGAATAAAATTTATGGCCTTAGTACTTTTGAAAGGAAACTTTTTGTTTTTTGGGTGGTATTTTTGTCTCTTCAGTTGAGACTTTTCTTCTTTATTTAAGTTTATTTGTTATCATTGTTTATTTATTTATTTATTTATTTATTTTTTAATTTTGAACTTTAAAAAATATTGATAAAGTAAAAAAAAGATATGAAGATATATATATATATATATATATAACTATTTATAGATTATGACTACTTTTAATATTGTCAATAACAGGTCGGTGATGGATTTTCACTTTTTCTATGTGTACTACGACGGAGAGACGTATCATCATGACTTAAATGGGTTGTCATACCAAGGCTCAAACCAAAAGCAAAAATGTGTTAAGGTGAAGCGTGGGATAGGCCTTATGAATTTGAAACGAAGAATATTGAAGGCGATGGGGTTAGACCAGTGTAGGCATAACATTTCCATCGTGTATCGAGCACCTCAACTAGTTGTAGGCACCCAGGTTGTCTACAAGTCACTACAGTTATCGTGTGGTGCCGAAGTGAAGATGATGTGGGAAGTTGTTGAACAAATGGTGGTGAAAGGGTTTGTTGCTTCGGAGCTCTATGTCACTGTTGAGCCCACCATAGTAGAGGCCGGAGAGGGTTCACAACAAACTGTTTTGGATGGAACTACAAATGAGCACATCGAGTCAATACCACTACAGTCTTATCAAGGGTGTGCAGACAACACAGGAGATAGGTATGGCAATGAACCATGGCAGACATTTCCTGGTGTGAACTCAACTGAGGAGGAGGCAGGGCGCTATGAAGTGCATGAAGGAGAGCATTTATCTCATGATGAGCTGCATAGGGGCACATTCGAAAATGAAGATGATTACGGAGTTGCTGATGATGCAACCCATATTGATGTTACCAGGGATGAGTTCGAGGAGTTCCTAGATACCATGGGTGAACATGAGGATGTTGATCATATCAAAGATGTGGTTGTAGAAGAGAATAGAGACACATGCCCAGGTCCTGATCCTACACCAGAATGGTTCACTAAAAACACTTGGGATAATATGTTTGATCCATCACCGGTTATGCAAGCGGAAGTATCAAGTTGGACACCTGGGGAGCAGCCACAGAAAGGGATGGTATTCGCCAATAAATTGGCAGTAAAATTTGCGTTGACTTGGTACGCATTGCGAGAGAATTTTAGCTTCAAGACTGAGCATTCAGACTTAGAGAGGCTTATAGTGAGTTGTGAGGATGATTCCTGTCCATGGTCAGTCCGTGCGACTTGTTGCAAGGGAGACAATGTCTGGAAGATCGCAAAATGCAAGGGCCCCCACACGTGCGACAAAATTCAGAATGCTCACGATGGTCGGATGATTGATTCGGTGTTCCTAGCATACGTACTTGAGCGCTATATACGAGAAGACCCTGCATATAAGATAAAGAACTTACGCCACGTTGTTTTGGCAGACTTAAAACACGAAGTATCTCAGTACAAGGTATTATTTAATTTGCATTCTTTTTTCAATACAATGTAGAGACATGTAGACCAGTCTAGTATAACCAACATACTTTTTTCCCAAAACCCATGAACACTTTATATTATGAAAATTGAAATTGAAAAAGAAAAAGAAAAAAAGGAATAAGGAGGAAGAAATATTATATTCATCTTATAGCCTTACAAGTCTTCATTTCTTTTCTTCAACTATAATAATTTAACTTGTATTCATTTCTAACGTAATCATTATGGTTCACATACAAGGTATGGGATGCCAAACAAAAGGCCGTTGCAGCTATATACGGAGATTTTAAGGAGTCTTATGCAGAGTTGCTGCGTTTTTTGGCAGGACTTACGGATGCAAGTCCAGGTACACAGTATAACTTACTACTGGATGATAATTATGAGCGGGGAACCTGTACATTCAAGTCTGTATTTTGGGCGTTTCGTCCATGTATTATTGGGTTCAAGAAGTGTAGGCCTGTGATTAGCATTGATGCAACCCACCTCTATGGAAAATATAAAGGGAAATTGATGATTGCAATGGCGACAGATGCTAATAATAAGATTTATCCACTAGCCTTCGCCGTTGTCGAGAGCGAGAGCACAGAGACTTGGGGTTGGTTCTTGGCTTGTATACGAACGTATGTTACCGACCGGAGAGACCTGTGTGTCATATCTGACAGACACCCTGGGATACAAGCAATCTTCAGAGACACTAATCGAGACGTCTCCCTGCGACCTCCCATGACAGAACATCGTTACTGCCTTCGTCATCTATGCAGTAATGTTAACACTAGATGGAAAAATGAAACTTTAAAGAATCTAGTATGGAGGGCAGCAACTGCTACCCAAGAGCGAAAGTTCAATGCCACTTTCGATTCAATTGAGAATGTCAATCGGGATGCGCACCGATATCTGAAGGAGGTGCCCAAAGAGAAATGGGCTCTAAGTTTTGACAACGGTTACTGTTATGGGGCGATGACTACAAACGTGTCCGAGTGCTTCAATGGTGTTCTAAAGGGTGCTCGTAGCCTGCCTATTACGGCAATGGTGTAATACACATGGTTCAAACTAAATGCCTACTTTGATGATTGTCGTAATAAGAGCGTAGCGCAGTTGAAATCGGGTCAAAGATGGACTAAATATGCCTTGGATATCTTCATGAGAAATAAGGCGAAGGCAGAGAATCACAGGGTGACGAGATTGAGCGCGCAACAACAATCATATCAAGTAGATACACCGCATAATCCAGGGACTGATGGACATGGGGATCACACACATGGAGTTAATCTGTTGCAAAGAACTTGCACATGTCAGAAATGGAAACTGTACAAGATACCATGTTCACATGTCATTGCAGTTTGTATTAGGTATCGACATGATGCAGAGCAGTATATTGACCCATGCTATAGTGTGGATGCACTATTCCGGAGCTATGCTCCCATTTTCCCTGTGTTGAAAGATAGATTATCATGGCCGGATCCTGAAGAAACTCGAAAAGTCCTCCCTAACCCTCAATTGATCCGAGAAAAAGGTCGCCCTGTTTCAACACGAATCAGGAATGAGATGGACGAGGGTGGGAGACGGCCAAGAACCACACCATGGAAGGAGGGGGGGAGGAAGGTGCAATGCGGGTTGTGTGACCAAGAGGGGCATAATCGAAGAACATGCCTTAAGCGGAACGAGGTACGAACGAGTGGTGGTCTCGCGGACTAGGTATGCTAAGTTTGAACCGTGGCATCCTTTTAAATGTAAATTTTTTCCATTTTTTTAATGCTGATCGTAGAAGTTCTAACAGAAACTTGTTCTTAAAAATTGCTACCAATCAAAGGAATTGCCTACACTCTCACAATTGAACACTTTAGTTACTAGTAAATGTCTTTGATTGCACTAGTGCAAAAGTTCAATTATTATGCTTATGATGATGATTACTTTCTCTTTATATTTAAAGTATTGAAATTGTGTATGGTTTCTATTTAAATTATAATTTGATGTCCTCAAGCTTGGGATTTTGAACCATCCCGCTATGCCCTGAAGAAACTAGGCATAATGACACCATGGGAAAAGAAAACCCAAAAAGTTGAGTGACAAAGTTAATGAAGAAGTTCATGACTGACTTCTACAATACATGTGCATAAGTTCATGGCTGACTTCTACAATGCATGTGCATATGTGTTATATATATAGAAGTTATAATAACTCAGACTATTGACTTAACTATAATCCAAAACCTTTTCGTAGTTAGCTGGATTTGGCTATTGAAATCTTATTCACCAATGACTCTATCTACGATCATATCTCTTGTTAAATCAATGGCTGTAATGAAAACTAAGGTCAGTCAGTGTTGTTACTATACACTTCCTCAGTTGCTTGGATTTCCTTTGATAAGTAATCACCTTCACCAATTGTGTGTTCCGGAAATTTGAATTTCCTTCAAGCAAAAAGTACAAATATAACTCTGCCCTTCTACTTTATTACATGCGAAAGGCCTGTGTAAGTAAATTAACTAAATACTTCCAGTCGACTGGCATTCCAAATACACTGTATACTTTCAACATTTCGTAGTCCTTATGCAAATTGTTTCAGTCTGCAGCTCATGTTATAACATATCATAGTTGTTTTATTAACTAATGCATTTGGCAATACTATTAGGTTGATCCAACCACTGGTGAGACAGAGGATGATGGTGTTGAAGATGAATAGCAGCTAGAGGACCTGGAGGTTGGAGCAGCTGATTACATGTTGAAAGTAGGGGTCTCCAATTTCAGAAATGCATGGGAAAGCATGGGTAATGACTGCCATGTGCGTCTTGTAATGTATTTTTGGTCTTTTTTTTGGGGCCCTGAGTCTTCCTCTTAATATTTCTCATGTGTATGTGCCATGTGCGTCTTGTAATGTATTTTTGGTCTTTTTTTTGGGGCCCTGAGTCTTCCTCTTAATATTTCTCATGTGTATGTGCCATGTGCATCTTGTACATAAACACAATATAAAATGCAATGTAATGTATTTTTTGCAACTGTGGAAATTGTAAAAAAAGGGACTTTGAAGTATTTAAATAAGGAATTACATGGAGTTTCCTATGCCTGAGCAAAAAAGAGAGTTCCTATGTGACATGTTTTGTCGTATGCATTCTGTTTCAAGCAAATGTGAGATCTTGTGCATTATTCAGAAATTGGCACACGGGGAATTTTATGGCTCAGGTTTTTTTTGTCCAGGAAAATTTTCAAGCCAGCTGGGCACCTGAGTTGTTAAGGCAGATTGGTACCCGAGTTTCAGAAACTTGAGTACCAATCTGCCTGATTACATTTGCCACAAAAGTTTTTAAACGGTACTCGAGCTTCCCAAGCTCGAGTACTGTCTTGAATTTTTTAAATCGCAAAATGCCAGAAAGGTTTTTTGGTCCATGGAGTTTTTAAACGGTACTCGAGCTTCCCAAGCTCGAGTACTGTCTTGAATTTTTTAAATCGCAAAATGCCAGAAAAGTTTTTTGGTCCATGGAGTTTTTAAACGGTACTCGAGCTTCCCAAGCTCGAGTACTGTCTTGAATTTTTTAAATTGCAGCTGGTGCCAATTATATTTGATACCCGAGTTTAGTGAACTCGAGTACCTCATTGAACAGTACACGAGCTCAGGAAGCTCGAGTACTGTTTAAAATTTCTAACTCAGCTACCATGTCAGCGTGCCACGGTGGAAGTCAAAAAACATAGTACTCGAGTTCACCAAACTCGAGTACTTAAAAAGATGGTACATCCCTAATTATTTCCGAAACAATGTTTTTGGGCCAAATTTTTCCAAAATTGATGGTAATGGGCCATTTTGGCCCAAAACTAAACTTAAATCTACTTTTCAGGGGTGGGATTGGATTACAATTAGGCCCACTTGTACTTGAGCACATATGAATCTCAGCTAGCAAAAAGCCAACCTAAATTTATCTCAGCCCAATAATGGACGCCTAGGGCCATCAAGAGGGGGAGTGGGTATTTGGAGTTGGGGATAAAATCATAGATATGAGTAAGGGGTTAGTGGCATTTTTGGGGCTATCGGTATCAGATCCTGATTTGGTGCAACAGGTAAATTACTTCACTATGCAATATTGAATCGAGATTGAAAGTTAAAGTTCACTTTTACGCTTCCTTTGTTTTAATGTAAAATATTTTTAGATATTTGGTATGACATAATTTTTTTAAAGCAAACCACTAAAACAGGTGGCTTAGCCACTAAAGCCGCCGGTGTCGAAGGTTTGGTGATTTGGACCGATGAAATCGGCAACCAGAGAGGTGGCTCTGGCAACTGGCCTATTGACGGCCATCGTTGGAATGATACCCCCCAAATTTTTTTTTTTAAATGCTAGTATATATAATGTATTAAATTTAGTAATTTACTTCAATAAATTTACATTTTTCCCTATTAACAATATTATTGATCTTTTTAAAAGCTATAAAAAATTTATTGACAAGCTCAAAAATATTAGCCTAGCAAACTTAAGCCCAAACAACATCCAAATCAAACCCACGCAAGGCAGAAAAAAAAAAAAAAAAAAAAAAAAAAAAAAAAAAAAAAAAACCTAAGCCGATTCTAACAAATAGCCTAGGAGAACACCCACACACTTGACATTACAATTTACAGCACACAAGACACCCAAAAAATAAAAGGAAAAGAGAAAAGAAAACAAAACCCTACTTTCTAAGTGAGACCTGAGAGTGGGAAGGGCTAGGTAGCGGCAGTAGCAGCGGTAGCACAATAAGCATAGGCACAACACAACAGAGCAATAGCAGAAGCAAGAAATAGATCAACACCACACTACCATCAGTCCACTGCCCCCAAATTTGATACAATATCTAATCTCTCTTCTTCTTTTTTCTTATTATGGGAATATGAATATCTTATCTCTTTCTCATGTCTGAATTTCTAGTGCAAAAAATTGCTAAATTTTTGTTGGTTGATAATCTGAGTTGTGAAAGAGAAATAGAAAAAAGAGGCAGAGAGATGAGAGAACACTCTACAGTCTACACTTACCGAAAATATGAGAGAGAGAAACAGAGAGGTAGAGCTCTCTCTTTAATAAAGTGAAAGTAATTTTTTTAAAAAAATAGTTGTGACTAACACATCACATCACCCATGTGCTGTGTATTGCGTTTGACAATGTTAAATTTTGTTTGTATTGAGTTTTTTTTTTTTTTTTTTTTTTTGAGCTGATTGTGTATACTGCTTGCCTGTTAGCGTGTTTTAATTAGTTGTTGAGGTTTGTCTGCCGTGTGTAATGAGTGCCCGTTAATGCATTTAATGTATTAAAATTAAATAACAAAGATTTTGTGTATTTGTTTTTGTTGATGGTTTGTTAATGCTAAATGAATGTTTATTTGGAGTTAAAAAAAATTGTTTATACTTTTACTCCCCCAACTCTAAGTTTTGACTCTGTTCTTGCCAGGGGCGTAGCCAGGAATTTGTATATGGGGGGGGGGGGGGGGCGCGACCACTTGTGCATGGAGGTGTTGACCTATATGAACCCATCACTTTTTCCTCACCACTCATAACTCGCCGCATGGTAAGTTGTGGCAAAAATTGTGTAAGTTTTTGTGGTTCTTGCATTTTTTAATAACTTAAGCTCAACCCTATTTTCTTGTCTATCTTCCTTCTACTACACACCTTGACTCAAATGATTGCTAGGTTTCTTTAACGGCTTCTAGGGTTGGATTGGAAGTTTTTGATACCAAGTTGGAGTTGAGTTGTAAAGTGTGGAAGAGAGAGAGAGAGAGAGAGAGAGAGAGAGAGAGAGAGAGAGAGAGAGAGAGAGAGAGAGAGAGAGAGAGAGAGAGAGAGAGAGAGAGAGAGAGTAGTTTTGATATATAACCTAGTCTTTTTTTCTTCTTGGGTACTAATTTTGCATTTGGCTAATTATGACATTGTCAACATTCAACAAACATATTAATTTCATCATTTCTCAATACTCAATTAAGTCAGAGATATGCCAAGCTTAGTAACGTAAGCTTGTAACCAAGTTGGGGCATTAAAGTAGTTGGATGTATGTTAGGATTGCCTAGGTGGGATGTAGTGTTAATATGTTGATTTGTCCACTATGTGGAGTCAATAATCAGCATGCCCCTTGCCCTTGGGTTAAAGGGCACCCCCACCCACAATGGATGGGTAGCCCACACATCTCAAAAAAAAATTAAGTCAGAGATATCTAAAAAAAAAGTAGCACCAAAATATAATCCAATGCGCAAATGAATGGTGAGGAAGAATTCAATGGAGAAAAGGAGATTGAGATAAGAGGAAGTAATATTGTGAGACAACACCTAATTACCTATAAGCTTGCCATTAATGAAAACACGTAACACATCACACATGCTATCAATTGTCAGTATTGGTCTAACTTCCTTTTCCTCTCACAGGTGTCCTAATTTCTGAATTGCTAACATCTTTTTTCTTAAAGAATGCATCAATTGTTTTTCGTTTGCTCATAATTCTTTTAGCTTTAAGAATATGACTAAAAAATTAACTTGAAAAGAACTTTAAAAAATAAAATTTTAATTAGAAATTTTTACTTGGTTATATGATTGTTATTCATACTCAAGAAAAAACAAAATTTCTACTATAATTTAAACAATCAACCTATTTTTAATACGACTTTAATTAATAATAACCCCTCAAACCAAAAAAAAAAAAAATAATAATAATTAATTTGTCTTTTATAATGTATTGGTTAATTTAATTATTGTTGCTTAACATAATAATAAACTATATTGCTCTAATTTATTTGTCATTAATTATACTGCTTTAATTTGTTATATTGTTTAGCCCATTGTACGTATTACATTAAAAGAGCCGAACATTATACATTCCATGTGCAGCACAATAATTAAAGCAATGTAATGTGTTGCACATTATATTACTTTAATTATTGTTTACCCGGCCCCATGAGCCCATCTACTCCCTCCCCACCCCACTCAACAGACAACAGACAAGCACAACATGCGCCCCAATCACAATAGTTAGCTGCAATAAAAAAATTTCGCAATGCCAATCACAAATCACAACACACATTACACTAAATGACAATAAATATTTCACCAACACCAACACACTGACCAACACCAACGGATAAGATAAAGCCAAATTTAAAAAGCCAAAAACAAAAAAAAAAAAAGCAAAATGGCCAGCCAATCAGAGACTCATAGTTCAAAAGAGAGAGAGACTTACTGAGATAGGCTATTAAAGAATAAAGAGAGAGACTCCAGACTCGTTCATAAATTTCATTTCATTTTTTCATTCAGTGAGATAAAGAGAGAGACTGAGAAAGAGTCAGAGAGAAAAACCTTGAGGGAGGGCCGGAGGGAGCAACGAGCACCGCTGCACCGGAGTAGAGGCAGAGCGATCTGCGATCTACGATCTGCGAAAATTTCATTTCATTTTTTCATTTCAGTGAGATAAAGAGAGAGAGACTGAGAGAGAGTCAAAGAGAAAAAGAGAGAAATACCTTGAGGAAGGGCTAGAGGGAGCACTGAGCACTAGAGTAGAGGCAGAGCGATCTGCGATCTGTGATCTTCGATCTACGATCTGTGATCTGTGATGAGGGGTGACTGGGTGAGCGACAACGAGGATGACGAGCAAGCTGCGGCGACGACGACGGTGACGTGACCGTGGGTTACTGGGTTTGGTTTGCTGGGGTTTGGTTTTGGTTTGTGTATTGGGGATTTTTTTTTTTTTTTTTGATAAACACCTCTGTGTTTGGTTTGCTGGAGTTTGTTTTGCTTTGTATAGACAATATTGGGGTTTGCCAGCGACGTGATGGGTTTGATTTCTGATTCTCTGTATTGGAAATTTTTTTTTTTTTTGGGGGTTGAGAATCCGTGGGCTTGCTGTGAGCGAGCTACCTCTGTAATCTATTGGGCTCGCTGTGGGCTTGGCTCTGTAACATTTTTTTTTTTCCAGATTTTAGTTCAAATTTTTTTTGGGCTTTTTTTTTTCTTTTTGCTTGAAAGTAGAACAGATATATATATATATATATATATATATATTTTTTTTAATTTGAGGGTGTTCCTAATTTTTGATTGAAGGCTGGGAAAATGGGTGAGAAATGGCTTGGGGGGGGGGGGGGGCGGCTGTCTAATGTTGGGGGGGCCTATTTATTTTTTCTTCATAGTCTAATGGGAATTTTTTTTTTGTAGGGGCCACGGCCCCCCCAAGCCACTATGTGGCTTCGCCTCTAGTCCCTGCTTGTGGCAAGAACAGTGTCTTCATCCATTGAATCGCCAGTATTGGTAGTTGGAACGAGGTCTTTGGTTGTTAGACCTTTAGCACCAGTCATTGAAATGGTAGCTTTGGCCACCAGACCATTAGCATCGATTGTCGAAGTGGCAACTCTAGTCGCCAGATTGCCGACACTTACTACCCAGCTTATTGGATTGTTGACCTAGCCACTATATGGGGTAAGTGGAAGCTACTGTGTGTTTTGTTAAATATTTTACCAAAATTTTAAAGGTAAAATGTTTTAAAACTTTTTATAAAGGATTTTACTGTCAACAAAAAATACTTTACAAATTTTACTATATTTTACATGTAAGAAAACACCTAAAAATTGGAAAAAAATTTCCAGAAAAAAATTTTACTTCAAAACAAACGGAGTGTTGATATCAGCTTTATATTTGAAAAATTTTAACCTTTCAAAATCTATTTTTATACTTTTTTTTTTTTTTTTTAACTATCAAACTTTTATATCTCACAACTCTATTATAATTGCATGAGATCCAAATTTGTTGATGCCAAGTTCAAGTAATGAAGTGATGCTAAGTAATCCTTGGTTATAGATTTTGGGATTGTTAACCTATTAGTTGAAATGGTCGCTAATTAGCTTGTTTCTCTCATTAACTGCCAAACAAATTCTAAGGTTAAATTGTCCAGATTGTGGAAGCATCTCGAAAGATAATATATTAAGGGAAATGTTAATGAATGCCCTTAGGATATTGATTAATAATCCATTTAAATAAAGTTTTTATGGGAAAAGAAAAAAAAAACAATTAATGTTTTGACAGCTTTTTTCATTTCCCATAAAAGTGATAACAAAACTTTCCTAAAATGGATTGTTAATCAATGCCCTAAGGGCACTTGTTAGCATAACCCATATATTAATTACTCATTGTTTGATACCTCTATTGAAAACAATACAATATAAGCAATCGTGATATCCAAAGATCATCCACCAACTGGTGCGAGCTCTTTTTGTTAAACATTTACCTTTTATTTGTTGATGGGAAAACTGTGGTTATAAGTTGAAGGAATTTAAGGGACTAGATTTTAATTTAATTATTATAAAATTCAAATAATTTTAAACATGCTTATAAAATATGAGGAAAGAAAATTTGTCATTTTGAAAGTTGAGATATAAAATTGGAAGAAAAAAAATTCTTGTATTTCACTTAAATCAAGTAGTTTATATATAAAAATAATTTTATTTAAATTATAATTGAAAGCTCACTTAGTGTGTAAAACACTAGTGAATGTTTAGACTCCCAATTTCAAAATTACCAACACAAGCTTATATTCAAACAATATATGTGGAATGATAAATATAAGCTATATCCAAATAAACAAACTACTCTAAGCCATAATTTAATCACAACACAGTTGTAATTAAATGCAAAGAGTAAGGGATAGAGAGAAGTGAATGCAAGATAACACCGGCACATGTTATCGAAGAAGAAACTAAAGAATTCAGTGAAAACCTCTCTGCCGCCCTCCAAGTGGTAAAATGATCCACTAGAAAATCAGTTGGGATACATGAATAGTAATTGTGCGCACCAAAAACTGAAACCCGTTGGGCTGGGCCTCACTTGGGCTCGCAACTTACTTGTATAGTGGGTTTGGGTTTCCCACACTGGGTCGTTCTAAACACCAAGGCTCAACCGAAGCGCCTTCCTCTCCTCAAGGACCTGATCCACTTCCTTACTCTGCTCTCCGTGTTTACACTCTTCCTTCCCTCAATTCTCCAACCCCTCTCTTCTCGAAACTTCCTGTATTTATAGCTCGCGAAGTAGAGGGGAAGTCACAAATACTCGCCAGTAAGTGCAACCGGCGGTCCAGTGTTATTGATTGTAAGTGGGTGGTTAGGTGGGCACGGGAAGCGGTGATGGTGGCGTTGGAACTTGGTTCCTGCCTCCACGACAATTCCCGGCAGCGGTGCCCCCCGAGGCACGGCCGAGCAGGTACAGACCGGGGTGTTCCGCGAGCCGTGTTCACCACTGCTCGAGAACGGGTTTGCCGTGAAACGATGTAAAAGCGGATCTTGGGCCTGAAGACCGCGGGGCTCGGGGTAGGCTGCTGGGTAGAGGGAGACCGGCCTCATGGGCCTTGTACCCATGCCAGGGCCCAAGATCCACTACGGGTTATGGCGCGGGGGGACCGTACAATAGCCCCCCCTTGATTCGCTCCCCATTCCCGGGGATGAATCAAGGATCACGAGGGGTAAATGCCTTTTTGGGGGAAGTCGAAGGGTCAGTGCCCGACCACTGATGGGCGCGTTAATGCGCGTCTCAAAAGTCGCGTTTGAAATTGACTGACGGCCTACTCGCCATCATTGCCTGACGGTTCGTGAACCGAGGCGTCGCGTGTGTGGCTGTTACAGCGGCGATTTCGTGGTTTCCTTCCAGGAGATCATTAATTGCCTCTCATTTCATTCCTTATGCCTATAAATAGTTCCTCCAGTCACTGAATCTCATTTTTGCATTCCTTTCCTTTCAGTTTCATACTCTGCCGTGCATCCCTCCCGTGGTTCATCTTCTGGCCCAGAACACACCTACTCCTTAGAGCCCACAGTAAGTTCCTTTCCCTCTTCTTACTTTTTAATTCAGCCATTTCAGTCTATTCTTTGATACTTGTAGCACTTCTTTTCCCTTTTATTTAGAAACTGTTTTTTTTTTTTTTTTTTTTTTTTTGAAGAGAGAACATGAGTTACTCCTACCTCCTTACCTCCGAGCATGCTTTGGCTAGATTTAGGGAAGCATATAATGTTCCTAGTGACGTAGATATCGCCTACTGCAATATGGGCGATATCGACATTCAGAGGCGCAGTGGGGAGAATACGGTGTTCTTTCCCTTGATGGCCATTTTAGAGGGCGGGCTTAGGTTCCCGGTTGACCCCCTAATCCTCAGTACCCTTAGATTTTATGGCCTTTGTCCCGACCAACTTCCACCCAACTTTTACCGGGTAGTGAGTTGTGTGAGCACGCTGAACCGGTTGTACGGGTTGGAACTTAACCACCACGACATTAACCACATGTATAGTTTGTGCGGCAAGATTGAGTCCGACTATTACCTAAAGACTAGGGACGCGAGGGTACGGCTTATTTCATGCCTGCCGGACTCGAATCGTAACTCGGCTAAAGATTTTGTTCGGGTGAGCGGCAATTGGTTTGCCGAGGAGCTCCCCTGTGCGTTCTCGCCGCGAGACGTCGGTCGGTGACTAGCCTCTTATTTACTTGGGTGCCTTTCTATTTCGGCCCGGTTATGTGGTCTCTAACCCTCATTTCCTTTGTGCAGAGAGCAAAAGATTCAAGCCGGACGTCCGAGTGGTACACGTTCGGGACCTGAACTTCGTACTCAGGTCGGAAATCTTCGTGCACACGGACGGACAACTACGAGCGTCCCACCTCATCCTTGGTGTCAGTCCCGTCTACTCAACTTGGCAGCCGTTCGGCCAAGCTTTGTTAGTCGACAGTCCTCTTATCTCATACATTGATGTCCGGCACGCAAACTTCCTTCCCCCGAGGCTGACAGTTGGCGAGGCTCGTGAGCACTGCCCCCGGTACACTTGTTCAGACGAGAGACCGCCCGTCCGTGACGAATCAGCCGAGCGCGTGTCTGCCGAGCGTAGGAGACGAGCTCACGAGCAAATCCAGCAAGCTCCAGCTCAGCCCGAGACAACCGTAGAAACCGGAGCACCTGTTTGGGAAGGAGAGGGCGTAGCCGCAGAACCGACAGACTCTTCGGAAACAGGATCCGATCAGGGTGACGCAATGGTGGCCAGGAGGAAAATGACATTAGATCGCTTTGTCCCGAGTGCCCGGCCAACCGGGCAACAACAACAAACACCCACCCGAGAATCTTCCCCTCCCGCTGCCCCACCGACCCGAGTTCGAAAAAGGCCGCGCACCACCGATCACACTCAAACGGGTTTGGGCAATGTGCCCCTCCGGCCCTCGGTCGGTATCGTCATTTGGGAACCGGTAGCGCAAACCGGGGTAGATCTGGCGTCCACTTCCCGAACTCCGGCGGCATGGCGACCCTCCTTCCAACTCGGCGGCGAGCCTCTCCCGTCGACGGCCAGCGCCCGAGTGTGGGATAAGGGGCATGGAGGCCGCGTGGCGCAGAGTCTGGCGCGCAGCATCCTCTTGCCCGAGGACCTGCACGCCTTCACGGACTCTACGGATGAGTCCTTGGGGAGACGTTTGCAATGGCACACCATAGCGGTAACCGTTTCACTTTTCTTGGTTTTACCTTTGCTTGTGTATGTGTTCTTCCCATTTTTACTTACAAAGCGGATATTATGTGGTCAGGCTGCGCAAATGTCGTACGTGGTGGACGGGAGGATGAAGGAGCTGACCGAGGACGTTGAGCGGGAAAAGGCTCTGAAGGAAGTTGCCGAGGCCACGGCAAAGGAGCAGTCGAAAATTGCCGAGGAGGCAAAGGACAAGATTGCCACAGCCGTGAAGGCCCAGGCGCTTGCCGAGACGAAGTGTGAGGAACTGGAACTCCAGTTGGGGGGCACCGAGCTTAAGTTGGTGGAGGCTCAGAGATTGAATGCCATGCTGGAAGGGCAGCTGACTGACTCGAAGGCGGCGCTGGAGGCTTGTGAAAACAAGTGGTACAACGAGGGGTTCGCGGATGCCGAGAATTCAGCGGAGCCGATCATTCGCCAGGCCCACAGGCTCGGATATGAGGAGGGTTGGTTCGCCGCTCTTCAAGCCCTGGGGATTCCCGAGGATTCTCCGTTGAGGGACCGCAACAAGATCCCCTTCCCGGGCATCCCCAACACCGAGAATCCTGCGCCTCTTGTCATTGACGAGGAAGAGACCTCCAGCATGAGGGAATTGGTGAACGCCATTGACTCTCATGCAGTGCCGACCGACATGGAGGGGACGAGCCAACCCCATGACGGGGACCGAGCCGGGGAGGACATCCAGCCGCCAACCCCCCACGTCGACCAACACTCCCAAGAGGAAGTATCCTCCGCCCATGCGGCGAACATCTAAGGCTGAAAACCAACCCTTCTTTATTTTTCCTTTGTTTGAGAGCGATAGATAAGCGGAATTGCCTATGTCACCGGGATGTGGTGACGGGACAACTTTATTTTGTGTTTTCTTTGTTCCGGGTTGCCGGGTTTTGGCAACATAACGCTAATTTAAGTTTCACGTTTTAATATGAATGCTTTTCTGTGTTGTTTGTACGTATTTACCGAGCAATGAATTCTTCCTGGCTGTCTTTTTATTGTGATGTGTCCGATCATGGCGAGGCCTCCAAACGCTAATTTAGGTTCCACGTGCTTGGCGATAAGATCGAACCGAGGGTCGGGTTCCTGTCCTTAAGAGTTAATCGTCTGGTTTCCACATGCTCGGTTATAGGGGTCTAGCCGAGAGTCAGGTTTCTGTCAGAATTAATCGTTCAGGTGTCCACCTGCTCGGTGATAGGGTCAGACCGGGGGTCGTTCAGGTTTCCGCCTGCTCGGTGACAGGATCGAACCGAGGGTCAGGCCTCTGTCCTTGAAACGAAAAGGCTAAGGTTTCCACCTGCTCGGTGATAAATATCGAAACCGAGAGTCAGGCTTCTGTCCCTATAGTGAGTCGTTTAGGTTTCCGCCTGCTCGGTGATAGGGATCGAACCGAGGATCAGGCTTCTGTCCTTGAAACGAAAAAGGTTAAGGTTTCCACCTGCTCGGTGATAGGGATCGAACCGCGAGTCAGGCTTCTGTCCTTATAATGAGTCGTTCAGGTTTCCGCCTGCTCGGTGATAGGGATCGAACCGAGGATCAGGCTTCTGTCCTTGAAACGAAAAAGGTTAAGGTTTCCACCTGCTCGGTGATAGGGATCGAACCGAGAGTCAGGCTTCTGTCCTTATAATGAGTCGTTCAGGTTTCCGCCTGCTCGGTGATAGGGATCGAACCGAGGATCAGGCTTCTGTCCTTGAAACGAAAAAGGTTAAGGTTTCCACCTGCTCGGTGATAGGGATCGAACCGAGAGTCAGGCTTCTGTCCTTGTAATGAGTCGTTCAGGTTTCCGCCTGCTCGGTGATAGGGATCGAACCGAGGATCAGGCTTCTGTCCTTGAAACGAAAAAGGTTAAGGTTTCCACCTGCTCGGTGATAAATATCGAACCGAGAGTCAGGCTTCTGTCCCTATAGTGAGTCGTTTAGGTTTCCGCCTGCTCGGTGATAGGGATCGAACCGAGGATCAGGCTTCTGTCCTTGAAACGAAAAAGGTTAAGGTTTCCACCTGCTCGGTGATAGGGATCGAACCGCGAGTCAGGCTTCTGTCCTTATAATGAATAGGCTAAGGTTTCCACCTGCTCGGTGATCGGGATCGAACCGTGAGTCAGGTTTCTGTCCTTATAATGGGCGGATAAGGTTTCTGCGTGCTCGGTAATAAATCGAACCGAGGATCAGGCCTCTGTCTTTAAAACGCACCGGCCAGGAATGAACATCACTCGGTGGATAGGATTGAACCGAGAATTTTGGTTGGAACTGTGCGATTCTGCATGAGAGACATCGTTAGTACAACTGGCAAAACATACACAGCATTACTAGCAAAACATACATAACACGTTGCGGTTAATTCTAAGCTTCGAAGAGCCGCCCATCAATGATAGTACTTCTTCAGGTTTTGTACGTTCCACGGTCGGGGAAGTTGTCTCTCGTCCAGGTCCTCCAAGAAATAAGCCCCGGTGCCGGCCACAGCCGTTACCCTATAAGGTCCCTCCCACGTCTCTGCCAATTTCCCGGCACTAGTGTCTCGCATGTTGCCTACGGCTCTTCTGAGGACTAAATCCCCGGAGACAAACTCCCTCGTTCTCACGCCTTGGTTGTATCTCCGGGCGAGCTTCTGCTGATACTCCGCGAGCCGTATTGTCACCAATTCGCGGTACTCTTCCACCTTGTCCAGATATCCTACCATCATTTCGTCGTTTTGGGCCTGATCGAATCCTGCTACTCTTGCACTGCACAGATTCACCTCGGTGGGGATAACGGCTTCCGCTCCGTATGTGAGAGAGAATGGGGTCTCCCCGGTGGACCGTCTAGGAGTGGTGCGGTAGGCCCACAAGACTTTTGGAAGTTCCTCGGCCTAGTTTCCCTTCGCTCCCTCCAGCCTTTTTTTTAGCCCACTCACAATCACCTTATTCACGGCCTCGGCCTGACCGTTGCCCTGTGGGTAAGCAGGAGTTGAGTATCTGTTTTTGATGCCGAGACCACTGCAAAATTCTCGGAAGGCCCGGCTGTCAAACTGTAGTCCGTTGTCGGATATGATAGTGTTCGGCACCCCGAACCTGGTGATGACGTTTCTCCATATGAACTTCTTCACTTCCACATCCCGTATGTTGGCCAACGCTTCTGCCTCCGCCCACTTGGTAAAATAGTCGACGGCCACTAAAACGAACTTTCGGCCGCCAGTTGCCCTCGGGAACGGGCCGATGATGTCCAGCCCCCACTGCGCAAAAGGCCAAGGACTGATGACTGGGTTCAGGTGGCCCGCGGGTTGGTGGATCAGAGGGGCATGCTTTTGACACTGCTCACACTTAAGCACATACTCGGCGGCGTCCTTCTGCATCTGAGGCCACCAGAACCCCTGAGTCATGGCTCGGTGCGCCAACGAACGTCCCCCGACATGGCCGCCGCACACCCCTGAGTGGAGCTCCGCCAAGAGCTCGCCCACCTTCTCCGGGTGCAAGCACAAGAGGTACGGCCCCCCGAAGGACCTTCGATACAAAGTCCGGTCTTCTGCCAACCAATACCGAGGAGCCATCCTACGGATCCTGATGCCCTCCTTCTCGTCACTCGGTAATCGGTCGTTGGCCAGAAAGTCGACAATGGGGTCGATCCAGCACGTGGCAGGGGCCGCGATTGCTGTGACGTTGATCCCTGTAGTTCCCGAGTTGCTCATTACACTGGCGCTCGGCTCCGAAATAAGCTCGACTGTGATCCGCCGTGGTATCTCCTCGGCAACCGATGATGCCAGCGTGGCCAGGGAGTCAGCGTGTCTGTTCTGTGTTCGGGCTACATGGAAAACTTTTACCGTGTTGAAGCTGGTCATAACTAGCCTCGCTTGTTCCAGGTACGCCTTCATCCGGGAATCTCGGGCCTCAAAACTGCCCTGCACCTGATTAACCACGAGACGCGAATCCGAGTATAGCTCAATATCCCGAGCCCCCAGGTTCGAAGCTACCCTCAGTCCGGCCAGGAAAGCCTCGTATTCCGCCTCGTTGTTGGATGCCTTGAAGCCCAACCTAAACGAGTGTTCCAGCCGTATTCCTTCGGGGGTAATCATGACAACTCCTGAACCGGCCCCCGTGGAGCTCGAAGCGGCATCCACAAATATCTTCCACGGTCGCGCCTCCAACCGGCAAACCATCTCTCCCTTCTCCCTGGGCGAAAATTC
Source organism: Quercus variabilis (assembly GCA_030445155.1). NCBI lineage: Eukaryota > Viridiplantae > Streptophyta > Magnoliopsida > Fagales > Fagaceae > Quercus > Quercus variabilis. Next base: position 70,980,693 of record CP129448.1, on the reverse strand, counting down.
AGCGATAAAGTCCGCAAGGACCTGTCCTTTCACCGAGCTTCGAGGCCTGTACCGTATGTCGAAGGAGCCGAGTCGAGTTCCCCATTTGGCTATACGGCCCGTGAAATCAGACCTCTTCAATAACGACTGTAATGGGTACTCGGTCAAGACGTGTACGGTGTGAGCTTGGAAATAGTGCGGCAACTTCCTTGTGGCGTGTATCAAGGCCAGTACGAGCTTCTCCAATGGCAAGTACCTCGTCTCGGCGTCGACGAGAGTTTTGCTGATGTAGTATACGGGTTGCTGGATCCCCTTGTCCCTCAGCAGCACAGCACTCACGGCGTGCTCGAATACCGCCAAATACATGAATAAATCCTCGCCTGCCTCCGGCGCCGCGAGCATGGGCGCTCGCGCTAAATAATTCTTCAGGTCCCCAAAGGCCCGCTCGCACTCCTCGGTCCACCGAAATCCCGTCCATTTCTTCAGCAGTTGGTAGAACGGTCGGCATCGGTCTGCGAATTTTGAGATGAGCCGGTTAAGGGCGGCCAGCATCCCGGTTAGTATTTGCACTTCCTTTGGGTCGCTCGGTGGCTTCAGTCTTCTCACAGCCTCTATCTGGTCCGGGTTGACTTCGATCCCCCGTGTACTGATCAGGTACCCCAAGAACTTCCCGGCTCCTACGCCAAATGCGCACTTCTCCGCATTAAGGCGCAACTGGTGCCGTCGGAGAACCTCGAAAACCTCCCGGAGGTCCCCCATATGAAGGGCTTCCCGTTTGCTTTTAACCACCATGTCGTCGATGTATACCTCGACCGTGCGCCCTATCTTGTCTCGGAACATTCTTGTCATCATTCGTTGGTAAGTGGCCCCGGCGTTCTTCAGTCTGAAGGGCATCCTGGTGTAGTGGTAGTTTGCCTCCGGGGAAATGAACGCCGTTTTCTCTTGATCCTCGGGTGCTAGGGCGATCTGGTGATACCCTTGGAAAGCGTCCAGAAAGCTCATCCTCGGGTGCCCACACGTGGCGTCCACCAGCTGATCAATCTTCGGCACTGGAAAAGGGTCTTTCGGGCAGGCCCTGTTCAGATCGGTGAAATCGACGCAGACCCTCCACTTGCCGTTCTTCTTCTTTACTATCACGGTGTTCGCCAACCAATCCGGGAAGATGATCTCCCGAATCACCCCTGCCTCCTTCAATCTCTGAACTTCCAATTTTACTGCCTCGGAGTGCTCCCAGGCTGATCTCCTCGGCCTCTGCTTTTTAGGGGCGAATGAGGGGTCTACCCCAAGTCTATGCATGATGAATTTGGGATCTACCCCGGGCACCTCGTACGGACTCCAAGCAAATACGTCCACATTCTGTACTAGGAGCAGCAACATTTCTACTTTTTCCCGGTCCTCCATGCTCTCCCCTATTTGGAAGTACTTGTCCATATCCGGCAACACTTTTACCCTCAGCATGTTCTCTGCACGCGCGGCCTCCCTCTCTGGCGGGCCCTGTAATTGCTATAAAGGCGACTCTGACGACGAACATTTGGGATCCGCCTGACCCTCCCGGTCGGTTTGCTCCTTCCAATCGACCATGGCGATCAAACATTGCCTGGCCACCTGTTGACTTCCTTGTATCACCGTGACACCATAATCAGTATGAAACTTAACCCTCATGTGCAGAGTGGACGGGACAGCCCCCATTGCATGTATCCATGGCCTCCCCAGAATCGCCGTGTAGGGGGAGTATGAGGTAACTGCAAAGAAACTTACCATCACCTCCTTGCCCCCCATGTTCACGGGCAGAGAAATCTGCCCCTCGGGCGCCACCATCTTCCCATCGAACCCAACTAGGGGAGTGTTGTACTTAGATAGGTCCCCACTCTTCAACCCGAGCCCCCTGAATAGGTCCGGGTACATAACATCCGCTCCGCTTCCCTGGTCTATCATTATCCTCTTCACAACGAAGCCGCCAACCCTTGCCGTTACTATCAACGCGTCGTCGTGCGGCTGAATGGTTCCTTCTAGATCACGATCGTCGAAAGAGATCGGCTCCCGGGTAGGTCTGATCCTCTTCGTGGCAGGCGGCACGCCCGTACTACCCTCTACTGGAATCATCGTTAGCACCTCCTTCCCCTTTGCCGTTGAAATGCCCCTCGGGGCGACGTGGATAACATCAATTATCCCAAGAGGGGGCGGAAGGGGATTCCCTCTGTGTGGGGCGCCATGCCCGGTTCCTCTATCCCCGGCGTCCGTCACAAAATCCTTGAGGTGTCCCGCTTTAGCTAACTGCCCGAGATGGTCTTTTAGCACTCGGCACTGCTCGGTAGTATGCCCCCGGTCTTTGTGGTAGGTGCAGTACAGGCTCTGATTTCTCCTAGAAGGGTCGCCGGCCATCCGGTTCGGCCATCTGAAGTACGGCTCGTGCTTGATCTTATCCACGATTTTATGCACGGGCTCCTTGAATGTCACGTTCACCTCCCCTGCTGGTGCTACTGGCTCTTGAATCCTTAAATTTCCCCGTGCCCTCTGTTGAAAACCGCTTAGTCGAGGACGATCAGCCACCTGTGCTTTTCCTTTGCTCTGTATCTTATCATCTTCCAACCGCTTGTACTCCTCGATGCGCCTCATCAGCTGCCTCATGTCCTCGGGAGGCTTCTTAGTTAACGATTCTCTCAACCCCGAGTCGTCAGGCAATCCCAGTCTGAAGGTGCTCGCCGCAATCTTCTCGTTCCCTCCGCCAATCTCGTTGTAGAGCTCCCAGTATCGGTTAGCGTAATCCCGGAGGGTTTCCCCTGCCCTCATCTTCATAGACAGCAGCGCGTCCACCGGTTGCTGCTCCCGGCTGCACGTCACGAAACGGGAACCGAACTCCTGTATTAGCTCGGCGAAACTGTGAATGGAGCCCTTGCGCAACCCGTTGAACCACCTTAAGGCTGTGGGACCGAGGCTGGAGGGAAAAACCTTGCACATCAGAGCGTCATTGCGGGTATGCAAAGACATCATCTGGATATAGTGGCTGACATGCTCCACGGGGTCTGTTTTCCCACCGTACGAATTGAACGGCGGGCGCGTAAACCTGTCCGGCATCGGTGCACGCTCAATATCTGCTGAGAACGGTGACCGAGCCGCCCTGCGCAGTGCACGGCTCATAGCATCCATAGCCGCATTCCTCGGCCGTCTCTCTGGAGACTCCGAGCCCCGATTCCTGTATTCCCGCGACCGAGAGCGATTTTACCGCCGTTGAGACTCTGCTGAATGGGAGCGGTTTCTGCGGCGACGGGACTCCCTCGAGTGCGAGCGCTCCCTGTGGTGGCGGGATCCTGATTGATTCGATCCCACCCCGCGTCTTTCTCCCTCGGGGCCTGGCCCGCTCTCTCGGTCGTATTGCCCGGCTCGGCGGCGCTCGTTTCGGGCTTCCAACTCCAGGTCTTGTACTAACCTCCGCAGCCGCTCAAGCTCTTCATCCCTGATGTCGGGCTGCCTATGCCGGGAAGCATGGGATGCCGTTCTCCCCGTTTGATACGACCCTTCTCCAAGGCCGGACCGCTCTTCCAGTTGCCCGTGGAACGGATCCTCGCGTCTCTTCTGCCTCTGTTCCCGCCAGGTGGAGCCCCTGGAAGACCCTGTCGAGCCACTCTCGGCGTTACCTCCGGACATCTTTCCTGTTAAACGAGCCTTGGCAGAACCACTGCTTAGTAGGATTTTCCCACAGACGGCGCCAATTGTGCGCACCAAAAACTGAAACTCGTTGGGCTGGGCCTCACTTGGGCTCGCAACTTACTTGTATAGTGGGTTTGGGTTTCCCACACTGGGTCGTTCTAAACACCAAGGCTCAACCGAAGCGCCTTCCTCTCCTCAAGGACCTGATCCACTTCCTTACTCTGCTCTCCGTGTTTACACTCTTCCTTCCCTCAATTCTCCAACCCCTCTCTTCTCGAAACTTCCTGTATTTATAGCTCGCGAAGTAGAGGGGAAGTCACAAATACTTGCCAGTAAGTGCAACCGGCGGTCCAGTGTTATTGATTGTAAGTGGGTGGTTAGGTGGGCACGGGAAGCGGTGATGGTGGCGTTGGAACTTGGTTCCTGCCTCCACGACAATTCCCGGCAGCGGTGCCCCCCGAGGCACGGCCGAGCAGGTACAGACCGGGGTGTTCCGCGAGCCGTGTTCACCACTGCTCGAGAACGGGTTTGCCGTGAAACGATGTAAAAGCGGATCTTGGGCCTGAAGACCGCGGGGCTCGGGGTAGGCTGCTGGGTAGAGGGAGACCGGCCTCATGGGCCTTGTACCCATGCCAGGGCCCAAGATCCACTACGGGTTATGGCGCGGGGGGACCGTACAGTAATAGACCCTCAAAGCCTAATCTGCTTGGTGCACCTAAAGCTTCTTGCTCGGTTCTAGGCTGATTTTGTTGATAAAAAAGTACGTTTTTGCTTTTTATTTTTTTAAAGTTATATTTTTTCTTGTGTTATATAGATACTAGCGCAAAACTTACTTTACATTATGATTCTTATTTATTTATTTATTTATTTTTTAAATAAGTAAGTAGTTGAGAAAGAGATAAGATTCTTACCACAAATATAGAGCATTATAAAAGATAACATAATTATTGAGCTATTACTTCTAATTCATTAGGTTTCTTAAATAAATTCAAACACATGAAGGCATTGACCAATTTAGCACAAACTTTGTTATATTTTCCAAGAACAATTAAGTTTAATGCAATCAATTATATATTTGAATTTAATTGAGGTACTAATGTACAATACACAAGGAACCATAACTAAATTTTGTATTAGAAATTATTATTTTATAGATTGAAATGAAAATGAGTTGAACCCATGTTTTAAGAGATTACTAACATGTCATTGGACAAAAAAGACCCTAAATTATTACCCCAGTTACACATAACTCTCTGAAGTATCGAAACACATGATTAATACCCAAAGTTTTAACTCTTTTTCAATGTACCCTTTGCTATTTGTTTGGATGTTCAGTATGATGAAATTTACTATTGAAAAACTATTTCCCCCTCTCCAAAACATAATGGAAAGAGATAAATTAGTCTTTTAATGTTGAATTTCATTAGTCTTAACAACTAAATAAACTACATGGGTTTAGGTGTAACGTATATTTAAATTTGGGGGGATGAAGGTTGATAGTTTAGGGGGTTTACGTGTAATCGGGTGATAGTTTAAGTTGAAAAAGTGTAATTTGTCCCAAAAAAGAAAAAGAAAAAAGAACTAAATAAGAGGCAGAAATATAATTGATTGTTCATATTTTCCTTTCATAATGACCATGTTGAATTCTTGGCGTTGAATCTAAACCTAGTTTTTGCCTACTCTTGACATTAGTCACCTTATCTTTTCAAGAATGCCTGGTAGCCTATTATTTGTTTTTGGAAAATTATTATTTCACACTTCAGCTATACACATATTGTACACACTTGTGTAAAATGTGGAAACCAAATGTCTACATTTTAAAGAATGTCCACATTTTATACATGATGTGAAAGGAATATGTATACATAGGGTATGAAACAAATACGGTCCTTTAATTTTTAGGAGAGTCGGGCGGTAAGTCTCTCTCTTTATCTCTCACTCACAAGCAAGAATAGCTTATGCTCCATCTCTTACTCTCTAACTTGCTAATGTTTAAAGACATTCTAATAGTAGATTTTTTTTTGGTTGAATACTATTAGCATATATAGTTGTTGGTATCGTATAATATACGATACATACATCAAGTGAAAAAAATATTTCATCATAAATATGTACTAACCATGCTTATGAATCATACAATACATAGATGTGTATTGTATGAATCATTTCGTATCATGTGAATTGTATGTATTGGACAATACATAGACATTTGGGTTTATTTTTATTTTTGGGTGAAAATTTGTGGTCTGATTTGAGTCCAAAAAGTTTTTGGACTTGTTTTTAATACAAAATATTGGCCTACTTGATTGAGCCCAATAAAATAATATGTCCATGAGTTTTTTTTTTTTTTTTTTTTCTCTTTTATGAAATTTGTACTACATACATGATACTTTGCTTTCACGTTTGTAAATGACAATAAGAAAGATAAAGAAAAAGTAATTGAAACATAGAAGAACAAGAAGAGATAAATTTTTTTGATAATGATGAAGAAAGTGTTAATGAAAAAAAAAAAAATTATAAGATGATGAAAATGAAGATAACATTGACTTAGATGAAATTAATTCACAAGAGGATGAGAAATAAATTGGCTTATATATTATGTATAATGTATTATTACTTTTGATTTTTTTGATCAATTTGAATGTGAATGTTATAAATATATTTTGATTTGATATATTTGGTTAGTTTTGTTAAATATTATTATATAGGTGATGAATTAAATTAGTTGTTACTTGAATATATTCCGATTTTTTAATAAATGTCTTATATAAATTATTAAGTATCTATGTATTTTACAATAGATATTGTGAGGGCAGGTAAACCAAGCACGTTTTTTGGTTATGGGCCACGTCCGAGGATGAGTAGGCATCCGAAAATGGTTAAAGGGTCCATGCAAACCTAAGCCAAAAAGCCAAAGAGAAAAGAGGAAATTGACAAAGCAACCGAGGTTCTCAAGGATCAAAGCTAGCTCGAGAGTGATTTAGGAAGTCAACCATTTTGGAAAGATGAGCTTTAGGGGAAGTAGCAGAGCCATACCAACAACGAAAGGAGGAAATATTTGGGAAGGAGACTGCCACCACCACATTAAATGCACTGCACCAACTGATCTGACCACATTTATGGATAAATGACACTTGAACAGTGTCATCTCAGCTTACAGCCCTTCTTATTACCTTTAGAAGGGCCTTGATGGGACAAGCATCCAAGGGATTTCCTAGAAATTGAACAGGTAAAAGGCTGAGATGTATTGAGAAGAGACTATATAAGGAAATGGCTTTCAGAATAAAGGGGGTGGCAATCTATAAGAGAAAAAGAACAGAGAGAAGAACACCTTGTAACAAGAGAAACTTGATCAAATATAAGAACATTATGTCCTCGAACTAAACCAAAGAGTGATATTTTGGACCATTTGTGTGTTAAATCCTATTGTCTTGAACCCAATCTACTTAAAACCTACACTTACTTAGTTTAGTAGCTTGCTTGTAAGATCCACTCTCTAACAAATTTATTGTTTTGGGCTTGTTAGGCTAACTTCCACTGTTCTTGGTGGGCCTAGGTTCCAAATCCAGTCCTTACAGATATAAAAATAAAAAATCAATTTATGATATGTTGGTGTAAATGTAGGTGTACGATGTTCAAAATAGGATATGTACCACAAAAGGAGAAGAGCAAGACATAGTAAAGAAGGGATTTATTGAAAATTTTAAGACTTTGGAGGGAGAGCTAGGTGACAAGCCTTACTTTGGGGTGAAACATTTGGGTTTCTAGAACTTGTTCTAATCACTACCTATAGTCGTGCCTCTAAAATGTTTGGCAAATTCAGTATAGGAGAACAGTGTCCCAAAATTATTGCATGGGCAGAAAGGTGCATGCAAAGGGATAGTGTTGCCAAGAGTCTTCCTGACCAAAAGAAGATTTATGAATTTTTTGTGTAGTCGAGGAAGAAGCTTGGCTTGGACTAGAGTAATTAGGCTCGAGTGTGAAAGTGTTAGCATACACTCGTCAATAAGTGCAGGGACACACCTAATTAATGTGTCAAGTTGTGTTTAGTGCTTAAAAAAAGTAGTATTAATGGTAAACTTGTATAAAAGTGATATTACTTTTATCACAAGTTGCCAACTTAATAAAGTGTGAAACTGGGTGTCCATAAAATTGTTGTATTGGCATGGCTTTTGACCGACATGCAATATATTGTTCGTTGCATTTTGTATATATATTTAGCTTGGGCTTGTATCATCGGAGTCCATTGCCTTGTTAAAGCATCCACATTGATGGTGCTAAATAGCTATATTGCTATTTTTAGCACCACCAAATACCAAAATGTGCCCTACAATGGTGGAGCCAAAGCTATATTTTTTGGCTCTACGATTATAGTGCACATCTACTTTTAGCTGTGCACTGTAGCTAAAAGGTAATTTTCTTATTTATTTACGTGTTCACACCGCTTTTGATTATTTTACTTATTTTTATTCTTATTTTTTTCTACCAGTGTCTCATTTGTTTCTCCGTGTCTCTCTCCTCAGTCCCTCTCCATCTGCTTCTCTCTTCCTCCACGCTGATTTGCATGAGCCCAATTGCCACAGTACCATTGCCGTCGACCTATGCTTCAATTAGCCATTCTCAACGACCCACACTCTGCCGTTGACCCACGCTCCATTGCATTTTATTTTTCTTTCTTCCTCCATTCCTCTCCGGCCCAACTCCCTTGCCCCACACTGTCGACCCATGCTGACCCATCTCACCCTTGCTGCCGACCCAAGCCCAAAGCCCCATGTCTTAAGTCCCAAGCTTACTCACACTGACCCATCTCGACCTCTCTTTTCTGTTTGGGTAACCAAAGAGTTTCAAAGCTTGCTTGCTGATTTACAGGTGAGTTATCTCTGTCTTCCTCATCATGTAATGCTTAGGTTTTTTGATTTGGGGTTTTTACTTCTAGTCTGCTAGAATTGGAAAGATAAATTTTTTGTTTTTGCTCCTCGCAGATTTTCGTTTGTTGATGATAAATGTCATGTTGGAAATTGTTTTGGGAATTTTCTGATTGTAGGGAAGGCTGCATATTTTTGGTTTCTAATTTATTGCAGTATAAATTTGTAGGGAATTGGAATGATAAATTTTCTGTTTTTACTTCTTGCCGATTTTTAGTTTGTTGATTCTAATTTATTACAATAAATGTCATGTTGGAAATTGTTTTGGGAATTTCTTGATTGTAGGGAGGTTTATGTTTTTTGTCTAATATATTGATGTAAGTGTTAGTTTGAGAATTTTCTGTGTGCAGGGAAGTTTACATTTTTTTTTTTCTAATTTATTATAGTATTGGTCTTTACTTTCAGTTTGCTTGGCAATATATATTGCTGTTTCTAATTTATGGAGTCACAAGAGACCTACCATATTACAAGGGTATCATAAACGTGGATATTGATATTGACTTGCCACTTTTGGGAACATCTCAAAATAATCCTATGCCAGTTTCTAATTCTCCACCTCAAGTTGAGAATGCACCTTCTACATAAGGAAAACGGGGCACTAACTTTAGTGTAGAGGAAGATTAAGTCCTAGTGTCAGAATGACTCAATACTAGTGTTGATGCCATACACAATAATGAACAAACACATAATACATTTCGTCAAAAAGTTTGGGAATACTTCATGCAGTACAATACATCCGGTACCACACGTACTGCTATCTCTCTAATAAGTCGTTGGGCAACGATTAACAAGGAGACAAATAAGTTTTGACGGTGCATGACTAAAGTTAACGCATGTCATCAAAGTAGTATAACTAAACAAGACAAGGTATAAATTATATATTGCAAGAGTGTTAACATACCTATTCACCAATAGTTTGAAGATACTAATAATGTTATATTTCTTTTAATTTTTTTAGATTACCAATGCGAAGGCTTTGTATAAAGAGACCTTCAAGAAACCCTTTTATCTTGAACATTGTTGGCTCATATTGAAGGACCAACCAAAGTGGGCCGATCCTAATGAAAGATTGAGAGCATCCATGCCTCCAACTCTGGATTCAACATCTATTGGCAAGGGGAACTGTGGATCCAAACTTGGTGACATTTCCAATTTTGAGAGACCAATTGGCAGGAAGGCCGAAAAGGCCAATTGAAAGAACAAAGCTACTGGAAAAGATGTAAGGGAATATTTGGCCAAGAAAATGAAATTTATTGTGGAATCACAAGTACAAGAAAAAGAGAGTCTTCATATCAAAGTGGAGAAGTTGCGCTTGGGAGAGTTGAAGGATAAGGAGAGAACTCGATTGGAAGAGGAAAAAATTTTATTGAGAGGGAAAAACTTAGGATTAAGAAGGAAATAGGTGTAGAAAAACTTAGAATTGAGAAGGAAAGAGTTATGATTGAGAGGGAAAAACTTGAGATACACCATATGTTAAAGGAGGAGAGAATCATGATGAAAGATACAAGTGCCTTGACCGGAGCACAAAAACTTTTTTATGAACAACTTCAAGAGAGAATCATGGCAAGACGAAGTTCACATAATTAATGGGTTTGATTGCATTTTGGATATAGCTTAGGCCTTCATGTATTTTGTAATGTTAGGAAAAGGTTGGCACATTAAATGATGCTTTGGTATACCCCCCCCCCCCCCCCCTTTTTTTATTTTTTATTTTTTTTAATGTAGCTTATGATAGGCCTTCATGTATTTTGGTAGTATCTTGTGAGAGACCTTCATGTATTTTAGTTGTAGCTTATGTCACTTAACTTTAATCTTATACTAGATGTATGTATAAACCCTTAAATTTATTGTTCATCTTGCTTGTGTTGTGACTTGTGTGTGTGTGCTTGTGGGTGTAATGATTGCTTATGGCACTAAAAGCATAGATTGCTTATGTTTCTTGCATCTATACTAATAATTGCTTTTCAATTGTCTTGAAGGTTGCATCCATAGGTCGCTCTTTGTTTCGCAAGTTGCTTCTTGATGACTCAGATGAGGATGAGATAATCAAAGAAGTTGTCATGGAAACATCATAACATAAATGTTGTTGCTATATCCGACGTAATAATTTGGTAGGCAATGAGAGGTTTTTTCTTGACTACTTTGCTCCCACACCAGTATATTGATAAGGGTTGTATAGAGTTGTATTGACTTGATAGAAGTATGTAGTGAGAATGTGTGTGTGTATTGTACTTCTGTGTGCAGGTATGTTAGTGCTGGAAGTTAGTTATAGGGGGTTGCTATGCCAGCTGTATGTGCCAGCTAAGAGAGGGACAGCTGGGTCAAGTGACTCATGAGGGTGTGGTGGAGGAGTCTCACCCTATTGGGACCAGGAGGACCACAACCCATAATACCACTGTGGAAGGGAATAATCCCCCAGGATCATATGGGTCTGGGTATGGGACTGCTCCTGGTGGTAACTACAGTTAAAAATGTCAATGTTTGTTTTATTAAGGTTGTGGTTTCTTGGTTTTCTAGGCTTGTTTCTGTTTGGCCATGTGTATTTGCTAGTGGCTTTTCAATTTGAATAAGAATAAGAATACCATAAAAAATAAAAAATAAAAAACAATTCGGTGTGCTTTCTGAATTTTGGATCTTTGCATTTCGTACTACTAAACAAACACCAAACATGATAATTCCCACCAAGCCATGGGCTGTCCACCACGTCCCCAAATTCACAATATATTTCCCATCTTCAATTAAAGCTAATACCAACTCCGACTCAATAGGTAGGTCATCGTCTTCTATGAGTGTGCTACATACAGTACAAAACCTCCTAAAATCACAATCAAGTTACATCTCCAGTTAAATTCTTATCGGGTTCTACTCAATAAAAAAGTCATCCTCATGTATAAGTGCACGTCAAACTACTTCACCTGTGAGAACTGCAGCCCAAGTGAGTCGCAACGTAAACATAATAATCAAAGATATCATAATAAAACTCAAACATGTAATACAACAATTATTGATCATATAAAACAACTAGGAATTTTTTTTTTCAAATATACGTATCACTTACAAAATTTCTCACAATATTTTCTCTAGTTTTATTCTATATAAAAAAAACTTTCAAAATTAAAATGGATAAAATCATATTTTTAATTGATTTCGTCTCAAGAAGATTGAATGGAATAACTATATATTAACAATTATAAATGAGATATTAGAAGGTCTGTTTTCAAAAAAAAAAAAAAATATATATATATATATATATATATATATATATCATGCTACTAATTAAGTACTTGATAGAATTCTTTTAAACAACCATTAATTGATTATCCACGAAAGTCTCTGTCCGAAGACTTGTTGAGTGAAAGACCCAGCTTCCATGAAACTGCCAACACATTTTCCCCCCAATTCCAAACGAACGCGTTTCTGAACAATGAATATAGTCTCCAACTCTCAACAATAGCATATTTTTCTCTCTCTTTTATGTTGAATATCTTTTTCTTCTGTTCCGTATGGATCGCGTTCTCCAAGCAGTAGCCTGGGTGTTCCGGTGTCGAAAACCCAAGAAAACCCCACAAGCCCCTAAACCCGTGTCCACAACAACAACAACAACCACAACCGAGCTATCCTCTTCTTCTTCTTCTGGGTGTTCCGGGATCATTACTTTCTGGGTGTTCCGGTGTCGAAAACCCAAGATAACCCAACTCGTATCCACAACAACCGAGCTACCCCCCATCACCACCGTCGATCAGAGCGCTTCCTTCGACCCCAACCTCAAATTCTCCATGACCAAGCTGAGGGCGGCTACCAAAAACTTCTCCCCAGAGTTTATGATCGGCGGTGGCAGCTTCGGAACCGTCTACAAGGCCCAGCTCTCCGACGGCGTCACCGTGGCCATCAAGAGACTCAACCCAGACGCTTTCAAAGGCTTTAGGGAGTTTTGGGCGGAGATGGTGACAGTGGGTATGCTCCATCACCCAAATATTGTTAAGATTTTGGGCTATTGCATGACCAGCTCCGATAGGCTCCTTATATACGAGTTTTTTCAGAATGGCAGTTTGGACCGTTGGTTGCACTTGGAGCCCACGTTAACGTTACGTTGGGGGACCCGGATTCAGATTGTCAAGGGTGTGGCTAATGGCCTCTCTTTTTTGCATAGTTTGGACAAGCCCATTGCTCATCAGAATATTAAGTCCCGCAATGTGTTCTTGGACTCCGATTTTCAGGCCCATATTACTGATTTCGGTCTAGCAAGGGGGATTGATAACTCCACTTCTTATGCGTCCACACAATCTGCGGATACAATGGGTTACTGTTACATGCCACCTGAGTACAAAGAAGGCCTCACTTCAGCTACACTCGGGGCTGATGTTTACAGTTTTGGGATCTTAATGTTGGAGATTGCTACTGGAAAGCGCCCCAATTTGCCAACCCTTTTGGACGGGAAAGAGGTTGGGCTAGTCCAATGGGCCAGGAAAATGCTGGCCCAAGATAAGCATATGCAAATGGTGGATGGTAGTATTTTGAGGGAGGATGGCCTAATAGAGGCCCATGTGAAAGAGTATTTTGAAATTGCAAAAATGTGTGCTAGTGAGGTACGAAGAGAAAGGCCAACTATGGCTGAGGTTTTTCAATTGCTAAATCCAATTCCTTCGTGAATTTGTATTGCATTTTCTAGATTTTTTTTTTTGGGGAAGAATAAATTAAATGTTCTAGACCGTTTGTTGAAGAATAAATTAAATAGATTGTATGTGCACATACCTTGGTAGAACGAATCATAAACTTGCCGAAACTTACTCTTAACGTGCTTTACAAATTCTTTCTTATGATCTCGTCACCTTTTGGAATAACTTCAAGTCACCGGAGAGGCTATTGGGGTCTCTCCATATATTCCATACTTTATCCTAGGGCACTGTAGATGGTATCTCTAGAAAGAGACAATCTATTTAAGAGAGCACTTACAAAAACTATACACATGTTGTTTCTCCTAATCTACCGTCCATCTGTAAAAACGGATGGACAATTTTTTATATATCAAACCATAGGTATCTCATTGGTTCATAAGAGTAAGCAGCAGCAAAGTCATCAAAGATACCTAGAAAAAAGCCCGGCTTGTCTTCATAAGAATAAGAAGGATTTTGATGAATCCATTGCACTACATAAAAAAATGACTGGAAATAGAGACAAAAATAATTATGATTTTATTTTTCCTGAAAAAATTTTATCCCCAAGGCGTCGTAGAGAATTGAGAATTCGAATTTGTTTCAATTCGGGGAATGGAAACGGTATACATAGAATACAAATAGGGATAAAACTACTATAAGATGAGTGGTCCTTAAAAACGCTCAACTACTCATCTTAAATCACTCCACAATAGATCATTAATCTTGACAACTTACTTAGGATCAGTTTAAATTTGAACTCATCAAATTAAGCCCACATATTCAATAACCCATGTGGACAATACATGGGCCATAGGTTATAGGTTTAGTCAAATCTAGTTCAATTAATAACATCTCTCACTTGTCCACATTGGGTACTATAGTCAAAACTGACTCTTTTTATTCTTTTGTCCAATCCTCTCTTTATATAGAAAACATAGTGTGCAACTTGACGAGAAGGTGTAGGGTAGGAGTACTAAATTAAGACACCATCTAAACTAACATAGTACATCACTCATAATATCTTGTCTATACCCAATATTATTTGATCACACCCAATCAAGTTTCTTTGATCCCTCATGAGTTCAAAACTCAAAGCAAAACTTGATCCCATACCATTTCATCATTGCATGAGCTATGAGCTATAAAATGAATGGTGTGTTTTAAATAATAAATTCATGTCAATTCATTCACACTTGACTGCTTTCCTAGACATGCTCTACAAGATTATATTATTTTATGGCCCTAAGGCGATAGTGTGGACGCCCCAAAAAAGGTTTTAGGTTTGTCGCACATTGGGTCCTTGGCAACGTGGCTTTTTGTGTGCATGTGTTTCTTAGGTGAGGCATGTTTGTAAGTCTCTTTTTCTTATTTTATTTTTAGGAGTCGCTACTAATCATTGGTTTTGTATTAGGTGTGATTGGTCACTTATTTGTCTAATTCTTTTTTAGTTACCTAATTAACTAAAAACCAATTCAATGGTAATTAATTGATTAAGGTAAACCAAAGTCTCGAACCAAAGATCTTGAACTCAAAAATTTGGTTATGAGTGGGGAAGGTGTTAGGCAACCCCTTCCACCTATCCAAAGGATAGTACCCCATTTTAATTTTAATTCCAACATTAAAGTTTTAGAGCAAGAATTATATATGAGTATTTATTTACATATAACATATTATGTGAATATTTATGACAAAGAATTTTTTACAAGCAAAACATGTGAAATTAAAAATAAAAGAGACTCACACAAAGGACATGTGATAGTTTACTATGTTACAAAGTAATACATAGCTAGCATGTGAGTATTTATGTACTACTTATTTAACATGTGAATATGTACATAAAAAAATAAAATAAAAGAGACTAATAATAGCTTAAAAGTGTAATATTAACTTAGTTTTGGTTGGCATTATCACATCCATTTTGTGTTTATTCCCATACTTACACGTAAATATGAGAGTTTGCAAGTTTCTCTAAAATATAGCATTATGTGTATTTTTCTTTTGTAGGAGGTTAAAACTAATGAATTAAGCATGTAGACATGAAGCCAAGAGAATCCAAGGGTGAAGATCAATTGAGAAGTGTCTTTTTGAAGAATTTAATGAGTGAAAAATGTGTGGAAACATAAAAAGAATAGAAAAAAATCGTGGCATGGAAATATTATGACTAGTTTTGGTATTTTGGCCATATATTTTTACTCTGATGTCAGCTTGACTTGATTCTTGCACCACAAAAAGAGGACTTGAAGATATAAAACTTTATAGTTTACCAAAACTTCGGAATATACTGTTTTAAGGGCCAAAACAGACTTAGAAATTGACCCACTGTTGAAAAACATCAATTGACATTTTTTTATTTTCCTTTGTGGGGATCATTTGTTTTAGGGTTTTAAATGTAATAAAAATTAAAGGGATATAAGGGCAACAATGTTTTTTGGCTGTTGAAAAAACTTATTTTTCATCAATTTTTGAGAGGTTTTATTTTCTATAGAAGTTTAAGAACCTAAGCTAGGGTTGGAGGTGAATCTTCATGGTTGTAAATTGTCCACTATTCAATCCAAATATATTTTTCACATTTTGATTATTGAAATCAAATTTTCTCTTTTCATAATTGTTTTCTTAGATTGATATTTATTTTCTTACTCTTTTATAAGTCTATTCTTGAATCTTCTGATTGTTAGAATAGGGTTTTATAATCTCTCTAGTAAAGCATAATAATCTTGTTAGATATTACTTTTGACATAGTACAGCTTCTAGGGTATGCGACGTTCTTGAGTTTTTCTACCAAAGTTATTATTTTCTAGACTAAATTATTGGAATAATTGATAAATATAATCAACTGAAGAGAGTTTTATTAATACAACTTGTTTCAAAATCTCCCAATTAGATAGTTTATGTGCTTACTTACCTGATTGTGTGCTAAATTGAATTGGTAGCAGATGCGTAATAGTATCTGTGAACAAACCCTAACTCCCTAGCAAGAGGTTGGGATAGTCAAATGGGCTAGGAAAATGCTGGCCCAAAATAAGCATATACAAATGGTGGATGCTAGGATTTCAAGAGAGGGTGGCCTAATAAAGGCCCATGTGAAAGAGTATTTTGAAATTGCAGGAATGTGTACCGATGAGATACAAAGAGAAAGGCCAACTATGGCTAAGGTTTTTTGGTTCCTAAATCGAATTCCTATGTGAATTTGCATTGCATTTTCTAGATTGTTTATTGAAGAATAAATTAGATAGGTTGTTATAAGAGTGTAGTTTTCTCCTATTCTACCTTAATTTGAATGTTATATGAGTATTTATGCAGGTATAGACCTATTATAAGATGAGTGGTCCCTAAAATACTTAACCACTTATCTTAAATCATTCCACCACTAATCATTGATCTTGACAACTCAGTTCAGGACCAGTTTAAATTTGAACTCATCAAATTAAAGTTGTTTCCTCATTGGTTACTGTCCCAAAAGCGACCTCCATTCTTTCCTACGTAAACAACCCCATTACCGGCTATCGCTCCAGTCGGTCAAGTTATTTTGCCACCAAAATCCTGATCGCTTTGGAATATCTACACGCGCTCAAAATCATTTACCGCGATCTAAAACCGAAAAACGTTTTGCAACGCGAAGATGGCCACGTCATGCTTTTTGACTTTGACTTGTGCTTCAGAGCCCACGTCCACGTGGCACCCATTTTCAACGAGTTTGAGTTTGTCGCCGAGCCAACAACAGCGTTTTCAAAGTCGTGTGTTGGAACACACGAGTACTTAGTGCTCAAGTTGGTCTCTGGTTACGGTCACAAAGAGAGCACTTTGTGTAACATAGCTTCGTCGAATAAGGAAGTGAGGTTCTTCCATGTAGCGGAGAAAGAAAACGAGGAAGAGATGGAAGAGGCGAGGGATTTGATAGAGAGACTCTTGGTGAAGGATCCTAGAAGAAGGCTTGGGTGTACCAATTACCAAAGGTGCCACTGAGATTAAATGACACCTGTTTTTTGATGGGATTAGGTGGTCGTTGATCAGAAACTATAGGGCGCCGCTGCCATATCAGCAGGTGGTGAGGAAAGGAAAGTCACCATACGTGACGCACGTGAAGAGGCAAGGTGGGTTGTGGCGGTGGTGTAAGAGATTTGGGTGCTTGTTGAAAAATAATAGTAAAAGTAATAGTAAAAGGAATTACTACCATTTACATAGACAATAAAAGTTATAGTAAGGTTAGGAAATGTTCGTAAATTTCAAGGTTTGGTTTTTTTTTTTTTTTTTTTTGTTTTTTTGTTTTGTTTTGTTTTGTTTTGTTTTGTTTTGTATGTTTGATAGGGGTGAGGTTTGAGATTGGGCATGGATTTTGTAAAAATAGATGGTGAGATAACAAGTTTACCAATTTTGTTAGAGTTGTTAATTTTAGATTTTTGTTTTTCAAAATAGTTGATTTTAGTTTTTGAGTTTCACTATGTAGGGGCCTTTTTTGTTGTACATTAGGCTGGGCTGCCTCTTGTGGTAGTGGGCTCGAGTATTCTGAGTAATGAGAGTTAAGACTAGTTCAACTGTAACTTAACTTAGGCCGGCTTGTGCACAAACTATACCTCATTTGCTAGGAGTATGCTTATGGCAAGCGGAGCTGTTTTAGATGAGTCATGGCAAGCAGATATAATAATAACAACAAAACATAGTCTTATGGCTTTTTAATAGAAAATGACCAAATAATCCCTATTTATGAAACATAATCACAGTAATAACAATGCCTTTTATAAAGAAAAAAAAAAAAAACAATGCCTTTTATAAAGAAAATAAAAGAGTAAATGATGATATGAGTTAATCCAAAAATAAATATGAATCAAATTGATAGGTCACAATCTGAATGACCCCTCGTGATTAACCCTAATTAATTAATTTAGCCAAATAATTAATTAATCATGCAATTTTATGGAAGCACAAACAAATCACCAACAACTAAAAATCCAGCGGAAAATAAATAACACGGTGATTTGTTTACGAATGGGGAAAACCCTAATGGCAAAAACCCCGCTGGGTGATTTTCAGGTCACCACTCCCGAAACTCCACTATTATCAAATCAAGCGGTTACAAGTAAAGGAATCCCAAGTACCTTACCAACCTACAGTTGAGCCTTTACCTCAATACCCAATTGGACTTGATCTGTAGTGACAGTCTCCACCTTTGATGCACGGCTCCCAAGTACGTGACTAACCAATGCGCGGATCTAAGTACGCGACTTCAGAACACCAACTAAGGAAGAATGGTTGGCTGCAAAGTTCTTCAGTTCATCTTTTATGATGAATAGCAAGAAGATGCTTGGTTACATAACCCTATGGTGCAAATACACAGCAACTTCTTGATGGAAGATGAACTAGGTCAAGAACTTCGTTTGTTGATCACAATTTGCTTGAACAGAGATTGCTCAATGATAATGCAACTTGTGTCACACTAGACGGCTCTTAAAATAATCCTTTTATATGTTTAGGGTTAGAAGAAAAGAAGGCCCCAAAAACATATTCACGGATCCCAAGAAAATCATATTGGAAATCTGACTTTTTAAATCTCGACAGATAGCAGGTGTCGAGGTAGCTGTCGAGCAGGTGTCGAGTTTTAAAAACTTTGCACTTCAGCTTGCTTTCTCTTGGACAGACTTGATGACTTCAACATTTGACCTTGAAACATTGTTTCTTGAAGTATTAAAAACACCTAGAACTACTCAATTACAAGTAGAGTGCGTTTTGTCAAAGGATTAGCCAATTTACATAAATAAGTGACATATGTTCTTAAACAAGTTAAAACATATATGTCCTAACACAAATCAAGTTTAGTCCGCAGAAGCAAGAACTCAAGAGGGAAGACTGCCTTCTCTCAATGCAGTTAATTTCCCAGGAAAAGATCCTGCCGTGAAGATTAATGGCTTTGAGGGAAACGAACCTGAATGGTTTAGTGCCCAGAGGAATCCTTTTACTTTTTTTGGAAGAGAGCAAGATTTTGAAGGGGAGAGAGAGAAATCGACCTACTGGTGCATGCCCATCGTATTCACTCTCTTTGTTTTCTGTTTTCTCCCTTATCTTTTTCTTTCCCTTGTTTTTACTTTCTTTCTATTTTATTTCGTGATCTTCTTCTATTTTTCGATCCCTTTTTTTGGGCACGACAAAAGTCTTCTTATAGTGCCTGCCGTGATTAGATTTTACTACTTTGCCCCTTAACTACCTTTGTCCGGTTTGGGCGTACTTGCCGACCACCAAGGGTTCGTCCGTGTGCCACTCCCCCTCGCTAGACAAAGGTAGGTTGTTTTATTCATTAGTCTGCCGTGGCACCCTTTCTTGCCACGGTGTAAGTGCTTTCTTTCTTTATCCCTCATGGCATGCACCTAACGGTTCTCCCTCAACTTTGCTCCTTTTGGGTGGTTTGTCATCCCAGCAGAACATACCCCCCAAAAGAGCTTGGGTAGGAGCTGCAGAATAGGTCTTTCCCCTCTCCCCACCACCAAACCATACCCCCTTACCTCTAACCCATGACCCCACCACGTTTCATATTGGCTGGGTACAGGTTGGTGGTGCCTGGGCCTTGCGCGTGCTTCTCTTTCATGTATGTCCAAAATCTGCTTGCTGCTCATGCATTTGTCGCGGTCTAGAGGCTTGCTTGCACAGTCTGCCACCCTTCTTCATCCTTTTATGTGGGCTGTTTTATAATTCCCTGCCCCCCTTAGGGGTTGGGCTTCATTTGATACTGGGCTTCACATTTCTTCCAGTCTATTTCTTGATTGCTATCATGTCTTGCCATATTACTCTGTCATTCCTACTGTAATGACTTGATCTTACTGGACCTTTTTTAGGCCTACTGTTTATGTATGTCCAAAATCTGCTTGTTGCTCATGCATTTGCCACAGTTTGGAGGCTTAATTGCACAGTTTGCCGCCCTTTTTCATCCTTTTATGTGGGCTATTTTATAATTCCCTGCTCCCCTTAAGGGTTAGGCTTCATTTGATAATGGGCTTCACATTTCTTCTAGCCTATTTCTTGGTTGTCATCATGTCCTGCTATATTACTCTGTCATTCATACTGTAATGACTTGATCTTGCTGGACCTTTTTTAGGCCTGCCGTGTATTCTTTCCCTAATGGCTTAGCATGACCATGAGTTTTTTTACTTATGGGCTCTTGTGTCCCTTTTGTTTTCCGTTGGGCATCCTTGGCCCATTTGCCTGCCTTGCGCTTCCTTGGCCATTTTCCTAACTTTGTGTTCTCATGGGCTTTTACTAACTTCATTGGGCTTTCTCGGCCCAATTACCTCATACTCATCTTTGGGTTTTGTGGGTCTGCCATCAATCCCCTACTCTCTTTGTTTGCATTACTTTAGGCTTGCTGCGACCCATTCTTACTTTTCCATATCGTACACTGCCCATGGGTTTGCTATTTGCTATTTCTCTCTTTCCGAGTTCTTTTGAGCCCATTTGCTTTCTTAAAGCCCATTTATTTATTTTATGGACCCGTGATCCATTATTCCTGCCACTTGGACTTAATGGTTCTTGTTTTCTATCTTTTTGTCAACTTCTTTTCGATCTGTGTTGCTAGGCTTCTTTCCTTCTTTATGACTTCTTAAAAATGGTCCTCAACTCACTAATTATGAAATTAATTAACCACTATTATTGAATAAATGCTTAAATATAAATGATACGTTGTGTCTTCTATATAAATAATGCTAAGACTACAATTTTTACCATAACTTTGCCATATTCATGTGACGAGTTGTGAGTGGTGAAATTGTAAACCCATATGAACCCTTCATTTTTATTCCACCATTCATAACTTGCTACATAAACAAGTTATAGTAAAAATTATAGTCCTAACATTTTCCTTTCCATGTACCAATTTAACCATTTCATTTAATAATTTTTTAATAAAGAGGTTTTGAATATGCTTGGCTAAAGTTTAGAGCCAATGGGAGTAAAGTTTAAGGGAAGTTTACAGTTCTCATCAGTTGGACTGCAATTACGCATTTACGCCACTTGTACATAAGCACATAGGATTTATAGTCCTAGCTAATTGCTTAAAAAAAAAAAAAAAATCAGTCTAAGCTAATTATCAAGAAAAAAAAGAGTCCAAGCTAGTAAGAGCCCAACTTATTTCAGCTCAGCCCATTATTAGACACATGGGGATAATTGGAGATAGTAATGGGTGATGGGTTAGTGGTCCTTTTTTGGGCCATTGGCATCTCAACTAGTGTTGTTACCAAGTTGTGGATCCTTCGCGATGGAGCGAATTGGAATTCTTAGCTTGTGTTCGGTTTTTGCTCTACAAGGGAGGCTGGTTAGAATGGAAAAAAGGGCATCTGAATGGACATGGTTGAACCATTTTAAACAACTCTCTCTCATCTTTTCTTCAATAAGGATCTACTCCTATTTTTAAGTAAATTTCTGTGTCCTCACAATTACTGCTTACACCAATTAGAATGGCACATATCATTGTTCAATTGCTTGGAGCGTATTTTTTGTTAAGTGATGATTCGTCCTAGGGATTAAAGAAACCCTTGTCAATATTTTGTTATTTATTTACAGCACGTCAAGGGTGTGCGGTTCAATCTCAAAATACCTCTTGAGTTTTTGCTTTTTTGACTGAAATCCAGTATGTGGGTTTTGAGCATTAGCATTCTTTGAGAGTGAGTGACAATAATGAATTAATGATGATAGTGGCAAAATTGACTATTGCTTAAAAGAAATCCTTAATATTTTGCTTGTATTAGATCTATACATCCATTGGTTGTATAATTTAATTTCTGAAAATTTTATTTCCATTTTGTTATCCTGATGGAGATTTTCATTTTAAGACAATCTCCATCACGCTGCCAATATAGATCTTTCATCCCTAAATGCATAAGTATGTTAAAATTTCTCTATGCCAATCAATTGGACTACTCTTTATATGACATAATGAACTTAACGGCTGGCAGATTTTTATCCTATCTGGTATGCCATTTTTCCAAAGGAACATTGCTAGACAATACATGTGTACACCCCAAAGGGAGTTGAACTTAAGAGTATTTGAATCTGCAAAACTGAGTGATCATAGTAGCAGTGCACATATCATGGTACAAGACTACAGGGGCATGTATCGCAACAGAGCAAGTCTCCACCATTATCACAGATTACATATTCAAAGTAAAACTAAAAAGTAGAGACAAAATTATGCAGAGCAAAGGGCCAAAATAGAAAGTTAGAATTCAAGACATGGAATTTTAAGAAGTGACATAAGTAACATTGCCTTAAATTACAAAACAAGAAAATCAATAACTTCAAGAAACTACTTTAAGAATTGTTGGCATTTGTCCCAGTGAGAGTCCCAAGAATTTCATTGCCAAAAGACAACTCAAATAGACCTGGTCATTGGAAACCTTCAACAACCATAAGTGGAGTTACCAATAGCAATTCATCTGGCCCCATAAAAGAAAAGTGGGAAAAGGGAATGCAAGGATGATGATACACTTCTGCAATAAAATGCAAACTTGTTATAACAATTGATACAATAAGCTACAATAAAAAAGGCTTCTCTTTTCTAGATTACAGGTGCGATGCATATGGGTGGAGAATCAACAGAAACTGTAAGGAGCCTAAAGTCTCAGTATGTTTATCATTTGGAGGGACACAACTTCATAGTCAAAGAAAGGGAGTAATTGCAGCTCTACTCTAAAGAGTCATATTATATTTTACTAAGAGAGAGAGGGAAACAAAGGCAAGCAACTTCCATAGGGAAGTTCAGAAAAATCTACCATAGAATTACAAGAGGTTAATAGGAACAAACCCATATCAAATCCTATCCAAAGCTCAGAAAAAGAAAATCAAATGATAAACACCATATAGCTCTTGAAATATAAATTATACTTCAACAACAGCAACAACAACAACATTGAAGCCTTAATTTGGCAGCAGAGTAATCATTTACAAACTACCACACAATTCTACTTAGCAATTAAAAGGAAAATGCTCACTATCATGTCATTAATTTCAAAAGTGCAGTTATTAGCCTACAGAGTTCGATTTTTTTTGGACTAGAATCAGCAGCTATAAATTCATTTATGCTGATCATACTAATACTATAACCAAGCCGCAAAGTATATGCCATAGTCGAAAAAAATATTCAACTTGTGGTATTAATTAGATACCCAAAATGAAGATTCAACTTAATGTTGTCTTCTTTTTCCACTTTGGGATATAAGGCTTTACTTAAAAACTAACCAGAGCACAACAATTTATACAAGCAAATACATGAAATACTGATATAGTTCATTAACCCCATAAAATCAATACTAAAAGAAAAACAAAATCTAAAACAATCAAATAGGAAACAATGAAATTAGCATAACCAAACAAATGAATTAAAAAAAAAATAGATTATGTAAATACATGAATCAACTAGTGCAGGCAAGTAGGAGCAGAGAAATTAAAGAGACAAATGGGTGAGAAAGACTGTGAGAGTGTATATAAGGATTGTGTGTGTGTAAGTAGGGCACCAATTTAGCGTAAAGCCCATCTACACCTGATCCTAGACCTTGTAGGATCTATATATATTATACCCTACTGGCATTTTTCGAATAGCAATCTTTGTCTTTGTAACCTTCTTTCAATTCTTGCTTTTCTGTTCTTTCCGGTTACTCTGGTTCGGCCTTCGCATCTCCGTACATTTTCTCTACAATATTCTTCTTCTTTAGATTTGAACACCTCTTGAATGCCATGCAGTGCCTCCAAGAGCTTGCTACAATCATAAGCAGAAGCAGAAGCAGAAGCAATAGCAGTCCCTTCTTGGTTGGAAGCGATATTTATGGCATCAGATGAAGAGGAAGATGCAACATTCAGGGCCTTTGAAAGTTCTCTAAAGTCAAAACAGGAAGCAGCTTGTTTGAGCTTAAAACTGCTGGAATTAATACCATGGGAGTGAGTTTTGGAAAGTCTATTTGAATCTGACTTCATTGTTTATGAATTATGATCTCCCACCTAAATGACTCAACAAATTTTTAGTATCATATATTGACTTTCTAAATCACTATTATCATCTTATAAACAAAGCGAAGTATATATATTGTTCATAGAATGACTATTAGTATAATTTTATTAAATGCATATATATATATATATCAAAATAGAATGATGACATCAAATCCTACCAATGTACCCAAGAAACAAAAAAACTCCAAATGCCAATGCCACTTTGAATCATGCCACTTTGAGATATTGGAATTTGCCAAACATAGAGCCCATTGAGAATGCCTTGTCCATCTAATTAATAAAGCAAAATCCTTTTTCTTTTTCTTTTTTAATAGAACAGGGTCTAAAACATTCAATAAAAAATATCAAGATTCAACTGGTCCAGCAACTAAGGCAAGTCCAGACCAGGCCAAAAAAGAGAGCCTAAGCATTTACAAACAAGATTAAACCAGGGGCTGAAATTCCTGTACAATAACAAGACAATTTAAACTAGAACATATACCAGTAAACAATATTGAACAACTTGGGGCATAACCTAAAAATAAACAGTAAACACAAGCTGTACAATAACAAGACAATTTAAACTAGCACCAATAGCAGTAAACAGTAAACAATATTGTTACAATGAGCTATGACCATATCTGTAATTGCCAACAGACTTGTTTCAGAATGCAAAACTAAAAATAAACACAAGCTGGTGCCAAAGAAAAGTTAATCCCAGCTACCCTCACTTGTTGGAATGAGACCAAGACAAACGCGATCAGCAACACCCTGCATGCAGAAAATCAAAAGGAATCAATCAGAGCAGTCCGTCTTCTTGTACATTAATGCATGAAAGAGCATATGAAAGGGTTCAGCAATAGACCTGACTCCACTGAAATACAACATTTTACTGATAAAAAAAAGTTAATAGACCTGACTCTATACTCTTAGATACAGTGTGGTAGAGATTCAAAAAAAAACACTCATTAAGTAAAATAGCGGAAAGATGAGAAAAAATTAAAAGGGAAAAAACTCTCTAAAGCAAGAACTGTCCAAATCAGATGAGGCACAAATTTTGTATCTAAAAACTTCTTAAAGGAAGAAATTCTAATATGTTAAAAAAAGTGAAACACAGGCACTTTTGTATACCAGTTCCCAACAACTCATTTATCCAACTTGCACTATATAGCTTAAGTCCAACAAGGGGAAGATTATGCAAGTGACACAATAAATAATATCCTGGTGATAGATTACACACTGCTCAGGAAGGAATCATGGTTGAGAAAGCATAGTATCAGATTATAAAATGACATACAAAAGCCTGAAAAATCAGAGTTAAGTAAACAACAGCACACCTAAGACAAAGAACAGAGGAAAAAAAAAAATACAACTTTGATACTTTATAAAGTAATATTTGGAACTTTGGAATGAGGAGTGAGACACACACAGAAAGACACATGTGAATATGCAACTAGAGCAGCAGAGTATATAAAAAAAAATGTGCTCCTGGATAATAAAGCATGAGACACAAAGAAAGACACGTGTGAATATGCAACAGCATCTCAGGTTGTGTTTTATATGTCATTAATTATATAGAGCAGGGCACAATCTAATCATATGAAAATCTTTCATGACGTTGAGTAACTCCCGACAACTCATTGTTTAGTTTCAATCATTAGATTCCTTCACGATGACACATAAAAAAAAAAATAAATAAATAAAAAAAAGCAAAGAGAGAGATAACTACACAGTGAGATGCTGCACAAACTCATGTGAGTTTGATCATACACAATCAAACAAGCAATTTATCAAACACATTGTGAGCAACTCTTTGAAACTTTAAAATTCTATTAAACAAAAATAAAAAAAACCCCCAAATCAGAAACCCATTCACAAAAAACAAGAAATTACCCAATAAAAATCACAAACACAAACCAATAATCAAAAACCTGACCATAAAATCAAACTTACACAGAATAAACAATCACAAAGCCTAGGTTTAACCATAGTTCATCCATATATCACGAACTAAAAGGATTGCAAGTGTTTAGATAAAAATAAACAAGAAACACAGATCCATATATAGCTACAATATACAAATTTATGCAAGTTCACAATCTAGAAGCACTTTATCAAACACGTTATGAGCAATTCTTTGAAACTTTAAAATTAAAGAAAAAAGCCCTCAGATCCGAAACCTACCCACAAATAACATGTTATTACCCCATAAAATCACAATTAATAAGAAATTACCCAATAAAATCACAATTTTAAGAACATAGTTATTTGATCCAACTCAAAAGAATCCCATGAAACATAAATTAAAACAGAGTTTACCTTTGTGAGAGAATGCTAGGCAAGAGAGAGAAGAGTGAAAGACAGTCCAAGAGTGAAGAAGTCGTGAGAGAGAGGGAGAGCCAGCGTGAGCTGAGAGAGCTTGAGAGAAATTTGTGGGTTAGATCTTTTTTTATTTTTATTTTTTGAGAATCTAGTGGGTTACAGAGCTTAGAGGTGGCAATTCATGTTCACCTGTCGAGCGCATGTCGTGTTAAGTTATGACTATTCAACCACATAGGTCAACACTAACTCGATATTTTTATTAAACGATCAAGATTCCTCAACCTTAAAATGACCCATTTATTAAACAGCTTAATCGAGATTTTATCAAAATGAAAAAAAAATTATGAAAAAAAAAAATATATTTTTAATATAAAATTCAAAACTAATGAGTAATTGTATCACAAATAATCATTCAAAACTAAAACATATCCTAATATCACTAATAATCAATCACAATATGTGAAAGAAAATAAATCACAACAACTAATATGTTTATATACCTAGAGTTTGAAGGGTATATTGGTAAAATATCATTTAAATAAACAGGTCAGACAGGTCAAACAGGTTCTATGTATTCAATACTAACTCAACCCATTTATTAAACGGGTCAGCTGTGTCAACTCGAATATGACATGAACCCGTTAAGCCTCAACCCATAACCTGTTAATTTTGTATCATGTTGTGTCAGGTTCCCAAGTTATGTCAAATTTTGCCACCCCCTAACAGAGCTGAGAGAGCTTGAGAGAAATATGTGGGTTACAGATTTTTTTTTTTTTTTTTTTTTTTTTTTTACGTTACAAAACATTGTAATTTTGTTAATATAATAAGGGTAAATTAGGTATTTTTATTTGATCAATAATTTATGTACTTTACTCTCCCTCCAAATCTCTCTAATTTGGAGAATTCAAAATGAGGAGTTAAAGGTAGTTGAAACCCCTCTAAACTTCTCTAAACTCCTCCCTCTCCTTCCTTAAAAAACTTTCAAATAATGTAATTGAATTACCCTCCCTCCTTCTACTCTACTCCCCCTCCTTTTTTAAACATTCAATCAGGCCATTAGGTTCCGGTTAAAATCATCCACTTTTAGAAATATTTAATGAAAAAGTTGTCAAAAAAAATTGGTAATTTTTTTTAGTAAAAAATTTTCTAAAATAATTTACTAATCCATGCTTATAAAGGCTTACATTAGTAAAACCCATTTAAAATTGTAGGCTTTTCCTTCTCTTCTCAATTTCACTTTTATGGTTTTACCACTTTTTATTTTATTAAACTCTTTATTTATTTTTTAAAAAACCCATGCTTTATCCTTTTTTTTTTTTTAAAGAGTTTTAACTAATGGTGTCCGTTCTAAATGACTTTTTATTATTAGACTTTTTAGAGAGTTTTAACCAATGATGTTCGCTCTCAGGGACTAAGGAGGGCCGGGCCCCCCTTGGGCTCCAAAAAAAAAAAAAAAAAAAATAGCAGGTAAAAGTTTCCCAAAAAAAAAAGACTTGGGCCCCCCCTTATTTTCATGAACCATCCTATCCTAGTTGGCTAACCCATTGAGCCCAGTTAAGAGCCCATATAAATCTTAAAAAAAAAAGTAAAAAAGAAAAAAAAGAAAAAGAAAACCCAGCGTCCAAAACCAAACGGAATAACTAAACAAGTGAAAAAGAAAAAAAGAAAAGAAAAGTGAGAGGCGAGACTTAGAGAGTACTCACGCCGCCACCACTCAAGAGAGACCCACTCGTAGAGTCGCATACTTGTCCCTATCAACTGTGGGCGTCGCATACCCAAACGAGAAATGGCCACACCAAAGTCACCACGGCCCACGTGAGACCCATCTTGCCACTAGTTGCTCAATTTGCCCACCCAACTTCATTGCTCTAGCCTTCGTAGTTCACAAGTATTTAATCTATCATTTCCTTCAAAACTAATATAATATTTGTGAATCTCAGAATCTAATAATATGTGCTTGTGGACTTGTGGTGTTTGTGTTTTTATTGACGAATGATGAATTGAGTTGATGATTGTGAATTGAATCTGTGCTTGTGGTGTTTTTTTTTTTTTTTTTTTTTTTTTTTTTTTTGGCTTTGTGACTCTCTGTCAAACTGTGTTTGTGACTTTCTCTTTTATATTATATATATATATATATATATAGAGAGAGAGAGAGAGAGAGAGAGAGAGAGAGAGAGAGAGAGAGAGAGAGTAGAGTTTGTAGAGATTAGAGAATATAAATTAGTGTAGTGTTTTACTGTTTGTTCTTTGTTGATTGGCAGTTAGGCAATAATAAGGAGAAGTGATAGAAAAAAAAATGGTAAAGTTAGGAAATTTTTTTTCTTGCTAGTGCAAAATGCAGAAAAAATTCATAGTGTCGGTAGTGGGATTGGGTGAGTGATAGAAATATGGAGACAAGACAAAGACAAAGAGATAAATAAAGGCAAAGACAAAAGACAAAAGACAAAAGACAAAAGCAGATCATATAATATAGAAAATTGTCACACAAATTTAAGAAAATAACAGTGATTCACTTGTGCCTATTGTTAACTCAGAATGCTAAATTAGATAAATTTATAAATTGAAAAGAAGTGAGAAATACTAAATTTTCAACTATGAAAGTTGTCAAAACTAACATTCAAAACAAAATGGAAAAAGATTTTTTGGAGGACTCTTTGATGTTATACATTGAAAATGATACAGTTTCGACATTTAGTTTGGATTCAATCATAGATGATTTTGAAGATTTGAAAGAGCGATGAGTTCCCTTTTCATAGATGATTGTATTAAGAAACAATAGTGTTTCGTGTCTTTTGTTTTTGTTGATAGATGATTGCATCTTAATAAATTAGAAAACAATGACAACCAAAAAAAAAAAAAAAAAAAGATCATTAACCCTGCAAGCTAGCTAAGAATCAACAAGCACCGTAGAGGGATAAATTCCCCAATTACAGGCTTATAGCATATTCGAACATATAATATAGAGAGAGTAGTGACGTGCAATCAACAATAATCATTTGACATAGAAAGTAGTAAATGAAAGCAGATTAACATTGTTCCACATGATCCAGCGCATAAGATGTGCTTCTAATTAAATTTTTTTTTTTTTTTTTTTGGGATAATTCAGACATTATATTGAAGAGCAAACAAATTACAAACAGAACAACCAGCCCAACGCAGCCACTTTAATACACACAGAGTCCTTCAAAGACCACCTAACTAAGATTGCTAACTTTAAAATTTATAATCCAAATTATAAAACACAGATAGCATAGTTGATAGGGCCTAATTCTATTTTGAATGTTCGAAGATTTAATAATCTTTAAGCATAACATCTATTCTTATATAATTCGTCAAGCAAAACAACATCCAAAAAACTAACAAACAATTTGGGGAAACAAAACATATTTTACAGCTTGCATGAGTTAGGGATTTGTCATTTTGATACTTACCTTCAACTATGTTAAAGCGATTTTGATTTTTTTGAGAAGCCTTCACCACTCAGTAAATCTACAGGATGCAAGAACTCCAGAGAAGCAGAGGAAGAACTGAAGAACGAGAGCGAGAGAGAAAGAACCTGAGAGATGCAGAGACGCCTATTTTTTTTTTTTCCTTTCTATTTCTGTATATTTACTTTACTTTTATATAGAACATGCTTGACCGGTAATAGGTTTTCATTAAAATTAAATAAACGACTAGGATTAAAACAAATGAAATCAACGGTTGAAAATTTTAAGCGGGTACCGTACCCCCCGGTACCATAGAGGGATATGTTTGAACAAATTCCTCCTATTTTAACTGTATTGTGCAACTATAGATGAACCCTCAAAAAGGAAAATTCTAGAACAACTTTCTTTTCTTTGGTTAAATGATTGAAATAATGGAGTAGTTTATCTTGCCACTTACACTCTTGTAGGCATTTTTTTTTTTTTAATTAATGTTGTGGAGTTTATCTTTGTGAGCTGCTGAGCTGTAATGATGAAACATGACATGAAGGAACTTCTAGTGCGTAGTTACTTAAACCAATAGAATTTTTTGTCCTATCAAGGATCTTAAATTTAAGTATCAATTTTAAATTTGTGTGCTTGCTATAATAACAGGAAGTTAGCCAAACAATAGGATAATTAAATAAGGATTAATCAACTACAATAGTATAAACACAAATCGTTAAAAGTAAAACCAATAAAATGGACCAACCATGTCATCTATATATAATAATAATAATAATAGGTGAAGTAGAGAGAATATGAAATTGAATTCCAAATTAGAACTCTAATTGTGTGCCACGTGTATACACTAAATTAGAGTTCTAATTTTGTGCCATGTGTCTAGAATATGAAATTAAAGTTGAATTTTGTATCATGTGGCTAAATGTATGTGGGCTCATTCTCATTAAAACCATTTCTATGTATCGGGTCAAGTGAGTTACTGTGCTAATTAAGTTTTTTCTTGATTTTGCAGCCAAACTTGAAAACCAAAAAGATTAATATCGGTGATAAGAACTTGTTTTGGATACATTGCATAATTTCCAAAAAGATAAATGTATTTGGGCTTATTCTCATTAAAGCCAATTCTACGTATTGGGTCAAGTGAGTTACTGTGCTAATTAAGTTTTTTATTGATTTTGCAGTCAATCGTGAAAACCAAAGAGATTAATATTGGTGATAAGAACTTGGTTTGGGTACATTGCATAATTTCCAAAAAGATAGCAAAGCCAGAGTTTGCATCTTTGTTATAAATTGCTTACAAAGTTTGCATCTTCACATTTGCACTAAGTTTCGGATTAAAGTGCTTTCTTCTTGGTTCTGACACTGAGTTTTGTTTACTATTCACTTACAAAGTTTGCATCTTTACATTTGTTATAAATTGCTAATATGTGATTAGATGCACATTATGCCTAAAATTCACTATCCTTATATTTGGCTTTTTGTTCAGGTTTGGCACCTATAACAATGAAGAAAGCACTGCTGTGGACTAATGGATGATACTTTTTGCAGGTTGTAAAGGAACTTAGTAATCAATGGAATCTCACGCGAATTGGAGAGGACGTGTACAATCTAATTATTTTTAATTTTGCTGTCATGTGTAGAAGCCAATGGGATGAAATTAATAACACATTAAACACTCATGGTTTGGGAATCGATAGTACCAATCTAAATCCATTGGACCTGTTTCGTGATAATACAATTATGAAAGATGTATAAAAACACGCACAAACCTATCTCTCTATAAAAAAAGATTGGAGAGAATTTCTTTTGTTAGCCATGAAACTTCAGAGGTTTTTTCTTCACACAAATGTCCATCATGTTACAAAATGACCCATCGTAAAACTATAAAATGAATACAACTTTGAGGGTTTTTTTTTTTTAATTTTTTAATTTTTTAATTTTTTAAGCTATGAAAATTTCAATCATCACGAAAATTTCAATCACCAATAGAGATTGAAGATTCAAAAGTGTGAATGGATCTTTTGGATAAATATTGTCACCAAGGTTCATCTTTCTGTGTAAAATATATATATACTGCTAAGTTTTGTTAATGAAATTTTCTGGTTAATAATATG
The DNA here is from genome assembly GCA_030445155.1 of Quercus variabilis. Taxonomy (NCBI): domain Eukaryota; kingdom Viridiplantae; phylum Streptophyta; class Magnoliopsida; order Fagales; family Fagaceae; genus Quercus; species Quercus variabilis. The sequence goes on along the minus strand of CP129448.1, from coordinate 70,948,660 downwards.
AATTTAGACTTAACTGAGCCTTTTAAACATGAATAAACTCATGATTAATAATATATCCATTCCCGTGCGATAGCATGGGACTACATACTAGTTGTAAATAATAGTTGATGTGAAATTTTCAGGTCTATTACAACCTTTCATGACATATTTGGTTACTAAACTACGGTCATTGTTACAAATTCATATGGACTTTGGACTTTGGATTGTTCACCCATACTTAACGGTTTAGAATCTTGATGTTGAAATTGATAGAAGGTGAATTTCCTCTTAAGAATCATGTCTATCCTCTTTGAAACTTCAACTATATCATGTCCTTGAATTTGTTTCACCCATATGAATCTTGGCATCAAAACTCAGAATAAAAAACTATGGTCGACACCATAAATTCATTTGCTTTGACATTAAGTATGTGTTTGTATTATGCGTTTTGCATGTCCGCGTTCAGCGTTTTGCGTTTTTTTTTTTTTTTTTTTTGGCACTTGTTTCTTTAGAGACAAAATGCATTGTTCACGCTGGGGGTGTCTAGGACCCGCTCGACTCGTCGCCACCCAAACTGAAAGCTGATCGACCTGAGCATCACCGCAGTCGGTGACGGTTTTGTCTAACGAAACCTAACCCTTGTCGGTTTGAGTTTCGGTTTCACTCTTCTCAACCCACCAAAACTGACCCGACCGAAGAATAGGTAGATTTCGCGAGATTTTCCTCCTTTTTTCTCTCAGATCAGCCCAATTTTAGTGGAAATCTCCCTTTCTATGCCCAGATCTAGTGGAGATCTTGCGATTTTTGCCCAGATCGAGTGGAGATCTCGAGTTCTCCGTTTAGATGCGGTGGTGATCTCGTGATCTCGGCGATTTTCGGTGTAAACGGGGTGAGTTTTTGCAAATTCCGGCGAAGTTTTTGCAGATTTCAGTGAAGTTTTTGAAGATCCCGGCGACATTTGCAGGATCTGACGACTCTCTCCACCGATCGAACCGACCCGATCATCACCAAACCCGTAACCGACTTGACCGATGAACGCCGGTGATCAGTTTTGGGTCCCTCCGCCTCCTACCCAACGCTAACGGGTCGGGTCCGGGTTGGATCCAAAACCGACCCGGCCCGATTAGTGGACAGCCCTAGTTCACGCACTCTAGCAGTACTGTTCATACACTGTTCACGGGACCCACAACTACTTTATTAAAAAAATTAAAAATGTGTCCCACAGCACTATTCACACATTTCAAATTATTTTGCTATAGTGTTTCCAGTTTTTAGTTTTCAGTTTCAGCAAAATAAGTTGTATCCAAACGGACCCTAAGATCCTAATCACTCACCAAATACAGTTATTCCTACAAATCAATAACCATTTGAGCCAAAAATCATTTACATTCGAAGACGCATAAATCAAGAATAAAACAAAATTCCACCCCTACATAATGCAATATGGAAAGAGAAGTAGAGACAAATCAACTCTTAAGAAAAAAATGTGCAAGAGTTTGTTAACAGAGGATTGAGACAATTGAAGAGACTCTCAAAGATCCAAAAGAGAAGACAATGGAGCTTAAATAGAAAAAGTCTATGACCACAAAATTTTTCACAAACTTTTGCTATAATTGTAATGTGATAAATTGTGATTGATGAAGAAACAATAGTGGAACATGAGTAAATGATGGTTAGCCACTCACAATCTGAAACATTAAAATTGTGACAAAAAAATTGTGGAACAATTTGTGATCATAGAACTACTCGCTTAAATAAGTTACCATTAATGTAGCCTTATTTTTGGTTGAGAATTGGATGAAAGAGATGGATAAAATTCATATGAACATGCTCACCTTCCAAATTTTATTCTTTCTCTTGATTTAAAAATAAAAAATAAAAATTGAAGCCATAATTACGTTAATGTAATAATGCCTAATTAAAATGGGTTGATTGGATTCAACAGGATTTGTGTTGTACCTCGTTCGTACTTTAGATACCCTTATAACTATCGAAGATTGTTGAAATGACTAATTCTTAGAAATTGAGAGGCCTTAAGGACAAAAAAATTGTTAAAATTATCATTTTTATAAAGTACTTGATGTTAAGAAAAGATTTTTTTATAAGAAGGTTGGCAAGAAATTTCTCGTTAAAACATTTGCCCCTTTTATTCATAATGAAATTATTTTAATTTTTTTTTATTCCAGATATTCTTCTCATTAATATTTGTTTCCTTTTTTACTTCTTTCCAATTTTTGTTGTTTGTCTGTCTCTAATGGACAAAATGAGATTACAAAGAGAAGCCTGAAGTGCCTGAAAGGCCTGTGGCAATTATATCTAACCATGCACGTGTCCCATATTAATTCTTTACTTTTGTTAGACTGAAGGCATGGTTTGGAGGATTCTGACTAGGGTTGAGCTGCGTATGGTTCTATCTTGCAAAGAGGTTTGTGTGGTCAGTGGTGGCCAAAGTGATAAATTATATGACAAAAGCAATGACGTCGTCTGGAATAGTGCGGAAGGATCCAGAAGTATTAAAAATGTTATTACAATAGACTTGACTTGGAAAAGCATGTCATTAAATAAAAATAATTACCTTATATAAAAAAAAAAATATATATATATATATATATATATAATAATTACTCCATCAATATAAAAATAAATAAAATAAAATAAAATAACATTTACATTAGTTTATTAAAAAATTTATATATACTTTAATTTAATGTAAGAATCTAAATCTTTTTTATTTTACATAACAATTTTTTCATTCACATAACCATTATTTTTAAAACATTCACCCAACTACCTTCACACACATCAACCAAAATAATAATTGAAAAATGAATAAAATGTGCATTTCATGACCAGGTAAGTTTGAACAAAATATATATAATTTCAGACAAAATGATATAAATAATTTTTTGAATTAGTTAATGAAAGATTTGCATTTATACTATCTTACATAGACCGATGCAAGTTCCCATCATTTCATAAGTTCAAAAAATTAAAATACTAAAATAAATTAAAAGTGAAAAAAATTAATTTTGGTACTAAATATTATAATAACTAAAACATTTTCCATATGATCAGAGACATTCTAGTTTTTTTTTTTTTTTTTTTTAAATTAATAAATTTTATTAAAAATTTATACTACATCCAACGATAAAATAGAACCAAAATAGAGGCATTTAAGTCTATTAAGTATAATAAGTATATTTATATTAAGTAAATTTTATGGCATTCTTATCCTCAGTCGTGAAAAAAGAAGAAAGCACTAGCAGTAAGTCATATTTTAACGAAAGCCTCTTGACTATAAACTGACGCTCTCTTCCAAGTCTCTTTGCACTCTCTCACACTTATTTTTGCATTTCTCTCATTTGCTTCAACACCTAGAGTTCTGTGACAATGGCGGGCGAGGTGGTTCTGTTGGATTTCTGGCCTAGCATGTATGGGATGAGGGTCAGGATTGCTCTGGCTGAGAAGGGTATCAAGTATGAGTCCAAGGAAGAGGACTTGAGCAACAAGAGCCCTCTGCTTTTAGAGATGAGCCCCATTAACAAGCAGATACCAGTTCTCATCCACAACGGGAAGCCTGTGTGTGAGTCCCTCATCATTGTTCAGTACATAGACGAGGTCTGGAATGATAAGTCTCCATTGTTGCCCTCTGATCCTTACCGGAGAGCTCAAGCCAGGTTCTGGGCTGATTTTGTTGATAAGAAGGTACCTTTTGTACAATTTCTTCTCCTTGTGTTTTTCTTTTTCTCGGTTTTCATTGGTGTATGAGTCTCATACTTTTGGCCCCCTTTTTATTTATTTATTTTTTTTATTTTAGTTTTTTAATGTTCAGTTAATACTTAATACTAGGTGAAATATTTTAGTTTATGTTTATGAGGTTGGATTCACTAGATTTCTTTTAGAAAAAAATGTTATGTTGGAATGTTTATAGATTGTATTATAATTTACTAATTCGTAGGTCATGTCAAGGCAGTGATTAAATTAGACATGCAAGGTGACTGTATAAAATATTTTACCAAAGAACTTGCTAATTCTATGAAACTATATAAAATATTGTGATTAAAAAAAATTTGTGAATTTGGACTTAATCTTAAAACTCCTAGAGTTTTATCATTTGATAAGTAGTCTTAAGATACTGAGTCTTGTTCTTTATCCATTTAGTTGTTCACCAAGGATTTCATATATTTGAGGAAGATTAAATAACAACCTAAAATATAAAATTCAGAAAATTACATGAAAATTTTTAAAATTAACAGTGGATAGAAGGCAACCCCATACTCTGTCCTGCATCATCTTGAGAATTCACGAAAAAAAAAAAAAAAAAAAAAAAAAAAAAAAAAAAAAAAAAAACTCAAATATGATTTTCTACTGAAATTAAGGTACTTTTTTTGAAATCTATTATTCCTCGGTTAAAGTTATTTAAGAATTTATTTTATTACTAGAGTAGTTCTCCTTGTGGAATCAAGAGTCTCTTACATCTGCTCCTGGAATTCACACTCAATTTCAAGTTTTTGTTTCCAATCCTAGGAGATCCTAGAGATCAAAGCAGAGTGTCGGCAGTGAATTAACTTAAACGCCCAAGCGATTACTAAGATGTCTTTCAGAAAAAGGGGAAAAAATTGAAAGAAATAAGAGCAGGGAGAAAAAGAAGGAAAGAAAATTTGATGGTTTATATTTGCTTTTCATTGACCATGTTCAATTTATGTAGTTGTTGGGTACCAAATTCAAACTTTATTTCTTTCCACTCTTAGCATTAGTCATGTTCAAGACCCATTCGTTTGTGTGTAAGTCACTAATTAAAATAAAAGTTGGGAGAGTTCGGTAGTCTCTCTCTATCATACAATCAAGAACATATTTTATGGGCCTTTCCCACTTGCTAAGGTCTAGAGAAATATTCAGTTTGCCCAGTAGACTTGATTTGAAATTCATTACTGTCATTGTTCATTCTGATAATACAATGTGTGGAAAATTCAGGTTTCTGGAGCTGCAAAGAAGGTATGGAGCACAAAAGGAGAAGAGCAAGAGGCAGGCAAGAAGGAATTCCTTGAAACCTTAAAGACAATGGAGGGGGAGCTTGGTGACAAGCCTTACTTTGGGGGTGACACATTTGGGTATGTGGACCTTTCTCTTATCACTTTCTACAGCTGGTTCCATGCCTACGAGGTCTTAGGCAATATCAATATAGAGGCGGAGTGCCCCAAGATTATCGCATGGGCTAAGAGGTGCATGCAGAAGGAGGCTGTGGCCAAGACTCTTCCCGACCAGAAGAAGGTTTATGAGTTTGTTACTCAGTTGAGGAAAATGTTTGTTTCGGAGTAGAGTAATGATTAGGCCTCAGCCTGGAAGTGCTAGCATATGATGGTTTTGGATGGTTATGTAATAGCGTTGTTTTTTTTGTGATGTTTAAGTTTGGATTTTTTCCATTAGTGTGCGTTTAGCTTGCAAGACACTTTGATGTGTCTGCTGGGCATTTCTAGAGGGCATGTATTGTACTGTTTAACTTGTAGGATACTTTATTTGTCTCTGCTAAGCCTTAGATCTGAAGGGCTTGTACCGAATCATAAATAAGAAAGACACTTTGTTGTGTGAACTAAATTTTAGATCAGACTTATTTAGACTCTTAACCATTTTGCCATCTAGTGTATACAAAAGTATTGATACCAACAATCCGAGAAACAAAGCCTTCTTACTTTTTAACTTTTACAATATTTTTTACACTCTTAACATAGAATGTTGTGATTGGGACAATTGCAAAAGTGGCATAAGCGATGGTTTCATGTGTTTCAATAACAAGCTGTTTAGCTAGTTTAGAAAAATATTGTAAAAATAATTGTCATATTATATGGTCGTAAAAGATAAAAAGCATTACATATGTGATGAATAAGCACGTGCTTACGCACGTGCTTAGAGAACAAACTATATAAGACTCTTTTTACCTAGTGTCATCTATGGGGATTCTAATCATTCAAGCTATCTTTTTCAGTGATAAAAGAGTTCCTTGAAGCACGAGATGAAAGTAGAGACTACACCTCAGCCAGACGCTGTGCAACAACAACAAATCTCTTGGCTAATGTGGGAGAGCTGACTCGCCAGAACGAAGAACTGTGAAAGACAATGGAATCACAAAACGTAGAACGTCGGCGAACAGGTGAAAACCAAAATGAAGAAGAATCAAACTTTGAAGCCAACAGGTGAGACAGAACCTTAGGAGAAGATTCCTCCTGGGTGAAGAATGAGCTTCGCAACATAAGGAAGGAGCGGAGAGAATCTGGATGGGATGATTCGAAGGAAGGACTCACCATTCACTACTGAAGTATTGAACAGTCCCCTCCCATCAAAATTTCGTCTCCCATAGTGGGAGTCTTATGACGGTTCCAAGGATCCCTTGGATCACATCGAATCATTCAAGACACTAATGCTATTGCAAATGGCCCTAGATGAGGTGATGTGTAGGGCATTCCTAACAACACTGAAAGGAGTAGCCAGGGTATGGTTTAACAAGATACCCCCAGGAACTATTGCAGATTTTGAACAACTTAGCAAGGGTTTTACTCATCATTTCATTAGGGGGCAAAAACACAAAAAGCCAACTGGCCATCTTCTAAACATTCAACAAGCAGAAGGAGAATCACTAAGACAGTATGTCACTCGATTCAATAAGGAGCTACTAGGTAGATGAAGTTGAAGATCAAGTTATCTTAACAACCTTCCAAGCAGGATTGTTACCAGGAGATTTTTTCTTCTCAATCACTAAAAGTCCACCAAAAACAATCGCGGAGTTACTTAGTAAAGCTCGAAAGTACATAAATGTAGAAGATGTAGTGCTCGCAAAAGAAATGAAAGGAAAAAGGAAGAGAGACGAAGGAACAAGCGACAATTGCAATAAGAAAAAGGATATATGAAGTGTTGGGCAGACTACAGGGAAAAAGAAGGAACTTCCAGATAGGAAACCTAAGTTCACTAACTTCACTCCTCTAATAATGCCAATTGAGCAGGTCCTTATACAGATAAGAGACGATCCCTCCCTGTGATGGCCGAAGCCAATTAGCACTCCAGTAGAAAAAAGAGACAAATGCAAGTATTGTAAGTTCCATCAGGAGCACGGGTATCATACTGATGAGTGTAGGCATTTGAAAGACCAGGTGGAGATTTTAATTTGGCAAGGGGAGTTACAAAAGTACGTCATAAAGACAGAGCCCCACATATACCAACGGAAGGATGACCAAGACAAAACTCTGGAAGTAGGGGATAGAAAACCCCTTGTAGGAGAAATAAAGAAAATCTCGGGAGGACTAATGGCAAGTAGAACACTGAAGTCCCTAAAAAAAGCACAGGAGAGAGAAATAAATGACAAGCCTGATATTGTCTTTTCAGAGAGAGATGGCTATGACATTAGGCAACCCATGAAGATCCGTTAGTAATCATGCTCAAAGTAGAAGAATTCAATATCTACCGGGTGCTCATTGACAATGGAAGCTTAGCAGATATTATCTACTTGCCCGCATTTCAACAAATGAAGCTGGATAAGAAAAGGACCAAGCCTTTCACCTCGCTTTTGGTAAGCTTCACAAGGGATAGAATTGTCCTTAGAAGCATCGTCACTCTAATTGTAATTGCAGGAACTTACCTAGCACAGGTCACCATGGAGATTGATTTCCTCATAGTTGATTGCCTTTCAACATACAACATCATCTTGGGAAGACCTGAACTCAACAAACTAAGAGCAGTGATGTCAACATATTACTTGAAGGTAAAGTTTCCAACAGCCCATGGAGTAGGAGAAATCAGAGGAGACCAAGTTCTAGCAAGAGAGTGCTATCAAGTTGCCTTAGCATCGGGAGAGAACCACACGTGGGTGATCAATGAACCGAAGCTCATCTCCGAACCATTAGAAACACCACAAGAAGTTAAGATCATCCTAGGAGATTTGACGAAGGTATTGAAGATAGGAACTGGACTCCCAACATCAGAGAATGAGGAAATGATTTCCCTTTTTAGGGCAAACCAAGATTTTTTCGCCTGGAAACACAAGGATATGGCCGGAATTGATTGGAAGATCATACGACATCATCTCAACGTCAATTTGAAATGCAAACCTATGCAACAGAAATGGAGAATATTTGCACCAGAACGCAACAAAGCTGTAACTGAAGAAGTAGAGAAGCTACTAGAAGCTGATTTCATCAGGGAAGTTTCTTTATCCAGATTGGCTAGCAAACGTGGTAATGGTAAAGAAGAGCAATGGTAAATGAAGAATGTGTGTTGACTTTACCAAGGATTGATCAATTAGTAGACTTAACTACTGGACACAAGCTCTTGAGTTTCATGGAAACTTTTTTTAGATACAACCAGATTCTTATGGACGAAGACGATCAAGAGAAGACCTCGTTTGTTAAAAGCCAAGGGTTATACTACTACAAAGTTATGCCCTTTGAACTGAAGAACATAGGAGCCACCTATCAAAGATTGGTGAATCATATGTTCTCTCACCATATTGGAAGGAATGTGGAAGTGTATGTAGAGGATATGCTAGTGAAAAGTAAGGATGAAGCCAACCACTTCGATGATCTAAAAGAAACCTTTAGCACAGTACGTAAGTACAATATGAAATTAAACCCTGCAAACTATGTTTTTCTGTTGCTTCAAGAAAGTTCTTGGGATTCATAGTGTCCCAACGAGGTATAGAGGCAAATCCAAACAAAGTAAAGGCAATAATCGAGGTCAAGTCACTGAAAACAATGAAGGAGGTGCAAAGCTTGACAAGAAAGGTAGTAGCCCTAAACATATTTGTCTTTAAGGCAACAGACAAGTGAATGCCATTCTTCAAGGTATTTAAAAAAATCATTTTAGTGGACTGATGAATGTGAGAAAGCCCTTACCAAGTTAAAGGAGTACTTAACGAAGCCACCTCTATTAAGCCCCTTGGTGATGTAAGAGAAGTTGTACCTCTACTTAGCAGTATCCAACACTCTAGTAAGTTCAACACTGATCAGAGAAGAAGGTAACCTTCAGAAGCCAGTTTATTATACCAACATGGCATTCCATGGAGCAGAGGCAAGTTACCCATGGATGGAGGAGATACCTTTCACATTATTGGTCACTTCCAGAAAGCTCCGTCCTTATTTCCAAGCACACCCTATCATCATCATGATAGACCGGCCCATAAGAAAGACAATGAACAAGATAGATGCAATAGGATGACTCATTCAATGTGCAATTAAATTAGGCTAATTTGACATCAAATATTGACCTCAAGCAGCAATCAATGCCCAAGTGCTAGCGGACTTCATTGTAGAATTCACTTACCCTTGTAAGGAAGAAGAACCCCCCATGGAAATATGGATGGTCCAAATGGATGGGTCAGCCACAAAGAAAGTGGGAAGAGTAGGAGTAGTTTTCATATCTCTAGAAGGAGAAACGTTGAAATATGCAGTCAGATTGCAATTCCCAGTAACAAATAACGAGGCAGAATACAAAGCACTACTAATGGGCTGAGTCTAGCAAAAGCTCTAGAAGCAAAGATTCTTATCGTCCAAGCTAATTCTCAGCTAATAATTGGGCAAGTGAAGGGAGATTACGAAGCCAAAGAAGAAAGAATGTAGAAGTACTTGAAGATCATCCAACGACTATCATAACATTTTGACAACCTAGACTTTGTGCAAATCCCTCTGGCCAAAAACATAGAAGCTGATTTCCTAACAAGATTGGCCTCATCAGATGACTACAATGCAACCTCTGAACTATGTATAGAGATAAGGAGGCAACCAAGCATAGAAGGTGAGCAAGTTCTGAAGATAAAAGAACAAGACAAGTGGATGAATCCTATCGTCTGTTACTTGAAAGAAGGATGGCTCCTTGAAGATAAGACGGAAGCAAGGAAGATACTAATCAGGGCAGGCCACTTTATCATCATTGATGACGTGCTGTACAGACGAGGATATTCACTTCCCTATCTAAGATGTGCCAGCTCAGAAGAAGTGGATTATGTGCTCCATGAGATACACGAGGGAATTTGTGGAAATCATGTTGGAGCAAGATCTTTAGCAGGAAAGGTGCTTAGGGCAAGATATTACTGGCTAACTTTACAGAAAGATGCATACGACATTGTTAAAGCAAGCGATAAGTGTCTTGTTAAGATTAGATAGACATATTTTTATCTTACACTAAGCTCGAAAATGCAAAAAAAAAAAAAAAAATGATAAATTTGGAAATCTGGGAATTTTTTGAATAAAACATCAATCCGCCTTTGAGTTCGTATTGGAATTTTGATTCAAGTGAAGAGTAAGCCTATCCCCCTTTTTGATTCTAGGACTCATACTTCTAGCAGCCGACTCACCTCTTTCAAACTGTTTCTCATTTGCCTTGATAAATATAAATAAATAGTATAATTTCTATGATTAATACTACTTATTCAACAAATTCAATTGATTGATACAAGTTGATTTTCTGTTATGATAAATTGAGGAAACAATAGCAGGTCCAATAGCTGATCATCAATATAATATACAAAAAGAAACTCCAGATATTTGATATCTTTCTCTTTGAATGAGATCTCAATTCCAATGATGGTTTCATTATTTGATATCTTATAACTGGAATCCCTTTTTTTTTTTTTTTGATGCAGTTCCTCCACCACCACGAACCCCAGTTAGATTCAAGTATGATACACTTTTTCGTTATTGGGAGAGCCCAAGTACTCTCTTTCGGATCCAGGAAAAGGCCCATTTTTAATTCTAGGGTTTCTCTGAATTTGAAAATTATCACTTGGTAAGTTTCCATACCAAGGCTCAATCCAATTAAGTCCGTAGCGTCTACCAATTTCGCCATATCCCCCATTTTTGTTTTGTTGTTTTAAGACTAAGATCTCATTATGATGTCCTTCCTCATTTCAAGTAATTGTAGTAAAACCCGACCTGTTGACCCTTTGGCTTTTCTGGTAATACCAACGTATTTAAGTAATTGTCGTTCTGTAAGACCATAATGAAAACGCAATTTTTGTTTTACTTCTAAACAAATACGATATTGAGATTTTTTACTGGAATGTGATTGGTTTCTAAGATTGCTTCCGGCTTTAGGCCTTTTACTAGTTAGTCCTAGTAAAGCCCCCAGATTTTGTATTTTTTTGAAACGAGATCCTCTGTAAGGCGACATAAAGACTCCTTATTTTATTGAAATTTCATAAATTTAAATTAAAACTAAACTAAATGATAAATGAAGCAACATCCCCTAGAGTATTTACCACAAAGAATAATTAGATGAATTGGATAAATATCCGGACCGTATTGGATTTGTATATTTATATAAAAAAAAATGAAAGGTTCTTTTCGTGATTTGTTATACTAGGAGAGACGATGACACCCATATCTTCACCATGGCCCTTCGCCCAATAGGGAATTGACATTATGGGCCCATTCCCTCTAGGGAAGAAGCAACTCAGATTTCTGATTGTCGCAATTGATTATTTCACAAAATTGGAAGAATTAGAACTAGTGTTGATGATAACAGAGGCTAAAGTCACAAGCTTTGTATGGAAAAACATCATCTGCAGGTTTGGAGACCCACACGTCATAATATCAGACAATAGAAAGCAGTTTGACAATCCCAAGTTTCAAAAATTTTGTCAAGACTTAGGAGTCAAGAGCCACTATTCTTCTCCAAGACACCCTCAAGCCAATGGCCAGACAGAAGTAATGAACAGAAGCTTGCTCAAAATTATCAAAACTCGGCTTGAGGGGGCAAAGGGGGCATGTCCTGAGGAACTACAAAATGTCCTTTGGGCATATAGGATGACCACAAGAGTTCCAACAGGAGAAAAACTATTTAGGCTGACATTTGGCATTGAGGCCATCATACCAGTGGAAGTGGGACTAACGAGCTTCCGAGTCAAAACTTACGAAGACTAGAAGAACTGTCAGGAGCTCAACGGCAACCTGGACCTAATTGATGAAGTCAGAGAAGAAGCTAAGAAACGAATGGCCAAACACAAGGAAGCAATGGCCAGATATTACAACAAAAAGGTTAAGGTAAGAAGGTTCAACACAAGAGAACTCGTCCTTAGGAAGGTATCATAGGCAACAAATGATCCATCCCAAGGAAAGCTAGGACCAGCTTGGGAAGGCCCCTACGAAGTAATCCGTCACTCCAAAGAAGGCTCCTACTACCTAAAGTCTTTAGACAGCCAAGAATTGCCTTGACCATGGAATATAGAACACTTGAAGAAATACTACTAGTAAGGAATGTTTTAAATTTTAAGTTGCCTACTCTTCATATTAGTATGTATGACATTTATTACTTTCGTCATTCATAAGATCAATAACACAAGAAAGCATTATCCATGCGTATTTATCATTGATTATCCCTGAGTTATTTATAAGTGAAAATGTATACAACACCTAGGAGTTATCCTTGGGAGACATCCAAAGGATCTCTGTCATTAAAATTTCAAATCAAAAGCTATCCACACATAGCCAACGGTGTCATAACCATCCACATTATTAATACACAACTACCAAAGTTGACTAAATTAGAGCTGTTTAAACACAGCTAATATGATCGTCATTCAAGCAAATAAACAAAACAAAACAAAAAAATGGTTAACCTAAAAACACTCCAATACCACGACTTTAGGTCACAAGTACAGTGCAATATTGTCATTCAAACATGACTTAAATAAAAGCTGTTTAAACACAGCTAAAAAAACATTAAGTTTTTCAAACACAACTAAAATCGTCATCCAAACATGACTTAATAAAAAACTGTTCAAACACAGCTAAAAAATACTAAGTTGTTCAATCATAACTAAGATTGTCCTCCTAACATGACTCAATAAAAATTTGTTCGAACACAGTTAAAAAATACTAAGTTGTTCAAACACAACTAAGATCGTCATTCAAACATGACTCAATAAAAAGCTGTTCAAATATAGCTAAAAAATGTTAAGTTATTCAAACACAACCAACATCATCATTCAAACATGACTCGACAAAAAGCTATTCAAACACAGCTAAAATGCTAGATTGTTCCAAACGCAACCAGAATTGCCATTCAAACATGACTATTCCAACACAACTAAAGAAGAAGAGCTGTTCTAATACAAGCTAAGTATAAAGAGTTGTTTCAGCACAACTAGCATCGACATAAAAGGCTGCCCAAACATAACCTAGCATAAAAGGATTTGTTTGCTACTACTAAAAGCACAAGATCCCCAAACCTATCTGTCATTGTCAAAGAGATTATTCAATTGCCTAAAACAAAAAATTGGGGGGAGATGTACTAGAAACAAAAAAATTACTAAACATCTACAAATGGGGGGAGACAATTCAAACCCTAATCAAATAATCAAGCATCTACATACGAGGGGAGATACTTTGAACCCCAAGCAAATAACATAACATCCATAAATGGGGGGAGACACTTCAAACCCTAATCAAATAATCAAGCATCTACATATGGGGGGAGACACTGCGAACCCCAATCAAGTAACCTGACATCCACAAATGGGGGGAGACAATGCAAACCCCAAGATATCGATCCTAATGACCCAACAAAATTTCCCACATCACAAGGGAGGGAGACACTTCAAACCCCACATTTGGAGACTGACAACTCAATAGAAGCCTTGAATAAATATACCTAACAAACACCCACTGAAGAAGATGAGGTCCTCAAGCAACTACAAAAGATACAAGTGAATATATCCTTATGGAGTTTACTCATGGGCTCATACAAGCACTGCCAGAATTTGGTGGACCTTCTTAATCAAATCCATGTCCCTATAACCACAACTTCTCAAGATTTGAATGCTATGATCGAGTCCATAAGTTGGGAACTTACTATTTCCTACTCTGAGAAGGATTTGACAAAGAAGGGGAAGCACCACAACAACCCATTGCACATTACTATAGATGCCAAAGGCAAGAGGATTTCAATGGTTTTAATTGATGACGGAAGAGCCTTGAATGCGTGTCCTCTAAAGAATGCAAGTTGCTTGGGCCTAAGTATTGAGGATTTTGTGCCAACTCACTAGCATGTTAGGGCATACAACAATAGTAGAAGGGAGGTCTTGGGAATTGTAACATTGGAGCTCACTATAGGGTCGATGATAAAAAAGGTGGAATTTCAAGCCTTGAACATAGCATCATCCTTCAATATGCTCCTTGGACGACCATAGATACACGACACAAAAGCTGCACCTTCGTCCTTATACCAAAAGGTTTGGTTTTCACATGAAGGAGCCATAGTTACCATATATGGCAATACTCTGACTGCACCCAAGCCCATCTTTGGTATCAATTCTGAGAAGAAGCCATTGAGTTTGGATGGCTTTGAAATTGAGAGGCCTGGCTTTGAAAGAAAGGAAGAGGAAGTGGAGAAGATCGCTATGGACTTTGCTCCCTATAGCAACCATAATGTGGTAGCAATGATGAGAAGAATGAATTATCTTCTGGGGATGAACTTGGGGAAGACTATGAAGAAGTCTACTATTCAAGACCCAATGATTCCTAAAGCCACACCACCTTTTGGGCTAGGTTATAAGCCCACTAATTATGACTTGTTAGAGATGGAAGTAAGAAGAATGACCCATGCCAAGGCCAAAGCAAAGGGACTTCCTTATCCTCCGGAACCCCTAAAGCCCTATTCTCCTATATTGAATGGAAAATTTGTTAGACCTAGAGATAATCAACGCTATTGGGGATTTCTTGAACCAAGATTTGATCTTGAGACAAGAACTATGATGCCTGGGTTCGAGCTACTACTTGATTGCAACAACAAGATTGGATTCCTACTGATTGGGCTGATTACATCGACCCGATGCCATGACTACACTCCTTGGAGATGTCCTTTTCAATATAGGAGAAGAAGATTACTGAGAGGCTTGCCAACATGCATTGAAGAGCTTGTATGAAGCAAGAAGAACAAATGATAAAGATTAAGAAGGGGGAGAAGCCCCTAGTGATGATGATGAGGGTAAGAATAGTAAGAGTTATAGTAGTAGCAACAACAATAGCAATTATAGTGAACATGGTGATGACGATAGCAACAGTGATAGTGAAAGCAACAATAATGAAGACTATGATAGCTAATACAATGGTACTGATTGGGGTGAACCCCATAGTGATAGAGAATATGAAAATGATGGGGTTTATTATGAAGACTATGATGATGATGTAGATTATTATGATGAAGATATAGAGGATGATGTCAAAGCTGAACCTATAGCCATGGGAAGCAACACTGATAGTGATCGATATAGCTAAAAAATGTGTTAGAGGCTACAAGAGAGGGGATTGGAGAAGCTAATAATGTAGACCATGGGTGTTTCTTAAATTGAAGCTACATTACTGATGTTAGTTCAAAGTCAGGTCCTCGCTATGACAAGCATGGTAGAGAGATTCCTGAGTTGGGATCATTTCACGATTCAGAACTTGGCTCATTGACCTATATACCGAAGAAGAGGATGACATAGATGCTAGATTGGCCGCTCTAGAACAAAAAAATGATGGTCCACAATCTCAGAAACATAACACTAGAGAGCCCTGAAAATGATAATGAGAAAATGGAAGGGGTGAGTCAGAATGTCTCCCTCAATACACCTACCTGAATAACAAAAGGAAGCAAGATTTGTTTGGTGAGTGGATGGATATCATAGAGTGCCTGGATGCTTTTGTGACAGACAAGCCCACAGATATGGAGATTGATGATGAAGCCATAGATTATATGGATGAAGATCCCATGGTACTGATGCTGAAGGAAGAAGGAATTTACTAGGAGCCACCTGCCATTGTTGAAGCCACGACTAAGTTGAAGAATTAGGCATGAGAGGGAACCGCCCACCCCATGGAGGACTCTATGAAGAAGATCAAGACTGTCGAGCTAGTCGCGCCTGCCAAGAACATTGTTTCTGTCCCTATTGAGTCTAGTTTTGCTAATATTACTATTCCTGTCAATTCTGTTTGTGATAGCATTCCTACTGAGTCTTTTTTAGTTAAGTCTATTAAGTCTGTTAAGAACTCTTTTCCTTATAATATGATTTCTGATTCTGCTTATTTGTTGGCTTTGAATGTTTTTATTTCCAAAATTAGTAAAGAAACTCTTAATAATAAGGGATTAAAACAAGGGCATTTAGAATCTATAAAAGAAGAAACCCAACCTGTTAACTTGGGAACTAATGATAAACCTAAAATAATACAAGTGGGCAATGCCCTAACTACCTTTGAGAGAGATGCATTAGTTGCCCTACTGACAGAATTCAAAGAGGTATTTGCATGGTCATACGAGGATATGCCTGGGATTGATACAGATATAGTATAGCATTGCATTCCAATAGATCCAACCATGAAGCCAGTCAAGCACAAATTGAGAAGAATGAAGCCATAATGGACTCTTAAGATCAAGAAAAAGGTCGAGAAACAGTATAATGCAGGGTTCCTGAGGGTGGTTAACTGTCCAGAGTGGTTAGCTAATGTGGTTTTGGTGCCAAAGAAAGATTGGAAAGTGAGAATATGTATAGACTTCCGAGATCTAAATAATGCCAGCCCAAAAGATGATTTTCCTTTGCCTCACATTAACATCCTGGTTGACAACACAGCAAGACATGCCTTGCTATCATTATGGATAGATTTTTAGGTTACAATCAGATAAAGATGGCTCTAGAAGATATGTAAAAAATCTCTTTCATTACTCCATGGGGGACATATTGCTACAAGTTCATTCCATTTGGCCTTAAGAAAGTTAGTGCTACTTACCATTAAGCAACCACCACTGTGTTGCATGATTTGATCCACAAAGAAGTAGAGGTTTATGTTGATGACATGATAGTGAAGTCCAAAGATCGTGAAGGGCATATGCCAGCTTTACGAAAGTTCTTTGAAAGAATCTGATTCTACAGGTTACAGTTAAATCTAAAGAAGTGCACTTTTGGATCCACATTTGGAAAGCTGTTAGGATTTATGATAAGTCAAAGAGGAATTGAAATTGATCCTGACAAAATCAAGGCAATTGTAGAGATGAAGCCTCTAAGAACAAAGAAGGAGATCCAAGGGTTTTTGGGGAGGATACAGTACATCAGTAGATTCATAGCCCAGCTCATCCTGAGATGTGAACCAATTTTCCGATTACTCAAGAAAGAAGTCCGCATAGTATGGAATGAACAATGCCAAGAAGCCTTTGAAAAGATCAAGAATTATCTAATGAAGCCACCAATACTCGTCCCACTGGTACCTGAAAAGCCGCTGTTATTGTATCTCACATCTATAGATACAGCAATGGGGGCTTTGCTTGCTCAATGCCTAAAGGAAAATAAAAAAGAGAATGCAATCTAAAACATCAACAAGAAGATGTTGCCTTACGAAGAAAAGTATTCACCACTTGAGAAGACATGTTTAGCACTTGTATGAGCAACCTACAAACTCAAACATTATATGCTTGCTTACAAGGTCTTGTTGATTGCAAGAATGGACCCATTGAAGTATCTAATGGAGAAGCCTGTGCAAGATGGGAAGATAACTAAATGGGTTCTACTTCTGTCAAAATTCAATATTAAATATGTGACTCAGAAATCTGTGAATAGGTGGACAATTGGTGACCACTTAGCCCATTGTTCAACAGAAGAAGCTGAAGAAATCCAAGGAGACTTCCCAAATGAAGATATCATGGGGATCGAGGTAGAATCATGGGCATTGGAGTTCTTTTAATTTCTCTAAAAGGGACACATCCCATTTTCTGGTATGCTCAACTTTCCTGCCAACAACAATGCCACTGAATATGAAGCTTGCATGAAGGGGTTACAAGCAGCCCTAGGTCTTGGAGTGAAAGAGTTGGAAGTATATGCTGACTCAGCCTTGATAATCTCCGAGATCCAAAATAGATGGAAGATCAAAGAAGAAAGGCTAATGCCTTATCATAAATGTCTTCAGAAGTGGGCCTCAAAATTTAGTAAGATCCAGTACCAATATGTGCTAAGGATGCAGAATCAAATTACAGAAGCTTTAGCAACAGTGGTATTCATGATGGATGGGACAAAGGAAGATGAAGCTAGACTAATAGTGGTTGAACAGAAAGAAGAGCCAGCTTATTGCATGACAATAGAAGAGGATGAGGAAAAGAATGGAAAATGAGAATGGTATTCAGACATTCTACAATACCTCAAGGATGGGACATACCCAAAGTTTGCAGACAAGAATTACCAATTGACCATTAGGAGGTTGTCTACTAATTATATTATTTGTGGTGAGAGGCTTTACAAAAGATCATATGATGAAATTTATCTCCTTTGTGTGACTGCCAAGGAAGCACATCACATAATAAAAAAGGTTCATGAGTCAAGTTATGGGCCACATATGATTGCACACATGCTATCATAGAAGATAATGAGCCAAGGTTATTACTGGACCATTACTAAAGCTAATTGTGGGGCTAATGTTCAGAAATGCCATCAATGCCAAGTCCATGGAGATCTGAAGCATATGCCACCTATGCCATTACATACAATGACATCACCCTGGCCGTTCTCTACATGGGGAATATATATTATCGAGAAAATTCACCCAACAGCATCCAATGGCCATGAATTCATACTCATAGCCATTGATTACTTCACTAAGTGGGTAGAAGCTGCCTCATACAAGGTTCTGAACTTAAAGAAAGTTGCTCAATTTATTCAGATCAATATCATTTGTAGATATGGGGTATCGTATGAAATTATCTCAAAAAAGGGCTACATTTTAAAGGAGAAATAGAGAAGATGCTTTGATAGTTCAACATTCAGCATCACAAATCCTCGCCCTACCATCCTTAGACTAATGGAGCAGTTGAGGCTGCTAACAAGAATGTAGGGCAAATCTTGAAGAAGAGCACAAAAAACCACAAGGACTGGCACCTACAATTACCCTATGCACTTTGGGGGTATAGAACATCAATTCGATCTTCCATAGGAGCCATTCCTTATTCATTGGTGTATGGGATGGAAGCGATCCTCCAAATTGAAATGGGTGTTCGTTCATTGAGAACAGTGTTGGAGAGTGAAATCCTTAAAGTAGATTGGTTGCAAAGTAGATATGATCAGATATGCATGATGGATGAGAAGAGACTTAAGGCCCTGTATCATATTCAAGGTTATCAAAGGAGGCTTAGGAAAGCTTTTGACAAGAAAGTGAGAACCAGAGATTTGAAGTTGGGGGATTTAGTACTAAAAGATATCAAAGCCCCGATTCAAGATACAAACAGGAAGTTCAAGCAAAATTGGGTAGGTCCATATATTATCAAATAGATATACTTTGAGGGAGCAGTAAGGTTGATGGATTTAGATGCAAACCCTTTCATTGAGCCAACCAACAAGGATCAATTGAAGAAATACCGCGTCTGAGGTGGTAGTCTCAAAGCACCACATCTAAAGTGGTTGTAAATTATGTAGTTTCCCTTTCTAAGTTTGTCAAAAAAGGGGAGGGGGGGGGGGGGTTAGGTCAAAAACCTAAAAGGATAATCTACACAAAAGAAGAGAAAAAAAAAAAAAAAAAAAGTGAGAGAGCCTACTAGGTTGAAAACTCGAAAGGGCATCCTAGGCAAAAGTTAAGGCAAATAAAAAAAATGAACTATGTGATGACTTGATCCTTCTACCAAGGAGGTACGTAGGCAACCATGCACTAGTCTAGTCACAATTTCCCCAAATCCACCATTTACTCATTAAGCAAAAAGGAAAAATTTTTCCCCAAAGTTCAACCATTCCATTAAACCATGTCATTACACAAAATCAAAAACCTAAACCCTAAACCCAATCCCCCCCCCCCCCCCAATAAAAAAAACCTGCACCTTAAATAGAGCCTTTAACCTGAAAATCTTGAATAATTCCTAAACTTGAGTGTTTCAAATCAAATTTTAAAAATAAACATGTCCAAAACTATAAAAATAAAATGGTCATTTTTTCTTCAGTCTTTTGTCCTTGCGTCATTCATTGCTTTCATCTATGTTAGGTAACTTGTCACTTGGGTCCCTCCTTTTAAATTCATAGTTTTCGGTCTTGTCTCTTTCTCAGTTGTCTCTAAGGAATTGCTTTTTCATACCAACCATGTTAGCCTCCTTGTCCACAATCTTGTTCACTAGCTAGTTAGAGTAGTCCATGGTCATCCTTTGAAAGTAAACCTTAACAAAGGACTGATCTACTCGGTCAGCCATCTCCAAGCCCAACAACATGGTCCTTATAGAAGTAGGATTTGTGTCCACAATAGTAAAAGGTTTTCTTCTTTTTCCACCAAGCATTCCTTGCTCATATCGCAATTGCCTCAAGAGCCTATCAGCTTTGTAGAAAGTTGCTTTCCCAACTAGGAATATGTGATTTGATCCTGAAGACTGCAATAAAAGGGGTGGGCATTTCCACCAATAACAATTCTACCAAATGGAGGCACTTGATTTTTTGTTCAGAAGTTTCACCTAGTCACTCTTAGTTTGACACTCGGATTTGAGGACAGTCCTATTGAGAGAATTTCTAGGACCATAATTAGCAATAGTAGGGATGGCAATTATGTCCAATCTTTCCATCAACCATATTTGCAAAGCAAAGGGACTCCTGAGAAAGTTCTGTGACTCTCTACCATGGAATACAGAGTCCAACCCAAGAAGAGTTTCTGCTAAGATTAGAGGAACAAGATTATCACCATCTTTAATCTGATTCACAACATTTATGGCTCAAGCATCCACAAAATCAAGCCTTCCAAAGCAAAGCAAGAATTTTCCCACAAAGCAAAAAGCTAAGCCAAAATTCTTCTGCATATTGTCAACCACTCTGTGAGTACGTTCGTTATCAATCTAGAAAGAGCTGTACGAAGATTCACCTTGTGCCCTTTGATCATTGAAAGTTCAATATGTGTATAAAACACCCTTGAACATTTAGACCCCAAAATATAAATTATCAATTCAAGCTTATAATCAAATAATTAATGTGCGAAACATGAACATAAGCCAAACATAGAGTTGATAAAAAATCTAAGCCAATTATAATCACATCCACAACAGAAAATAAAAGGTAAGGATAAAGGAAGAGAGATGCAAACACAAGGATAACACGCGATGTGTTATCGAAGAGGAAACCGAAGCCCTCGGCGTAAAACCTTTTTGCCGTCCTCCAAGTAGTAAATAATCCACTAAAGAATGTAGTTGGGATACATGAATAGTAGAAGACCCTCCAAGCCTAATCTACCCAGTGTACCTAAGCCCTCCAAGCTTCTTGCTCCAACAAGGTTGTGCCGAACTTATTTCTTCTTTAGCTTACCAGATTTCGCTACTAAACCATAGCATCAACCAATAGTCATTAGTCCCTTCCAAACTGCTTCCCTTAGCACCAAATGTACCTTCTCACAAACGTGGGTGTGATGAGAAAAGGATTTGGTCAATGACCCCTCAAGGATGTATCAATGGAGAGGAAGAGAGTAGAGGAATTTGTAAAGTCTCTTAGTGAAGATTGGGGACAAGGCAATCTTGTTTTTCTCTAGGGTTTGTCTCACAAAAATCTCTCTAGAAGCTCTCTTGATTTCGTGGCTATAAGGGTCTATATATAGTGGTGTGTGTTTGGAATACGAAGAGTTAGTTTTTGCCAAATAGGGTAAGTTGGCGGCTTGGCCTCACGGCTTGTCCAAATCGCGAGTTCAAGTCTCGAGATAACGGCCTAGCCCGCTTGGGACTTTCATCCCGTAGTGCGACAGCTGGTGTGACCCTTCACCTTCCCGCATGCTTCTCACGTACACAGCATTTGGTGGCTTGCAAGCCGCGAGTCAGTCGCGAGTCCTAGCCTTGGGTCTCTGCTTCTTTGCACAAAGATGAGCAATTCTTCACACCCTCTTTACACACTACCCTTACATGAATCCCACCTAAATACAGGGTTACTAAGTGCTAAATTACAAGTAAATTGGCACGAAATAAAGCCAACAAGATGGTTGATAAATTTCAACCTTACAATCTCCCCCTTTGGCTATTCCGTGACAAAACCCTAAAACAAACTCTAGACTTAACACGTGAGTTGGGAACAGTTGAAAAACTCACTCACACCTAACTTTAGCATCTGTGAAGGTTTTGAACCATAAGAACAAGAACTCTTGAAACATAACAACACAATAAGTTTATTGTGTGCATAAAACTTGTAAAGCATATGGAATAAGCACAACACGATCAAGCACAATGGAATAAAGCAATAAACCATGGTAAGACTAAAACAAGCAATCACTATAAACAAGTGATCACAATGCTCATTAACACTTGGAATGAACATCCGGACATTCAAGTTGACAAACACAAACTCTAGTTTTTGCCAAATAGGGTAAGTTGGCGGCTTGGCCTCACGGCTTGTCCAAATCGCGAGTTCAAGTCTCGAGATAACGGCCTAGCCCGCTTGGGACTTTCATCCCGTAGTGCGACAGCTGGTGTGACCCTTCACCTTTCCGCATGCTTCTCACGTACACAGCATTTGGTGGCTTGCAAGCCGCGAGTCAGTCGCGAGTCCTAGCCTTGAGTCTCTGCTTCTTTGCACAAAGATGAGCAATTCTTCACACCCTCTTTACACACTACCCTTACATGAATCCCACCTAAATACAGGGTTACTAAGTGCTAAATTACAAGTAAATTGGCACGAAATAAAGCCAACAAGATGGTTGATAAATTTCAACCTTACAATCTCCCCCTTTGGCTATTCCGTGACAAAACCCTAAAACAAACTCTAGACTTAACACGTGAGTTGGGAACAGTTGAAAAACTCACTCACACCTAACTTTAGCATCTGTGAAGGTTTTGAAC
Organism: Quercus variabilis; assembly: GCA_030445155.1. Classification (NCBI taxonomy): domain Eukaryota; kingdom Viridiplantae; phylum Streptophyta; class Magnoliopsida; order Fagales; family Fagaceae; genus Quercus; species Quercus variabilis. Next base: position 70,925,905 of record CP129448.1, on the reverse strand, counting down.
CATAAGAACAAGAACTCTTGAAACATAACAACACAATAAGTTTATTGTGTGCATAAAACTTGTAAAGCATATGGAATAAGCACAACACGATCAAGCACAATGGAATAAAGCAATAAACCATGGTAAGACTAAAACAAGCAATCACTATAAACAAGTGATCACAATGCTCATTAACACTTGGAATGAACATCCGGACATTCAAGTTGACAAACACAAAGCAAATAACTTGAATGACTAATACTCAACCAATGCACAATAAAAGAAGTATATGCATCTAGGAAAAATCCTACAAGGGCACAAGAGTGACAGTACTTAGAAGGAAAAGTATAGCACTTAGTTATAAGTACTGATTTAGCAAAGCACACAGGCTGTATAAAGCAAGGTACAAACCACAAAGGCCTACAAGGTGCATAGAAACAAACCCTAAAAGCTTACAAAAGCAATATGGGTACAAAACATAAACAGAAACCTTAAAAACCTACAAAGATACCAGGTACAAATCAACATAGAAACATATGTTTAATAAACATCAAATTATATAAACAAAAACCACCAAAGATTCAAAGTAACCAAGAGTTAAGAGTTTTAGACAAACCACAGAACAGTGTATCAAAACTATAAACAGAACAGTTAACCAAAACACAGTATCAAAGCTATAGACATAATATCAATAAACAATGAAAGCTCCCTCTCAAACAAGAGCTCCCCCTCAAGAATTGCCCCAAAAATTCTCCCAATTTTTGATCGGAATGGCCAAAGGGTCATTGCTACTGGTCGGTGTGTATGCTGTCAAACTTAGCTAAAAGTACATCAAGCTGATCCTGCATTGCTGTCATCATTTTAGTATGTTGATTTTGAACCTCTCTGAGTGTATCAAGCCTCTCCAGGATGATCTGAAATGTATCAGGAGGTACAGCTGATGAAGTAGAAGCCCTGCTCCTCTTGGCTTTGCTTCTGGGTGTGGAAATCTGTCCTGTAGCCTCTGCTTCAGTTTCCATAGGATCACCTTCTTCTTGGACATCTTCCTCTTCTTCACCTGGAAGACGACTTTGAATCCTTGTGAGAGTAAATTTGTTTATGGCTGATAGAGGAGGTAAGGGACTGATATCCTGAGGAATTGCAACACCCTTTGCTCTGAAAATCCTCATGAGAAGACTAGGAAATATTAGCTTTGGTCTTGAGGTGGTTCTGGTTTCATCCACTATAGTATCAAAAATGTTAGAGCTGATATCGATGAAGGTTTTCTCCTTAAGTTCCATGAGAAAAATAGCTCTGGCATTTGTCAGTGTAGTCATCTTCCTTATAGGATATAGGTTATACATCATTTTGGTGGTCAGACACCTCATGTCTTTAGGAAAATCAGTAGTGTTGAGACACCTGTTTTCTTTAACCCCACCAATCATGGTCTGGACAGTGTCTAGAGAAAGCATTCTGTCCTTGTAATTAGTGAATTCATAATCATCTAAACCCTTAAGCCCTAGAACCTTATCAATGTCATGAGCATCTAAGGTAAATTCCTTTCTTCTCACCCAACAACTCAACTCCTTCTCCCTTATCATAGCATTTGCATAGAATTCTTTAATTAGAGGCTTACAAACAAGAGGTAGGTCACTCAGCAATTTTTCCCAATCTCTACCCTCAAAACATCCTAGAATGAAGGTGCCTTTCAAATCCCTTAAATCAACAAATCTTTCCTGAATGATGGTCCCTTTTGAGAAAGAATCTCTATATCTCTCAAAGTGTTGAATCGATCTAAATAGGTTAGGATCCATTTTCAGTTTTTTGTCAGATTTCTTAGTAGTAGTCTTCTTCTTTGTTGGAGATGTAGCCATCTATAAACAAGCAAAACTGGCCACAACAAGAACAAAACACAAAATGTGGAAATGCAGACACATTAGTAATAAGTTAGTTACAAAGAGAGTAACAGAGTGACCAGACATAACACAGATTAAGCACAGTTGATAACCAAAAATAGATAGATCAAGTGAAACAAGTTTAATCTATATGTATGCAGACGGGAGCAAAGACAACGGCATTGTAAAATACATTCAGATAGATTTGAGCAAATGACAATGAGACATGGCCTAATGAGTATGAACTGTGCAAAAAGGAAAAAACAAGGCAGCAACACATACAAGATAAGGTGATTCAAAAACAAAATAATTCTAACCACAAACACCAAAAACACAACCAAACTGACAAACTTAGAACCACAATGAAAGAGAAATACAGATAACCCCAAACCCATATGCCCAAAAACAATCTATCAAATATCAATGCTCAGACCAAAGATTAGCAACCTGATGTAAACACATAATCCTAAAACACCTCTGCAACAAGAGAAAATAACCTCACACAACCATTCTCAACATTTTAGGCAAACCTATGTTAGAACATAATATATCGCAGAACACAAATGCAACATTCAAATCAAGAAACTAAAGACCAAAACAGTAAGAATGAAGTAAAGGAAGGAAAACCCATACCTTTTTCTTGGTGTTTGATGAAGACATGATGCAAAAATGGAATCTTTTTTAGTGAGACTCGGAGTGTTTGAGAGAGAGAAATGAAGAAGACAATGAACAGTTACTGATATTCAAGGGAAAAACTGAAAAAAAAAAATTTAAAAACTGTCCTAAAAATGCAAAACACGAATTTTCGTGATTGACTTAAGTCGCCAGTCAGTCGCCAGGGTAAACCATGAAACATCGTGAAACCAAGATTTTCAAAAAATCTTCTAAGTATTTTTCGCGACTGGAAGGTCTACTTGCGAGATAGTCGCCAGAGTAACCGCGAAAATCTCTGTGTATCGCTCGCGACTGGACCTTCCACTCGCGAACAAGTCGCCACACTAAGCCGCGAAAACCATAAAAACCCAAATTTTGTAAAATTTTCTGAGTATTTTTCGCGACTGCAACCTCGACTCGCTAGTGAGCCGCGAAAAATCTCTAAGTGAGCTTGTGACTGGGGCATGTGACTGGACCAACCCACGACTGGGTCGCCAAAACAGGGCAATACTATTTTTGAAATTTTTGACATTTTGTAAAAACAAAATACTTTTCGAAAACAAGATAGAAACACTCAAAAATCTTTTTGTGTTTGATTAACACAGATTGAGCTTGTGAAAACACATTTAAGCAAGTACAATCACAAAAATGAATATGGCATTCATTGAACATAGACTTGTGTGTTGTGTGTGAATATAAAAAATGAGATAGTCCTTAGTCTAATGTGAAGTTTCAATGATCAATTCAATCAAGGCATACACAACTAGCATTAGATAATATGACCCATCTCAATTATAGAAATGTGCATATATGACCTCCCACATAGACTTGAGTACAATTCTTTAAAGCTTTTCATTTAGCTCCATATACAACATAACAGTTTATCATTTTGAATCAATACATCTCATTGTGAGATAGATGCCTGAAACTTTTAATATTTCAAATTGATGAGTTAGCCTTTGAGTTTTTGGGCATCAAACATTTTATTTTGGTCGCTTTCCCTTTTTCCTAGTCAAATACTAGTATGTGCGATAGGCTTTTGCAGCTCAATTTTTCTTTTCATTTGGAGATTTACATTTGGTGAGCTCTTTAATAGAAAGCAATAAAAATAAAAGTGGGAAGATATATAAGCACAAGTCTATGCATGTCTCAAGATTAACAAAACCATTCACTAATGATTCATGACAAGGTTGAAGATTTATTTACAACAATCACAAAGATTTCAAGATTTTTCCCACAAAGATATGAGTGCATAAAAGACAAGCTAAGCTCGTTAAATGCACAAAACCATTTGTACAAAGGTACAAGGCAAAACATGCTTTGAGACAACACTCAACATAGTTGATCAAACTTTTGGATTTTCTACTTTTTATGTGTTTTTGGATTTTTGACATAAAAGTAATAAAGATTGATCAAAGACAATGTAAAGACATTTAAAAACAAAACAAATAAACAAGCAATACAACAAATCAAACAGAAGTGTAAAACAAGCAATCAAACATATTCACAAGGCATAGGAAGAATTGATGCATGGACATGTTATGATGCTTATGCATGAGTACCCTTCGTCACCCACATGTCACGTGCGTTTGGGGTGATATCTTTGATGGATTGGGTACGAAAGTTAGGACTATCAAACCTTCGTGTGAAGCTTTCTAGGCAATTTGTGAAGGCCCCAATCATCTTCATCATGTCCATCATCCCGGGATCATGGTTTTGACTTCTTGGTTGCTCACCACCCCAAGATCTCTCGTCATTTCTTCTTCCTCGTGATCGAGGAGCACTTGTATTTTTCAATGCTCTCAGCTTGTGACAGTTTAGTCTAGTATGTCCTTGCACTCTGCAATAGTGACAAAGATAGTTCGTTCTATGACCCTATTGTGATCTTGGAAGTGATCTTCCTCTAGCTCCATATTTGGATTCTGATTGATTATGGGACTTATTTAACACCCGTTGATCAGCCACATTATTCTTCTTCTCAGCCTTAATTTTCTCAGGAATGGACCTATCCATAGTCGTCTCTTTAGCCGTCACAAACTTTACTTCTTTGATGACCTTGGTTGACGAGCTACTCCCTCCGGTGTATCCCAACCCGGACTTGTTTGAGGAAGGTTTTTGAGATGAAATAACATCTTCTAACTTCTTAGAGGAGACTCTCTCTATCTTGGCATGAGCTTGCACTACCTCTTACTCAAGAAATCTCAAATTTGTGTAAGTTTCTGATAGCTTACCATTTAGTGTTTCAATCTCACACTTTGCCTCATTGTATGTGCTAGAAGACTTTTGTAATCTTCCTCAACCCTCTTCATCTTCTTAATGGTTGCATTAGCTACCTTAGCATATTCACGGGTCTTCTCAAGAAGTGAGTTGTAAGTCTCTTGTAATCCCATTGCTTCTCCAACTTCCTCATCTTCAAACTCCTCAACTATTCTAATAGACTCCAAATCAGAATGCTCCCCAAGCTCCTTCACAAGTATACCCAAATTATCTGAGGACTCCACATGTGCAATGGTCATGAACGCGGAGTAGTTTCCTTCTCCATCATAACTCTCTTCAGAGTCAGAACTCGAAGAATCTAAATCACTCAACTTTGTGGCATACGCCTTGCCTTTCCCTCTCAAGAAATCGGAACATGTTGGGGACATATTTTTATGTAATTGGCATATTCTTTGACAAAATGCACTTTACTTGTATTTTGGTAAATCTAAGTAGGTTTAAGATGATCATTACAAGTAGTTAAATTGAAGATATGAAGACTACTCAAGAACTGCTTAAGAAAAGTGCAATTTGTAGGTCTCGATACCTCCTCGACAGAAGCTAGATCTGTCAAGATTCATTAAAGCTCAATAGATGTCTCGATCGATCAAGCTTACAAATTTTCAGATTATAGCCACAATTTTTTATTCAAAAAGGCTATTTGTTTATGGGTTTGTATAATCCTTATTGGACTAGGAAAGCCCAAGGTTTGTGTAAACCTATTTGGAATAGCAGAGCCCATTAAGCTCCTATTTAAAGGAGGTGGGAAAAGAAAAACCTAATCCAAGAGAGCTTCATAAGGTTTTCTTTTTGAAACCTTAGCCTCCTCTTATAGAAGAAAGAGTTCTTGCTGCGTTTCTTGTACGCCTTTGGGTTTTGTAATCAAGCAAAATCTCTTGCACCAACATTGAAGATCTTATTGGTGTTTCTATGTGAAGCTGTTGCAAATCAACTACAACAATCAAAGGGTTGCTGTGGAGTTAGTCACGTACTGGGATTCATGCAAAGGAGTAAGCCGCGTACTGGAATCTGCGCATCAAATTGGTTAGTCACGTACTTGGGAGTCGTGCAACAAAAAGGGGAAACTATCATTACAGAACAAGTCCAATTGGGTATTGGGGTAAGGGTTCAATTGTAGGTTGGTAAGGTACTTGGGATTCTCTTACTTGTAATAACTTGTTGTGATAATAGTGGAGTTTCGGGAGTGGTGACCTGAAAATCACCCTGTGGGGTTTTTGCCGTCAAATTTTCCCTATTCGTGAACAAATCATTGTGTCATTTATTTTCCGCTGCATAATTAGTTATTAATGATTTGTTTGTGCTACCACGCGTTTGCATGATAAATAAATAAATTAATTTCTATCACAAGGGGTCAATTCAGTTTGTGGCCTATCAAGTGGTATCAGAGCAGGTACATTCTGATTAGGTTTTAATCTTTGCTGTGTGATCTATTGACCCCTGTTGTCATTGAAACTCTTGATTTTTTTTTTTATTTGCATGATCTTATGTTGAATGATGATGATGATATTCAAGATGCCTATTGGAAGCTTTATAATTTTTGTATGAAATCTCTAGAATGTTCTACAAAATTAAAAGCTAAATTTAAAAAGTCAAGACTGAAAAAGATGATTTGATTGCAATATTGGATGAAGCCAATAATTTGAATGAGAATTTTAAAAGTCAAATTTCATCTCAGGTGGACAAAATTAAAAGTTTGGAAGAGTAACTAGTTGAATCCAAAACTGAAGTTGAAAAATTAACTAGTGCCAAACTTGTTGTTGAGCCTAACTCAAAAGAAAAAGATTTTTATATTCCTCCATTTAAAAGGAATAATGAAGAGTTGAAGGCTAATATTGCTAGGATAGGCAAAGGTAAAAATTATGATGTTAACGCTGAAGTTTCTAAACCTATGTTTAAAACTCCTCCTAGGTTAAATAAAAATTCTGAATTTGTCCCCACTTGTCATCATTGTCATATTGTTGGTCATATTAGACCAAATTGTCCTAAGTTGTCTACCTCTAAGGTTAGACCTCTTTCTAGGAAGTCGAGTAGCTCTAAAACTACTCATGTTTGTCACCATTGTGGTGATTTTGGTCACACTCGCCCTAATTGTTTCAAGTTGTTTCCTTATAAGCGAGTGTCCAATAGGTCTCATCCTTTTTCTAAAGGCTCTGTACCTATTCCTGGTGAGTTATTAAAAGTTTTGAACTTTTTAACTCAATTTCATGGGAATTCTAATTCCTCTATGTCCTTTAGTAGTCATATTAGGACACGTGCCTTTTCATCTTCACAGCCAAGGACTCGTGCTGTGTGGATGATAAAGGATCCTAAGACCTAATTGTCTTTTCTATTTATCCTCTACTTTAATTCTTTCTATTTAAAGTAGGACTCTCTTTGCTTGATTTCTTATCTGCTTTTGAAATCATGCTTTCATGCATCTGCATCTTTCTATCATGCCTTTATGCATTTGCATCTTTCTTTCATGCTCTCATTTTGTTTAACATGTTTTTGTTTGTTTGCTTTCAGTTTTGGTTTTTTTTTTTCTTCATAAAAAAAAAAAAAAACAATAAAAAAAAATATAAAAACAATGTGTGTTTTGTGTACTTTGGTACTTGTATACCTTGGATGGCCATTGAAACAAAGTTTCTAAACTTTGTATCTTTTGTAGTTTAGATGAGCATCTCTATGCACAACTAAGCAAGTGAGCTTTTGTGGCTCTTGTTTGTGATGAGTAAGATTAAGTTATCTCTTAAACTTAACACTTGTATCACTCTTTTTGACGGGTAGGACTAGAAAATCCTAAGAGAAACGCATAAATAACCATCTTACCACTGTTGCCCGCCAATCATAATATGACCCTGTATGCTTCGGCATAGTAAAAGTGCAGTGTCAAAGACATTCGTATGCTTCGACATAGCAAAAGTGCGATGTCAAATGCTTAACATTTTTGATATTTCTTTTCTCTCTTTTTATGCCTATGCATGATATGCTAAAAATAAAAAAAAATATGCAAAGAAAAATAAAAAGTAAAAAGATCAAAAATACTTTAAATATGATTGTAAGCATGTTTTCTAGGAGATGTGGGAGTTATAGGATGTACCTCGAAGATGATAGTCCTTATCAAATAGTTATGATTGTGTTTGAGTTAAAGTTATTTTCTCATATCTCAAATCGTCATAATATGTATACACATGCAATCTTGCGATGTTTTTCACACACAACACGCAATATTCTTTGCTACTCTTGATACATGTGCAGGTACAATGTGATTTGACCATCACAAAGGTTTTACATGTGCTAATGTATGCTCACTAAACTGTCTTGACTTATTTTTGAAAAATAAAATTGGTTAGACTTGTTTAGTGTGTGTGTATTTTTGAGGATCCATGTTCTTAAAATTTTTGTTGAGGGATGATTTTGAGAGCTTAATATGTTGATTGGATCATTGATTGAGGTGCATGTTGGATTGCATTCATGTCTGTGTTTTTCACTTCTCGAAAAACTGTTTTTAAAAGCTGGCTCGACACCTACTCGACACCTCCTCAATTCCTTGTTATCTGTCGAGCTTCTCAAGCCTTTTTCTTATCGCAATCTCGACACCTCCTTGGCGCCTGGTGGATCGATTGAGAAAGTTTCTGACCTCTCGATAGCTTCTCAACACCTCTCGATCGATTAAGATCCCCTTGCAGGCATTTCATTTCTTTGTTTTGCATTTTTTTTCCTTGTGTCCATAGCATCTTGTTTTTCTTTTTCTTGTAGGTCTATGGCTCCTTGTTCTCCTCGTTTTCCTCTATGTCAGTTTTCTGTCTGTCTCCTACCATGTCTTTTGACTTCTTATGCCCCTTAATAATTGTGTCAAAAAGGGGGAGAAATTTTAAAATTGAATGTCTTTCCTCAGGGGAGGTTAATAGATTTAGGGGGAGAACTTCATGTTAAAGGGAAGAATGTTTTTGATATAACTAACTTAGGGGGAGAGTTAGTTTGATACACATTGATATTAACATATATTTTATGTTGTGTATCTTTTGGTTTTGTAACAATTTACATACATCATGTGGTGTTTCTATATTTGATGATGTTGTATGTGTTTCACTCTTTATCTCACATGTGTTGTTTCTTTGCTTTCTTTGTACACATGTTTCTTGTTTATTTAACTTGTTATTATTTTCCACATGGTATCTTGATGTGTTTTGTTTAGTGCCTTTCAGGAAAGACAAGTTAAAGCCAAGTCAAGATTCCGAACCTTCTTCTTGCAGCAACTTCCAAGGTTCAGATCTTTTAGACTAGGCTTATTTATTCTGTAATTTTGAGTAGAATGTATTTTAGGACATTCAATGTACTCTTGTGGTCTTGTCACGAATTGCCAAAGGGGGAGATTGTTGGGAACATATTTTTATGTAATTGGCATATCCTTTGACAAAACGTACTTTACTTGTATTTGAGTAAATCTAAGTAGCTTCAAGATGATCATTACAAGTGGTTAAATTGAAGATATGAAGACTACTCAAGAACTGCTCAAGAAAAGTGCAATTTATAGGTCTCGATACCTTATCGATAGAAGCTAGATTTGTCAAGATTGAGCTTAGCAATGACAATTTCGTTGAGCCACCTATAGAATGAATCAAATGATTCATCTTCACCCATCTTGAGCTCTTCAAATTTGGTGGTAAGCATTTGGAGCTTTGTGTCCTTCACCTTCTTAGTCCCCTCATAAGTTGTCTCCAAAATCTCCCAAGCTTCCTTGGCAACTGTGTCATGTGAGATATCCTGTGGAATTCATCTGGAGACATACCACAGAATATAGCATTTAAAGCTTTACTATTAGCATTGGCTGCCACAAGAGTTGCCTTATCCCAGGTGGATTTAGCAGCCTTCGGTCTAGTCCAACCTATCTCAATTGCATCCCAAACGGTGTCATCAATAGAGCATAAAAATGCTCTCATTCTAACTTTCCAGAAAGCATAATTGTTACTATCGAAAAATGGTGGAACATTTAAGGATTGAGGCCTATCCATCTGGAAAAGGGTCAAAGATCACACTGAGGTATTTAAACCACAGATAGTGTACCCGTTCTGATACCAAGTGAAAGTTCAATATGTGTACAAAACACTCTTGAACGTTTAGACCCTAAAATACAAATTATCAATTCAAGCTTATAATCAAACAATTAATGTGCGGAACATGAACAAAAGCCAAACATGGAATTGATAAACAATCTAAACCAATTATAATCACATCCACAACAAAAAATAAAAGGCAAAGATAAAGGAAGAGAGAGGCAAACACAAGGACAACACGCGATGTGTTATCAAAGAGGAAACCAAAGCCCTCGGCGTAAACCTCTTTGCCGCTCTCCAAGTGGTAAATAATCCACTAAAGAATGCAGTTGGGATACATGAACAGCAGAAGACCCTTCAAACCTAATCTACCCAGTGTACCTAAGCCCTCTAAGCTTCTTGCTTCAACGAGGTTGCGCCGAACCTATTTCTTCTTTAGCTTACCAGATTTTGCTACTAAACCATAGTATCAACCAATAGTTATTGGTCCCTTCCAAACTGCTTCCTTTAGCACCAAATGTACCTTCTCACAGACGTGGGTGTGATGAGAAAAGGATTTGGTCAATGACCTCTCAAGGATGTATCAATGGAGAGGAAGAGAGTAGAGGAATTTGTAGAGTCTCTTAGTGAAGATTGGGGATGAGGCAATCTTGTTTTTCTCTAGAGTTTCTCTCACAAAAATCTCTTTAGAAGCTCTCTTGATTTCTAGGTATAAGGGTCTATATATAGTGGTGTGTGTTTTGGAATATAAAGAGTCAGTTTTTACCAAACAGGGTAAGTTGGCAGCTTGGCCTCGTGGCTTTTCCAAGTCGCGAGGTAACCGCCTGGCCAGCCTGGGACTTTTGTCCTATAGTGCGACAGCTGGCGTGACTCTTCAACTTCCCGCATGCTTCTCACATGCACAGCATTTGGCAGCTTGCAAGCTGCGAGTTAGTCGCGAGTCCTAGCCGCGAGTCTTTGCTTCTTTGTACAAAGATGAGCAATTCTTCACACTCTCTTTACAAGCAAATTGGCACAGAATAAAGCCAACAAGATGGTTGATAAATTTCAACCTTACAATCATGCTAGTGGCAATTGAAATAGGAAGTCCTAAAGCATCAGATAAATTTTCCCTATGCCTGAGATCACAAGAAACTGCTACGGATTTCTTGCTAGGATCATAAACCAAGATAGCTAAAAATTCTTCAATGGCAGGACAAATTTTAGCAGTTTGAAATCGAAATACATGGTCTTTAGTATCCCAAAACTTCATAACAGCATGGAGGAAATCCCACTTGATCTTGACATTCCACATAGCCTTAATTCCCTCTAGTTTGTAGGCTGTAAAATTGGTCTTAGTGCTAAAATCAAAGCTACGAACCCATCTGTTGATAACTCTTGCTCGTGATTATTATAACTTGCTAACCTTGAAGTAGAGAGTTGTTTGCAGGATAGATTGCTAAAGTGAGTAACATCGGTTCTTAATCAGGTTTAAATAAGTTTCAAAGAGTTTGTAGCTGAGTAGGAAAGTGTTTCATGGTCACAAAAGAAGAAAATATTTTTCAAAAAACTTTAAAACGCAAAGCACATGTCGAAAAAGCGTGAGGAGTTGACCTACCATGGCGTAAGCTAGTCAGTGCATTAAAATGCCATTTGGCACTTTAAAAGTGCCGATCAGCACTCAACTCCACTGAGGCTCATTTATCCTGTTTTGCATTTTTGGGAACACTTCAGATCCTTTTTGACCCTATTAAACACTCAAAAAGATTCGGCCCCCCTCTTTTTTTTTTTTTTAATCTAAGTTACTGAGTCAACTCCCATTAAAAAAAAAAAAAAAATTCCCTTTTTCCTTTCTTTCTTTTCGAGTAAAAGAAAAATAAAAAAGGATGAATGAAAATTTTTCAAAGCTTCAAAAAATATCAATTAAGAAAAAAATTTTGTGACTTTGAAGAAATTTTTTTGGAAATGATCAACGACAAAGACACCATTTTTCTTGAGAAAAAGTCTCAAACTCTCAATGCCAAATTTCAAACATTCAATCCCAAATTTCAAATTTTCAATTCCAAATTTTAAAATTTTCAATTCCAATTTTCAAATTTCAAAGATAATTTTTTTTTTCAAAGAACTACAAAAATCAATCAAAGTTTTCTTGATAAAAATGAAAAAATTCAAATCAAGAAAGAACAAATGAAGATCACATACCTTAAAATAGCGAAACAACAAAGCACTCACCATTTAAAGTCTAATCCCAAATTTTGGTCTTTTGCAGGCAAAACTCCAAGTTGAGGTAGAGAAGCCTTTTGATTGACCTTTCAACAAGATCAATGTAGAGAAGCCCATTGGTTACCTTTCAGCAAGATCAAGGTAGAGAAGCCCCTTTGATTGATCTTTTAGGAATATCGAGGTAGAGAAGCCCTTTGATTGAAGCCCATTGGTTACCTTTCAGCAAGATCATGGTAGAGAAGCCCCTTTGATTGATCTTTTAGCAAGATCAATGTAGAGAAGCCCATTGGTTACCTTTCAACAAGATCAAGGTAGAGAAGTCCCTTTGATCGACCTTTCAGGAAGATTGAGGTAGAGAAGCCTTTTGATCAACCTTTCAACAAGATTAAGGTAGAGAAGCCCTTTGGTTATCTTTCAACAAGATCGAGGTAAAGAAGTCCTTTATCTTTCAACAAGATCGAGGTAGAGAAGCCCTTTGATTGAAGTTTCAGTAAGATCAAGGTAGAGAAGCCCTTTGGTTACCTTTTAGTAAGATTGAGGTAGAGAAGCCCTTTGATTGAACTTTCGGCAAGATTGAGGTAGAGAAGCCCCTTGGTGACCTTTCAGCAAGATCGACATAGAAAAGCCATTTGATTGACCTTTCAACAAGATCGAGGTAGAGAAGCCCCTTTCATCAACCATTCAGCACAGCAAGATCGAGGTATAAAAGCCCCTTTAATCGAACTTTTAGCAAGATCGAGGTAGAGATGCCCCTTTGATCGACCTTTCAGCAAGATCAAGGTAGAGAAGCCCTTTGATCAACCTTTCAGCAAGATTGAGGTAGAGAAGCCCTTTGATCGACCTTTCAGCAAGATCGAGGTAGAGAAGCCTTTTGATCAACTTTTCAGCAAGATCGAGGTAGGGAAGCCCCTTGGTTACCTTTCAGCAAGATCAAGGTAGAGAATCCCTTTGATCAACCATTTAACTAGATCAAGATAGAAAAATCCTTTAATAGACCTTCAACAAGATCAAGGTAGAGAAGCCCTTTGATCGACCTTTTAGCAAGATCAACATAGAGAAGCCCTTTGGTTACCTTTCAGCAAGATTGAGATAGAGAAGCCCCTTGATAAACTTTTTAGCAAGATCGAGGTAGAGAAGCTCTTTGGTTACCTTCTAGCAAGATTGAGGTAGGGAAGCCCTTTAATTGACTTTTCAGCAAGATTGAGGTAGAAAAGCCCTTTGATCGACCTTTCAGCAAGATCAAGGTAAAGAAGCTCCTTTGATTGACCCTTCAGCAAGATCGAGGTAGAGAAGCCCCTTTGGTCAACCTTTTGGCACAGCAAGATCAAGGTATAAAAGCCCCTTTGATCAAGCTTTTAGCAAGATTGAGGTAGAGAAGCCCTTTGATCAGCCTTTCAGCAAGATCAAGGTAGAGAAGCCCTTTGATCGACCTTTCAGCAAGATCAAGGTATAGAAACCCTTTGGTTACCTTTCAGCAAGATCAAGGTAGAGAATCCCTTTGATCGACCTTTCAATTAGCTCAAGATAAAATAGCCCTTTGATCAACCTTTCAGCAAGATCGAGGTAGAGAATCCCTTTGTTGTACCTTTCAACCTGATCGAGGCAAAGAAGCCCCTTTCTTACCTTTCAGCAAGATCAAGGTAGAGAATCCCTTTGATTGACCTTTCAACTAGCTCAAGATAGAAAAGCCCTTTGATCAACCTTTCAGCAAGATTAAGGTAGAGAAACCCTTTAATCTACCTTTCAACCTAATCGAGGCAAAGAAGCCCCTTGGTTACCTTTCAGCAAGATCAAGGTAGAGAAGCCCATTTTCTTTTGTCAACCTGCCAAATTCAGATTGGGATAGAAAAGCCTCTCAATCACTCCAGTTATCATGATTCATTTCAATATTGGTTATCAAGTTGGTCAAGTATTCACAGTTTTCATTTCTGACAAGAAGCAAGGCACTAGTTCTATGTTCCAAGGTTTTAGGTTCTAGGGCTAGGTAATCTTTGAAAATTCAACCTTAATTAAATTATGGCTGCTAAAATTAGTATCTTTGTTTTACATTGACATTCGCTTTACAAGTTTTGTCAATGAGGGGCATTTTGTAAACACTCGATTTTACACCCATGATTTAATAAAGAAAGATGACTAGAATGACCGTTTATATACCCAAAATTCATGATTGCATTACATGCATTAATTTTTTCTTTGCATATCATAAAATTGATCTTGAGGTTCTAACGGTTGCGACAGTTTTCCCAATTTTCAAATCGGATTGTTGGGTTGAAAGATACCGCATGATCAACATGCATTGTGTTTAGGTAGAACCAACCACAAATGATTAATTTAAATTAATACTGATTGGCTAGACAATTAAAATTAATTAAGTAATTTTGTGATTGGTTGTTAGTTAGTGTCAAAAATAGGCTTGCTTGCTTGGGAATAAGGGGGTTAATTAGATAACAATAAAATTGTGGATAATCAAGACTTAATTAAGACTTTTGGGAATGTTTATCTACAAGATAATCATTGCTGAAGAGACTTGAATCATCAGAAAAGGAGTTTAATTTTTAGAATATGGATTAAAAACACGTCTAAGTGTAAGTCCCAACTTAAAAAAACCTCAAAAATATAGTCCAAAGTGGACCAAAACTCAAATGCAGGATCGGCACCCAAAAAGGCCATTCGTTACTTTTGGAGTGCACATTGGCACAAATGCTGGCCGTGGCGAAAGGGCACTTAGATTGAGATAAAACACATCCTTTTTTATTTTTTAGAGATAAGGACGTGATGTGCATTGATAATAGCATAATTTTGCATATTTATATCATTGTTAAAAAGCATTATCATACTTATTTTGAGTTAATTCATGCATTTTATATTTGATTTTGGAATAATGCTGAATAATCAATTTTGTGCTTAATTGAATCTTATTGCATGAATTTGTCTTTTGTAGGAGCATGGAATTCAATAAGTGGATTTGTGCAAAGAAGAAAGTTAATGGACTTTACTTTTACAAGGGCCGTGATGATGTTAAAGAAGGCCAACCCAGTAAAATTTAAGTCCAATTGGAGCAAGAAATCAAAGGAAATTTGCACCAAATCCATGTCCAATTCGGATTGGGATTCCAGCTTGCACATTAGTTAGTATTTTCGGTATAACTTTCGGCTCAGATGTCGAATTGAGATAATTCAAGTTGGGCTGGAAATTTAACTTAAAGGGATACAACATTGTAGTTTACCAAAGCCTGAATTCTGAAGTTAAATGGGCCAAAATCGTGGGTTAAGTGAAGCCTAAAAATCTGGGATTTTCTCCAAACGGTAATTCAACTTGTAATAGGATTCCTTGACTTATTTAAAGGCTCTTTAGGGCAAAATTTAGGGTGGGCGGAGGCTAGTGCTAGGGCTGGGGGCTGAACATAGAGAGTGTGACTACTTCTTTAGTTTTCTACCATGGTTGTTAGTTTTAGTTATTTTTCTAGTTTAATGTTTAGTATTTTGTTTTTGTGTTTTCTTTCAATTACCATGAGTAGCTAAATTTATAATTAGGGTTGAGGATGAAACCTTGTTAAGGATTATTAGTAATATTTATGTGATTTGATTTTTCCCACAATAGTTGTTCTTTAATGATTTAAATTGTTCTTACTTCATATCAATTGACTAAGATGTGATTCTAGATGTGAGTTCAATCATGTTTTTCTCATGATTTAGGATTTGTCTTAATTAATTGAATGCTTGGTTTATTAATTGTTGATTATAAAATTGGATATCATTTGTGATTTGTTTGTCAATGGATACAATTTATGATTTGACTTTTAGAATTGGATATATCTTGTGATTTGTTTGGCTACGGATACAAGTGATGATTTGGTTTTATACTTAAGAAGCGAAGAAGAACATGCTTTAGATTTTTAAACATAAGTTTTAATGATGATATTTTCCATGATAATAAGATTGATTTTTAGATTATCATGCAGTTGTTGGGAAAAATTAATGATCATCAATATATGTTGATATGACTTACAAGGTGGATTCCAAAACCTTAATTCCTTTCTCTTGATTGTTTACGTCTTTTTGTTGCTTTATATCTTTTGCTTAGTTTAACTATTTCCTTAATTTTATTATTTGCTTAGTTTATTTAATTTAAAAACAACCAATTTTTATTAAAATAGATTAGGATTAATTTGGTTAAGATTTGATTTAATTTTCCTACATTCATTCTAGCCCTTGTTGGTTCAACCTCATTCTTGTCAAACTATACTTCGGTATGGCTTGTACACGTGCGAGTACTTCAAAATTTCACAATAGGACACGTCCTAATTCGTATTCTAATCATTTAGCTAATTTTTATAGGCTGCATCTCAAAATTCAACACACTTTTCACGCTTTCTAACTCCCTTCTTTCTGGCTCTTTTCTTCTTTTATTTTCTCTCTTACGTTAAAGATGTTCTGGACGCTCTGGCCTTAGGAATTTCTTTTCTGTAAGCAAAATATTTTAGGTTTTAAAGAGAATTAAATAAACTTATTTGAACCCTAAAATATTCATTCACTAAGAAGAGCACGCTTATGGAAGAGATGGCTTTTCTTTCCTTTTTCTGTTCCTTTCTATTAATTCTAGTTGATGATGCATGAATAGATTTAGGTTGTTTTTTATTATTTCTGATTTCTGATGTTACTGTAATGTGTTGTTTCAACTTTGCTTTAAATATTTCTTTAGATAATTATTTTTTTGTTATGGTTTCTCTTTTGAGTCTTAAAAATCTATTAATTAAGAGATTTAAAAAAAAAAAAAAAACCTAAAACTGATTTGAATTTTTTAGATCTGATCTTTTTAAAACTAAAAAACTGATCTATATTTTCATTAAATACAAATATTTTTTTTTTTTTACACCTCAAAACTGATCAGTATCTTCATTAAATACATATCTGAATTTTTTTACACATCAAATTTGATCTGTATTTTTATTAAATTCAGAGCTAATTTTTTTAACTCTCAAAAACTTATTTGTATTTTCATTAAATATAGATCTGTTTTTTTTTACACAAAACTGTTTTGTATTTTCATTAAATACAGATAAGATTTTTTTAAAACACACAAAACTGATCTGTATTTTCATTATATACAGATCTGATTTTTTTTTTTTTAAGAAATTGTTTGTCACAAAATAGCAAATTTTGAAATTTAAAAGAAGAAGTCGAAAGTTGAGATGGTTTTTATATGATGCATGTAACATAGATCTAATTTTATGAGTGTAGTTCCTCTTCTAAAAAACAAAAGAAGTCTTTTTCTTATTTTATTCATAAAAAACAGATATGATTTTTTTGTTTACAAATCTAGATTTTCTTATTTACAAAACTAAACTGAACTGATTTTTTTTTTTTTTTTTTTGGTCATATAAACCAAAAATCACTTTTTCTTTTTACTTTGCTCCAAAACAGATCTGATATTTTTTAGCAAAAAACCTAGTTCCTCTTATTTTAACAAAAAATATTTGATTTTCTTTACAAAACTATTTTTTTATCTACACAAAAACTGATATGGTTTCTTTTTAATGAATCAAATCAGTTTTTTTTTTTTTTTTTTTTTTTTTTTTTTTACAAAAACAAATCTAATCTTTTTTGTTTTTATAAAAGAGGTTGCATTCATAATGTAGATTTATGTGAGTCAGTTTTGGTTAAGTTTGTCATGTATGCAATGTATCATTCATATCATGCATAATGGGTATATTGGTCATTAGAGTCTAGAAGACCGGACTCTGTTTTGGCAGAATGGGCGCCTAACACCTTCCCATTCCATAACTTAGCCTCCAAACTTAGTTTCTGAAAGTTCAATTAGTTCGAAAACACTAATAAATGTTTAGGCCCCTAATTTCAAATATAATCAACACAAGTTTATATTCAAACAATGTATGTGCGGAATATGAAATATAAGCAATACCCAATATGGCAAACTACTTTGACAAATAGTTAATCACAAACATAGTAGCAATTAATGATTAAAGTGTAAGGGAATAGAGATGCAAACACAAAGATAACACTGGCACATGTTATCTAAGAGGAAATTGAAGAACTCAACGAAAAACCTCTCCACCGCCCTCCAAGCGGTAAAATGGTCCATTAAAGAACAAAGTTGGGATACACAAATAGTAGTACACCCTCAAAGCCTAATCTACCAAATGCACCTAAGCCCTCCAAGTTTCTTGCTCCAACAAAGTTAGCCTAATCGTGTCTTCTTTTGCTTCTCGGATCCTGCAATAAGCCCATTGCATCAACCAAATGAATTGGTTATCTCCGAACTGCTTCCCAAGCACCAAAATACCTCCCAAACACTGTACCTCTCAAGGATATGTCAATGGAGAAGGAGAGAGTAGAGGAATTTGGAGAATCAAATATCTAAGATTGTGGATATGTCCTATATTGCTCTAGCTGTGGTGACCCTTTAGCTTCCTACATGCTTCACATGTGTGGCATTTTGGCGTGTTGCCAGTCACGAGTCACTTGCGAGATAAACCTCCAAATGCACACACTCTTGAATTTCTTCACTCTCTCATACACAACCCTTACATTATTCCCACCTAAATACAAGGTATCTAATTGCTAAAATTATAAGAAAATTTGGCACGGAATAAAGCCAACACATGATTGAATAAATTCAACCTTACAGTTTCTTTTGTATAGGTAGACCTATGCTTTGTCTTTCTTCTTATTTTTGGTTAGATTGTAACTAGGACAAAAAGCCATGTATTCTTTTTGGTAGATTGTAACTAGGACTCAAAGCCTTGTAAGATTCAATCTATCAAGCTTGTATTTATTTTTATTCAATCAATAACAATGAAGCATTTTGATCTTGTAAAGTTGTATTAATTTTTTTCTTATCAATAACAATGAAGCATTTTGATCTTGTAAAGTTGTATTAATTTTTTTCTTTCTTTCTTTTTGTATAAAAAAATAAGTGGCGACTCCACACCACTTACCCAAAGAGAGAGGTGCAGTTCAACGCACCCAAAAATCTCTTTTTTAAGAGGCCTAATTTCCCGGTCTTTCACAAACGGGGTCAGGTCTTCTAGATTCAAAGTGACCATTTATATACCCATTTGAATGATGCACTATAATGACATATTGAAATTCCCAAATTTAAGATTAATTCATTCTTTAAGAATTCGAAATCTACAATTTTTATTTAATAAGAAGCACAAAAATTGGTGATATTTGATATTGAAGAAAACATTATCTTATTATAAAAAAAAAGGTTTAGATCTGTATTTTAGTGAAAAATATAGATTAGTTTTTATAAGTAAGGACTGTGTTTTAAAAAAGACTCTCTTAGGTTTCTCTGTTGTTAAGCAAGTGGGATATTCCTTCTTGTCTTAAGCAGTAGAAGTTGTTTGTCCCTTCTATACAAAGGAGTGTTGTTGTTTTGTGTTTGTCCTTTGTCTCTCTAGGGATATCAAGTGTATCCGTGGAGCTTATGGGGTTTTTGTTGTGGGATTGGGGAAACACCTTTGCTTTTGTGTGAAGCCTATTACTCATTTTACGTTATTTAATATGGAGGAAATCACAGATACTTGGCGAAACATGTCTCTCTCTGAGAGGGAACACTCAGACTTTGACCTCCAAGGAGAACAACGATCCCAGGAATTCATTGTGGCAAAATTCATGATCCCTCGTTTCTTGAATATGGATATTGTGGCAAGAACATTCAAACAGGTTTGGAGATAGATAGATGGTTTCAGCATTCGGAACCTTAGTAACTATATCGTTCTCTTTGTCTTTAAGCCCTCTGTGGATGTCGACAAAATAATTTAGAATCAACCATAGAGTTTTGACAAACACTTGGTAGTTTTGCAGAGGTACGTTAACGATACACCAATCCAAGACCTTGATTTTAGCAGAGCTACGTTTTGGGTGCAGGTACAAAACATACTAATTCGGTATATGACTAAGAAGGTGGCAAAACGTATGTGTGAGATAGTGGGGGAGGTACACAAGTCTATGGGGGAGATGAATGAGGATGGCGGTAACATCGTTTGAGTTTGCGTCACCATGGATATCAATCTTCCATTATGTCGTGGGAGGGTGGTCACACTTGAAAGTGGGGAAAAAAGATGGGTTGCATTCAAGTATGAACGTCTGCCGAATCTCTGCTACTGGTGTGGCAGACTAAACCATGATGATAAGCACTACGAGCAATGGATCCAAAGTAAGGGTACATTACAGGTGCCAGAGCAACAATTCGGCCCATCTCTCAGAGCCTCTCCTTAACGGGCAGCAGGGAAAGGAGTAATCTATGTGCCTGGGTACTACGAGCAAAACCATTCTTGCCCAACAGGGAGTGATACGGCGGAGACTGGGAATGAAGGGAGGAAGGCAGCAAGCTCGACAGAGTGCAGCAACGCCGACGTGGTGCACATGGACGTTACAGCAGTTACAAATCTTGGTGTGTAACTATTTGCTCATGAGCAAATAGTTATGCCTCATTAATGCTACCCTTAGTCACACAGCTGGATCCGGTTTCAGTGCCCGTAATTATTGAGGATTTGGCGTTGCCAAAGTGCACACCAATTATTAATGAGTCCAACCCAATTACTGCACCTTCTATTTCGGTGGAGGTATTAAATGAGGAGACGTTTTTGGAAAAAATAAAGGATAATGATGAGGCATTATTGGCATGGACTATTATAACCGAAACAACACCTACTGAATAGCTAGCACAGAAACAGATTGCTACTGCAATCAATAGTCTAAATAAGGAAAAATTTTCCATGCCAAATAATAGGGTTACGGAGCCAAAAGGATGTAATATTGCTGCGGTGGTAGGACTGCAGAAACCAATGTAGCATCAAGAGCAAAGGGTGGCAGGGCAGATTTAAGCTACGACCAAAATTTTTTTTGAAGATAAGCAAACACAGAAGTCAACAACTTGGAGAAGGGTTGGCAATAGGCTATGTACTGAGGCAGAAGCTTCCATACCCGTGGGAGGAAAATCAAAAAAGAGATCCACTGAGAGTTCAGATATCCCTAATGGTTTACCCAATAAAAAACAAGTGGTAATTGTTGGTGCTGAAATTGCAACAACTGAATTGGCAAAGGCTGAGCATTAGCCCTACCAGTCACAATGAGTCTTTTAGCATGGAATTGTCGTGGGCTTGGGAACCCACTTACAATCGGAGAGCTTTGAGATTACGTTCGGGCAAAAGATCTCTCTGTCTTGTTCCTAGCCAAAACAAGAACAGATGATGCTAGGCTTGATGTTGTGCTAAGGAATTTTGATTTCAATAACACATGGTCAGTAGCAAGTGAGACTCGAGGGGGTGGTTTGGTGCTTTTATGGAAAGACTTAATCAATCTATTTGTAGTTGACTCCGCCAAATACTACATTGATGCTTTAGTTGACAGGTATACTGAACAAGCTTGGCATTTCACCGGTTTTTATGGAGAACCAGTAACATGGAGGAGACATGAGGCATGGTCGAAGCTCAGTGCATTGAATACTTACCCGTCTATTCTGTGGCTTTGTGCTGGCGCCTTTAATGAGATTACAAGGCCAGATGAGAAAATTGGAGGAGCACTAAGGAACCATAATCAGATTCAGTTGTTCAGAAACATCATCGACGAGTGTGGTTTCATGGACTTAGGGTTTATCAGTCCAAGATTTACATGGTGCAAGCATTTCACAAATGGCTAATCTATCTGGGAGTGGCTTGACCGAGGCCTAGCCATAAACTCATATTTCTTGAGATATCCAGGAACTCGGATCCATCACCTTCCTTGTTTTTCATCTGATCATTGTCCATTACTAATCTCAGGAAAAAAAAAAAAAAATTGCTTTGAAGAAATGTGGCTCTCTGATAGCAGGTGTGGGGAAGTCGTGGAGGTAGCATGGAAGTCATGTGCTAACACTGATTCGGGTAGGGTTATGATCAACAAGGTGAAGCAATGTGAGAAGGATTTGACGTGGTGGAACCATAATGTTTTTGGCAATGTCCAAAGGGAGCTTGATAAAAAGAGGAAACAATTACTAGAGGAGGAAGATTTGGCTATTAGAAGTGGGGATAACACTTGGGTAAGGAGCTTGGAGGTGGAGATAAACACTTTGCTGGACCAAGAAACTAGAATGTGGAAGCAAAGGGCGTGGATCCAATGGTTGAGCAAGGGAGACAACAACACCAAATATTTCCACACACGGGCATCTCATCGGTTCAGAAAAAAATAGCTTGTTGGGTTTATATGATTCGGCCAATGCATGGACAGAAAATGTTGAGAACATTGCAACTATTATCATAGATTACTACCAAGAGCTTTTCACCACCAACAATCCGAACCTATCCTCCTCAGTCCCTGATCAGTTTCCTCTTGTGATTACAGCAAGTATGAACAGCCAATTAAATGAGCGATTTAGAGCCCTGGAAGTTGCTGATGCCTTGAAACAAATGGGACCTTTGAAAGCTCCCGGCCTCTATGGGATGCCTCCTTTGTTTTTTCAGCACTATTGGCCAATGGTGGAAGGTGATATAACTCAATCTATGCTAGCTTGATGAGGGTCAAAGTAGATTATTAAAAATATTTTGGGGGTCCAAGAGGAGCATAATTATGAGAAGTATTTGGCTCTTCCCTCTTTGATTAGGAGATGTAAAAAGGCAAGCTTCAATTACATAAAAGAGATGGTGTGGAGGAAGTTGCAAAGGTGGGAAGGAAAACTATTATCACAAGCGGAAAGGGAGGTTTTGATAAAGTCAGTTATTCAAGCAATACCTACTTATGCAATGGGATCTTTCAAACTCTGATTGGGTTGTGCAATGAGATCGAAGTATTTATAAGAAGGTTTTGGTGGAGGCAACGTGGACACTCACTAAAAATTCATTGGCTCAAGTGGAAGAGAAAAATTTTGAGAAAAATTCACTCTTTTACAAAGTTTTTAAGGCTAGGTTCTTTTCAAATTGTTCAATCATGGAAGCTATGGAATCAAGTGGGGGGTCATATGCGTGGAAGAGCATTCTCTATGGTAGGGATGTGATTAAGAAAGGTGTGAGGTGGAGAATATGTGATGGCTGCTCGTTTAAAATTTGACAGCACCATTGGCTGCCAACCAAATATCCAACCCAAATTTCTTCTCCTCGAGTCTATGGAAAATGCAACGGTGGACTTATTGATTGATGCTGACACACGGTCCTAGAATTCAAGTATGATTGATGGTTTATTTGCCCCAAATGAAGCTGCCTTGATAAAAATAATTCTTTTGGCTCAGATATCTTATGCAGATGAGATGTTTTAGCCATTTACTCAACATGGGAACTACACCTGTAAATCTGGGTATAGGTTTCTCAAGAAGTTACATGATGGCCCTTCTTATAGTGATGTACAACCCGATACAAGCTTCTGGAAAAAAGTTCGGGGGCTGAAGGTCCCGAATAAAATAAAGAACTTCATGTCAAGGGCTTGCAAAGATTCCATTCCAACCAAGGTTAATTTGAGGCGACGCTCCATCCCTATCCCCGTGCTATGTGATCGATGCTCTGTTAAGAAAGAATCGGGCTTACATGCACTATGGTCATACACAGAATTGGATCAGGTTTGGTCAGAGTTACCAGGTTGGGGTCAGCGAAACAGGTCCAGTTTTGTGGACTTCCGAGAATTGCTTTCATGGATCCTTGATAACCATGGTCAACCAAAACTATTTGCGATGACTGTTTGGACAATATGGCACCAACGTAACTACATTCGACATCACTTGCCAAGCTGCAGAACGGATCAGATAGCACAAGTGGCTTTGGAAAAACTTCATGAATTTAATTCTATTCTTCCACAGCCAATGCTTGCTTGCCAAAAGCCCAAGGCAGTATGGAAACCACCACTAAGAGGTATCTTCGAGCTGAATTTTGATGGAGCTATTTTTAATTCTAAGAATAAGAGTGGTGTGGGTGTGGCTATTCGGGATTGTAGAGGGCAGATGATAGTGTCACTAGCACAAGTACTGCCACAAGCTTATGCTGCTATGGAGATAGAGGCACTAGTAGCAAACCAGGCCTTGGTGTTTGGACAAGAGGTTGGAATAAGCGAAGTGGTGTTGGAGGGTGATTGTCAAGCTGTCAAGCAAGCCTTGAAGGAAGAAAGGAGTAACTTAGCATCAGTGAAGCCCCTTATCCTTGATGCTCTTAGCCTCTGGTTCTTTTACTAAATTATTTACTCTCATACCAAGAGAGAAGGTAACAAACTTGCCCATAGTTTAGCCTGGCATGCTATTAATGTCAATGACTATGTAGCATGGATGGTGGATGTTCCACCACCTTTATTTTTATTGTTTCAAGCTGATTTAGCCAAACTCTCTTTAAGCTAATAAAAGTTTCATGTCTTCCTTCTCAAAAAAAAAAAAAAAAAAAAGTTTTTATAACTTATAAGTAGAAAATTTTCAGATCTGTATTTAATGGAAATACAAATCTGTTTTTATATGTAGAAAAATTTCAGATCTATATTTAATGAAAATACAAATCAACTTTTTTTATACAGAAAAATTTTAGGTCTATATTTAATGAAAATAAAAATCTATTTTTATATGTAGAAAAATTTCAGATATGTATTTAATGAAAATACAGATAAGTTTGTGCATGCAAAAAATTTCAGACCTATATTTAATAAAAATACAGATATGTTTTTATATGCATGTGAGAGACCGGAACTTGGGTGCTCTCAAAAAAGAGATTCGGGCGCTTTAAAGCACCTCTCTTTGGATAATAGTGTATGGTGACCACTTATTTTTTATACCAAAAAAAAAAAAAGATTGAAAAAAAAGAAGAAGATAAATACAATTACACGTCCAAAATACCTTAAATGTCATTGATTAAAAAAAAAAAATACTAATTACAAGGCTTTGTCCTAGTTACAATCTATGCAAAAAAATACAAAACTTTGATCCTAATTACAATCTGCCAAATTAACGGCAAAACACTATTCTACTAACCAAAATCCTAAGTTTTGGGGCTAGGTTACAGAATGAAAAGGTATTAGGCATTCATTCCGCCCAAACAGAGTCTAGTTTTCTAGACTCTAATGACCATTTTATATCCTTTCATATGATGTTGAATGATATGTTATAACACATATATAACAAACACTAGACAAAGTTAATTTACAAAATTTGTCCTATGAATATGCCCTCTTTTAAAAAAAAAAAATCAAATTTTTCTTGAAAAATAAAAAAATGAGACTTGATAGCGGGCTCTTCAATAGAAAAATATTTTAGAAATCAAAGAAGTTTTCACTTCTTTGAGGTCTAAAATACTTTACTTACAAAAAAGAAGTTTTTAAAGCAAAAGCCTCTACAGCTGATTTTTCAAATTAGAACAAGCTTCTGTATTTTGATCATATCTTTTTAATCAAATTTTGGATTAAGCTGAAATTTGATAGTTGATGGGAAATTAGATTCTCTACAACTTTGTTAGAAATAGCCTAGTCTGAATTTGGAGTTCTACTAGGCAAAAAGTGCCTTAGAACGTGAATCTGAAATCTGCTACTTGATTAGCACGTTTTTGAAGTGTTTTCCAACTCTAAAATTGTATTTGGATGAATTTAAGAGTTATTTTCATGATAAAACTCTTTCCAAAGTAATAATTGGGACTTTTAAAATAATTATTTTGAATATAATTATCCCAAATGCCTAATTATTTACAGCCTTTAAATATTATCAGCTTATTTGTTTTAATCACATGCAACATATCTCACTTTAAGAAAAATACTTTACCATTCACAAAAACTCATTTAATTAATTTTAATCATTTTAACCAATCAAAATTAATTTCAATTAATCACACGCGATCGGCTTCACCCCATACAATGCATGTAGACCGTAAAAACTTGATCTCATGATATGTTTCAATCCAACGGTCTGATTTGGGAATCAGACATACCATCGTGACCATTAGAATCTCAAGATCATTTTTATTATGCAATGAATGAATTAATGCATGTAATGCAACTCTAAACTTTGGGTATATGAATGATCATTCGAGTCATCTTCCAAGATTAAATTATGGGTGCAAAATCGAGTGTCTACAATGCTTAAAATTTTCATATCTATATTTAAAGAAAATACAGTTCTGTCTTTATACGTAGAAAGATTTTAGATCTGTATTTAATGAAAGTACATGTCACTCTTTTTATGTAGAAAATTTCAGATCAATATTTAATGAAAATACAGATCAGCTTTATTTGCAGAAAAAATTTCAGATCTATATTTAATGAAAATACAAATAAGTTTTTTTATGCAAAAAAATTTAAAATTTGTATTTAATGGAAATATAGATCAGTTTTGTATGTTGAAAAATTTCATATCTATATTTAATGAAAATATCGAACAACTTTTTTCTGCAAAAATATTTCAAATCTCTATTTAATGAAAAACAGTATTGATTTTTTTTTTTTTTTTTTGCTATTCTTTTTTCTTTTTTAAAAAATGTTTTTTGTAGTTTGTTGCAAATCTCAAAATTTAAAGAAGAATCAAATCTTAAACTTAGACATGTTAATCAACTATTAAAAAAACGAGTTAAGCATGTGAACATGGCAAAAATAATAATAATAATAATAATAATAATAATAATAATGAACAAGATTGTATTGACAATGAGTAAAATCAAACATACATCCATGAAAATATGCAATGAACAGAACAAATATATCAGATAGGAAAGAAAAGAATAAACATGAGGGTGAGATTAAAGACATACTTGCATGAATGTACTCTTCAATGAAAGAATATTTTAGAAATCAAAGAATTTCAACCTCTTTGAGATCTAAAATATGTTCACTTGCAGAAAAGAAATTCTTAAAGCCAAGGCTTGCCAAACGTTTTTAACATTAGGGGAGCAAAGAAGTTAGAAAAAGAAGGCCTTGAATATTAGGAGGCCTCCCCCATTTATAGAGGTGTTAATTTCTTAAAAAATAAGCTAAGTTTGCTTAAAAATTAAGTCCAATCAGTTTTAAAAATAAGCAAAAAATGTATGGGGAAAATCTAAAAAAAAAAAAAATTGAGATTTGGAAAGCTGATTTTTCAAATCAGAACAAGTTTCAGCATTTTGATCATATCTTTTTACTCAAAATTTGTATTAAGCTGACACTTTTACGACTGAAGGGAAATTCGATTCTCTACAACTCTGTTAGAAATAGCCTAGTCTGAATTTTGAGTTCTACTATGCCAAAAGTGCCTTGGAATGTGAATATGAAATCTGCTACTTGATTAGCACGTTTTTGAAGTGTTTTCCAAGTTTAAAACTGTATTTGTATGAGTTTTAGAGTTACTTTCATGATAAACCCCATCTCAAAGTGATAATTAGGTTTTTTAAAATAATTATTTTGAATATAATTATCCCAAAAGCCTAATTATCTACAGTTTTTAAATATTATTAGCTTATTTGTTTTAATCCCATGCAACTAATCTCACTTTAAGAAAAATAATTAACCAATCACAAAAATTCAGTTAATTAATTTTAATCATTAACCAATCAATAAGGCTGTCCAATGGACCAAGTGACCCGACCAAACCAACCAGACCTGCTTAACCTGAAGCCCAACAAGCGAGCCCAAATAGCATGGTTGGTTGGTTCGGGTCCTAGCCTTTTAAAAACCGAAATTTCGATTCGGGTTGCGGGTTAATGAATTTAAAAACCGTAGAAACTGACCCGACCCGTCTTAAATTTAAAATCACACATTCTGAATCTTTCTACCATTCTCCAATATTCTCATGCTAACCTGCCTCTATTTTCACGCTTTCTCTCTTTCAAGTTTCATCTCTCTCTCAAATCCCTAGCTCCTACCTTTGTCTTCCTTCCGCTGCAAACCTGCTTCTCCGAAATCACTGGCCTTAGACCTGCTTCCTTGTAAAGCCGCCTCTAATTTGCTTTGATCTTGAGCAATTTGATGGTGGATGTACTGATATTATGATGCATTCAATGATGGTGGGAACTCAAAGGAGGAGTGGTGGTGGTGCTGTGTGGTGATAATTTCTTTTCTTTCTCTCTTTCTTTCAATATCAGATCGGGGTCTAATCTTTCCCTCTTTCATGTACTGATGCCATTTGGTTTCAATCTCAGATTTGGGTTTGTGGTATTTTTGGTGTTATTTGATTTCACTAGTTTTGGATTGTGGTTGTGACTTGTGAACCGTGTTCTTTAGGTTTGGGTTTTATTTCTGCTGTGTTGTTCTTTAAACCAAATCACCCGACGACTTCGACCCAGTCAACAGATGACCTGAAATATCGAGTCTGACTCGAATATTCGGTCGGCTGTAGGTCCATTTTTCATACACCCGATCTGATTGGGTCGGTTGCGGGTCAACCTCAAACCCGATCCGATCTGACCAGTGGACTGCCCTACCAATCAAAATTAATTTCAATTAATCACACGTAATTGGCTTCACCCCCATACAATTTATGCAGACTGTGAAAACTTGATCTTGTGATATCTTTCAATCCAATGGTTCGATTTGGGAATTGGGCATACCATCGAGACCATTAGAATCTCAAGATCATTTTTATGATATGCAATGAATAATTTAATCCATTGAATGCAATTATGATTTTTGGGTATTTGAAATGGTCATTGTGGTCATTTTCTAACATTAAATTATTGGGTGCAACATTGAGTGTCTACAAGAGTTTTTGGGCATTTTAAAGATTTAGGGATTTGAGGGTATTTCAGACATTTTTAGGTTTAGGATGTATTTTTATCATCATATAGGTTTTAGGGACATTTTTGTCATTTTATAGGATTTGGGGGTATTTTTGACATTTTTTTGGTTTCGGTGGTGCTTTGGTAATTCTAAAGTTTCGGAGGGTATTTCAATCATTTTTTAGGTTTAATGGGTATTTTGGTCATTTTTTAAATTTAGAGGTTAGTTTAGTCATTTTTTAGGTTTTGAAGGTATTTTGGTCATATTTTAGGTTTAGGGGGTATTTTGGTAATTTTTTGTTTTAGAGGGTATTTCAGTCAAATTTTAGGCTTCGAGGGCATTCTAGTAATTTTTTAGGTTTAGTGGTATTTTTGGTAATTTTTGGGTTTTGAGGGTATTTTGGACATTTTTTAGGTTTTGTGGATACTTTGGTCATTTTTTAGGTTTCGTGGGTATTTCAACCACTTTTTAGGTTTAAGGGGTATTTTGGTAATTTTAGAGGTTTCATGGGTATTTTGCTCATTTTAGAGATTTTGAGAATATTTTGGTATTTTTAGTGGTTTTTGAGCATATTTGGTGATATTATAGAAATCGAATTTAGGTAGAGTATGGATATCTATGTGTAAACAAACCCGGTAATAATTGGATATGAGTACTAACTGGGTAAGGTAATCGGGTATCTATGGATAAATTAATTGGGTCGGGTATGGGGTATACCTTATGCACACCCTACCCATGGACATGCCTAAATTTGTGAATAGTAAACAAGAAGTGGTGGGTCTATATAGTTTGTAATTGACAAAAAAATTGTACATCACTTATAATCACACAAATCAACATGTTTGAAATTGGCTGTTCCCTTATAATTATTCAAGTTTTTGCATGTTTACTTTTTTGTGAAATGAATTTTATCATTATATGTATTTATTTATGGTCGAATTTGTAATCAAAGTGTGTCTTGATTTTTTTTTTCTTTTCTTTCTTGTTTCTTCTTTGGCCTTTTAGCTCTAGTCCACCCTTCCCTTTCTTTTCCCAGGGTAAAGAAGAGAGTAATAATGCGTGGTTCATGGAACAGCAAAACTCCAGTCCCTTGAGTATTCTATATATACCATAATTTAAAAATCAATATATATAAAATGAATACTTGTGAATTGCAATAAAGTGAATTACACTTTACAACAATTATAAACCATGCATATGCTCTAATACAATCAAATACAATAGTAAATTATTCTTTTAATAAAATAATTAAATTTCATATTATATACCAAAATTATATTGGACATTCCAAATTCATCAAAACTAATTATCAAAATATCAAAATAAAGTGAATTAAAAAATTAAATTAAGAGTAACTAGATCTTGAGAGACATGGGGCAATTATATCTAATTACCCACGTGTCCTGTATTTCCTGCATCATGACTTCTTCCTCCCCGAAGGTTTGTTCATTTCACATTTCACATAGATGATAGAACACAGATTATTTAATGATTTACTTTTGTTAGACTAATAAAGGCATCACTTGGAGGATTCTAGGGTTGAGCTTAGTGTTGTTCTGAGGAATTTAATGAGGTTTGTAAGGTGGTTGATATGTTTGTAGATTGAGATGGTTGATTTTTTATTTGCATGCCCAGAAAATACTGGAAAGAAGGAAATTACATTTTTAGTTAATATTTTAATTTATGTAATTTTTAGTTTTAAATGATTTTTTTAATTTCTTAATTCTTTATAAGGAAACTTTCTTAATTTCTATCTAATTTATGTGGCATAAATAAATGGAAATGATAATATAGCATGATATAGCCGTTGAACTTCTTATTTAACTTTTCTACGTTGCTTTCTTCTCCCATACTAATCGCCAACCCAAAAAGGCAAAAACCATCATTGCCTTCATTGATTAAATAAGAATTGAACCAGTAAAAGTTAAGGTGGACTCTCATGCCAGAGCAAATCCTAATACTAGAGACTATATTCAACAGTTGGATGGTTAATCCTCCCAAAGATGAAACAGTAAATAAGAAAATTGCTTGAGAAATTCGATCGGTTCAGTTGGGGAGGCAAACATTTTCTACTAGTTTCAGAACCAATGCTCAAGATCTCAATCCGACAACTCCAGATGCAAGCTACCCTTGAAAAAACATCTGATGAAATATGGTTGGATTTTTATTTGGTTTTTAAAAGAGAATTTTGATGAAAAATGATTGGATTGTTAATTGGTTTTGAAAGATTGAAACAGGAAGAAAAATGCTAAATTATTAATGATTATTGTATTTGAGTTGACGAGCTTTCTGAAGAAAGAAAAAGTAACAAAGATAAGTCCATACTTTTATATTTATTAATAATAAAAGGTAAAGTCTATAAGTTGAACCGCATTTAGGATAGATATCAATGAATTTTTTGAGTTTTGAAAGATTGATTTAAGGTGATATAATTGGATTGATGATATAGCAGCCTCTTGACCATTTAATTTGAAGGAATGGCGAGGGTTTAAAGAACTCTACATTGTAGACTACCCTCATATATCTCTAGGGGATCTGAATCCTAATTTTATCATCCTAAACTTTTAGAACGCATGATTACCACTTTAAATTATAACTGGTGTTTCTTTACATCCTACAGTCAATTGGATTGTTACCTTAAACAAAAAAGCATGTCACGTGAAACTCATGTGACCTTTGCATTCGCGAAATCACATGAATAGACCAAATTACCCCTCTTCAATCCCTTAAAACAAAATCATTAACAAATTTAACTCTTATGGTGTCACGTGACCTTTATTTTAAAGGATTGAAGATAGGCAATTCAGTAATACTACTTATGCAGAAGTCACATGAATTGATTGTGACAAGTTTTTCCATCCAAGTTAACAATTCAATTGACAATAGAGTACAAAGTGAAACACAAGTTCTAATTTAGGGTGGTAATCATGCATTCTAAAAGTTCAAAGTGATAAAGTGTAATTTCTATAATAAAAAATGAAAAAGTAGACCAAAATAATTTTACTAAAAATAGCAAAAAAAAAAAAAAAGTAACAAAAAGTATAATTTTGCATAAAATAGAATAGACAAGCAGAATACATGTGTAATTTTGAACTAAGGCTTTGTTACAACTTACATTGGTGTCCCTTATATATGTGGCCACTCTTTCTCTTCTTTTCCTGGGGCCACGAAGGTAAAATACTATACGTCAGAATTATTAGAAGAGAAAGAAGAAAGAAGTTCAAGCTTTATTCTTTGTTTAAACTACTTGTAGTTTAGTAGTGCATAGAACAGCATGTCGTTTATGCAGTAGTAAATAGCATAGAGTAGTTAGTTATATAGTTTTGCCACTTGTCATTTTTGCCTTGGTTAGACAGTTTATTATGCTGTTATTTTTTTCGTACTCCTCTATTCTCACTATATAAATAATAGGGCTAGATATTTATGCATATATGAAATCATTCATTCACAATCTCTCTCTCTCTCTCTCTCTCTGATTTTCAATCCTTGAGTTTAAACTTGCTATCTAGAAACTGTTTAAACACATTCACAGCATCCACATCATTGCTTGCAATGAGTATATCATCAACATATACAAGAATGATGATAATGAAACCTCTCTTAACTCTAGTGAAGATAGAGTTGTCTGACTTGGACTGAATGAAACCTTGATCCACAATTGTAGAGGACAACTTTGCAAACCATTGTTTACTAGCCTACTTAGGCCCATTAAGAGATTTTGTAAGTCTAGAAACCTCCTCATTGCAACCAAAACCAGGTGGTGGAAGCATATAAACCTTTTCATGCAAGTCTCCATGTAAAAAGGCATTGTTGACATCCAACTGAGTTAGATGCCAACCATAAACAACAACAAGAGCCAAGAGAGTCCTAATTGTTACAAATTTCACCACAGGAGAGAAGGTCTCATAGAAATCTATACCTTCAGTTTGAATGAAGCCCTTTGCCCCCAATCTGGCCTTATAACTCTCAACAGAACCATCGCCCTTTAACTTGATTTTGTACTCCCATTTACACCCTATAAGTACCTTACCAGGAGGAAGCTTGCACATAACCCAAGTATTGTTAGCCTGAAGAGCATCAATCTTAGCTTTCATGGCATCAAGCCATTTAGGATCATGCAGAGCTTGAGCATAAGAATTAGGTTCTTTAGCAATGGTTAAGGCAAGAGCAAAGGATCTATAAGAAGAAGAAAGTTTGGCATATGATAGAGTGGAGGCAAGGAGATAAAGAATACCTGAATCACCAAAAGTAGTGGAATCATCTGACTAAGAGAGAGAAACTAAGGCAAACACATGTGTCGAGGCTAAGTTGCAGTGATAATTTTGAAGATAGCTTGGTGGTTTGTGAACTCTAAAGGATTTTCTAATAGGCTGAACAATAGGTAGAGATAGAGTAGGATCACAAGGTGAATTAGAGGGAATAGAAGGTTCAGAATTAGGATGAACAAGGTCAAGAAACTCATCAAGAGGAATAGCTAAGTTGTGGTTAATGAAGGAGTGAATTTTGCATTAGGGAAAGAAGCACTAGAATTTGGTGTAACTAGTTGAGATGGAAATATAGAATATGAGGTAAGAATAGAAAAGGACTTAGAATGTGAAATCCAATGTTTGAAGGGAAAAATTAACTCTTTCAATACAACATCTCTAGAGAGAAAAAAAGTTTTAGTAGCCAAATCATAAAGTTTATATCCCTTAGTACCAAAAGGATAACCAAGAAACATGTGTGGCTTAGCCCTAGGATCAAACTTGGTCTTATCTCTAGACAAGGTAGAAGCATAACATAAGCAACCAAATGCCTTTAAATGACCATAGGAAGGAGAATTTCCTAGCAACTTCTCACAAGAAGTGACATTATTCAAGAGTGGACTAGGCAATCTGTTAATCAAATAAGTAGTTGTAAGAACACAATCACCCCAAAACTTTAAGGGCAAATTAGCTTGAAACCTTAATGTTCTAGCTACAGTAAGAAGATGTTGGTGTTTTCGTTCAACAACAAAATTTTGCTAGGGAGTTTCTACACAAGAAAGTTGGTGTATAATCCCTTTAGAAGCATAAAAGGAAACCAAGGCAAATTTTGGACCATTATCAGATCTAATAACCTTAATGGGAAGCTTAAACTGAGTGAGTATCATATTATAAAACGATTGAATTAAAGAAGAACCTTCAGACTTATGCTTCATCAAAAAAACTAGGTACACCTACTATAATCATCCACTAAGGTGAGAAAATATTTAGACCCATTTAGAGAAGGTGTAGAATAGGGTCCCCAAATATCAACATGTATTAAATAAAAAAATGAAGATGAAGTAGAAATAGATGTAGGAAAATATGAGTCTTTTGCTTAGGAAGTGGACAAATAGAACAATCAAATCCTTTACTATTGCAAGAAATGATGTTTGGTACAGAGGGATGGCCTAACCTACAATACCATAGGCTAGTTTTGTCAATAGCATTGATATTACAAGAATTAAGAGCTGTTACAAGAGAAAAGGAAGAAAGCTTGAAAACAGCATTAGAAACAGGTGTTGGTAAGCTATTTGGTAAGTTGCTTTGCAATGTGTAAAGTCCTCCTTGTTTTCTACCCAACCCAGTCATCCTCCAGAGCTGTAAGTCCTGAATGAAACCGTATTGTGAAAGGAAAATACAACAACAATAAGGATTTTGGGTTAGTTTACTAATAGAAACCAGATTAAAAGAGAAAGTAGGAATACAAAGCACATTCTCTAGAGTTAAAGTGGGAGATAATTGCACAATTCCTATGTGTGTAACTTTAGTCATATCTCCATTAGGCAATCTAACAGAGATTTGGACTATGGAAGTAATTGAAGAGAAAAGTTTTAACGAATGGACCATATGGTTAGTAGCCCCACTGTCAAGAATCCAATTGGTGGACAGGATATGAGAAATGTTGACAATTGAAGAAAAACTTAATATTCTAGAGACGGGGAAGACCATATACCTGATAGCTCATGTCCCTGAAGATCAACTAAAGGCTGAGTGATGATATTGGCAACTTGGTGAGTATCTGCAGCTACCTCTGGTGGTACTTGAGTACCAAAATGGCATTGAGAGTTCAGTAAACCAAGCAACTGCTAATATTCTGTCTGAGTGAGATCGACAGCTTCACATGCATTATCCTTAGTAGCAACAACATTGCTGGTAAAGGATGTTAAATAAGTAGCAGCTTGACCTTTGTTGTTTTTGAACTTATAACCAGGAGGGTATCCATGCAATTTATGGCACTTGTCAATCACATGACTCATGGTACCACAGTGAGTGCATTAAGGCCTTCCAGATTTAGGCTTGGTAAGATTCTTAGCATTCTTTGTTGCTAAAGCTAGTGCTGTGTCAATTTGCATTTTCTTTGCAGCACCAACCTTTCTCTGCTTCTCATCTTGAAGTAAAAGAGAGAACAACTTGCTCAATAGATGAATGGGATCCATAAGCAAAATTTGTCCTTGGACTGCTACATAAGTATCATTCAACCCCATCAAGAAGGACATGGTACAATCCTCTACTTAATGACCACAAGTACAGGTTCTGTAATTGGCAAATTCATCCCAGAGTCCCTTGAACTTAGTGTAGCAAGCATTAATAGTCAAATTTTCTCGAGTCAAAGATCTCACTTCCTTTCTTAACTCAAAAATTCTAGGGCTATTACCCTATGAGTACCTATATTGCAAGTCAACCCAAACCTTCCTTGCTGTCCTGAAGTACACTACACTAGGTTGCAAATCCTTATAGATAGAGTTGAACAACCAAGCCAAAACTGTGCTATTACACTTGCACCAAGCTGTATAATAAGGATGATTAGTAGACTGCGGCTTTGGTATGGTACCATCAATGAAGCCTAACTTGGTTTTGGCATCCAAGGAGATAAGAATTGCTCTACACCAAGTGTTATAATTCTCCTTAGTGAGGTGTTGAACAACAAGGGACATACCAGGGTTATCACTATTTGACAAGAATAGAGACTAGATGGATTTCCCATGGTTGAACAGTTGGGATAGAGGCACTAGAGGCACTATTAGTCATACTTAATCCAAATAAGATCAAGATTCACAATCCAAAGATACAAATCAACTGAAGAGGAAACAAGAATTGATTTTCTAGAAATCAATACTCTTGTATACATGAATCAACTCAGAATTTTGTTGATTAATCAAATCCTAAGATCAATGATGATTGAGGAAAAACAACCACAGAATTCACAAACTAGAAATTGGAAAACCCTAAATTAAGAATTTCAATTTACTATTGTGAAAGAAGGAATCAAGATTTCAATTTGTTATCGTGCAAAAAAGAAATCAAGATTTAGAAGGAAAAACTTGGTGCAAAAATCAAGAGAAATACAAAAGAGAGAATTTCTACTTGATTTAAAGAAAGCACCAAAGAAATAAAAGGAAATCTAACTAAGAAACTTAGAGAGTACCAGGTTGAAGACTCTCTAAATTAGTTCAGCTCTGATACCATATTGAAATCTCACACAAACTCAAGGTCCTACAATGGTGGATTGAAAATCACAAAGAGAGAGAGAGAGAGAGAGAGAGAGAGAGAGAGAGAGAGAGAGATTGTGAATGAATGATTTCATATATGCATAAATATCTAGCCATGTTTTTTATTTAGTAAGAACAGAGGAGCGGGAAAAAAAATAACGAAATAACAAACTATCTCACCAATACAAAAATGACAAGTGGCAAAACTATATAACTAACAACTCTATGCTATTTACTACTGCATAAACAACATGCCGTTCTATGCACTACTAAACTATGTACTTCTAAACTACAAGTAGCTTAAGTAGAAAATAAAGCTCGAACTTCTTTCTTCTTTCTCTTCTTCTAACCAATAATATGTAAACATAATGTTACCTTTATGGAGAGGCCAGTAGTCCCTCTCTATCTCACGCAATGAATATCATCTTATATGGGTCTTCTAGCCTAGTAGATTTTATTTGAAATTTTTCATTGCTGTTATTGTTCATCCTGTTATATAATCTATAGAAAGTGTTAATATATAGAATGTGTGTGGAATATGTAGGTTTATGAAGTATCAAGGTATGGATCACAAAAGGAGAGGAGCAAGACGAAGTAAAGAAAGAATTATTTGAAACCTATAAGATATTAGAGGGGGGAGCTTGGTGACAAGACTTACTTGGGGGGTGAAACATTTGGGTTTGTGGCCTTCAGTCTTATCCCCTTCTACACAAGGTTCTATTTGATTGAGACTTTAGGGGGTTTCAACATTAAGGTAGAGTGCCCTAAGATTGTTGCATGGGCTAATAGGTGTATGCAGAAGGAGATTATCGCCAAGACCCTGCCTGACCAAAAGAAGGTTTACGAGTTTGTTAGACAGTTCAGGAAAAGGATTGGTTTGGAGTAGACTGTTTAATGGTTAATCCCAAATCTGAAAGTGCTATATATTACTGTGGTTTTGGATGGTTGTGTAATTTCGTTGGTTACATGTTGCAATGTTTGAGAAAGGCAAAAATCAAACTACAAGGGTTTCAGAATTTGGATATCAATCACGTCCATCTTTTGTGCATCAATATTCTTTTGTATGGGATGCTACAAGAATGGGTAGACTTATTCATGCGTTTATTTCTGTGCGAAATAATATTTTGTACTAAATCTCACCCCTCCTATTTATTTTTGTGATGGGAAAATGCATCAATTCTGAATTAGGATGAATGAAAAGTGTTGAACTTTAGGGGGAAAAAATAGAAGAGCCTCTATATCAATAGAAGCAATGATTAAGAAATTTTGGTGGGTGAAAGCTCGAAATGTCTCGAAAACACAAGAGTTGTTGAGACCCCCAAATTAAAAATACGACTTGGTTGATTTTACATTAACTTAATACTAAGCGCAAAATAGTGTAAACACAAGCGTATAAGCAAGACAACTACTCTAATCCACATTTAAAGCAACACAGCAGTAAAAATGAAATGAACAAGAGTAGGGAAGAGAGATGCAAACACAGATAACACCGAGACGTGTTATCGAAGATGAAACTGAAGAACTCGGTGAAAAATCTCTCCGCTGCCCTGCAAGCAGAAATCAATCCACTAGACAACCAGTTGGGATACATGGGTTAGCAAGAGACCCTCTAAGCCTAATCTAACCGATGTACCTAAGTCCTCCAAGTTTCTACTCCAACAAGGCTTCTCGGATTGTGGGTATAACAATCTCTAACTCTCAAGGTGTTTGGCTAGGGTTTTCTCTCAAAAGCTCTCTTTTACAATTGTGGATTGGATAGGCTGGCAGAACAGAATGCCTCGTGGGTGTCTCGCGGGAAGGGCTTACCCGTGAGATACTCGCGAGACACAGCTGTCTTCATCTGGCCTGACTCTTTGCATTCCAACATGTGCAGAGCACATGATACGCTTCGTGGGATGCTAAGTCGCGAGATACCCGCGAAACCTTCTTCAGTCTTCAAATGCTTAAGGCTTCACACCACTCTCTCTATCACATAGCCCTTACAATGAAATCCCACAATAAAGACAAGGTACAATAGATTGAATATAATTACAATTAAATTTGGCACGAAATATAAACCAACAAAACATATAGTTGTAAATAACAACTTTACAATCTCCCCCTTTGGCTATTCCATGATAAAACCCCTACAACATACTCTAGACTTAAACGTGAGTTTGGAAACAATGGCAAAACTCACTCACACCTAGTCTAGAAGTTGTGAAGCACTTGCAAGTATATACCTGTTACCTAAAATACTTGCACACAAACAAAACTTTCATTAAGCTTATGACAAGTTAAACACAAGGTACGTACATGAGCAAGTAAAGTGCGATCAAGTTTGTAAGCACATCATAACATATAAGCATATCTTGATCAAACAAAAACAGTCATTAAAGAATGACTACAATGAATATTTAGCAAGTAGATGTTCATCCGGACATGCAATGCAATTAAGAACAATCCATAGGATCAATTGCATGTCCAACACTCAACCATTACAGAATACATGAAGTACTTGCATCTAGGGTAAAAGATCCTCCTTGGGCACAAGAGTGAAGTACTTAAGACATAATAGCAATATCTTAAAAGTACAAAAAAATGCTACAAAGCATAGAGATAAACACAAATTACTGAAATTAAACTGAAATATAAAATAGAGTATTTAAGCTTTAAACAAAAGTAGTAACAGAAAAAAAAAAAAAAAAAAAAAAACAATAGTTATAAGAACAAAACATGAACTTCTTCTTTTAGCTTCTACTCCCCCTATCACCACACTCCAACTATCAATGGTCACCATACTCCCCCTATCATTGATACCATCTCCCCTTTTTTGTTATGGAATAGCTAGTCATTTTCTTCTAGTTTCCGTTGAATTTCATCCAGTTGAGTTTGGAGAGATATGATCTTTGAATCAAAATGGCTGTGGAGAGAGTACATGATAGATGCTAGTCCGAATATATTGGTATTGATCTCTTGAAGAGTAGTGGTAATGTTGTCAAACTGTTCATCATAGGCATGGGGTGTAGAGCTCGAGCTCCCCGGAGTTGCATGGCTTTCTTGCTTGACATTCTTCTTGGTGTGACTCATACTTAAATGGAGAGTATGAATGGTAATTGGACTTGGCCTTGGGTATGGGCGCTTATCTTCTGAAGGGTGCACACCTTTGAGTTTCAAAATCCTTGAGATGAGGCAACAGAAAGGAATACAATTCCTTCAAGCAGTCCGGTTAACCCTTTTTGCCAAGATGTGGAAAATATGAGAGCACACATCAATCTCTTCGTCAGTGATCAGATCATTCAAGAATAATTCTTGACCAAGATTCATATATCCGGTGCTTGACAAAGGATAGAGGTTGCTACACATGATCATTGAGAGAAGTCTTAATTCGGGAGAAAGGGATGCCACATTGATTGACTTCTTATTGGAGGAGAATTCCAAATTAGCTCCTAAAGTCTTTTTAAGAAACTCTTTATTTGGATTCAGCACATCATATATCGGTGGTATGGGGAGTATTGGCTGGTTAATGTGTAGAATTTTAGCCAAGTACACTGGTGTGACAGAGAAACTTTTTCCTCTAACCCAACATTTTATCTCTTCTTTGTTAACAATGGCATTGGCATAGAATTCCTTAACCATGTTCTTGTATGCATCCTCAGGAGTTGAGAGCAGAAAGTTCCAATCTTTCGTGGCAAACCATATGGGTATATTTGTGTCACTAAGAGATGACTGATCAACAACCCCTTCAACTAGCAAAGGAGCATCATGAAAATAGTTCTTATAGTTTTGAAATGCAGCATAGGATCTGAACAGATCAGAGTCATAGACTTCTGTTGAGAAACGAGGCCTTTTTGACCTTGGTGACGGTTCATCAACATCAATGATTGGCTCTTTCCCTTTGCTGTTGCCTCCTTTCACTACGGAGCTTTTAAAAGGAGACATCTGCACAAATGAACATAAACATGTGCAAAACACAAAACGAAACACAAAAAACTTGATTAGATTCAAGTTAGTTCAAAGCAAGGTGAAAATAACCAAAAAAAAAAAAAAAAAACTGACTCAAAATAGCATGCTAAAACAATCAAACCAAGAACACAAAAACACAATGCATGAAGATAAGTAGGTGTGCATGTGTGTGCAGCATGTGTGCATGTGCTAATGCATGATAGTACTTTGCTGATGCATGATAGTGCATGTGCTGATGCATGAGGGTGTGCCTAGAGTGTGCATGGCATGGCATTGAGGCACAAACTGAAAAAAGTGTGTAGAACACACACAAGTGATAAAAAATGATTCATAAGATCAAACAAGACAAACACCAAAGATTGGAACTCAGTTGAGTCCAATACAACATAGAAATGTCACTTAGACAATCTGTCAAACACATGACATGCAATAGTGCAAAACAAGTATAAAAAAAATGCATGAACATAGTGAAAATCTACCTCAATACATGTTAAAGTTGCTAGAATGGGCCAACACAGATGCACAGACAGCAAAAGGAACTCAGCCCAAACAAAGAATTTGAAAAAAATTCACAGAAAAAAGAAACCCAACCCAATTTTTGAAAAATCCCAATTTTCAAAACCCTAAGCCCAAAATCTGCATAATTTGAAAATAAAGGATGACAATAGTGTAAGAAATACATACCTTTAAAGGATTGAGTAGAAATTTTGCTTGAAAATGATGGGGTTTGAATGAAATAGTGATTTGGGTTGAAAATGGTTCGAGAGAGCTATGCGAGGGAAATGAGAAAGTTTTGACAAACTGTCACATATGCTACATAAAAACTTAAAACACGCATTTTTTGCGGGTTAGCTAGTAGCGACATAGTCATGAGATAGTCGCGAGAAGGACACCTGATGAACAAAAACTTTTGCGAGAAGCTTTAAGTCGTGAGATAGTCGCGATAGCTTCTATCTAATTTTGGAAAAATCCAATTTTGGCCAAATAGCATTTGGCAAGAAGTTGTTGGTCGCAAAATAGTCGCGAGAGTTTTTGTGTAAAAAGATGAAACATTTATTTCCCTGAAGCTCATTTCACGGGAAGCTCTAAGTCGTGAGCTTCTCGTGAAACACCCCCTGAACCAGTTTTTGAAGAAAAACACAAAAATACATTTTTAAACAAAAACAAAGAACACAAAAGTATAAAATCACTTTCAAAAACAAATAAAACATTCAAAAATATTTTTGGGTTTGATCATCAAGTATTTGAGCATACACATCACATTTGAACATGTAAACTAACACAAATGAGATAAGCATTCATTGAATCAAAGCCTTGTGTGTTGTGGGTGAGTATCAAGTGTGAAATAGTCCTTAGACTAGAGTGAAGCTTCAATGATCAATTCAATCAAGTCATACACAATTGATACTAGGTCAAGTGGTCTTTCTCGATTATAGAAATGAATATATATGATCTCCCACAAATTGATTACACAACTTAGAAGCTTTTCATTTGGCTTCTGCATAAATCATAACATTTGATCCTTTTTGGATAACACATCTCTTTTTGAGATTGGTGCTTGAAATTTTTGATATTCCAACATTGAGAGTTAGCTTTTGGCTTTTTGAGCACCATACATTTTAAAACAAAAGTCGCTTTCCCTTTTTCCTAGTCAAATACTAGTATGTGCGATAGGCTTTTGCAGCTTAATATCTCTTTTTATTTGGAGATTTACATTTGGTGAGCTCTTCTGCGAAAACATAAAAATAAAGTGGGAAGATATATAGGCACA
Source organism: Quercus variabilis (assembly GCA_030445155.1). Classification (NCBI taxonomy): domain Eukaryota; kingdom Viridiplantae; phylum Streptophyta; class Magnoliopsida; order Fagales; family Fagaceae; genus Quercus; species Quercus variabilis. Next base: position 70,884,032 of record CP129448.1, on the reverse strand, counting down.
AGTTTATGCAAGTATCAAGACCATCAAGACTATTGACCAATCATTCATCACAAGCTTGAAGATCTATTTACAACAATCACACAATAGTTTTCAAGATTTCTCCTACACATATAAATGTGCATATAAAAACAAGCTAAGCTCGTAAATGCACTACGCCATTAGTATGAAGGCACTAGGCCAAACTCACATGAGATATGCACAAAACAAGCAATCAAACTTTTTGGAGATATTTCAACTTTTTATGGGTTTTTGAAATTTGTGAACACACCCAAAAATAGAACAAACACAAAAACAAAGCAAAAACTTGTAAAAGAAACATGCTAAAACTAGAAGCAAATGATACAAATCAAATCAAGCATGTAGATATGCATGAGCAAATGTCCCTAAACATTAAAAGAATTAATGCATGGACATATCAAAATGCTTATGCATGAATGCCCCTTCTCACCTACATGGCACGTGCATTTGGGGTGATATCCTTAAAGGATTGGGTACAAGAGTTAGGACTTTCAAACCGTCTAGTGAAGTTCTCCAGGCAAGTGGTGAAGGCGCCGATCATTTTCATCACGTCCATCACACTAGAGTCACCATTTTGACCTTTCGATTGATCACTAGCCCAATTTCTTTTGTCATTTCTAGGGCTTTTTGACCTTTGAACACTTGCATTCTTCATGGCCTTCAAATTATGGCAATTTGGTCTAGTGAGTCCTTAAAATCCACAGAAATGATAGAAATGTTGAATTCTTGAACCTCTTTGCAAGTTTGGAGGTGATTTCTCTTGAACATTGGGCTTGACCACATTTTGATTACAGGGCTTATTCGACACCCGTTGGTTAGCTACATTCTTCCTCTTTTCATCCTTTATTTTTTCAAGAGTAGGGACAGCTACAACCGACTCTCTGGCTTTCACAAATTTTACATCTTTGGTGGCATTGGCCAATGAGCTACTTCCTCCGGTATATCCCAACCCAGACTTGTCAGGAAAATGTTTTTGAGATGAAATAACATCACCTAACTTCTTCGTGGATACCCTATCTATCTTGGCATTGGCTTGCACTACTTCTATCTCAAGAAATCTGATTTTTGAATAGGCTTCAGTCAGCTTACCATTCAGTGTCTCAATTTCACACTTGACCTCTTTATAACGCACTAGAAGACTTTTATAGTCCTCCTTTTCCTTTTTCTTCTTCTTTACGGCTGCCTTGGCCACCTTCGTATATTCTCCTAACTTTTTAAGTAGGGAATTGTAGTTTTCTTGAAGACCGGTTGAATATTCATCTTCTTTAGCATCTAATTCTTCTACAATTCCAGTGGATTCCTCATCACTATGCTCCCCTAGTTCTTGCACTAGTAGACTTAAGTCCTCCGAGGACTCAACATGAGCAATAGTCATAAAGGCAGAGTAGTTTCCTTCTCCATCATAGCTCTCTTCCGAATAAGAGTTGGATGAATCTAAATCACTCAGAGTTGTAGCATACGCCTTGCCCTTTCCCCTTAGATAATTGGGACACTCATTGAGATGTCCATGGCCATTACATTCATAATAAACAATGCCTTGGGAAGGCTGGGAATCCTTTCCATCTTTCTTCTTAAACTCTTTCCTATCACCTTTGGAGGATGAGAACTTCCCTTTGCTGAACGGTTTCCCATTGTTTTTCATCTTTAGAAATTTTTGGAAGTTCTTTGCAAGGAATGCTACATCTTTTTCCACTCTAACTTCTTCGAAGGAATCATCCACTCTTTCAGTGATGGTTTTAAGAGTAAGAGATTTACTTGTCTTATGAGAAGGCAGTCCAAGCTCATACGTTTGAAGAGACCCAATGAGCTCTTGAATCTTAATTTCATCCCAATCTTTGTTTTCCTCTATGACTATGAATTTTGCTCGAAAGCTCTCTGGTAAGGACCTCAAAATTTTTCTCACCACCTTAGCATCTTCAATCTTCTCACCAAGATTGTGCTTCATAATCACAATTTCGTTGAGCTTTCCATAAAATGAATCAAATGACTCATCATCTCCCATCTTAAACTCTTCGAACTTGGTGGTAAGCATCTGAAGCTTTGTATCCTTTACTTTCTTTGTTCCTTCATAGGTGGTCTCCAATATTTCCCAAGCTTCCTTGGCTATTATCATGGGAGAGATCTTGTGAAATTCTTCTGGAGAGACACTACAGAAAATAGCATTCAAGGCTTTACTATTAGCATTAGCCGCTGCAAGAACTGCCTTATCCCAAGTGGATTTTGTAGCCTCCAACTTGGTCCAACCTACTTCAACTGCATCCCATATAGCATTAGAAATAGAACACAAAAATGCTCTCATTCGGACTTTCCAAAATGCATAATTATTACCATCAAAAAATGGTGGAACATTTAAAGATTGACACCGGTCCATCTTAAATGGGGTCAAGGAACACACTCAGGTATTTAAACCACAGCAAGTGTACCCGCTCTGATACCAATTGAAAGCTCGAAAATGTGTCAAAAAGATAAGAGTTGTTTAGACCCCCAAATTAAAGATACGGCTTAGTTGATTTTGCACTAACTTAATACTAAGTGTGAAATAGTGTAAATACAAGCGTATAAGTAAGACAACTACTCTAATTCATATTTAAAGCAACACAACAGTAAAAAGAAATGAACAAGAGTAGGGAAGAGAGATGCAAACACAGATAACACCAAGACATGTTATCGAAGAGGAAACTGAAGAACTCGGTGAAAAACCTCTCTGCTGCCCTCCAAGCGGAAATTGATCCACTAGACAATCAGTTGGGATACATGGGTTAGCAAGAGACCCTCCAAGCCTAATCTACTTGATGTACCTAAGCCTTCCAACCTCCTACTCCAATAAGGCTTCTCGGAACCGTGTCTTGTCTAGCTTTCCAAATCCCGCAACAAGCTTCATGTTGTATCTGCCATCCCTGGCTTTTTCTAATGCTTTTTAGTAGCACCAAAACTTCACTTAACACTCTAAAAGGGTGTGGTAAGTGTTTGGGCTATCAACCTCTCAATGGTATGGAAATGGAGAGGTAGAAGCAGGGAAGAGGATCTCGTACCGTACCGGCCGGTACGGCCGGTATATACCGTACCGGCCGGTGAACCGGTACACTTACCCCCCTCATTTCGTACCGGATTTAATACCGGACGTACCGGCATTATACCGGCCGTACCGGCGAATTCCGGGTGTTCCGGCCGGAAAATGAATACCGGCCGAAACATGAAAAGTCTCGTTTGTGAGGAAAGAAAACAGAGAAAAAGGAGAAAAGGAAGAAGATTATGACGAAGCAAGGGTTGCGCCGTGAAGCAACTGCTTCTTCTTCTTCAGTTCTTCTTCTTCTTCTTTCCTCTTTTTCTTCTTCTCTGTCGGTCTGTCCGTCTCCCTCTCTTTTTTTTTTTTTTTTTTGCCGAACCTTTTTTTCTTTTTCTTCTCTGTCCGTCTCCCTCTTTTTTTTTTTTGCTGAACCTTTTTCTCTTCTTCTTCTCTGCGGTCTGTCCGTCTCCCTTTCTTTTTTTTTTTTTTGCTGAACCATGTATGTGGTCTGGTTTCTCTTCTTACTCTCTCTTTCTTTGTTTTGTATTTGCTTTTGAAGTTTCCTAAGCTTTGACTATAGTACACTGCCACCAGCTGCCAAGTATTGGAAACATGGAAAAGCTTTTAAATTTTGAACAAAAGGTGAGCTCTCCACGTTAAAGCTTTCCACCACTTCTTTTCAGCTTTGGCCTTTGAGCCCAAATAATGTGACAATAATGTACATGTATTACTATATTGCCACCGTATTACAACAAATTTATATTTAGATAATGCTAATATTATAATATTTTAAATAATTTTTGTTATAATTTATTATGTGAGGAGTTGTAAGTGATAAAAATGTGAACTCACATACACTCACAATTTTTTTCACCCCCCACATACACATATATATATATATATATATATATAAACAACTTTTATATTTATTATAATATACACATACATACATACATATATATATATATATATATATATATATATATATATATATTTATAAATATAAAAAATAGCGGTAAATCAGAAAAGGTACACCGGTATTGACCGGTATCCGAAATATATCGTACCGCTGACTAAACCGGTACAATCTCCGGTACGGTATTGACTCCCTTGGGTAGAAGATGAGCAAATTCCCAAAACAAATGTGTAAAGGATTGTGGGTATAACTATCTCTAACTTTTAAGGTGTTTGGCTAGGCTACATTTATGGGTAATGTGGGTATAAATAGTGTAGGCACAGATAGTGTGTATCAGACTAGACAAGCTGGCAAAACAAAATGCCTCGCAGATGTCTCGCGGGAAGGCCTTACTCGCGAGATACTCACGAGACACAGCTATTTCCATCTAGCTTGACTCTTCACATTCCAACATGTGCAAGACACATGATATGCTTTGCAGGATGCTAAGTCACGAGATACCTACGAAACCTTCTTCAGTCTTCAAATGGTTGAGTCTTCACACTACTCTCTCTATCACACAACCCTTACAATGAAATCCCACAATAAAAACAAGGTACAACATATTGAATATAATTGTAATCAAATTTGGTATGGAATATAAGCCAACAAAACATATAGTTGTAAATAACAACTTTACAGTGGGGACATCAAGAAAAATCCAACAAAGCTCACTAGATCAAATGGAGCACTTTATGTTTATCAAAATCAGTTGGGGGGATAGGTTTTAGGGATTTGGGACAATTCAATGATGTTTTCTTAGCCAAGCAAGTGTGGAGATTGTTCCATAATAGAGACACCATATGTATAAAGTGTTTAAAGCTAAATACTTCCCAAATGGAAGCTTCTTTAAAGCCAAGGTAAATTCTAAATGCTCTTTTGCATGGAAAAGCATTTTGTAATCTTGGATGTGGTTCAGAAGGTTGCAATTTGGAGGGCTGGAGATGGTTGCCGGATTCTTCTAGCTGCAAAGTAATAACTCCTAGGGGTAATTCTCCATTACATATTGTGAGTGAACTATTTATATATGGGACAAAGATTTGGAATGGAGCATTGATTGACCAAACCTTCCTCCCTTGGGAAGCAGAATGTATTAAGAGAATAACTGTCAGCAACTATAGCAACATGGATGCACTCATTTAGCCATTATCTAAGGACGGTGAGTATTCTGTAAAAACTGCTTATCAGATTCTAGCTTCTAAAACCTAAAATAGTTTTCCAAATTCCTCTAGGGCTGAAAATTCAAACAAATTGTGGAATAAAATCTAGAAAATTCAAGTCCCAAACGAAATTAGGCACTTCATGTGGCGAGTGCAAAATAGTCACTCCTGACTAAGCATAATTTATTCAAAAGGAATGTCCTTAAGGAAACTTAGTGCAGTCATTGTGGGGAGCACATAGAAGATTTTTTACATGCCTTAAGGTTAGGTGATCTAGTTCAATCAGTGTGGCAGTTAGAAACCAAATACCTCCACTTCTATCAGAAGACATGCAGATCTTTTGCTGATTTGGTGAGTACAGTGTTAGAACAAGCTCCTCCTCTCACAATAGCATTATTTTCTAGGATCACCTAGTGCCTTTGGAAAGGACAAAATAGGATCAGAAAAAAGCAACCAACATGGCTTTGATAGAAGTGGCATCAAAAGCAAAGGAACTACTCACTGAATTCCTTGATATTCAATAGAAACCTCGTAGAGATACCCAACCGAGGTGTCTGGTTAGACGGAATCCTCCAACTGAAGGAATGTACAAAGCAAATTTTGATGGATTGATCTTCTCTGGCATTGGTTTGGTGATCCAAGACTATTTTGGGTGTTGTGCAGATAGCACCCCATGACTCAAAGCAATAACAGTAAATAAGCAGAAATTAAATAACAAGCACACACAAAGAACACAAGAATTTACGTGGTTCGGCAAACTGCCTACCTCCATGGAGATGACGGAGAAATTTCACTATAAAAAATAGGGAGATACAATAGTGCACAAGAACACTCTCAAGAAACCCAAATCCCAATTACACCCTAGCACTCTCTCTCACCCACATGACAAGAAAACACTATTCTTCTTCTTATTCTCTAATTCACATGGCTGCCCTCTCATCTTAAACCTAATATATATATATATATATAGGTTGGCTATCACTTGGAATTATACTCCTAGTTGAATTCGATCAACTATGACCGACTGAAACAAACATGGGCTTGTGGCAATTCAAGCCACACGCAAGCCCACTTCAACAAATCTCCACCTGGGCTTGAATTGATCAAGCTACACGAGCAAACTCCTCCATCGCCTCCACCTTAGCCCTTAAGGGCTTACAAGCTACAAACACCAATCAAGTCTAAGTAGCCCTTGAACTTATCTGTTGGAACTATCTTTGTCAACATACTAGATGACTCCTAAATCTTATTCTTCTATAGTGACCCCATCTCTTCTACATCCCTGTAAGACAATGGATCTCCACTGCTAGTTATGAGAGCAAAACTAACTATATCTTCAAAACCATATCTCTGTGGTGCTTTGTGAACCTGCTTCTCTCTACCTTTAGCAATTGAATAAGACTCTTCTTGTTGCTGCTATGGATCAATCTCAACATCACCCTTATCATTGGGTGAACTATTGTCGTTAAACTCCACCTTAATAGTTAATTTCTCCTGTGGACTATCATCACAAGTCTCTGTTTCATTCTGCTTCAACATAAAGGCTTCATTAAATATGACATCTCAGCTGGTCACCGTTTTCTTGGAGATTGGATCCGAAAGCCTGTAGCCTTTAACACCTTTTTCAAAACCAAGAAATACACATTTTCTTGACTTCGAATCCAATTTAGAACGCTCTCAACTCTGCACATGCACATAAGCTGGACAACCAAAGATTTTTAGACTTGAATAATCAACTGGTCTACCTGACCAAACCTCTTTTGGAATCTTGAAATCTATGGCTGATGATGGAGATCTATTAATAATGAAGCTTGTTGTGTTAACTGTCTCTGCCCAAAACACCTTAGGCAACCCTGCATTCAATCTCATACATCTGTCTCTTTCTGCTAAGGTTCTATTCATTCTCTCTACAACCCCATTCTGCTGTGGAGTTCCTTTAACTGTGAAGTGATGAGTAATGCCTTTTAATTCACAAAATCTTATGAATTCTTTATCTTTATACTCTAGTCCATTATTTGTTCTAAGATATTTTATTTTCCTGCTAGTCTGATTCTCAACCTGTGCTTTCCACTTTTTAAATATGCCAAACACATCAGACTTATGCTTCATAAAATAAATCCATACCTTTCTAGAGTAGTCATTAATAAAACTGATGAGGTATTTAGCATCGCTGTGAGAAGAAACTACTACTGGGCCCCAAACATTTGAATGAATGTGGTCAAGAACACCCTTACTTGTATGAGAGCCTGTCTTGAAACTGACTCTATGTTGCTTCCCATACACACAATACTTGCAGAAGTCTATCTTGCATGTCTTCACCCTTTTCAATAAATTTCTCTTGTGCAACTCTAACATATCACGTTCACCAATATGGCCAAGTCGCATATGCCATAATTTTGTGTCATCAGTGTTGGACTCTGTCGGAGTGGTGACTGTAACTCTTCCTACAACTATGTTCCCAATCAATCTGTAAAGCATGTTTACTTTCTGTCCCTTCATCACCATTAAAGCACCTTTAGTAATCTTCACAATTCCACCCTTTGATGAGTACAAATAGCCTAAATCATCCAATACTCCTAAAGAAATTAAATTCTTTCTAAGATCTGGAACATGTCTGACATTACTAAGAACTCTCACAACTCCATCAAACATCTTAATCTTCACGGTACCAATTCCAATAATCGGGCATGCTGCATCATTACCCATTTGGACCATACCACCGTTGTAAGGCTTATACGTGTCAAACCAACTTTTCTTTGGAGTCATATGATATGAGCATGCTGAATCTAAAACCCAAGATTTTGATAGAACATTGTTACTTGATGAAATTGAAAGTAAATCTGCACCAACTTCACTGTCATCTGATGTTTCTTCAGCAACACTAGCTGATTCTAGGGGCTTCTTTCCATTCTTCTTCTCCTTTAAATGCTCTTTCAACTCTTTACATTGATTCTTGTAGTGCCCTTTCTTGTGACAATAAAAGCACTCTACATCTTTCTTTGTATGTGATTTAGATTGTGATCTGTTGCTGTTGGAATTTCGTCCTCTTGACCTGCTTCTACCCCTATTGCTTGACTCAGACTTTACAATAAGTCCATCAGCCTGAGAACCATCACTATCTTGCTTCATCCTTATGTGTGACAAGAGAGCACTAGTCACCTCATTAAGTACTATAGTCTCTTTCCCGTACATCAACGTAGTCACTAGATGATCAAAACAAGTAGGAAGCGATGCTAACAAGAGTAATGCTTTATCTTCGTCCTCATAATTCACCCCAAAACTTGACAGTTGGTGTTCAACATATTAAATGTGTTGAGATGCTCCAACAGATCAGAACCTTCCTTCATATGCAAACTATACAGTTGCTTCTTCACGTACAATTTGTTCAGAACCTTCCTTCATATGCAAACTATACAGTTGCTTCTTCACGTACAACTTGTTCGTCAGATTCTTTCTCATATAAAGACCTTCTAGTTTTTTCCAAACCTCCTTTGCGGTCTTTACTTCTAGGATGTTATGAATGACCTCATCACCTAGGTTGAGACGAATAACGCTAACTGCTTTCTCATCCATCTCTACCCATTCTGCATCCTTTATTGTTTCTGGTTTCTTCTCCTTCCCAAGCAAGGCCTTATGAACTCCTTGTTGAATTAGGAGATCCTTCATCTGCCTTTGCCAAAGAGAAAAATTTTCCTTACCACAAAACTTCTCTACATCATACTTTGTGCTTGACATCTTTACTGTATTCAAAGAATTGAATCCAAACCTTGCTCTGATACCATTTGTTGTGCAAATAGCATCCCAGGACTCAAATCAATAACAGTAAATAAGCGAAATTTAAATAATAAGCACACACAAAGAACACAAGAATTTACGTGGTTCGGCAAACTACCTACCTCCACGGAGACGACGGAGAAATTTCACTATAAAAAATAAGGAGATACAATAGTGCACAAGAACACTCTCAAGAAACTCAAATCCTAATTACATCTTAGTACTCTATCTCACCCATAAGACAAGAAAACACTATTCTTTTTCTTATGCGGCTACTGCTAGGTTTTTAGGAATTCTCTAATTCACACGGCTGCCCTCTCATCTTAGACCTAATATATATATATATATATATATATATATATAGGTCGGCTATCTCTAGGAATTATATTCCTAGTTGAATTCGGTCAACTGTGACCTACTTAAACAAACATGTGCTTGTGGCAATTCAAGCCACATGCAAGCCCACTTCAACAGTGGGAATGTAATAGCAGCCCTTAGCCAAAATATTCTGCAACCTCACTCATTAGATCTGGTGGAAGCATTAGCAGCTAGCAAGATAGTAAGTTTTGCTAGAGAACTTTGCATTTTACAGGTGGAGTTCGAAGGAGATAGAGAGTTAACATAGCAACCAGCAACCAAATGCCTTCAAAAACTTTGTTTGGTCATGTGATTGAAGAGATTTGGTTGTTAGCAGATGCTTTTCAAAAGTGTAGCTTTGGACATGTACAAAGGGAGGGCAACCAGCTTGCTCATTCCCTTGCTAGAAGAGCAGTTCTATTTGCAAATCTTGATAGAAAATCTACCGTCTGAGCTAGATGTTATACTCCAAGTTGATTTAGGTCATCTTTAATGCTAGATCTTTCTTACTGGTTCCTTAAAAAATATATATAGAAGAGCCTATGAGCACATGCTCAAAGGCTAGTATATTAATATATTAAAGTCTCAAATTAATGATCCTCAAGCCTCAAGGCTAGTATGTGTGTGTATTAATTTGTTAGTTAAAACAGTTGGAAAATGAGAATTTGAACCCTAGATGTCTCCACTGGATATAGCAAGAGATATAAATCAAGCTAAAAAACTCTTAACAAAACATGATTGCTTGGATTTTCCCTGCAGAGATATGCGTTTATTTCTAAACAATGTAGAAGTGCATAATATGAGCATCAATATTTGTCAGTAAATTAAGAATATATCAAGTTTCAAAGACCAAGATTTAGAGGGATACGTTTGAACGAATTCCTACTATTTTAACTGTATTATGCAACTATAGATGAACCCTCAAGAAAGACAATATTAAAACAACTTTCTTGCTACTTACACTCTTGTAGCAATTTTTTTTTATGCAATTATTGTGGTGGAGTTTATCTTTGTGAGCTTCATAACTCCTGAGCAATCATGATGAAACATGACACGAGGAAACTCTTAATGCATAATTTCTTAAACCAATAGAATTTTTTATCCTATCAAGGGTCTTAAATTTAAGTATCAATTTCAAATTTGTGCGCTTGTTATAACAGGAAGTTTGCCAAACGATAGGATAATTAGACTTAAAGAATTAAAAGTAAAACAAATAAAACAGACCCAACGTGTAATTGTAAGTAAAATTTAATGTGAAATTTCCAGGTATATTACAACCTTTCACGACATATTTGATTGACAAGCTACAGTCATTGTTACAAATTCATATAGAGTTTGGAGTATGGATTGTGCACCCATACTTATGGTTTAGAATCTTCACATTGAAATTGATAGACAGTGAATTTTCTCTTTAGAATCATGTCTATCCTCTTTGAAACCTCAACTAAAACAAATCCTTTGTTTCACCCACATGAATTTTGGCATCAAAACTCGGAATGAAAAACTATGGCCATCACCATAAATTCGTCCAATTTTACAATAAGATCCTAATCACTCACCAAATACAATTACCCCTGTAATTTAATAACCATTTGAGCCAAAAATCAAAACTAAAAATCAATTACATATGGAATGAAACAAAATTCCACCCCCACAGAATGCAATACAGAAAGAGAAGTAGAGAGAAACCATTTAACGAACTCTTAAGAACAAAGCGTACAAGATTGTCATAACAAAGGATTGAGACAATTGAAGAGACTCCCAAGAACCGAAAGAGAAGACCATGGAGCTTAAATAAGAAACCACTAACCATGGAGCGTGATTTTTTTTTTTTTTTTTCTTTTTTTGAAGCTATAATTACGTTAATGTCTAATTAAGATTGGGTACACCAGGATTTGTGTTGTACTAATATTTGTTTCTTTTTCACTTCTTTCCCCTTTTTTTTTTTTTTTTTTTTTTTTTGTGGATAAAATTGTCAAAATAATTAACTACTATATTTTCCTATAAGAAGTTTTTATAAATATTTTCCACTTCTTTCACTATTTAATGCTTTACTTTTGTTAGACTAAAGGCATAGTTTGGAGGATTCGTGCTGGGGTCGAGCTGGGTGTGGTTGAAATGTAAGGCTAAGGAATGCAATGAGGTTTGTGTGGTCAGTGGCGGTTGGTATGATTGTAGATTGAGATTGTTGATTTTTTTTTTTTTTTTGGATACTCAGAAAAGACCGGAAAAAAAATTGTTTTATTCTATATTTTAATCTATGCATTTTTTTTAGTTTTAAATGATTTTTTAATTTCATAATTTTTTTAGGCCATTAAATTTATGTGACATATATAAATTAAAATAATAATATAGTATGATATGATTGGACATTTGGACCGACCTACTGTATGACAGGTTTATATGTGGATTTTAACGGCTACCTCAATAATCAGCTTGGATAGAAAAGCTTGAATTATAGACAAAAATAAATTTTTTAATATGAGGTGAAATCAAAATGACATCAAACTTAAAATACGAAAGTTTAGTATCACAAAATTTTGACAGTTTTTTTTTGCAACAAAAAAAAAAAATACTAATTAAAATTAATATTACTCCAGTGACAGTTTATCTTCTCTAATAAAACCCTTTTTTTTTTTCTTTTTTTTCTTTTTTTTTTTGATATGATATAGATAGAAGACATAGGGATGGGGAAAGAAGGAGTGGTAAGACAAGACTTACAATACTAGCATTTAATTACAAAAAAAAAAAAAAAAAAATCTAACCTTTGTAAGTACTGATGAAGTTAAAGTCGTTAGTCGTTCTAGTCGTCCGGTGCAACCTGTAAGAACACAAAAGAAGATAAAAAACTAGGTCACTAGTGTGGTGCCTGCTAGTGAGCCTCCGATGGTAAAGTTAGAATGAGAGAGAGAGGGTTGGAATGTATTTAGCTGGTAAAATAACTTAGTATCCGTCCCCTATACCTTTGGTGGAGCATGGTATTTATAGGTCATCCTCCTTCTAGCCGTTGGAACCACCATTAATGGTGGTTTTAATTTCTAGGTAACGTTTTTAGTATTCAATATGGAGGGAAATGGAATCTCCTGATATTCAATGTTTGAGTATAAGAGCTTTTGAGCTATTGCCTGGCTTCGTCCGAACTGTAACGGTTCTGGCAATAATGGCAACATTAATTACTCTACCCTCGTCCTTAATTATGTCTAGATGAACTTTTTCGCTGGGCTTATCAGTTGCCCTCCATTCCTTGGTTGTCAAGTTTCTTGACGAGCTTGGGAATCCGAAGAGTCACCCAACGTTTCATGTTCCCCCAATGATTTTGTTTCCGTCGCATTTATGGTGATGAGACGACGTGGCGTGCTCGGAGGCCACGTGTCGCGTTCTGGTTGGCTAGACGTGGGTGTGTTCCTCAATAAGACCTTTGGGTTTCCCGCTTCTTAGTTTTCATTGGATAGGTATTTAAAGCCTTTTTCTTTCTTTCTCTTCTCTTCTCTACTCTGATTTCTTCCCTCACCTTTGTGCTACTTCTATTTTCTGCAATTTTTTTGAGGCTCCCCCCTTCTCCATGCTCTAGCCACCCTGTTTTTTCTCTCCTCTGAGCTCTGGCCACTCTGTTCCTTTTTCTTTAGGTACGGTACTATCCTTTTCCTGATCTTTGTCTTTGCTCTGATTTGACTAAAGAGCTTTTTTCCCTGCATTTTCTTTCTTTTTTTTTCTAATGTATGAGTATTCTGAGGTTAGGCATCGTTGCCCCTCTGTTTTTTTTCTTTTTGTTTGTTTAGGGGAACTTCTTGGGTTTGGTAGTGGCTGTCCAGAGGTTGGGACTTTTTTTCTGAGGGTAGTGCCTTAGGTTTAGTCTTGGCTAACCTTAGCCCCTTGCTGCATCAATCCTTAGATTGGTTTAAGTTTGTGAGAGCAATGTCAACAAAAGTGAAGTCAAATGAGTTGGATATAGGCTTGTCGTCTAGCAACAAAGTAGTAGAAGTTGATATCGCCATCTCGGCATCTCTGTCTTTAAATCCTTCATCTTCCTCCCTTACCGAGTTGAGGGGTTTCCATGCCCAAAAAGAATTGTGTTCTTTGGACGAGGATATGCTCTTCAGATTTAGGGATAGGTTTTAGATCCCTAACAAGACCAAGATCCATCTTCCTCATCTAAGTGAGAAGGCTTGTACCTTCAATCCTAGGGAGGTGTGTTTTTATGAGGCTGCTCTTTTGTGCGACCTCAGATTCCCCGTCCATCCCTTTATCATAGAGTTTCTCCACCTCCTAGGTATAGCATCGAGGTAACTTATGCCCAATTCATAACAAATCGTCATCAGTTTGATGGAGATATGGATGATCATAACAGAGGGAGATGTGATTAGGATGGACGAACTCTTACATTTGTATCATCTAAAAGAGTCAAATGAGTTTGGGTACTATGAGCTGGTGCCATGGGATAAGAAGTCTCGCTTTATTGCGAGTCTACCTTCATCATTCCGCTATTGGAAGTCTAGGTACTTCTTCATCTCAGAAGATGGCTGGGAAACCCTTTCAAACGACCTTTGGAGAGACATACCTAGGTTGCTACGTAGATAAGGGACACCCAAACTTGGTACATCTCCCTTCATTTCTGCTTCGTGGTTTTTTTTTTTTTTTTTTTTTTTTTTTTAATTTTTTTTAGGGACTTACCTTTGGCTTGTCTAACTCTAATGCCTCGTATTTGTTTTCTTCTTGCAGCCAAGACTTGTCCAAAGTTGAAAAGCAGGTACAAGAGCCTCGTTAAGAGGGCTACGGAGTACACGGGTACTATTGACGATTTTGATGAACTAATTAACCCCAGGACATTGGCTTATCATTTCTTGGGTCCTAAACCTTCTCCCTACATCTTGTACGCAATAGCCAGAGAAGAGAAAAGTAAGTATTCATAGTTTAACGCCCTCGTCTTTCTCCTTTTAGTCACGTTGCTAACATCCAGTTTGTGGTGATCTTTTGCAGAAATGGCAACCAAGTTTAACCAAGAATTTTATGCTAAATTGAGAGCAAAGAAGAATGATCCCTTATCTAGCCTTGCTCAGAAACATCGTCAAGCAGCAAAAGAGGTCGTGGAGACCACCGCATCTACTCTCGTTGCTTCTGACCCCAAGGTCGCTTCTCCTATTGCCTTCGTTGAAGAGATCACCCCTCATCCTAAGAAGACTCATGGTGGCAACAAGGGGAAGAGCAAGGTTGATACTAGTATTTGGGATGATGCTGCCACTACCATGGGGAGGGCCTACAACGTCATCACTCCCGAGGACTTGAAGGGTTTAAATTCTGTTTCTTCCCATGAGCTAGTGAGTCATCATATCCATAAGCTCGTCCAGGTACACTCTTGAGCTTTATCCTTGTCATGACAATTTCTTTTTTGTTGTGATTTCTGTTCCATCCCTTATTGTGGTTGTATTTTTTCTTAAGGTCCTGGGAGAAGCTGTCCATCTTACCATTGAGTACTTAACTAGTGAAGAGAAGGTTGTCATAGCCAACTCCAAAGTTGATGAAGCTAAGGGTTCCACTTTAAGGAAGGAGCTAATAGTGGCAATGGACGGTAGGAACCAGATGAAGGAGAAGATCAAGGTCCTAACAGATGAGCTGAAGTCTGAAAACTATTGACGGAGCAGAAAGACGAGAAACTCCAAGTAGCAGGGTGCAAGGCTTCAAACGCTGGAGATGAAGCAATGCAAGCTTTTTAGCAAACTGACGAGAATAACGGTGTCCTTCTTGGCTGGTACTTCAAGGGTTTTGAATTGCTGAGGGGGTACTTGGCCAAACATAACCCTGGGATGGACTTGGACAACCTGGACCTCAAGGTTATTGAAAAGGAGATGGAAGCTGAGGATGCTACTGCTGGAGACGCTGCTAACGAAGGGGCTGGTGATGGTGGTGATGACCAAACTGTTTGAATCTTTTCAGAAAAAGTTTAGTATCCCTTTTTTTTTCTTTTTTTTTTTTTTTGCTCCATCTGTTTTGGGGCCTTTTAAATTTACTATTGAACACTCTTTAAGGTTTTGGGTGCCCTATTGTTTTTGGGCTTTTACATTGCGCTTTCTTGCACACTGCATCTAATTCAAACAATTTCATCTTCATTTGACCTTGCAAAATTTTACTTTTCCCTCTGTATAAATTTTGCTTCATTGTACATGCATCTGAATACATCAATAGACTTATATCCTTTGAAGGATTTTTGCCTTTGGCTTCGTCATTAGACTTATATCTTGTGAAGGATTTAGGTCTTAGGCCTCGTCAATAGACTTATGTCCTATGAAGGATTTTTCTTTGGCCTCATCATTAGACTTATATCCTTTGAAGGATTTATGTCGTAGACCTCGTCAATAGACTTACATACTTTGAAGGATTTATGTATTTGGCCTCGTCATGAGACTTACATCCTTTAAAGGATTTATGTCTTTGGTCTCGTCATCAAACTTATATCCTTTGAAGGATTTATGTCCTTGTGAGCTATTAGTGCTCTTGGAGGAGACTTTTTATAGGCTAAGTAACTTCTGAATGATTTCTTTATTGCATTGCTCAAAAATAAAACAAGAATTTAATCAATGATTACAAATGATTATCCTCTTACTGGTGATTCCTCTTTGAGTGTTCAACATTCCAGGGACGAGGTAACTTGTTGCCGTCTGTTAGGTTCTAAAGATTTAGGAATTTATGTATTTAAAACTCTAATTTGTATTGTTGGAAAACCATGATCAAAACAGGTTGATTAGTCTTGTTTAGGCTTGCTCAAAGTTGTGTCTTTCATGTAAAGTTGGAATCGAGAGGATGCAGATGCATTGGTGCATTTTGGCCTGGCTCGATCGATTAAAAGAAAGACTTGATCGATCGAATCTCGGGCAGAATGTTTTTCTGCAGATTTTTCCAACTCAACCCTACCTCATTAAATATTTAGGGTTTTATGTTTTTACCCTAGGTATATAAGGCAAAACCCTAGCCACATTTTTGTGAGTTGCTCTGAGAGTATTGTTGCTCATACTTTGCTGTTTGTGTGAATATCTTGTGAGATGATTGAGGAGCTTTCCTTCACATAAACTTAGGGTTTTCAAGGTAGAGATTATTTCAACATCTTGATGATCAACTCAGTTGCTGCCATTAGAGCTTAAAGAATAACAAGCGTGGGTGCTTGTAGTTGATTGGAGAATCCAAGAAAGAAGGAGTTCGTGGATCCGGAGCTTGCACGTGGTCGTGTCAGTAAATTCTACTAGTGGGTAGCATTAGGAAGTTAAGCGGGAAGCTTCTAAGTCTTTTTGTATGAACTTCGATTCTTTCAGATAGTGGATTCAAGTTTACCTTGAGATTAGCTAGGTCAAATCCTCCCTAGGTTTTTACCGTGTGGTTTCCTGGGTCATCATATCATTGTGTTATTTACTTTTCCGCTGTTTTATATTCTTGATATGATTTTTTGATTGTGATAATCTAGATTGGCATAATTTGACTAAGTTAATCACTTGTCTAATCATCTAGGTTAATCTGGTTGGGTGTAGGGGTCTAAAACCGTTCAAGTGGTATCAGAGTGGGTAGCTTTCTTGTTTTGGATCTTTTGATCTCTAAGCTGATCCTTGACCCCTGTTGTCATGGAACATGGACACTCTCTTGTTGTTCCTCCTCACTTTGATGGGAATAACTATACTTATTGGAAAGTAAGGATGAAAGCATTCCTGAAATCTATTGATGAGAGGGTTTGAAATTTCGTTGAATACGGATGGGAGAAGCCTACTACTCTTTGTGCTATGAATACCATCTTTAATGTTGTTTCTATGGAGGAATTTAAGAGAATCTTTAATGTTTAGGTTGCTCATACTGCTTGGCAAATCCTCCAGACTGTGCATGAAAGCACAAAGGCAGTTAAGATTAATAAACTGCAGCAATTAACTTCTAGATTTGAAAGCATTATAATGTCTGATGATGAATCTTTTGATGAATTCTATGCTAAACTGAATGATATTGTTAATTCTGCTTTTAATCTAGGTGAAGTCTATGATCAACCTAAAATTGTTAGGAAGATTCTTAGATCCTTGATTGAGGACTTTAGGCCCAAAATGACTGCCATTACTGAGAGCCAGGATGTGAACTCCATCCCTGTTGATGAGCTTACAGGATCTCTTTAGTCCTATAAGCTAGACCTACCTAAAGCTAACAAATCCAAATCAATGGCTCTTAAGTCAGTTGATGATGTTGAGGTTAGTGGATTTGATGATGAGCTCTCTGCTATGGAGATTGCGTACCTTGCCAAGAACTTTAGAAATTTTCTTAGGAATAATAATAGAAAGGCAAGATGTACAAACACTGCTGAACTTAGAAATTTTCGGAAGAATGATCCCACTAAGGTTAATAACTTTGAAAAACTTAGAGAAAAAGTTGGTTAATCTTCAAACAATTCTTTGGGTGCTCAGTGTTTTGGTTGTCAAGGGTATGGTCATGTTAAGTCTGAATGTCCTACTTACTTGAGGCCTAAGGGTAAAGCTATGACTGTAACCCTTAGTGATAATGAGGTTTCTGATGATAAGTCTGGATGTGATGAGGATGGAAATTTCATTGCTTTCACTGCTACTGTAGTAGTTAATGAAAGTGTATCTGTTGAAGAGAACCCTTCTGATGGGGAACTCTCTGAGGATGCAAATCTTCAAGAAGCCTATAATAAACTTTGCAAAGTTGCTGCAAAGGATGCTATGAATGTTGAACTTGGTCTGAAAAAAATTGAATCTCTTGAGCTTGGAAAGAAGAATTTACTTGTTAAATTGTTTGATGCTAATGATCTTTTGAACAATGTGAAATTTGAAAATATCCTCTTGCTTGATAAAGTTAAAACTTTGGAACATGATTTATTTATTGCTAGATCTGCTAGTTCTAAACTTGATCAAATGCTAAGTGTTTAAAAGACTCCCTCTGACAAATCTGGATTAGGTTTTATTGAAAGCATCAATGTGTCTATTGCTCCTACTTCTACAAACGTTGTTCCTTTATCTTCTTCTAAACCTTTCGTGAGTGAGGTGGTCAGTGAAACTATCAAACCCCCTGTGAGTGAGGTTGTCAAACCCATAGAAGTTTCACCATCTAGGAAGATTAGGGTTGATCTGAAAGAGTCTAAACCTAAGGAGTCTACCCTTTCTAAGGACAAGATGCATGGTAGACCTGCATGGATTTGCCATTTTTGTGCAAAATCTGGACACATTCATCCTAACTATTACAAGCTTCAAGTTACAAAGAGAGCAAACAAACCAAAAGTGTCTGTGCCTCAAGCACAAGATCCTATGGCACTCATTGGTGAATTGGTGAAGACTTTAAACCTTTATTCCAATCATGGAGTTGGAAATCACTCGAACGTGAATAAGAACTCCAATGCTCATGGTGCATCTAATAGGTTTTGGGTGCAAAAGACTCGATCAAATTGAGTCTTTCTGACATGGTCTTTGTGCTTCATTGCTCATTCCTTTGTGACCATTGTTCTTTGGTTTTATGTTTTTGTGTTTTTGTTCTAGGATTTGCATTGCATAACATTCATGCATTTCATTTTAGGACTTATTTGTGTTTTTCTCTTTTAAATAAAAAAAAAAAGAAAAAAAAAGGGAAAGCAAATTGTGTTTCGCACTATTTTTCTTGGTTTTTGAAAACAAGGTTGGTCAATTTATTTACACAGAACATGTACTTGTACCCTGTTTAGCTTTGATGAGCTTATTTATTCCACTTGACTAATTGAAACTTTGTAGTGCATGTTGTGTGGGAAAGATGTTTATAATGTTTATCACTTTGTCTTAATCTTGAAATCACATGTTATTTGACTGTCAGACTTGATCCTTTTGAGAAAGACATAAATAACCATCTCACCACTATTAACTAGCCAATCATGAACACCTTAGTGCATATCTTAAAATTCTGTGTTCGAGAAAGTGTAGCACATGCACAAAAAGAACATAAGGTGAAACCTCGGTTTAAATGCTTAATGCTTAAAATTGGTGTGTACTATTAGGCTTGATGCCAAATCACTTAAACTAAAATTGATGTGTATATTATGAGGCAAAATTCAAGAAACTTACATGATTGCAAACTTATGATCTAGGAGATGTGGGAGTTATAGGATGTAACTCTGTAGATGATAATCTCTTTTAAATTCTATGTGAAGATTTTTGTAGGCTTTATGATTGATTTCTATTCACATATCACCTCACATGTATCTCAAGTTTTTGTTAGTTGTACACACTACACAAGTTACTCTTTGCTAAACACTGTACATAATATTGTGTGTGTTTTTGGTCTAACCAACCAAGTTTGAAAATACCTTGAGTATTATGCAAAACATCCTTTTTGCTCGAGAATTTAAAGGGAGAATGGCTAAAATTTTCCATCTCATACTCATGCATTTTTTTCATCAATTTTAATGCTTTGAGGAGTTGTTTTCAAAAATCGGTTGGTGTTTTTCAAAACTATGATTTTTTTCAAAATGTTGTGAGCCGCTGCCTATTTCGATTGATCTAGCCTTTTTTTCAATCGATCGAAAATTACTTAAAAATCCTTCAGAAATTTCGAACTGATTCGATCAATCGAATGTAATTTTCGATCAATCGAATATTGTGAATCAAGTTTTTTTAAAACTCAGATCTAACTTTTTCAAAGTCACTTTTCAAAAAGTTTCAAACTTTTCTCTTCTTTCTCCAACTCAGCAAGGCTCCACAACGATTTTTTTGTCGTTTTCTTCCAAAATTTTTGCAAGGTTTCTCTCTCCTTGAACTGGTATGTCTATTTTACCCTTCTTTTGGATTTTATTTTCACATTTCATGCATTTTTCATGCATTTGAATTTGGGAATTTCGAACCTATGCATTTTGGGGTTTTTGATGATTCAATCCATTTTTTATGAAATTGATCAATGGGTTTTGTTCCTATAATGTTCTTACATTGATCCTTGTTGGTTAATTTGGTCAATTTTGTGATTTGTGAAAATTTGAAAATTCTAGGGTTTGAGATTGATCCGATTTGGGGATTTTGTTCAATTGGGTTAAATTGATAAAATTGGCTTGTTGTTTTGATGAAATTGGTTGTTCTAATCTGTTTTCAACCCTGTGTGATGATCAATTCATCAATTTGTTTCAAAACATTAAAGTGGATTTTCAAATTTTTGGGGTTTTTGGTAGAAATTCTATGCTGAAGTCAATTTTGTGTACTTGAACTTAATTTGAACTTTTTTTATTGCATTAGAACATGCATCATGTCATTCATACTATTCATGCATCATATAGACTTTTGTTCTATTTTTTTGTGTTAACTTGCAGTCTGCCCTTGGGTTTATTGTGTTTATTTTTTTTGTTTTTGTTCTGTTGGTTCTTTCTCTGTGTCTCTGTCCTTTCCTTAGCATCATGCCTAGGAAAACTAGAGCTTGTAGGTCTGTCCTCTCACCTATTCCTTCCCCACCTTCTTTTGACCGAGAGAAGTTTTCAAGTGAGAAAAACTAAGAGATTTATGAGAAGCTGAACCTTAGGAGAAAAATTTGGTCTGAGCGTTCTGTCATTTTAGATGAGCTTGATCCTGCCATTAGGGCAAATTTTGAGCGTAGGGGCTGGTTACCCTTGGTGGATATTTCTGATCCTCCTCCACCTACTACCATGATTAGAGAGTTCTTTTCGAACATCTCTATTTGTGTCTATGATTCCAACACTTTAGTAAAGAGTTAGATACGAGGCGTGGAGTACACTATTACTCCTATGGTAGTGGCTGATGCTCTAGGGGTACCCTTGGTCCAGCACCTAGTCTGCCCTTATGATGAGTCTCATTTATTGAGTGATGTCATGTCTTACATCATTGAGTCTTCTATCCAGTGGGGTTCTGATCCTAGGATCACCAATGCTAAGCTATCTGAGTTACATTATCTTTTCTTTAGGAAAACATGTCACTCTTTTTGGCCCATTTCTCATCTTCACATCATTCCTCTTGAGCGGTGTGTCTTTTTGTATGCTCTTGTCACTGATGCTTCTATCAGTTTTCCCCATTTGTTTCTTCGTTCTTTGAATGAAGTTTATAGGAGTTCATCTTCTTCTCATGCTCTTGTCCATCCTATCTTTATTCATAGGATTTTACTTTATCTTGGTCTAGATGATTTCCCTTCCTTTGAGTCCGTTCATGTTATTGCTTCCATAGTTGCGTCTTTTCTTAGATAGAGGGCTACTTACCTTCGAGTTGGCTCTAAACACCCTAGGTCTGAGCCTTCTGGTACCACACCTCCTCCCTCTTCTTCTACAGGTCCTACTAGTGAGTACGTTGATGATCCAGTTGGTGCTCTACTACTGCTAATGTTCCTCCACCTCCATTGGATGACTTTGATGTACGTTGTACCTTGGAGACCATCATGACTGTTCAGGCGGCTCATGGTCAAATTTTGGTGGACTTACTTGATGAGATACGTGCATTGCGAGCTGACTTGGCGCATCTACGTTCACCCTAACCACCTCATTTTGATGATGGCTTGTGATTGCCCTTTGGTATTCCAACACAAAAAGGGGGAGTAGAGTTTTGACACCTTGTAGAGGAGTTTTGTAGTTAGGGGGAGATTTATTTTGTTTTGAGGAGCTAGTGGAGTTTTTAGATTGTATCTAGGTGCTTCACTTTGTATATCATTTTTTTTTTTTTTTTTGGCTATTCATGTTAGGGGGAGATACATTTATATGTGATTCTTGTTTCTTGTGATTCATTGCTTATTGATTTATATTTATGAGATTATTCATTGATATATGTCTTTATTATGTGTTGTGTGAATCTTGGCAAGAATGTCTTTCTTTGTTGTATCTAACTTAAGGGGAAAGTTAGTTTACATATCTGTTGATTTACTGTTTTCTGTCACACATGCGTTTATGTGTTTGTTATATGTTTCAGGAATATACAGGTTGATTCAACTGAGCTGCTGTCTACACTTGCAACTGATGGATAGTAGTTAGGATTGAATTTTAGTATTTATGAGCATTGTTTATGTAAAGGGCTTTTACTTGTAAACTTTGAGCTTAGTGTTTGTGTTTTGTCACGGATTGCCAAATAGGAAGTTTGTTAGGTTCTAAAGATTTAGGAATTTATGTATTTAGAACTCTAACTTGTATTGTTGGCAAACCATGATAAAAAATGTTAATTAGTCTTGTTTAAACTTGCTCAAAGTTGTGGCTTTCATGTAAAGTTGGAATCGAGAGGCTGCAAATGCATTGGTGCATTTCAGCCTGGCTCGATTGATTGAAAGAAAGACTCGATCGATCGAATCTCAGGTAGAATGTTTTTTTGCAGATTTTTCCAACTCAGCCCTACCTCATTAAATGTTTAGGGTTTTATGTTTTTGCTCTAGGTATATAAGGCAAAACCCTAGCCACGTTTTTGTGAGTTGCTCTGAGTGTATTGTTGCTCATACTTTGCTGTTTATGTTAATCTCTTGTGAGATGATTGAGGAGCATTCCTTCACATAAACTTAGAGTTTTCAAGGTAGAGATTATTTCAACATCTTGATGATCAACTCAGTTGTTGCCATTGGAGCTTAAAGAATAACAAGCGTGGGTGCTTGTAGTTGATTGGAGAATCCAGGAAAGAAGAGTTTGTGCATTCGAAACTTGCACATGGTCATGTTAGTAAGTTCTACTGGTGAGTAGCATTAGGAAGTCAAGCGGGGAGCTTGTAAGTCCTTTTGTATGAACTTCGATTCTTTCCGATAGTGGATTCAAGTTTACCTTGAGGATAGTTAGGTCAAATTCTCCCTAGGTTTTTACCGTGTGGTTTCCTGGGTCATCATATCATTGTGTTATTTACTTTTCCGCTGCTTTATATTCTTGATATGATTATTTGATTGTGATAACCTAGATTGGCATAATTTGACTAAGTTAATCACTTGGCTAATCATCTAGGTTAATCTGGTTGGGTTAAAGGGTCTAAAACTGTTCGTCGTCCAACGACTCCAAGTGGTAGCTTCCTTGTCTAGAATAATGGGTGATTTTGTAGGGGCTTTCCTAGGTAGGGCCAAGTTTTCCATGAGCTAGGTTCTTCATTGCAAGCGTAGCTTTCCTGAGGATGAGGTCTCCTATGTTGAATCTCCTAAGCTTTACTCTCTAGTTATAGTATCTTGACATCTTCTATTGGTACCTTGCCATTCTTCTAGACATGTCATCTCTTAGCTCATCTAGATAGTCCAAGTTCGTCCTCAATTGTTCGTTGTTGGTTTCTTTTTTGAAGAATTCTCTCCTTATGTTGGTGACCTCTACCTCGACGGGGATTGCAGCTTTCGTGCCGTATGTCAGGTTGAACTGCGTCTCTCCCATGGGGGTTCTGGTCGTGGTTTTGTAGGCCCAAAGAATGCTTGGTAGTTCTTCAGGCCATGCACCCTTTGCCCTCTCCAGTCGAACTTTGATGGCCTTTAGCAAGGTTCGATTGGTCACTTCTATTTGTCCGTTGGCTTGTGGGTGTCCTGGTGATGAGAAACGGTTCTTGATCCTAAGTCCCGAGCAGAAAGATTTGAGTGACTGGTTGTCAAATTGTCTGCCATTATCTGATATAATCGTTGTCGGTATGTCAAACCTACAGATAATGTTCTTCCACACAAAGCCTTGTACCTTTGCCTCTGTGATTGTTGCCAAACCCTCAGCTTCTACCTATTTTGTAAAATAGTCGATTGTTACAAGTAAGAATTTTACCTGCTTTTTACCTTGGGGGAGAGGGCCTACTATGTCTATCCCCCACTGTGCGAATGGCCATGGAGAGGTTATGATTGTCATTTTCACGCCAAGGGTTATACGGATGTTCCCATACATTTGGCACTTGTCACATCTCTTGACGAAGCCCTTCACTTCTTTTCGCATTATTGGCTAGAAGTAGCCTGTCCTAGTAATCTTGGATATCAGAGATCTTGGTCCTGCGTGATCTCCGCTGATACCTTCATGAACTTCTTCTAGGATGTACCTTGCTTCATCCTCTTCGACACAGTTTAAGTAGGGGAGAGAAAACCCTCCTTTGTGGAGCGCGTCATTTAGAAGCGTGAATCTGGTAGCTCTTTTCTTTATTTTCCTTGCCTCGTTTGGATCTAATGGTAGGTGGCCATCCTTTAGATAGGAGATGATGGGCGCCATACTTCACAAGCTGTGGCACCAAACTTATTCTTCTTTTGCTACGGCTACGAAGGCAAAATATTATAGGCTCGAATTAGTAGAGGTTCGTTCCATTCAATTAAAAAATTATTGTGGGAGAGCATAGGACAAATGGGGGTAGCAGTTTTTTGGCCCAGCAAATGGTATCAGCCAACCTTGATTTACCAAGGAGAGTCCACTAGTCATATTATGTTTTTGAAGAGTAATATTACATACAAAAAAAAAAAAAAAATGATGAAACTAATTTTTATATTAATTAATTTGACAAATTTTTATTGATTCTTATACAAGCCTATCTATCATTGATCACCTGTTTACTTACCTTGACAATTTGTCACATCAATAATGGTTATATATTTTGTGTCAGTAGAGTCTCTCTCTGAAGGGAGTCTAGCGTGATGTTATGTTTCTTTCTATATAGAGTCCAGCAGTCATGTTGTACTTTAAAAAGAGTCCAATAGTATGTAATGTTACCATTAAGGAGAGGCAAGTAGTCCCTCTCAATCTCACACGCAATCAAGAACATCTTATATGGTCCCCCTTGCAAAGATTTAAAGAAATATTCTTTTAGCCCAGTATACGTAATTTGAAATTCATTACTGTTATTGTCCATCCTGTTATATAATCTATGGAAAGTGTTAATAGAATGTGTGTGGACCTTAATTAGTCTTATCTCCTTCTACACCAGGTTCTATTCGGTTGAGACCTTAAGGGGTTTCAGCATTGAGGCAGAGTGTCCTAAGATTGTTGCATAGGCTAATAGGTGCATGCAGAAGGACATTATCCCCAAGACCCTTCCTGACCAGAAGAAGGTATACGATTTTGTTAGACAGTTCAGAAAAAGGCTTGGTTTGGACTTTGGAGTACACCATTTAGTGGTTAGCCCCAAATCTAGAAGTGATATATTATGATCCTAGCATCTCACATGGATTAAGTGTAAGATTAACCATATGTTTTTAAGCTCTTGAGCACTCTCCCCTTGCAAGCCGGTTTACAAAGGTGAGTTATATTCATGGGTTTGTAACATTTGGTATCAGAGTCAATCATCACGTCAAATAATCGGACGTAGCTCTTTGAGTATGAGATCAAATGAGTTGTGACTTTGTGGTCAAATCTTGGAATGGAGCGACCTAGAGGCTAGATTGAAATATCAATCATGTCCATCTTTTGTGCATCAATATCCATTCATATGGGATGCTACAAGAATGGGTAGACTTATTTATGTGTTTGTTTATGTCTAAACCAATTTTTTTTGTGCTAAATCTCATCATACTCCAATTTAATTTTGTGATAAGAAAATGCATCAATTTAGAATTAGGATGAATAAAAAGTGTTGAGCTTTAGGGGGAAAAATAGAAAAGTTTATGAGCACGCACTCAAGTAGCATGTGCTTAGAAACTAATATTAATACATTAAAGTCTCAAATTAACGATCCACAAGCCTCAACTTTTATTTATTTTTTAATAAATTAGTTAGTTAAAACAATGAAAAGGAGAGATGTGAACCCAAAATGTATTTGTTGGATACTCCAGGAAATACCAATTGAACTTAAAAACTCTTGGCAAATATATGCATATATATATATATATATGCACACACACACAAAAACACTTGGAAGCCTAAAACCTGAATGCTTGGATTTTACTCCCAAAGATATGCTT
This sequence comes from Quercus variabilis, assembly GCA_030445155.1. Lineage (NCBI taxonomy): Eukaryota > Viridiplantae > Streptophyta > Magnoliopsida > Fagales > Fagaceae > Quercus > Quercus variabilis. The sequence goes on along the minus strand of CP129448.1, from coordinate 70,857,973 downwards.
TTATTTCTAAAAAATGTAGAAGTGCATAACATGGGCATCAATATTAGCCAATAAATTAAGAATATATTAAGTATCAAAGATCATATTTAGAGGGATAGGTTTGAACAAATTCCTACTATTTTAACTGTATTGTGCAACAATAGATGAACCCTCAAAAAGGAAAATTTTAGAACAACTTTCTTTTCTTTGGTTAAATGATTGAAATAATGGTGTAGTTTATCTTGCCAGTTACACTCTTGTAGGCATTTGTTTTTTTAATTAATGTTGTGGAGTTTATCTTTGTGAGCTGCTGAGCTGTCATGATGGAACATGACATGAAGAAACTTCTAGTGCATTGTTACTTAAACCAACAGAATTTTTTGTCCTATCAAGGATCTTAAATTTAAGTATCAATTTTAAATTTGTGCGCTAGCTATAATAACAGGAAGTTAGCCAAATGATAGGATAATTAAATAAGGATTAATCAATTACAATAGTATAAACAAAAATAGTTAAAAGTAAAACCAATAAAATGGACCAACCATGTAATTGTAAATAATAGTTAATGTGAAATTTCCAGGTCTATTACAACCTTTCATGACATATTTGGTTAATAAACTTCGGTCATTGTTACAAATTCATATGGACTTTGGACTTTGGATTGGTCACCCATACTTAACGGTTTAGAATCTTGATGTTGAAATTGATAGAAGGTGAATTTTCTCTTTAGAATCATGTCTATCCTCTTTGAAACTTCAACTATATCATGTCCTTTAGTTTGTTTCACCCACATGAATCCTGGCATCAAAACTCAAAATAAAAAATTATGGTCGACACCATAACTTCATTTGCATTGACATTAAGATCCTAATCACTCACCAAATACAATTATTCCTACAAATCAATAACCATTTGAGCCAAAAATCAAAACTAAAAATCATTTACATTTGAAGACGCAGAAATCAAGAATAAAACAAAATTCCACCCCTACATAATGCAATATGGAAAGAGAAGTAGAGACAAATCAACTCTTAAGAACAAAATGTGCAAGAGTTTGTTAGTGGAAAGAGAAGTAGAGACAAATCAACTCTTAAGAACAAAATGTGCAAGAGTTTGTTAACAGAGGATTGAGACAATTGAAGAGACCCCCAAAGACCCAAAAGAGAAGACAATGGAGCTTAAATAGAAAAAGTCTATGACCACTAAATTTTTCACAACCTTTTGCTATAACTATGATGTGATAAATTGTGATTGATGAAGAAACAATAGTGGAACATGAGTAAATGATGGTTAACCACTCACAATTTGCAATGTTAAAATTGTGAAACAATTTGTGATCATAGAACTACTCGCTTAACTAAGTTACCATTAACGTAGCCTTATTTTTGGTTGAGGATTTTGATTGGAAATGGGCATACAACATATGCTCCACCCCATAGAGGTTAACGGGAAGATAAAGCTACCCCCAGCTTGCTATACACTGTCAAACGATGAGAAAAGGGCCATATTCTTATGGCTAAAAAATCTTAAATTTCCGGATGGCTACTCTGCAAATTTATCTTGATGTGTGAATATTGAGGAGAGAAAATTTTCAGGTATGAAGAATCATGATTGTCATGTTTTCCTAGAAAGATTACTCCCACTTGCAGTGCGTGACTTTTTACCTAAAAAAGTATTTGATGCTTTGACTAAGTTAAGTAACTTTTTCAAAGAATTGTGTTCTAAAGTGTTATGAGTGGATGATTTGGATCATCTTGAAACCCAAATTGCAATAACCCTTTGTAAATTAGAACAAATTTTTCCACCTTCTTTCTTTGATGTAATGGTTCACTTGGCCATTCACCTATCTTGGGAAGCTAAAGTTGCAGGTCCAGTGTAATACAGATGGATGTATCCAGTTGAGAGGTAAAGTTTACAAAATTTCATTATAATCTAAATAAAAATTGCACACTAGTATTTTATTTTTGATAAAATTTCATATTATGCCTTCAAATATAGGTATTTGCGCAAGCTTAAGAATTATGTCCATAATAAGGCACACGCAGAAGGGTCTATTGTAGAAAAGTATTTAGTAGATGAATGTCTAACATTTTGTTCTCGCTATTTACATGGAATCGAAACCAAATTTAATTGGGTAGAGCGAAATTATGATGGAGGTACTTCCGCATGTGCAAATACCTCTCAATTGTCCATATTCTCAACACTTGGATGACATTTAGGGAAAGCAATAAGGTGTGAGTTGAATGATGATCTTCATAATGCAGCAACATTTTATGTCCTTCAAAATTGTGTCGATGCTAACCGATTTGTTGAGTAAGATGATCTTCACAAAAATTACTTCTTTGATATTTTCATGATATGATATTAAAACTGATTAGGATATTTAATTGTGTGCAGAGAACATAAGAACATCCTTATAGATGCAAGTGTTCTCAACATAGACAAGGTGCATAGACAAGAATTTATTGTGTGGTTTGAAAAAAGAGTAAGATAATAATTTATTTTGAAAATGTATGTTTATATTTTAACTACTACAACTTGAGTTTAACCTTATTTAGGTTTTATTGTAGATCACCAACTTATATAATACAAGGCAAGTTGAGGGCATACGCTTTCATTAGCTCGGAGCCTGGAGAAAAGGGCTATTTTTTTATCGTGGTTACAACTTTAATGGGTTCAAATTTCATACAAATCAATGCGATGAAAGTAAAAGAACATAAAATAATGGAGTTATGGTGGGAAGGGAGGATCAAAGTTGCAATGTGCCTTATTATGGACAACTAACAGACATTGTTGAACTTCAATATACTGAAAGGAACAAAGTTGTGTTGTTTAAATGTGATTGGTATGATGTTTCTCGTGAAGGAATTGGTTATAAGAGAGATCAGCACGGAACCACTATTGTTAATATATCACGAAAGTTGAAAACCGTAAAGCCGTTTGTATTAGCATGTTAAGCAACTCAAGTTTACTATGTTAATGGAATAAAAGATCCCACATGGAATGTTGTAATTGAAACCAAACCACGAAACATTTATGAAATGCCATCAGATGAAGAAGAGCCATAACATGAAGAAGAGAATTTACATTGTAATGCAAATGTGCTGCAAGAAGAAAATGAGGATGATGATATAGATTGGAGAAGGAGTGGTGTTGAAAATATGATAATCGAGTGACTTCAAAGGCTTACAGCTTCCACTCCATCACTGTATTTGGCTTCATTCAGATTAGTTATTCGTGTGCATAATACCAAGGATGCTTAGTGAAATAGAAATTTAGTTACAGACAAGGTACGGGAAGTTATCTCTCTTGCTCTCTTTCTTAATTCTCTAAGGTTATTACCCTAGTATAGAATGCTCTCATTGACCCCATTGAGTTTAATATGTGATTATACTATCTATTTTGACTCTGTTTGAGCTTGAAGTTGCTTTTTTTTTTTTTTTTTTAAGGAGATACAATTGCTAGCTTTATGAATGTGTCCCCTTCATGCTTATATATCTATTTTGTTTTAGACATGCACTTTAGACTAGGGAGGCAGGGACAATGGAGTCATGGACACAATTTAAACCGCATTTTGAGCTTGATCAAAATTCTTGGATACATGGAGATTATTAGCGAGGGCATTGACCTTTAATATATCAACTGCAATCAACTCAAAAAAGAGCATTAAAAATTTACCTCCTTACTTGATTTCTTTAGCATTTGAGCCAATGTCTATTTGGAAGTAGAGTCAAATTTGTTTTGAGAATATCAAAATGTCTATAAGTTGTTAATAAGAATGACTTAAAGCTTTTAGTGGCAAAAGAACGGTTAAATTTTAGTTTATTTTGCTAAACTCTCATATGATCTTGTTACTTACATGTAACACAATGGTGGATTTAATGGTTGAGAAATATTTATACAATAAGTGTGAGTTTTCATAAGTAATTTTTTTTTTTTTTTTGGTAATTAGGGTGTTAATGTTAGTGGTGGTTGATTTTCTAAATTTTAGATTGCAGGGATAGCAAGAAAGCTGGGTATTCTGGTGGTTGCAGATGAAGTTTATCACCATCTCACTTTTTGAACTAATCCATTTGTGCCAATGGGAGTATTTGGATCAATAGTGCATGTTCTCACACTAGGGTCCATATCAAAGTGAAAGAATGTTATAGTTTTTCCTCGTTCAAGCAATTTCAGAAGTTAAATGCCTCCAATTCTCACCACTTAATTGCCTTGCACTGATTTTAAAACTGAGCCTTTTTTTTTTTTTTTGTTCATCTTATTTCCCAGTATTATGAGTGATTGGCAATCACTGATTGCTATATGTGTTGTGGATATGTAAATAACATTTTTACTATAATCTAGTTCATGCAACTTTCCAAAGAAGTGATCATGTAGTTCTTGTAGTGGTTAATTACACAGATAGAAAATGATGGAAAAATTAGAATTATGAAGTTCAAAGTCAAGCTGAGTCCGAAGGTTTCAAAGAATTTAAGCAAACCATCTATAAGTTGGTGGCCTAATTGAAAACTAGAGATGAAAAACTAGATATTATGAATTTTAATAGGCATAATTTTGAATACAAATTTCCTATCACTTTATGTTTCACTAATCATTATATTCTTAGAATTTTAGAATAACTTTTATCTCCAAAGAAAATTAATATTTTTATGATTATTTGCAAAGGCCAATTGTGGCCCTTGCAAATAATTTAGTATTAGGGAGGGTATATTTTTAACTCACACAAAAAATAAACTTTTTGCAAGGAATTTTTATTGTCCCTCGGAAATAATTTGGTGGGAACATTTCCCTCCAAAATTTTTTACACTTTAATGATTATTTGTGAAGGTCGATCCTAGCCCTCGCAAATAATTTAGTATTAGTGACGGCATTTTTTTAACTGTCACAAATAATACACTTTTTATGAGAGATATTTAATTGTCCCTCGCAAATAATATGGAGGGAAAATTTCCCTCCAAAATATTAGCATTTGTGATGGCTATAACACATAATTGTGATAGCTTTTTTTGTTGGTCACAAATGTTTCACATTTTATCAAGTACTAGTCGCAGACCCGCGCGTTGCGCGTGATTATTTTTTATGGTGATCTCATTATTATTATTATTTTGTAATTTGAACTAATTTAATGAAAAGTAATGCATTTCATAATCATATTTATCACAAAATAATTTTTTATTATTGTAGAATTGTTTTATTTAAAATTTGAAACCTTAATTCTACCATAGTTAGTTGAATAATTTTTACATCTCTAAGTCAATTAAACACGTTTTGCATGCTACATGTAAACCTTCTTTTCCATAAGGGTTGAACTTATGTGCGTAATATTTTTTTTCTATGGAAGTTAAAAAGAATAAAATTCACCTTGTCTTGAGGTTTTCTAAAAATTAAATTTGGAAATTCTCTTTCAGTAATTGTGAAAATTCCAAGCAATAATTCAGAAGGTAATACATGTTACATGTTCATGCTTTAATTGTGTAATTGTATAATTTATTTGGGTTGTAATTTATAAGTTGAATATGGTGGTGAATATCTAAACAGGCCTAACTATGTTGTTTAGGATATTGAATATAGTGTTGTGTGTGATTTATAAAGTAGCAACGGTTGTAGTAAATAAAATTGGTTTTTCATTGTCTTTTAAGGTAATAAAAACCTTACATATACCATTTTTTTTTTTAAAAAAACCTTTACATATTTTTTTAACGTGAATCTTTACATATACCTTAATAAGTAAACCCTATACATTTCATTTTATTAGATGCATAAAAAAAAGACATCTATTCCATAATAATAGTGGTTAATTAGTTTTTTCATGTTCTCATTTATAACGTTTCTTACTATTATCATATTTTACTGGCTGTTGATTTTCATAATAGATGCATTAAATGAGTATTAAATTCTTAGAACCTTTCATTAGATTTTATAAGTCATGGCCTGTGAAGAATATAAGCATTCAAGGACTTTTTTTTTTTTAATTTTATTATTTATAAATAATGTTAAATGAAATGTAAAAAAAAAAAAAGATTTTGAAAATTTTCATCTTTATTTCTTATATATTTCTATTATTACTAAAGAACGTTTTCCTTTTAGTTTTGATAATAAATATGATTTTCTAGATTAGAGTTTGATTAGTTTCAAGTTTAAATTTTGTATGATTTTATTTAATTGTTGATTATATGATTTAATTAAGTGAATTTAATGATTTATTTATTTGCATTGTAAAGTTTATAATAACATTCATAAGGTCATCTTTAATTAATTTTTTACTCCTTTAGCTGTCAGTCTCTTTGTTTTCCAATTAATGGTTACTAATTAATTTATTTAATTGACGTTTGATTTCTTTTACTAAACTCTTTCTCTCCCTCTTTGTTAACATCCTATTGTTTTCCAAAATTTGATGATAAATCTAATGTACTAAATATGCAGTAACATTTATTTTTATTTTTATTTTATTCCATTTTGTTGTCATGAAGTTAGTACATCCATAACTATTAGTTTATTATTTTATGATATGTTTGGTTTGATAGTATTATTCTTATTATAATTATAAATTTAGTGTTTCTAAAATAGCATGTGTTTTGTATTCTCTTTTTCTATTAATGCATTGTAACGTTTTATGGGAATACTTTATAAGAAAATTGTTTATTCTTTATATATATCTATATATATATATAAATCGAGTGTTTCTAAATTGATTTTTTTTTTTTTTTTTTTTTTGTATTTCATTTTTCCATTGATGCATTGTAACATTTCATGGGAAGACTTTATAAGAACAATTTTTATTTATTGAATAAAATATTATACATTTAATTTAAAAAAAAAATGAGACAAAATATAAATAATTATGATATGGAGGATGTTACTAAATTTAAATGTTGAATAAAATAAGATGAGAATAAAATAATAAAAATGAAATGTATAGCAATAAACACCATATTATTTTAGTTATGTTATGTAATAAAATAATATTATATTTTTATATACTATCTTTATAATGCAATAATATAACATTTAACAACCACTGAGAATAAAAAAGATAACAACATAAAATATAAAACTAAATTGTATCAAGCTAGATCACCTGTCAATTCCAGTTTTAGCAAACTAACCAACTTCTAGAAAATTGATTTCTGCGATGCATTTGGTGGAGCTTTTGATATTGCATCAGTATGTTTTGATGGTCAACCTGTTACACTAAAATTAAAATATATATATACTAAAAATTGAAGGAAATTATATATATATATATATATATATATATATATATATATAAAAAGAGAGATAGAGAGAGAGAGAGAGAAAGAGGGAGGCTTTTGTGTGTGGAAAAATAGAAATTATGCATGGAATAAGAGGGAGAATGACAATTTTATAGCATGAGGATAAGAATAAGAAGAATAAAAAATAAAGGAAGATAAAAAGATAGAATAATATTAATATTGAGAGTAGTAGGGATATGAAAAGTTGAAATGGAATGAGAAAGGTTGAAGAAAGTTAAGGTAGAGAGTAGTGGGGATATGAAAAGTTAAAATGGAATTGAAAATTTAATAATAAATAAGAATAATTAAAAATAAGATAATTTAAATATGATATTTTGATTGTAATATAATATATTTTTAATTCACTTTAAATGTTAAAAAAATTGCATAAAAAAAATTGGAAAAAAATTAATAATGACATGGCTGCTTACGTGGCTCAATGAGAGCATAGGAACATTAAATGCTACGCTTCAACATTAATTTAGTGTTTCTAAAATAGCATGTGTTTTGTATTCTCTTTTTCTATTAATGCATTGTAACGTTTTATGGGAATACTTTATAAGAAATTTGTTTATTCTTTATATATATATATATATATATATATAAATCGAGTGTTTTTAAATTGATATTTTTTTTGTATTTCATTTTTCCATTGATGCACTGTAACATTTCATGGGAAGACTTTATAAGAACAATTTTTATTTATTGAATAAAATATTATACATTTAATTTAAAAAAAAATGAGACAAAATATAAATAATTATGATATGGAGGATGTTACTAAATTTAAATGCTGAATAAAATAAGATGAGAATAAAATAATAAAAATGAAATGTATAGCAATAAACACCATATTATTTTAGTTATGTTATGTAATAAAATAATATTATATTTTTATATACTATCTTTATAATGCAATAATATAACATTTAACAACCAATGAGAATAAAAAAGATAACAACATAAAATATAAAACTAAATCGTATCAAGCTAGATTACCTGTCAATTCCAGTTTTAGCAAACTAACCAACTTCTAGAAAATTGATTTCTGCGATGCATTTGGTGGAGCTTTTGATATTGCATCAGTATGTTTTGATGGTCAACCTGTTACACTAAAATTAAAAAATATATATACCAAAAATTGAAGGAAACTATATATATATATATATATATATAAAGAGAGATAGAGAGAGAGAGAGAGAGAAAGAGAGAGGCTTTTGTGTGTGGAAAAATAGAAATTATGCATGGAATAAGAGGGAGAATGACAATTTTATAGAATGAGGATAAGAATAAGAAGAATAAAAAATAAAGGAAGATAAAAAGATAGAATAATATTAATATTGAGAGTAGTGGGGATATGAAAAGTTAAGATGGAATTGAAAATTTGATAATAAATAAGAATAATTAAAAATAAGATAATTTAAATATGATATTTTGATTGTAATATAATATATTTTTTAATTCACTTTAAATGTTAAAAAAATTGCATAAAAAAAATTGGAAAAAAATTAATAATGACATGGCTGCTGACATGGCTTAATGAGAGCGTAGCAACATTAAATGCTATGCTTCAACATTAATTTAGTGTTTCTAAAATAGCATGTGTTTTGTATTCTCTTTTTCTATTAATGCATTGTAACGTTTTATGGGAATACTTTATAAGAAAATTGTTTATTCTTTATATATATATATATATATATATATAAATCGAGTGTTTCTAAATTGATATTTTTTTTGTATTTCATTTTTCCATTGATGCACTGTAACATTTCATGGGAAGACTTTATAAAAACAATTTTTATTTATTGAATAAAATATTATACATTTAATTTAAAAAAAAAAAATGAGACAAAATATAAATAATTATGATATGGAGGATGTTACTAAATTTAAATGTTGAATAAAATAAGATGAGAATAAAATAATAAAAATGAAATGTATAGCAATAAACACCATATTATTTTAGTTATGTTATGTAATAAAATAATATTATATTTTTATATACTATCTTTATAATGCAATAATATAACATTTAACAACCAAGGAGAATAAAAAAGATAACAACATAAAATATAAAACTAAATCGTATCAAGCTAGATTACCTGTCAATTCCAGTGTTAGCAAACTAACCAACTTCTAGAAAATTGATTTCTGCGATGCATTTGGTGGAGCTTTTGATATTGCATCAGTATGTTTTGATGGTCAACCTGTTACACTAAAATTAAAAAATATATATACCAAAAATTGAAGGAAACTATATATATATATATATATATATATAAAGAGAGATAGAGAGAGAGAGAGAGAAAGAGAGAGGCTTTTGTGTGTGGAAAAATAGAAATTATGCATGGAATAAGAGGGAGAATGACAATTTTATAGCATGAGGATAAGAATAAGAAGAATAAAAAATAAAGGAAGATAAAAAGATAGAATAATATTAATATTGAGAGTAGTGGGGATATGAAAAGTTAAGATGGTATTGAAAATTTGATAATAAATAAGAATAATTAAAAATAAGATAATTTAAATATGATATTTTGATTGTAATATAATATATTTTTTAATTCACTTTAAATGTTAAAAAAATTGCATAAAAAAAATTGGAAAAAAATTAATAATGACATGGCTGCTGACATGGCTCAATGAGAGCGTAGCAACATTAAATGCTACGCTTCAACATTAATTTAGTGTTTCTAAAATAGCATGTGTTTTGTATTCTCTTTTTCTATTAATGCATTGTAACGTTTTATGGGAATACTTTATAAGAAAATTGTTTATTCTTTATATATATATATATATAAATCGAGTGTTTCTAAATTGATATTTTTTTTGTATTTCATTTTTCCGTTGATGCACTGTAACATTTCATGGGAAGACTTTATAAGAACAATTTTTATTTATTGAATAAAATATTATACATTTAATTTAAAAAAAAAATGAGACAAAATATAAATAATTATGATATGGAGGATGTTACTAAATTTAAATGTTGAATAAAATAAGATGAGAATAAAATAATAAAAATGAAATGTATAGCAATAAACACCATATTATTTTAGTTATGTTATGTAATAAAATAATATTATATTTTTATATACTATCTTTATAATGCAATAATATAACATTTAACAACCAAGGAGAATAAAAAAGATAACAACATAAAATATAAAACTAAATCGTATCAAGCTAGATTACCTGTCAATTTCAGTTTTAGCAAACTAACCAACTTCTAGAAAATTGATTTCTGCGATGCATTTGGTGGAGCTTTTGATATTGCATCAGTATGTTTTGATGGTCAACCTGTTACACTAAAATTAAAAAATATATATACCAAAAATTGAAGGAAATTATATATATATATATATATATAAAGAGAGATAGAGAGAGAGAGAGAGAGAAAGAGAGAGGCTTTTGTGTGTGGAAAAATAGAAATTATGCATGGAATAAGAGGGAGAATGACAATTTTATAGCATGAGGATAAGAATAAGAAGAATCAAAAATAAAGGAGATAAAAGGATAAAATAATATTAATATTGAGAGTAGTGGGGATATGAAAAGTTAAAATGGAATTGAAAATTTAATAATAAATAAGAATAATTAAAAAATAAGATAATTTAAATATGATATTTTGATTGTAATATAATATATTTTTTAATTCACTTTAAATGTTAAAAAAATTGCATAAAAAAAATTGGAAAAAAATTAATAATGACATGGCTGCTGACGTGGCTCAATGAGAGCATAGCAACATTAAATGCTACGCTTTAGCTTTTAGTAATATATAGATTTACGAGGGCTTTATTTTGCCATCGCAAATAAGATTTTTTGAGAGGGTTTTTGGGTCCATCATAACTTCTTGGTTGCTAATAGGCAATTTTTTTGGTAGTGTTGTGTGGTCAGTGGTGGTTGATATGTCATTGCCAAAGTGATAAATTATCGCTCTGTTTATTTCGATGTAAAATATTTTTAGAACAATATTTTCCAATTTTACCATGTTTGTTTAATAGTAAAATATTTGGTCAAAAGTAAAATATTTTCACTCAACTAAATCAACCTAAGCAAATTTTTGTAAAATATTTTGCACCTAAAATTTTGGTAAAACATTTTACATTTGCTCACTCCCTCGCACCCCGATACTTATCACCATCTTCACTCCTACAGTCCTACTCACTTTACGCTTAAACACTCCCTTCTCTCATACCCATCTCGCACAGAAAAAGAAAGTCACGAGGAGGCTTCTTGGTGGGGAGTTGTGATGCTGGTGGTGGTCAAGGAAGCTTTTCGGCATGATCTGGATAGCCGCAATCAAAGGAAGTTGCTAAGGTGCTATGGTTGTGATCTACCATCAACGTTTGGAAGGTGCTATGGTGGCGAGCAAAGATAAGACAAATTTGTGATTTGAAATTGGTTTTTATTTCGTGGGTTTTTTTTTTTTTTTTTGGGTGGTTATGTAGTTGTTTGATCGGATTTGTGGTTTAATGCTCGTTGTGGATTGCTGGTGGTTTGTGCTCAGATTTGTGGTTTAATGGTCAGATTTTTAGGTGGTGGCTGTCTTTTTCCTCTCTTCCAGATCTGGTTTTTGGGGTGGTTGGGGGTGGTTTAAGGGTTTATGCTCATTTTGAAGTGGCTATTGGTGGTTTTTGCTCATTTGCGGTGGCTGGTGGTGGGTTGCATTTTTGCGTGTTTTGTTGCTCCAAACACTTGAAATATATATATATATATATATATATATATAATAATTACTCCTTCAATACAAAAATAAAATAAGATTTGCATTAGTTTTTTAAAAAAATTATATCTACCTTAATTTAATATAAGAATCTAAACTTTTTTATTTTACATAACAATTTTTTCATTCATATAACCATTATTTTTAAAATATTCACCCAGCCATCTTCACACACATCAGCCAAAATAATAATTAAAATATGTATAAAATATGCATTTCAAGACCACGTAAATTGAACAAAATATATATAACTTTAGACAAACTGATATAAATAATTTATTTAATTAGTTAATGAAAGATTTGCATTTATACTATCTTACATGTATTGATGCAAGTACCGATCATTTCATAAGTTCAAAAAATTAAAATATTTAGTATTTTTTAAAAAAAATTAAAAGTGAAAAAAAGAATTTTGGTACTAAATATTATAATATCTAAAACATTTTCCTTATGACCATAGATATTCTAGTCAATTAAGTATAAAAAGAAAAGAGAGGAGAACATGGACGTGCTGAAGATAAGATGAGAAGATGAGAAAAAGTGATAAAGAAAGTCTTCAGGTGGGGTAGATGAAAGGCATGAATGAGGGTAGGTTGGAAGGCATTATGGCAAAATAACATTGAAGCAGTTTTCTCCCATTGAAAAAATTTATGAGCCTGGGAGAAAAGTTTTCTCCCAAATTTTCTACTCTTATTTTTTTCCCATTTTCAAACAAAGAAAAACTTAGTTTTCCGCTCCATTTTTCTTTTTATATTTTTCATCCTTTCTAAATTCTACTCAACCAAACACAACGTAAGAGCATCCGCAAGGGGCTCTCTATATGCTAAATGTTAGATGCATTTGGCATACAAGCCCAATAAACACTCAGCAATTGGGTGGCTAAATTGGAAAAGCTATTTTTATTTTGAGATTTTGCTACAGTACCATCTCAAATGTAAGATGGTACTGTAGCTGTATGGTATAAAAAAAAATAATTTTTTAATGCTTTTATGCCGGGAATTTTTCTCTCCTCCCTCCTTATTTCTGATCTTTTCTCTATCTTTGTTCTTTCTTTCTCCGTTCCCTCTTTCTCCTCTTCTCTGTGCTCTGTTCAGACCAATACGCTCCCCCACTCTCTCCGATAAGTTTTACACACTTCTCTCTCTCCGATGACACTCTATCTCCGATAATGACTCCAATCTGTGCTCCGATCTCTTTACCGATTCACAGGCACTCATAAATCCAACCATCTAAATACCCATTTCACTTTCACTCCATTAAGATTTGTGGGTTTTGGATTCACCGATTCAGTCATCCGTTTTTACCGATTCAGTCTTCACTCCGTTGGTCTCTGAAATCAAATCAAAATCAAAAGCCTGGTAAGATTTTGAGTTTTTGAGTTTTTGTGTTTATGTTTATTTTCTCTTTCTGCAAGAAAATTTGTGTTTGTGTTTTGGTTTTGATCAAATAATTGCTGTTGATGTTTGCAGAGGTGGGATTCAGCTTGGTTGATTTTCTTTGCATTTGGTTCTCATTCACTCTCTCCCCGTCGGTCTCTCCCTTTGCTTTGCTTCAAATTTGGGTCCTCAAGTAATAAAATTTCCAAAGAGTGCCGCATATTTTGGATTTCTGGATTGGTTCTTCGAATACCCTTTTGGCTTCTCAATCCATTGGAGGCTCTTGCAAGTTGTAAGTGTATTTTCAAACCACATTCTTAATTTTTTTTTTTTTTTTTGGTTAGAACAATGTTGTTTTTGTTTTTTTTTTTTTTAATGTTATGTCATTGTCAATGCAAAAAGTGAAAAAAAAAAAAAAATCTTTTTCTTTGATCCGAAGTGGGGTTAGTTCATTAGTGAACTTGAGATTGAACTGTTGGGTTATATTGAATGAGATGGTTAATGCAGTGAAAAACCAAAAAAAAAAATGGGATGATGGAGCATTAGGGTGAAATTCTTGTCTATGATAATTCTCAAAAAGGGTGTGAATTTTTGTGGGTTGTGTGGTTTATATGTCATACATTTTTGTATGTGATGCTATTTTATTCGTGAATGTCTTTTTATGGGTTTGTTTAAATTTAGAGATTTACCTTAGTTCACTTAAGTCAAGTCAATGACATTCTTTCTTAATAACCTTTGTCTTTTCTTTGTGTTATTTATCTGTTCTTTTAAAGTGAACTCCACACTAACTGTTTTAAGTTCCTTATTTAAAAGGAATGAGTACTCAAGAAGAGATAACACGATGGGCTAATATGTCACAAATGGATGATGATTTTTTGGCACCACTTTTAAGTGAGTCTCAAAATACTTCAATGCCCATCCAAGAGTCTTGTCCGGAAGTTGAAATTGTCACCCCTAATCCAACAAAACGTGGTGGCAACTTCAGTGTAGATGAGGACAACCTCCTTGTCTCTGCATGGCTTAACACTAGCGTGGATGCCGTGCAAGGTACTGACCAAAGGATTGCCAAATTTTGGAAGAAAGTTTGGCAATACTTTTGCGAGAACAACACTTGCGGAACCACACGTTCTGCTTCCTCCCTCCAAAGTCGATGGGGAAATATTAATAGGGAGACAAGTAGGTTTGCTGGTTTCATGGCCAAAATTGAAGCCCGAAATCCAAGTGGTGTGACTTACGAGGACAAGGTATAAAATGTATTACAATAGTGTCACAATAATAATTTCCGAATAGTTTCAAGACACTAATTATTTTATTTTATTTTTTTAAAATTTAGTTGAAAGATGCAAAGGAACTATATAAAGAGTCACCAGCTCAAGCAACCGGCAAAAAAATCACCTTTTGCATTTGAGCATTGTTGGGTTGTGTTGAAGAACCAACCAAAGTGGAATATGCCTAAAGAAAGATCAAAATGGCTCCCTCAAACTCCAAGTTCAGTTGATCAAGTTTGTAGTAATGATGATGACACAATGGAGGTAGAGAGACCAATTGGTAGAAAAGCTGAAAAGGCTAAGCGAAAGAGAACAGATGGTGATAAGGGTTTTGGGGATTATTTGGAGAAAAAAATGCAATATATGCAAGAAACACGTGAACAAGACAATGAGACTCTTCGCATCAAAGCGGATAGGGTTCGAGTGGATGCGCAAAGAGCTGAAATTGAAAAGGAAAGAGCTGAAATTGAAAAGGGAAGAGTTGATATTGAAAAGGAAAGGCTTTTTCTTGAAACTAGTAGGGAGACGCGTAGGGTTGATATTGAAAATGAAAGGCTTTGTCTTGAAACTATTAGGGAGGAGGGAAGAATAATGTCCTTGGATACAAGTGGCATGAATGCCAAAGAAAGACTTTATTTTGAAAAACTCAAGGATCAAATCCTTGCAAGACAACAATTAGAGTAAATAGTTGGGTTTGACCCAAGGAGATGATGTCTTGTCATAACTATATTTTGGTAGTAAATTATATATGGGTTGGGGTTTGGCATATGTAAATGATATTTTGTTTCAACCTTATTTTGGTAGTGGCTTATTTTAAGCGTAGGTTTGGAACATGTAGATGATGTATTGTTCCAACTTGATCAATTGGTAGTAGGTTGTGCCACTTATGTAATCGCATCATTTTTGCTTATATGAAAAACTTATGTCTTTCCTATGTTTGATGATATATTTTTGCTTATAATAAGATTGATTAACTAAGCTAGTGTTTCAATTTCTTGATTAATATTTTAGTACATGAATGAATATTGCAATTCAATGAACATTCATGTACTAAAATATTTTGATGTAGGGGATAACTATACTTCATGTCACAGTGACCCTTTTGTGAAACTTGAATGTATTGCTACATACTTCATAAATTGGTGACCCACTGACTGGTTGTGTCCCTTCATAAATTATTGAAGTTTTCTACCCTTCACAGTGACCCTTCATAAATTATTGAACTAGCTGGCTGTGTCCACCTTTTGTGACCTTGGTTAAAATTGGTGACCCACTAACCCTAATATTGCAGTTTTCTACTAATTGCTATGCAATTTTCAGTTTGCACTAATAGTATCATAATTATTTCTATAGGATAACGGATTTAAGGAGGCAAAGCCAATAATTGAAACTTTGAAAACTAAAGGTGCTTCTTCAGTTGGGGCTGTAGGCTTTTGCTGGGGTGGTGAGTTTTTCTCTAT
Organism: Quercus variabilis; assembly: GCA_030445155.1. Lineage (NCBI taxonomy): Eukaryota > Viridiplantae > Streptophyta > Magnoliopsida > Fagales > Fagaceae > Quercus > Quercus variabilis. The sequence goes on along the minus strand of CP129448.1, from coordinate 70,841,908 downwards.
TAATTCTTTTTTGCTTTCTTTGTGAGTATCTTTATACAACATTTTTTTGACAATTTTGTTCCACCCAAACTCTTGAAACAATATGATGAGGCCTTAACTTCTCACTCTAACGTAGGAAGATCAAATCCTTGTCTGGTTTTATTTGAATCTTTGTATATCCATGTAATAATAAAAACACCCACATCGGATAAATGTCCTGTCAAATTCAGTTGCCAAACATTGACAGGGCTACCCAATTAAAGTTAATTATAGGGTACCCACAATTCAATATTAAGGGTGTAAGATAGTGGAAAATAGAAATTGGAAAAGTATGTCATTTTTTTTTTTTAATTAACCAAGATTAACTACTACATCAACAAAGGGTGGAAATTTGTGGAGGGTGGGTTTATGCATCTATGATTAAAGCTTCGGAAATTAGCACTTTCTTTCTTTTTTATAATAAATAATATAATATAACACTTTTGTCTTCAAGGTTGTTTCTATGGGTCGCTCTAGGCTTCGCAAATTGCTTCTTGATGACTCAGACGAGGATGAGATAATGAGGCGAGTTCTTAAGGGTTCAACATCACAGCGTAAACGTCGTCGGTATATTGAACGTGATCGTTTGGCAGGCCATAAAAGACTTTATCTCGACTACTTTGCCGACACACCAATATATCCTTCTAATTTATTTCGGAGGAGATTTCGGATGAGTCGGTCTCTTTTTCTTCGTATTCAATCTGCAGTGGAAACTTATGAACCTTACTTTATCCAAAAGAGAGATAATGCCCAAAGGCTCAGTTTATCTTCTCTTCAAAAGATAACAGCTGCACTTAGGATGCTTGCGTATGGAGTGGCAGCTGATTTTATGGATGAGTATGTGCGGATTGGAGAATCCACTGCAATAGAAAGTTTGAAAAAATTTGTTAAAGCAGTGGTTGATATTTTCTCCAAGGAATACTTGAGGTCTCCAAACAACGAAGACATTGCTAGACTTTTAGTCAATGGGGAAAAACGTGGATTTCCAGGGATGCTAGGGAGCATTGATTGCATGCATTGGAAATGGAAAAATTGTCTGACTGCATGGAAAGGTCAGTACTCTGGTCACATTCATGAGCCAACCATTGTTTTGGAAGCTGTGGCATCATATGATCTTTGGATATGGCATGCATTTTTTGGATTACCTGGGTCAAATAATGACATTAATGTATTAGAAAGATCTCCTATATTTTCTGAGCTCGAACAAGGACGTGCTCCTGCAGTTAATTACTCAATCAATGGCCATGAGTATACAATGGGATACTACCTTGCCGATGGCATATATCCGAAGTGGTCAACATTTGTTAAAACAATTCCATCTCCACGAGGACATAAGAAAAAATTATTTGCAAAAGCTCAAGAGGCGAATAGAAAGGATGTAGAGCGTGCATTTGGAGTGCTTCAAGCAAGATTTGCAATTGTGCGTGGGCCTGCAAGATTTTTCTATAGTGAAACGCTCCAAGACATCATGAAAGCATGCGTAATTCTTCATAACATGATCATTGAGGATGAGCGAGATGTAAATGAAGTGGTGGAAGAAGATTATGAGCAAATTGATGACAATCCTACTATACAACTGTCACGGGAGAACACAAATGAATTTACGGAGTTCATTGAAACCCATCAATGTATTCGAGATCAAAATATTCATTCTCAACTCCAATTAGACCTCATTGAACATTTATGGCAATTACAAGGAGAGTTGTAGGAACTTAAGTGTGTGAGTTATGCATATGGGGTTTTATTGTAATTTGATATATGTACAAGTCTTCTAAAAACAACATTGATAGTTATGTATGTGGATTGTATTTATAGTTATGTATGTGGATTGTATCTATATATATGTATGTGGATTATAAAAGTTGATAGGTTGAGTACATTGATATTTGATAGGTTGTATGTATATATATATGTATGTGGATTTTAAAAATTGGCAGGTTGTATGTATATATATGTATGTAGATTTTTTTAAATTGGCAGGTTGAGTACATTGATATTTGGCAGGTTGCATTTATATGTATGTATGTGGATTTTTAAAGTTAGCAAGTTTGAGTAAATTGATATTTATAGTTCTTTCTCAAAAAAAATGAAAAATTGGCAGGATGTATGTATGTGGATTGTATTTATAGTTCTTTCTCAAAAAAAATGAAAAATTGGCAGGTTCTCTGTGTGTGGTTGTTGAAATAGTTGGAAAGAAATTGGCAGGTTTTGTGGTTGTTGAAATAGTTGGAAAGAAATTGAAAAGAAAAGAAATTGGCAGGATGTGTGTGTTGGAAAGAAATTGGCAGGTTGTGTGTGTGTGTGTGTGGGAAAGAAATTGGCAGGTTTTGTGGTTGTTGAAATAGTTGGAAAGAAATTGAAAAGAAAAGAAATTGGCAGGATGTGTGTGTTGGAAAGAAATTGGCAGGTTGTGTGTGTGTGTGTGTGGGAAAGAAATTGGCAGGTGGTTTGTGTGTGTGTGTGTGTGAATTGGCAGGTTGTTTGTGAAGGAATTGGCAGGTTGTTGGCAGGTTGTTGTGTGTGTGTGTGTGTGTGTGTGTGTGTTTGTGAATTGGCAGGTTGTGTGTGTGTGTGTGTGTGTGTGTGTGTGTGAATTGGCAGGTTGTTTGTGAAGGAATTGGCAGGTTGTTTGTGTGTGTGTTGGAAAGAAGGAATTGGCAGGTTGTTTGTTTGTGTGTGTGTGTGTGTGTGTGTGTTGGAAAGAAGGAATTGGTAGGTTGTGTGTGTGTGTGTGTGTGGCAGGTTGTGTGTGTGTGTGTGTGTGTGTGTGTGTGTGTTGGAAAGAAGGAATTGGCAGGTTGTTTGTGTGTGTGTGTGTGTGTGACGGTAGAAATTGAAAAGAAGTGTGTGTGTGTGTGTGTGTTGGAAAGAAGGAATTGGCAGGTTGTTTGTTTGTGTGTGTGTGTGTGTGTGACGGGAGTAATTGAAAAGAAAAAAAATTTGGTTGTTTGTTGAAGATATTCCAACCGTTGGACTGGGTGAACTTGAAAAAGTAGAATAGTTATATTTGAAACAAAAAAAATGATAGTTGGAAAAATAATAATAAAGAAAGATTAAAAAAATAATATTTTAATAAAAGGATGAGATATAGAATTTTGGAATGTTGGGTGTATTGTAGAATGGTATGGTATAATAGATAAAGTAGCTTTTTGAGATAGTAAAATAAGATGAGATATAGCATCCGGATGTGGATGCTCTAAGTAAATTTTATGGCATTCTTATCCTCAGTGGTTAAAAAAAAAAAAAAAAAAAAAGGGCACTAGCAGTAGGTCATATTTTAGTGAAAGCCGCCTCACCTGCCCCTTGACTATAAACTGACCCTCTCTTCCAAGTCTCTTTGTACTCTCTCCCACTTACTTTTGCATTTCTCTCATTTGCTTCAACACCTAGAGTTCTGTGACAATGGCGGGCGAGGTGGTACTGTTGGATTTCTGGCCTAGCATGTTTGGGATGAGGGTCAGGATTGCTCTGGCTGAGAAGGGTATCAAGTATGAGTACAAGGAAGAGGACTTGAAGAACAAGAGCCCTCTGCTTTTAGAGATGAACCCCATTAACAAGCAGATCCCAGTTCTCATCCACAACGGGAAGCCTGTGTGTGAGTCCCTCATCATTGTTCAGTACATAGACGAGGTCTGGAATGATAAGTCTCCATTGTTGCCCTCTGATCCTTACCAGAGAGCTCAAGCCAGGTTCTGGGCTGATTTTGTTGATAAGAAGGTACCTTTTGTACAATTTCTTTTCCTTATGTTTTTCTTTTTCTCGGCTTTCATTGGTGTCTAAACATGGCAAAACATTTGAGGAAGATTAAATAACAAGCTAAAATATAAAATTCAGAAGATTACATGAAAATTAAAAAAAAAAAAAAAAAATTAACAGTGGATAAAAGGCAACCCCATACTCTGTCCTGCATCATCTTGAGAATTCACGAAAAAACAAAATACAAAAAAAAAAACAAAAAACAAAAAACAAAAAACAAAAAACAAAACAAAACAAACAAACAAACAACTCAATATGATTTCCTACTGAAATTAAGGTACTTTTTTGAGATATGGAGCTTTTATATTGGCCTTCAATTCAAATTGAAATCTATTATTCCTCGGTTAAAGTTTTTTAAGAATTTATTTTATTACTAGAGTAGTTCTCCTTGTTTCAAGAGTCTCTTCCATCTGCTCATGGAATTCACACTTTATTTTAAGTTTTTGTCTCCAATCCTAGGAGATCCTAGAGATCAAAGCAGAGTGTCTGGCAGTGAATTAACTTAAACGCCCAAGTGATTACAAAGACGTCTTTCAGAAAAAAGGAAAAACAATTTAAAGAAATAAGAGCAGGGAGAAAAAGAAGGAAAGAAAATTTGATGGTTTATATTTGCTTTTCATTGACCATGTTCAATTTATGTAGTTGTTGGGTACCAAATTCAAACTTTATTTCTTTCCACTCTTAGCATTAGTCATGTTCAAGACCCATTCGTTTGTGTGTAAGTCACTAATTAAAATAGACGTTAGGAGAGTTCTGTAGTCTCTCTCTATCGTACAATCAAGAACATATTTTATGGGCCTTTCCCACTTGCTAAGGTCTAGAGAAATATTCAGTTTGCCCAGTAGACTTGATTTGAAATTCATCACTGTCATTGCTCATTCTAGTAATAAAATGTGTGGAAAATTCAGTTTTTAGGAGCTTCAAAGAAGGTATGCAGCACAAAAGGAGAAGAGCAAGAGGCAGGCAAGAAGGAATTCCTTGAAACCTTAAAGACATTGGAGGTGGAGCTTGGTGACAAGCCTTACTTTGGGGGTGAAACATTTGGGTATGTGGACCTTTCTTTTATCACTTTCTACAGCTGGTTCCTTGCCTACGAGGTCATAGGCAATATCAACATAGAGGCGGAGTGCCCCAAGATTATTGCGTGGGCTAAGAGGTGCATGCAGAAGGAGGCTGTGGCCAAGACTCTTCCTGACCAGAAGAAGGTTTATGAGGAGCATGTTGCTCGGTTGAGGAAAATGTTTGTTCCGGAGTAGAGTAATGATTAGGCCTCAATCTAGTAGTGCTAGCATATTATGGTTTTGGATTGTTATGTAATAGCGTTGTCATTAGTTTCCGTTTAGCTTGCAAGACACTTCGATGTTTCTGCTGAGCATTTCTAAAGGGCATGTATTGTACCGTTTAACTTGTAAGATACTATGATGTGTCTTTGCTGAGCCTTAGATCTAAAGGGCTTGTATTGAATCATAAATAAGTGATAAGTCAAGAATGTATTAACCCTTGTGATGAATTAACAAATTAATTAGTCAAATTAATTAATTAATTCAATTAGCATGCAATATGCGTGGAAGCACAAACAAATCACCAAATAACTAAGTACAATGGAAATTAAATTAACATGGTGATTTGTTTACGAATGAGGAAAACTTACTCGACAAAAATTTCACCGGATGATTTTAAGGTCACCACTCTCGAGAATTCACTTTTATCATAACAAGCGGTTACAAGTAAAGAAATTTCAGTACCTTATATCAACTTATAGTTGAATCTTTACCCTAATACTCAATTAGACTTGTTTTATAGTAACAATTTTTCTTTTTATTGCATGGCTCTCAGTACGTGATTAACCAATTCGTTGTGTGGATCCCAGCACGCGACTTGCTCACCAACTTAAGAAAGATGGCTGCAAAGTTTTTCAATTCATCAACACGATAAAGATCACAAAACTCTTTGGTTAAAAACCCTACAGTGTACAAACATAGCATCTTCTTCAAGAGAAAGATGAACTAGAGCAAATTCTGTCTCCGGTTATAATTTGCATGAACACAACTTTGCTTTACACTTGCACAACCTTTGATGGCTGGCCCTTAAAACAATTCTTATATATGTTTAGGGTTGTAAAAAAAGAAAACCCAAACATGTATTCACAAATTGAATTGAAATCAGATCTAAAAAACAAAATTTCATAAACCTCAATAGATAGCTCTTCTATCAAGCTAATTGTTGAGAATCGTGTTTCACCAGCTTTTTAAATCTCGATAAATACTAGCTGTTGAGTTTTAAAATTCTGCATTTCTTTATTTGTTTTTGGGACAGACTTACATGGCTTTAACACATAATATTGAAATCTTATTCCTTGAAGCATTAAACACATTCTAGATCTACTCAAACACAAGTAAAGTGCATTTTGTTAAATGATTAGCCAATTCTAATTTGACATATGTTCCTAACATTAAATCACATATATCCTAACAATGTCCACTTTTGGCAATCCATGACAAAACCACAACAAACAAATAAATATATGAGAGAAGTCATAAATCACTCAGCTCAAACTTACTTGTTGAATACAATAAAATCTATCATAACACAAACTCTTGAAAAACTTTGCAATAAGAGAGTTTATGGCAAGAAGACTTTGACAACCTGTATTTTTGAAACACTTTAAACAAAACTCATCACGGCATCTTAGTGTGAAACAGAAATATTAGATTGCATACACTATATAAGAATCATGTGCATAAAGAGAGAAAAGAAACGACATGTGTAAAGATAAGTGAATAACAGACGTCAGTAGATATAAACCAAATATAAGCACAATGTATGTCAAATGGTCAAAGACCAATATACATGAGGTAAATATAAAAGAAAGAAAAGAAGATACATAAAAATCTCACTACATCCCTCATAGACACTCCCCCTATCACAAAAAAAAGAAAAAAGAAAAAAAAAAGAAAAAAAGAAAAAAAAAGTCTCCTATGCTAACTCTTCCCTTATGTATATGACTACTCTCATATCAAAACTACTCCCCCTTTTTGTCACGAATGACAAAGGGTAAATACATCAAGTAGACATCCTATCATCACTAGGCGAGCTAGCATCCTCGTCCTCATCAGCATCATCATGTCATCATCACCCTTATCCTCTGAAGCCGGGGGAGATGGAGAGGTATAAGTAGTGAAACCACCCATTATAGCCTGTCGTCGTGCAATACAACCAACACGGGTGTTCACTTGACCCAACTCATCACTGGGTGTGTCAAGATGAGTATCCATGCGCATAAGCTATGCCATGATGGCCTTGAGAGTCACTCTACCTGTAGAAGATGAAGGAGCGGAGGTTGATGGAGCGGTAGAAGCTGGAGGAGTCGTCGTCTCTGTCCAAGGCTACCTTGATCTAAGTTATGCCTCACTCTATTGAATAGTAGCAATGTCTATGGCAGTCATAACCTTGAAATGAGGAGACTCAGGAAAGGTGATAGAAAAATGGTAAAGAAGCCTTGTGATAACGGAAGGAAAAATGAGTTTATCACGAGTCGTCGTATCCCTATAAACATCTATAAGGGATAGAATAAAATGAGAAGGGAAGTCAATAGAAATGTCCTCTAAAAGTGATTACAAAAATCGAGTACGAGGCTCTATAATAGAGTTCTAGTGAGACAAAGTATGAAGAATGAATGTCATCACCATGTTAAGGAATCTCAGACCTTTTGCAAAGACTGAGCAATGGATGTTTTAGGAGTCACCCCAAGATGAAGGTGTCTCACAAAATAGAGATGAGAATTCATCTTTGGACATAGTCCTTTGACAATCGCAACTAGGGTAGTTAGGATGTGCTACCCTAGGAATATGTAGTATCTCGGATACAATATCCGAATTAACTGCAATGCTACTTTGAACGAGAGAGAAAAAATGAGGTATAGAAGTATCGAATCCATGCATATTGGAGCAAAACTCTTGTATAATCATGGAGGGACAAGTGACCGAGATGTCACACAGAGACCCCCAACCCTGACTGTAGATGATAATGGGAATGTCAGTATTGAAAAAATCTGATAGAATGACTTGGCATTCCGAATGAATGCCTCATCGAGAAAAGTTCTTCGAAAAGTCTTTTTGGGCTTTATCATCACAGAACCGTACGTGAGAAGGAGTAGGATCAGAAGAAGAAGTTGTTGGGGTTTATGCCCTAAAATCCAATTTTTTGGCATGTCATAAATAATTAAATTGTTTAATTATATGAGACTATTTACAAATGAACTAGTTGTAAATCACAACTTTACAATCAGCCCCTTTGGTTATTCCATGACAAAACCCCTAAAATAGACTCTAGACTTAAACGTGAGTTTCGGAACAGTGGCAACACTCACTCACACCTAATCTAGAAGCTATGAAGAACTTGCATTTGTATACCTGTAACCTGAAGCACTTGTACACAAACAAAAACTTTCATTAAACTTATGACAAGTTGAACACAAAGTACATACATGAGCAAGTAAAGTGTGATCAAGTTTATAAACACTATAAAACATGTAAGCATATCTTGATCATACAAAAACAGTCATTAAAGAATGACTACAATGAACATTTAGCAAATATATGCTCATCTAGACCTGCAATGTAATTAAGAACAATCACAAGGATTAATTGCATGTCCAACACTCAACCAATGCAAAATATGCGAAGTATTTTCATCTAGGATACAATATCCTACTAGGGTACAAAAGTGAGGTACTTAAGACATATTAGCAATATCTTAAAAGTACAAAAAAAAAAAAAATGCTACAAAGCATTGAGATAAACACAACTACTAAATATAAACTGAAATTAAAAACGAAGTATTAAAGCTTTAAAAGAAAGCAGTAAAAACAATTATCCAAGAGTTATAAATGCTAAAACAGTTTAAACCAAAACATAAATAAAGCTAAACCGCCTATATGAACCAAAGTTTCTACGCCTAAACTATGTTTATGCTCTGCTCCCCCTCAAATGTGCAAGCTCCCCCTCAAAATTTTCTCCCCCTTTTTGACCGAAATGGCCAAAAAGGTTAGAACTAATCAGACTCTGAATCTGATCCCCGCGCCATGGACAAGTCGTCAATCTATGAAGACAATATAGTGATCTGTCCCTAGACGTATGCAAACTGGGTTGCGGTGTGTTGCACATGTGAGTTTAGCATGGTAAACATCTGATCCACTCTATCATGAAGGTGATCAAGTCTCTTAGGTCCTCATGTAGGTGCTGAAAAGGATGGCTGAGCTGAAGACTCTGGTGTAGAAGTGAATCTATCAATCTCGTCCTCTGTATTGCCACCCTCGTCCTCAACCCGATCTCATGGTATGGTATGCACACCAATTTTAGAGCCTTTGATATGAGCTGTGCTCCTAGTCACTGTGTGTGCACCAATGGGATAGTCCCTCTGAACCACTGTGAGGCCACTTGGAAGTTTGAGCCACTCCTTTACAGTCCTTGAATTTTGCTTCTCGATGCTTTTTTTCAACAAATGGAGGATGTGTCCCCAAACATCAATCTCCTTGTGGGTGAAGAGATCGTTCAGAAACCTTGTCCTTAGAGCTGATAGTGTAGTGAGGTTGGTGACTGGGTACAAGTAATGGATCATCACATATGCCAATGTCCTCATCTCTGGTGAAAATGGGATTGTATTCATGGATGAATTCTTCAGTGTACCACTAAGTATTTTCATCATCTCCTTAATAGATCCCAATTTGTCTTCATATTGGACTGAGATTGGCTGAGAGGGAGGACGAACTTCTAGGAAATCCTGAATGCTGTCCCTAGTGATGACAAACTCTTTATGCCTTACCCAGCAATCTATACGGTCTCCTTCCACAATAGCATTTGAGAAAAATTCTCTTATGATCTCTGAATAGACAACCCCAACTGGGTTCAACAGCTTGGTCCAGGTCCTTTCTTTGAACACCTCAAGGATGAAGGTGTCCTCAATTGATTCCATTTGTACGACCCTTTCCATGATGATCGTTTTATCCTTATAACAGTCATTATACTTCATATCAACCTCAACAAACCTGAAGTTATCATAATCAGTGTGTGCACATTTGGAGGATGTTCTCTTAGGAGCTACATGCTTAGTAGGAGACATTTGCACAAAGTAACACAAAATAGAAAAGAAACAAGTGCAAAAACACAAAATAGAACACAAAACTTGATTAGATTCAAGTTAGTCCAAATCAAAGGTAAAACTACCTAAATTAGAGCATAACCAACTCAAAACAACATGCTAAAACAGATAAAGCATGTAAGCATAAACACAATGCATGAAATTAGGTAACTGTGCATGCGTATGCATGAGTTGATGCATGACGATGCAGCATGAGATGCATGAGGTGTGCCCAGAGGGGCGTAGTGTGTGCCTAGTTTGTGCATGGCATGGCATGGTATTGAGGCACAAAATGGGAAGAATGTGTAAAACACACAAACACTGACCAAAACAAGGTAAACATGATCAATCAAAAGGAAACCCAAGTATTGGAACTCATTAGAGTCCAATTCAGCACAGAAATGTCACTAGGACATTCTGTCGAACACCTAACATGCAACAATGCATTCCAACTATGAACAATGCATGAACATGGTGAAAATTGCCTAAATACAAGTGTAGAATGCCACACGAGGCCAACACAAATGCACAAAGATATTATTAGCGATTGGTTCAGATGAGAACTAATAAGAATTTATCACATCAATAATTTATAAAAATGTTGTAAAATAGTTTACGATTGCAGTATTGCACAAAATTAAAATATAAATCATTATTTCTGTGTGTGTGTGTGTGTGTGGTGGGGGGGGGGGGTCATATTTATAAATTGGCAAATCCGAGACAAAACACACTTTTTGTGTAATTGAGTCTTAGTTTCTAATGTGTTCAAAAAGACCTTTAAATAGTTATAAAAGTGGCATTATTGAAGACACAAGAATACTTAAGAAACTACTAAAAAAAAGCTAAAATTGTAGATGTTGATACTTGTTTGATACCTATCGATCTATCAAGATTTAATGAACCTTGATACCTAATGTACAGAGGGACAGAGAGATAGACGCTTTATATGAGTTGCTTTGACTTTTTATGCCCCTTAGGGTATTATGCCAAGCTGCTTCTAGATCTTTCAAATGTAGATTGAAGAACTCTACCAGGGTAACAACAATCAACAGTTGTTGTGGTGTTAGTCACGTAATAAGATCTGTGTAAAAGAGAAGTCTCTACAATAACAAGTACAATTAGGTATTAGAGTTGATACTGGTATAGGTCAATATGTTCTACTGTAAGTAGGTACTTTGGAATAGGCTGGTTGAGGTAAGATTTCTTGTACTTGTAACTTATTGATTCTTAATTCGTGGATCCTTCAAGAGTGGTGACTTGAAATTCACCAGTTTTTTCTTGCAAAGCTTTTCTCATCATGATAACATCATCATGTCAAACTTATTTCCATTGCACTCTATTTAGTTTGGTGATTTGATTATGCCTTAATCTGATTTGCATGTAATATTGACTAATTAATCAACTTGGGTAATTGGATTAATTAATTAGGGTCAATCTATAACCCAACAAATATATCTATATATATATATGGACAAAAATTAAAGTACAAATAATTTAAAATATCCTAAAAGATAAATGCTTTTTAATAAAGCTGTCATAATTTTATAATTTTTCACTTTGATAAAATCCACATGATGTTTAGATGAGGAAGTTTTTTTGTGTGTGTGATTGTGTGTGCGCCCATAGATAAGTATTTATGTGCAATTAAATTTATTTTTCGTTACTTTTATTTCTAATAGCTTTTTAAGAAGATGATTTGAAATAATTTAAATAATTGAGAATTCTAGTGAGGGTTTTTTATAATAAAAAATTGGATTTAATGTAAATGGAATTCAATTTATCAGTAAGGTACGTAATATTTTGTTTTTTTTTTTTTTTTGGTGTAAATTGGTTCAACTGAAAATATTTTCAAAATAAATACCTTGTTTTTCAATGTTTGTGTAAATGAAAATTCTTTAGAAAATTTTCTTTCAGTGTTTCGCTCATACAAAAGATTACGAATTTCCTATATTTTTTATTTAGATATTAAAAAAAAATTTAATTCATCACTTTAAAAAATTAATATAGCATAATTAATACCAAACTAAAAATAAGAAAATAATGTTAGAGAAAATTACACTTATAAGCACAATCAAAATAAGAGAGCAACAAGAAGAAATAAAATCAAACTATCAACTAAAGTTAATAAAATAAGAATTATCAGTTCAACATAATACATATTAGGGTAAATTCCATTAACCTCCCCTAAAGTTTGGGAAAATACCACTCAAGTCCAAAACATTTCAAAATTAACCAATTAGGTCCCTAATAGACAACTTAATCCCTGATACCCTTAACACTGTAACCCCTCCATCATTTTTCTTTCCTCTCTTAGACTTGTCTCTTCTCTCTTGTTCAACTCATTCTCTAACTCTCTCTAGTCTCTTCTCTCTCCTTCCTTTCCCTTTTTCGGACCATTCTTCACTTATATCTCTCTCTAACCTTAAATCTGCTCCAATTTTACCCATACCCAATCCTAGCCAAAGCGATAACAACAAAACCCAAATCTTACCACAAAACGAATCCAAAAAAAAAAAAAAAACCCAGCCAAACTCACAACAAAACTCAAATTCAAATTCAAAAAAAAAAAAAAAATATCATAGTAAACCAACCACAACATCAGAAGCCACAACCACCCCCCCCCCCCCCAAACTACAAATCCACCCATATTAGAAGTGGCTCAGGCTGATTCGATTGATTTAAACCAGCTTCCGAAACAAGATCTGCCTAGATCTGTTTCAAGTTGGCTTCAATTCAAACCCAGATCTCACGATTTTTAATCTAGATTTGGTTTGTGTTGACTCTGATTTGGTTCATAATATTAAGGTCTTCTTCATTTTTACTTGCTTGTGTGGCTGGTGTTCTCTTTTTCCTATCAAAGGTCAGAGCATTGACAAACATTTAGATGGAAAACACCACTGTATATGTTGAAAAACTGACCTCAGGCGATCTTGATTGATGCTAGTCAAAGGGAAATCGCCCATAACAATTCAATGGTACCCAACGATTTGATTGATGAACACCCTTGAGAGAGAGTGGGTTGGGTTGGAGAGAGAGAGAGAGAGAGAAACAAAGGGACAAGAAAGAGAGATAGAGAAGGGAGATTTGAGAGAGAATGAGTAGGACTAGAGAGAAGAGACAAGTTTGAGTGAGGGAAAGAAAAATGATAGAGGGGTTATGATGTTAAGGATGTTAGGGATTAAGTTGTCTTTTAGAGACCTAATTGGTTAATTTTGAAATGTTTTGGACCTGAGTGGTATTTGCCCAAACTTTAAGGAAGGTTAATGGAATTTACCCTGCATATTAACTACCTAACCTATTAATTCTTGGTAGGACCTAACTCATCAATTTGCCTTATTGCACACTTACATTCTCAATTACAAATACCTAAAACCTTCAAATGGACACTTGTATGTTATTTTTTATATAACTTTAAAAGTTTAAGGGTGATTCTTGAAGTTTTGAAGCGTATCATTGTTATTTTGGATGTTTCAGGTACATTTTCATAATTTTGATGGTTTTGGAGTGTAATTTTGTCATTTTAGTGGTTTTATAAGTTATTCGATTATATTGGTGACTTTGAAGGTATATATTTTATTTAGGAACTCCAAAACAACACTTGAAAGTTTGATGACAATTCATGAAGTTTTGAGGCACATGTCAATATTATTTTCTATGTTTCGTGGGGGCATATTCACCATTTCAATGGTTTTGGGTGTGATGTTGTCATTTTGGTGGTTTTACAAGTTATTTGGATATATTGGTGGCTTTGAAGGAAATTTTGTGATTTAGAATGTATTAGTGTTATTTTTGTTATTATTTATTTTTAAGTTCGAAGTTATTTTGGTTATTTTGCAAGTTATGTGGGCATTTTTATCATTTTTGGATATTTTAGGGATATTTTCACCATTATGGAGGTTTCAATGGTATTTTGTTCATTTTATATGTTTTAAGGGATAATTTTGTCTTTTAAAAGGCTCTAATGGTATTTCAATCCTTTTGACATTTAGGGCTTTTGCACATTTTGAATATTTTAAAGGTATCATTCTAAAAATTTCAAATGTATTCTAGTAATTTTGAAGGATTTAGGGAGAATTTTGAGGTTATTTTGGTCATATTAGAAGTTTTAGGGCTATTTCTGTCATTTGCTAAGTTTTGTTCTGTATTTCAATCATTTTAAACATTTTAGGAACATTTTGGTAATTTTAATAGTTATGAGGGTATATTTCATTTGATCTAACTAACAAATGCCCTTAGAAATCTTTTAATGGGAAAATGAAAAAGTAACTAATTTTTTGACAATTAATTCAATTTTTCATAAAAAGTTTCCCAAAATGAATGATTAATGGATGCCTAAAGGGAATTTCTTAGTAAAACTCATTTTCATTTTGGGAATTTAGGGTATCTTTATCAGTTTGGAAGCATCTATGGTATTTTAGTCATTAGAAAGAGAGAAAAGCGAGGCTTTACTTCTCTTGAGGTGAAAAACGGTTTATGCACATTCAGAGGCGTAAAACATTTTCAGCCCCAAAGAGGGATATTTTTATTCTTTTTTGAGGGAAAATGACTCTTAACAAAACATGATTGCTTGGATTTTCCCTGCAGAGATATGATTTTATTTCTAAACAATGTAGAAGTGCATAATATGAGCATCAATATTTGCAGTAAATTAAGAATATATCAAGTTTCAAAGATCAAGATTTAGAGGGATACGTTTGAACGAATTCCTACTATCCCTACTAAATTAAGAATATAGCAACTATAGATGAACCCTCAAGAAAGAAAATATTAAAACAACTTTCTTGTTTTTGGTTAGATGATTGGAATAATGGTGTAATTTAACTTGCTACTTACACTCTTGAATGCAATTTTTTTTTTTTTTTTAATTAATGTGGTGGAGTTTATCTTAGTGAGCTTCATAGCTCCCAAGCAATCATGATGAAACGTAACATTAGGAAACTTTTAGTGGATAATTACTTAAACCAGTAGAATTTTTTGTCCTATCAAGGGTCTTAAATTTAAGTATCAATTTCGAATTTTTGCGCATGCTATAACAGGAAGTTTGCCGAACGATAGGATAATTAAACAAAAAGAATTAAAAGTAAAACCAACAAAACAGACCAAACGTGTAATTGTAAGTAAAAGTTAATGTGAAATTTCCAGGTATATTACAATCTTTCACGTCATATTTGATTGACAAACTTCAGCCATTGTTACAAATTCATATAGAGTTTGGACTTTGGATTGTGCACCCATACTTATGGTTTAGAATCTTGATGTTGAAATTGATAGATGGTGAATTCTCTCTTTAGAATCGTGTCTATCCTCTTTGAGACCTCCACTCCATCACCCACATGAATTTTGGCATCAAAACTCAGAATGAAAAACTATAGCCATCACCATAAATTCGTCCAATTTTACAATAAGATCCAAATCACTCACCAAATACAATTATCCCTGTAATTTAATAACCATTTGAGCCAAAAATCAAAACTAAAAATCAATTACATATGGAATGAAACAAAATTCCACCCCTACAAAATGCAATACAGAAAGAGAAGTAGAGAGAAACCATTTAACGAACTCTTAAGAACAAAGCGTACAAGATTGTCATAACAAAGGATTGAGACAATTGAAGAGACTCCCAAGAACCGAAAGAGAAGACCATGGAGCTTAAGTAAGAAACCACTATCCATGGAGCATGATATTTCTTTTTTCTTTTTTCTTGGCTGACCTTAGCCCCTTGCTGCGTCAATCTTTAGATTGATTTAAGTCTGTGAGAGCAATGTCAATGGAAGTGAGGTCAAGTGAGTTGGATACAGGCTTGCCGTCTAGCGACAAAGCCATAGAAGTTGATACTGCATCTTGACATCTTCGTCTTTAAACCATTCATCTTCCTCCCCTACTGTGTTAAGGGCTTTCCATGCCCAAAAAGAAGTGTGTTCTCTAGACGAGGATACACTCTTCAGATTTAGGGATAGGTTTTAGATCCCTGATGAGACTAGGATCCATCTCCCTCGTCCAGGTGAGAAGGCTTGCGCCTTTAATCCTGGGGAGGTGTGTTTTTATGAGGCTACCCTTTTGTGCGGCCATAGATTCCTCATCCATCCCTTTATCATGGGGCTTCTCTACCACCTAGGTATAGCATTAGGGCAACTTATGCCTAATTCTTGGTAGATCGTCATTAGTTTGATGGAGATATGGATGATCGTAATGGAAGGAGATATTGAATGTTCAAAATGTGTGTAAAACACCTATGAACGTTTAGAACCCCAAATTAAAAATTACAAATTCAACCTTATTATCAAAAAATGTATGTGTAGAATATGAAAATAAGCTAAAACAGAATTGATAAAACAATCTAAACCAAATAAAATAACGACCACAGCAGAAATTAAATGGCAAAGATTAAGGGAAGAGAGATGCAAACACAAAGACAACACAGCTATATGTTATTGAAGAGGAAACTGAAGTCTTTGGTGTAAAACCTCTCCGCCGCCTTCCAAGCGGTCAATAATCCACTAGAGAATGAAGTTGGGATACTACATGAACACTAGAAGACCCTCTAAGCCTAATCTACCCAGTGTAACTAAGCCCTCCAAGTTTCTTGCTCCAACAAGGTTACACTGAACCTTTGTCTTCTCTAGCTTACTGGATTCTACTATAGCCCATAGCATCAACCAATATCAATTGGTCCCTTCCTAATTGCTTCCCAAGCACCAAATAACCTTCTCACAGATATGGGTATGGTGAGAAAAGGATTTGGCTAAATGTACCTCTTAAGGATGTAACAATGGAGAGGGTGTGAGTAGAAGAATTTGGAGAATCAAAAGATGAAGATTGTGGATGAGTCAATCTTGTTTTTCTCTAGGGTTTCTCTCTCAAAATTCTCTCTTGAAGCCATCTACAATACATGGGTATAAGGGGTATTTATATTGGTGTATGTTTGGAATGTGAAAGGTTAGTTTTTCCCAAATAGAGTGGCCTAGCGACTTGATCTCGTGACTTGATTGAGTCATGAGTCTGAGTCACAAGCTAACCGCCTGGCCAGACTGGAAGTTTTGTCCTATAGTGCTCCAGTTGGCATGACTCTTCATCTCCTCTGCATGCTTCACATGTGTGCCTCTTTTGGTGACTTGCTAGGCATGAGCCAGTCGCGAGATCCAATTACGAGGCCCTGCTGAGTGCATACTTTTAAGCTTTTCTTCACACTCTCTCACACACTACCCTTACATGATTCCCACCTAAATATAGGGTTTCTAAATGTTGAATTACAAGCAAATTGACAGGGAATAAGGCCAACAAAATGGTTTATTAAATTCAACCTTACAGGTATGATTAGGGTGGATGAACTCTTACATTTGTACAGTCTAAAAGAGTTGAAGAAGTTTGGGTACTATGAGCTAAAGCCTTGGGATAGGAAGTCTCACCTCATTGCGAGTCTACCTTCGTCATTCTACTACTAAAAGTCTAGGTACTTATTCGTCTTAGGAGATGGATGGGAAACCCTTTCGGACGACCTAGGGAGACATACCTAGGTTGCTACATAGGTGGGGGACACCCAGACTTGGTGCGTCTTCCTTCATTCTTTGCTTCGTATTGTTTTTTATTTTTTATTTTTTTAGGTACTTACCTTTGGCTCATCTGACTCTAACGCCTCGTATTTGTTTGCTTCTTGCAGCCAAGACTCGTCCAAAGTTGAAAGCAGGTATAAGAGATGCGTCAAGAGTGCTACGGAGCATGCAGACACTATTGATGATTTTGATGAACTGATTGACCCCAGGACATTGGCTCGTCATTTCTTAGGTCCTGAACCTTCTCCCTACATCTTGAGCTCAATAGCTAGAGAAGAGAAATATAAGTATTCGTCATTTAGCACCCTTGTCTTTCTCCTTCTAGTCTTGTTCCTAACGTCCTGTTTGTGGTGATCTTTTGCAAAAATGGCAACCAAGTTTAACCAAGAATTGTAAGTTAAATTGAGAGCAAAGAAGAATGAACCCTTATCCAGCCTTGTTGAGAAACATCCTTAGGTAGTGAAAGAGGTTGTGGAGACCACCGCATCTACTTCTATTGCTTTTGACCCCAAGGCTACTTCTCTTATTGCCTCCATTAAGAAGATCACCCCTCGTCCTAAGAAGGCTCATGGTGGTGACAAAGGGAAGAGCAAAGTTGATGCCAGTATTTGGGATGATACTACCACTACCATGGGGAGGGCCCACAATGACGTTACTCTTGAGAAGTTGAAGGGTTTGAATTCTGTTCCTTCCCATGAGCTGTTGAGTCATCATATCCATAAGCTTGTCTAGGTACACTCTTGAGCTTTATCCTTGTCACCACAATTTCTTTCTTGTTGTGATTTCTGTTATGTCCCTTCTTGTGGTTGTATTTTTGCTTAAGGTCCTGGGAGAAGCTGTTCATCTTACCACTGAGTGCCTAACTAGTGAGAAGAAGGTTGTCATGGCCAACTCTAAAGTTGATTCCTTAGAAACTGAGGGTTCCACTTTAAAGGAGGAGCTGATAATGGTGATGGACGGTGGGAACCAGATGAAGGAGAAGATCAAGGTCCTGACGAACGAGCTAAAGGCCGAGAAGCTATTGACGGAGTAGAAAGACAAGCAATTCCAGGCAGTAGGGCGCGAGGCTTCAAAGGCTAGAGATGAAGCAGTGCAAGCTTTTCAGCAAACTAACAAGTATAACATTGTCCTTCTTGGCTGGTACTTCAAGGGTTTTGAACTACTGAAGAGGTACTTGGCCAAACATAACCCTAGGATGGACCTGGACAACCTGGACCTCGAGGCTATTGAAAATGAGATGGAAGCTAAAGAAGCTACTACTGGAGACGTCGTTGACGAGGGGGTTGGTGATGGTGGTGACGACCAAACAATTTGAATCTTTTCGAAAAAAGTTTACCATCCTTTTTTTTTTTTTTGGTTTCTCTATCTGTTTTGGGGCCTTTTAAATTTATTATTGAACACTCTTTAAGGTTTTGGGTGCCCTACTGTTTTTGGGCTTTTACATTGCCCTTTCTTGCACACTGCATCTAATTCAAACAATTTCATCTTCATTTGACCTTGCAAAATTTTACTTTTCCCTCTGTATAAATTTTGCCTCGTTGCATTTGTATCTGAATACGTCAATAGACTTATATCCTTTGAAGGATTTTTGTCTTTGGCTTCGTCAATAGACTTATATCCTGTGAAGGATTTACGTCTTAGGCCTCGTTAATAGACTTATGTCTATTGAAGGATTTTTCTTTTGCCTCGTCATCAGACATATATCCTTTGAAGGATTTATGTCTTAGGCCTCATCAGTAGACTTATATCCTTTGAAGGATTTATGTCTTTGTGAGTTGTTAATGCTTTTAGAAGAGACTTTTTATGGGCTGAGTAACTTCTAAATGATTTTTTTATTACATTGCTTAAAAATGAAACAAGAATTTAATCAATGATTACAAATGATTATCCTTTTTTTGGTGATACCTCTTCAAGTGTTCGACATTCCAGGGATGAGGTAACTTGTTGCTGTCCAACGACTCCAAGTGGTAGCTTCCTTATTTGGAATAATGGGTGACTTTGTAGGGGCCTTCCCAGGTAGGGCCAAGTTTTCCATGAGCTTGGTTCTTTGTTGTAGGCATAACTTTCCTGAGGATGAGGTCTCCTATGTTGAATCTCCTAAACTTTACTCCCTGGTTGTAGCACCCCGACATCTTTCTATTGGTACCTTGCCATTCTTCTGGATGCATCATCTCCTATCTCGTCTAGATAATCTAGGTTCGTCCTCAGTTGTTCATTGTTGGTTTCTTCATCGAAGAATTCTCTCCTTATACTGGTGACCCCTACCTCGACAAGGATTATAGCTTCTGTGCCGTACGTTAGGTTGAACGGCGTCTCTCTCGTAGGGGTTTTGGTCATGGTTCTATAGGCCCAAAGGACGCTTGGTAGTTCTTCAGGCCATGCACCCTTAGTCAAACTTTGATGGCCTTTAGTAAGGTCCGATTGGTCACTTCTGTCTGCCTGTTGGCTTGTGGGTGTCCTGGTGACAAGAAATGGTTCTTGATCCCGAGTCCCGAGCAGAAAGATATGAATGCCTGGTTATCAAATTGTTTGCCATTATCTGATATGATCGTCCTCGGTATGCCAAACCTATAAATAATGTTCTTCCGCACAAAGCCTTGTACATTTGCTCCCATGATTGTTGCTAGAGCCTCTGCCTCTACCCATTTTGTAAAATAGTCAATTGCTATAAGTAAGAATTTTACCTACTTTTTACCTTGGGGCAGAGGGTCCACTCTGTCGATCCCCCACTGCGCAAATGGCCATGGAGAGGTTATGATCGTCATTTTCTCTCTTGGGGTTCTATGGATGTTCCCATACTTTTGACACTTGTCACATCTCTTGATGAAGTCCTTTGCTTTCTTTCTCATTGTTGGCCAAAAGTAGCCTATCCTAGTAATCTTGGATATCAAAGAACTTGTCTTGCGTGATCTCGCAGATGCCTTCGTGAACTTCTTCTAGGATGTACCTTGCTACATCCTCTTCGACACACTTCAAGTAGGGGAGGAAAAAACCTTCTTTTGTAGAGCACATCATTTAGAAGCGTGAATCTAGTAGCTCTTTTCTTTATTTTCCTTGCCTCATCTGGATCTAGTGGTAGGTGGCCATCCTTCAGGTAGGAGATGATGGGTGCCATCCTCGTGCACTCTTGTGTCGCAAATGTATGGAACTCTTCTATACTGGGGAAGTTTTGTACTTCCATCTTGATCCCCAGTGGGTCATCTTCAACTTCAGATGATGCTTTTCTCGCCACGTCATCTGCTTCCATGTTTAAACTTTGTGGAACTTGCATAAACTCTACTTGTTCTAAATCTCTAGCAAGCTGGTTCGTCAACTTCAAGTACTTTTGCATCCTCTACTCTTTTGCTTCATAACCCCCTTTAATCTCCCCAATTACTAACTTGGAGTCACTTTTAGAAGTACTTTTTTGGCTTCCATGGACTTAGCCAATCTCAGCCCTGTCAATATTGCTTTGAACTCTACCTCGTTGTTGGTGGCTGGGAATTAGAGCTAGACCCCATACTTCAAGGCGTCCCTTTCTAGTGACGTTATGATGACTCTAACTCCTCCTCTGCCTTTGGCTAACAATCCATCAGTTTGGACCATCCATGACTCTACTACATCCGTCGAGCTATTTTCAGGCATCGTGAATTTGGCGATGAAGTCCACTAGTACTTGGGCCTTTATTGCTGTTTGTGGTCTGTATTCAATGTCAAATCGGCTCAACTCAACTGCCTATTGTACCATTCATCTAGTGGCATCTAGTTTGTTCATTGCCTTCTTAATGGGTTGGTCCGTCCTGAAAAGGACGGGGTTTGCCTAGAAATATGGACATAGTTCCAAGAGGCAATGATCAAAGCAAAAGTGATCTTCTTGATGCATAAGTACTTCACCTCCACTCCTTGAAAGGCCTGGCTTACATAGTACACGGGGCATTGGATCATTGATTCTTCTTGAATAAGGGCTGCACTTACTGCCGTGGCAGAGACAGCCAGATAGAGGAATAGGTCTTTGCCCTCTTTTAATGGGCTCAGTAATGGCAAGTTGCTCAAATAGCGTTTTAGCTCCTGGAATGCCACTTCGCATTCGTTGGTCCACATGAAGTCCTGTTTAAGGGTCTTGAAGAATGGAAGTCACTTATCCGTCGCCCTTGAGATAAAGCGGTGTAATGCCGCTACTCTTCCTATCAACCTTTGTACCTCCTTAACGTTCCTTAGGTAGGTCATCTCCAGTAGAGCTTTCACCTTCTCCGGATTAGCTTCTATGCCCCGTTATGACACCATAAAGCAGAGGAATTTCCCTGAGGAAACTCTGAATGCAAACTTCGCCAAGTTCAACTTCATCTGGTACTGTCTTAGAGTTTTGAACGTTTCCTCTAGGTCATCCAAACGGCTTTCTGCTTTTTTACTCTTGACGAGCATGTCATCTATGTACACCTCCATGTTTCTCCTGATTTGTTCACTGAACATCTGGTTTACTAACCTCTGGTAGGTAACTCTTGTGTTCTTCAATCCGAATGGCATGACTCTGTAACAGTAGAGTCCTTGACTAGTGATGAAGGCTGTCTTCTTTTGATCTTCTTCTAACATCTAGATCTGGTTGTAACTCGAGAACGCGTCCATAAATGTTAACAGCTTGTGTCTTGCCATGGAATCAAAGAGTCGGTCAATTTTGGGCGAAAGGAAGCTGTCTTTTGGGCAGGCTTGATTCAGATCCGTGAAATCTAGACACGTCCTCCATTTTCCCTTTGCTTTCTCTACCATGACGATAGCCAAACATTCTGAGTAGTACACTTCACAGATGAACTTAGCTGTTAGGAGCTTATTTACTTCATTCACGATAGCCTTGTTCCTCTCAAGTGCAAAGACTCATCTTCTCTGTTGAACAGGCTTTTTCCCCGGATCCACGTTCAATTAGTGTTGGATGACATTCTTTGAGATGCCAGGCATGTCCTCGAGGCCCCATGCAAATTATTCCAGGTTTCTCTTTAGGAACTCCACTACCCCTTTCTTCATATCTGGACTAAGATTCGCCCCAACATTCGTTACCTTTGTAGGCTCTCCTCCTACTAGTTCAACCATTTCTAGTGCTTTTATCATCTCAGGGTTCTTTTCTTTGATGATCCATGTGTGGTTTTCTTTTAATGCCAATACTGCTTGATAACATTCACGGGCCAAAACCTAGTCCCCATTGATTACCTCTACTCTATTTTCTGTAGGGAATTTTACCTTTAAGCATTACGTTGAGGTTATAGCTTTCCAATGGTTGAGTGTTGGTCGTCCAATGATGATGTTGTAGGACGAAGGACAGTCCACCACCAGGAAATTAAGTTGCTTTGTTATTTGCTGGGGGTATGTGCCTGCTGTTACTATTAGAGTCACTATGCCTTTTAGGTACACCTTGTCCCGCTAAAACTGGCGAGGGGAGATTCAAATGGACGAATCCTACTCGGGTCCATTTTTAACTGCTGGAAGACGAAGAGGTAAATGATGTCGGTAGAGCTCTCGTTGTATACTAGAATTCTTTTGGTGTTGAACTCTTCTATCATCAACGTGATAACCAAGGGGTAGCAATGTGGCTGTTTTACTCATTTGGCATCTTCCTCTGAGAAGACCATGTCTGCAACTTCTCTCCTCTGGTGTTTTGTTGGTGGTATCATATGGACGTTGTTGACTTGCCTTTGCTACTACTTCTTGAGGGATTTGAAGGAGCCCCTCGTCATTGGACCACCATTGATCATTCTTATCTCACCTATTGCATTCTTTGGCCCTTTTCGTGGTTTATCATCGTCCCTCAACTTTTCTTCTGACCTAGATCTGTCTTCTTCTTTTGGTTGTTTGTATGTGTTTTTCTTGATGAACTTCTATAGCTTCCCATTCTGGATTAGCTCCTCTATCTTCTCCTTGAGGTCCTTATATTTGTCAGTATAATGCCCATAGTCTTGGTGGAAGCGGTAGTACTTTTTCTTGTTTTAGGCACTAGGTGAACCACTCAATGGCTTTGGCCATTTTAGCTGGTGATCGTCCTTAATTTGCATTAAGATCTGGTCAATAGGCATTACCAGGGGTGTGAAATTTACCATTTTGCGAGCCTTGTCATCCCTTCACTTGCCTTTGTCGTTGTAGGGATGGTGGTCTCTCCTTTCCATCTTTTGCTCTTTCTAGTCATCTCAGGGAGCCAGTCTTTGACATTCGAGGTCTGCCTACATCTATTGCTGCCAGAGTGTCCTCCACGTTCATGTATTTCTGAGCCTTCGTGAGCAAGTCTGTCATTGATGCTGAGGGACTTTTAGCGAATGCTACTATGAATTCTTTGGATCTCAATCCTGCTTTGAACGTGGTTAGTTGCACATGATCCTTCGCCTCATTTACCTTCAGCACTTCCCTGTTAAAGCGCTTCATGTAGGATCTTAAGGACTCTTCTTCTCCTTGTCTAATTGTCAGTAAATGATCCGTTAGTCTTTTTTAATTCTATCATCCAACGAAGTGACACATAAAGAGGCTGCTGAGCTGGTCAAAATTGTCAATGGAAGATTACTAAACCACACTCGGGCTACCCCTTTAAGGGTGGTTAGGAAGGATTGACACACTATTTCATTAAAGGTCTACTGTAGGTTTAGGGTTATCTTAAAGATGGTGATATGATCTAGTGGGTCTTTCAACCCATCATACAACTCCAACTGCGACAGTTGAAATTTTGGCGGGAGTGGGTGGTCGAGTACCCTCTATGTGAGCAGAGAGTCTATCCTTCTCACCATCCCGTCCAAGTTCTTAGCCATTTTTCCTTTCATTACATTTTGGAGCTCGTCCATCTCTTTTCTCATACTTCTCATAAGGTCATTGCTAGCATTGTCGGACTGCTTTATCCTCCTTAAGCCATCTCTCCCTTGGCTCCCTTCTAGAGCTTGCACTTCATCCTCATTCCTATTGTTTTTTATCCTTCTCGACGAGCAATTTTCTTCTTATTGCTATCATTGTCTCATCTCCTATTTTTGCTTTGTCAATTCCTCCACATTGGAAGTGAGAGCTTGGACTTGCAATGCGAGGGTGGTTAACTTTGGTTGTGCACTAGACTCCATCTAGACAGCAGTAAGGGTAGAGCAACGTTTCTGTCCTTAGGATTAGGAGAAAGAAAAAAGTTCCCCACAAAAGGCACCAAATTGATGAAGCTAAAGTCGTCAGTCGTCAGTCATTCAGATGATCCAGATAGCCCAGGTGCAACCTACAAGAACACAAGAGAAGATAACAAAACTGGGACACCAGTGTGGTGCTTGCTGGCAAGCCTCCGATGGTAAATTCAGAATGAGAGAGAGAGGGTTGGAAAGTATTCAGCTGGTAAAATAACTCAATATCCGTCCCTTTTACCTTTGGTGGAGCATGTTATTTATAGGTCATCCTCCTTCTAGTCGTTGAAACCACCATTAATGGTGGTTTTAATTTCTGGGTAACTTTTTTAGTATTCAATGTGGAGGGAAATTGAATCTCTTGATATTTAAGTGCGAGTATTAAAGCTTTTGCGTTGTTGCCTAGCTTCGTCCGAACTGTAATGGTTCTGGCAATAATGGAAACATTTATTGCTCTACCCTCGTCCTCAATTATGTCTGGACCAACCTTTTCGTCAAGCTTATCAAGTACTAACAAGGTTTATAAACCGAAAACTCACTCATTAATTGACCGATGTGGTACTTTAGATTCACTCACTAAATCATTGGTGCTATATATTGATATTAAAATTTTCACAAAAATAATTCACCTACTTTCTTATCAATTCTCTAATCTTGGCTCCACCGTACACCACATATCTATTTATCAAAGCAATAGTGTGGAAAAATGGTTGGAAAATCTATGTCAATGATATTTGTTCAAAGCGATTTTTGCTTAATGACGAAAGCAATGACCCTTTTTTTTTTTTTTTAGATGAAGACGAAAGCAATGACATTGTTTAGCTGTAGAGGCCTCTCGATCATACTTTTATAGTTTCTTGCGCCCCATAGCCTATTGACTATAAATCCACACAGCCAGTTTCTTATTCAATAGAATATCACTTTTCTTTGAACTTTCCCCATTTGCTTCGATGATGATAATAATAATAATAATAATAATAATAATAATATATCTAGTTCTCTGACAATGGTGGACGAGGTGATTCTGCTGGATTTAAAAAGTGAGTTGATTAAATTTGAAGTAGAGAAAAAATTGAGAAAGTAGAATAGAGATGTAGTAGAATAGAAATGTAATATGAGAGTAATTCTTGGATATTCTCGGAATATAGAGAATGATGCTCTCTGCTCTCATATTTATGGCAAGGTTTACACAGAATTTATAGTAGAGTCCACTATAAATGTGAGAATAAAGAGTACTATTTCTCTGTATTTGAGGAGTACTTTAAAAAACCAAGCTTTGTTCACATGGGTGTCCCATATATATGTGGTCACTATTCTTTTCTTTTGCAAGTAGTTCTGGTGTCACAACTTGTATCACAGCTCGCTCATGTGGCAAGTTGTGGTTGGTGGAGGGGTGTCCTCACATGGACTCACCATCACCCCTCCACTAACTACAGCTCATCACATGGGCAAGTTGTGCCATCAAACTTATTCTTCTTTTGCTGTTGCTACGTAGGCAAAATATTATAGGTTAGGATTATTAGAGGTTCGTTCAATTCAATTAAAAAATTATTGTGGGAGAGCATTGGACAAATGGGGATAGCAGTTTTTTTGCCCTGCAAATTGTATCACCCAACCTTTTTTTTTTTTAATCAATGGTATCAGCCAACCTTGATTTACCAAGGAGAGTCCACTAGTCATGTCATGTTTTTGAAGAGTAATATTAAATAAAAAATAATAATAAATAAATAAATAAATGATGAAACTAATCTATATCTATATATATCTAAAAGGTAAAGTGTAACAATTATTGTTACTACATTCTTGTTAAGCCACATCATCTGCCATGTCATCGACCACACCATTAGTCATTTTAATATTTATTTTTACCTCTAATTTTTTTTACAATACTAAATATAAAATAATATTGACTTACAAATTCATTTTAAGCACTTTTAACTTTACATATTCATCTACTATAATTTTGATGTTATAACTAAATAATAAATCAATGGAAAATCAAAACAAAAATGTTGCCTATATATATTCTCTTGGGTGGTTTTAGCTTGAAATATTATTTTGCCCATTTATCTTCCTTTATTTTGACTCTTCTTATTCCCTACTTTTTACTATAAATTTGTCACTCTCTCCTATTCTTTGCATATTTTTTTCAATACAAAAAAGGCTCTCTCTCTCTCTCTCTCTCTCTCAATTTTTTTTTTCATTTCTTTTTGTTGAAATTTTTTATTTTTCTTGCATCTCTACCTTATATTGATGAATATTATTGACTAATTCATATGTGTTCCTTGATGCAAGTATTTTTTTTTTTTAATCATTTTCTTTACAACACTAAATACTTTTAATGAATAGTGTTTGTTGTTTATCTTATTTAAGGAATATCATATTATAATATGTCAAATTTTGTGTTGTTTTCAGGTTTTAATTTATTTGAAAAACAAAAAAATAGTTTGGACAAGCTAATGAGGAAAAGTTAGTGCAATTGAAGACAATGGTCTTTATGTAGTTTATTTTCACTGTTTGTAAATATTTTGTTTAACAAATTAGTAGTCAATTGTTATGTCTTTGTTATATGATGTTCTTAGATGCTTGTGTAATTGTTTTAAGCGTTTATGAATATTTTGTATCGTTCTTCATCTTCCTTACCTTGTTAGCGTATTCTTTGAGACTTTTAAGAAAACATATTCAATATTGTGCTTAAAATTATTTATTTATCTATTCATTTTCACATGTTGGATTAGATGTAACATTAGATTATGCTAGCATTTGTAAGGTTAAATTTAATCAACCATCTTGTTAGTTGTATTCCATGCCAAATTTGCTTGTAATTCAGCATTTAGAAACCCTATATTTAGGTGAGAATTATGTAAGGGTAGTGTGCGAGAGAGTGTGAAGAAATACTCAAGAACTGTGCAGTGAAGTAGGAACTCACGACTGGATCTCGCAGGTGGCTCGTGACTGGCAAGCTGCCAGAAGAAGCACACGAGTGAAGCATGCAGAGAAGCTGAACTTTCATGCCAGCTGTAGCACTACAGGATAAAAAGTCCAGACTGGCCATTCAGTTAGCTCGCGGCTTGAACTCGCGACTCAGTCAAGTCGCAAGGCCAAGTCGCCAGCCAACTTTGTTTTGGAAAAACTGACTCTTCGCATTCCTTTCTCACCCTAGTATAAATACCCCTTATACCCACGAAATGTAGAGAGCTTCTAGAGAGAATTTTGAGAAAGAAACTCTAGAGAAAAACAAGACTGACTCATCCACAATCTTTACATAGTGACTTTTCAAACTCCTCTACTCTCACCCTCTCCATTGTTACATCCTTAAGAGGTTCATTACCCAAATCCTTTTCTCACCATATCCATATCTGTGAGAAGGCTATTTGGTGCTTGGGAAGCGGTTAGGAAGGGACCAATTGATATTGGTTGATGTGATGGGCTATAGCAGAATCCGGTAAGCTAAAAAAGACAAAGGTTCGGCGTAACCTCGTTGGAGCAAGAAGCTTAGAGGGCTTAGGTACACTGGGTAGATTAGGCTTAGAGGGTCTTCTGCTATTCATGTATCCTAACTTCATTTTCTAATGGATTATTGACCGCTTGGAGGGCAGCGAAGGGGTTTTACGTCGAGGACTTCGATTTCCTCTTTGATAACACATCGCTGTGTTATCTTTGTGTTTGCATCTCACTTCCCTTAATCTTTGCCATTTAATTTCTGCTGTAGATGTGATTTTATTTTGTTTAGATTATTTATCAATTTTGTTATAGCCTTATGTTCATTTTCCGCACGTACATTGTTTGATATTAAGCTTGAATTGGTAATTTGTAAATTAAGGGTCTAAACATTCATAGTGTTTTACACGCTATTTGAATTTTCAACATTAACACAGTACTTCTTCTTTTTCAAAAAAAATTCTCTACTTTATTCCCCTTTGGAATTGTATCCTTGGTTTTTTTAAAAGGAAAAAGAGTTACAATCTTTTTTTTTTTCCCTTTCTTTTTTTATATTTTTAATTTTAGTTTTGTTGAGTTTTATTAATTTTTTTTAGATATATTTCTTCGTGTTTTTGATTGTATTGTAGAAAAAATTAGGTTTGAAAAAGTTGTTTAAAACTAAAAGAATAATTTCCAAATTATATATACTTTTTAATGATATACAAAATATTATAAATTGATTGTATTAAAAAATTAATATTTTCACTAACTTACCTTTGAATTCTTGAGAAAAAAAATGTATTGTTTTGATTTTAGTAGAACAGATATTCTATACATTACATTTTTTGATTGTTATATAGTAAATGAAAATATGATTATGAATTACAATACTGTTTATTAAATTAGTACAAATTGAAAAGAAAAAAAATTAATGAAACCATCCTAAAAATATTATCTCACGCAATGCACGGGATCCGCGACTAGTTTTTATATTAATTAAGTTGACAATTTTTTTTTTTATTCTTATACGAGCCTATTATTGATCACTTGTTTACTTACCATGACAATTTGTCACATTAATAATGGTCAGATATTTTGTGTCAGTAGAGTCTCTTTTTGAAGAGAGTCCAGTGTGATGTTATGTTTCTTTTTAAATAGAATCCAGTAGTCATGTTGTACTTTAAAGAGAGCCCAATAGTATGTAATGTTACCATTAAGGAGAGGCAAGTAGTCCCTCTCAATCTCATACGCAATCAAGAACATCTTATATGGCCCCCCTTGCAAAGATTTAAAGAAATATTCTTTTAGCCCAGTATATGTAATTTGAAATTCATTACTGTTATTGTCCATCCTGTTATATAATCTACGAAAAGTGTTAATAGAATGTGTGTGGACCTTAATTAATCTTATCTCCTTCTACACTAGGTTCTATTCTATTGGGACCTTAAGGGGTTTCAGCATTAAGGCAGAGTGTCCTAAGATTGTTGCATGGGTTAATAGGTGTATGCAGAAGGACATTATCGCCAAGACCCTTCCTGACCAGAAGAAGGTAATACGATTTTGTTAGACAGTTCAGAAAAAGGCTTGGTTTGGACTTTGGAGTAGACTATTTAGTGGTTAGTCCCAAATCTAGAAGTGCTATGTTATAATCTTAGTATCCCATATGGATTGAGTGTAATATTAACCACATATTTATAAGCTCTTGGGCACTCTCTCCTTGCAAGCCTGTTTTCAAAGGTGAGTTATATTCATGGGTTTGTAACATTTGGTATCAGAGTCAACCACCATGTCAAATAATCAGACATAGTTCATTGAGTATGAGATCAAATGAGTTGTGACTTTGTGGTCAGATTTCAGAGGGAGCAACCTAGAGGCTAGATTGAAATATCCATCATGTCCATCTTCTATGCATCAACATTCTTTCATATGAGATGCTATAGGAATAGGTAGACTTATTTATGCATTTGTTTGTGTCTAAACTAATTTTTTTGTGCTAAATCTCATTATACTCCAATTTAATTTTGGATAAGAAAATGCATCAATTTAGAATTAGGATGAATAAAAAGTGTTGAGCTTTAGGGGGAAAATAGAAAAGGACATGAGCACGCACTCAGGTAGCATGTGCTTAGAAACTAATATTAATAGATTAAAGTCTCAAATTAATGATCCACAAGCCTCAACTTTTATTTATTTTTTAATAAATTAGTTAGTTAAAACAATGAGAGGGAGAGATGTGAACCCAAAATGTCTCTGTTGGATACACTAGGAAATACCAATCGAACTTAAAAACTCTTGGTAAATATACACACACACACACAAACACTTGGAAGCCTAAAGCCTGAATGCTTGGATTTTACCCCCAAAGATATGCTTTTATTTCTAAAAAATGTAGAAGTGCATGACATGGGCATCAATATTAGCCACTAAGTTAAGAACATATTAGGTATCAAAGATCAAGATTTAGAGGGGAGTAATTCTACGGTACTCTCTCGCCACAAAAAAAAGGGGGGTATGGTACCCACTAGTAGGTAACCTGCTACATCAGGTTACTTTTTTCTCACATTTGACATTTCCGTCATCACATTGTGCAGTTCCAACATCTCATGCAACAATTCTTTTCTCACATTTAATGGTTCTCTTACTTTTTTTCTCACATTTGACAGTTTCATCCTCACATTGTGCGATTTTAACATCACATATGATGGTTCTTTTGTCACATTGGGTGGTTCCTTTACTTTTTTCTCATAATTGACGGTTCCATCCTCATATTGTGTAGTTCTAACATCACATGTGACAGTTCTTTTCTCATATTTGGTGATTCCCTTACTTTCTTTTTCTCACATTTGACGATTCCATCCTCACATTGTGCGGTTCCAACATCACATATGACAGTTCTTTTGTCACATTGGTTGATTCTCTTACTTTTTTCTCACACTTGACGATTCTTTTCTTATATTTGGTGGTTTCCTTACTTTTTTCTCACATTCGACAGTTTCATCCTCACATTGTGCAGTTCCAACATCACATGTGATAGTTCTTTTCTTACATTTGATGGTTCCTTTACTTTTTTTCTCACATTTGACGATTCTATCCTCACATTGTGCAGTTCCAACATCACACGTGTCAGCTCTTTTATCACATTTGGTGGTTCCCTTTTTTTTTTTTTCTCACATTTGACGTTTCCATCCTCATATTGTGCAGTTCCAATATCATATGTAATAGTTCTTTTGTTACATTCGGTGGTTCTCTTACTTTTTCTCATATTTAACAGTTTCATCCTCACATAATGTAGTTCTAACATTACATGTGACAATTTCTTTGTCACATTCTATGGTTCTCTTACTTTTTTCTCACATTTGACGGTTTCATCCTCACATTATGCAGTTCCATCATCATATGTGACATTTTTTTGTCACATCCGGTGGTTCCCTTATTTCTTTTATCACGTTTGACAGTTCCATCCTCACATTGTGCAGTTCCAATATCACATGCGACTGTACTTTTGTCACATTTAGTGGTTCCTTTATTTTTTTTTCTCACATTTGATGGTTTCATCCTCAGATTATGCAGTTCCAACATCATGTGTGATAGTTCTTTTGTCACATTCAGTGGTTTTTTTTTTTTTTAATCACATTTGACAGTTCCACCCTAACATTATGTAGTTTTAACATCACATGTGATTATATTTTTGTCACATTCAATGGTTCCTTTATTTTTTCTGACATTTGATTGTTTCAATCTCACATATTGCAAATCCAACATCACATGTAAATGTTCTTTTGGCACATTTGGTAGTTCCTCACCCCCCCTCTTTTTTCTCACATTTGACGGTTCCATCCTTACATTATGCAGTACATGCATCATATGTGATTGTACTTTTGTCACATTTGGTGGTTTTTTTTTTCCTCACATTTAACAGTTTTATTGTCACATTGGGTAGTATCAACATCACATGTGACCGTACTTTTGTCACATTTAATGGTTCTTTTTTTTTTTACTCACATTTGACAATTCCATCATCACATCAAGTAGAACCAACATTATATATGGGTGTAGCCAACCCAACCCCACTGAATTACCAAATAATCGACGAATATATAAAACAAAAATACCTAAAAGTCCGGTAACAATAGTTTCACATGTGACTGTACTTTTGTCACATTCGGTGGTACCCTAATTTTCTATAATTTATTTCTCACATTTGACAATTCTATCGTCACATTGGGCAATACCACCATTACATATAATTGTATTTTTGTCAATTCATAACAATCTTGGTAATAATTAAAATGTTAACAAGAAATTTTACCAAAGTAGTTATAAACTTGAAAATTAACAAAAATACCCTAGAAATTAAGGATTTCAAAAAATAGTCCTAAAATTATATAAAATTACTAAAATACCCTAATGCGTCAAATATTACCAAAATACCTTCATTAACCTATAAAATGACTAAAATACATTTTTAAACTTTCATAATTAATTTTTTTTTTTTTTTTAAAAAAACACTAAAAATGAACAAAGTAGTGCTAAAATTACATAGAATGACTAAAACACTAAATATTTTGAAACTTACCATAATAGCATTCAAACTACACAATTTGACCATGTTAGAGTGATATCTTGGATTTTTTTTTTCTTTTTTAATAGTAATTGTAAAGATATTTTGGCCATGTTAGAGGTTTTCAAGACCACTTCGTGATTTTTGACATCTCATGGGTATTTTAATCAAATACATCTCAACTTTTTCAATACCTTTATGGTGTTAAATTTTCTCATTGAAAAAAAAAAAAAAAAAAAAAAAAGAAGGTGACCCAAAGCAAACGTTATTTGCTAGGAAACATTTGATCCTCTAAATGATTCCAAAGAAGCTATATATTTAGACCAAACAATGCGTTAACTGTGAACTCTAAAGAAGAAAAAAAAAATTAAACCTAAAACAATTTAGGCTTCAACGTGTTTTCTTGAAGAACTTGAAATTGAAACATAAAACAAATTTAGGCATCAGAGCATGTTCTTGAAGAACTTGATATCCCAAATATGAAGGGAAAGAGTGTAAAATTGAGAAGCAAATAAATTATGCATTCTAATGAAAATAGCTAATGATATTTTTGTTAGGAAATAACAAAATGAAGCAACCATGCAAAAGCAAAAATACACCAAACCAGCACCAAGCTATAACTTCATTTCAAAATAATTTTAGATTTCAAAGTCTGCCAAAATGCAATGTTATCAATATTTAACAATTACATTCAATATTTCTGCAACTATTTTTTTGTCAAAGGTTCCATCCTCACATTGTAGCTCCATTTTTCTAACAACTAATACTTTATAACAACTAAAAGTAATTTGCTCTTTCACAAGTTGTATATGCTTAACAACCAAGTCTGCAAATATCTTGTCGATGGATGGCGTCTACCTTGTCCTTAAACGTTTCAACTTTGCCTAATGAATGACTGCACTGTCCATATACATGTGTAGAAAATGTATTAGAAATCAATAAACAGTCAAGATTGAAACAATAAAAATATATGGCTAAGATTTGGGCAGGTACCATACCCCATACCCACTATCTCAGATTCATCCATCGAGCTATCTTAGATTACATTCCATTCGCTTTCAATACTTTGTTGTAGCTTTTTTCACGAAAAGAAACTTATAGAATTCACTATTTGTCTAACTATTTGGTATTTTATGTTATAATCATATCACACTCAAGTGGAATAATATCTAGTGAATGCTGATATATCATAACATTTAGTGGTAAGGTACTGATATTAGTAGTGATGGCCCATGATGGTCTGGGTCCAAAATCAGCACTTGTAGAATGTATTTTGAAAGCTTTAGGCCTTTTTTCTCTAGTTTAATTGATAGGACATCTCTTTTAAACTTTACAAAGTCGAGGCCATCAGACCTTACAAATGAAACAAACAAACCATCAGCCTCTAAATCACAAAGGCCAACCTAAAAGCAAAATAAACCCTTGCACAATAACAGGGAAGACCCGATACAAACTCAAAGCAGAAACTACTGACAAAAAAAAAAAAAAAAAGGATCATTAACCCTGCAAGCTAGCTAAGAATCAACAAGCACCATAGAGGGATAAATTTCCCAATTACAGGCTTATAGCATATTCGAACATATAATATAGAGAGAGTAGTGACGTGCAATCAACAATAATCATTTGAAATAGAAAGTAGTAAATGAAAGCAGATTAACATTGTTCCACATGATCCAGTGCATAAAATGTACTTCTAATTATTATTATTTTTTTTTTTGGGATAATTCAGACATTATATTGAAGAGCAAACAAATTACAAATAGAACAACCAGCCCAACACAGCCACTTTACTACACACAGAGTCCTTCAAAGACCACCTAACTAAGATTGCTAACTTTAAAATTTATAATCCAAACTATAAAACACAGATAGCATGGTTGATAGGGCCTAATTCTATTTTGAATGTTCAAAGATTTAATAATCTTTAAGTATAACATCTATTCTTATATAACTCGTCAAGCAAAACAACATCCAAAAAACTAACAAACAATTTGGGGAAACAAAACATATTTTACAGCTTGCATGAGTTAGGGTTTTGTCATTTTGATACTTACCTTTAACTATGTTAAAGCGATTTTGATTTTTTTAAGAAGCCTTCACCACTCAGTAAATATACAGAAAGAACATGAGAGATGCAGAGACATCTATTTTTTTTTTTTGAGAAATAATATGTCTACAACATTTCTACAATATTTTTACAACAAATCTTAAGTGGCAGGTTGTTACTGGTTATTATTGTTGGGGCAAAAAAGTAATCTTAGTGTTAGTTTCAAATTTGAACCAATAACAACTAACCACCTATAATTTGTTATAAAAATGTTGTAAAATTATTGTAGACGTAGCATCTTTTTTTTTTTTTTCTTTCTATTTCTATATATTTACTTTACTTTTATATAGAACATGCTTGACCGGTAACAGGTTTTTATTAAAATTAAATAAACGACTAGGATTAAAACAAATGAAATCAACAGTTGAAAATTTTAAGTGGGTACTGTACCCCCCTGGCACCATAGAATGACCCTTTAGAGGGATATGTTTGAACAAATTCCTCCTATTTTAACTGTATTGTGCAATTATAGATGGGCCAAAATGGCCAAATACCACAATTTTTTGAAATTTTTAGCAAAAAACCATTGTTTCAGAAATAAATAGCAATCTACCACTTTTTCTAGTACTCGAGTTTGGTGAACTCGAGTACCCTATTTTATAATTCCATCGTGGCTGCTAAGTTGGAAATTGATGATTAAAAAAAATAAAGTGGTACTCGAGCTTGGTAAACTCGAGTATCATGCAACACAATACTCGAGTATACCAGGCTTGAGTACCTTTTATAAAAAAATATAGAAATTTTTTTTTCTACAGTACTCGAGTTTAACAAACTCGAGTACTGTGTAATTTTTTTATTTTTTATTTTTTGCTTGAGGATAATTGACAAATAAACATAAAGATAAAAATAAGTAGCTTTTTTATGTTTTTATTTATTTAAATAGAAGCATTGTAAGATATAGAGATTTTAATTTCGAAATATGAATTTAATTTCTACATTGATTAAAATTGTTCACTATTTTCTGTATAAACTATTTCTACGATTTTACATAAAATTATTTTCTGTTCAGCATTATTTAAGAAATTGTTCGCTCTCTTTTTTGCATAAATTATTTTTTGTTCACTATTTAAAAAATTGTTCACTGTTTTCTCATAAAACACCTAGTGCAATCGTGTTTACTAAATTTAAACACCAAATCTGAATGCTTTTTCATGCTTGAATTTCACAATAATCGAATATATTTTTCTACATTGATAAAATCTGTTTCTACACTTATGAAATTTTCTCTTTGCACATCATATTTACTGTATATTTAAATCTGCTTACTGCATTCATAAAATCTGGTTTTTGCATTAATTAAAACTGTTCACTGTTTTGTCATAAAAAATGTTCACTGTTTTCTACATTAAATATTTTTAGCATTGGCACAATTATTGCACTTAAATGGTTTTTGTGTTTTTTTAAATTTGTAACCATATGAATAATGGACAAACTCCATGAAAGAAAAATGAATGATTCGTATAAATCATCTAATGGTAAATGCCTCGAAAAATTTGAATTAGTTGAATGTAGAAATTCGAGAAAAATCAATGGAAAATCAATGAACGTAGCAAATCGTGAATTTGTACATAAGATGTACAAATAGCCTAGACTTGTTGAGAAATTTGATTTCATTGACAGTACAAAATAATGAAAATTCAAAGGAAAAGTATGTACGTTAGATGTATAGATCATATGTTTTTGTTTAAAAATTTGAATTCATTGAATGTACAAAACTGTGAAAACTCATGGAAAATTTGTGTATATTAGAGGTACAAATAGTACGAATATGTTGAAAAATTTGAATTAGTTGAGTTTGTAAAATCATGAAAATTCAAATGAAAATTGAAGAGCATACCAAATTGAGTAAACTTAATGGAAAATTAATTACATTAGTTGTACAGATCATCTATTTTTTTGCATTGATAAAATCTGTTTCTACATTAATAAAATTTGCTCTCTGCACACCATCTTCACTGTTTTCTCATAAAAAATGTTCACTGTTTTCTGCATAAACTATTTCTATCATTCTGCATAAAATTATTTTTTGTTCAGCATAATTTAAAAAATTGTTCACTCTCTTTTCTGCGTAAATTATTATCTGTTCACTATTTAAAAAAATTGTTCATTGTTTTCTCGTAAAACACCTAGTAAAATCATGTTTTCTAAATTTAAACGTCAAATCTGAATGCTTTTTCATGTTTAAATTTCACAATAATTGAAAATCCAAATCTGTATGTTTTTTCATGTTCGAATTTCACAATAATCAAATATGCTTTTCTGCATTGATAAAATCTATTTTGGTACACACTTTGTCAAAATTATCCAACAATGATAGATTGTGATTGGTTGTTTATCACTTTCTAATAAACTCACTATTTTTTCTACTTCACCTACAGTCTACCATGTAGAAGTATAGAACAAGTGCGACAAAATGAGTAGAAATTAGAGATGATTTGAATACAATGAATCGTAATGTATTGAAAATTTCCCTTTATTACATTTTATTATTATTATTATTATTACTCCTTATTTAGTTTATCTAAAAAGTTAAACATTTTTGGGTTTATCCAAAAATCTATGCCACGAAATACATTGCGGGAAATCTAGACCAAAGAACTGCTAAAATAAAAAATTGAGCAGCATTGTTGCTGTACTTAAATAAGTTGTCATAAGCAGCATAAATTACCAACCAACCAAAAAAAAAAAAAAAAAAACAAAAACTACATCCACTTGATTAAATAAAGGTGGTAGGTTGGGTTTTCAGTTTTCACATTGGCGCATTGGCGTAGTTATTGCCCTTAAATGGTTTTTGTGTGTGTGTGTGTGTGTGTGTGTGTGTGTGTGTGTGTGTGTGTTTTTTTTTAATATGTAACCATATGAATAATGGACAAACTCCATGAAAGAAAAATGAATGATTCGTATAAATCATCTAATGGTAAATTCCTCAAAAAATTCGAATTGGTAAAAAAGTTCGAATTAGTTAAATGTAGAAATTTGAGAAAAATCGATGAAAAATCAATGAACGTACTAAGTCGTGAAGGTGTACATAAGATTTACAGTTAGTCTAGAGTTGTTGAGAAATTTGATTTCGTTGAAAGTACAAAATAATGAAAATTCAATGAAAAAGTATGTACATTAGATGTATAGATCGTATGAATTTATTTAAAAATTTGAATTCGTTGAATGTACAAAACTGTGAAAACTCAAGGGAAAGATTGTGTACATTAGATGTAGAGATAGTACGAATTTGTTGAAAAATTAGAATTTGTTGAGTGTGTAAAATCATGAAAATTCAAATGAAAATTGAAGAACATACCAAATTGAGTAAACTTAATGGAAAATTAATTACATTAGATGTACTGATCATCCAAACTTGTTTCCAAATTTGAAGTCGTCAAATGTACAAAATAGTGAAAATTCAATTTTAAATTATGTACTAATGTACTAATCATCCTAACTTGATGAAAATTTCAAAATTGTCGAACGTACAAAATTGTGAAATCTTAGTGGAAAATCGAAATTGTTGAACGTACCAAATCGTGAAAATTCAATGGAAAGTTGTGTACATTAGATGTACAAATATTCTGGACTTGTTGAGAAATTTGATTTCGTTGAAAGTACAAAATCGTGAAAATTCAAGAGAAAATTGTGTACATTAGATGTACAGATCGTTCAAATTTGTAAAAGTCAAAATTTAGATGTACAGATCATTCGAATTTGTTGATTGTATAAAATCTTGAAAGTACAATATAAAATTGTGTAAATTAGATGTACAGATAGTCTAAATTTGTTGAAAAGTTTGAATTCGTTAAATGTACAAAATCATGAAAATTAATTGGAAAACTGTGTACTAATGTATTGATCATCCGAATTTGTTGAAAAATTCTATTGAATGAACAAGATCGTGTAATCTCAATAATTAATGAACAGTTAATCTTTAGATTTGTAAAAGTTGAATGTACATAATCATTAGTTGTCAGACATTAACAACAACATTTTGTATTGCACAAAACATGTAGACATTAACAATAGCGTCTAATGTTCGTAAGTAGAAATTTTTGAAATCATCATTACTTGAATGTGAAAAGTCTGAAATATCTCTTTCATCATCTAATGCAGTAACTTCATTAATAGACTTGATGGCTCACTTTTGCGCCTTCCCCTTTAGATGCTTCTTAGCCTTTTGGATTTCATGAAAACGGTTTAATCGTCTTTGCATTTGATTGTTCTCTTGTTCAAGATAAGCAAGTATGTTGGCAGGTTCATCTCTAGGTAACTCGACTGAGCGTGCCTTAGGAACTCGTAAGCCATGCCATCGACAATACACCTCTAACTCACACCTCTTCTTGTATAGGGTTGACCATGGTGGTTCTGCTACAGTGAACTCTATTTGAAAAAATTGTTCTGTTCACTATTTAAGAAATTGTTCGATGTTTTCTCATAAAACACCTAGTGAAATTGTGTTTTCCAAATTAAAAAGCCAAATTTGAATGCTTTTTCATATTTAAATTTCACAATAATCGAATTGGTTTTTTTGCATTAATAAAATTTGCTCTCTGTACATCATGTTTATTATATATTCAAATCTGCTTACTGCATTCATAAAATCTATTTTCTGCATTAATTAAAACTGTTCACTATTTTCTCATAAAAATTTTTTACTGTTTTCTGCATAAACTATTTTTAGCAATTTGCATAAAAGTATTTTCTCTTTAGCGTTATTTGAAAAATTGTTCATTGTTTTTTCTGCATAATTTATTCAATGTTCATTAGGTGTTTTATGATCCGAATGCTCTAATACCAATGACTACCTAGGAGAAAGCACAACAGTAATATGGAAGCATAAACAATGATAAAATAGATAATAAAGAAGTAAATAGTAAAATAGATATATTCAAAATAAG
Source organism: Quercus variabilis (assembly GCA_030445155.1). Classification (NCBI taxonomy): domain Eukaryota; kingdom Viridiplantae; phylum Streptophyta; class Magnoliopsida; order Fagales; family Fagaceae; genus Quercus; species Quercus variabilis. The sequence continues at coordinate 70,802,364 of CP129448.1, read as the reverse complement.
GTTAAAATGGAGTATGGAATATGAAAATAGAAACTAGTAAAATCTTACTTGAATAAAAACTTCAGTCTTTGATAAACTTGAAAACAAACTGCTATCTTTGATATAAGCCTGAAAATAAAGCTGTCTGAAGGGAAAGGTTACAAGATTACAAAAGGGGAGAGAGTACAAAAGTCTTTCTGAAGGAGAGGGAAGGCTATTACAAAAGGCTTTCTAAAACTTTGAACTTAAAAGTTTAGAATCTTAGAAACTTAGAAATTTGTCTTCTGTCTTCGTAGTCCGTCTCTTTTATAGGTGAAATGAACCATGGTAAAGTAACCTGAGTAGGTAAATTTAACTCAAGTTAATCTGTCGGTGGTATGGAAATTGATTAATAGTCTAGGGGCCAAATTTAATGTAAGCTCATCAAATTTCATCTTGTTCAATAAAACTACAATCTCATATTTGTGGACACAATCTTGTATCACGATACAATGAACAAATACTAATTGTAGGAGCATGGTAGGTATGTATTTTTTAGAGAGATTCCATAGGGAATGGTGGCTAGCGTTTCCAATTTCACAAAGGCTGCCAATGATGGGAAGCTTTGGAGCGTCTGGGGGAAGGTTGGTTGCTTTCCTGACTTTCCTTTGTTTCAAAATCAATGACAAAGAGAGGATGAGAATGAGTACAAGAAAGATAGTCAAAATCCAAAGTAATGTGAGAAATAATAGATTCATGTTCTTTTCCATTAAGTTTACTCAATTTTGGATGATCTGTACATCTAATCTAATTAATTTTCCATTAAGTTTACTCAATTTGGTATGTTCTTCAATTTTCATTTGAATTTTCACAATTTTACACACTCAACGAATTCGAATTTTTCAAGAAATTCGTACTATCTGTACATCTAATGTACACAATCTTTCCCTTGAATTTTCACAGTTTTGTACATTCAACGAATTCAAATTTTTAAACAAATTCATATGATCTATACATCTAATGTACATACTTTTCCATTGAATTTTCATTATTTTGTACTTTCAACAAAATCAAATTTCTCAACAAGTATAGACTAACTATACATCTTATGTACACCTTCACGATTTGGTACATTCATTGATTTTCCATCGATTTTTCTCGAATTTCTACATTCAACTAATTCGAACTATTTTATAAATTCGAATTTTTTGAGGGATTTACCATTAGGTGATTTATACAAATCATTCATTTTTCTTTCATGGAGTTTGTCCATTATTCATATGGTTACATATTTAAAAAACCACAAAACCATTTAAGTGCAATAATTGCGCCAATGCTAAAAACAAGTTATGCAGAAAATAGTGAACAGTTTTACTTTATGCAAAAAATAGATTTTATGAACTCAGTAAGCAGATTCGAATATACAATATATATGATGTGTAGAGAGCAAATTTTATTAATGTAGAAACAGATTTTATCAATGCAGAAAAATAGATTTGATTATTGTGAAATTCAGAAATGAAAAAAGCATTTAGATTTGGCATTTAAATTTAGAAAACATGATTTCACTAGGTGTTTTATGAGAAAACAGCAAAAAAAATTTTAAACAGTGGACAGAGAATAATTTACGTAGAAAAGTATATAACAAATATAGATTCTATTCTCTATCAGCCCCTAGACAGAGGGAAAGTATATAACAAATCTGATATTGAAAGAGTTTAAAGAAACAAAATATTTGGTTTAGAACCTGCTTCGAAGTTGTATGTGAAAACTGAAAACCCAACCTACCACCTTTATTTGATCAGGTGGATGTAGTTTCTATTTTTTTTTTTTTTTTTTGGTTGGTTGGTAATTTATGCTGCTTATGACAAATTTTTTAAGTATAGCAACAATGCCGCTCAATTTTTTATTTTGGCAGTTCTTTGGTCTTGATTTCCCGTAATCTATTTCATAGCATAGATTTTTGGATAAACCCAAAAATGTTTAACTTTTTAGATAAACTAAATAAGGAGTAATAATAATAATAATAATAATAATAATAAAATGTAATAAAGGAAAATTTTCAATACATTACGATTCATTGTATTCAAATCATCTCTAATTTCTACTCATTTTGTCGCACTTGTTCTATACTTCTACATTGTAGACTGTAGGTGAAGTAGAAAAAATAGTGAGTTTATTAGAAAGTGATAAACAAACAATCACAATCTATCATTGTTGGATAATTTTGACAAAGCGTGTGTCAAAATAGACTTTATCAATGCAGAAAAACAAATTCGATTATTGTGAAATTTGAACATGAAAAGACATACAGATTTGGATTTTCAATTTAGAAAACACAATTTCACTAGGTGTTTTATGAGAAAACAGCGAACAATTTTTTAAATAGTGAACAGAAATTAATTTACACAGAAAGAGAGTGAACAATTTTTTAAATAATGCTGAATAGAAAATAATTTTATGCAAAATCGTAGAAATAATTTATGCAGAAAACAGTAAACAATTTTTATGAGAAAACAATGAACAGTTTTAATTAATGCAGAAAACAGATTTTATGAATGCAGTAATCAGATTCGAATATAGAGTAAACATGATGTGCATAGAGCAAATTTTATTAACGTAGAAACAGATTTTAAAAATGCAGAAAAAAATTCAATTATTGTGAAATTTAAACATGAAAAAGCATTCAGATTTGACGTTTAAATTGAGAAAACACGATTTCACTAGGTGTTTTACGAGGAAACAACGAACAATTTTTTTAAATAGTGAACAGAAAATAATTTACGTAGAAAAGAGAGTAAACAATTTTTTAAATAATGCTGAACGAAAAATAATTTTATACAAAATGCTAGAAATAGTTAATGCAAAAAACAGTGAATAATTTTTATGAGAAAACAGTGAAGATGGTGTGCAGAAAGCAAATTTTATTAATGTAAAAATAAATTTTTTCAATGCAAAAAAATAGATGATCTGTACATCTATTGTAATTAATTTTCCATTAAGTTTACTCAATTTGGTATGATCTTCAATTTTCATTTGAATTTTCACGATTTTACACACTCAACGAATTCAAATTTTCCAACATATTCGTACTATCTGTACCTCTAATGTACACAATTTTTCCTTGAGTTTTCATAATTTTGTACATTCAATGAATTCAAATTTTTAAACAAATTCATACGATCTATACATCTAACATACTTACTTTTCCTTTGAATTTTCATTATTTTGTACTTTCAACAAAATCAAATTTCTCAACAAGTCTATACTATCTGTACATCTTATGTACACATTCACAATTTGCTACGTTCATTGATTTTCCATTGATTTTTCTCGAATTTCTACATTCAACTAATTCAAAATTTTTGAGGCATTTACCATTAGGTGATTTATACAAATTATTCATTTTCTTTCATGGAGTTTGTCCATTATTCATACAGTTACAAAATTAGAAAAACACAAAAACCATTTAAGTGCAATAACTGCACCAATGCTAGAAATAGTTAATGCAAAAATAGTGAACAATTGGAAGATCCTACCAAGTTGGAAACTTGAATATGCAACCTAAAAAGAGAATAATTTTACAAGATGAAAGTCTAGAGGTATGATTCAAGAGGAATGAGCATAAAAACGATTGTTGATACAAGTGACCAATGAAGACTAGTGAGAAGATGATAAAGAAGAAATGGTAAAACTCTTCCAATACTTGATTTTTGAGTAATGCATACTTGGGGGAAACATCATAGGGAATTTTGAGTCTTTTATATCTTTCATTTCATTACCCAAACCCGGCCTACATTATAACCCATGAGTAAAGACCTCCTTGAAGTATTGCTAGTTGTAGGCACATCTTAAGCTCTAATATTATTTTCTCTTGAATTAAAAAAGAAAAATGCTTAAAATTGTCAAACCCCACAGGATGATATGTCCAAGGACAAAACTTCTCAAATTTTCAAATCCCCAAATGGCTCAAAAGAACTTTCAAACTTGGAGCACTCTCCTTGTTTGCACCCAATAATGTGATTCCTAAATATTATCACATTTTATTTCTTGATTGCCTTTGAAAACATAATCTGACAATGTTCAAAAGAAAGAAGCAAATTTTGATTACATGAGTTTAATGATCTTGATCCTTCCCAATCAAAGAGATTTGTTTGATTCTTAGACACTTTGATTTGCTAAAATGGTTGTTCAAAGGATCACCTCTTGTTCAAAAAAAAAATCATTCTTTTCCAGAATCCAGTTCTCTTGAACTACGTTTTGACCTGATCCTCTATGAGAGAGGTACGTAGGCAGCCTTGCAGAGGCTCGGTCCCATTCACCTAAACAACCTTGGAAAACAAAGTCAAAACAATGTGACAAAATTGTTTGGGTGCATGTTAGGTTAAGCCCATTTGTTTGCATTAAGCATGTTTAAACTTGGAGCATTGGCCTATTTATATTGTGTGTAAGTTTTCACAACAACTGGTTTCTAACGAGCTAGAGAATGAAGCCTTTTTGTAGGAACTAAGGATGGTGAACCATGATCTTCTTTCATGTTCCCCAATGGTCACAACATCAAATGAATTCAGCTTCAATCTAAGCATGGAATATGCCCCAAACTGAGGGCATTGGGTAAGCACTTCCAATTCATGTCAATGAATAAATCCATTGCTAATTGAAATTATCTTTTTGCAGGAATTAAGCAAGGACTTATCCAACAATCCACATCAACTTCTAGCCAAAGTTGTTCTCGTTCAAAGTATAGGTTTTTCAAAAAAAAAAAAAAAAAAAAATCATCATGAATAAATCTTCATCATTTCTAGTCCATCTTCATCTTCTTCACTTTTTTATCATAAACAAATCTCCATTTTCAAAGGAAAAATCTCCATGAACAAATCTTCAAAAGGAAAAATCTCCAAAACCATATTCCAAATGAAAAATCTCCATGAACAAATCTTCTTGAAAAGTTTCAAAAATTCAATGGAAAAATCTCAAGAATAAATCTTCAAGGAAAAATCTCCATTTTTCAAAGGAAAAATCTCCAAAACCATATTCCAAAGAAAAAATCTCCATGAACAAATCTTCTTAAAATTTTTCAAAAATTCAATGGAAAAATCTCCAGAATAAATCTTCAAGGAAAAATCTCCACGAACAAATCTTCAAGGAAAAAACTCCACGAACAAATTTTCAAAAGGAAAAATCTCCATTTTTCAAAGGAAAAATCTCCACGAACAAATCTTCTTAAAAAATTTTCAAAAATCCAATGGAAAAATCTCCAGAATAAATCTTCAAGGAAAAATCTCCATGAACAAATCTTCAAAAGGAAAAATCTCCAATGAATAAATCTTCATTAAAAATTTTCAAATCATCAAAGGAAAAATCTCCAAAACTGTTTTTCAAGGAAAAATCTCTTATGAACAAATCTTCATTAGAGTTTTTCAAAATTACAATGGAAAAATCTCTAGAATGAATCTTCAAGGAAAAATCTCCATATTTCAAAGGAAAAATCTCCATGAATATATCTTTTTCTTAAAAATTTTCAAATGTTTAAAGGATAAATCTTCAAGATAACTCTTCAGAAAAAAAAAAAAAAAAAAAAAAAAAATCTCAATTTTTCAAGGAAAAATCTCCAATGAATAAATCTTCATAGGAAAAATCTCCAATGAACAAATCTTCATTAAAAATTTTGAAAACTTCAATGGAAAAATCTCCAAAGTAAAAGCTTCAAAGGATAAATCTCTTGAGCATAGCTTCAAATGAAAGATCTCCAAAACAAATGGCAGATTGCGATCTCCTTCCATATTCTCCAGTGGTCACAACAGCAAGTTAGCTATCCACCCTCAGCATTTATCAAAGCATGAAGTATGTCCTAAACTAGGAGCATTCGCCAAGTACGCCAAAGTCTTTTCAATGAATAACTCTATTACTAATTGAAAATATTTATTTTGCAGTACTAGGGTAAAAGGCCCACACACATCGGCATGAGCTAAGATCAAGAAATCCTAGGTCTCTGAAAACAAGAGCCAGGATCCAAAACCTTTGGTCCTCTGAAAACATGAGCCAAGATCCAAAAATCCTAGGTCTTTGAAAACATGAGCCAGGATCCAAAACCTTTGGTCCTTTGAAAACATGAGCCAAAGCCCCAAAAACCCTTGGTCCTCTGAAAACATGAGCCAAGATCCAAAAATCCTAGGTCTCTGAAAACATGAGCCAAGATCCAGAACCTTTGGTCCTCTGAAAACATGAGCCAAAGCCCCAAAAACCCTTGGTCGTCTGAAAACATGAGCCAAGATCCAAAAATCCTAAATCTCTGAAAACATAAGCCAGGATCCAGAACCTTTGGTCCTCTAAAAACATGAACCAAAGCCCCAAAAAAAAAAAAAAAAAAAAAACCCCTTCGTCCTCTGAAATCACGAGCCAAGATCCAAAAATCTTAGGTCCTCTGAAAACATGAGCCAGGATCCTTGGTCTTCCATTTTTTTGACCTCAGGTAAGCATGTCATGCACTTATTACAAAAAAAAATTTGCATGCATGAACTACGTTTGGACCTGATCCTCCCACCAAGAGGTGCGTAGGCAATCTCCCTCGAGATTCAGTCCATATTTTGATCCATAACATGACCATCTACATTTTTATCTACATGCATCATACATTCACCACGGTTAAATGCTAATTGCAAAGTTAGGTGTCTCTTTCATACATTGACATTCGCTTTTCAAGCTCTGCCAATGAGGGGCATTCTGTTGACACCCCATTTTGCAACCCGCATTTAACCTCACATGGAGGGCAAAATGGTACTTTCACTTTGAAAATATGCATCTTGATTCTAGCCATTAGACTCATTTCACCAAAATGGTCTTGATGTTGTAACGATCAAATCTACTAGTCATAAGCTCTAATCGGACCATTAGATTAAAAATTATCATCAAATCAAGTTTTAATGGCTAAGATGTACTATCACAAATTGAGTCCGACTATATGTGATTATGAACAATTGATTTCAATTGGTTATAGGTGTAATCAGTTTGAGATTAATGATATGTCATAATTTAATTGATTAGGACTACATTTTATGGTGAGGTTGCATACACCTAATTAATTAGATAGTTAAACATTAATTATTCAATGAGTAATTTGTGTAATTATCTTTTAATTAGAGTAAATTGGGAACCAGTTAATTCTGAAATGGGAGTGATTGAAGCCATTTAATGTTAATTGGGAGTTAATTTGGGACCTATTAATATTAATTGTGCTGAAACCATTTTCTAACAAATGACCTCTGCTCACTATTTCATCAATATCTCTCAGAATATTTTGAATCTGTGAATAAGGTTAATTTTCCCAGAAACTAGACATCCGAGACTTCAATTTGAGCACAAGAATGAGACAATTCCGATCAGAATTGGGTTAGATATGATTTTTCTAAGTTGGCTCTACAAGCTATTACAGCAGCTACGGGAAAACCGAATTTTGGCTTGCTCCCCACTCCCACCAATCTCCCCATTTAATGCACCAGATTTTTCCCAAGGCTAAAATGAGGTCTAGGTTCATAATCCTTGTCAACCCTCATTAAATGGCCTTCCATTCATATTCCCTCCACTACTACTATATAAACCCTTCCCCTCCTTCATTCCAAGACACGAAGAAAACTCCCTCTCTTCTCCTCTCTTGAGTTCTAGTGAAGTTGAGTATTCTTGTCATATCTTGGTCTTCTTGAGACTCAAGGTATTGAATGAGACTCACTCTCCCTCTCCTAGCTCTTCTTTTCCTCCACCCTTAGGATATCCCTCAAAAGTCTCCTCCTCCACCATATGGATCTTGCATGAAGGTATAACCTCTTTCCCTAATTGTTTTTTGTGTTACTATGATAAAGGTTTAAGATTAAAGCATAATAGTAATCATTTGAATATGTTTGAATGTTCTTAATTGTTCTTATATGTTCTTCATATGTTCTTAGTTGTTCATCACATGTTCATGCATATCACTAGTTTTAATCTTAAATCCACATCAAAAATATGAAAAAACATGTTTGTTTAATAATTCTTTCAAATCTTTGAATCTAGGATATCACCATACACACACATTCACTAGAATTTTATTTTTCAATCCAAATGCAATGTTTAGTAAATGGAATTAGGGTTTATCACATCCACACACATTAAATTTAACATGCAAAATGATTGACATATTGGATGATATGATATGAATGTTGGCCACCATAGTCTAGAAGACCGGTTTCACTGGGTAAGGTGGGTGCTTAATACCTTCCCACCTTGTAACATAGCCTCCGAACTTAGATCAAGGGTTAGTAGATCAAGTGCTTATCCTTGTAATTTTCAATTTCTAGATTGTAACTAGGAAACAAAGCCATGTACTTTATCTTAGATTGTATCTAGGACCAAAGCCGTGTAATTTCCTATGTTCAATGTAAATTCAATTTCAAATTAATAAAATGACGAATTTTTCAATTATGGTTTTCTCATTTATTCCAAAAATTAAATAAGTGGCGACTCCATTGTAAAACCCTTAATCTAAAGGGGAAAATATAACTAGTCGAACCTCCATTTTGAGAGGCAATAACACGAATCCACCCATTCACGTGGGTTTGGCCCAACATTTCATTAAAACGGGCCGGGGACGCGGTCTCTCACAAGAATAAAGAATAGAAAGCGTACCTTAATGCAGTAAATTTCAAAACCTTGACTTGAGAATACCTTTAATATTCATCTCAATTTCACATGATGCCCAAGATATGTGGTCTCTTAATCAGTCCTTTTGTACATAAACTCTAAAAAAAAATCCTTCTTTTTCTCCTTGTGGAGAAAAACTGATTTCTTTTTCTTTTCATCTTACGTACGTCAAACTATTCACATAGTTTATTTATTTAATAACTCTTATTAAATAATGACTAATTATCTAATTGGGTTAGCATTTTGGGCTTACCCAATTAGGCTTTAATTTGTGGCTTGAGATGGGACCAAAGGGAATAAATAAGACTCTAGCTCCAATGGGCCTTAGGCTTTTTTGTCAACTTTTGACAAGTCCAAAATTACCATTAGTTATATTCAATACCACTATAAGAATATAATTGCACTCTAAGCTTTATTAATAAATTATATCCCAAGACTTTATTATACATACAACCCCTTCATTAAAATATTCGTAGTAATATAAAGTTATAAATATTGACTGCCACTTTGAAAGTTACTACATCTTAATCTTTGAGTACCCGATTTAATCATTTATGTTATTCATAATATATTTATGAAATTCAATTCCATAAATATATACTTTAGTAACTCTTTACTAAAGTGGTTAGTTTCAACACTCTGAATAACTAAACCCATTAAACTTATTTCAAGGGAATATTTTATATCTCCGTTAAGAGATTATAAATTCCACCTTGAGAATATATGTTCCATCAACAGTAAATGCGGCTGCTCAACATACTGAGATTTTGACCATAACTTATAGATCTCACTCCTGATATATCAAAGCAACCTATATCTTATGATCAGATCCATTATTCTCTCGAGATTTAGAGTTGATGTAAATAGAAGTTGTGAGCTTTATTATTCATTTGACAGTCATTAGGAGAATAAAAAATCTTACAGCAGTCCAGTTCAATATGTCTTAATTCTTAAAACATATCAACATACCAACTAGAAGTCTCTACTTCCATGATCAAGACAAATCATCTTAGTTAATATGTTATAGTTTTCGCAGATAAAATGCCCAATTTCATCACCGACTACAAACTAAAATTCTGAGTTTACAAAAAACTTGCGATTTATATCTTCTGTGACTAAATCACATAAATCTCATACTATGCATCTCATGGACTAAGATAATGTCCTATTAGTTCATAAAAAGTCTCATATAATTAAACAACTTAATTATTTATGACATGCCAATAAATTGGATTTTAGGGCACAAACCCTAACAATCTCCCACTTGCCCTCAAAGACAATTTACCATGTATCTGACACTTATTTCCCTTTAGAGTAATTCATAGTCACTCTAAGGAAAGGTTTGGAAACAAGTCTCAGCCAAATTTAATACATAAATTATCTTTTCTACTACTACTCTTCACGTACTCATATCTCTCTAATGAGATGATACTTACACTTAATGTGTATCTTCACCACTTATGATGAACACATACCTTGAAGTCCAACTTCATGAATCACAATCAAACTACATGTCAATATTTGAACATTCAGTATCTATCAAAACCTCACTTTTGTGGACAAGCATATAAACCCTCATTCTCCTAAGATATTTGAGTATATGTTTTACTCTCACTAAATTAAGTGATCTTTGATTCACTTGATATTTGCTTACTATGCCCACCGCAAAATAGACATTTAGCCTAGTATTTATCATAGTATAAAGACTTCCAATCGATTTGATATAAGGAACTGTCTTATATGCTCTTCCTTTTATATGTTTTAGGACTATAATCCTATATAAAGGAACTTCAAAATTAAAAGGAAAGAATCATTTCTTGAAGTATTACATGCTATACTTGGTTAGAATCTAATCTATTTAAGCAGTTTAAGATAGACCCCAACATCCTAATTTCTGAATTATAACAAAATTATAATTCTTAAGATGTGACTAGTCTTTCCCAAGTACTTTATATCAAACTGGACTAGACAACCAAAACTCCTTTGATGACAATAACTCTATATCATTCTAAATGATTAGAATGTCATCAACATACATTAAGAAATTTATTATTCTATATAGCCTTTACATACATAAGGCCTTTTAAATACTTGATCAAAATCAAACCATTTGATTACTTGATCAAAGATGATATTTTATGATTTAGATGCTTGCTTTAGTCCATAAATGGATTTTAAGTAACTAGCATACTAAACACTACTGGTTCCTTGCTATGATCAAGTCTAGTTACATCATATAGATGTCTTCCTCAAGATTGCTACTAAAAGAAGCTTTCTTGATATCCATTACCATATTTCATCCAAATGAAATATAATGGATGAGAGAATCTAGATAGAGTCAAACTTGACTATTGGTTAAAAAAAATCTTTTCATAGTCGAATCATTTCTTTTTGAATAAATCTTTTCACCACTAGTCTTGACTTTGAAGGTTTGCATCTTCAAATCTATCAATCTCATTTACTTGTAGATCAATTTGAAAACAGTAGGCTTAATGCAATTAAGCACCTCTACAAGTTCTAGACTTTAAATAGAATCTAATTCTATTCTCATAACCTTGAATTAGTAATCTATATTTATATCATCTATTGCCTTTATGTAGGACCAAGGATCAAATTCATATCCTTATGGAATGACTTCAAAAGTTTATCCCAAAAGTATGAATTTATTTGGTAATCCTCCCTCTACGATATTGTATCCGTGTATTAGCTATATATCTAGAATCATGTCTTGTGGTGTATCTAATACAACCAACTCATTTGCAAATGTACTTTATAGTTGTCCTATAACAAATTTTGCCATTTTTCTTCTAGAACAATCTACCTTTACTTTCAAAGAGCCCAATTCCTCCTCTATGTATGCACTAACTTAAAGAAGTCATTGAAACTTCATTCCTTTACGAAAAGACGCCCTAGATCATATTATCCTTTAAATAGGATTCATAGATTGTGAATATAATAAAATAATGGTTCTAAAAGCCCATCTTTCACCAATCTTGAATACCATTTTGATTAATAAGATCTAGACATAAGTGCCAAAACATACAAAACCAAAGGATGGAAACTTTCTCTTTAAAAAGTAAAACATATAAATTTCCATCTAGAAAACAATCATGGACAATGCTTAGCTTTACCAAAACAGAAACAATTTCCTTTTGGTCATGCTTTTGAGACTAATTTCCTTTTGGCAATTACTAGGGCAACTAACTTATCCAACTGTTTGGTATTATAATTCCTCTTCCTATCACCCTCACCCTTCGGTTTAAGTTAAGAATTTGAATTAAATCATATTGATCCTAGCCTTAGCTTCTAGGATGTCTTCCGTTACGTAAAATTCACTAATCAATTCAGATAATATAAAAAGAATTTATTTTCAAAACAATCTGAATTGATCAAATGATTCTAACAAGGACTTGTGCATCACATCCACATGAGATTAACATTTAGTCTCTACATCCAAGAATTCCAATTCATTTTAAAAATAAAATATTTTCATAAAATGATATAGAATTGAAATTTCTTAAGCTTTTTTTAGCACTCAATATGATTCATACCAAACATCTCATTTAGACTTGATATAAAGTCTAAGTTTAGTACTAACTCTTGCATCTCATGCTATAGCACAATTGAGATAGAAGCCAAGGTAACATATTAGCATTTCAAGGGAGACTATGATCATATTATAAGCTATCTTCCATAAATGCATCATGTATAGGAAATTATGACAATGCTGAATCGAAATATGAATATGTACTTTAGCTCCTTTAAGCACCATGTCCAAAATTATTTCTTAGTTAATGTGATTCAACTAAAATAGTAGCTAAAGGACAAAATTTATGACAACTTTATATTGAGACCAGGAACTTAAATATAGGACATTATCATTTTGCATCTATAACCATATAATATGGAACCCGAAAACCATACTATACTAGGTGCAACGACAACCTAATCCCACAATTAATATTCCTCGGAAGCGAGGTCATACCAATCACTATGATCAAGCGAGAATTATTCTCATTATTAATGCTATTATGGTAACTCTTACTAAACAAAAATAATTTGCCGCTTTTCCTTTAGCCTCTAAGTAATAATAACATAGCTCCGAAAGGAGGTTAACATTACACTTAGTCTAATGTACACAATTGCCTAGAATCAATGTGAGTCACCAAGTAACTCCACGGAAGCGTGGTCGTTCTCAATGTAAAAACACACTTCATCTATCATTAAGAAGTTTAATCTGTAGTACCATGAATTAAACACCCTCCGAAGGGAGCAAGGCATATACGCCAAGGCAAGGTGCGTGATCATACTACTATAAACCAGCAATGGAGGCCATGAGAATCAACCCTTGAATCTCTCTCCCACTAGAAATTTTAAAACAAGTGGATTGTCTTAAAAACATTGTAACCTAATCACAATTTTAACCCTACACATCAAATGTGTTTAATTGTTTAAATTCAATGTGATGTAACTATGTCACGTCACAATAGCGTAACGAACATTCGCGCAATCACAAAGAAGTTTAACCTTGTAATCCGTGAAGTAAATACCCTCAGCACGGAATGCAAGACTCGAAGTCAAGATAAGGCATCTATTCACATTACAATAAACTTAACAAAAGAGCTATTTCAGTACTCCCACTTGTTATTTGGGTTTTTCTTAAATAATTGTGATCCCATCATAACTAATAACCTTGCACTTGATAAAGACTCTAATCTTGTTAGAATCACTAACTAAAATGGAAGTCCTAAACTATTTAGGATTCCTTAAACACTAATGAATCAAAAATTAGTTATATATAGAACTCTATCCTTAATTTACTAGATAAAGTATTCTAATCTCATTAGAAACTATATAACTTTAATTAGAATTTTAATCTCATTAAAAACCTCTAATTAAAATAAATTAAGGACTATTAATTATAAAATGATTTAGTACTAAGAGTTATATTTAACTAACATCTTTGATCTCATTAGGTCTATTAGTTAGAACCATGTGTAATCTAATCATACATAACCTTGCTCTTAAAAAACTTGAAAACACTTAGAAAAAATTTGACTTTTCTTTCTTTCGATCGATTGAATGTGCCTCTCGATCGATCGAAAAAAAATAAAAAATTCGAACTTGACCACCAGACTTGTTCAATCGATACTCGATTGCCTTTCGATTGATCGAAAAACAAATTCGATTGATCGACTATCAATCGAAAATCAATCTAATTAAAAGGTCTGATCACTGTTTCACTCGATCGATTGAAAGTAATTTTCGATCGATCAAAACTCGTGAAACTCGAATTTCTAGAAATTTCCTAAGGCAGTTTTGTAGGGTTTTTCTTGAACAAACAACTAATCGTTTTTGACATCTTCATTGTTCTCTTGCAAAAACACTTTTTTTTTATTTTATCAACGAAGATTTTCAGATCAAACATTAGGGTTTTCAATATCAAGATCAAGAACCAAAATATGCTAGAGACCATTGAAAACACAATCCTAATCTCATTAGGAATAAATTTCATAATCCTAGCATTAACTTATTGTTTGATCATAAAAAAAATGCAACTCAAGCAACAATACTCGTTCAACATTCAGATCTTAATACATATAAACATGAACTAATATCATGGTTTGAAAATCCACACATTAATATATATATATATATATATATTAATCAATTCATGAAGTTAGGACTTGAATCCTTGATAACATATAAATATATATACGGATTCAATATTCAAAGCGTTTATATATAAGATCAAGTCGTCCATATTTAATATACTATAAACCAATGTACAGTATATCCTTTTATGACTGTGCCAACTTGCAATGTTTATATATAGGATTGAATAGAAATAATAAAGCATGACACGACACTGTATCAAAGAAGCATAATCATGTACCACTGTGTTAAACGTGAATCAATACTATGAAAACATGGCACCATATCATAATGAACAAGAACATGAACCACTTTGAACAACTAAGCCCAATTGCCAACAACCGAAGCAGTTCAGTTACATTCATATTCACAAAATTTAAACAATATCTTTCATAAAAGAACACTATTATGCAGAAATTTTACTGCAGAAAATAAAAACACCAAGAAAACAATTTTTCTATAATTCTAAAATTCAATCACATGTTATACAAGCATGATATTGAAGACCGTGCTCTGATACCACTTGTTGGATAAATCTAGTTTTGTATCTCATACAAAACACACGCAGCGGAAGCAACAAAAAACGGATCTACTTCAATCATGAAAGATAAACATGTAACCATGAATTCTAGAATAAAGAATAGAAAGTGTACCTTGATGTAGTGAATTTCAAAACCTTGACTTGAGAATACTTTTAATCTTCATCTCAATTCCACATGATGCCCAAGATGTGTGGTCTCTCAATCAATCCTTTTGTACATAAACTCTCAAAGAAAAGAAAAAAACAAACAGAGGAATTAAACTAGATACCCCTTGCATGTAAGGGGAGTAGAGAAGTTAGAAAAGAAGAGCCAGAAAAGGGGTCAGAAAAGAGGCCAGAAAAAAGGTCAAAAAAGAGGCTAGAAAAAGGGTCCTTGAATGTTAGGAGGCCTCCCCTATTTATAGAGGTGTTAGTTGCTTAGAAAATACGCTAGATTTGCTTAAAAATTAAGACCAATCAGCAAAAAAAAAAAAAAAAAAAGCAAAAAAAGGTATTGGGAAAATCCTAAAAAAATGAGATTTGAATAAGTGAAAGCTGATTTTTCAAATTAGAACAAGCTTCCATATTTTGATAATATATTTTTACTAAAAATTTGGATTAAGCTGAAATTTTGATAGCTTAAGGGAAATTAGATTCTCTACAACTTTGTTAGAAATAACCTAGTCCGAATTTGGAGTTCTACTATGCCAAAAGTGCCTTAGAACTTGAATCTGAAATCTGCTACTTGATTAGCACATTTTTGAAGTGTTTTCCAACTCTAAAACTGTATTTGGATGAATTTAAGAGTTATTTTCATGATAAACCTCATTCCAAAGTAATAATTGGGACTTTTAAAATAATTATTTTGAATATAATTATCCCAAATGCCTACTTATTTACAGCCTTTAAATATTATCAGCTTATTTGTTTTAAACACATGCAACATATCTCACTTTAAGAAAAATACTTAACCAATCACAAAAATTCATTTAAATCATTTTAACCAATCAAAATTAATTTCAATTAATCACACGTGATCGGCTTCACCCCATTCAATGCATGTAGACCATGAAAACTTGATCTCATGATATGTTTCAATCCAACAGTCCAATTTGGGAATCGGACATACCATCGCTACCATTAGGATCTCAAGATCATTTTTATGATATGCGATGAATGAATTAATGCATGTAATGCAACTCTAAATTTTGGGTATATGAAAGATCATTTGAGCCATCTTCCAAGATTAAATTATGGGTGCAAAATCGAGTGTCTACAATGCATAAAATTTTCAAATCTATATTTAAAGAAAATACAGATCTATCTTTATACGCAAAAAAATTTTAGATCTGTATTTAATGAAAGTACAGGTCACTCTTTTTATGCAGAAAAATTTCAGATCTATATTTAATGAAAATACAGTTCAATTTTATGTGCAGAAAAAATTTTAGATCTATATTTAATGAAAATTCAAATAAGTTTTTTTATGCAAAAAAAAAATTCAAATCTATAGTTAATGGAAATGCAGATCAGTTTTGTATGTTGAAAAATTTCAGATCTGTATTTAATGAAAATATAGAACAACTTTTTTTCTGCAAAAAAAAAAAAAAAAATTAAAATCTGTATTTAATGAAAAAAAAAGTTCTAATTTTTTGTTGCTATTCTTTTTTCTTTTAAAAAAAATGTTTTTAGTAGTTTGTTGTAAATCTCAAAATTTAAAGAAGAATCAAATCTTAAACTTAGACATGTTAATCAACTATTAAAAAAACAAGTTAAGCATGTGAACATGATAGGAAAAACAAAATAATGAACAAGATTGTATTGACAATGAGTAAAATCAAACATACATCCATGAAAATATGCAATGAATAGAACATATATATCAGATGGGAAAGAAAAGAATAAACACGAGGGTGAGATTAAAGACAAACTTGCATGAATGTACCCTTCAATGAAAGAATATTTTAGAAATCAAAGAAGTTCAACCTCTTTGAGATCTAAAATACGTTCACTTGTAGAAAATAAATTCTTAAAGCCAAGGCTTGCCAACGTTTTTAACATTAGGGGAGCAAAGAAGTTAGAAAAAGAAAGGCCTTGATTATTAGGAGGCCTCCCCCATTTATAGAGGTGTTAATTTTTTAAAAAATAAGCTAGGTTTGCTTAAAAATTAAGTCCAGTTAGCTTTAAAAATAAGCAAAAAATGTATGGGGAAAATCTATAAATTAAAAAAAAAAAAATTGAGATTTGGATAAGAGTAAGCTAATTTTCAAGACAGAACAAGTTTCAGCATTTTGATCATATCTTTTTATGACTGACACTTTTATGACAGAAGGGAAATTCAATTCTCTACAACTCTACTAGAAATAGCCCAATCTGAATTTTGAGTTCTACCATGCCAAAAGTGCCTTGGAACGTGAATCTGAAATCTGCTACTTGATTAGCACATTTTTGAAGTGTTTTCCAAGTTTAAAACTGTATTTGTATGAATTTTAGAGTTACTTTCATGATAAACCTCATCTCAAAGTGATAATTGGGTTTTCTAAAATAATTATTTTGAATATAATTATCCCAAAAGCCTAATTATCTATAGTCTTTAAATATTATTAGCTTATTTGTTTTAATCCCATGCAACTAATCTCACTTTAAGAAAAATACTTAATCAATCACAAAAATTCAGTTAATTAATTTTAATCATAAACCAATCAAAATTAGTTTCAATTAATCACACGTAATCGGCTTCACCCCATACAATGCATGCAAACCGTGAAAACTTGATCTTGTGATATCTTTCAATCCAATGGTTCAATTTGGGAGTCAAGCATACCATCGGGACCATTAGAATCTCAAGATCATTTTTATGATATGCAATGAATGATTTAATGCATTGAATGCAATTATGATTTTTGGGTATTTGAAATGGTCATTGTGGTCATTTTCTAACATTAAATTATGGGTGCAACATCGAGTGTCTACAAGAGCTGTTCGGCATTTTAAAGATTTAGGGATTTGAGGGTATTTCAGACATTTTTATGTATTGTTATCATCATATAGGTTTTAGGGACATTTTTGCCATTTTATAGGTTCCAGGAGTATTTTTGTCATTTTTTAGGTTTTGGTGGTGTTTTTTGGTAATTCTAAAGTTTCGGGGGTATTTCGATCATTTTTGAGGTTTAAGAGTTATTTTGGTCATTTTTTAATTTTCGAGGGTATTTCAGACATTTTTTAGGTTTTGAAGGTATTTTGGTCATTTTTTAGGTTTAGGGGGTATTTTGGTAATTTTATGTTTTAGGGGGTATTTCATTCAAATTTTAGGCTTCGAAGGTATTCTAACAATTTTTTACGTTTAGGGGGTATTTTTGGGTTTTGGGGGTATTTTGGACATTTTTTAGGTTTAGTGGATACTTTGGTCATTTTTTAGGTTTAAGGGGTATTTTGGTAATTTTAAGTGGTTTTTGAGCATATTTGGTGATTTCAGGGATATTTTGGTCATTTTAGAGGTTTCATGAGTATTTTGCTTATTTTAGAGATTCTAGGATATTTTGGTCATTTTAGTGGTTTTTGAGCATAATTGGTCATTTTAGAGGTTTCATGGGTATTTTGCTCATTTTAGAGATTTTGAAAATATTTTGGTCTTTTTAGTGGTTTTTGAGCATATTTGGTGATAATATAGAAATCGGGTTTAGATAGAGTGTGGATATCCATGGGTAAACAAACCAGGTAACAATTGGATATGGGTACTAACTAGGTAAGGTAATCGGGTATCTCTGGATAAATTAATTGGGTCTGGTATGGGTATACCCTACCCATAGCCATGCCTAAATTTGTGACTAGTAAACAAGAAGTGGTGGGTCTATATAGTTAGTAATTGACAAAAAAATTGTACATTAGTTATAATCACAAAAATCAACATGTTTGAAATTAGCTGTTCCCTTATAATTATTCGAGTTTTTGCATGTTTACTTTTCTTGTGAAATGAATTATATCATTATATGTATTTATTTATGGTCGAATTTGTAATCAAAATATGTCTTCTTTTTTTTTTTCTTTTTTTTTTTTTTCTTTGGCCTTTTAGCTCTAGTCCACCCTTCCCTTTCTTTTCCCATGGGAAAGAAGAGAGTAATAGTGCGTGGTTCATGGAACAGCAAAACTCCAGTCACTAGAGTATTCTATATATACCATAATTTAAAAATCAATTTATATAAAATAAATACTTGTGAATTGCAATAAAATGAATTACACTTTACAACAATTATAAACCATGCATATGCTCTAATACAATCAAATACAATAGTAAATTATTTTTTCAAAAAATAATTAAATTTCATATTATATACCAAAATTATATTGGACATTCCAAATTCATCAAAACTAATTATCAAAATATCAAAATAAAGTGAATTAAAAAAGTAAATTAAGAGTAACAAGATCTTGAGAGGCATGGGGCAATTATATCTAATTACCCACGTGTCCTGTATTTCTTGCATCATGACTTCTTCCTCCCCGAAGGTTTGTTCATTTCACATTTCACATAGATGATAGAACACAGATTATTTAATGATTTACTTTTGTTAGACTAATAAAGGCATCACTTGGAGGATTCTAGGGTTGAGCTTAGTGTTGTTCTGAGGAATTTAATGAGGTTTGTAAGGTGGTTGATATGTTTGTAGATTGAGATGGTTGATATTTTATTTGGATGCCCAGAAAATACTGGAAAGAAGGAAATTACATTTTTAGTTAATATTTTAATTTATGTAATTTTTAGTTTTAAATGATTTTTTAATTTCTTAACTCTTTATAAGGAAACTTTCTTAATTTCTATCTAATTTATGTGAAATAAATAAATGGAAATGATAATATAACATGATATAGCCGTGGAACTTCTGATTTAACTTTTCTACGTTGCTTTTCTTCTCCCAAAATAATCGCCAACCCAAAAAGGCAAAAACCATCATTGCCTCCATTGATTAAATAAGAAATGAACCAGTAAAAGTTAAGGTGGACTCTCATGCCAGAGCAAATCCTAATACTAGAGACTGTATTCAACAGCTGGATGGTTAATCCTCCAAAAGATGAAACACTAAATAAGAAAATTGCTTGAGAAATTCGATCAGTTCAGTTGGGGACGCAAACATTTTCTACTAGTTTCAGAACCAATGCTCAAGATCTCAATCCGACAACTCCAGATGCAAGCTACCCTTGAAAAAACATCTGATGAAATATGGTTGGGTTTTTATTTGGTTTTTAAAAGATAATTTTGATGAAAAATGATTGGATTATTAATTGGTTTTGAAAGATTGAAACAGGAAGAAAAATGCTAAATTATTAATGATTATTGTATTTGAGTTGACGAGCTTTTTGAAGAAAGAAAAAGTAACAAAGATAAGTCCAGACTTTTATATTTATTAATAATAAAAGGTAAAGTCTAGAAGTTGAACTGCATTTAGGATAGATATGAATGAATTTTTTGAGTTTTGAAAGATTGATTTAAGGTGATATTATTGGATTGATGATATAGTCGCCTCTTGACCATTTAATTTAAAGGAATGGTGAGGATTTAAAGAACTCTACATTGTAGAGTACACTGGTATATCTCTAGGGGATTTGAATCCTAATTTTATCATCCTAGACTTTTAGAACGCATGATTACCACTTTAAATTATAACCGGTGTTTCTTTACATCCTACAGTCAATTGGACTGTTACCTTAAACAAAAAAGCATGTCACGTGAAATTCACGTGACCTCTGCATTCACGAAATCACATGAATAGACCAAATTACCCCTCTTCAATCCCTTAAAACAAAATCATTAAGAAATTTAACTCTTATGGTGTCACGTAACCTTTATTTTAAAGGGTTGAAGATAGGCAATTTAGTAATACTACATATGCAGAAGTCACATGAATTGTTTGTGACAAGTTTTTCCATCCAAGTTAACAATTCAATTGACAATAGAGTACAAAGTGAAACACAAGTTCTAATTTAGGGTGGCAATCATGCATTCTAAAAGTTCAAAGTGATAAATGTAAATGCGAGTATAGTGTTGGATGATAAAGTGTAATTTCTATAATAAAAAAATGACAAAGTAGACCAAAATAATTTTACTAAAAGAAGAAAAAAAAAAGTAACAAAAAGTATAATTTTCAATAAAATAGAATAGACAAGTAGAATACATGCGTAATTTGGAACTAAGGCTTTGCTACAACTTACATTGGTGTCCCTTATATATGTGGTCACTCTTTCTCTTCTTTTCCTGCGGCCACACAGGTAAAATACTATACGTCAGGATTATTAGAAGAGAAAGACGAAAGAAGTTCAAGCTTTATTCTCTATTTAAGCTACTTGTAGTTTAGTAGTGCATAGAACGGCATGTCGTTTATGCAGTAGTAAATAGCATAGAGTAGTTAGTTATATAGTTTTGCCACTTGTCATTTTTACATTGGTTAGACAGTTTGTTGTGCTGTTATTTTTTTCCTACTCCTCTGTTCTCACTTTCTTATATAAAGAACAGGGCTAGATATTTATGCATATATGAAATCATTCATTCACAATCTCTCTCTCTTTGTGAGATTTTCAATCCTTGAGTTTGAACTTGCTATCTAGAAACTGTTTAAACACATTCAAAACATCCACATCATTGCTTGCAATGATTATATCGTCAACATATACAAGAATGATGATAATGAAACCTCTCTTAACTCTAGTGAAGACAAAGTTATCTGACTTGGACTGAATGAAACCTTGATCCACAATTGTAGAGGAAAACTTTGCAAACCATTGTTTACTAGCCTACTTAGGCCCAAAAAGAGATTTTGTAAGCCTACAAACCCCCCCCCCCCCCCCCCTTGTTGCCAAATCCAAGTGGTGGAAGCATATAAACCTCTTCATGCAAGTCTCCATGTAAAAAGGCATTGTTGACATACAACTGAGTTTGATGCCAACCATAAACAGCAGCAAGAGCCAAGAGAGTCCTAAGTGTCACAAATTTCACCACAGGAGAGAATGTCTCATAGAAATCTATACCTTCAGTTTGAATGAAGCCCTTTGCCACCAATCTGGCCTTATACCTTTCAATAGAACTATCGGCCTTTAACTTGATTTTGTACACCCATTTACACCCTATAAGTACCTTACCAGGAGGAAGCTTGCACATAACCCAAGTATTGTTAGCCTGAAGAGCATCAATCTTAGCTTTCATGGCATCAAGCCATTTAGGATCATGCAGAGCTTGAGCATAGGAATCAGGTTCTTTAGCAATGGTTAAGGCAAGAGTAAAGGATTTATAAGAAGAAGAAAGTTTGGCATATGATAGAGTGGAGGCAAGGGGATAAAGAATACCTAAATCACTAGAAGTAGTGGAATCATCTGACCGAGAGAGAGAAACTGAGGCAAACACATGTGCAGAGGCTAAGTTGTAGTGATAATTTTGAAGATAGCTTGGTGGTTTGCGAACTCTAAAGGACTGTCTAATAGGCTGAACAATAGGTAGAGACTGAGTAGGATCACAAGGTGAATCAGAGGCAATAGAAGGTTCAAAATTAGGATGAACAAGGTCAGGAAACTCATCAAGAGGAATAGCTAAGTTGTGGTTAATGAAGGAGTGAATTTTGCATTAGGGAAAGAAGCACTAGTGTAACGCCCCAAACCCATACCAAGGATTTAGATGCATAACTTGTCTTATTAATACTCAGCACTAATATAATGGAACAGAGCGTAATAAAATATCCACAATAACACTTCAAATAATCAAGATCTTTTCCTAAGAAATCCATAAAAGTAAAAAGTTTAACAATAAAGTCTCCAAATACAATTTCCCAGAGTTCCACAATTGCCAAATTTACTATCCTAAGAAAAATATACTAAAACAGTCCATCAACTAACATAGCTCCAAAAGAAGTCTTCAATCTATGTCTCCAATGATCTACCACCCAAAAGATATTCCAACGCTCTAATCTGAAAGGGTGGAGAAAAGGGGGTGAGCTAGAAGCCCAATAAGAGACTACATAACATGAGGATGTCTTTCAAAACAAAACATTAGTATCATTGACAAAATATAGTCTTTACAAAACATTTACAAATAGTTTTAACAGTAATACAATATATTCTATAAAACCTGTCAAGAATAGAACATTTAACTATAAGGCTGTAATCATTAAATAAAATAATAACCACCTTAATTAGCCAAAATACACCAAATAGGTAGAAACAATATATTATGACAATAAATAGTCTTTTTCCACTTATAAAGATCAGTAACAATAAAACAATAGTTCGATATGGAAAACATTAGTCAGACAAAGACATAAGCTGCTAAACACTCAGTGGGTGATTCCCATAGGGAACAATAACACTAACCTCAAAGAGGCAACACTGGCTCCAAAGAGCAAACGATAACACTGCACCACACCACAATAACACTACTTCGGCCGAAGGCCAACACTTAACCCTGTGTTGGCAAAGGTTGCAGACTGTCTAACTGACTATTTGAAAACATTCTTAACATGTACAGTTTCATAATAATATACAATAAATAATAAAATTCTGGTTATATTATGCATTTACAATGGTATAAGTTTTTGAAACTTCACTTTTGCAATTATGTATATATAAATATATTTTTACCAAATATATATATATATATACACGTCTTGAGAGACGTCATGTTCTGTAGTCCACTTACCTCTAGTTGCTAAAACAAGCTTTACTTCAATTGTTCAAAACGATGTCAACTAAAACCTAAATAACACCAAAGATAGGTCCATCAATACACAATTTCTCACTTAAAATCAATTTTCACACTTAAATAAATAGTGCAATAATATAGTACAGCCAAATCAATCTTAGAGACAATAGAGGACCATATGACTATATAAACAATTCCTATTATAATATTGTAATCATCAACCCAAAGACCCAAAATCCATTACACGGCTGAACTAGTGTGAATGCAAATAAATGGGTCAACAATTGAGGCTATGTGTTAATGCATATTAATCACAAGCACCCTTTGCCCATTAAAATAGTCATAGTTTAGATCCAAGATGGCCATATACGTATATACATATAAACCCACAAGGCAACTTTTCCCCTTTCACATGATGACAAAGTCCAAGCCTATATTACTCTATTTGGTTCAATTTCAAAGTCTGTGGCTTTCCTGACATATTGAACTTCCTCATCTAATATAATAAACTTATAGGAGCCCTTTTCTATTAATAAAAAGATATTCTAGGTTCATAATAATTTCTAGCTACTGACTATTCAAACTTCTTAAATCTAAAGCATGAGAAAATCATACCTGTAGACTCCAATTCCAACTCAACGCCACAGTGAAGAAAAGGCAAAGTTGTGATGCGGCTGAAGCAAAAAGGCAGCCTCCTAAGTTTATGCACGTGTAGCATAAGAGGTAAAAGACTAGGGTTTTCTTTATTTATAAGCTTATCAAGACCCATATAATTACTTATGCCACCTTATTTGGGCTTCATATTCTATAGTATTTACTTATTTTTAATATCCTAGGCCCAAATCAATTAAATCCATTTAATTGTGGACATTCTTTTTAATTTACGCACAATAATTAAATTGGTGTAAAAATATGGGGTATTACAACTAGAATCTGGTGTAACTAGTTGAGATGGAAATATAGAATGTGAGGTAGGAATAGAAAAGGATATAGAATGTGAAATCCAATGTTTGAAGGGAAAAATTAACTCTTTCAATACAACATCTCTAGAGAGAATACAAGTTTTAGTAGCCAAATCATAAAGTTTATATCCCTTAGTACCAAAAGGATAACCAAGGAACATACATGGCTTAGCCCTAGGATCAAACTTGGTCCTATCTGCAGGCAAAGTAGAAGCATAACATAAGAAACCAAATGCCTTTAAATGACCATAGGAAGGAGAATTTCCTAGCAACTTCTCATAAGGAGTGACATTATTCAAGAGTGGACTAGGCAATCTGTTAATCAAATAAGTAGTTGTAAGAACACAATCTCCCCAAAACTTTAAGGGCAAATTAGCTTGAAACCTTAATGCTCTAGCTACAATAAGAAGTTGTTGGTGTTTTCATTCAGCAACAAAATTTTGCTAGGGAGTTTCCACACAAGAAATTTGGTGTATAATCCCTTTAGGAGCATAAAAGGAAACCAAGGCAAATTCTGGACCATTATCAGATCTAATGACCTTAATGGGAAGCTTAAATTGAGTGAGTATCATATTATAAAATGATTGAACTAAAGAAGAACCTTCGGACTTATGCTTCATCAATAAAACCTAGGTACACCTACTGTAATCATCCACTAAGGTGAGAAAATATTTAGACCCATTTAGAGAAGGTGTAGAATAGGGTCCCCAAATATCAACATGTATTAAATCAAAACATGAAGGTGAAGTAGAAACAAATGTAGGAAAAGATAGTCTCTTTTCCTTAGGAAGTGGACAAATAGAACAATCAAATCCTTTATTATTGCAAGAAATGATGTCTGGTACAAAGGGATGGCCTAACCTACAATGCCACAGGCTAGTTTTTTCAATAACATTGATATTACAAGAATTGAGAGCTATCACAGGAGAAAAAGAAGAAAGCTTGAAAAGAGCATTAGAAATAGGTGTTGGTAAGCTATCTGGTAAGTTGCTTTGCAATGTGTAAAGTCCTCCTTGTTTTCTACCCAACCCAATCATCCTCTAGAGCTGTAAGTCTTGAATGAAACAGTATTATGAATGGAAAATACAACAATAAGGATTTTGGGTCAGTTTACTAATAGAAACCAGATTAAAAGAGAAAGTAGGAATACAAAGCACATTTTCTAGAGCTAAAGTGGGAGATAATTGCATAGTCCCTATGTGTATAACTTTAGTCATATCTCCAATAGGCAATCTAACAGAGATTTGGACTATCGAAGTAATTGAAGTGAAAAATTTTAAAGAATGAACCATATGGTTAGTAGCCCCACTAACAAGAATCCAATCAGTGGGCAGGATATGAGAAATGTTGACAACCAAAGAAAAATTGAATATTCTAGAGATGGGAAAGACCATATACCTGATAGCTCATGTCCCTGAAGTTCAACTGAAGGCTGAGTGATGATATTGGCAACTTGGTGAGTATCTACAGCTACCTCTGGTGGTGCTTGAGTACCAAAATGGCATTGAGAGTTCAGCAAACCAAGTAATTGCTAATATTCTGCCCAAGTGAGATTGACAGCTTCACATGCATTATCCTCAGTAGCAACAACATTGCTAGCAAAGGATGTTGAAGAAGTAGCAACTTGACCTTTGTTGTTTTGGAACTTAGAACCAAGAGGATATCCATGAAATTTATAGCATTTATCAATCACATGACTCATGGCACCACAGTGAGTGCATTAAGGCCTTCCAGATTTAGGCTTGGTAAGATTCTTAGCATTCTTTGCTGCTAAAGCTAGTGTTGTGTCAAATTTGTCCTTGGACTGCTACATAAGCAAAATTTGTCCCAAAATTTGTCAATAAAGGAATGGGATCCACAAGTAAAATTTGTCCTTGGACTGCTACATACGTATCATTCAATCCCATTAAGAAGGACATGGTACAATCCTCTACTTGATGATTGTAAGGTTGAAATTTATCAACCATCTTGTTGGCTTTATTCCGTGCCAATTTGCCTGTAATTTAAGCACTTAGTAACCTTATATTTAGGTGGGATTATTGTAAGGGTAGTGTGTGAGAAGATGTGAAGAAAAGCTCAAGTATGTGCAAGAAAGCAGAGATTTGCAGCTGCCTCGCAACTGGCAAGCCGCCAACTGCAGGCACGTGAGATGCACACAGGGGAGCTGAAGGGTTGCGCCAGCTGTCGCACTACAGGACAAAACTCCCAGGCTGGCCAAACTGTTATCTCGCGGCTTGAACTCGTGACTTAGACCAGTCGTGAGGCCAAGCCGCTAATCAGCCCTGTTTGGCAAAAACTGACTCTTCGTATTCCAAACACATACTACTATATATTAACCCTTATACCCTCTAAATTGAGAGAGCTTCCATAGAGAATTTTTGAGAGAAACCTTAGAGAAAAACAAGATTGATTCATCCACAATCTTTACCTTAGACTCTCTACAAATTCCTCTACTCTCTTCCTCTCCATTGTCATACTCTTGAGAGGTCATTGACCAAATCCTTTTCTCACCACACCTACGTCTGTGAGAAGGTTCATTTGGTGCTAAGGGAAGCAATTTGGAAGGAACTAATATCCATTGGTTGATCCTATGATTTAGTAGCAGAATCCGGGAAGTTAAAGAAGAAATTGGTATCAGAGCGGGTACACTTGTTGTGGTTTAAATACCTAAGTGTGATCCTTGACCCTTTGTGTTTATTTGCCATGAATTGTGTCATATATGCCTTTTTGTATGATTTGGTTGGTAATAAATGTAACATGCTACGTGTTTGTGAAAATGCCTTTATGAGTGATAATCTTCATGATTGTGATGCTATGTTACATGAATCTTTGGATGTTGTTGATATTCCTAACATCAAACCCTTGAAGAAAATTGCTAAGAAGTTTCAAAAGAATTTGAGTAAGTTACTTTGTTAAAAGGATGATTTGATTGCTAAGCTCAATGAATCCAATAAATTGGTTGAGAGAACAAAACCATGTTGCTAGATCCCTTCCTAAAAAGCCTAGTAGACCTAAACACATTGTGTGTTACCATTGTGGTGCTTTTGGTCATCTAAGACCTCATTGCTCTAAGTTTCATGCTCTCAAAAGAAAAGAGAAACTTGAGCTTCTTGAAAGTTATGCTAAAAAGGGTAAATTGGCTTTTAGTGAAGATAGCATGTTGTTAAAGAAATTATTTAATGCTCTTAACTCCTTGACTATGTGCATCTCCAGTTCTCATTCTTCCAACCATCGTCTCACTTCTCTTGAGACACTCATTCCAAACAATCGTTATGTTTGGATAAGGAAGGGTTCCTATGGTTGAGCTTTTTGCTCTTTTGGTCCATGATCTATTTCTTTCGACTTCTGTTGGACCCTTCATACATTAGATGCTTCGTTGTCATGCATTTGTGCATCATGCATTTTTTTCTGCATTGGTTTGTTTTTGTTTTTTATCTTATTTTTATGTCTTTGTTTTGTGTGAGTAAAAATCTAAAATCGCATAAAAAGTGAAAAATTCAAAAAACTTGATTGTATATATTTGAGCACATATCACATGTGAGTTTTGCCTTGTACCTTCGTACAAATGGCTTCATGCATTTACGAGCTTAACTTGTTCTTTATGCACTTATATTTTTAAGGGAAAAATCTTGACATCTTTGTGTGATTGTTGTAAATAGATCTTCAACCTTGTCATGAATGATTAGTCAATAGTCTTGTTGGTTTTGAGACATGTATAGACTTGTACCTATATATTTTCCCACTCTTTATTTTATTGTTTTTACTTAAAGAACTCACCAAATGTAAATCTCCAAATGAAAAGAGATATTGAGTTGTAAAAGCCTGTCGCACATACTAGTATTTGACTAGGAAAAAGGGAAAGCGACCAAAATAAAATGTATGATGCCCCAAAAAGCCAAAGACTTGTTCATCAAATTAAAATATCAAAAGTTTCAGGCATCGATCTCTAAAATGAGATGTATTGATTCAAAAAGATCAAAGGATATGAATTGTAAAGAAGCCAAATGAAAAGCTTCAAAGATATGTAATCATTTTCTTGTGGGAGATCATATATGTTCATTTCTATAATTGAGATAGACCACTTGACTTAGTACTACTTGTGTATGACTTAATTAAATTGATCATTAAAACTTTATTCTAGACTAAAGACTATTCCACACTTAATACACATACACAATGCACATGCCTAATGTTCAATGAATGCCTTATTCATTTGTTCGATTGTACTTGTTTAAATGTGATGTGTGTGTGCTCAACTATATATGAATTAATCCAAAAAGATTTTTGATCATTTTATATGTTTTTGGAAGTGAGTTTTATCACTCTTTGTGTTCATGTTTTGTGCTTACATTGTTTTTCATTGTTTCAACATGTTTTGGTGTTGAAAAATAGGTGTCAGAGTTTTTTGCGACTCACTCACGACTTGTTCGCGAGTCGCAAAACTAGAAAAATGCATTTTCCTCGCATTTTTTGGTTCTCTGGCAGAGAGATTCGCGACTTACTTGTGACTTACTCACGGGTGAGCACTCAAGTCGCGAAAAAGACTTAGAAAATTTCATGAAAATCATTTTCGTGACTCATCTTGCGACTCGCCCAGTCGCGAAACACCCAGAAACAGCTTTTTTAAGTGTTTTTCATGGAAAAACTATTTTAAACCTCTCCCATCCTCTTTTAAACCCCTCTCTCAATATTTTTACATCAAAATCGAATCAATTTGAATGGTTTTTCATTCCATTATCATCTCTAAGGTAATTCTAAACTCTTTCCATTGTTTTGGATCCTTAGTATATGTTTTGGTGAGTTTTGTGCTCTTGTTTAGGATTTTCATCATAGGGGTTAGGAAAACTTATTTTTCTTTCAAAAGTTTTGTATAGGATTGGTTTCTCTTGTTTTGCTTTGGATGTTGGCCTCCTGTGGCAAAAAGAGCATGTATTAAGGGTGGTTTTCATGATGTTCATGCATTGTTTCACATTGTTGTTCATAGTGTACATGCTAGGTGTTTGATAAAATGTCTTTTAGGCATTTTCTCACTTGTTTGGACTCCGATGAGTATCAAACTTTGGGGCTTCTCACGTTTTCTCATTAGGAACATGTGTTAGGAAATTTAGACATCGGTTGATAGAATTAACAAGTTTTAAATTCAAGTTGTTAATTAGATTTATTATTAATAAAACTTGTTTAAATAAACAAACAAACATCAATATCATGTCAAAATCATATTCAACAGAAAAAATAAATAAGACAAGATATGATAACCTAGGAAAACCAATGAAACCAATAGTGTCACAGTAAAAACCTGGGAAAAAACCATCTCGAAAAGCAATCCACTATAGTAAAGAGAAGTTTTAGATCTAGTACAAAAACTTTGTCCCTAGACTCTACAATTCTCGTAGATGAACTCATAGTAGAAACCTTCTACCACTTTAGAACCTCTGAACTCTTCAATATATGAATGCCACCCTTTGATGTTGCACGGATCCTAATACGTGACCAACTCCTTTGCACAAAGCCTAGTACATGACACACTCACCAACTTAAGGAAGAAGAACGTTAGCTGCAAAGTTCTTCACTTCATCAATAATGAAGATTAAGAAGCACTTGGTTACAAAACCCTAAGGCGTAAAGACGCAATAGCTTCTTTCATAGAGAATAAGACATCAATCACCTTTTGTATATGTTCTCCTTGTATTCTCTTATGTGACGGCCTCTAAAATAAGCCTTATATAGGTTTAGGGTTGTGAGAAAAGAAACCTTACACAAATACAAAAGCCTGGCCCAAAAATAGAAATCTGAATTCTCGTAACCTCGACAGATAGCAGGTGTCGAAGTTTAATGAATCTTAACAGATACAGCTATTGAGGAGGTGTCGAGGGGATAGAAACTTTCTCGATCGATCGATAAGCTACCGAGAAGCTATCGAGATTGTGATAAGAATCAGCTGAAGAGCTCGACAGATAGCCAAGTATCAAGGAGGTGTCAAGAAGCTATCGAGCTTTAAATTTCAGCACTTTCGCTTGATTTTTCTTGGACAAACTTGATGACTTCAACACTTGATCTTGAAATCTTGTTTCTTGAAATATTAAAAACACCTAAAACTACCCAATTACAAGTAGAGTGCGTTTTGTCAAATGGTTAGCCAATTTACATAAATAAGTGACATATGCTCTTGACAAGTGAGAACACATATGTCCTAACAACATGTTTGGTTTATTGGTTGTGTATTTAACACACCTTACCCCACATGTGCATTTTCCATGCATTGGCCATGCATTGCACTTTGCCAACCCTTGCACACACCTTACTACCCCTGTTATGCATTGGTCTATACCTTGTTTCTTCATCCTAGCATGTCATGTTTACCTTATGCTTTGTAGCATTTTACTTTGTCTTAGGTTTGAGCTTCATTTTCTCATTCATCTCATACCCCTTATGCATCATTATCATTGTTCTTACCTTTATCTCTTGCCCTCGTTTCTCCTTGACCTTTTGTCTATTCCTGACAAAAAGAGGGAGAGTATACTCTAGAGAGTATACCGGAGAGTTTTTGTCATTTCTATATGACCTTTGTGCACATTCTTAGGGGGAGAAATTCTATTTCTCATGCACATTTGTAGGGAGAGAGATATTCCATAGGGGAGATGCATATACGAAGGGGGAGAAATTCTTAGGGGGAGAAATTCGATTTCTCGTGCACATTTGTAGGGGGAGAGATATTCCATAGGGGAGATGCCTATACCAAGGGGGAGAAAACATTGTACTTGTATGGTGTATGATCAAGTTGCTCACATGTTTCATATCATGTCTACTTGATCGCAATTTACTTGTTACATTATACTTGTCCGTTTATTACTTGCTTTACCATGAGGGTCTAATATGTTTTGTGCAAGTGTTTCAGGGTATAAGTATATATGTTTTAAGCTCATCACAGCTCCTATGATTCATGCTAGGGGGAGTGATATGATAAAAGAAGTACTTTATATTTTGTATGGTTCAATTTGTACCCATATTGCTTTTGTAAGCTTTTATGGTTTGTTTTTATGCACTTGTAGGCCTTTGTGGTTTGTACTATGCTTTATGCAACCTTTGTGCTTTATTAAATCAGTACTTCTAACCTAATGCTATGCATTCCTTTTTAAGTACTGTCACTCTTATGCTCATGTAGGATTTTTCCTAGATGCACATACTTCATGTATTATGCATTGGTTGAGTGTTGGTCATTCAAGTGATTTGCCTTGTATTTGTCAACTTAAATGTCCGGATGTTTATTCCAAGTGTGAATGAACATTGTGATCACTTGTATGAAGTGATTACCTATTTTTGGTCTTGCCATGGTTTATTACTTTACTCCATTGTGCTTGATCGTATTATGCTTACTCCATTTACATTACAAGTTTTCTGCATACAATGAACTTATTGTGTTATTGTGTTTCAAGAGTTACTTGCTCTTATGGTTCTAAAGCTTCACAGATTCTAGAGTTAGGTATGAGTGAGTTTTCCAACTGTTCCCAACTCACGTGTTAAGTCTAGAGTTTGTTTTAGGGTTTTATCCCAGAATAGCCAAAGGGGGAGATTGTAAGGTTGAAATTTATCAACCATCTTGTTAGCTTTATTCCGTGTCAATTTGCTTGTAATTTAAACACTTAGTAACCCTGTATTTAGGTGGGATTATTGTAAGGGTAGTGTGTGAGAAGATGTGAAAAAAAATCTCAAGTATGTGCAAGAAGGTAGAGATTCGCGACTGATTTGCGACTGGCAAGCCGCCAACTACAGGCACGTGAGATGCACACAAGGGAGCTGAAGGGTCGTGCCAGCTTTTGATGGATTGATCTTCTCTGGTACTGGTTTGGTGATCCAAGACTATTGTGGGAATGTAATAGCAGCCCTTAGCAAAAATATTCCGCAATCTCACTCACTAGATCTGGTGGAAGCATTAGCAGCTAGCAAGATAGTAAGTTTTGCTAGAGAACTTTGCATTTTACAGGTGGAGTTTGAAGGAGATGGAGAGTTATCACATCAACCAACAACCAAGTGCCTTCAAAACTTTGTTTGGTCATGTAATTGAAGAGATTTGGTTGTTAGCAGATGCTTTTCAAAAGTGTAGCTTTGGACATGTAGTAAGGGAGGGCAACAAGGTTGCTCATTCCCTTGCTAGAAGAGCAGTTCTATTTGCAGATCTTGATAGAAAATCTACCATCTGAGCTGGATGTTATACTCCAAGTTGATTTAGGTCATCTTTGTTGCTAAATCTTTCTTACTAGTTCCTTAAAAAATATATATAGAAGAGTCTACGAGCATAGGCTCAAAGGGCTAGTATATTTATATATTAAAGTCTCAAATTAATGATCCTCAAGCCTCAAGGCTAGTGTGTGTGTTAATTTTTTAGTTAAAAAAATTGGAAAATGAGAGTTTGAACCTTGGATGTCTCTATTGGATATAACAAGAGATATAAATTAAGCTAAAAACTCTTAACAAAACATGATTGCTTGGATTTTCCCTGCAGAGATATGCGCTTATTTCTAAACAATGTAGAAGTGCTAATATGATCATCAATATTTGTCAGTAAATTAAGAATATATCAAGTTTCAAAGATCAAGATTTAGAGGGATACGTTTGAACGAATTCCTACTATTTTAACTATATTATGCAACTATAGATGAACCCTCAAGAAAGAAAATATTAAAACAACTTTCTTGTTTTTGGTTAGATGATTGAAATAATGGTGTAGTTTATATTGCTACTTACACTCTTGTATGCAATGTTTTTTATTTATTTTATTATTATTATTATTATTATTATTACTATTTTTTAAATTAATGTGGTGGAGTTTATCTTTGTGAGCTTCATAACTCCTGAGCTATCATGATGAAACATGACACGAGGAAACTCTTGATGCATAATTACTTAAACCAATAGAATTTTTTGTCCTATCAAGGGTCTTAAATTTAAGTATCAATTTCAAATTTGTGCGCTTGTTATAACAGGAAGTTTGCCAAACGATAGGATAATTAGACTAAAAGAATTAAAAGTAAAACAAATAAAACAGACCAAACGTATAATTTTAAGTAAAAGTTTATGTGAAATTTCCAGGTATATTACAACCTTTCACGACATATTTGATTGACAAACTACAGTCATTGTTACAAATTCATATACAGTTTGGACTATGGATTGTGCACCCGTACTTATGGTTTAGAATCTTCACATTGAAATTGATAGACAGTGAATTTTTTCTTTAGAATCATTTCTATCCCCTTTGAAACCTCAACTAAATCAAATCCTTTGTTTTACCCACATGAATTTTGGCATCAAAACTCAGAATTAAAAACCATGGCCATCACTATAAATTCGTCCAATTTTACAATAAGATCCTTATCACTCACCAAATACAATTATCCCTGTAATTTAATAACCATTTGAGCCAAAAATCAAATACATATGGAATGAAACAAAATTCCACCCCCACAGAATGGAATACAGAAAGAGAAGTAGAGAGAAACCATTTAACGAACTCTTAAGAACAAAGCGTACAAGATTGTCTTAACAAAGGATTGAGACAATTGAAGAGACTCCGAAGAACCGAAAGAGTAGACCATGGAGCGTGATTTTTTTTTTTTTTGAAGCTATAATTACGTTAATGTCTAATTAAGATTGGGTTGATTGGGTACACCAGGATTTGTGTTGTACTAATACTTGTTTCTTTTTCACTTCTTTCCCTTTTTTTTTTTTTTTTTTTTTTTTTTGTTGTTTGTTGGATAAAATGGGGACAAAATTGCTAAATGCCCTTTTTGGGCAAACTAAACAGTATTTTGCCCTATTTTTCAAACTAATTAAGGAAATGTGCCTCTTTTGAAAATCGATTTTCTCAAAATTGAGTTAGTCCCTATAGCGGCGTTTTTAAAGAGCCTATAATGACATTTTCAGGACCTATAGTGACGTTTTTAATTTTTTTTTTACCTATAACTCGATTTTATATAAATCGAACAACAAAATGCCACTATAGGTCCTAAAAACGTCACTATAGGCTCCTTAAAAATGCTGCTTAGAGCCTAACTCGATTTTAAGAAAATCAATTTTCAAAAGAGGGGCATTTCCCTAATTAGTTTGAAAAATATAACAAAACGCTGCTTAGTTTGCCCAAAAAGGGCATTTGGCAATTTTCTCCTCTAAAATGGTAAAAATAATTAATTACTATATTTTCCTAGAAGAAGTTTTTATAAATATTTTCCAACTGTTTCACTATTTAGTGCTTTACTTTGGTTAGACTAAAGGCATAGTTTGGAGGATTCGTGCTAAGGTCGAGCTGGGTGTGGGCGTTTGTAAGGATAAGGAATGCAATGAGGTTTGTGTGGTCAGTGGCGGTGGATCTTTTTTTTTTTTTTTTTTTTTTTTTTTTTTTTTTTTTATTTGAGAAGGAAAACTAAAAACTTTATTAATAAAATTAGTAATGGTCGGCGAGAAATACAAAATTCAGGTGTAAAGGAACATTTTTAGTCCACACTTTAAAACATCTAACATGTCTAGCATGTTTAGCTAGGTTGTGCGCTACGCTGTTACTCGCAAACATGGGAGAATGAAACACAACTGCTTGCCACTACCATGGATTTTGTTGAGCTGAGTACATGACCATAGTTAGATAGGGACTTCTCATCTGAGTTTAAAGTGTTTATTACGTTGACTGAGTCTCCTTCCAAGATGAAAGAAGTGAAACCAAGGTTTTGTACAAAAGATACAGCCCTGCAGCCATAGCTTCAGCTATCTCTGGAGAAAATGTTAGGTTAGCTTATTTAGATAGAGAGGCTATTGCTTGCACATTTCTGTCACGAACAATCACTTCGATACTTGCTTTTTGTATATCCTTGAATAAAGCCCCGTCGAAATTCACCTTGACCGTTCCCATCGGAGGAGGAGACAACCTAATCCAAGTTGGTACATTGTGTCAGCTCTATTTTGGGTTGCCAAAAACAGAGTCGTGGAATGTGGCTAGAGCCTGTGATGCTGCTTGTATTACTTGCGACAATAGGTACTCTTTGGATGAGGTTCGAACCTGATTTCAATGGTGCCAAATGGTCTATATAACCGATGCCATAAGCTCAACGTTCTTGTGTTCTTCAGAAGTAAACGTAAGCATATCTTGGATTGATGAAAAAGATTTTGATTGTCTGAAAGAGAACGAAGGAATGGAATCCCCAAACCTATGAAAGCTTATTACATCCCCATAATGCATGATATATATCTTCCACCTCCACCTCACATGATTCACACGTATCTTCATTCAATATGTGTTGCCATCGTAGGTTAAGCTTGACAGGAAAGGTATTTTGACAAGCTCTCCACAAGAAATTGCGAACCTTGGGTGGAACAGAGAGACTCCATATCATCCCCTACAAAACCTTTATCATTAGGGGAAGAGCTTGGTTGTTGGCTTCCAAGATGCTCTGCAGCTAGGAACTTGGATCTAGACTTCACTGTGTAGCAACCTGAAGGAGTGAAAGGCCAAACCACTACATCCTCCACCTTCTTCAAACATAGAGGAATGCTTGCAATAAGCTCTGCTTCGTGGGGTATGAAAAGTCCATGCAAAAGGTTTTGATCCCACTTATTGGCAGCTGGGTCAATGAGGTCTAAGACCTTCATGCCTTCCAAACCTTGTACAACAGGTGAGCTGACCCGAGGCTATGTTGTTGAAGGCAACCATGCATCATTCCACACACTTATGGCCTCTCCACACCCAACCCTCCATCTGACCCCCTTCAACAGTAAATATCTTCCCTTTAGAATACTCCTCCATGCATAGGAACCGGTGTTTGAATATGGGGCTTCGAGGATGGAACAGTTGAGAAAGAACCTTGCCTTAAAAACTGTATAAAATAATGAGTTTTTTTGGTGTAGTAATCTCCATGCCTGCTTTGCCAAAAATGCATCATTAAAATTAGCTAGGTCCTTGAAGCCCATAACCCCCCTCTGATTTGGGTTTAGAAAGAGTGTCCCACTTCACCCAATGTACTTTTCTTCTATCTCCTTTCTGCCACTACCAAAAAATTTCTTGTGAGGTTCTCAATATCTGCGCAAAGTTCCAAAGGGAGTTTAAAGCAACTCATAGTGTAAGTTGGTATTGCCTAAACCACTGCCTTGATAAGAATTTCCTTGCCTACCTGAGACAACAATTTCTCCTTTCACCCTTGAAGTTTTTTTTACACCCTTTCTCTTATGTAATTAAAACTGGCTTTCTTATGTCTCCCTATTAATGATGGCAACCCCAAATACTTCTCATATTCCACAATCTCAGGTACATCCAGTGCCAATTTGATTTGGTTCTTGATTTCCTTAGAGGTGAATTGACTGAAGAAGATGTGGTTTTGTTTTTGCTGATTTGTTGACCTAAGCATTTGCCATATATTTCCAAGATGTTCATAATCTACTGACACTCCTGAATTGTGGCCCTGCAAAACAGTTGGTTATCATCTGCAAAAAAGAGATGGGTTAGTCTGGGGCTATTTCTACAAAGAGAATAACCCTTGATATCACCTTATGCTGCCGCCTTTGTAATGAGTCCATGTAAACCCTCAATGCATAGCAGAAATAGGAATGGTGAAAGTGGATCCCCTTGGCATATTCCTTTGGAAGGTTTGATCAACCCTTTAGGTTCTCCATTTACAAGAATGGAATAGGAGACCGTTCTAACGCGCAACATCATCAACTTAATCCATTTTTCAGTGAAACCTAGCCGTCTCATCATAGACTCAAGGTAAGGCCACTCTACCATATCATAGGCTTTGCTCATGTCTAACTTAATAGCCATGTAATTCTCCTTTCCACCATGTCTCTGCATACTATGAAGAAACTCAAAAGCAACCAAAATAGTACCAGATATAAGCCTACTTTTAGTAAAAGCACTCTGATTCTCAGTGATAATATTTGGTAATATTTTTTTGAGTCTATTTGCTAAGATTTTAGAAAAAATCTTATAAAGCACATTACAGAGACTTATGGGTCTAAAATCTGAAGCATACTCAGGGGATTTATTTTTTGGTATGAGGGAAATAAAAGTGTGATTAAGATGTTCCAGGAGAGTTGCGGAATTGAGAAAATGCAAAACAGATTGTGAGACATCATTACCAAGGGTACTCCAAAAGTGTTGGTAGAACAAAGATGGCATACCATCATGTTCAAAGGCTTTTAGTGGGGCCATTTCATTGATAGCCTTTTGCAACTCCCAAGTTGTGAAGTCTGCTGAAAGTTGGTGGTTCATGTCAACACTGATCACTTTGTGGATTGAATTGGTAGCTTCCTCACACTGTGTGCCTCCTGCCGACGTGAATAATCCTTGAAAATAAGACACAAGTATGTCGGCCACTTCCTCTGTACATGTACTCTATTGTCCTGTTGAATCCCATAGCCTTTGAATTGTATTTTTTCTTTTTCTTTGAGTGGCCCTACAGTGGAAGAACTTGGAATTTCGGTCACCTGGTGAGGCCCATAACACTTTGGACCTTTGAAACCTCATTCTTTGTTCTTTGTCCACAAGACTTGCAATCTCATTTTTTAACTCTAGTAGCCGAAAGTTTTGACCAGTCCTCATGGCCTCCTTTTCTTCATAAATCAATTCTTTTCTTTTCTGCTTCAGCAATGTTTGTACGTTGCCGTAGTGATCCCTATTCCATTGTAGATTGAGATTGTTGATTTTTTTTTTTTTTTTTTTTTTTTTGATCCTCAGAAAATACCGGAAAAAAAATTGTTTTGTTCTATATTTTAATCTATGCAGTTTTTAGTATGATTTTTTAATTTCATTAATTTTTTAGGCCATTAAATTTATGTGACATATATAAATTAAAATAATAATATAGTTTGATATGATTGGACATTTGGACCGAACTATTGTATGACAGGTTTATATGTAGATTTTAACGGCTACGTCAACAACCAGCTTGGATGGAAAAGCTTGAATTATAGGCAAAAATAAAATTTATAATATGAGGTGAAATCAAAATGGCATCAAACTAAAAATATGAAAGTTTAGTCATAAAGAAAATTTTTTACGGGAAAAACAATCAAAATTCTTTAGTAATGTAAAAGTGATTCTAATCGTATCACAAAATTTTCACAGTTCTTTTGCAAAAAAATAAAATAAAATACTAATTAAAATTAATATTACTCCAGTGACAATTTAATAAATCTTTTTTTTTTTTTTTTTGGACATGATATAGACAGAAGATATAGGGATGGGGAAAGAGGGAATGAGAAGACAAGACTTACAATACTAGCATTTAATTACAAAATAGTCTAACCTTTGTAATTACTAATGAAGCTAAAGTCGTCAGTCGTTCAGGTTGTCCAGATAATCCGGATGCAACTTGCAAGAACATAAGAGAAGATAACAAAACTGGGTCACCGGTGTGGTGCTTGCCAGCGAGCCTCCGATGGTAAAGTCAGAATGAGAGAGAGAGAGAGAGGGTTGGAATGTATTTAGCTAGTAAAATAACTCAGTATCCGCCCCCTTTACCTTTGGTGGAGCATGGTATTATAGGTCACCCTCCTTCTAGCCGTTGGAACCACCATTAATGGTGGTTTTATTTTCTAGGTAACATTTTTAGTATTTAATATGGAGGGAAATGGAATCTCTTGATATTTAATGTGTGAGTATAAGAGCTTCTGAGCTATCTCCAAGCTTCGTCCGAACCATAACGGTTCTAGCAATAATTGCAGCTTTTATTGCTCTACCCTCATCCTCAATTATGTCTGGACGAACATTTTTGTCAGGCTTATCAATTGCCCCCTATTCCTTGGTCATCAAGTTTCTTGACGAGCCTAGGAATCCGAAGAGTCTCCCAACGTTTTGTGTTCCCCCAATGATTTCGTTTCCATCACATTTATGGTGATGTGACGGCATGGTGCGCTCGGAGGCCACGTGTCGTGTTCTGGTTGGCTGGACGTGGGCGCGTTCCTCAACAAGACCTTTGGGTTTCTCACATCTCAATTTTCCTTAGGTGGGTATTTAAAGCCTTTTTTCTTTCTTTCTCTTCTCTTCTCCATTCCGATTTCTTCCCTTACCTTTGTCCTACTTCTATTTTCTGCAATTTTTTGAGGCTCCTCCCTTCTCCATGCTCCGGCCACCTTGTTTTTTCTCTCCTCTGAGCTCTGGTCACTCTGTTCCTTTTTCTTCAGGTACAATACTATCCTTTTCCTGATCTTGTCTTTGCTCCACTTCAACTAAGAGCTTCTTTCCCTGAATTTTCTTTCTTGTGGGAATGTCTCTCAATTTGGTCAATCTAGTTAGGCTAGACCTCCAGGATTTCTGGGGCAATCAAGTCAAAATGGAGGATTTTAGGGACAATCAAGTCAGAATCAAAGACCATTGTGCCAAATTTGTGGAAAGAATGGCCATACAACTCTTAACTGCTACCATAGGATGGATTTTTCTTTTCAATGAAGAAATGCTCCATCAAAACTAGTAGCAATGGTGGCTAATTCAACTCAGATTCATGGGGCTAATGGTTGGCTCACAAACACTGGTTGTTCTAATCATGTGACACCAAATTTAGCTAATCTTTCACTTCAACAGCAACCTACCTCTGGTTTAGAGACTGTCACTATAAGGATCGGTCAAGAGCTCTTTGTTACTCACATTGGTATTGGTGAGTTATGTACTTCCTCTCATAATTTTAGGCTTGATGGTATACTTAGAGTTCCTGATCTTGAATCCAATTTACTCATTATTTGTAAACTTTTCTTGCAAAACAATGCTTGTTATTTTGATGATTATAGATTCTTCATTCAAGATTTACCTTCAGGGAAGATCCTCTACAAATGATTGAGTAAATATGGTGTCTACCCTATTCCATCACTCTCTTCTCTCAATCCTACTGCTTACACTGCTTCTCAAGTTTCCAAATCATCCCAAATTTCTAGTCTGTCAACTGGTAGTTCTACTCAAATTCTGCTTTGGCACCAAAGACTTGGACATCCAAGTGCAAAGGTTCTTCATCCTGCTATTCATTCTGTAAATCCAGAGTTTACTTTTAATAATGTTGATGTCTGTTGTTCATCTTGTAAATTATGTATAAGTGCTAAGATGAACAAACTTCCTTTGTACAAACATGAAATACAATCAACTTCTATGCTTCAAATTGTGCATTCTAATGTTTGGGGTCCAACTTCTATCTCTTCCTTATTTGGTTATAATTACTATGTTATGTTCATTGATGATTTTACACGTTTTACATGGTTCTTTCTTCTTAAACAAAAAAGTGAGGTGCTTACTGTGTTCAAGCACTTTAAAAATCTTGTTGAGAACCAATACTCCACCAAAATTAAAGTTCTAAGATTTGATAATGAGGGTGAATACGTTAATTCTCAATTTCAAGATTTCTATTCTAAACATGGTATACTTTATCAAACATCTTCCCCCCCATACTCCTTCACAGAATGGTGTCTCTAAAAGAAAGCATAGGCATCTTCTAGAGACTAGTCTAACC
The DNA here is from genome assembly GCA_030445155.1 of Quercus variabilis. Classification (NCBI taxonomy): domain Eukaryota; kingdom Viridiplantae; phylum Streptophyta; class Magnoliopsida; order Fagales; family Fagaceae; genus Quercus; species Quercus variabilis. The sequence goes on along the minus strand of CP129448.1, from coordinate 70,761,444 downwards.
TTGTTGTATCAGTCTCATTTACCTCTTAACCACTGGTCCTATGCCTTTTCCACAGCTTCTTTTCACATAAATAGACTACCCTCTTATGTTTTGGGCTTTACTTCTCCTTGGGAGAAGATAAATTCTATTTCTCCTTAACTTTTAGCCCTTAAGACTTTTGGTTGTGCTTGTTATCCATATCTTAGACCCTATAATAAGCATAAGCTTCAACCTAGGTCAGTAGAGTGTGTGTTTCTTGGTTATCCTCCACTCTCAAAAGGATATTTGTGTTTGGACCCTATTAGGGTCTAAAGATTTAGGATTTGATGTATTTAGAACTCTAATGTGTAATGTTGGCAAAGCATGATCAAAACAATATGTTTAGTCTTGTTTAGGCTTGCTCAAAGTTGTGCGTTTATGTAAAGTTGGAATCAAGTGGTTGCAGAAAGTATTAATGACTTTTGGCCTGGCTTGATCGATCAAAAGTTAGACTCGATTGATCGAATATCGGGCAGAACGTTTTTTTTGCAAAATTTCCAACTCAGCCCAAGCCCATTAGGGATTAGGGTTTCAGATCTAATTCTCCTAGTATATAAAGAAAACCCTAGCCACGTTTTGGAGTGCAGTCCTTGTTGCTCATATTTTTTAGTTTGTGTGAATCTCTTGTGAGATCCTTAAGGAGCTTTCCTTCACATAAACTTAGGGTTTTTAAGATAGAGATTACTTCAACATCTTGATGATCAACTTAGTTGCTGCCATTGAAGCTTAAAGAATAACAAGCATGAGTGCTTATAACTGGTGGAGAATCTAAGAAAGAAGGAGTCTGTGGATTCGGAGCTTGCACGTGGTCGTGTCAGTAAGTTCTACTAGTGGGTAGCATTAGGAAGTCAATCGGGGAGCTTGTAAGTCCTTTTGTATGAACTTCGATTCTTTCGCATAGTGGATTCAAGTTTACCTTGAGGATAGCTAGGTCAAATCCTCTCCAGGTTTTTATTGTGTGGTTTCCTAGATCATCATATCATTGTGTTATTTACTTTTACGCTGCTTTATTTTCTTAATATGATTGTTTGATTGTGATAACCTAGATTTGCATAATTTGACTAAGTTAATCACTTGGCTAATTAACTAGGCTAATTTGGTTGGCTTAAGGGGTCTAAAACCGTTCAAATGATATTAGAGCGAGTAGCTCTTAGACTGTCAGTAGATCCTTTGATCTAAGAGCTGATCCATGACCCCTGTTATCATGGATAATTTGAAGTGTCTTTCTACTCATGTTTGTTATGATTTGAATAAAAAGGACACTATTGTTTCTGTTGATTTTATTGATGCCTGTGAAACTCTTTGTAAGGTATTAGTGTAATCTATGAAAATAGCTAAGAAATTCAAGGAAGAGCTAAAATTGGCTAATCTTGAAAAAGAGGATTTGATTATGAGATTAGATGAATCTAATAAAAAGATTGAATTTTTGAGAAATCAAATTTCCTCTCAAGATGAGAAGATGAAAAGCTTGGAACAAGAGTTAGTTGAAGCTAAAGCTAAAATTGAAAATTTGACTAGTACCAAGCCTACTGTTGATAACAGAAGTGTTTCTTTTTCTCTTAAGCCTGAAATTGAGAAAGTTTATATCCCTCCTTTTAAGAGGAATAACAAAGAAAAGACTTATTTTGCTAGGTTAGACAAAGGTAAAAATTCTAATGTAGACATTGAAGTTTCTAAACGTAAATCTAAACCTACTGTTAGAGAGCATAATAAATTTGTTTTTGTGCCTACTTGTCACCTTTGTGGTGTTGTTGGTCATATTAGACCAAATTGTTCTTTGTTGAGGTAAAAGCCAAAATCTAATACTAGATTTGCTATTAAGAATACTGATATTCCTAAATTTGTTCTTGTTTGTCACTTTTGTTGTGTCCGTGGTCACATTCGTCCTAATTGTCATAAATTGAAATTTAAGCATTCTGTATGTCAATGTAGGATATGTGATGATATTTCTCCTACCATAAGTCAAAATAAATTGTTTCATATGCTTTTGAAAAATTTAAGCTTGTTGGCTTGTGAAAGGAATTTGCAGGATTTCAGTCACTCTCAGAAGATTGGTGTAATTTCTCAATACACTCTACTTCTCATGGATTTTCGCCTACAAAGCCAAAGACTTGTGCTATATGGGTGAGAAAAGATTCTCCAAGGTGAGTGTTGCTGACTTGTCCCTGATTTAATTCTTTCAATTGTTTATGGACATGTTTTATTTCTGTTTTTGGTTATTTTGTTTCTTAGGTTGTTTTTTTTTAATAAAAAAATTCAAAAACATTGAAAAATTTTCAAAAAGACAAAAATATTTTATTTTGAGTCTTGTTTTATTTGTTTTGAGGATTACATGAATTATGATATCTCTCTCTTGATTTAGAACATGCTTGACATTGTGGAGAAACTTAAATATCATGTGTTATATAAGTACTAAGCTAGTTTTGATTTTGTGTGAGTATGTACTAGTTTGTACATTTATTCAAGAGTTAATTAAGGAATTGATATTTCTTGTTTATGTATCATCTATAGCTTAGTTAAGCACTGTCATACATTGTATTTGCATTTTTCATTGAGCATGATGTACGCTTTCTATTTTTGGTCATATAGTTTTTGAAACCAAAAAGATTTTTGTGTTTTGTATTACCTATCATGGATTTGGAATCAAGGTTGGCCACCTTATCTTTACATAACAAGTTTATGTTCCTTGTTTATCTTTTATGAGCTTATTTATTGCACTTGACTAGTTGAAATTTTGTAGTGCATGTTGTGTGAGAAGATGTTTATGGTGTTTATTATTTTGTCTTAATCTTGAAATCACATGTTATTTGACTATCGGACTTGATCTTCTTGAGAAATGCATAAATAACCATCTTACCACTATTCACTAGCCAATCATGAACACCTTTATGCATATCGTTAGATTCTGTGTTCGAGAAAGTGTAGCACATGTACAAAAAGAACATAAGGTGTAGCCTCGGTTTAATGGCTTAATGCTTAAAATTGGTATCTACTATTAGGCTTGATGCCAAATCACATAATTAAAATTAGTGTGTATATTATGAGGCAAAATTCAAGAAACTTACATGATGGCAAGTTTATGTTCTAGGAGATATGAGAGTTATATGATGTAACTCTTTAAATGATAGTCTTTTTTAAATTCTATGTGATGAATTTTGTAGACTTTGTGATTGATTGCTATTCACATATCACCTCACATGTATCTCAAGCTTTTGCTAGTTGCGCACACTACACAAGTTACTCTTTGTTAAACTTGGTACATTTTATTGTGTGTGATCTTGTTGTGGCCATCCAAGATTAAAAGTTCCTTGATCTTAATGCAAAATGTGTTTAAAGTTTGAGAAATTGGATATTCTAGAGCTTGAATGTACCCGAATTAGGGATTTTGTTCAAATTGAATTTAATTGATGAAATTGACATGTTGATTTGATGTAATTGATCATTATTATTTGTTTTCTAACTTGTGTGATGATCAATTCGTCAATTTATTTCAAAACATTCAAGTGGTTTCAATTTTTATTTTTTTTGAGTTTTTGTTAGGAACTCTATGCTCAAGCCAATTTTGTGAATTTAAACTTATATTGGACTTAATTTCACTGCATTAGAGCATGGATCATTTATGTTTAGGATTCACATGCATTGCATTGTTTTTGTATCCATCTTGCAGTTTTGCGGTCATATCTCTCATTGTTTTCACACATGCATACACTTTGCTAAATTGGGTACTCAACTTGATTTAAACAATTGATTGATTGATTTTTGAGCTATGTACTTTCTAGTATATGCCTTCTTTTATGTGTGAATAGTAGAAAATATTTTTTCTTAAGAGATATGATAGATAATCAATATGCAAATATTTTTTTTTACTCATGCAATTGTTTATGGGTCACATAGTGCCATGTTTGCATTTTATTGACAGAGAGAATATTTTTTCTTCATGTGTATCCTCAACTTAGTTTTTTTTTTTTTTTTTTAAAAAGAAACTTGGTTTGTGTCTTTTTATTTATCCCCCACCTCCTTTATTTATTCTTAAAACTGTTTTTCTCAAAACTTGTTTTGTTTTTCCTATTTTTATAGGGGAAATTTTTTTTAAACTTTTGTGGTTCTTAGGGAGAGTTGTTGCTCTTCAGAGGGGGAGTTGTCTCTATTTTCTCTTACTCCGTTGCGTATGTTTTCTGTCTACCTTTTGATTAGGTAGTCTTTGTCAATGCGTGACAAAAAAGGAGAGACATAGATGACTTGTTTGTTTTGTTTAGGGGGAGAATATAAAAACTTTATGATGTATCTAACTTAGAGGAAGAGTTAGTTTGCATATTTGTTGATTTACTGTTTTTCTGTCACATATGTGTTTATGCATTTGTTGAGTGTTTCAGGAATATACAAGTTGATTCAATTGAGCTGCTATCTACATTTACAACTGATGGATAGTTGTTAAGATTGAATTTGTGTTTATGAGCATTATTTTTGTAAAGGGCTTTTATTGTAAACTTTGAGCTTTTAAGTTGTGTTTTGTCACGGATTGAAAAAGGAGGAGTTTGTTAGGTTCTAAAGACGTAGGATTTGATGTATTTAGAACCCTAATGTGTAATATTGGCAAACCATGATCAAAACAATATGTTTAGTCTCGTTTAAACTTGCTCAAAGTTGTGTGTTTATGTAAAGTTGGAATCGAGTGACTGCAGAAAGTATTAATGACTTTTGGCTTGGCTCGATCGATCAAATATCGAGCAAAATGTTTTTTTTTTTTTTTTGCAAAATTTTCAACTTAACCCAAGCCCATTAAGGATTAGAGTTTCAGATCTAATTCTTCTAGTATATAAAGAAAACCCTAGCCACATTTTGGAGTGTAGTCCTTGTTTCTCATATTTTTCGGTTTGTGTGAATTTCTTGTGAGATCCTTGAAGAACTTTCCTTCACATAAACTTAGGGTTTTCAAGATAGAGATTACTTTAACATCTTGATGGTCAACTCAGTTGCTGCCATTGAAACTTAAAGAATAACAAGCGTGGGTGTTTGTAACTGGTGGAGAATCCAAGAAAGGAGTCCGTGGATTCGGAGCTTGCACGTGGTCGTGTCAGTAAGTTTTATTAGTGGGTAGTATTAGGAAGTCAAGCGAGGAACTTGTAAGTCCTTTTTTATGAACTTCGATTCTTTCACATAGTGGATTCAAGTTTACTTTGAAAATAGCTAGGTCAAATCCTCCCTAGGTTTTTACCGTGTGGTTTCCTGGGTTATCATATCATTGTGTTATTTACTTTTCCGTTGCTTTATTTTCTTCATATGATTGTTTGATTGTGATAACCTAGATTTACATAATTTGACTAAGTTAATCAATTCGCTAATTGACTAGGCTAATTTGGTTGACTTAAGGGGTCTAAAACCGTTCAGACCCCACTACTAATATTGTGTATACCACCTGCTATTCTTTGTTTGATGAAAATATTTTCCCTTTTACTCAAAAGTCTGGCCTCACTAATCCACATATTCCTTTTTCTAATTCTAGTATTGATTCTACCTGGTTTCTTTCTAAATCTCCGCCCATTGATTCCACTCTCCACAAAAGTCATTTGATGAGTTCATTCCTTTTACATCAGCTTTTTCCCTCTTCTAATACTATTTCATGTCTACCTAGTTCATCACCTGCTCCCTTTCTTCCTAGTATTCCTATTTCTGATCATGTTTCATCTACTATATTTGCTCCTGATGCTTCTGTTTCTTATCATTCTTTATCCATTGTTAATCATCACCTTATGGTTACAAGTTCAAAACTTGGTATTCATAAGCCTAAGGTTTTGAAGGTTGGCTCTGACTAAACTTACCAAGAACCTTCCTCTTGTCATGCTGCTATTAAATACCCTTAATGGGTTGTTGCTATGGACTCAGAGTTTCAGTCTCTCCTAAGACAAAATACTTGGTCCCTTGTTCCTCCACCTGCTAACAAGAACATAATTACTTGTAAATGGGTTTTTAAGCTGAAAAGGCATAGTGATGGGACTATTGCAAGGTATAAAACTAGATTAGTTGCTCGGGGTTACCTCGAACAATATGGTTTGGATTATGAGGAAACCTTTAGACCTGTTGTGAAACCAACTATTGTGAGATTGTTTCTTGCTTTGGCAATTGCCTATGGTTGGGATCTTAAACAATTGGATGTAAGCAATGCATTCCTTCATGGTTTTCTTAAAGAAGAGGTGTATATGGCTCAACCTTAAGGTTATGGGGATCCTTCCTGTCTAAATCATGTTTGTCTGTTGCATAAGGCTTTATATGGTTTGAAACAAGCTCCTCGGGCCTAGTTTGAGAGGTTTAGTACTTAGTTGATTCATGTTGGCTTTGTGGCTTCAAGTGCTAATGGTAATTTGGTTATTTACAATCATGATTCCCATCTGGTTTTTCTTTTACTATATGTAAATGATATCATTGTTACTGGTAATCACCCCTCTTTTATTTCCTCTTTGATTCAATCCTTGAGCCAAGAATTTGATCTTAAAGATTTAGGCAAATTACATTACTTCTTAGGTCTTCAAATAGACTACACTTCTGATGGTTTGTTTGTCTATCAATCCAAATATGCTTTGGATCTTCTTCACAAGTTCTCCATGTTAGAATGCAAACCTTGCAAGACTCCCTGCTCTCCTAATGCTCATCTTGTGCCTCATGATAGTCCTCTACTACCTGATCCTACCTTGTATAGAAGCATGGTTGGTGCCCTACAATATCTCACTTTTACAAGGCCAGATTTGTCCTTTGCTAGTTCAATAGGCTTGTTAGTTTATGGCTACTTCCACTTCTTATCATCTTCAAGCTGCTAAGAGGATTTTGAGATATCTTCAAGGGACTATTCATCAAGGCATGTCTTTTACACCAGGTCCTCTTGTTCTATCTACTTATAGTGATGCTGATTGGGTTGGTAATCCTTTGGACAGAAAATCCATTTCTAGTATTTTGGTGTTTCTTGGACATTCCCCTATTACATGGTCTACTAAGAAGTAGCTTACAGTGTCTCGTTCTTCTACTGAAGCTAAGTATAGGGCTTTAGCTTCTACAGTTGCAGAGCTTTGCTGGATCAAGATGCTTCTTAAGGACTTAGGAGTTTTCCTTCATGCTGCTCCTATTCTTTGGTGTGATAACATATCTGCTCTTGCTATTGCCTCAAATCCAACGTTCCATGTTAGCACAAAACACATTGAGGTTGACTATCATTTTGTTAGGGAACATGTTCTTCGACATGATCTTCAAGTTAAATTTGTTGCTTCTCAGGATCAGTTAGCTGACCTCTTACTTAAGGGCCTTTCTTCTTCATCTGTTGTGTTCCAAAGTCATGTGGTCTTCTCCCCTAAGTTTTAGGAGGGGGGATAAGGCAGTCTAAAGAAGAAGATACTAATGAAGATGAAATGCACCATATCATTTAAACTCCAAGTTCAATACGCAGCATTTTGGAGCATCATTTAATGTTTTGAGTTTAACGCATTGTTTTACTGTTCAGTTTAATCTTCTGTTTTAGCAAGTGTGATTGTTAGTTAATCTGGTATAACAGAATTCCTAATTCTACGCTTAGCCTTTCATTATCTTGATTAGTATATAAACAGATCAGTGGCTCCACAGTATAAATGAACAACTGATATTTTCTATGAAAAGATCTTTTCTCCTTCTAGAGTTTTCGTTTCAGATTTCTTTCTAGAGTCTTCTTTTCACTTTAGACTCGCTCACTAAGTCATTGGTGATATAAATTGATATCAAAATTTTCACAAAAATAATTTACCTACTTTCTTACCAATTATCTAATCTTGGGCCCACCGTACGCCACATATCTATTTATCAAAGCAATAGTTTGGAAAAATGGTTGGAAAATTTATGTCAATGATATTTGTTCGAAGCAATTTGTGCTTAATGACGAAAGAAATGACTTCTTTTTTTTTTTTTTTTGGCTGAATGACGAAAGCAATGACATTGTCTACCTGTGGAGTCCTCTCGGTCATACTTTTCTAGTTTCTTGCGACCCACAGCCTATTGACTATAAATCCACACGGCCTGTTTCTTTGAATTCAATAGAATATCACTTTTCTTTGAACTTTCCCCATTTGCTTCGATAATAATAATAATAATATATCGAGTTCTCCGACAATGGCGGACGAGGTGATTCTGCTGCATTTAAAAAGTGAGTTGATTAAATTAGAAGTAGAGAAAAAATTTACAAAGTAGAACCAAAAATAACCTTTCTAAAATCATTTCAAAAAGTATAATTATGAATAAAATAGAATAGAAATGTAGTAGAATATATACGTAATTTAAGAGTAATTCTTGGATACTCATGGAATACAAAAATTGATGCACTACTCTCATATTTATGGCAAGGTTTCCCCATTAAATTTATGGTGGAGTCCACTATAAATGTGAGAATAAGGAGTACTATTTTTCTGTACTTGAGGAGTACTTAAGAAACCAAGCTTTGTTATCTGAAGGCATTGATGTTGAAGATGGGGTTTCATCAAATATGGGTGGATTTGATCATGGCTGGGATCTCATCTGTTTCTTACTCAATGTTGATAAATGGGGCACTTTCTGGATTTATCAAACCCTCTAGAGGCATCCGTCAAGGAGACCTTTTGTCTCCTTACTTGTTTCTACTATGCACTAAAGGATTCTCGGCATTATTAAGGTATGTAGCCCATCATGAGGATTTACATGGAGTGAGTTGCTCTCGAAATGGCCCTTCAATCACCAATCTCCTTTTTGCAGACGATAGTTTGCTTTTCTGCAAGGTTTCTTTATCGGAGTGTCATATTATCATGGAGATTCTTCAAGCTTATGAAATTGCATCTGGGCAAAAGATAAATAGTGATAAAAGCTCTATTTTCTTTAGTGCTAATACCCCTCATTCATTACAAAAGGAGATCAAGGGGTTCTTCAATGCTAATTCCAATGTTTCTTTGGAAAAATACCTTGGTTTACCTCCTATAATTGGCAGAGGTAAGAAGCGAGCTTTTGAAGACATCAAAAGTAAAGTTCAATCCAAACTTGAGGGTTGGAAGGGTAAATTATTGTCACAAGCTGGCAAGGAGGTTCTTATAAAGTCAATGGCACAAGTCATCCCAGTTTATGCTACGAATTGTTTCCTCCTTCCATTGGGGTTGTGTGATGACATTAACTCCATGATGGGGAAGTTTTGGTGGGGGCAGAAAAATGAGGAAACAAAAATACATTGGCTGAGTTGGAAGCACGCGTGTCTAGAAAAGAAGGATGGCGGTTTAGGGTTTTGGGATCTTAAATGTTTCAATTTAGCTTTACTAGCTAAATAGTGCTGGCGGCTCCTTCACAGTTGAGATTTTTAGCTCTACAAGATTTACAATGCCAAGTATTTTCCTAATAATTCCTTTCTTGAAGATATTGTTTCGAGTCACTCTTCCTATGCTTGGAAAAGCATTACTCATGGGCAAGAACTTATCAAACAAGGAAGTAATTGGAGGGTTGGTAATGGTTCTTTGATAAACATCTGGGCTAATAGGTGGCTGCCATCTAATGCCAATCAAAGAGTCCTTTCTCCTTGTACAATTTTACCACCTGAAGTAACAATTGCTGATCTTATGGAGTTTTCATCATTCCAACCTAGATGGAAGACCACGCTCATTTATACTATATTTTATCCTTTTGAAGCCTTAATCCTAAAAGCCATTCCTCTAAGCCCACGAAGACCTAATGATTCTCTGGTTTGGACTAGAAACAGATCAAGGGGGTTCTCTGTCAAAAATGCATACTTTTTACAGCTTGAGATTGAAAGAAAGGCTACTGGTAATGAAGCTTCATCATCCAATCCAACTCAGCTTCACTTATTCTGGAATGGTATTTGGTCTACTTAAGTTCCACCTAAGATCAAAACTTTCATCTAGAAAGCATGTAATTACAGTTTACCGACTCGTACGAAGCTGTTTGAAAGGAGGGTGCTACATTCTTTTTCCTGTGTGCTATGTAATGAGGAAGCCGAAACTTGTGATCATCTCTTCTTGGAGTGCTCATTTGCTTAAGCCGTTTAGCTTCAATCTCCTCTATTGAATGATTACAGGTTCTATCTGAAGATGAAATTCATTGATGCAATGAAAGCTGCCCTTAAGAAATTATCTGTTGTTGTCTTTGATACATTATGCATAGCTTGTTGGATGATTTGGAAATGCAGGAATAGAGTTGTTTTTAATAACAAGACGCCTTCTTATCATGGGTTATGGAATTGGGCTGACTTGTACAGAATGGAGTTTGTGGAAGTGCAGCAGAAAAACATGCAGGAAGTCAATTTGAAGGCAGCAAGGTGGACTCCCCCTCAGTCAGATGGTATTTATAAACTTAATGTGGCTTTTTCCCAATCAAAACAGTCATCTTCAGTGGGTATTGGACTCATTATCCAAAATAATGTTGGAGAAGTGTTAGCTGCTGCTTGTGATAAAGGTGTGAAGGAGTTGAATCCATTGTGTACAGCTACTTGTGTGTTGAGGAAAGCTCTATTGTTCTGTCAAAGTACCAGCTTTTCCCATGTGCAGGTGGAGTGTAATTTTGCAAAATTGGTGAACTTGCTAAACTCTGACCCAATATGCTCTTTAAAGGTGGCGTGGATTTTGGAAGATATTGCTATTATTAAGGATAGTTTTAATTTTATTTCTTTTTCTAGTATTCCTTTAAGATGTAATCAAGCTGCACTAGCTTTAGCTAATGCTACAAAAGAGAAAGAGGAGGTCATTGTTTGGTTAGAAGAATGCCCCTCTTTTCTTTTCCCCATTGTAAAAAGTGATATACATCAATAAAGTCTACTATTGTTTCTGCTAAAAAAAAAAAGCTTTGTTCACATGGGTGTCCCATATATATGTGATCACTTTTTCTTTTCTTTTGCAAGTAGTTCTAGTGTCACAACTTGTGTTACAACTCGCCCATGTGGCAAGTTGTAGTTCATGAAAGGGTATCTTCATATAAACCCACCATCACCCTTCCACCCACTACATCTCCCCACATGTGCAAGTTGTAGCATCAGACTTATTTTTCTTTTGCTGCTACTACGTAGGCAAAATATTATAGGCTAGGATTATTAGAGGTTCGTTCCATTCAATTAAAAAATTACTGTGGGAGAGCATAGGACAAATGGGGGTAACAGTTTTTTGGCCCAGCAAATGGTATCAGCCAACTTTTTTATTTTAATCAATGGTATCAGCCAACCTTGATTTATCAAGGAGAGTCCACTAGTCATGTTATGTTTTTGAAGAGTAATATTACATGCCAAAAAAAGAATGATGAAACTAATTTTTATTGATTTTTATACGAGCTTATCATTACCATGACAATTTGTCCCATCAATAATGGTTAGATATTTGTGTCGGTAGAATCTTTCTTTGAAGAGAGTCCTAGTGTGAAGTTATGTTTCTTTTTAAATAGAGTCCTGTAGCCATGTTGTACTTTAAAGAGAGTTCAATAGTATCTAATGTTACCATTAAGGAGAGGCAAGCAGTCCCTCTCAATCTCACACGCAATCAAGAACATCTTATATGGTTCCCCTTGCAAAGATTTATTGAAATATTATGGGCAAGGATTAGATATTTTGTGTCGGTAGAGTCTCTCTTTGAAGAGATTCCAGTGTGATGTTATGTTTCTTTTTTAATAGAGTCCATTAGTCATGTTGTACTTTCAAGAGAGTCCAATAGTATGTAATGTTACCATTAAGGAAAGGCAAGTAGTCCCTCTCAATCTCACACGCAATCAAGAACATCTTATATGGTCCCCCTTGCAAAGATTTAAAGAAATATTATAGACTAGGATTAGATATTTTGTGTCCATCTTGTTATATAATCTATGGAAAGTGTTAATAGAATGTGTGGACCTTTATTAGACTTGTCTCCTTCTACACATGGTTCTACTCAATTGAGACCTTAAGGGGTTTCAGCATTGAGGCAGAGTGTCCTAAGATTGTTGCATGCGCTAATAGGTGTATGCAGAAGGACATTATCGCCAAGACCCTTCCTGACCAGAAGATGGTATACGATTTTGTTAGACAGTTCAGAAAAAGGCTTGGTTTGGACTTTGGAGTAGACTGTTTAGTGGTTTGTCCTAAATCTAGAGGTGCTATGTTATGATCTTAATATCCCACATGGATTAAATGTAAGATTAACCATATGTTTATAAGCTCTTGGGCACTCTCTTCTAGCAAGCCAGTTTTAAAAGGTGAGTTATATTCATGGGTGTAACATTTGGTATTAGAGCCAACGACTATGTCAAATAATGGGTACATCAAATAATGGATGTAGCTCACGGAGTATGAAATCAAATGAGTTGTGACTTTGTGGTCAAATCTACCTAGAGGCTAGTTTGTGTCTAAACTAATTTTTTTGTGCTAAATCTCATCATACTCCAATTTAATTTTGTGATAAGAAAATGCACCAATTTAGAATTAGGATGAATAAAAAGGGTTGAGCTTTAGGGGGGGAAATGGAAAAGTTCATGAGCACGCACTCAAGTAGCATGTGCTTAGAAACTAATATTAATATATTAAAATCTCAAATTAATGATCCACAAGCCTCAACTTTTATTTATTTTTTACTAAATTAGTTAGTTAAAACAGTGGGAGGGAGAGATGTGAACCCAAAATTTATCTGTTGGATACAACAGGAAATACCAATCGAACTTAAAAACTCTCGGCAAATATATATATATACACACACACACACACACAAACACTTGGAAGCTTAAAACCTGAATGCTTGGATTTTACCCCGAAGATATGCTTTTATTTCTAAAAAATGTAGAAGTCCATAGCATGGGCATCAATATTAGCCAATAAATTAAGAATATATTAAGTATCAAAGATCAAGATTTAGAGGGATATGTTTGAACAAATTCCTACTATTTTAACTGTATTGTGCAACCATAGATGAACCCTCAAAAAGGAAAATTTTAGAACAACTTTCTTTTCTTTGGTTAAATGATTGAAATAATAGTGTAGTTTATCTTGCCACTTACACTCTTGTAGGCCCTTTTTTATTTTTTATTTTTTAATTAATGTTGTGGAGTTTATCTTTGTGAGCATGATGAAATATGACATGAAGAAACTTCTACTGCATAGTTACTTAAACCAATAGAATTTTTTGTAGACATGGCAAAATGGATTAGAAAAGACCCAATTGACCCATTTAAAAATGACTCGTTTTGACCTGCGACCCGATTGACTTAACCAAACCTGACTCGACCCACCCATTTCGCCACATCTACCAACGTTGAGTAGATTGAGATTGAGATGTAATTCTTATAAAATATTTACTTATTCTTCTTTATTAATATGTTATGTACTCTATTATAGTTTGTCATTCTTTACTTGTCACCTTCATTTTCTCTTCCTACTTTAAACAGATTGAAGATTATACCAAGATTAGCTTCTAGAAAGCTGGAACAAGAGTTGCACCAAATTTGGGTATCAAGTGTTTTGTGGTAATTGGTAATAGTATCACTAGTGAGAATCTAATCACAGTTAAAGACGAACAAAATTGGAAAATGTCCCATTTGGGTAAAAATAGCAGCATAATGCCCTTTTCTCCAAACTATATAGGGAAATGCCCCTCTTTTGTAACTCAATTTTCTCAAAATCGAGTTATAAAAAAAAAAAAAAAAAAAAAATTCTAGAGCTCTATAGCGGCGTTTTTAAGGACCTATAGTGACATTTTCAGGATCTATAGTGACGTTTTGTAACTCGATTTCCATAAAATCGAGTTATAGGCAATTTTTTTAATTTTTTTACCTATAACTCGATTTCTTATAAATCGAGTTAAAAAACGCCACTATAGGTCCTAAAAACATCACTATAGGCTCCTAAAAAACACCGCTATAGGGCCTAACTCGATTTTGAGAAAATCGAGTTACAAAAAAGGGAAATTTCCCTATATAGTTTGGAGAAAAAGGCATTATGTTGCTATTTTTACCCAAATGGGGCATTTCCCAATTTTGTCTAGTTAAAGACTCATAAATAATTGTCAAATTGCATCTATTTCAAAAATAAATTAATTAATTAAAAAAAAAAAAAAAAACCTTGTTTGAAAAATACAAGTCAACTCGACCTGCGACCTAACTCGATCCGCAACCAAATTGACCCATTTAAAAATGACCCGTTTTGACCCGCGTTCTGATTAACCCAACCCAAACCCAACCTAACCCGCCCGTTTTGCCACGTCTAATTTTTTGTCCTATCAAGGATCTTAAATTTAAGTATCAATTTTAAATTTGTGCGCTTGCTACAATAACAGGAAGTTAGCCAAATGATAGGATAATTAAATAAGATTAACCAACTACAATAGTACAAATAAAAATAGTTAAAAGTAAAACCAATAAAATGGACCAACCATGTAATTGTAAATAATATTTAACGTGAAATTTCCAGGTCTATTACAACCTTTCATGACATATTTGGTTAATAAACTACGGTCATTGTTACAAATTCATATGGACTTTGGACTTTGGATTGTTCACCCATACTTAACGGTTTAGAATCTTGATATTGAAATTGATAGAAGGTGAATTTTCTCTTTAGAATCATATCTATCCTCTTTGAAACTTCAACTATATCATGTCCTTAATTTGTTTCACCCGCATGAATCATGGCATCAAAACTCAGAATAAAAAACTATGGTCGACACCATAAATTCATTTGCTTTGACATTAAGATCCTAATCACTCACCAAATACAATTATTCCTACAAATCAATAACCATTTGATCCAAAAATCAAAACTAAAAATCATTTACATTCGAAGACGCAGAAATCAAGAATAAAACAAAATTCTACCCTTACATAATGCAATATGGAAGGGGAAGTAGAGACAAATCAACTCTTAAGAACAAAATGTGCAAGAGTTTGTTGACAGAGGATTGTGACAATTGAAGAGACTCCCAAAGATCCAAAAGAGAAGACAATGGAGCTTAAATAGAAATAGTCTATGACCACAAAATTTTTCACAACCTTTTGCCATAACTGTGATGTGATAAACTATGATTGATGAAGAAACAATAGTGGAACATGAGTAAATGATGGGTAACCACTCACAATTTGTAACATTAAAATTGTGACAAAAAAATTGAAAAACAACTTGTGATCATAGAACTACTCGCTTAAATAAGTTACCATTAATGTAGCCTTATTTTTGGTTGAGGACTTTGATTGGATATTTGGATGAAAGAGATGGACAAAATTCATACGTACATGCTCACCTTCCAAATTTTATTCTTTTTCTTGATTTCTTTTTTTAAAAAATTTTGAAGCCATAATTACGTTAATGTAATAATGCCTAATTAAAAGTGGGTTGATTGGATTCACCAAGATTTGTGTTGTACCTCGTTCGTATTTTAGATACCTGTATAACTATCGAAGATGGTTGAAGTGACTAATTCCTAGAAATTGTTGGGTGTTAAGGACAAAAAAATTGTTGGAGTTATCGTTTTTATAAGGTGCTTGATGTTAAGAAAAGATCTTTTATAGGAAGGTTGGCTAAAAATTTCTCGTAAAAACACTATCCCCTTTGGTTCATAATGAAATTATTTTAATCTTTTTTTATTCCAGATATTCTTCTCATTAATATTTGTTTCTTTTTTTACTTCTTTCCAATTTTTGTTGTTTGTCTGTCTCTAATGGACAAAATGAGAGTACAAAGAGAAGCCTGAAGTGCCTGAAAGGCTTGTGGCAATTATATGTAACCATGCACGTGTCCCAAAGTGATAAATTATATGACTGGGGTTGAGCTGGGTTTGGTTGTATCTTGTAACGGGGTTGGTGTGGTCAGTGGTGGTTGATATTGATAGTCCCAAAAAATATAATCGTCCATATGAGAAGGACGAGGTGCAAGGACGACTCTAGCGCTAGCATAGTGCGAGGGGATTGCCTGACGACGACTTAACCGCCGTCCTTAAATCAAGACAAAACGTTACAAAGATAGCAATGAATTTCAATATCATTGAAGGTGTATCTGTCAACTTAACACCTTGCACGAGCATAACAAATTTTGCAATAATGCTCCCATTATTATAGAACCAACGGCTAGAAGAAAAAGGAAATAACGTATATATATATCCATGAACAAGATCCGAGAAAGGTACGCATACACATACAAAAAGATTACACTTATTGAAGCTACATTATTTTCTTTTGTTTCCAAGCCTTTCTAACTTTGGCATCGGAGACTCTGTGGCTAGCGCCACGCCGGTGACAACATTCTTTGCAATTTGTCATGGTCCAGGGTCTAGAGCAATTGTGGACGACCCCATTCTAGACAAACCTCTTAACTAACAATCTGAGCATCACCAGTTTGGAACCATCTGTGGGAACGTGAATATTCTTGAGCATCTAGTTCAAGGACTTTGTTCCATTCCAAATTGTAAGTAAAGATGGAGTCTAGCGTTAACCCAAACCCTGCTGCATTGGCCCTACAAATTCAAGCGCTTGCAGCCACAGTGGAAGAACTCACCAAGCAAAATCAAGAGATGAGACAATGGCTGCAACAGGGAGATAACCACACAGAAATCAACAGAGATGAGGATGAAGACAGTCATAGGAGATGAACCAGCATTCTAGAAGAGCCAAACTCGGATTTCCTCAAGGAAATGAGGAAAGAGATGGAT
Organism: Quercus variabilis; assembly: GCA_030445155.1. NCBI lineage: Eukaryota > Viridiplantae > Streptophyta > Magnoliopsida > Fagales > Fagaceae > Quercus > Quercus variabilis. Next base: position 70,744,798 of record CP129448.1, on the reverse strand, counting down.
GAACTGAGAAACACTATTAAGGGAAAAATAGATCAAGGATTGGATAGAATTGTCAGAAAGACTGACTCACCTTTCACCACAGCCGTCCAAGAGTGCCCAGTATCCTCCAAGTTTCACCTACCCCAGCTCGAACCCTTTGACGGATTAAAATATCTGTTAGATCATTTGAATACTTTCAAGACGAAGTTAGGTCTTCAACAACCCCCTGATGAGATTCTGTGTCGATCCTTCCCCACTACCCTTAAAGTGGCAGCCCGAGAATGGTTCACCAAATTGCCAACATCGTCCATTGATAACTTCGAGCAGTTAAGCAGCTCGTTTGTTCTTCACTTTGTTGGTGGACAACGTCCAAAAAGCACAGCTGATCATTTGCTAATAAATCAAACAAGGAGAAAAGGAAACTTTGAGGTCCTATGTGACGCACTTCACATAAGGAATGCTAGAGGTAGATGAATCAGACAATAAGGTGCAGCTTACAACTTTTAAAGCAAGATTGAAGTCCAAAGATTTTGTGGTTTCCATGGTGAATAGTCCTCTCAAGACGATGGCAGAAGTGCTATTGAAAGCGCAGAAATATATGAACGCTGAAGACGCTGTAGCAACCATAGATGAAGTAGAAAAACCAAGGGAGAAAAAGAAGGAAAAAGAAGACAATCGAAGGGGGCAGAAAAGAGATTGAGCTGATCGACGGAATGACAATGGAAATAGATGAAGAGATGATAAGAATCCTTGACCATCGAAGTTCACACCATTAGTGATGCCTGTTGACCAGATTTTGACAGAGATTAAAGACAAACAATATCTTAAATGGCCCAAGCCATTTCAATCACCGCCTAGTGTGCATGACAAGAGGATTTATTGCCATTTTCACAAAGACTACGGGCATTACATAGAGGATTGCTAGGATCTGAAGGAGCAAATACAAGAACTTATCTAGAAAGGGAAACTTCAGAGGTATGTGAAAAGGGGAGAAACCAGCAAATATGGTAAGAAGTATCAGCATGGAAGTTTCCAGAGAGTTAAAAATCAGCCACCACCTCGTCCGCAGAGTGCAATAGGGGAGATAAAAACCATCACAGGAGGACCAACCACAAGAGGGTCGTTCTGATCCCTCAAAAAAATCACATCAAAGGCAAGTGAACAGTGTTCATAGCCTACCTCCCCTGAAGTAAAGACGGATGAACCAAGACATATACTTCTCAGAAGAAGATGCTAGAGGAGTAAAGCAACCTCATGACAACCCACTGGTCATTATGATCATGATCGAGGGGTTCAATACAAGGAGGGTTCTGGTAGATAATGGGAGCTCGACGGACATTATCTACCTTTCCACCTTCCAACAATTAAAAGTAGACCCAAAAAAGCTTCGTCCTTTCGAGTCACCCCTTGTCAACTTTAATGGAGGCAAGGTGTTGTTGGAGAAATCTAGTTTTTGTATCTCATACAAAAACACACGCAGCGGAAGTAACAAAAACACAGATCTACTTCAATCATGAAAGATAAACATGTAACCATGAATTCTAGAATCAAAGAAAAGAAAGCGTACCTTTGGTGCAATGAATTTCAAAACCAAACTTGAGAATACCTTCAATCTTCATCTCAATTCCGCATGGTGCCCAAGATATGTGGTCTCTCAATCAGTCTTTTGTACGTAGATTCTCAAAGAAAAATCCTTCTTCTTCTCCTTGTGGAGAAAAACTGATTTCTTTTTCTTTTCATCTTCCGTACATTAAAACCATTCTCATAGTTTCTTTATTTAATAACACTTATTAAATAATGATTGATTTCTTATTGGGTTAGCCTTTTGGGCCTACCCAATTGGGCTTTAGTTTGTGACTTGAGATGGGACCAAAGGGACCAATAAGACACTAGCTCCAATAGGCCTTGGGCTTTTCCGTCAACTCTTGACAAGTCCAAAGTTACCATTAATTATATTCAATACCACTATAAGAGTAAAATTGCACTCTAGGCCTTATCTATAAATTATATCCCAAGACTTTATTATACATTCAACCCCTTCATTAAAATATTCATAGTAGTACAAAGTCATTAATATTGACTGCCACTTTGAAGATTACTACATCTTAATCCTTGAGTACTCGGTTTAATCCTTTATGTTATTCATTATATATTTATGAAATCCAATTCCATAAATATATACCTTAGTAATTCTTTACTAAAGTGGTTGGGCCCAATACTCTGAATAATCAAACCCATTAAACTTATCTCAAGGGAATATTTTATATCTCTGTTAAGAGATTATGAATTCCATCTTGAGAATATATGTTCCATCAACACTAAATGCGACTGCCCAACATACTGAGGTTTTGACCATAACTTATAGATCTCACTCCTGATATATCAAAGCAACCTACATCTCATGATTAGGTCCATTATTCTCTCAGGATTTAGAGTTGATGTAAATAGAAGTCGTGAGCTTTATTATTCATTTGACAGTCATTAGAAGAATAATAAATTTCACAGCGGTCTAGTTCAATATGTCTTAACTCTTAAAACATATCAACATACCAACTAGAAGTCTCCACTTCCATGATCAAGACAAATCATCTTAGTTGATATGTTATAGTCTTCGCAGATGAAACACCCAATTTCATCACCGACTACGAACTAAAATTCTGAGTTTATAAAGAACTTGTGATTTATATCTTTCTGTGGCTTTTCACATAAATCACATACTATGCATCTCATGGACTAAGATAATGTCCCATTAGTTCATAAATGGTCTCATATAATTAAGTAACTTAATTATTCATGACATGCCAATAAATTGGATTTTAGGGCACAAACCCTAACAATCTCCCACTTGCCCTCAAAAACAATTTACCACATATCTGACACTTATCTCCCTATAGAGTAATTCACAGTCACTCTAAGGCAAGGCTTGGAAACAAGTTTCAGCCAGATTTATTGCATAAATTATCTTTTCTACTACTACTTTTCACGTACTCATAACTTCTCTAATGAGATGATACTTACACTTGATGTGTATCTTCACCACCTAGGATGAACACATATCTTGAAGTCCAACTTCATGAATCATAATCAAACTAAGAGTCAATATTTGTATGTCCAATTACTATCAAAACCTCACTTTTGTGGAAAAACATATAATCCCTCATTCTCCTAAGATATTTGAGTATATGCTTTACTCCCACTAAAATAAGTGATCTTTGATTCACTTGATATTTGCTTACTATGCTCACCACAAAATAGACATTGAGCCTAGTATTTAGCATAGTATAAAGACTTCCTATCGATTTGATATAAGGAACCGTCTTATATGCTCTTCCCTTTTATATGTCTTAGGACTATAGTCCTATATAAAGGAACTTCAAACTTTAAAAGGAAAGAATCCTTTCTTAAAGTATTTCATGCTATACTTGGCTAGACACTAATCTATTTAAGCAATTTAAGATAGACCCAACATCCTAATTTCTGAATTTTAACCAAGTTATAATTCCTAGGATGTGACTAGTCTTTCCCAAGTACTTTATATCAAACTGGACTAGACAACCAAAAACTCCTTTGATGACAATAACTCTATATCATTCTAAATGATTAGAATGTCGTCAACATACATTAAGAAATTTATTATTCTATATAGCCTTTACACACATAAGGCATTTTAAATACTTGATCAAAATCAATCAATTTGATTTCTTAATCAAAGATGATATTTTATGATTTAGATGCTTGCTTTAGTCCATAAATGGATTTTAAGCAACTAGCATACTAAACACTACTGGTTCTTTGTTATGAACAAGTCTAGTTACATCATATAGATATCTTCCTCAAGATTGCTACTAAAAGAAGCTTTCTTGATATCCATTACCATATTTCATCCTAATGAAATATAATGGATAAGAGAATCTAGATAGAGTCAAACTAGACTATTAGTGAAAAAATCTTTTCATAGTCGAAACATTTCTTTTTGAATAAATCTTTTCACCACTAGTCTTGACTTTGAAGGTTTGCACCTTCAAATCTATCGATATCATTTACTTGTAGACCTATTTGAAAACAATAGGCTTAAGGCAATTAAGCACCTCTACAAGTTCTAGACTTTAAATAGAATTTAATTTTATTCACATAACCTTGAATCAGTAATTCATATTCATATCATCTATTGCCTTTACATAAGACCGAGGATCAAATTCATATCCTTGTGGAATAACTACAAAAGTTTATTCCAAAACTATGAATTTATTTGGTAATCCTTCCACTACAATATTGTACCCGTGTATTAGCTATATATCTAGAATAATGTATTGTGGTGTATCTAATACAACCATCTCATTTCCAAATGTACTTTATAGTTGTCCTATAACAAATTTTGACATTTTTCTTCTAGAACAATCTACCTTTACTTTGAAAGAGCCCTATTCCTCCTTTATGTATGCACTAACTTAAAGAAGTCATTGGAACTTTATTCCTTTAGAAAAAGGAACCCTTGATCAAATTATCCTCTAAATAGAATTCATAGATTGTGAATATAACAAAATAATGGTTCTAAAAGTCCATCTTTCACAAATCTTGAATACCATTTAGATTAATAAGATCTAGATATAAGTACCAAAACATACAAAACCAAAGGATGGAAACTTTCTCTTTAAAAAGTAAAACATATAAATTTCCATCTAGAAAACAATTATGGACAATACTTAGCTTTACCAAAACATAAACAATTTTCTTTTGGTCATACTTTTGAGACTAATTTCCTTTTGGCAATTACTAGGGCAACTAACTTGTCCAACTGCTTGGTATTATAATTCATCTTCTTATCATCCTTACCTTTTGGTTTAGGCTAAGAATTTGAATTAAATCATATTGATCCTAGCCTTAACTTTTAGGATGTCTTCCGTTACATAGAATTCAATAATCAATTTAGATAATATAAAAAGAATTTATTTTCAAAACAATCTAAATTGATCAAATGATTCTAATAAGGACTTGTGGATCACATCCACATGAGATTAATATTTAATCTCTACATCCAAGAATTCCAATTCATTTTTAAAATAAAATATTTTCATAAAATGATACAGAATTGGAACTTCTTAAGCTTTTCTTAGCACTCAATATGAATTCATACCAAACATCTCATTTAGACTTAATATAAAGTCTAAGTTTAGTACCAACTCTTGCATCTCATGTAGTAGCACAATTGAGATAGAAGCCAATATAACATATTAGCATTTCAATGGAGACTATGATCATATCATAAGCTATCTTCCATAAATGCATCATATATAAGAAATTATGACAATGCTGAATCGAAACATGAATATGTACTTCAGCTCCTTTGAGTACCATGTCCAAAATTATTTCTTAGTTAATGTGATTCAACTAAAATAGTAGCTAGAGGACAAAATTTATGACAACTTTATTTTGAGACCATGAACTTAAATACCAACACATTATCATTTTGCAACCATAACCATATAATATGGAACCCAAAAACATACTATACTAGGTGCAACGACAACCTAATCCCGCAATTAATATTCCTCAACATAGAGTGAATACCAATCACTATGATCAGGCGAGAATTATTCTCTTTATTAATGCTGTCATGGTAACTCTTACCAAACAAAAATAATTTGCCGCTCTTCCTTTGGCCTCTAAGTAATAATAGCAAGAACTCAGCATAGAGGATGCTATCAAACTTAGTCTAGTGTACACCATTGTCTAGAATCATGTGTAGCCACATTTCATCCCTTTAACAGGCTTATTTTGTAGTACCATGATAAAAACACCCTCCACATGGAATGGAAAGCTCGAGGCTAAGACAAGGTGTTTGATCAAACCACTATAAACCAGGAAATTCAATCTTGTAGTACCATGAAATAAACATCCTCCGCATGGAACGTAAGGCTCGAGGCCAAGACGAGATGTTTACCCCACACCACTATGAACCAACAATGGAGGCCGTGAGATCCAACCCTTGTATCTCTCTCCCACTAGAAATTTTAAACAAGTGAAGTGTCTTGAAATCACTGTGATCTAATCACAATTTTAACCCTACACATCAAATGTGTTTAATTGTTTAAATTCAATGTGATGTAACTATATCACGTCACAATAGCGTAACGAACATTCGCGCAATCACAAAGAAGTTTAACCTTGTAATCCGTAAAGTAAATACCCTCCGCATGGAATGCAAGACTCGAAGTCAAGACAAGGTATCTATTCACATTACAATAAACTTAACAAAAGGGCTATTTCAGCACTCCCACTCATTATTTGGGTTTTTCTTAAATAATTGTGATCCCATCACAACTAATAACCTTGCACTTAATTAAAGACTCTAATCTTATTAGAATCACTAACTAAAATGGAAGTCCTAAACTATTTAGGATTCTTTAAACACTAACAAATCAAAAATTAGTTATATAGAACTCTATCCTTAATTTACTTAATTCACTAGATAAAGTATTCTAATCTCATTAGAAACTATATAACTTTAATTAGAATTTCAATCTCATTAAAAACCTCTAATTAAAATAAATTAAGGACTATTAATCATTAAATGATTTAGTACCAAGAGTTCTATTAAACTAACATCTTTGATCTCATTAGGTCTTTTAGTTAGAACCATGTGTAATCTAATCACACATAACCTTGCTCTTAAAAAACTTGAAAACACTTAGAAAAAATTTCTAATTTTATTTCTTTCGATCGATCGAATGTGCCCCTCGATTGATCGAAAAAAATTAAAATATTCGAACTTGACCCTCTGACTTGTTTGATCGATACTCGATTGCCTCTCGATTGATCGAAAAACAAATTCGATCGATTGACTATCAATCGAAAATCAATCTAATTAAAAAGTCTGATCACTGTTTCACTCGATCGATTGAAAGTGATTTCCGATCGATCGAAACTCGTGAAACTCAAATTTCCAGAAATTTGATAAGGCAGTTTTCTAGGGTTTTTCTTGAACAAACAACTAATCGTTTTTGACATCTTCATTGTTCTCTTCCGAAAATGCTTTTTTTTTTTTTTTTTTGTCAATGAAGATTTTCAGATCAAACATTAGGGTTTTCAATATCATTATCAAGAACCATAATAATGCTTAAAAACCTTAAAAACACAATCCTAATCTCATTAGGAATAAATTTCAAAAACCTAGCATTAAAATACTGTTTGATCATGAAAACATATATAATTAAAGTAACATATACCATGGCACCAACACTATAAATCATGGTACATTAATTCCAGCACTTGATCACAAATGGATCTAATGGAATTAAGACATGTTTATAAGATGACCAAGGAAAGATTTAATCTTGATAACATATAAATCATATCATCCTTTTATCTATTATATGCGGATTCAATAAATATAAGGTACTTCAATCCTTATGACATACGAATTCCACATTATCAATATATATATACCGATTCGATATGGAATAAAGTATTTGAATCCTTGATGCATACAAACTCCATGAACACGGCACCATTAAAGCAAATTCTATCAATACACAGAATATATAAAGTGACATAATCATGATCACTTCGAATAACCTGAACCTATTATTCGAACCAATGTATATCTCATATACGTTGATGGCATCAGCATCAGTTATCAAATAAAACTATAACTGCCAACTATATTCAAGCAGTACAAAACGAAATGCTCATGCTTGACAGATATACCAGTTTCATTTCAAACTTTAAAACTGATGCTATGAACTTCATTGTAGATCACGATAATATCAAAAATATGCAGAAACTTTATTGCAGAAAATTAAATCACCAAGAAAACGTTTTTTCTTTGATTCTAAAATTCAATCACATGTTATTCAAGCATGATATTGAAGACTGCTCTGATACCATTGTTGGAGAAATCTGGTTTTTGTATCTCATACAAAAACACACACAGTGGAAGCAACAAAAATACAGATCTACTTCAATCATGAAAGATAAACATGTAACCATGAATTCTAGAATCAAAGAAAAGAAAGCGTACCTTTGGTACAGTGACTTTCAAAACCAAACTTGAGAATACCTTCAATCTTCATCTCAATTCCACATGGTGCCCAAGATGTGTGGTCTCTCAATCAGTTTTTTGTACGTAGATTCTCAAAAAAAATCCTTCTTCTTCTCCTTGTGGAGAAAAACTGATTTCTTTTTCTTTTCATCTTCCGTACGTTAAAACCATTCTCATAGTTTCTTTATTTAATAACACTTATTAAATAATGACTAATTTCTAATTGGGTTAGCCTTTTGGGTCTACCCAATTGGGCTTTAGTTTGTGGCTTGAGATGGGACCGAAGGGACCAATAAGACACTAGCTCCAATGGGCCTTGGGCTTTTCCGTCAACTCTTGACAAGTCCAAAGTTACAATTAATTATATTCAATACCACTATAAGAATATAATTGCACTCTAGGCCTTATTTATAAATTATATCCCGAGACTTTATTATACATTCAACTCCTTCATTAAAATATTCACAGTAATACAAAATCATTAATATTGACTGCCACTTTGAAGATTACTACATCTTAATCCTTGAGTACCTTGTTTAATCCTTTATGTTATTCATTATATATTTATGAAATCCAATTCCATAAATATATACCTTAGTAACTCTTTACTAAAGTGGTTAGGCCCAACACTCTGAATAACCAAACCCATTAAACTTATCTTAAGGGAATATTTTATATCTCCGTTAAGAGATTATGAATTCCATCTTAAGAATATATGTTTCATCAACACTAAATACGGCTGCCAAACATACTGAGGTTTTGACCATAACTTATAGATCTCACTCCTGATATATCAAAGCAGCCTACATCTCATGATTAGGTCCATTATTCTCTCAGGATTTAGAGTTGATGTAAATAGAAGTCGTGAGCTTTATTATTCATTTGACAGTCATTAGAAGAATAATAAATCTCACAGCGGTCCAGTTCAATATGTTTTAACTCTTAAAACATATCAACATACCAACTAGAAGTCTCCACTTTCATGATCAAGACAAATCATCTTAGTTGATATGTTATAGTCTACGCAGATGAAACGCCCAATTTCATCACCGACTACGAACTAAAATTCTGAGTTTACAAAGAAATTGTGATTTATATCTTTCTGTGACTTTTCACATAAATCACATACTATGCATCTCATAGACTAAGATAATGTCCCATTAGTTCGTAAATGGTCTCATATAATTAAGCAACTTAATTATTCATGACATGCCAATAAATTGGATATTAGGGCACAAACCCTAACAGGTGTACCCTTGTGGAATAGTGACATTGACAATCACGACTGGTTTATACCCCCTCCAGGTAACCAACAAACACAATTTTTTAGTAGTAGATTCACCCTCGTCTTACAATGTGATCATAGGACGACTAACCCTCAACCACTGGAAAGCTGCCACTTTCACATACTGTCTGAAGGTGAAGTTTCCAACAGAACAGGGGGTCGGAGAAATAAAAGGAGATCAAGTGTTGGCCAGAGAGTGTTACCAGGCCGTCCTATCATCAAAAGAGAACCACACGTGAGTAATTGAAGATAAGACACCCGAGATTGTCGAGAAGCTAGAAACAGTAGAGCTGGTCGAAGGAGATCTTGCAAAGACGATGAAAATAGGGACGAGTCTAAACACAAAGATGGAGGAAAGAATCATCAATTTCCTAAAGAATAACCTCGATGTATTTGATTGGAGCCACAAAGATATGCCAGGGATCCCAGCAAACGTCATCCAACATCGCCTGAATATAGACCTAGAAAAGAGGCTCGTCCAACAGAGAAGAAGGGTCTTTGCCCCTGAACGAAACAAGGCAATGATGGACGAAGTAAACAAACTACTTGCTACAAATTTTAGTTGAGAGGTTTACTATCTTCAGTGGTTGGCCAATGTTGTCGTGGTCAAAAAGAAAAATGGGAAGTGGAGAATGTGTGTTGACTTCACGAATCTAAACCAAGCCTGCCCGAAAAATAGCTTCCCCTTGCCCAGAATTGATTAGCTAGTAGACTCTACCACTGGTCACAAACTTCTCAATTTCATGGACGCATTTTCGTAGTATAACCAGATACAAATGGCCAAGGAAGATCAAGAAAAAACTGCTTTCATCACTAGCCAAGGGCTTTATTGTTACAGGGTCATGCCCTTTGGTTTAGAGAAAGTAGGGGCCACATACCAAAGATTGGTAAATCAAATGTTTAGCAAACAAATTGGGAGAAACATAGAGGTATATGTTGACGACATGCTCATCAAAAGCAAAGAAGAAGAGGATCACTTGGACGACCTCGAGGAGGCATTCAACACACTCAGCCAATACAGCATGAAGTTAAACCCCTCCAAATGTGCTTTTAAAGTTTCCTCAAGGAAGTTCCTCGGGTTTATGGTTTCCTGGAAGGGAATTGAGGCAAATCCTGAAAAAGTGAGGGCCATCCTCGAGATGTCTTCACCTAGGACGATTAAAGAGGTACAATCACTTACAGGAAAAGTGGCAACCCTCAAAAAGTTCGTCTCGAGGGCTACAGACAAGTGTCTTCCTTTTTTCAAGATCCTAAAGAAGGCATTTGCCTGGATGAAGGAATGCGAGACGACATTCCAAGAGTTGAAGCATTACCTAAGCAATCCCCCACTCTTAAGTCCGTCCAAGAAAGGCGAAGATTTGTTCTTATACTTGGCGGTGTCTGTCACAATAGTGAGCGCAACCTTAATTAGGGAAGAAAACAAGATACAACTTCCTGTGTACTATGTTAGCCAAGCCTTCCAAGGAGCTGAGGCTCAATATCCGCAAATGGAAAAGATCACCTTCGCCCTAATAGTGGCCTTAAGAAAACTTCGTCCTTACTTCCAGGCTAATCCAATCAAAGTAATGATGGACCAGCCCATCAAGAAAGCAATGAATAAACCCGAGGCAGCTGGACGAATGGTGTAATAGGCAATCGAACTTAGCTAGTTTGATATCGAATATTGCCCACGAACAGCCATAAAAGCTCAAGCATTGGTAGATTTTATATCAAAGTTCACCATTAAAGAGCAGTTAGATGACCAGGAAGAAGTTTGGACGATTAATACAGATGGATTGTCCACCCAAAAAGGAGGTAAGGCAGGGGTCATTATTACCTCCCCTCAAGAAGGTGTTCTCAAATATGGGGTCCAGCTGAAATTCCCTTTAACCAATAATAAAGCAAAGTATGAAGCTCTATTAACAGGGCTAAGAATAGCTCAAGCATTGAGAGCTGAAAATATTGTGCTTAAGAGCGACTCACAGCTCGTCACAAGGATAGGCCATTGGAGACTTTGAAGCAAAGGAAACAATGATGCAGAAATACCTCAAATTGACAAATCAGCTGGTAAGCAACTTTAGCCGTATAGAGTTTATTCAGATTCCACGGGATTAAAATGCAAAAGCAGATGAAGTAGCACGGAGTGCATCAGCAGATGACTAGGACAAGCTAAACGATTAGAGATTAGAAGAACAGAACCTTCCTAGCATCCAAGAGTTTCAAACCTTCATTGTGCATACACGCCCAGGATGGATGAGTCCAATTTTGTCTTTTCTCAGAGATGGACGATTACTACCAAATCTTGACAAAGCCAAGAAAATCCAAAAAACGAGCTGCCCAGTTCACAATAGTAAATGACCAACTTTATAAAAGAGGATTCTCCCAGCCATACTTGAGATGTATAAAATAAGAAGAAGCTAGATATGTCCTCGAGGAGGTGCATGGGAGAGTTTGCGGAGATCATATAGGGTCAAAGTCCCTCATTAGGGAGATTATGAAAGCAAGTTACTTCTGGCCCACGATGTAGCAAGACGCAGCAGACTTTGTGAAGAGATGTGACAGTTGTCAAAGATATGGGAATGTTCAGTGAGCCCCAGGGGAAATGATGTCGACCATTTCCTCACCTTGGCTGCTTGCACAATAGGGGAACAATATTATGGGCCCCCTACCACAGGGAAAGAGACAAATGAAGTTCCTACTTGTCGTAAGTGATTACTTCACGAAATAGGTCGAAGTAGAAGCTCTTGCAACAATCACAGAAGCCAAGGTATGGAATTTTGTATGGAAAAATATTGTTTGCAGGTTCGAGATTCCAAGGACGATCATCTCAAACAAGGATTGTCAGTTCGATTGTCAAGGGTTCAGGTCATTTTGCTTAAGCCTAGGTATCAAAAACAAGTATTCGTCACCAGGACATCCTCAGGCCAATGGACAAACGGAAGTAACAAACCAAACCTTACTCAAGATTATTAAATCTCAATTAGTGAGGGCAAAGGGAGCATGGCTCGAGGAGCTACCAAGTGTCCTGTGGGCTTACATGACTATGGCAAGAACACTAACAGGAGAAACTCCTTTCAATCTAACATACAGCACAAAAGCAATCATCCCTGTTGAGGTAGGGCTCACTAGCCTTAGGAGGGAGTTTTTTGACGAACAAATCAATGACGACCAATTAAGGCAATCCTGGATTGCCTGGACGAAGTCAAAGACCAAGCCTTCCAAAGAATGGCTAAGTACCACAGAAGATGGCAGGATACTACAATCAAAGAGTGAAATTGAAAAGATTCAGCATCGGAGATCTCATCCTCTAGAAAGTGACTCCTGCAACAAAGGATCCTGCATAAGGCAAACTAGGTCCAACTTGGGAGGGACCCTACTGAGTCGTCCACTATTCAAGACAAGGAAGTTACCACCTAGAAGACCTAGAGGCAAATAAGCTACCTCGTCCATGGAGTGTCGAGCATCTAAAGAAGTATTACGAAAAAGGATCCAAGGTCTGATTGTAAGCTATTACACATAATTTGATTCCATAATTTGATTCCATACTTTTTATTAACGTAATTTAATCCTATGCTTTCTAATACAAGTTATGTATTCAAGTAAGTGGTTACTCAGAATTGCATAAGTAACCATTTAGGACTTCATAAGTGATCATTCAGCATTTCACTAGCATCGTTCAGCAATTCTTGTGTCCTAATTATTTCTTTTCAAAAACCTAAAACGGCCATTCATCCAGATCAAAAAGACGATAAAATTCCTTCAAAGGATGTACATCATCCAAATCAAAAAGATGATAAAATTCCTTCAAAGGATGCACATCGTCCAGATAAAAAGATGATAAAAGTCTGTAGAAGGATGTACATCATCCAAGAATACTTCAACAAAAATCATTTAAGTCCACAGAAAGATGAAGAAATAAATTCTTCAAAAGACGAAGAGGTAATTTCAACACAAATTTTTCTAAGTCCACTAAAGAAAATGCTAGAATGAGCAAGGAAAATAGTAGCAAATACATTATATATATATATATATATATATATATATATATATATGTTTAAAGATGCAAATTGTTCAAAAACCCCAAAACATACAGGGACCAAAAACACAAAACACATAGTGCATATAAAAAAAAAATTACAAAGTACGATATGATCACACTGAAGGAACATCATCACCACCCTTGTCAGCTTCAGGAGGATCCTCGCCAGAAGCCACAAAAGCCTGAGCTGCTAGGGCCACGTCGTCCGCCTCAATTTCTTTATCTATGGCTTCAAAATCCAGTCGTACAGATTAACTCCTGGGCCATGTTTAACCAAATACCTTCTTAATAATTCGAAACCCTTGAAGTACCATTGGAACATGATAGTGTTGTATTCATCTGTTGTTTGGAAGGCAAGGACGGCCTTGGCTACTACAGCTTTCATCCTCTGACCTGCCGACGCGAGAAGCTCATCCTTCTGCTTTATCAACAACTTTTCAGCTTCAAGTTGTTCGGTCAGAGTCTTGACTTGCTCCTTGGAAGTGTTATGTGCGTCCATTGCTGCAATCAGGTCATTCCGCAACCCCGAAGCCTCAGCCTCTAAAGCCTCTACCTTTGAAGTGGCCATGACAACCTTCTCTTCATTCGCCAAAAATTGTGAAGTAAGATGCATCGTCTCCCCCAATACCTAATGGTAAAAACTTGAATCATTCAAAAAAAAAAAAAAATTGATGATAAGGCAGGAAAAGATTACCAGCATGAGCTTATGAACATGCTGGTTCACCATTTTATAGGAAGGACAAGGGAAATCTCTTTCCTCTCTTCAGGAGTTAAAAACTCGTTCGCTCGAGCCACGGCGGTCTCAACATCATCCCAAATGCTGGAACCCACCTTCTCCTTACCCTTATGCCCATCTTCTGTCTTTTAGAGGCAGGGACCTCCTCAATAGAAATCGCTAGAGAAGCTGTCCGTCCTTCGTCCAGAGTGGCAATAGACGAGCCCCTCTCAGCCTAATAGGCCACAAACGTATTAACCCCTTGTGATTAAACCGATTAATTAATTAGCCAAGTTATTAATTAATAAATATAACATACAAATGCATGGTAGCACAAATAAATCACCAATAAACTAATTATACAGCGGAAAATAAACAACACGGTGATTTGTTTACGAATGGGGAAAAACCTAACGGCAAAAACCTCACCGAGTGATTTTCAGGTCACTACTCCCGAAACTCCACTATTATCACAACAAGTGGTTACAAGTAAAGGTATTCTAAGTACCTTACTAACCTACAGTTGAACCCTTATACCAATACCCAATTAGACTTGTTATGTAGTGACAGTTTCCCTTTTGATACACAGCTCCCAAGTACGTAACTAACCAATTGCACGGATCCCAATACACGACTTCAATCACCAACTAGAAAGAGTTGTTGGCTGCAAAGTTCTTCAGTTAGTCCATGATGAAGATTAAGAAGATGCTTGGTCACAAAACTCAAAGGTGCACATACACAGTAACTTCTTCAGAAGAGATGAACTAAGGCAAAACTTTATCTCCAGTCACAATTTGCTTTAATAGAGTTTGTTTAATGCTTGTGCAACTTGTGAACACTTTGACGGCCCTTAAAACAATCCTTTTATATGTTTAGGTTTAGAAGAAAAGAAGGCTTAAAAACATATTCACAGATCCCAAGAAATTAGATCAAAAAATCTAATTTTATAAATCTTGATAGATAGCAAGGTGTCGAAAAGCTATCGAGCAGGTGTCGAGCTTTAATGAACGTGCACTTCTTCAGTTTGTTTCTTGGATAGACTTAATGACTTCAGCATGATCTTGAAACCTTGTTTCTTGAAGTATTAAAAACATCTAGAACTACCCAATTACAAGTTGAGTGCATTTTGTCAAAGGATTAGTCAATTACATAAATGAATGACACATGTTCTCTAACAAGTGAAACCATATATGTCCTAACATAGCCGTCTCTTTCTCTCTCTTTTTCTCCCTCTCTTTATTAATAAACTTCAAAGTTTTCTGGCCTATGCTTGAAATGGGCTCATTCTTCTTCCCTTTAATTTTCACGTACATATCCTTATTAAATTTGCTCGTCATTTCTACAGCAAGAAGTAAAAGAGATCCCACAAGTTAAAATGGGAAAGTGAAGGAGAACAATCATGCATACCAAAGCTACTCACGTTTTCACTGTTCTCAGTCAAGTACTTGAAGGACGTAAAGTAAAGGCTCAAGCCCTAAACAATGACCAGCCAACATGCGTGGATCAACAAGCTCGTCGAAGTCGTTGATCGTCCTTGCGTATTTAATTGCTTCCTAAACCCTTTCCTCAAATTGGCTCTTAAGTTCAGGATGCTCCTTCACTACATAACAAGGAAATCACGCGGGGTTAGAAGGATGACCAAAAACAGCCACAATGCTAGAAAAAAGAGACATAAAAGGCAAACGCATTGAGACAAAGGGTCTCCTACCGGCGTAGCAACCTAGGGGCATTTCCCTAAAAGTCATCGGACAAAGTCTCCCAACCATTACTTGACACAAAAAAATCTGGACTTCCAGTAACGGAAGGACGAAGGAAGGTCAACTATAAGATGAGATCTCCTATCCCAGGGAACAAGTTCATAATATCCAAATTCCTTGAACTCATTTAGGCGATAAAGATGGGTAAGCTCGTTGAGATTAATCATGTCTCCATCTGCTATGGTCGTCCAAATCACCATATAGCTTATGACAAGTTTCTAAGAATTGGGCATAAGCTGCCTGAGGGAAATCTACAGGTGATTTAGAAGCTCTATAATGAATGGATGAATGGGAAATCTTAGACCACACAAGATGGCTGCTTCATAAAAGCAAACCTCACCATGGGCGAAGGCGTAAGCCTTTTCGCCTTTCCTGGGAAGATAAACCCTAGTTTCCTCAAGGAACTGAAACCTATCCCTAAATTTGTTGAAGACATCTACCTTCAAACCACATTTTTCCTTGATGGCATAGAAAAGACGGGGAATGGCAACAGAAGTGGAATGAAGAGTAGACAAAGGAGGAGGCACGGAGGTAGCTATGTCCATAACAACCCCTTCCACAGCTGCGCCAAAAGACGAACCCCTCTCTTGACCATTCGATCTCACAACAGAGCCCATATTTTCCCTCCTAAGAACCCCACGAATGGATTTGAACCAAGAAAAAGATTGTAGCAACAATGGATATAGGTCACCTAATGCTAAATCTAAGCCACTACCCCCTACCACAAAATCCACAATTTGTGGATACTGGTCACTAAAAAAATCTAATAGTCCCCCAAAGCGAGCAAAAAGAAAGGCAATGGAGGGAGAAATATGCCTAAATTCAGTATAATCCACCATTAGGAAAAAATATGCATTTCAAAGAAGGAAAGTAAGAATATGAAACAAAGAAATACAAAATAGTAAAAAAAGAAAAGAGCATAAGAGAGGGGATACACACCTAGAAAAAAAAAAAAAAAAAAAAAAAAAAAAAAAAAAAAAAAAAAAAAAAAAAAAAAAAAAAGAAGAAAATCAAAAAGGCTAGACAACAGCGGCAGTGAACTCAAAAAAACCAAACACAGAGAAGACAAAGAGAAAAGCTAAGAGTCACAGAAGCCAAATGGAAAAGGAAGGTAAAGAAATGAAGGAAAAGGAAAAGCAAAGGTTAAAGTTTGCCTTGGAAATCGTGGGAAACTGAAAAGGCACTCACCTGAAGCAAGGCCTCCTCACCGATCAAAACTAAACACATGGCCACGACTTGTGCCACGCCACCATAGAATAGTCAATGTGGAGAACACATCCCTAAGCGTAAATATTAAAAAAAAAAAAAAAAAAAAAAAAAAAAAAAAAACTCTCATTCCTAAGGATTGTCCAAATTATAGACGACCTTGGAATGAGGGGGGCAGCTGATAGTCCCAAAAAATGTAATCCTCCATATGAGAAGGATGAGGTACAAGGACGACTCCAGTGCCAGCATAGTGCGAAGGTATTGCCTGATGACGACTTAACCTTCGTCCTTCAATCAAGACAAAACATTACAAAGATAGCAATGAATTTCAATACCGTTGAAGGTGTATCTGTCAACTTAACACCCTGCACGAGCATTACAAATTTTGCAATAATGCTCCCATTATTATAGAACCAACGACTAGAAGAGAAAGGACATAACCTATATATATCCATGAACAAGATTTGAGAAAGGTACACATTCACATACAAAAGGATTGCACTTATTGAAGCTACATTATTTTCTTTTGTTTCCAAGCCTTTCTTACTTTGGCATTAGAGACTCTATGGCAGGTGCCACACCGGTGACCACATTCTTTGCAATTCGTCATGTTCCAAGGTCTAGAGCAACTGTGAACGACCCACTCTGGACGAATATCTCAACTGACAATCAGAGCATCATCAGATATGTCATTGCTAAAGTGATAAATATATGACAAAAGCAATGACATCACCTACAATATTGCCAAGTTCGGCGGCAACTTAAGGTCGGGTGGTCTAATAAATTATACGACAAAGGCAATGACATACCCATCAAAAAAAAAAAAAGCAATGACATCGTCTGGAATATTGTCAATATTCTAGACGATGTCATTGGCTTTCCAAGTCAAGTGTATTGTACTAACATTTCTAATACTTCTGGATCCTCCCGCAATATTCTCAAAAAGTCAAAGGGATCAACTGTGAATAGATGAGGAACTTCGGTCTAGATCATCAATGAATGTTGTGCAAGCAACCACTCTTAATTTCTCCTTAAAAACCCAAATCATTTGTTGAAAAACCCAAAATTTTTCATCCATTTACCCTTTAAAAAGAATGAAGATGTTAACCCCACAAAAGCCAACCACAGAGAAATGAATCTAGAACACTTAACCTTGGCCAAACAAGAACTATCTACTCTCCTATCAGAAGGCCTCATTGAACCCACAACCTCTCCATGGGCATGTGAAGCCTTTTATGTCAACAAGCATGCTGAGCAAATTCGAGGAAGAATCAGATTGGTGATTAATTATCAAGATCTCAATCATTTCCTTGCAGATAATAAGTTTTCTTTGCCAAATAAGAGTGCTCTTTTTCAGCATCTTTCAAATGCCAGAATATTCTCAAAGTAGGATTTTGGTAATTTGGAATTCATCTAGAAGAAAGATACAAAACAGCATTCTGCATCCCAAATCATCATTATCAATGGACTGTCATGCCTTTTGGTCTTAAAAATGCTCCATCCCAATTCTAAAAAGCAATGGTAACATTGTTCCAGCTTCTCCTAGCAAATGCATTAATCTGTGTGGATAATATCCTCTTGTTCTCAAAGGATGAAGAGTCTCATGAAAAGTTACTCACTGAATTTTATAATTTGGTGAAATTTCAAGGGATAATGCTTTCAGAAAAGAAAATGATCATAGGACAGTCTTCCATAGACTTTTTGGGAGTAAATATTTCAGATGGTAAGTATCTACTTCGCATTTGTGAGCTTATATGGAAATTCTCCAAGAGAAATGGCTATGTATGGCTATATATAATTTTATTGATAAGGTAATTATTTTTATTTAATGTCATGCTTTTCCAAGTCAACTGGAATGTTGTGCATTACCTCTACATGTGACATTTACTCAATGAGATTAAATAAAAATAATTATATATATATATATATATATATATATATATATATTGTAGGGTCACAATTTGTAGCCCAAGCCCAAAAGATATGGGATGTGATCCCAATGAGCCCAATACAATAAATTTGTAAAGAATGGGTGAAAGAGTTGGGCTATTTGTAAATTGGACAACAGCTAGTAATGATTTAAAAGATGAACAAGCACAAAAATACACGTAAAACTCGATGAAATTAGTGTCTGGGGAGATGAACTATCAATTGAATCACTGTTCCTAAAAGCTAATATAGTCCTTAGTGCTACAGTAATTCTTTTTCTCTCCTGTTTCACTATATTTTTTGATCCCCCACTTATGGGAGGTCTTTTATATTATATAGTTCCCTTTCAGCCCATCTTGATTGTACACTTGTTAACCATCTAAGACTTAACTTGAACACATGTCCCATCAGACATCTTCTTTGAATATCTATGA
This sequence comes from Quercus variabilis, assembly GCA_030445155.1. Classification (NCBI taxonomy): domain Eukaryota; kingdom Viridiplantae; phylum Streptophyta; class Magnoliopsida; order Fagales; family Fagaceae; genus Quercus; species Quercus variabilis. The sequence continues at coordinate 70,725,434 of CP129448.1, read as the reverse complement.
TTGGTGGTAGTTGTGGTTGCACTGTTCAGAGATCTTCTTCACATAAATGCGGCTAGAAAAGTTGCTTTAGTGCATTTAATGCGGTGATAGCAGCTTTTCTTTTAGATATTTCTGTATTCTTATCACCTTTATATGTGCCTAAAGTTCATCCTTATCGTTGGACCTTTCTGGAAGGTCACCTAAACTGCCCAAGTATCTGTTTGACTAATATTCATCATATCCAAGAAGGATATACTCTTCAAACTATATTCTTCCATCATTTCCTTATGTAATTCTCAACGTTGGGCCTCTTCCAATCATTTACTCTTCCTCGATCATGTGCACGTCCTCGGATAAGACCCAAGGCCCAAAATACAAATTTGGGCTCTTATCCCCACATATATATATATATATATATATATATATATAATTACTCCTTCAATATAAAAATCTACTTTAATTTAATATAAGAATCTAAATCTTTTTTTTTTATTTTACATAACAATTTTTTCATTCACATAGCCATTATTTTTAAAACATTCACCCAACCATCTTCACACACATCAACCAAAATAATAATTAAAAAATGAATAAAATATGCATTTTTATGACTACGTAAATTTAAACAACATATATATAATTTTAGACAAACTAACACAAATAATTTTTTGAATTAGTTAATAAAAGATTTGCATTTATACTATTTTACATAGACCGATACAAGTAACCATCATTTCATAAGTTCAAAAAATTAAAATACTTAGTATTGTAAAAAAAATTTAAAAGTGAAATAAATTAATTTTGGTACTAAATATTATAATAACTAAAACATTTTCCTTATGACCAGAGATAATCTAGTCTATTATAATAAGTATATTTATATAAAGTAAATTTTATGGCATTCTTATCCTTAGGCGTGAAAAAACGAAGATAGCACTATCACTCTTTCATCTCCTATTATTTTTTGTGTTTGTCTTTCAGTATATTTTGTGAAGGATAAAGGAAATTTGGGTCATTCCTTATATTTTCAACAGTAATATTGATCAAAAGTATATTTATGTACGTTTTGGATGAATTCTTTGCGTTTTAAAACATAGCTAAAAAAAAAAAAAAAAGTTTTAAAACATTACCAAACTATTTATTTAATTTTTTTTTTTTCCAGAAAACACTTTTTGCCGACGGTGAACAGTAACACACATTATAAACAGTAACTTTTGTTGTCAGCCGAAACGTGCGCAGAGAGAAGAAATGAAAAAAAACTGAAACGCATCCCTCCCAAAACGTAGACGCTGTCATCTTTTACCCGTTTCGCCTCAACGTCTGTGTCTTCCGGCTGCGTCGTCTTCTTCTTCTTCTTCTTCTTCTTCTTTTTCTTTCTCTTTCTTTTTCTTTTTCTTTTTCTTTTTTTCTCTCGAAAAGTAAACAGTAAAATAATTTTACTGTTTACAGAAAAAAAATACTGTTTATGCACTGTTTAGCTCTGTTTACGCACTAAAAAATATTAAAAAATAAATACCACAGTACTATTTACATATTTAAAAATTATTTTGCTACAGTGTTTTCAATTTTTAGTTTTCAGTTTTCAGTTTCAGCAACAATAAGCTCAATCCAAACGCACACTTCATCCAAACAAATACTATAAATTAGTGAAAGCCGCCTGACCAACCCCTTGACTATAAATTGACGCTCTCTTCCAAGTCTCTTTGCACTCTCTCACACTTATTTTTGCATTTCTCTCATTTGCTTCAACACCCAGAGTTCTGTGAGAATGGCGGGCGAGGTGGTTCTGTTGGATTTCTGGCCTAGCCTGTTTGGGATGAGGGTCAGGATTGCTCTGGCTGAGAAGGGTATCAAGTATGAGTCGAGGGAAGAGGACTTGAGCAACAAGAGCCCTCTGCTTTTAAAGATGAACCCCATTATCAAGCAGATCCCAGTTCTCATCCACAACGGGAAGCCTGTATGTGAGTCCCTCATCATTGTTCAGTACATAGACGAGGTCTGGAATGATAAGTCTCCATTGTTGCCCTCTGATCCTTACCAGAGAGCTAAAGCCAGGTTCTGGGCTGATTTTGTTGATAAGAAGGTACCTTTTGTACAATTTCTTTTCCTTGTGTTTTTATTTTTCTCGGTTTTCATTGGCGTCTGAGTCTCATACATTTGACCCTTTTTTTTGTTTTGTTTTTTTTTTTTTTTTTTTTTTTTTTTTTTTAGTTTTTTAATGTTCAGTTAATACTTAATACTGCGTGAAATATTTCATGTTTATGTTTCTGAGGTTTTTTTTTTTTTTTTTTTTTGAGAAAGTTTATGTTTCTGAGGTTGGATTCGCTAGATTTCTTTAAAAAAAATGTTATGTTGGAATGTTTATAGATTGTATTATAATTTACTAATTCGTAGGTCATGTCAAGATACTGGTTGCTCGGCTCCTGGATCGAGTAGATGTTGGGTTCGGAGGTTGGGATCATTTCATTTGGACTTGGGATTCACAGTCTGCTGGTGATCTAGTGCTTCGCGTCCTATCACACTCCATCATCCCGACACTTCATCTCACTCTCACCGTTGGATGACCCCTGTTTTTCTTTTTAGAGATATTTTAAATGCCAAAAATACTACCAATCAAACTGCCTATTTAAAAAATAAAAAAATGATATGTCCATTTCTCATAATAAATTTTATATGGAAAGTTATTACATAACTTTGCTGAGGGATGAAAAAGTAATTTAAATTAAAAAACTGTAAAAACTTGTTATTTTGTCAATTAAAATTTGTTGTGAAGTTGTTATAAGGGTATTCCTTCTCATTTAAAATGCCTAGGCCTGTTTGCTAATTCTATGAAACTATATAAAATATTGTGATTAAAAAAAATTTAGTGAATTTGAACTTAATGTTAAAACTCCAGAGTCATTTTGATAAGTAGTCTCAGATACTGGGTCTTGTTCTCTATACCATTAAGTTGTTCACCAAGGATTTCATATATTTGAGAAAGATTAAAGAACAACCTAAAATATAAAATTCAGAAAATTAAATGAAAATTTTATTAAAAAAAATTAATTAACAGTGGATAAAGGGAAATCCCATACTAGTCTGTCCTGCATCATCTTGACAATTCACGGAAAAAAAAAAAAAAAAAAAAAAAAAAACAATATGATTTCCTACTGAAATTAAAGTACTTTTTGGAGATATGGAGCTTTTATATTGGCCTTCAATTCAAACTGAAATCTATTATTCCTCGGTTAAAGTTTTCTAAGAATTTCTTTTATTACTAGAGTAGTTCTCCTTGTATATTCAAGAGTCTCTTACATCTGCTCCCGGAATTCACACTCAATTTCAAGTATTTGTTTCCAATCCTAAGAGATCCTAGAGATCAAAGCAGAGTGTCAGCAGTGAATTAACTTAAACAGTTAAACGCCCAAGTGATTACTAAGATGTCTTTCAGAAAAAGGGAAAAAAATTGAAAGAAATAAGAGCAGGGAGAAAAAGAAGGAAAGAAAATTTGATGGTTTATATTTGCTTTTCATTGACCATGTTCAATTTATGTAGTTGTTGGGTACCAAATTCAAGCATTATTTCTTTCCACTCAGCATTGGTCATGTTCAAGACCCATTCGTTTGTGTGTAAGTCACTAATTAAAATAAAAGTTAGGAGAGTTCTGTAGTCTCTCTCTATCAGACAATCAAGAACATATTTTATGGGCCTTTCCCACTTGCTAAGTTCTAGAGAAACATTCAGTTAGCCCGGTAGACTTTATTTGAAATTCATTACTGTCATTGTTCATCCTAATAACACAATGTGTGGAAAATTCAGGTTTATGTAGCTTCAAGGAAGGTATGGAGGCCAAAAGTAGAAGAGCAAGAGGCAGGCAAGAAGGAATTCCTTGAAACCTTAAAGACAATGGAGGGCGAGCTTGGTGACAAGCCTTACTTTGGGGGTGAAAAATTTGGGTATGTGGACATTTCTCTTATTCCCTTCTACAGCTGGTTCCATGCCTACAAGGCCTTAGACAATATCAATATGGAGGTGGAGTGCCCCAAGATTGTCGCATGGGCTAAGAGGTGCATGCAGAAGGAGGCTGTGGCCAAGACTTTTCCTGACCCGAAGAAGGTTTATGACTTTGTTGCTCAGACAAGGAAAAAGTATGTTTCGGGGTAGAGGAACGATTAGGCCTCAATCTGCTGAGGTGCTAGCATATGGATGGTTTTGGATCGTTATGTAATAGCGTTGCTTTTTTGTAATGTTTAAGTTTGGATTTGTTTTATTAGTGTCCGTTTAGCTTGCAAGACACTTTGATGTGTCTGCTGAGCATTTCTAGAGGGCATGTATTGTACTGTTTTAACTTTTAAGTTACTATGATGTGTCTCTGCTGAGCCTTAGATCTAAAGGGCTTGTACCGAATCATAAATAAGAAAGACACTAAGTTGTGTGAGCTAAATTTTAGATCAAACTTATTCAAACTCTACCGTTTTGCCATCTAGTGTATACAAAAGTATCGGTACCAACAATCCGAGGAAACAAAACTATCAACTTTTTACAATATTTTTTACACTATTAACATAGAATGTTGTGATTGGGACAATTGCAAAAGTGGCATAAGTAATATCTATTCAAATAACAAGTTGTTACTTAGCAAGTTTTGAAAAATATTGTGAAAATAAAAATGTGTATGGTATATTCTATTATCATAAAAAATAAAAAATAGAAAGCATTACCGTATGAATAATCACAAAAAATATATATATATATATATATATATATATTAATACACTCATGTCACCTAAGCAATCATCAATAAGTGAATAATCACATGTGAAAATCAATCCGTCAAATTCACGTGAAATAATTTGTTTTTTTTCTTTCTATAGTCAAAAACTGAAAAACATATCTTCATTCCAATATCTTCTTTCGGTGGAACAACTTTTCATGTAAAGTCAATTGAATAATTAAGGCACAAATCCATTCAACTTATCATAATAAAATAGAGTTTATAACCCTGTTTTGAAGATTGGAGATCGGTAAGATCTATAGAACAAACTACTTAAGATTACTGCACATAAAACATTTTCACAATCTTATAGTTGTGAATTAAATTTTTTAAGATTAGTGCTCTTATTTTTTTCCCCTTGCTGTTAATGCTTTACATATTTCTAATCCATGTAAAGGCCAATCACAAAATAATATATGTTTACTTATGGCCGCCTTGCATTTCATGGAGATCTATTAAGTAAACAATATGCTTTTATTTTTAAGAAGTAAAAAATATGCTATTTCTTCAATTAGCATAGGGATTGTTGCAATACATGAAGCAAGTTGTGAATGTGTTTAGTTGAGATTGACAATTCAACATATTTAAGAACGATGTGAATTTTCATGGATCAAAGATAACTCAGTAATATTATACAAAGACAATGTAGTTTGTATCACTTATATTAGACATTCATTTCTAATAAAATGTTTCTATAAATGTTTCGTAAATCAATACCCTAATTAAGACATTCATTAACTTCTTTCACTATTTAATGGTTTACTTTTGATAGAGGCGTAGTTTTGAGGATTTTTACTAGTGTTGAGCTGGGTGTGATTGTAAGAAATGCAATGAGGTTTGTGTTGTCAGTGGTGGTTGGTATGTGTAGTGGGCCTTTTTGTTATATTGGGCTAGGCTATCTTCTGTGATAATAGGCCCAAGTATTCTGAGTAAGAGGAGTTGAGACCCGTTCAACTGCAACTCAATTTGGGCCAGCTTGTGCACAAACTATGCCTCATCTGCCAGGAGTGTGCTTATGGCAAGTAGAGCTGTTTTAGATGAATCATGACAGGCAGATATAATAACAACAAAATAGAGCACTCTGGCTCTTTAATATAAACTGACCAAATAATCCCTAATAATGACATATAATCACAATAACAACAATGACTTTTACAGAGAAAAGCAAAAGAACAAGTGATAATATATGGGTTAATAATAAAAGAAAGAAATTAAGTTAAGTTTGATTCGCAGGAGTAAGAACAAAGAGGGAAGAATGCCTCCTCTCAATGTAGCTAATCTCCCAGGAAAAATCCTACCATGGAAATTAATTGCTTTGAGGGAAGCGGACCTGAATGGCTGGTGCTCAAAGGAAAATCCTTCTATTTTTTCAACAAAGAGCTGGATTTTTGAAAGGGAGATAGGGAATCAACCTATTGGTTCACGCCTGCCAGTCTCACTCTCTATTATATTCCTATCTTTCTTAATTTTTTACTTTGATCTTTTCTTTCTTTTTTTCCCGTTGTTTTTTTTTTTTTTTTTTTTTTTTTTTACTTCCTGTTTTTCTTAGAAATTCTTGTTACTCAAGTTATGATTTTTTCTCTTCCCTTTAGTACACGGCAAGGATCCCCTTTTATAGTGCCTGCCGTGACTGAATTTTACTGTTTTAGCCCTTAACCGCCTTTGTTTGGTCTGGGTATACTAACTGACCACCACTGGACCATTTGCGTGCCACTCCCCCTCACCAGGCAATGAAGGGTATTTTGTTTGTTTGTCTGATGTGGCACCCTTTCCTACTACGGTCTGGGTTCTCTCTCACTCGCTACTCTCATGGCATGCACCTAGTGATTCCAGCTCAGCTTGCCTATTTTGGGTGGTATGTCATCCCAGCAGGATACTTCCCCCGAAAGAGCCTCAGTAAGAACCTCAAAAATAGGTTTTTTTCCCTCTCCCCACCGCCAAACTATGCCCTCCTACCTCCGACCCATGACCTCACCATGTCCTGTATTGGCTGGGTACAAGTTGCTGGTGCCTGGGCCTTGCGCATGCCTTCCTTCCACATGTGTCCAAAATTTGCTTGCTGCTCATTCATTTGCCGTGGTCTAGAGGCTATTCTGCACAACCTGCCGCTCGTTTTGACCCTTTTATGTGAGCTGCTTTTGATTTCCCAATCCCCTTAGGGGGTTGGGTTTTACTTGATACTGGGCTTTACATTTCTTTTGACCCATTTCTTGATTGCCCTTATTTCTTGTCATATCACTCTGTCATTCCTACTATAATGACTCAATCTTGCTGAGCCTCTTTAGGCCTGCCGTTTATTCTTTCCCTAGTGGCTTAGCACGACCATGGGTTTTCTTACTTATGGGCTCTTGTGTCCCTTTTGTTTTCCCTTGGGCATCCTTGGCCCATTTGCTTGTCTTGGGCTTCCTCGGCCCATTTCCTAACTTTGTGTTCCCTTGGGCTTTTACTAACTTCATTGGGTTTCCCCGGCCTAATTACCTCATACTCATCATTGGGGTTTGTGGGCCTGCCATTAATCCCCTACTCTCTTTGCTTGCATTGCTTTGAACCTACCGCAGCCTATTTTTACTTTTCTACATCATACACTGCCTATGGGTTTGCTATTTGCTATTTCTCTCTTTCCAGGCTCTTTTGAGTCCATTTGCTTCCTCAATGCCCATTTATTTATTTTATGGACCTGTGATCCATTATTCCTGCCGCTTGGACTTAATAGTTCTTTTTTCTATCTTTTTGCCAACTTCTTTTCGGTCTGTGTTGCTGGCTCCTTTCCCTCTCTATGACTTCTCAAAAATGGCCCTCCACAATATGTTTGTAGATTGATATTATTGATTTTTTTAGGCTATTAAATTTATGTGACATAAATAAATTAAAATAATAATATAGTATGATATGATTGGACCTGTTGTATGACAGGTTTATGTGAATTTTAACTGCTACCTTAACAACCAACTCGGATAGAAAAGCACTTGTAATATAGGAAAAAATAAATTTTTAATATGAGATGAAATAAAAATGATATTGAACTTAAAGAACAAAATTTAGCTACAAAATTGGTTGTAACCTAAGGTTACAACCTTACTCAATATCATTCACATTACTACATATTTTAAAAATCTAACCGTTAAATTGTTTATTCTTTACATTCTTATTACACATATCAAATTTTGTGCCAATTGGATATTATTTACTATATAATCTATAAACTTACATTTTATGTAAAAGTGATTCAAAAAGATAGAAAAAAGAACTATTAAGTTCTTGATTCAATAAGCTTACATTTGTAAAGAGTTTTGATTCAAATATATTATCACAAGGAAGAGGACTTGATGAATGACAACAAGAGTCCTCTGGTTTTAGAGATGAATCCCATTCACAAGAAGATCCCAGTTCTTATCCACAAAGGGAAACCGGTGTGTGAGTCTCTTGTCATTGTTCAGTACATAGATGAGGTCTGGAATGACAAGTCTCCATTGTTGCCCTATGATCCTTACCAGAGAGCTCAAGCCAAGTTCTGGGCTGATTTTGTTGATACAAAGGTACATTTTGTGCATTTTCTTTTCATTATATGTTATTATCCTAAAATTTATTTTTCTTAACTTCTTAGAATGATTACCAGTAAGAAAGTGAGTTGATTAAAGTAGAAGAAGAAAAAAATTTGACAAAGTAGAACCAAAAATAAATTTATTCAAAGCAATAAATAAAATGGTAAAAAGCATGATTTCAAATAGAATAGAATAAAGAAGTAGAATATATGTGTAACTTTGGAAGGTTTTGTTACGTGGTGTCTCATATATTTGTGGTCAGTTTTTTATTTCTTTTGATGGTGCTACATATTTAAAATTTTATAAGTTAGGATTATTAGAGGTTTGTTCGATTCAATTAAAAATAAAAATAAAATTGTGGGAGAGCATGGGACAAATGAGGGTAGCACTTTTTTGGCCCAGCAAAAGGTATCAGCCAACCTTGATTGACCAAGGAGAGTCCAATATTCATGTTATATTTTGAAGAGTAACATTGAGTAAGTGTTTATTAAGTTGACAAGTTTTTAATGGTTCTTATATGGCTCATCATTGATCACTTGTTTACTTAACACAACAATCTGCCACATTAATAGGTTTTAAATTTTTTTTGTATCCATAGACCCTCTCGTTGGAGTCTAGTAGGTTGTTATGTTTCTTTCTAAATAGAGTCCAATAGTCATGTTACCATTAAGGAGAGGCAAGTACTCCCTCTCAATGTCACACGCAATCAAGAACATCTTATATGGGTCTTCCCCCTTGCAAAGATTTAAAGAAATATTCGTCAAGCCTAGTATACGTAATTTGAAATTCATTATTGAATTTACTGTTATTGTTCATCCTGTAATATAATCTATGGAAAGTGTTAACAGAATTTGAGTGTAATATGTACATAGGTTTATCAAGTATCAAGGAAGGTATGGACCACAAAAGGAGAGGAGCTAGAGGCAGCAAATAAGGAATTCCTTGAAATCTATAAGATATTGGAGGGGGAACTTGGTGACAAACCTTACTTTGGGGGGCGAAAATTTTGGGTATGTGGACCTTACTCTTATCCCCTTCTACACCGGGTTCTATTCTATTGAGACCATAGGGGGTTTCAAAAATTGAGGCACAGTACTCCAAGATTGTTGCATGGGCTAAGAGGTGTATGCAGAAAGAGACTATCGCCAAGACCCTTCCTGACCTGAAGAAGGTTTACGAGCTTCTTGGGCAGTTCAGGAAAAGGCTTGGTTTGGAGTAGACTAATGGTTAGTCCCAAATCTAGAAATGCTATCATATTAGTGTGGTTTTGGATGGTTAATTTTGTTGATTTCGTGTTGCAATGTTAAAGTTTGGCTTTGTTTCTCTTTCCAACAAAAAAGTTTTGATTTGTTTCAGCTTGTAAGTTGTAAGACCTTTTAGTGTGTCAGCTAAGTTTTTTTTTTTGTTTTTTTTTTATTTTTTTTTTTTTATAGGATTTCAGCTAAGTTTTAAATCTATTTGGTTGTGTCTGCTAAATTTTAGATTAAAATATTTTTGTACCCTTGTGCCCTTGTGCTGTTTTAAGTACACAATTTTATTTTTATTAAAAGTAAGAAATATTTTTGTACCCTTGTGCCCTTGTGCTGATTTAAAATAATTTTTTAGATTTAATATTTTGAATTAAATATATTAATAAAGCTCAAATCAATGCTTAAATTTAATAAATAAATAAAAATTTCTATCTCATACTTTACTCAAGTCATTTAAAATAAAAATTAAAAGAATATGCTAAAACCACAAACTTTTTTACAAATTGTTGATGTAGTAATTGGTTATTGGTAGATATATATATAATTAGCAATGGGTTCAGATGATTGTAAAATAGTTTACGATTGTAGCATTGTTCAAAATTAAAAACTCAAATCAACCACAACAAAACTCCTAGCCAAACCCACAACAACAAAACTCAAATCCAAAAAATTCAAAAAAATCCTAGCCAAACCCACAACAAAACTCAAATCCAAAAAAATCATAGCAAATCAACCACAACATTAGAAGCCACAACCACCCCCCACTACGAATCCACCCATATTAGAAGTGGCTCTGGCCGATTCAGTTGATTCGAACTTGCTTTCAAACCAAGATCTGCCTATATTTGTTTCAAGTTGGCTTCAATTCGAACCCAGATCTAATGATTTTTAATCCAAATTTGGTTCATGTTGGCTTTGATTTGGTTCATAATATTGAGATCTTCTTCGTTTTTACATGCTTGTGTGGCTGGTATTCTCTTTTTCCTATCAAAGATCGGAGCACCGACAAACATTTAGATGAAAACCACCATTGTATATGCTGAAAAACTGATCTCAGGCAATCTTGATTAATGCTAGTCAAAGGGAAATCGCCCATAATGATTCAGTGGTACCTAACGATTCGACTAATGAACACCCCTGAGAGAGAGTGGGTCGAGTTGGAGAGAGAGGAAAAAAAAAAGGACAAGAAAGAGAGATAGAGAAAGGAGATCTGAGAGAGAATGAGTGGGATGAGAGAGAGAAGAGACAATTCTAAGTGAGGGAAAGAAAAATGACAGAGGGGTTACAATTTTAAAGGTGTTAGGGATTAAGTTGTCTTTTAGGGACTTAATTGGTTAATTTTGAAATTTTTTGGATTTGAGTGGCATTTGCCCAAACTTCAAGGGAGGTTAATGGAATTTACCCTACATATTAACTACCCAACCTATTAATTCTTGGTAGGACCTACCTCATCAATTTGCCTTATTGAACACTTACATTCTCAAATACAAATACCTAAAACCTCCAAATGGACACTTGACTGTTATTTTTTTATATGACTTTAAAAGTTTAAGGGTGATTATTGAAGTTTTGAAACATATCACTGTCATTTCGGATGTTTTGGGTACATTTCATAATTTTGATGGTTTTGGAGTGTAATTTTGTCATTTTAGTAGTTTTATAAGTTATTCGATTATATTAGTGGCTTTGAAATTATATATTTTATTTAGGACCTCCAAAACAATACTTGAAAGTTTGATGACAATTCTTAAAGTTTTGAGGCATATATCATTATTATTTTCTATGTTTCGTGGGGGCATATTCGCCATTTCAATGGTTTTGGGTGTGATGTTGTCATTTTGGTGGTTTTACAAGTTATTTGGATATATTGGTGGCTTTGAAGGAAATTTTGTGATTTAGAATGTATCAGTGTTATTTTTGTTATTATTTATTTTGGTCATTTTGCAAGTTATGTTGGCATTTTTATCATTTTGGATATTTTAGGGATATTTTCACCATTATGGAGGTTTCAATGGTATTTTGTTCATTTTTTATGTTTTTAGGGATAATTTTATCTTTTAAGAGGTTCTAATAGTATTTCAATCCTTTTGACATTTACGGCTTTTGTTCATTTTGAATATTTTAAGGGTATCTGTAAAGTTATTATTTACAACTGTATGTTTTTGTTGGCTTATATTCCATGCCAAATTTGATTGTAATTATATTCAATCTGTTGTACCCTGTATTTGTTGTGAGATTTCTTTGTAAGGGTTGTGTGTTAGAGAGAGAGAGTATGAAAACTCAAGCATTTGAAGACTGAAGATTTTTTGCGGGTGTCTCGCGACTTAGCTTCCCACGAAGTGATACATGTGCCCTACACATGTTGGAATGCGAAGAGTTAGGCCAGGTGGAGATAGCTGTGTCTCGCGAGTATCTCGCGAGTAAGGCCTTCCTGCGAGACACCCTTAAGGCATTCTGTTCTGCCAGCCTCTACAGTCTGAGTCACACTTTTTGTGCCCACACTATTTATACCCACATTACCCACAAATTGAGCAGAGAGCCTCTAAGATAAAAACCCTAGCCAAACACCTTGAGAGTTAGAGATTGTTATACCCATAATCCTCTACACATTTGTTTTTGGAATTTTCTCATCTCCTACCTCTCCATTTCCATACCATTGAGAGGCTGATAGCCCAAACACTTACCATACCCTTTCAGAGTGTGAAGTGATGTTTTGGTGCTACTAAGAAGTATTGCAAGAAGCCGATGATGGCAGATGCAACATGGAGCTTGTTGCAGGATTCGGAGAACTAAGACAAGACACGATTCCAAGAAGCCTTGTTGGAGTAGGAAATTGGAGGGCTTAGGTACATCGGGTAGATTAGGCTTGGAAGGTCTCTTGCTAACCCATGTATCCCAATTGATTGTCTAGTAGATCAATTTCCGCTTAGAGGGCAGCGGAGAGGTTTTTCGCCGAATTCTTCGATTTCCTCTTCGATAACATGTCTCGGTGTTATCTGTGTTTGCATCTCTCTTCCCTACTCTTGTACATTTCATTTTTACTGTTGTGTTGCTTTAAATATGGATTAGAGTAGTAGTTGTGCTTATACGCTTGTGTTTACACTATTCAGCACTTAGTATTAAATTAGTGTAAAATCAACCAAGCCGTAACTTTAATTTGGGGGTTTAAACTACTCATGCGTTTTCGACACATTTTCGAGCTTTCAGTATCATTCTAAAAATTTCAATTGTATTCTAGTAATTTTGAAGGATTTAGAGAGAATTTTGAGATTATTTTGGTCATATTAGAATTTTTAGGGATATTTCTGTCATTTGTTAAGTTTTGTTTTGTATTTTAGTCATTTTAAACATTTTAGGAACAATTTGGTAATTTTAATAGTTATGAGGGTATATTTCATTGGATCTAGTTAACATATGCCTTTAGAAATCTTTTAATGGGAAAATGAAAAAATAACTAACTTTTTTGACAATTAATTCAAATTTTCATAAAAAGTTTCCTAAAATGAATTATTAATGGATGTCTTAAGGGCATTTGTTAGTAAAACTCATTTTCATTTTAGGAATTTTAGGGTACCTTTATCAGTTTGTAAGCTTTTGTGGTATTTTAGTCATTAGAGAAAAAGAGAAAAGCAAGGCTTTGGTTCTTTTGAGGTGAAAAATGATTTACACTCATTGAGAGGCGTAAAACATTTTCAACCCCAAAGAGGGATTTTTTTTTTTTTTTTTTGGCCTTTTTGAGGGAAATTGACTTTGAAATGACCAAATTTTCCATTGTAACAAACAACTAGGGAAATTTTTTCTAACAAAACAAACAATATTGTAATTTAAGCTATGTTTTACCTAATCTTTTGTATTCTTGATTATATTTTCTACTAGCTTAGCCTAAGTTATTTTCATTAATGCATCCATACGTAACTTCAAATCACTTTCTATCCTCGCATATTGCAAGTTCTTTCTGATTGGCTATCTCAACAACAGTCCAATTGGATGACACCAGTGACTCCTATTTTGTTGTGGTAGGTCTATTATAACTCCTTTTGGATTGCAAGAAAGTCATGAATCATCAAAGACTGACACCTTTTTCATTGCATAAATATATGGTGACACAGATAGATGAGCTGATATTTTAACAAAGAATAGCATAAATTAAATACAAGCAGCCAACAGAGCTTTGCCCAAAAGGCCTAGATTCGAGTACTGATGTTAGCAATCCTCCTTGGTGGGCAATCAACAAGTCTGATGTAAGTCCTCTCTGAGGCCTGTGGCTTACTCTAACCCTATTATGGGTTAGCCTCCCCTCACCTAAACTTTTCTTTACAAAAACAAAAAAACAAAAACAAAAACCACAAGCCTTTGGGAATATATAGAATCATTCTAGGACCACAATTTTTTTGTGCCATTACGCTAATGTGGCAAATTGATAGTGACTATCTATCACTTTCACATGGATTCACAATCTATCACATTAGAGTTCTGGTAACCGATAGAGTTATGGCACCATCCTAAATTTTTTCTTTGGAATATCAACATATCCAACTTTCATGCAAAAAAGGATAACCCGGTGTAAAAGTTGGATCATTGGGTCACTAGTTCAACCAATATGTAACCACTGAATTGCACGATTAAATATAAATAAATATAAAAATAAGTTTGAGAAATTATAAAACAAATATGTAAATTGGAAAAAATAAAATAAAATAAAAAAAGGCATTCCTAAACTCCCCTTTTTTTATCCATCTTATATCAATAACTTAAGCCCTACCACCACCTATAGGTAGTTTTAGACAAGTTTCTTTTGAAGTGAATACTTGAATGATGTGGGGGTCAAAAACTCAAACTGACAAAAAGTTCTTGATCAACATGACTAATTTCTAAGAAAAGGTAAAAAAAAAAAATAATAATTTGAAAAAAAAAAATCCACAATAGGAAGATTAGACAAGTAATTGAAGGAAAAAGATGGTTGAATAAGACACTTTCATTGAGAAAATCTACTTCTTGAGGTACAATGTAGGAAATAAAAGTGAATGCAAATTCTTACTCTCTCTTGCTCTTCTTTCTCAATTTTTCTACATCCTCTCCCTTATGGGCTAACTCCTCCTTTTATTCCCCTCTCCTTCCACCTTTCCAGTTGTGCAATTCTTGGCTGGATGATTGAAGATGCTTGTCCCATTAGATACCTCTCTTGCCATTCCTTGATCATGAAATGAGACTTTTGGAGTGTCTACTATTTAGGCAAGTCGTTCATCATTTAATGTTACTTTTAGGCTTTGCATCATCTTCTTCATGTGTCTTGGGAGAAAGGGGCCAAGTTTTCTTCCTGGGTGAATCTGTTGGATCTTTTCTCGATTGGGTTTTCCTTGGATTACCTCGGCAGTCGATCTAGACCATCCTACTATTTCACGAGCTTGGGCTTTTCGATGTTGAGATGTGGGCCAATTTCTTATTTTGGGAGTGTCTCTATGACATTCCTTCTTCGGTCAGAAATCCATGGGTTGTTTATGTTCCTCCAACCACAAATGCCAACAAGCATGACTCATAATAATTTGTCCTTCGGTAGGTGGCCTTTTAGATGCGGTATTTCATTAACAATTCTTTTAGGACTATAGCTTATCACATGAGTCTAAATTTCAAAAAATGAAATGTCACAATTTTTTTCCATAAATGTCAAAGTGATTAAAAAGAAAAGATATCCTTCAATTATCTACCAAGTTTGACAACATTTTTGAAAATGATTGAAAGAAAGATGACCTTGTTTACTTTTTTTTTTTTTTTAATTGTGGCAGGCAAAAAGTAAGTAAGGAATATGTCTAATACAAACTTGCTACTTTTGATCACACAATTAATTTTAGGAGTTGGAATGCTCAATCAACCTTAAATGTCCTTAATGAGATGAAAAGATTAAAGTGGAATCATTGAATTAATTCCAAATGTAGACAGATGATATAGGATTAGAAACAGTCTAAAAAATGCTTATATTGGGGGTCCTCAAGTTTAGACTGAGATAGAGATTACAAGTAGTTTTTTTTTAAGTTTCAAGAAGTCCATCCCTTGCTCAAGGAGCTTCTTGGCTTTATATAGTCAGCAAAGATGTATCTAAGCCCTACATTTGGAAGGTCAGGATCGAATTTCTTTGATACTTGTCCCATCAAGGCCTTACTAGAAGGCTTTTAAATTGAGGTATGAGTTGGGTGGACACTATTCATAGGTCATGTCCTCATTAATGCAACCAGCTAAGTAGTTGCAGTGTATTAAATGCAGAGGTGATGGATTCCTTATCCATCCTCTTTCCTTTCTTCCCTACTTGGTGACAAATCTTTCTCTTCACCCTCAGTTTGCACTCGACAACTGCTAGCCTTGGTTCTAGATTCCCCGAGGGCATGTTGGCATCCTCGGAGTTCTTGTCCATTGTAGTCTTTTTGCTCTTATATGAGGTCATTTGTTTTTTTTTTTCGAGGACATTCTATTGGTGCCTTCCGAGGTTCGTTTCCTCAGCGTTGTCCTTAATCCCTTTGTTTGTATTCTCAGATCCTTGTCGCGCCACAGATATAATCATTGGAGTTATGCCAATGAAAAGAATTTTTTTTTCTTACTTGATCATTATTTACAAATAGACTAGAAATAGATCTTCCTCTAATTGAAAGAGAGTGGAATTAATTTTTTCTTGATCCTTTTGTAAATCTAATTCATTGAAACTTCCATGAGTAAAATGGAAGAATTATAAATCTCCAAAATAATAGATATGAATATCACAAATAGGGTCATTGTGATGTCCATCAAAGGAGTAACTCCCCAACCTAGAGAAGCTTTACTACATTTCAAATTCAACGGTCTCAATAAATCCCCTACAATGATTTGTCTTGGACTAGATTTAGAACTATTCTCAACAATTTGTAGCCATAAAATGTTATTTTGTATTCATTGAGAAGCATTGGTATACAAATCCTAAATCATAAAATAAAATAAAAGAATGTCATAAAATTGCAACCAAGTCTTCACTAAATAGGATCATATTCATTTCATTTCTTCAAATTTTAAAAATAAAGTCAAAACTCTAACTCTAACATCACATTTTATGCATATTTCATATTTCTCTTGTTCCTTTAATTCCATGGGTTATGATTTAAGCTAATACTTGTATATTTATCTTTCATTGAAAATTTTGGCACCAACCTCATTATAAAATCTCTTATTTTCGTTATGCTTCAAATTCATAAAAAAATAAAATAAACGTTACTACAATAAACATATAAAGATACTTTTGCTCAAAATTACAAAACTAGCTCGATTAAAACAAGGTGTAAATGCATTTTTAGTACCTACATTTTGACTTTTTTCCATTTTAGTCCCTACATTTTATTTTTACTTCTTTTAGTCCCCAAACCAATTAACGCGGGACGTTTAAGTCCTTGAAGCACCATTTCGTCACCAAACTAACAGGAAAATTGATAGATCAGTAAAATAATAATAAAATTTCTAACCTTCTTATTTTTTTTAAAAGAAAAGAAAGAAAATTAAATTAATTGTGTTTCTCTTTCTTTTTTTTCTTTTTTTTTTTGGGAAGAACATGAAGAATCTAGAATAGGTGTTCTTCCCCGTTAATCATGTTCTTTATTTTCTTCCCAGCAAACCTTGCCCAGAAATTTAAAAAATCAATATTTTTGTTTCCCTTCTTGCATTTTCTTAGCAACCAAACATGCAAAACACACAAAAATCTTCAAATGAGAACAAAACCCAACAATCACAAAAATACAGATCTCCTGCAAAATCAATCTCCAGCAAAGAACCAAACCTAAATATCCAATAAAACAACCAAACCCATAAACCCAACAACCAAACCGATCTCCAACAAAGTAAACCTTAACCTTCAAACCCATAAAAATCTTCTTGGGAAACAAATACAAAAAATCTAGATTGGTTGAAATGTGAGAGAGAGAAAATGAATCGTTGATAAAGAACGGGTCAAATACCGACAGATGAAGCCGAACACCGCAAGCGAAGATCGAGACTTGCTCCGATGTTGGTGCGGTGAAGTCATCGGAGACGAAATACAAAACCATAGCAAGACCGAACCGTTCCCTTCTCTCACCAAACCCTAACCACTGCCACCATCAATCTCTTCTCTCTCCTCAAACTTGATCTTCGATACCCAACACTCATAAGCTTTAATCTCAACTAAGTTTTCTATGTTTAGTGGGTTTTGATCTTTGTGGGTTACTGGGTTTCAATTTGTGGGTGTAGATATTTGGATGTATGATTGTGGGTGTTGATTTGCTTTTTTTGGATTTGAGGGTGTTGATATGTGGTTGTGGGTGTCACTTTGTGAGTGTCACTCTGTGGCTTACTGGCTGTGGACGTTGATCTACCGATGCACCACATCGAACCAAGTCCAAGAACCGCACCACTAGAGGCTAGAGAACCGACCTCTAGTGCTGATGAGCAGAGCTGACGATGGGATAACCAACTTATGGTGATAAAAAAATCAGACCCTACGAACCAAATCTCTCTTCTCTTTTAACAAGAAAGTTAGTTACTACAAGTTTTTTTTTTCTTAATCTTTAAATCATAATTCATTTGAATTTTGATTTTTAATTCTGTTTTTTTTTTTATTTAGTTAAAATTAATAACTTAATTTTTTGAATTTATATGCTAATGTGTCAATGCTACATTGAATTTTTATTATTATTTTATTGATCCATCAGTTTTCCTGTTAGTTTGGTGATGGAATGGTGCTTTAAGGACTTAAATGTCCCGCGTTAATTGGTTTAGGGACTAAAAGTGGTAAAAATAAAATGTAGGGACTAAAATGGAAAAAAGTCAAAATGTAGGGATTAAAAGTATATTTACGCCTTAAAACAACTAGTTCAAGTTGCACGAGTTACCAAAAAACCGTTGGATTTTACTGATTTAATTACATGAATAATCAAATTAAAAAATTGAACTGACTTAGATACCAATTCACCTGTTCATCAAAAACAAGATATCAGTTCACCAGATTATTGATCCAAGAGGCTAGGTTAGATTGACTTTACTAACATCAATGGGTGCAAAACAGAAAAATATACAAAATTTTCATAATATCTCTTAAAATAGTCCCACATTAGTCAAGTTATTGTTGTGTAAATATACACCATTGATATAGTAATTGTATATTTACATCGTTACTATAGCCGTATATACTACTATTTTATTTTATTTTTTCTCTCAACTCTGCTCTCTTCAATCTCTCTCTTCCCCAATCTCTTCAATGTGAAGAAGAAGAAGAAGACCCAAACACCAATAACCACCAACACCACCAACACTACCACTACAACCCAAAATCAACCCCAACCCTTCAGAAATCCGTCCCAAACCCAACTCAAATTCAACCCAAACCCACCAAAAAACTCATACCAAACCCAAGTCAAAACCAATCCAAACCAAAATGAAATCAAAAGATTCAAAACCAAACCCAACAAAAAAATTGTTGGAGATGCCACCAATTTGACCTTAGAGTTGTCGTCATTGTCGTCGGATCGACCGCCATTTGTCACTATCGTCGTCAGATCTCCTTGCCTCCATGTGTGAGAGTGGCGTGGATTTCGCATATGGGAGAGACAAAGAGTTGATGAAGGAGATGAAAAGACTAGAAAAGAGAGAGACTTGAGATGAGAGATATATTTTAATGGAGAGAATATTAATAAAATAATAATAAATAAAAGAATAAAATTTTATTATTTAAATAAAGTAATGTGCATAATAAATGGTGTAATGTAGGTATTTTGAAAAAAAATTGTGAAAAAAAAAAGTAAATTTTTATTAGAAAATTTTAGATGGATGTGAATATAACTTGACCTCTGAGTTTTTATTAGTTAATAAAAATTTCGATTTCTCAAAAAAACAATAACTAAAGACTCGGGATCCGTTTGATATGTGTGTTTAAACAACAATTTTGAGTTTTTCTAAAAATATTTGTGACTGAAAAAGTATGTAAAAATAATATGTATTTAAACATATGTACCAAACAAACCCGCCAAGACAATAAAAGAGATGTAGAGCAACAGACTCATCACCCAATGAAAGGTCAGAAAAGTGACATAGGTTGAGGGACTCAACACCCAATGAAAAAGTGACAAATGCAAAAGTGACAAATTATTTGAAGAAAGCAATGACATCGTCCAGAGTGTGAAAGAGTGCAGGAATATAGGCTGCACTCTTTTGTATAGTATGGTATTTTTATCCTGTAATATTAGTGAATATTAGTGGAAATTGAGTACTCATTTGGATACTGATGGGAAGGCCTGAGTCTGCATTTACGTCCATATTTTTTTTTTTTCAATTTAGAAAGCGTGTTTTTGTGGTTTTTATGTTTTTTTAGTGGGTCTCGTATATTATTTACAAGATCTACAAATATTTTTTTAGCAAAATTTTTATTAAAATTGGATCGCACGGTGCGTTTAAAAATTATTTTACTATTGATGAAGTGCGAATTCATCAGTCGAAGTAAGTGCGTTTAGATTGAGCCCAACCCTTGTATCTCTGATTGTGGAAGTAGTGAGATAACTCCCTAAAAATGGTCACCGGTGTGATGCCTGCCATAATATCTCTAATACCAAAGTTAGTGTATGGAAGCTCTTTGCAAAAGAATAATTTAAAGTAGTATAACAATAAGTATTTCTAGGTGTCTTTTTTGTGTACCTCATGTCGGTGCTGGAAGGGTTGTATATATACATTCCCGTAGCTCCTAGCCATTATGACTGTTATGGTGGTTTAATGCTTCTTTCGGTAACGCCTCATGGTCAATGATGTGAGCTTTGATGGGCTTCCAACAGTCTGTACAGCTGTCCTTGTAAACGTCCGAAGCATTTATTTGACTACATTGAATGGTTTTTTTTCCTTTGTCAGTGATGTGACTTATATCGTCAGAGGCACCTAGTTAGTCCATTTGTCAATACTGCCTCGTTGGTTTGGGTGAGGTCGTCCAAAGAAGTTGAGTTCGTCAACCCCATCAACTACCCCCGGATTCTATGGTGGTCGTGACATGTCATAACAATCACAGAATATGAAAGATCTATGGGCTATATATGACTCCTGGGATTTCGCTCCGCATTAATTGCATAGTGCGGCGCCACACGTGTCGTGGCCACGTGGCACATTTTGACTAGTGGAGTTAATGCTCTAATTGTCTGACCCTTAGGTTTCCCCCTGAATTTCAGTTTTTTGAGCCTTTGATTTTTAAACTTCTCCACTCCTCATTTTTCTCTTTCACCTTTTGAAGTTTCCAATCATTGCTCTAAGTGTTTTCTTCTCCAATCTTTCTCTGTAATTCTTCTCTAAACTGGTGCATGGCAGAATTTTCTTTTAAGGTATGTCTCTCTTCTCACTTTCTATTTCTTTTCTCTTTTCGGCATAGATATACACTATGGTGAATTTATGATTTTCTCTCCTTCTTTTGTGTTTGTTCTTGGGTTTTGGGGTTTTTAGGATTTATCTTTTTCCCTTGGTTTTCTAGTTTTTCCATGGTTAGTGGCTCTAAGGTTAGGATAGCTTGCCCTTCAATTTCTTTTCTTTTTGCATGTTTTGGGGGGGTCTTTAGGGGTTTTCTCACACCTTGAGAATTTCGTATTTGATGGTAACAATCTGAGCATTGCATTGACCGATTTGTTGCCTTTGCTTCGTCAATCAATTGATTGGTTCGAGAATTTGGTAAGAGAGTGGGAGATAATGTCTGAGGTTAGGTCTAGTGAACTCAAGACTAGGTTATCATCTAGCGGAGACCTAGTGGAGGGAGATATAGCTGTCTCTACCCCTCGCGAAGTTAGGGCTTTTCACGCCCTCGAGGAGGTGTGTGGGTTGGATGCTGATACATTGGGTAGGTTTAAGGATAGGTTCCAATTCCCAGAGCGAGTTAGGGTTTGTTTGCCCAATAAGGAGGATCAGGCCTGTCACTTCTTCCCTGGGGAGGTATGCTTTTACAAGTCTACCTTCATCTGTGGGTTGAGATTTCCTATCCATCCATTCCTCATGGAGATGTTAGATCGTTTTGGTATTGCTCCTAGGCAACTTATGCCCAATTCATGGAGGATAGTGGTTAGCTGTATGGGGATATGGTTGGCCACTACGAACAGAGGCATGCTTAGAGTAGAAAAGTTCGTCTACTTCTACCGCTTGAAAGAGTCCAAGGAGTACGAATACTATGAATTAGTGCCTTGGGAGAGGAGGACCAGGATCGTCAAGGGTCTTCCTTCATCTTTCTGGTATTGGAAGTCCAGGTTTTTCTTTGTGTCCTGGGACGACTTTGAGACTCCCTTCGGCGAGGTTTGGGGTGATCTCCCAATGTTGCTTCGTAGGTGGGGAACCCCAACCTTAGGTGCATCATTATTTTCTCTTGTCGTTTAAGTTTTGTTGCGTTTACTTTTACTATCACTAACTCCTTCGTTCCTTGTTTTGTGCAGTTAAGAGACGACCCAAGCTTAAGAGTAAGTATAAAGAGTGGGTGGAGAAGGCAATCGCATACGCAAAGACAATTGAGGACTAGGACGATCTAGTGGACCCAAGGACTCTCTCCTTCTATTGTCTAGGTCCAGAGCCTTCTCCCTTCGTCCTGCGCAACATTGATATTGAGGAAAAAAAGAGTAAGTGTTAGGTTCATCAGTATTGATTCTCTAAAGTTTTTGTTTCCAATTCTAGGAGATCCTAGAGATCAAAGCAGAGTGTAGGCAGTGAATTAAGTTAAACGCCTAAGTGATTACTAAGATGTCTTTCAGAAAAAGAAAAAAAAAAAAATGAAAGAAATAAAAGCAGGGAGAAAAAGAAGGGAAGAAGATTTGATGGTTAATATTTGCTTTCCATTGACCATGTTCAATTTATGTAGTTGTTGGGTACCAAATTCAAACCTTATTTCTGCCCTCTCTCAGCATTAGTCATGTTCAAGACCCATTGGTTTTTTTGTAAGTCACTAATTAAAATTTTCATTAAAAAAAAAAATCACTAATTAAAATAAAATTTAGGAGTCAGTCCAGTAGTCTCTCTCTATCATACAATCAAAACTATATT
The DNA here is from genome assembly GCA_030445155.1 of Quercus variabilis. Taxonomy (NCBI): domain Eukaryota; kingdom Viridiplantae; phylum Streptophyta; class Magnoliopsida; order Fagales; family Fagaceae; genus Quercus; species Quercus variabilis. The sequence goes on along the minus strand of CP129448.1, from coordinate 70,702,875 downwards.
TTATGGGCCTTTCCCACTTGCTAATGTCTAGAGGAATATTCAGTTTGCCCAGTAGACTTGATTTGAAATTCATTACTGTCATTGTTCATCCTAGTAATACAATGTGTGGAAAATTCAGGTTTATGGAGCTTCAAGAAAGGTATGGAGCACAAAAGGAGAAGAGCAAGAGGCAGGCAAGAAGGAATTCTTTGAAATCTTAAAGACATTGGAGGTGGAGCTTGGTGACAAGCCTTACTTCAGGGGTGAAATATTTGGGTATGTGGACCTTTCTTTTATCACTTTCTACAGCTGGTTCCATGCCTATGAGGTCTTTGGCAATATCAACATAGAGACGGTGTGCCCCAAGATTATCGCATGGGCTAAGAGGTGCTTGCAGAAGGAGAGTGTGGCCAAGACTCTTCCTGACCAGAAGAAGGTTTATGAGGTCGTTGCTCAGATGAGGAAAAGGTTTGTTTCGGAGTAGAGTAATGATTAGGCCCCAATCTAGAAGTGCTAGCATATTATGGTTTTGGATGGTTTTGTAATAGCGTTCGTCATTTGTACTGTTTAAGTTTGGATTTGTTTCATTAGTGTCAGTTTAGCTTGTAAGACACTTTAATGTGTCTGCTGAGCTTTCTAAAGGGCATGTATTGTAGTGTTTAACTTGTTAGACACTTTGATGTGTCTGCTGAGCCTTAGATCTAAAGGGCTTGTACTGAATCATGAATAAGAAAGACACTTTGTTGTGTGAGCCAAATTTTAGACCAAATGTATTCAAACTCTTACCTTTATGCCATCTAGTGTATACAAAAGTTTTGGTACCAACAATCTGAGGAAACAAAACTTTTTAGTTTTTACAATATTTTTCACAGCTCTTAACATAGGATGTTGTGATTGGGATAATTGCAAAAGTAACATAAGTGATGGTTTCATCTAAAAGCGATGTGTTTTCCAATAACAAGTTGTTACCTTAGCAAGTTTTGAAAAAAATTGTGAAAAAAAAAAAAAAAAAAATGGTCTATGGTATACCATATGGTCGTAAAAAAAACTAAATAAATAAAAAGCATTAAGTATGTAGTTAAAACTCTAATAAACTCCGTTTTAAAAGAGAAAAAATATTAAAATAATTTATGAGATCAATGTTATGTCTTTTTTTACTATTATTATTAAATAAAACCCATATTAATTCAGCCTTAACAAGCACCCACGGTGTTGTTAACATTTGCCATAAGTGAATAATCACATATGAGAATCTCTCAAATAAGCAACGAGAGAACATGCAATGATTGCAAATTGCAATCACATCAAAATCCGTCAAATTCACGTGAAATGTTTTGTGTTTTTTATTTCTATAGGCAAAAACTGAAAAACATATCTTCATTCCAATATCTATTAGTGGAACAACTTTTCATGTAAAGTCAAGTGAATAATTAAGGCACAAATCTATTCAATCTAGAATAATGTCAAGGACACTGAATTTGGCATAATTTTATGCTATAACTCGAGACGTGGTGAGTTATGATAAGAAAGAGTATGTTTCCACATGGTCCACTATCATATTTTTACCAATCACAACTCCACATGGTCCACTATCATATTTTTACCAATCACAACTCGTCATGTGGTGAATTGTAACATAAAGTTGTGCCAAATTCAATATCCCTAGCATTACTCTTCAATCTATCATAATAAAATAGAGATTATAACACTATTTTGAAGATCAAAGATTAGTAAGATGAATGAGAGCTTCTCTAGAATTCACTTTAAAATTTTTTTATAGTTTGGAGAACGACAGTTCCTTTTAGCTTTTGCCTATATACTTTTTCAAATATAATTTTCAATAGATTATCTATCTTTACTTTATCTCATTTAAATATTATTTCTCAATTCATTCTTTATTATTTCTTCATCCATTCTTTATTATTTATTTAATTCTCCTTTATTACTTTTTGATCTTGAATTCGTTAAAGGTTAATCTTCATTTTTTAATCTTACTTTTCCCATCTAAATTTTTAATCTTCAAAATTTCCAAGGTTTTATTTGTTAACAGTGTCTACTTTTAATTTAAGAGATTATCCCTTAAGGTTTTATCACCTTATCATTATTCCTTTTTATTTTTTATATATATAATTATCCCTTAAATAACTTATTATTCCTATTCATTAATTCTAATTCATTTCCCCTTCAAAAAAATAAACTTAGCATTCATGGAGGAGTGTCTCAAGGCTGTCTCTCCAAAAGTTACCCCAAATATGTCCCATTAATTTTTGCAGGACTATGATGCGGAAGAGGTCAAAGCTACCCTTTTTCAAATGGACCCTACCAAAGCTTCCAGTCCTGATGGTATGAATGACCTCCCCCCCCCCCCCCCCCCCGAAAGTTTTGGCATATTGTGGGAGATAATGTTACATCTTCTGAGCCATATTTTTTTAATTATGGTAATATGGTTGATGAAATTAACTATACACATATAGTTCTTATTCACAAGATTAAAGTCCCTGAAAAGATTACAGATTATCAACCTATTATTTTATGCAACATAATTTATAAGATCATTGCTAAGGTGTTAGCAAATAGATTAAAACAAGTTCTCCCCCAGCTTATTTCTCGCTCTCTCAAAGTGCTTTTGTGCCTAGCCATTTGATTATTGATAACATTTTGATGGCCTATGAAGCATTACATTCTATGCATTGCAAATAGTATGGTAAGAAAGGTGGTTTGGCTTTGTAGCTGGATGTTAGAAAGGCTTATGATTGTGTGAAGTGGTCTTTCTTAAAGGAATTTTGATTCAACTGGGTTTTCCAAAATCATGGGTTGAGCTAATTATAGGTTGTGTCATTACTCCATCTTTCTCTGTTCTTATTAATGGTAAGCTTCATGGTCATTTTCTCCCTTCAAGAGGGCTTTGTCAAGGGGAACCTCTTTCTCCTTACTTGTTTTTTTTATGTGTAGAAGGTTCTCTCTTATAGGAAGTCAAAATGGAGGGTCATATTCATGGGGTTTCTATTTGTCGCAATGCTCCCTCCATCTCCCATTTGTTGTTTGCTGACGACTCTCGTCTCTTTTGCGAGGCTAACAAATACTAAGGTTGATGTGATCAATGATATCCTTAAGTTGTATGAAGAAGCTTTGGGTCAATGTGTTAGTATAGAGAAATCTTCGGTGTTCTTTAGTAGTAACACATCTCTTTATCAGAGAAAGTTCATCAAGACTATTTTGGGGGTGAATGAGGTGGAAAGATTTGAATCTTATTTGGGGCTCCCAACTTTGGTGGGACGGGTCAAGTACCAAACCTTTTCATTTCTTAGGGATAGAGTGTGGAAAAAACTACAAGGGTTGATGGGTAGAATGCTCTCAGAAGCTGGGAAAGAAATTCTGATTAAAGTGGTGGCTCAAGCTATTCCTAGTTTATACTATGGGGGTGTTCCTTTTACCAATGAAGCTTTGTAAAGAACTAAATTTGATGTGTGCAAAGTTTTGGTGTGTTCAAACTGGTAATTAGAGCAAGATTCACTGGATGATTTGGGATAAACTCACTCGGCCAAAGTCTAATGGGGGTATAGGTTTTAGGGACTTATGATCTTTTAACTTAGCCATGCTGGACAAACAAGGATGGAGACTAATGTAGGAACCTGACTCATTATTTTATAAATGTTTCAAGGCTCTTTATTTCCGTTGTTGTAATTTTTTGGAGGCTCAAGATCAACCTACTAGTTCTTTTGTGTGGAAAGGTATCTTGGCTGCTAAGCCTATTCTGGATGAAGGATCGTGTTGAAGAGTGGGGAATGGGGCCATGATCAAGGTTTTTGAAGATAGATGGATCCCTCATCGTCCCTCTAGTAGAGTTCTCCATAATTCTGCTATTCTAGATAGGGACTGCCGTGTGCATGAGTTGATTGGTTACAATCTTCACGGCTGGGATTACCACCTAATTAACCTAAGTTCCCATCGTGATGATGCCTTGGTTATTTTACGGATTCCGCTTATTCTTCGGTAATCTCCAGATGTGATTTTTTGGCTACACTCTAAGCAAGGTGCTTATATAGTAAAATTTGGATATCATTTGGGTAGGGAGTTAGCAATAGAGGTTGGATGGGCTGAGCCTTCCTCAAGTTTTGCTAGGAAGCATCTTTGGAAGCAACTATGGAAGCTTCGGGTGCCAAATTAAATTAAAGTGTTTGGGTGGAGAGCTTTTCAGGATATTCTACCTATTGAGGATAATTTATTGTGGTGTAAGGTGATAATTGAGGCTGTGTGTGAGGCTTGCTTATTGGAAACAGTCAGTTGCCTTCATTCCTTGATGAATTATGGGATGGCTATGAAGAAATGTGATTGGGAAAAACTGAAAAATTGATTTGTATTAGCTTAATTGTGCCTTATATACATTTAGTTCCACTAAGCACCAATAACAGAAAACGGTTAAGCCTAATAACAGAAAAACAAACTCTCTCACGTGCCTCACTCACGTGTCAACACTTATAACAGAATTGAAAGGAAGCTACAAGTCGTTTCTACTTATAATACATATAAGAAAGCTAAACTACAACAGCTTTGAACATCTGCTACTTCTTCTGGTCTTCATGCTTAGATACACTGCAAACATCTGCTACTTCTTCTGATCTTCATGCTCAGATACACTGCCTTGATCTTGATACTCCCCCTCAAGATGGACTTCAGGTTGATAAATGTTGATAAGTCCCATCTTGGATAAGAGTTCTGAGAACTGTTTATGACTTAAGGCCTTAGTAAGCAAGTCTGCTAACTGTGACTGAGTTCTAACATGAATCAGCTTTATAACCTTCTCCAACACTTTATTCCTTACAACATGGCAATCAATTTCTATATGCTTCGTTCGTTCATGGAAAACAGGGTTAGTACCTATGTGGAGAGCTGCCTGGCTGTCACAGAATAGGAGTGCTTCTCTACTGTGATTGACCTGAAGATCCTTTAGCAGGTAGAGAATCCAAACTATTTCACAAGTGGAAACTGCCATTGCCCTGTATTCTGGTTCTGCAGAAGATCTGGAAACAGTAGACTGTTTCTTTGATTTCCAAGAAACTAAAGAATCTCCAATGAACATACAATATCCAGTGATTGACTTTCTGGTGTCTGGACATGAGGCCCAGTCCGAATCTGTAAAGCCTTTCACATGCAACTCTGATTTGGCTGAGAAGAAAATGCCTTTGCCAGGTTCATTTTTCAAGTACTGCAGAATCTTCATTGCTGCTTCAAGGTGTGGTTTTCTTGGTTTAGCCATAAATTGGCTCAACTTGTGTACTGCAAATGTAATATCTGGTCTAGTGATGCTTAAGTACAGTAGCCTTCCCACCAACCTTCTATACTGCCCTGGGTCATCAAGTAATAATCCTTCATGTTTGCTGAGTTTGAGATTTGGATCCATGGGAATTTTGACAGGTTTGCATCCAAGAAGTCCTGCATCTTCTAAGATTTCAAGAGCATACTTCCTTTGACATAGGGAGATGCCTTTTTCTGTCCTAGCTACTTCCAAACCAAGGAAATATCTTAATGCACCCAAGTCTTTTAGCTGAAATTTCTCATTCAACATCAGTTTAAACTAATCAACCTGCTCCTTATCATTGCTGGCTATGAGCACATCATCAACATATACTAACAAGACAATGAATGAGTCTCCTTGTTGCCTAGTAAAGAGTGAGTAGTCTGCCTTGGACTGAATAAAACCAAGCTAGATCAGTGTGCTTGAAAACTTTGAGAACCACTGTCTTGAGGCTTGTTTAAGGCCATAGAGGGACTTGTTCAATCTGCAAACAAGTTGCTCACCATGCTCCCCCTTGCTGTGGAAACCAGGTGGAAGAGCCATGTACACTTCTTCATGTAAGTCACCATGAAGAAACGCATTGTTAACATCAAGTTGGCTAAGGAACCAGCCTTTCACAGCAGCCACAGCAAGCACACACTTCACAGAAACCATTTTGGCAACAGGACTGAAGGTTTCAAGGTAATCCAACCCTTCCTTTTGAGTGAAACCTTTTGCAACCAGCCTAGCTTTATATCTTTCAACAGACCCATCAGCTTTATATTTAATCCTATAGACCCATTTGCATCCTATAGGCTGTTTATGATGAGGCAAAGGAGTGACAGTCCATGTGTTATTGGCTTCCAAGGCAGCAATTTCAGTATCCATGGCAGCTTGCCACTTAGGATCAACCACTGCTTGTGAGAAAAACTGTGGTTCTGTGTTGGTACAAATTGAGCAACAAAAGGATTTGTAGGAAGGAGATAGTGTGGCATAAGAGAGATAAGAAGAAAGAGGGTGTGAAGTACCTGACTGGAACTAAGTGGCAATGGATGCTGAGGAAACTTGGTTACAGTGATAAGCCTTAAGGTAGGATGGAGGTTTAGAGATCCTACTAGACTTTCTAGGAGCATCAGAGGGCACACTTGGAACAACAGGAATATCATGATCAAGAACATCAGTAGTAAGATGATCAAAGGCATCAGGAAAGGCCTGGTCATCTGTGTCAAGATCATGATGAATTTGGATGAAGGAATCAGCACTGACAGTGGGAAGAAAATCAGCACTGTCAGAGGGAACAGAAGCAGGAGGAATATGGGAAATGGAAGGAAAACTAGGTAAAGGAATTAAGGCAGAAGGAGTGTTGGAGTGATTTGAATCAAAAGGAAAAACCTTTTCATGAAATATGACATCTCTAGAAATGAAAATAGAGTGAGATTGAAGATCAAATAGTTTGTAACCTTTGATGTTAAAAGGATATCCTAAGAAAACTGCCTTCCTAGCTCTAGGAGTGAATTTATTCTTATGAGGGTTGACATTAGTAGCAAAGCATAGGCAGCCAAAGGTCCTAAGGTGAGAATAAGAAGGTATTTTGTTGAATAACATCTCATGTGGGGAATTATTTTGCAGAAGAGGAGTGGGAAGTCTATTAATCAAGTAGACAGCAGTGAGCACACAGTCTCCCCAGAAAATAAGAGGAATCTTGGACTAAATTTGTAAAGCCCTGGCTGTTGCTAGAATGTGCTGATGTTTTCTCTCCACAACTGAATTTTGTTGTGGAGTGTTAACATAGCTTTTTTCATGAATTATGCCTTTGGAATTATAAAATTCACTCATATTAAATTCCAAAGCATTATCAGTTCTAATGGCCTTAATTCTGGTTTGAAACTGAGTGTTTATCATGTTGTAAAAGGAGATAATCAAAGGTCTAACCTCAGATTTATTTTTCATGAGAAAAACCCAAGTGGCCCTTGATGTATCATCAACAATTGTAAGGAAATATTTATGACCAGCAGTAGTAGAAATGGAAAATGGCCCCCAAACATCCATGTGAATAAGATCAAAGGAATGAATAGCTCTTTTATTATCAAAAGGAAATGGTAATCTCTTTTGTTTGGCCAAAGGACATACAAGGCAATCTTTAGTACAACAATTTTGTAAGAAAGGATAAAGATGACTTAAGGAATGAACTTTCATATCCGAGGGATGTCCTAATCTAGAATGCCATAGAGAATACAAATTTGCATGAGAAACAGTAGATGAAGAAGCAGTAAAAGGCCTGAGCTTATTTTGTAAAAAGAAATCATTAAGAGACTTGGAGGCTTGGGAAAGGCTAGATCTTTGTAACAGATAGAGTCCATCATGCATTTGGCCCATTCCAATCATGTTCGAAGAGGTAAGGGCCTGTATAAAGCAGTAATTTGAAAGGAAGACAACACAAAGAGTTTGAGACTGAGTTAAAGTACTGACAGATATCAAATTGAAAGAAAAAGAAGGCACACACAGAACATTGGTTAGGGTAATATGTGGGGAAAGTTTAATTGTACCAACATGAGTCATAAGAGCAGTCTCCCCATTGGGCAGTTCAACCACAGTGTGTGCAATTGCAGCAAAAGAAGTCAATAAATTCACTGAACAGACTATATGATCTATAGCACCAGTATCTATAACCCAGGTTTCCACACCAAAGGCTTTCCTATTCACAACTTTGGCAGAAAATACTGAATGTGGTGAATTAGAAACATTACCTGCTACAGCATTGGATGGTAAGGAGACAGCATTGACCATGTGAGGTTCCTGAGCTGTGGAATTGTGAGGAACTCCAATTAAGGATAGAAGCTGCTGGTACTGATCAGGAGTAAATGTAGGTGCTTGAGCATTGACAAATTTTGGGGCATGATTGTGATCAGCATTTGGAGTCAAGCAAAAACCTTGAAATTGATTTGCAGCATGATTGTGGTCAGTATTTGGAGCCAAGAAATGACCTTGAAATTGATTTGCAAGGGTTGAAACTTGATGAGCCATCATGTTTCTGTTCTTGAATTTGTAACCCGGGGGAAAACCATGAAGTTTGTAACATTTATCCACTGTGTGTCCTAACTTTCCACAGTGGGTACATAATGGTCTTTCCTTTCCTCTTGAATTGTTTCCTGAGCTCTTGGTAGCCAAGATTGTAGACTCAACTCTAACAGAATTTGTAACTGACTTTTGCATTTCTTCTTGAACAAACAGAGAATGAGCCTTATTAACAGAAGGCAATGGATCCATGAGGAGAATTTGTGTTCTAACCTGAGAAAACACATCATTGACTCCCATAAGGAATTTCATTGTGGCTTCTTTGGCTTGAAGATCTTTCAATTTCTGGTTGATGTTGCATGCACACCTGCCACAAGTACATTGAGGAAATGGACTTAGATTCTGAAGCTGGTCCCACAAGACTTTAAGCTGAGTGAAGTATTCAGTGAGCGATTGTTCTCCCTGATGAGTCTCAGCTACTTGTTTCTGGATGTTGAAAATCTTTGTGCCATTTCCTTGACTGAATGTATCTCGGAGCTCAGTCCAAATTTCAAATGCAGTATCCCTGTATATAATACTACCTTGAAGCTTTGGTGACACTGAATTAATGATCCACGTACCAACAATATTATCAGCTCGGATCCATGCTTGCATTGCAGTAGATGAATTCAACAATGGAGAAGAGATGGTAATGGAACCATCTATAAAACCAAGTTTATTTTTGCCAATCAAAGACTTCCTTACTGACCTTGCCCAAGCAGAGTAGTTTTCTTCTCCAATTAAAGGCTGAGAGGTAAGAACAGCACCTGGATTTTCTCCAGGATGTAGAAATAGAGGATCACTGAAAAGATATGAGTCTTGCGAAGAAGGTGATGATTCAGTGGTGGAAGCGTTTGGATCTGTGGTGTTTGCCATTTAAGAGAAGGAAGAAAAGCTTTGAAAGAGTATGAGAAGCTCGAAGATGAGAAACAATGGCGGACAGAGGTGCAAGAAAATTCCCAAATATCGAACCCTAGAATTTTGTTTCTAGAGTGCTCTGATACCATATGAAGAAATGTGATTGGGAAAAACTGAAAAACTGATTTGTATTAGCTTAATTGTACCTTATATACATTTAGTTCCACTAAGCACCAATAACAAAAAACAGTTAAGCCTAATAACAGAAAAACAAACTCTCTCACGTGCCTCACTCACGTGTCAACACTTATAACAGAATTGAAAGGAAGCTACAAGTCGTTTCTACTTATAATACATATAAGAAAGCTAAACTACAACAGCTTTGAACATCTGCTACTTCTTCTGGTCTTCATGCTTAGATACACTGCAAACATCTGCTACTTCTTCTGATCTTCATGCTCAGATACACTGCCTTGATCTTGATACTCAAGATGTCTGGGCTGGTGGCTTATGGTTTTTTCAGAAAACTAGTGTTGTTGATGGTAATTTTCTAAGTTTGATGTAGTTGCTGATGGTTTGGTTGTGCCTTGAAGAAGGAATTGTTTACGGTTCAAGCTTGGCTTATCTGGCACCAACGAAATACTGCTTTTCTCGGGGGGCATATCCATAATCCTAACCTTTTGAATTCTCGAGCAAAGGACTTTATAGAAGAGTTTTGTGCTTCTTAGAATCAGTTTTCCATGCCTCATAGCCATTCTATTCCCAGTGTTTAGCAAGCCCGTCCTCCCTCATGTTACGAATTAAATTTTGATGCTACGGGTTTCGATTCTCTTGCAGTTTCAGGCTATGGAGTTGTGATTCGGAACCACTTGGGGGAAGTGATGGCTGCTAGATCTATCAGATGTGCCACTGCTTCCAGCAGTGATGAGGCGAAGTTACCGGCTTGCCAGAGTGCTCTTGAGTTCACTGGGATTTACATTTTACTGATTTGGTGATCGAAGGTGACAATACGAATGTTATGAATTCCATTTTTTCTTCTATACTTTAGTCTCGGCTTGGTCATGTGTTGGATGACATCCATGCACTCCTAACTTATCTACAATGGTTCACTATTTGTGCCAAGATGCTAACTCAGTGGCTCATTCGTTGGCCCGTTATGTTAGACATATCTCTTTTGATGTATTTTAGTTAGAGGATTCTCCTCCCCTGCTATGGAGGCTTTGTACTCTAATTTGGTTCATTTGCCTTTCTAAATGATAATTTGGTTTTTTTCCCAAAAAAAAAAAAAAAAAAAAAAAAAAAAGGAAGGCCAAAGGCCACACGTTTCTCTCCCATCAAAACACACAAAAGAAAAGGCACACACCACCCACGTTTACCATCTGATTTAGTTTCTTCTCATCAGACAGAGAGAGAGAAAGGGGCAAATAGCCAAGAGAGGAACATCGGGGTTATGCTCCACTGGGTGGGAGAGAGAGATAGAGAGTTGCATCATCTTCGTCCTCCATCATCTGCTCTACCTTCACTGCCACTTATCCTTTTTACCACTACCAAAGACATGCGGTTGAGAGGGGTCAGATTGGTGTTTTTGTTTTTGTTTTTTTTTTTTTAATTTTAATTTATTGATATGATTTCATTAGCTTATGAGAAAGATTGTATCTTGTGATTTCATTGCATTTTCTATTTTCTGTTTTGTTCAGATTGTATTTTGTTGTAGTTTGTAGCTGTTGAGATAAAGGCTGATTTTTTTTTTTTTTTAATGTTTTAATTTTATTAGTCTATGAGAAAGATTGTATTGTATACCTTCATTGCATTTTTTGTTTTTTGTTTTGTTCAGGTTGTATACAATAATTTTTCATGTGAGGGAAGAGTTGATTCTATTTTTCTCTGATGAGAAAGGAGGTAGAGAGTGAAGAAACAAAGAGAAAAGAGAAAGGGATGATAGAGAAAGAATTATTCTTTTATTCAACCAGGCAATTTTTTAAGAGAGAAAAATAATTTAGAGTTGCTTCAATGCTCTCTAGATTAAGAGAGCACTCTAAAAAATATTTGGAAAAGTTTGGATTTTAGAAAAGCTGTTGGAGCTGATTTTTTAGGTTTGCTCTCCAAAAAATGAGTTTGGCTAGCCTATTGGAGATGCTCTAAAAGAAACTACTTAGATTATTGCACATAAAACATTTTTAGAATCTTATAGTTGTGAATTATATAATTTAAGATTAGTGCTCTTATTATTATTTTTTTCGTTGTTGTTAATGCATTATATAATCAGTTAGATATGCATATATTTAGGTCATCTTTCTTATCTACGTAAAGGGCAATCACAAAATAATATTTGTTCACTTATGGCCACCTTTCTATTTCATGGAGATCTATTAAGTAAACAATATGCTATTTCTTCAATTCGCATAGGGATCGTTGCAATTCATGAAGCTAGTTGTGAATGTGTATAGTTGCGATCGACAATTCAACATATTCAAGAACAATGTGGATTTTCCTTAATCAAAGATAACTTGACAATATTATACAAAGACAGTGTTCCTTGTATCACTTATATTAGAGGTGATTATAGATATACTAAATCCCAAATGTAACAAAACAAATCACATTTCACCAAAATTCTTTTATATGCACATGAGCTTTAGGAAAGTGGTGATATTGATGTCAACCATATACAATTGAGTGATAATTTGGTCTATCTATTCACTAAATCATTATCAATTGCAATATTTAAAAGGATAGTATACAACATTAACATGCATCGACTTAAAGAAGATCTACATACTCATGAGGGGAATAATTGTTTCATAAGGATATGTGCTAATTTTACTCTTTTTCTTTGCTAAGGTTTATTTCTTATAAAGTTTTTATTGGTAAGGTTTTAGAATATTGTATTTTTTTTTTTCTCCTTCACCCATAATTTTTTCACACTGAACTTCTATTCTACAGGATTACAAAAAGACATATTCTTAATAAGGTGTCCTTAAGAGGCATATTTTTCATAAGAAGTCCTTAAGGGGAGTGTCGTAATAGGTAGAGCTAAAAGCTCTTAAGAGCAATCACAATAGTGCTTGCAAAATACAAAAAGTTGTCAATTTTACACATTTTTCTTCAAAAGCACACTACATCAGTCCATCGAAAATATTGTAGTTTTGTATCCTAATATTTAATAATTTCTCATTATTTCATCTCTCTCAAATAAACCCAGCCACCACCAACCAATCACCACCACCACCACAAGTCACAACTCAAATCATCCATCACAAAATCCAATCGATACCCAAATCAAACCCAAATGGTAGCTCAAACCCATCCACCCGAACCCAAAATAAAAATCCATAGAAGAAGAAGAAGAAGAAGAAGAAGAAGAAGAAGAAGTAGCAACAATAGTGACAAAGAACAACCCAAATCAAATCCATGGCCAATGTAGATCCAAAATCAAAAACATCACCGTCCACCCACCACCAAAACAGAGCATTGCAACCCAAAGAAGAAGAAGAAGCGCAGAGTGAGAGAGATATGCAAGGAGAAGCTTTGAGAGAGAGAGAGAGAGAGAGAGAGAGAGAGAGAGAGAGTTTTGATGTGGGTAGAGAAGAAAGAAGAAACGGTGGAGAATAAGAGAGTTGAGAGGAGAAGATATTTACTTGAGAGAGAGAAAGTGTAGGAGATATAAAAAATATATTATTTAAAGAAAATATGGTATATAATAGATAATCTGATGTGGGTGGTTTTGCAAAGTGACTGTCCAAAATAGAAAATGTAAGTTCTTATACTAAAATAGACGGGAAATTTTAGATAGACTGATGCAAATGCTCTAAGGCTCCTAAATGGCTTTGACTTTAGCCAATCACTCAATTTGTGTGAGTAGGCAGTGCTTGTGGCCACACACATCCAAGTGGCAATTCCCATCCAATCAAATTATCCACTTGCCACCTTAAACTACTATATATATATATATATATATATATATGTAAACTCAGTTGTAAAATTTTGAGATAAATTGATTACATGAATTCTGTATTGAATCTATAATAGCGTGTAGATGGATACTTAGGGGTGTTTGGTTCATCATAATATGCATCACATCAATGCGACATTACCATCATTCTGTTGTGCATAACGATAATCTAAGATTACAAAATATTTCACATCACCCTAATCTTATTACCCTATTAAATGAGGGTAGTCTCACATTATTTATTGGTGGGAAATATAATAATTTATCAATTGAAAAAATATCCATGATAATATCCATTACAAAATTGTCATAATATATTTTCAAAGCCTAACACCTCTCTCTCATCAAATTTAAAGTTCATAACCTAGCCCCTCTCTCTCATTAGTTTCAAAACCCTAGCCTCTCTCTCTCTCTCTTCGAAATTCATGGCTGCCACTCACCACCATCATCTCCAAGGCCAACAATCTCCGATTTGATTGGCACAACTTCTTGGTTTTCTAGTCTTTTTTTTTTTTTTTTTTTTTGTGGTCTCTGATAACTTCGCTTAATTTGTCGTTATTTGGAACGAAGCAGAGTTAGTAACCAGAGCACTGGAATTAGCAACTCCGTCAAGATTTTCCTTCGAGGAAAAAGTGAGGTTTTAAAAAATTGTACATAAAAAAATAAAAAAAATAAAAAAAAATAAAAAAAAAATAAAAAGCTTAAAACTAAAAGCTGAGCTTAAAACTAAGAATTATATGTTAGGAGTAGGTTCTGGTAAGTTTATTTAGTCTCATCTAGATCTTTTGCTCCCAAGGCCTAAGCCTAATGGGTAAGATGTCATTATAATCATGCTCAAGTGGAAGATGCCAATTCAAGTTTCCCCCTACCTATTTTTTTTATTCATAAAAAAAGTTAGTTCATTTAGTAAAGTGTTTTATTGTTAAATAAAAAATTTGTGCTTCAAACTTTACCTAAACTAAAATTCAATTGGTGTATTAGTGTGATGATAAAAGGTAATTATCATGAAATAAATATTATTAGTAATTTTATCAAAGAATGTTCATAGTAATTTTATCATGGTTGCTCTAATTAATTAAAAGCAAAATTGCTCTTAAACATTTATAATGAGAAACAAAAAATTTATTAGCAACAAAATTATTTTAAAGAGCATTCTGTTATGCAATTCTAAAAGCAAAATTTAGAGTCTATAATTTGTATTTGAATAATGCTAGAGATACAAACTATTTTACAAAATTTTTTACAAACTGTTGATATTATAAGTGATTATTGGTAAATGAAAAATGTTTAATGGTGGGCTTATATAAAAACTAATAAGAGGTTTGTCACATCAACATTTTATAACAAAATGTTGTAAAATAGGTTATTGTTGTAGCATTACTCTTTGTATTTTTAGATGAGAGTCATCCATTATATCTCTACCAGCACAAATTGTTCAGCCATTGCATTTCAAAGAAGTATAAACAAATATAAGTTAATTATCCATAAATGTATTATGTAAAAGGAACCTAAATGACAATAACATTTTGCCTTTGTCTTACTTTAAAAAAAAAAAAAAAAAATTACCTTCATCTTATAAAAGTAATATAGGATCATTTTCTCAATATTCATTCAGAATATTCAATATAAACACCTACAACAACAACAATAACAAAGCCTTAATCCCAAATTTTGGAATTAGTTATGGATGTAGGAAAAACACATAGAAAATATAGTATTGTATTTTATACAAAAACTCGCAGCGGAATATGAACGGATCTACTTCATTCATGTAAGATAGCATGTAACATTTGAGTTTTGAAAGCAAAGAATGAGAAAACGTACCTTGATGCAGTGAAATTCAAAACAAATGAAGATTAGTCTTAAGATACCTTTCAATCTTCACTCCAATTCCACAATGTGCCCAAGATGTATGGTCTCTCAATTAGTTCTATATATGATCTTTCAAGTGAATAATCAAGTATCTCCCCTATTGAAGAACTCATATTCTTTCTCCTTTTTAATCACACATATTATATTTCTGCACTTAGACAGTTACATTTATTTAATAGCTTTTATTAAATAAATAACTGATTATCTAATTAGGTTAGCCTTTTGAGCTAGTCCAATTGGGTTTTAGCGTGTGGCTTGGAGTGAGACCAAAAGGAACTAATAAAGCTCTAGTTCCAATGGGCTTTGGACTTATTTGTCAACTCTTGACAAGTCCTAAGTTATCATTAATTATATTTAATACTACATATAAATATAATTGCATTTTAGGCCTTATTAATAAATTATATCCCAAGACTTTATTAAACACTTAACCCCTTCATAAAAATATTCGTAGTAATACAAAGTCATAATGTGTAACTGTCACTTTGAAGATTACTACATCTTGTTCCTTAAGTATCCAGTTTAATCCTTTAAGTTATTTATATATATTTTATGAAATCTGATTTCATAAAATGTAAACTTTAGTAACTCTTTGTTAAAGTGGTTAGGTCTAACACTTTGAATAACCAAACCCATTAAACTTATCTCAAGAGAATATTTATAAAGAGACTATGAATTTCATCTTGAGATTATATGTTCCTTCAACATTACATGTGGTTGCCCAACATACTGAGGTTTTGACTGTTTGTCAAGATCTCACTCCTAATATATTAAAGCAATCTACATTTCATGATTGGATTCACTATTCCCTCAGGATTGAGAGTTTATGTAAATGAAAAGTTGTGAGATTTATTATTTGTTTGACAGTTGTTGATAGAATAATAAATCTCATAGCAGTCCAATTTAATATGTTTTATACACTTAAAACATATTAACATATCAACTAGAAGTCTTCATTTCCATGATCAAGACAAATCATCTTAATTGATATGTTATAGTCTTCGCAGATGAAATGTCCAATTTCATTTTTGACTATGAACTAAGATTTTGAGTTTACAAAGAATTTGTGATTTTTATCTTCTGTAACTAAATCACATAAATCACATACTATGCATCTCAAGGATTATATAATAATGTCCAACCATTCATACTACCATTATTCTGGATAATAATAAAACAAGTTTATTACATATAACATAACGTCATACTTGATGTCATACATGGCATACAATAGGATCTTAGGGCACTAATCCTAACAATGAATCTTCAACAGATTAGCTAGGGTTAGCTATTAATGTAAACTATCAAACTATAATCATATTGCTAAACAAAAATTAAAGGTAGATGTGTCATCCTGATTAAGATCAATTAAGGTAGTGCCTAATTTTATGAAGAAACCTAAGAGATTCTCCAACACATCCTCAATAAGCATCTATTTTTATACGCACAAAGTCCAAATTTTTAGCACACGAGAACCATTTTCACAAATAAAACAAATTAGCGTCCCAAAAAGAAAGTTTCAAAATATTCAAATTTATTACCAAATCCATGGTTACCTTCATTATAGCCACCAATACTTTAGCCTTGTCCCCATCACTTCCTCCCCAAAGCTCTCTATCACACTCTAATTAAGTTTCTATCAACACGAAACTAATCATAGATCAGAATCCACCAAAGAGCTTAAAGATTACTTATCCAAGTTAATTTTTTAGTATAACATTTTATTGAATTTTGGGGTCTTGGGGAAAAAGAATTGAACCTTGTTGTGCTTGGCGTTGAGCTCTTCGGTAACACTCGTATTCAATATTTTAAATCAGCTCAACTTTTCAAGACCAAACTATTAAAAGTAATAATAATTCATATTATTCTCACTGTTTGGTAAAACATCGAGGAATATTTTTTTTATAAGTAACACGAAGGCATATTTTTATTCATGAATCATGCACACAATTTAAATAATAAAAGCAAGAACAAAATTGGAAAAATCAACTCAAAGATACATAAGTCACAAATATTCAGAGAGAGCGAACCCAAGAAAGAAAAACCCAGCATTATAGTACAGAGAATGTTATCCCCTAAAATCAATACCCAAATATTAATGGACTTATATCAAACCTAAATAGTAATGTTAACCTTCAATACCCAACACATTCTTGAAAAAGGAAACAACCATAGATTCATGGGGATAATGACACAAATATTCAAAAATATTGTAGCGAACCAAAAAAAAAAAAAATCAATGGAAGAGAAATGGAAACAAGAATTACCTAGATTGTGAGGAATTCTGGAGGCTTTTGATGTTTCCTTCGAAACTGTAAAGAAACAACAATTGAGCATAGAGACTAAGAATCAATACCCAAATAGCAATGAAAGTTTAAATCATGAGAAGAAAAAAAAAAAAAAAAAAAAACAGATTTAAGCCCCAAATAAGTTACAAAATTTCAAACTTTTCCCTTTCTTAAATATATACATTTCTCAGCTACCAATCAACTCATAAACTAAAAATCAATGATCAATGTTATTTTGAGTTAAAGAAGTGTGACCGCTTGAATTAAGAGTCCATGTAAACCTCATCTCAAGAGCACTTCATCTGTAAACAAAATATAGTCCCTCTCTCGCTCTATATCTTTATCTTCAACAGCAAATCATGCTTTTAGCTCCGATTGAAATCAAAATCAAGCAAAACCAACTCGCTCATTCACAACATATCCACAAACACAAAACATATCTAACAAAAACAAACCAAAAAAAATAAATAAATAAATAAACAAAATTAACATAAGCAAGAAATTTTATATGCCCCTCTTACACAAAACAACTCTCATATTCTGTGGCACATACAATTACAAATAACAAAAAGCTTATTTGAACATTTATACAAACACTTCATAGACACTCATTAACATACCTTGAATTTTCAAATCACAGGCAAGAGGAGTTGGTCTTAACCTTTTTCCCTTCGTCATTAACTTTTTCCTTCATCTTCAATCAAAAAATCAGAAGATTCATAATTTCCAAATACTCTTTTTTTTTTTTTTCTTTTTTGTTCTTTTCTTTTACAAAATCCATAAAACTCTGAACTGTAGAGGGTAGTCAAATTATAATTTATAAGAGAGGGTTTAGTAAATAAATTGAGAAGAAGGTGCTCAACTCAAAAATCAAAATGAATGTAAGATAATCAAAAGCCCAAAATCCATCAACACTCCACAGATTAAAGTGTTCTTTTAACTGCAAAACTGATAGGCCAAAAGCTAATTGACCCCTTGTGATAAATTAACCAATTAATTTATCCAAGTGAATTAATTAAGTTAATTAACATGCAAACGCGTGGTAGCACAAACAAATCACCAATAAACTAATTATGTAACAGAAAATAAATAACATGGTGATTTGTTTACGAATGGAAAAAACTTGACAGCAAAAACCCCATTGGGTGATTTTCAGGTCATCACTCCCGAAATTTCACTATTATCACAACAAACGGTTACAAGTAAAGGAATCCTAATACCTTATACCAACCTATAGTTGAACCCTTACCTCAATACCTAATTGGACTTGTTCTGTAGTGACAATTTCTCCTTTTGATGCACGACTCCCAAATACGTGACTAACCAATGCGCGAATCCCAATACGTGACTTCAATCACCAACTAGAAAAAGTTGTTAGTTGCAAAGTTCTTCAGTTCATTCACGATGAAGATTAAGAAGATGCTTAGTCACAAAATCCAAAGGTGCACATAAACAGCAACTTCTTCAAGAATGATGAACTAGGGCAAAATTTTGTCTCTGGTCACAAATTTCTTGAACAGACTTTGCTCAATGCTTGTGCAACTTGTGTACTCTTTGATGGCCCTTAAAACAATCCTTTTATATGTCTAGTGTTAGGAGAAATTAGGAGAAAAGAAGGCCCAAACACATAAACACGGATCCCAAGAAAATAGAATAGAAAAATTTGTTTTTCTTAAACCTCGACAAATAGGAGGTGTTGAGAAGCTATCGAGCACAAAGGCTTGAGCAACTTTCTAAAGCTCGACACATGCTAGCTGTTGAGCTTTAATGAAGTTGCACTTCTTTAGCTTGTTTCTTGGACAGACTTGATGACTTCAACACTTGATCTTGAAACACAGTTTCTTGAAGTATTAAAAACACCTAGAACTACCTAATTACAAGTAAATTGCGTTTTGTCAAAGGATTAGCCAATTACATAAAATAATGACATATGTTCTTAACAAGTGAACCACATATGTCCTAACAAAAACCAAAAGGAAAAGGCATGCAAGCCCAAGAGAACATCACGAACAAAGAAAAAAAATTAAATTAAAAAATAAAAACTCATTCAAACATTTTCACAAACAATACATATACACTCATTGAGAAGAAATATAAATTTAACATAGTCGAAATTCATAAATGTAGATTTTGTAAGGCATTAATTTAATTAGAGATTCATGGAGAGATTTTATCTACCCCTCTGTTGAGCCGAAATATCAGGAAAAAAAAAATCCCCCTTTTATCATCTAAACCTTAAACAAACCAACACAGAACCTTTCTCTCCAACCTTCTTCTTTACTTCTTTCTTCTCTCTCTCTCTCTCTTGTGATGGAAGCAGGCTACATGGTGTCCTACATTTATGCCTATGAATAGAGATAAGATAGAGCCAAAATGAAAAGACCTAAAAAGGGTCAACTTTTATTTTAACTCACAAATGCACTTAGGAGCAACAAAGTAATTTTAGGTCTATAAAGAGAGGCTATCATTTAAGCCTTTCCTGTGTTGTTTTGCCCAACACAAACAACTCAACTATCTTGTTTATATATATATATATATATATATATATATATATATATATAATCCATAACTGGGAGATTCTAGCCTTTCGCCCCTATTGAGCAAAATATTTGGCAATATGTCCCTGCTTCCAAACTATATAGGGGCGTGTCCTTATTTCGATACTCGACCATACAATAATCGAGTTACTTTAATAACTCGACTATTAAGAAGCTAAGTTCTGGGCAAGTTCTTACCACAATGGCGATCCAATGTGGCTTTTTTGGGCAATAAAATATTACAGGGTACTGTTCATAACTCGACAATAAGGAAACCGAGTTACTTAGAACTCGATTATTCTAAAATCAAGGCACTGACGGACTTCAAATTACCTGTTTGCACGTGAAGCTCAACCCGATGAATAAAAAATCGAGTTATTAACCTATACTCAACTAAGGGATAATCGAGTTGTTCTGTTATTTACTTCATAAATACATAGATCAGATACTCATGCAACATTACATTAGATTCTCCTCATTTTTAGAATTTTCTCCTGGAAGTTGGTGTTATCTCTCTATCATTTTAGGTAAGAAACTCATATTTTTCTTTGAAATACATAGAGAATTTTATTGTGTAGGTAAAAGTAGTTGTAGATATTACAAAAGTTTATCAACCATAATGTATGTTTTTATTAGAGAAGAATTTTCATTTGATAGGTTGTATTACTTGTGCTTTGGTATTACCTTGAATGAGTGTTATGTGAGTACATTAGGGTTATATTAGTTGTTTGGTGCTACAAGAAATGTACAATAATCTAATTTGGATGATGAGTGTTATGTGTATACATTAGGTTATATTGGGTCATTAGTGGTGTAAATTTTATTGACAACAAATGAAAATCTTTAGATTTGTTAAAACTAATGAACAACTAATCTTTAGATTTGCAAAAGTTGAATATACATAATCATCATTGGTCAAACATTAACAACAACATTTTGTATTGCACATAATGTGTAGACATTAAAAATAATGTCTAATGTTTATGGTGGAATGTGAGTGTTAGTATTTCATTTTTAGCATGTAATAGTACACAAATTTATGAATGTCTTTGTCATGTACCATCTTATACAGCATCTTATGAATCACGTAAGAGAAGAAAATAATCGAATGAAGATATGTCTTAATCAATATCGGACCCAAGTCGAGATTTGTGAGTCAGTGGAAGGTAAGTTGTACGAGTGCACACAATACATGCAATCACTTCTTGTTGATCCCATTTATCAGTCAAATATGGAGATGTCAGATGAAGAGTAATGGTGAAGTGGTGTAATTGGACTTTGTTGGAGTACTATTTTCGTTAACTATGTTTTTTGAACTCGTTCATGTGGAACTCCCACTCCCGCTGTAGTCTGGCATAGTATTCCCTCTCATCAGAATCTCTCTCCCTTCTATAGTTATCTGGAAAACAAGGTAGCATCCAATTACGCCTTGACATTGGAAATTGTGACTTTAGATCGATATGTGTTAGATGAAGAGTAATTGTGTTATGGTGTAATTGGACTTTGTTGGAGAATTATTTTCCTTAACTATGTTTTAGATGTATGTGTCTCACTGTTGCTGCATTTGTACTATGTAAACCTTATTATTGATTGTGAGAAGCATGCACGTTATTTGTAATCTTGATTATTCCCACATAATGCATAAAAGTTAAATATTCCCACACATGATGTTTTTCAATATGCACCTACAGCATAACACAGAAAACTTAAATATTCTTACACAATGCCACCAATATGCATGCATTGCATATCGAACACTATCACTACTAACATTATTAACTTAACCCTAGACATAACACACACACACACACACCACATAGGCATTCATTGTAACAGGTAATCCTCATAGTTGGAGACATTGTTACATTCCGCCGAAGTGAGTTGCCTATTGGTTGCGATGGCTACACCTATGGCATAACACAGAAAACTTAAATATTCTTACACGATGCCACCAATATGCATGCATTGCATATCGAACACTAATGCTACTAACATTATTAACTTAGCCCGTAGACATAATACACACACCATATAGGCATTCATTTTGACAGGTAGTTCTTATAGTTGAGGGCATTGTTACATTCAGCTGAAGTGAGTTGCCTGTTGGTTGTGGCGGCCAACTCTTCCACAAGTTGTAGCATGTGGTACTTGCACCTATGGAGAATCATAAGATTGTTCTCTTTTTTCTTTTTCTTTTTTCTTTTTCTTTTTTTTTTAAATTTTAGTCACTACACACTCGTTTCGCCATGGTAATGTGAGCAAGATACGGTCAACAAGAGGCACTCCGAGTCGCATGAGATCATCGTGCAGAGCGTTGGCATCTACACTTTAGCATGCTAAGCACTACCTGCACATAAAAGAGTGTTGTCTTATGATAGTGAACATGAAATAACTATAAGAATTCTACATAATAATAATATACAAGAAAGAGTAGGCTAACTGGTTAGTTACGAACATTTTGCAATATGTTAGTTACAATGTTAGCTGGTTATTCACTCTAGCTCAATAGCAAATTGGATCAATTCAAGATCAATGACATTGTTTAACATTAGCACTAAGGTAATGGGCATTAGGAATTAGGAATCAGGTGATGGGCATAAGGTGATGGGTCTTACTATGTCAAATGGAGTAGGGAATTAGGAATCAGAGTTAGTTGTCTTATGTGTAGCCATGCCTATTTGTTTGTGCACATTTGGAAAAATAATGGCAATGGGTTCATTTTAATTGATTACTATAATTTTTAAATGAGATCTACTGACTTTGAATATACCTTTTCATTAGCCGCTACTGATGTTTAATATTTTTT
This sequence comes from Quercus variabilis, assembly GCA_030445155.1. Classification (NCBI taxonomy): domain Eukaryota; kingdom Viridiplantae; phylum Streptophyta; class Magnoliopsida; order Fagales; family Fagaceae; genus Quercus; species Quercus variabilis. The sequence continues at coordinate 70,680,254 of CP129448.1, read as the reverse complement.
AGCATTAGTAGTAATTGTGTTTAGTTCTGCTTCATATGATTTTCTCTTTGGATTAAATAAAATTCTGCCTAAACCAAAAGAGAAATGATACAATTTCCAACATCTATTTACAAATAATCAAAGAACCCTATAAAAAGAAAAAGAAATGATTTTGACATGTCCAAAGTTTAGTACAACTACGTACCTGGCTGGCGGTAGGCGTCTCCCACAACGCCGTGGATCAATAAGCCGGCTACTGCGTCAACTGTGTACCAACCGGATCCATATATGGCAATTGCAGCATATCTAACACGCATGCAATCATGTTAATAAACCATTGATCGCAAGCAGACATTAACAATACAACCAAGACTAGCAATTATTAACATTCATAATTTTCAATATAGCTAGGACTTGCAAAAAACATAGAATTTACATATTAACTATGAAAGTATCATAACAACTAACATGCAGCTTTAAACAGGAAACAACTTTTGAAAAGATAAATATATTTTAAAAAAAATACAAAACAGTGGGAACATAAAGCTTTTTTTTAATTAATTTTTTTTATTAAGTTTTGGTCCCAAGGGATGGGGGACAAGGGAAAAGGAGGGACTCAAACTAATGACCCTGTGGTCCCCAACCAACTTTACTACCCCAGGGTTAACAAAGCTCTTTTGATGCATACAAAAATGTGCATAATGTGACGAAACATACATGAAATAGACAACTTTACAAAAACACCACATCTTGTGAAAGCATATCAAGCGAAATGAAAGCATAAGAGAACTACAGATATCATCAAGCAAAGTTCACATCTATTACAGTGCCAATCCATTCATAATTGCCCCAAGGAAAGATGTGCTGAGGGCATCAACACTGAATAGTCCAAAGACTGAGTGGATTATTGATGTAGAACAGATAGCACATGCCTTTCTAGAGCAACAGGGGCACATAAAGTCACAACACAAGATTAAAAGGGGGTGCCAGTAGGGGCCATCATGGGTAACAGTGTTGGAATTACATGAAATTTGGTAGGTTTAAGGGGAACGACATTCTAATCTAGATTCATGTTACCATGAATGTCGCCAAAATTTAGGCAAATTCCTTTATAAAGGCCTCGAAAACAGTGTTTTTGCTATGTATAGTAATAATTGTTTTTCCTTAATAACTTTTAGTTTAAAATTCAGAATAAGGTCCCGTTTATTTTGGGACAACCCTTAAGGTCAGCAGATTATGATTCTACATTTAACTCAATTTGCCATTTTAGGTAAAATTCGGTAATTTTGTCACCTAATCGCTTAATTAGTGCGAAATAGGGTTTTTAAACGTTTTTTTTTTCTAAGTATTTATATGTTTTGTAGCCATCAGAGGCAAATTAGACTATGATCAATAAACAAAGACGTTTTGTCAAATTTTCTTCTGGTGGATTCCAGTTTTATCTCCTTGTGGATTCAGGAAAACTCCTCGTGGATTTGAGGTTTACTATTAGAAACTAACAGTTTAGTTTCTGTTTTATCAAGAGAGCATCATGTATGCTTTTCTTTAAGCTTCCGCGATATCAATTATAGAAGAAAAGTTCACATGTATATGGTTAAAATGATATGGGTGGTAAGTTTTCTCAAAATTAATCTTCTTTACTCAACTCTCCTTTAAATCAAACAATTATATTTGTAATTATAGTAATCTTTTCCTTTCTCTGTTTAATTTCTCCTAAAATTCTTTGTTGTACATCTTATTTTGTCAATTAAATGTATTGCCTTCATATGTAGGCACTACTCTGGGACAAATTGTCCCTGGATGAACAATTACTTCACTTTATGGAGTTTAATGAAAGTTGGTTAAAGTTGGTTTGTTTTCTCAAATATTCTCTTCTAATTTTTACAATATTTATTCAATCCATAAAAAAATAAAAAATAAACTATTCATGCCATTGATCCCCTCTTCCCTATCACTTCCTTTCCTACAATATTTACTAACCTATTACATCGCAAAAGAAAAAGAAAATTTGTTAATTCAATATACTTTTTAATGACTTTTGCATGATTAGATTTTTTATGAAATCTAATATTGCTTAAACTCCTACAATTAAGACCATATTGTAAAATTTAATAACTATGAAGAAAAGCTTGGCTTTTTCAAGTAAACACAAGCAGGTAACTGAATGTTCTAGAACAAACTCACAAAAACAAAGTGAGAGAGATTTGATAGAAAATTGAAAAGATATAATTGCTCAATTGAATTGTACATCATAAATCTATATATACACTGATTTTCAATCCATTTAATCATATCAAGGAAGAGTTAAAGTAAAACAATAAAATATAAAACACCTAGCTTGAGCATATATGCCTAACTTCATCCTAAAGTTCATGGCTGCAAGGCATAAACAAAAAGAAAACATAGTTGCAGAATGTATAAGCAACCTAACCAACCAACGTGAGAATCAAAGTCTAAATCAAACTAAGTAAACCAACAAATGAACACAGCAAAATGCAAAGAATCAATCAAGCACCACAAAAAACACCATTGTAAAGCACTAAAACATAGCTCTAGAATTAAAAGGTACCCAATTAGGATTAGTACCTCTATGGCCTTGAATGACATTAACCAAATTACCCCTAAACAAGCCCTACCACCCATTAGTCTTCATTATTTCATTGAACACCTCAGTAGTAGAATGTCCCTTCTTTAAACAAAGTGTAAAGTTCTTTCCTTTTACTTTTCCTTCTAATCTTTAAGTACCTTCGTACTTGACATCAGATTCTAAAAGAAATTTTATTTCATAAAGCAAGAAGTGAAAAGGGTTCATAGTAAGTTAGTGGCTAGTAAGGAGTTTTTTCAAGAAAAAAGGGGGAGACAAACATGGAAGTAGGTAAAGGTGCTGTAAGGTTAAAATTTATCAACCATCTTATTGGCTTTATTCCGTGCCAATTTGCTTGTAATTTAAGCACTTAGTAACCCTGTATTTAGGTGAGATTATTGTAAGGATAGTGTGTGAGAAGTTGAGAAGAAACGCTCAAGTATGTGCAAAGAAGCAGAGCTTCGCGGCTAGGACTCGCGAGTGGCTCACAGCTGCAAGTCGCCAACTTCAGGCACATGAGATGCATGCAGGGAAGCTGAAGGGTCGTGCCAGCTATCGCACTACAAGACAAAAGTCCCAAGCTAACCAGGCCGTTACGTCGCAACTTGATTTCACAACTTAAACAAGCTACGAGACCAAGCCGCCAATTTACCCTATTTGACAAAAATATGGCTCTTCGTATTCTCATCTCACCTCATTATATATAGACCCTTATACCCACTAAATGTAGAGAGCTTCCATAGAGAATTTTGTTAGAGAAAACCCTAGAGAAAAACAAGATTGCCTCATCCCCAATCTTCATCTAAGAAACTCTACAAATTTCTCTACTCTCTTCCTCTCCGTTGTCATACCCTTGAGAGGTCTTTTACCAAATCCTTATCTCACCACACCCACGTCTGTGAGAAGGTTTATTTGGTGTTGAGGGAAGCAATTTGGAAAGAACCAATATACATTGGTTGATGCTATGGTCAAGTAGCGAAATCCGGGAAGCTAAAGAAGAAATAGGTTCGGCGTAACCTCATTGGAGCAAAAAGCTTGGAGGGTTTAGGTACCTGGGTAGAATAGGCTTGGAGGGTCTTCTGCTATTCATGTATCCCACTACATTCTTTAGTAAATTTTATCACCACTTGAAGGGCGGCGGAGAGGTTTTATGCTGAGGACTTCGGTTTCCTCTTCGATAACATATCGTGTGTTGTCCGTGTATTTGCATTGTTCTTCTCTTTATCTTTGCCTTATATTTACTGTTGTGGATGTGTCTATATTTGGCTTAGATTGTCCATCAATTCTGTTATTGACTTATTATCACGTTCCGCACATTAATTGTTTGATATAAAGCTTGAACTAGTATTTTTTAATTTGGGGTCTAAACGTTCAAGGGTGTTTCATACCCATATTGAACTTTCAGGTGCCATTAGACACTCTAGTGTAATGGACATATCACTCACAAGCACAGCTTTGGAGGTAAATAACAATAATCAAACTAATATTGAGCTTAATTAAACGGATTAAACAATTGTGAGGCCTATGCCATCAAATTACTGTGTGTGCATAGTTAGGTGTCAAATGAACATTAAATTGGTGACCATAACAGTCCAAGAGCTTTTCTTTTGTTTTTATTTTTATTTTTATTTATTTTTATGAATACAGTCCAAGAGTTAACAATTTTGAGATTGTGGATAATGATTCTTTTCTATTTCTCTTATTCTTCAAATTAGTTAGAAAAAAAAAATCATCAATTTTATAACTAAATAAATAGAAAAAAAAAATAAATCTTTTCTATTTCGAACCTTAACTCTTTTTACTGAGAAAATTCAAACCTTAACTTCTTCAAGATTCATAATAAGATACTTGGATGGAGTGTGATGTACATACTATCTAAAATGTAATCCCATTATCAATAGCATCCACAAAGTCGGGTCATGAAAGTGAAGTCTCTAGCTAGCTTTCAAGATGAATATTATTTTTTAAATTATAAAATTCAGGCTAGCTATACCTTTTGTTAGAGAAATCAAGAAACATAATTGAGACACAATTCACATTTCCTACCATAAGATGTGTCTATAGCTTTATTAAGTCTCTAGTCAGTTTATTATAAGTATTTAGCAAGATTATATTTTGAAGCTCCTACTTTAAGAGAACAAATTAGACCCGCAATCCATATTAAAGCCCAAATACGATATAGTTCCAAGGTAAAGATTTTTTTTTTTTTTTTTAATTTTCTATTGAAATTATAGAGTTTGATTTGATACAGTTTCAAACTATATGAATTAAAAAGCAATTTTCCCTAATAATGAACACCATTGTCATGCCAACTGTATTTTACATGAATTTTTGCCCTAGTTATGCATCAAAAACCAGTTCAAAACCAAACCCAACAAAGCTCAAACAACAACAACAATAATGAATAGAGAAAAACTTAAGAAGCCACACTCAAATTAGAGTACATACACAAGCCACACTTAACTCAGATTAAATGCAAAGGGAAAAAAATTGAACTCAACATTTACAAATTACCTATATACGTTTCTAATCCTTTAACTCTGAAGATGGATTGGGTTGACCTTCGGCTATGGTGAGGGTTATGGTGAGAGTCTTGGGTGTAGGTTTGCGTTAAGCTTCGGCCTACGGGTAGTAAAAAGAGAACTTGAAGATGTGAACTTGGAAATGGTTTACTCTAAACGGACTGAGGGAGGGAGATAGAACAGATTGAGGGTGGGAGACAGAACGGATTGAGGGTGGCTACTAATCAGATTGAGGGAGGGAGACAAACTGTTTTGGAGACGTTACATTCAAATTCCAATTTATTATGCATATAACTCAGTTTCTACATTACCTAGTTATAAGCAGTACGCAGAAATATTTTATTGCCCAAAAAAGCCACGCTGGATAGCCATTGTGGCAAGAACCCGCCAAGAACTCGGCTTTATAATAGTCGAGTTCCTTAAGTAACTCAATTATTGTGTGGTTGAGTATCAAAACAGGGACACGCCCCTATATAGTTGGAAACATGGACATATTGTCAAATATTTTGCTCAATTGGGGCAAAAGCCTAGAATCTCCTTCCATAACTAACCCCCTAATTTTCAACTTTTGTCATTTGAGTCCTCTAAATTTCAAATCTTCTCAATTCAGTCCTCCATTACTCTTTAGTTAAATACTACTGTTGACTAAACCAAAATGATGCCATTTTGGTGCTTTTTTTAAAAAAAATTTCTTACCGCACAAAATAAAAAATAAAAAATAAGAAGGGGGGGGGGGGGGGGGGGGGGGGGGGAGAGAGACCGAGAACGAGAAGATGCTTCACGACAATCTACTCCGGTGGGCTTGGGGGAAGAGAGCCCGTGAAAGAAAACATTAATTGTGGCTTTAAATGTACATGCACAAACCTTGGACAAAATTATCACAAAGAAGAAAGGTTTTCTTCTTGCATTTGTAAGGTGCCAAGACCAAGATAATACAAGAAAACTAGTTCCATTCCGTTTCTATAGAAATCACAAAATTTCAGGGTTTGGCCTCTCCTCAGAAAATCCGGGAAGTTGAACAAGCGAGTTCATTGGTGTGACGCCTTACAAACCTAACCAATTCTGATCTTCAGCTGCTATGGTTTCCTCATTCCCTTCAACCTCAACAGGTAATCGTCCCTAAGCATCATTTTCTTCTGATGACCTGAAGCTAACATATTTTAGTAAAATTAAGAAATTAAAAAAATAAAAAAATAAAAATAAATAAAAACAGCATTGTTTTGGTTTATTTAATGGTAGTACTTAACTAAATGGTAGAAGAAGATTGAATTGGCAAAATTTAAAATATAGAGGACTGAAATGGCAAAAGTTAAAACTTTTATATATATACACAAATGTAATCACACGAATCACGCCATTTGATTCATTATTCCACTTACTACAAAAAAAAAAAAAAAAAAAAGAGTCTACGAACGAGGATAAAATGCCCTTGTAAAAATTCAAATATCGTCACAAAAGGTTATTAGCGAGGGCATATGGCCCTCGAAAGCCATCGTATTTGCTCTTGTTGTTAAAAGAGATTTTGCGACCATACCTTCGCAAATAGATAATTTACGAGGGCAGCCCACCATCATTATTGAAAAAAATTGCCCTTACAAATATATTACCAGATGACGAGAAAAGTCGACGACTTATTTTTAGTGAGAAGAAGCAGTCGTTGTTAACAACTATTTGTGAGGACCTTCATACCCTCACAATTAATTATTTGCGAATTCCAAATTAACAACTTACATTTTATGGATAATTAGTACCGTCGCTAAAATTTATTTGTAAGGGCTTTTGACCCCTCACAATTAGTTAGAAAAATAATAGTGACAATGTTAAGCTATCACTTAAAATGTTTTTGCGAGGGATTAACTACATCGCTATTCTATAAATTGCAAGGGACTTTGTCGACACTATAAAGGTATTTATGACCAAATTTTTATGTCAATGATAATATTTTATACAATATTTTAAATATTTTATTATTTATTAATTTTTAATTTATTTTATATCATTTTTGTTTAACTATCCTGTTACAATAGTACAATGATTACTAAAAATTGATCCATTGAAACATAAAAATTCTTATAAATTCAAACTTTAAAATATAGAATATACAAAGAAATCCTGAAATTAAACCATGACATACAAATATTGTTTTAAACAACTAGAATTATGAAAAGATCAATATTAGTTTTCCTCTAGGTCACCCTCCAAGTTGCTTTCGACCTCCATGTTATTGTTTGAGTTGTCCTCTTCATCTCTGCTAGTACCATCCTTTAAAAAAAAATAAAAAAAAAATAAAAAAAAAAAGGCATTAAACATGAGTTAAAATGAAACAATTAAAGTGAATTTGTATTTTTATCAATGCTTCAATAAATAAGTACACATATTACTATATCAAATATAATCATATAATATATCATAACAAACAATACTATAACTTTTTTTTTAATTTAAAAATAATAATAATTTAATTTGATGGAGACACTTCTCTTCCTTACTGAAGTTCAAAAAAAAAAAATTGTACTCCTATCCCCATAACAAAAAACCAATTTCATCAAACTTTTACCTGCTTGCTCAATGCACTCAACAAACCTCTCCATACCTTGCACATTGACATCTTCTATGAAAGTTTATCTTTTAAATTAAGAACCTGACTGAAATCTCCAACATATAGCCAATACCCCCTAATTCCATGACATTAGTTGATAATGTTTTCCCACACATATGATTCATTTCGAACTTTTTAGATTTCCATACACAAAGGTGGCAAAAAACAGTGTTCTTTCTTTCTTTCCTTGGATAGGAATAAATAAAATTCTTATTGGCTGAAATTATCACTAGATCCTAATGATTCTTCCATACCACACAAAAGCCTCTACTTCGATTGACTATTGAAAGTTCAAAGAAACTCAAAGCTATACCCCGTACCTATCAAAATCACAGCAAAATGTGCATGTTTTATCCCTCGGATTCTAATCAACTCAAAGCTATGATCATGACCCTAAAACAAAGGTATGTACTCACATATACATCTAGACACGAAATGTTGACATAAATCCTAGGAGCAAGTACAAAACTTGGACACCAAATCATCTTACCTTCACCTCCATGCCATTTAACTTCAGCTCAACCACCGATGCACTTTTAGACTGAATCAATCATGGTCACTGGCAGTACACTAAAGTAGCTGTCACTAAACCTCTGCCTCATTATATAGTCAAGGGTCACATAGGCAATCTGACCCAAATGCTAACGAAGTTGGACACTTGTAATTCATATATATTTGATAGTGTATTTATTATGGACATAGTCTATTGACCAAACCACATTGATAGTTAAGTTCTTTTCTTTCATGATTAAACTATTTGTTGTGTATCAAGACAAAATAAGGATGTAAATTTGTATTTTTAGAAAAGTTCCTGGTGTATTGTACACAGTAAATGTTTTGCATGGTGCTAAAGAATGAATATAATATATGAAAGCTATAACATTCTTCACAATAATAATTAGAAAAATCAGAAAAACAAATCAAAAGAATAAATGCTTACAGCAATCAAACGAACTGGAGAAGCAACAATCACGTCTGAGGAATAAAAATCACTGTACAACTTTATGCTCTTCCTACAAAAAATTGGAAAAAATATATAAAAAAAAATAAGTAAGAAAATGAGCCAGCAGGCACATCTACACTCACTCCATTTATGCTTAAATATACCATGACAGCAACTAACAATTAAATTTTTTAATCAAGCAATCACAAGAACAGAAATCTTTTAAAAGATTGAAAATCTGATCAAATTTGATCAAATGACCATAGCTAAATTCCTGGTAGAATAATATGTACTACAACAAAAAATGAGCATTATCTGTTTTTCTTCATAGCCAATCAAGTGTTTCTTAAATCACAAGAGTATATACAGGCAAAAAAAATCATTGAGCAGCTAAATAAAGTTTTAGATGCTCCTATAGTCCTACCTACTGCATACTCTTACAATGATACTGTAAAAGCATAGTCGCATTCCATGCAAATTCAGCACTTGGAATCCACAACACTAGGTTGATTAATCATCCATCCACCCAATTGGAAAGAATTATAAATAATGGACAACACAATTCTATAGATAAATTCTCAAGTAATAAATGGTGGGGTGGCATTATGGTAGGTCCTAGGTTAAAATATTCTCAAATTGGTAAGTTACACACACTTCTCATAACTCATGGAATTATTGTGGAAGGAATAAGTGCCACTTGAGCTAGAGCTCATTGGCAGGTCTGAGGTTCAAACATTACATATCAAAAAAGCAAAGGGTGAGAAAATAATCAATCAACAAACAGGTATATCACATATCATGTACATGCACAAGTTTTATGAAAATGATAGTACTCTTTAATCTAAGATGCACTGAATCATTTACCTATTAGGTTAGCTGCCTCACTTGTTTGCAATAACCACTATTTTATCTATGGTTTTTCTTTAATAATTGTTCACTAATTATGCAATACCTCCCTCCCCCAACCCAAGAAGCAGCTTTCTTTATTCTTTTTCTTTTTTTTTTCTTTTTTTTTTTCTGTAACTTCGGCTGACCCCCAGTAGGATGAACACTCCTCTTCGAACCCACTGCATCTTCCATGATAACATCACTACCTGAATTATGTCTCACTTGTCATTTCCAAGTAGCTAAGGTTACTGTGTGAGTGTTTGAGGTATCGGGTATAGCAGAAAGTGGAACATAGTTACTGCCTAATGAGGTTGCACATGCTTGGGAGGCTCTCAAGAAGATTTCATTAAGTGTCATTGACTCCAGGAAATTTTCCTTACCCGTTGGAGAGTTTGAAATAGGCTGAATCTTTGTTGCAATGTCAAATTTCCTTAAATTCCTATTTATCTCCTCTAATTTCTCCTCAAACAGCTCAGCAGATATTCCCCCTCTAATCTGGTCCGTAACTTCCTCATTGACCTCAGGTTCCACATGTGTATGCTTATGAAATAGGCTGAATCTTTGTTGCAATGTCAAATTTCCTTAAATTCCTATTTATCTCCTCTAATTTCTCCTCAAACAGCTCAGCAGATATTCCCCCTCTAATCTGGTCCGTAACTTCCTCATTGACCTCAGGTTCCACATGTGTATGCTTATAGAAAGGCATTGATTCCTGCTGATTTGTTTCCTAAGAATCAGGGGAATTAATTCCTTCCCGATTTAGCATCTCATCCCCACATCCCGATCTAATTATCTCTGCCACTGGACCACCACGTCGGAGCACAATTAGTGGTTTTTCTGCCTACTTTGGGGTGGTTGTTGCACTCGAGCCTGCGGCCTTTGGTTTGTAGAAACCTGGAACTGAGATTGAGCTTCTCTTGGATCGCACAAACGAAAGTGCCCTTATCCATGCACCGTATTGTTGAGCTTCTAGCTGTAGTGTACCTTCACTTTCAATCCACAACTCACAATCCTGATCGTCGTGTGTAAGGCTGCCACACCAGTAGCACAAATTTGACAGCCTCTCATATTTAAAAGAGACCCAAAGTTCCTTCCCATCCTCCAGTGAAACCACAAGGCCTCTGCATAACGGTTTTGAAATATCCACCCTGACCCCTACTCGCACAAAACCATCACCCATACTATCACTCTCCTCCATGTTCTTATCAACCAAGCCAGCAGCGCCACAAACCTTTTTTGCCACCACCCTTGTTTGAATACGGACTGGTAAGTCGTGTACCTGAATCCAAAAAGTCACCATATTAAACTCAATTGCAGATACATCAATCTCTTTATCATACCTATGCAAAACCATAAAATGCTTATCAAAGCTCCATGGTTCTGTTTTGAGAACTTGATCCATATCAGTCTAGGTATCGAATGTAAAGAGCAACACATGGTCACTCTCCTTTGTCACCCTAAATTCGTTTTTCAATCTCCAAATGGGGGGTGAATGTTTTAGCAATAGCCTCCACATTCAACGCCCTTTTGGTGAGAAACTTTGCCACTAAGACAAACTCAGACACCACTTCTTCTTTCGTGATACTAACTTGAGAACCCTCCATATCCGAGAGGGTAAGACAGCTCCAAGACTTTGTTAGCTCCTCCATAATGCTGAAAAACACAAGACACCTGACAAAAAAAAAAAAACCACAGATGCACAGGACAGCAGAACAGGAAAAAGAAAAGAGAAAAGGTGTTTCCCCACCCCCGAAAGAAAAGGGAGACCCATTAAACCTTGAAGGTAAACCTGTTACCTCAAGGTATGAATACACCTTCCAAGGAAGGGACAGCTAATTCTATGACCTAGGAGAAGGTGGAGAGGACACCACCCTTCGCTAGCGAGGAGAAACTTTTCAAATGATTATGCACATGCTTCTTATTACGTGTATGCAATCTATTATTTCCGTTTCACACAAAGATGCCTTGATGAGTTTTATTTAAAGTATTTCAAAAATACAAGTTGTCAAAGTCTACTTGCCATAAACTTTCTTCTTGCAAAATTTTTCAAGAGTTTGTGTTAGGATAGATTTGATTGTATTCAACAAGTAAATATGAGTTAAGTGATTTATGAATTCTTTTTATGTTCATTTGTTTGTTGTGGTTTTGTTATGGATTTCCAAAAGAAGAGATTGTTAGGACATATGTAATTTACTTGTTAGGAACATATGTCACTATTTTATGTAATTGGTTAATCTTTTAACAAAACACACTTTACTTGTATTTAGATAGATCTAGAGTGTGTTTAATACTTCAAGAAATCTTGTTTTAAAATCAAGTGTAAAAGCCATGCAAGCCTGTCCAAGATTCAAGCTGAAAAGTGTAAGTTTATTAAACCTCAACAGCTAGTATCTATTGAACTTGAAGAGCTGTTCCAACCCTGTGGCTCGACCGCTGCTTGATAGATGGCTATCTGCCGTGGTTTATGAAAAACAGAGTTTCAGTTGTATTTTGACTCTAATCCGTGATTATGTGTTTGAGTTTTTTTTTTTTTTTCTCACAACCCTAGACATCTAAAAAGATTATTTTAAGGGCCTTTAAAGTGAACACAAGTTGCACAAGTGTTGAGCAAAATTAGTTCAAGCAAATTATGACCGGAGACAAAATTTTCCTAGTTCATCATTCTTGTGAAGAAGTTGTTGTGTTTATGCATCATAGGGTTTTGTAACCAAGCATTTTCTAGATCTTCATCGTGTGGATGAATTGAAGAACTTTGCAGCCAAAAACCTTCTCTAGTTGGTGATTGAAGTCGCATACTGGAATCCACGCAATTAGTTAGTCACGTACTGGGAGCCATGCATTACAAGGAGAGATTGTCACTACAGAACAAGTCCAATTGGGTATTGGGGTAAGAGTTCAACAGTAGGTTCGCATAAGGTACTGAGATTCCTCTACTTGTAACAGTTTGTTGTAATAATAATGAATTCTTAAGAATGGTGACCTTAAAATCACCCAGTGGAGTTTTTGCCGTGTTGGTTCTTCCCATTTGTAAACAAATCACAGTGTCAATTCAATTTCCATTGCACTTAGTTTAATTAGTGATTTGTTTATACTACCACGCGCTTTGCATGTTAATTTGATTAATTAATTAATAAATTTAGCTAATTAATCAATTAATTAACCACAAAGAATCAATACATTTTTTGCCTATCAAGTTTTTATGGTTTTGCAGAGAAAAATGGCATCTGGGGATGATGGCACTGAGAGATGGCGCGTGGTGACAGGAGGTCGTAGTTTTGCTACTCGCCATTTGGTTGAAAAACTCATCTCATATAGCATGTTCCTCGTCCAAACTGCCGATATGGGTCCCACCATTAACCTTGACCCTTATGAGGAGAATGGAAAACTCGGCCAAGCCTTGCTCTCTGCTCAAGCAGTTTATATTTCCATGGATCTTCGAAACAAGGTCCAAGTTCTCAAAGGATTGCTCAACCCTTTCAACTGTTTGATAAAATGCCTAGCTGAAAAATTTTCTGCATAAGTTTTGAATTTTTTTTTTTGTTTTTGTTTTAATAATGATAATAAACAGTATTGGAAGGAGCAGAGGTTGTGTTCCACATGGCGGCGCCGAATTCTTTGATGAACGATTACCAGCTACATTATTCGGTCAATGTGGAAGGTACAGAGTGCTAGGCGAGTGATGGGTGTCTAGCCTATTGGCTTTCTTGACGTTCCTTTGGACTTTGTTAAATCTTTCTTTGTTTTGGGTATTTGGATTTTTTTGTCTTATTATGTTGTGGTTCGTTTATGATCTATTATAGGGACCAAGAATGTTATTGATGCTTGTATTGACCTTCAAGTGAAGAGACTGATATATACTAGCTCTCCTGGGGTTCATGGCATTTTGGATGTGGATGAGTCAGTGCCCTACCCGGCTAAGGTACTGACTTCACTTTAAAAGTGTTGAGTTGTTGTTGTTGCTGCTAACCCATGAATGGCAACAAAAATTTTGTCAAAAAATATTAAATCTATTACTTATATTAGAATAAGTCTAAAAAAAATTAAAATTAAAAGCTTTCAATTTTTGTGTTTAGGCATGAGAGAGTGAGGGGGATGAGCAAAAGGTACGGATGGGACAAGAAAGGAGCAATGAAGGTGTTAGGAGAATGGTCGGATCGCATGGGTTTGTCGGCCAAGCCCGCATACGTTGGGGTCCACACTCTCACTCTGGCGCTCTGCTTGCCTTATGCTATTTTCATGGAGGCCACTGCTTCTCCAATCTTCGGCTTCTTCCGTTTAAATGGTTGGTCTTCATGCTTTTGTTGGCAGTATCATTATATATAGGCAAAAATGCAAAACTGACCCTCTAACTTTTACGTTTTTTCATTTCAGTCCTTTAACTTTCAGTTTTGTCAATTCAGTCCTCTATCTTTCAATTTTTTTCAATTCAAGTCTCCGTTACAAATCCGTTACTGCTGCCGTTACAGCTGCCAAAACGACGCCGTTTTCGTTTTCTTTTTTTTTTTTTTCTTTTTTTTTTTTTTCGGAATTAAAAGAAAAATCTGAAAAAAAAAAAAAAGAAAAAAAAAGAAAAAAAAAAAAAGAAAACAATAAGGGGAACGTCGTCGTTCCCCTTCCCTGAACCAAAACAAAAACAAAAACAAAAACAAAAACAAAAAGGGATTCGTTCCCTTCAGTGAATCAAAACCAAAAAAAGGGATTCACCAAATCCCTAACTTTGAGTCCGAGAGAGAGAGAGAGTGAGCCGGTTTGAGAGAGAGAGAGAGAGAGAGAGAGAGAGCGACTGAGTTCGCAGTCGCCGCCTCTGCTCGCTGCCCAGTCTCCGCCCCTGCCGCCCCTACCGCCGTGTAAACCACCTCGCTGCTCTGCCCCTGCTCGCCGCCCCTGCTCGCACACTACCACTCCTTCTGGATCTCATGGATCTCATGGATCACTCCGTCTGGATCTCATGGTGTTTTGGATGAGGATGTTGTGTTGGAAAAGCTCCCCAACCTGGTCAAATCAGTGCTTGAAGTTGAGACATGTTATGATACAAGCGATGATGATTATGCAACGAGGATATGGGACTTCATGGGACCACTCGAAAATGTTATATCCATGGAATTGTACATAAATACCGCTGAGGTAATGGCACATTACATCTTTCTTTCATGCTCTAACTCTCTATTATTAATTGAATTGCTATATACTACATAATAATATTGCTGTGAGTGTGTTGTGACTATGGGAAATTCTTAATTGTTGCGCTGTCATGTAGAGCCTCTGCCATGCTTCTAATCATGATGATGATGTTCCCATGTTTCATAATTTGTCTTCCTTGAAGATTTATGGTGAGCTGTGGTTTAAGTATGCGTGGCATGCAGTACGACTATTGCTTTTTCGGGCTCCAAAGCTACAAACACTTACCTTTGAATTGGTTGATATGTATGGCTCTCGTTGTTCTGATCTTGACAATTGCTCGAAGAACTCACAGGATGTTCCTCAATGTTTGTCATCAAACCTTACAACCTGTCATTATAAAGGATTTTCAGAGCATGAAGATGAGATGGAACTTGTTAGGCAAATCCTGAAGGATGCAAAAGTATTAAGGACAATGAAAATCACTGCTGAAGGGGGTCCAGACTCAGAGATGAACCGTCGTATTCACAAGGAATTAATGAAATTCCCAAAGAGCTCTCAAATTTGTCACATTGCGCTTGAATAAGAATATTTCCATTTTTAGTGTCTCTCTCTTAGTTGTCCAGAAGCAGTAGTTTTATGGGAATGCCCATTGGTTTTTTTCATGTTTCATTTGAAACTTTGATGGTTTGTTGATTAATAAATACTTTTTTAATTATGAAATTTGCTTTGAAATGTGCTTATGAATGTTTGTCATTAACCTAAGAGTCTAAGACTTGCTAACTTCTAAGACAGTTTGGTGAATCCCTTTTTTTGGTTTTGATTCACTGAAGGGAACGAATCCTTTTTCTTTTTGTTTTTGTTTTAGTTCAGGGAAGGGGAACGACGACGTCGTTCCCCTTATTGTTTTCATGTTTTTTTTTTTTTGTTTTAATTCCCAAAAAAAAAAAAAAAAACATGAAAACGGCGTCGTTTTGGCAGCTATAACGGCAGCAATAACGGATTTGTAACAGAGACTTGAATTGAAAAAAATTGAAAGATAAAGAACTGAATTGACAAAACTGAAAGTTAGAGGACTGAAATGAAAAAACGTGAAAGTTAGAGGGTCAGTTTTGCATTTTTGCCTTATATATATATATATATATATATATAATCTCTGTGTGAGTGGATGACTGCCTATATTAGATGACAAGCAGACCTTTGGAAAGTATAATTGGACTCATGTCATTTTGACTTTTGAGTTCCTCAACTTTTGTCTACATTTTTCATGTGCATAGGATAAATTTTTGCAAAGAATTTGTCAAGTTTCGTGTTATAATGATGGCCATTAGGTGGTCCTCCAAAAGCTTGGTCTGCAAAATTGCCAAGTTGGCAATTTAATAATAGTTGGATCCTGTTACCAATAGAAAAGAATTATTTTAATTGTGGAGATTCAAATTACAAATTGAGAATTCTGGTACTCTAGAGATGTTAGATGTATATTTGGGTTTATAGTATTGTAGATTGGGATTGATTATTTTTTCTTTGCCTAGGCTGATGTGCTTTGTCCAGTGTACAAAAGCATGATTATGAAGGTTGTATCTTGGCTTATACTATATTTTAAGGAAGTCTGGGGCTTCCTTACCTCTTTTTTTATTTTTTATTATTATTATTTTTTCTAATATATATATCTTAAATGAAAGATTAAGGCTTCCTTACCCTTTTTTTTAATTTTTTTTTTAATTTTTAATATATATCTTAGATGAAAGATTGAGAATGTGATCATGCATAAACGTCTGATAAAATGTTGTAAGGTCCAAGTAAAGTAGGCAGGCTCTCTATATTATG
Source organism: Quercus variabilis (assembly GCA_030445155.1). Taxonomy (NCBI): domain Eukaryota; kingdom Viridiplantae; phylum Streptophyta; class Magnoliopsida; order Fagales; family Fagaceae; genus Quercus; species Quercus variabilis. The sequence goes on along the minus strand of CP129448.1, from coordinate 70,663,794 downwards.
TGGTTTGGTTTACCAAAAAAAAAAAAAAAAAGGCTGTTGACAAACAAGTAGTTGCCAAAAGTGGGTGTCAAATTACCCCCATAAACAAGTAGCTTTCTCTTATTTCTCCTTCGTCCCTCTCTCAAGCCATCAATTATTATCAATCCACCAAAATAATAGTGAAGATTATTTTTGAGTATTTATATTGTTAGTATGGATGGGAATGATTAAAGATTTGGGTTTTTTTTTTAATTTTTTTTTTCACAATATGGGTCTTGCTCCTTTCCTCCAAACAGCATTTTGACCAAGTGGGTTTTTGATTTTGCAGGTCTGGAGTTGTCTCCACGTGAAGACCAATTGAAAGTCATTGTCCTTCTTTTCTCATTTGTGCCATTGTTTCTTCTTTTTCTTCTATATTTCATGATGAGGTCTTTCTTTCTTTTTCTTTTTTTTTTCTTTTTCTTTTTTTTCTTCGACCTGTTGCTTCTTGTTCTTTGTTTTAAAAATTCCACCGTACACATATGCCTTAAGAGAATTGAAGATGCTCAATTTTTTCTCCACTTGGTTACATATGCTTGTAATACTTTAATGTATTTTTAAAAAATTGAAAATGAAAAACCTTGACCTTTCATTGTCTTCTTTTCCATCTGCCTATTTTGGGGACTTGGAAAAATGCTCTGTTTTCCTCTATCGAATACCAAAATGATAGGGTTTTGTGGAGAATAGGGGTTCTTTATCTTTTCATTATGTTCTAATGCAATCTATCTCTTCCTTTGTATTTTCTTAGTTTGAGTCTTTGGTTGTGTTATTATAAAATTATGAGTTCTGTGTGTTCAAGTTGTTCATTTACAATATTCTATTTTGCGTGACTAGGCTAGACTAGCAAAGGTCTTCACAATGTGCTTTTTGGGATTCCTTATGGCTTCCAAGTATGTCAACATTTTGCCTGCTAGTGGAAGGAAACTTTTAAATGTGGTAATACTCGTTGACCCCAAAATTTTGAGACTAAAGCTTGTTGTTGTTGTTGTTGTTGTTGTTGTTGAATATGTCATGCTGATACTCACTTATTATTAACTTACTCTACAACTTAGATTTACCTATCAGCAAATTTGAGCACCATAACTCATTGTTCCCACTATTTGTGTAATGCAGTTGGTCTTTCCACCTTTGCTTCCACGTTTGATATTCTCTCAACTTGGTTTTACTTCCATGTTTGATATTCTCTCAACTTGGTCAAGCTATTACCATTGAGAAAATGCTTGAATGGTAACAATTATACTTTCAATCTATGATTTCAAAGCACCACAATGATTTTTTTTTTCTTTCTTTCTTTTTAATTACAATTTCATTCATTTACAGGTGGTTTATTTGGACTACGTGGTTCTATCAAAGGGTATAATTTTGATTTTCTTTCTGGTTAATGGTTTCAAATGCTTGTTGATGATATTGGAGACATGATAATTACTAATGATGGTGCTATAATACTGAAGATGCTATAATTTTTTGATGGCCTTTTGTGTACGAAGAACCACATTTAAACAACTACATTTTTTGGAAGTGTTGAAAGATTTGTTTAAATACTTTAGAACTTTGATAATGGTTATAAACAATGTTATGTATTTGATAATATATTTCTATGTTAATATAATGTTAGTTTGGAGACATTTGTGGTGTTATCTAGTTACATTTGTGGTATTGGCTTAGTGGAGCTAAAATTATTACAAGTTATTTGTAATAGATATGTGGGTTTAGAACCTAGGAGAGAAAAAATATATATATATATCACCTATAGTGGTGGGCAAAAACCACTGCTAAAAGACTAACATTTTACTATAATTGAAGACCTATAGCAGCATTTTTGGCCCGCAGCAATAGTACAGCTTTTTTGTAGTGCAAATAACTAATTGCAAGGGTATAAAGGGCCTCACAAATAGTTGTTAACGACGACTGCTTCCCCTCGCTAAAAATAAGTCGTCAACTTTTCTCGTCGTTTGGTAATATATTTGTGAGGGCAAATTTGTTCAGTAACGATGGTGGATTGCCCTCGTAAATTATCTATTTGCGAATGTATGGTTGCAAAATCTCTTTTAGCAACAAGAGCAAATACGACGGCCTTCAAGGGCCATATACCCTCACTAATAATCTTTTGTGACAATATTTGAATTTTTGCGAGGGCATTTTATCCTCGCTAGTAGACTATTTTCTTGTAGTGTTTTTTTTGGGTTAAATGATTGAAATAATGGTGTAGTTTAGCTTGCCACTTACACTCTTGTAGGCTCTTTTATTTTATTTTATTTTTTCATTATTATATAAATTAATGTTGTGGAGTTTATCTTTGTGAGCTGCTGAGCTGTCATGATGAAACATGACATGAAGAAACTTCTAGTGCATAGTTACTTAAGCCAATAGAATTTTTTTTCTATCAAGGATCTTAAATTTAAGTATCAATTTTAAATTTGTGCGCTTGCTATAATAACAGGAAGTTAGGCAAACGATAGGATAATTAAATAAGGATTAATCAACTACAATAGTATAAACAAAAATAGTTAAAAGTAAAACCAATAAAATGGACCAACCATGTAATTGTAAATAATAGTTAATGTGAAATTTCCAGTCTATTACAACCTTTCATGACATATTTGGTTAATAAACTACGGTCATTGTTACAAATTCATAGGACTTTGGACTTTGGATTGTTCACCCATACTTAACGGTTTAGAATCTTGACGTTGAAATTGATAGAAGGTGAATTTTCTCTTTAGAATCATGTCTATCCCCTTTGAAACTTCAACTATATCATGGCCTTAATTTGTTTCACCCACATGAATACTAGGGACGAAATGGGCTTCTGCCCTTTCCCCACAAATTAAATAGCTTTATACCCCCTTTTTCCAAACTAAGTAGGGAAATACCCCTCTTTTAAAACTCGATTTTTGATAAATCGAGTTAGGAAAAAAAAATTCTGAAGCCCTATAGTGACGTTTTAAGGAGCCTATAGTGACTTTTTTTAACTTGACTTCAATGAAATCGAGTTATAGGTAAAACAATGCCACTATAGGTCGATTTCATTGCCTATAACTCGATTTCATTGAAGTCGAGTTAAAAAACGTCACTATAAGTCCTTAAAACATCACTATAGGCTCCTAAAAAACTCCACTATAGGGCCTAACTTGATTTATCAAAAATTGAATTTTAAAAGATGGGCATTTTCCTACTTAGTTTGGGAAAGGGGGTATAAAGCTATTTAATTTGTGGGGAAAGGGCAAGAGCCCATTTTGTCCTGAATACTAGCATCAAAACTCAAAGTAAAAAACTACGGTCGACACCATAAATTCATTTGCTTTGACATTAAGATCCTAATCACTCACCAAATACAATTATTCCTACAAATCAATAACCATTTGAGCCAAAAATCAAAACTAAAAATCATTTACATTCGAAGACACAGAAATCAAGAATAAAACAAAATTCCACCCCTACATAATGTAATATGGAAAGAAGTAGAGACAAATCAACTCTTAAGAACAAAATGTGCAAGAGTTTGTTAACAGAGGATTGAGACAATTGAAGAGACTCCCAAAGATCCAAAAGAGAAGACAATGGAGCTTAAATAGAAAAAGTCTACGACCACAAAATTTTTCACAACCTTTTGCTATAATTGTGATGTGATAAATTATGATTGATGAAGAAACAATAGTGGAACATGAGTAAATGATGGTTAACCACTCACAATCTGTAACTGTAGACACCCTATTTCGTTCCTTGATTATAATGTATACCTTTTGAGCATGTATCCCCTCAATGGTGAACTAATTAAATGACGTGCATAACTCTCTGATCTCTCTCTCATTTGACACTTTCTTATTTTATTTTTCAACTCTTTTATTTATTTATTTATGTTTTCCATCAATCTGTATTTTAAGTGCATTTGAAGCTACAATTTTTAATCTATGCATGCTTGTCTATTTTTTTTCTTTTTTCATTTTTTTTCCCCCACAAAATCCTCAATTTTTGAAATTTATATCCAAAAAATCAAATTATGTCTCCCAAGCTCTTTCTGTTAATTTAACTTAAAAACAATTGCATTTTATTTCAAATATATTGGCAAACCCAGCTTTAGTGGTCAAAAAAGAAAAGGACAAAATACAAAACAGAACGGTGAATGGTGAGAGGTACATTTTGGGTACAGAGGACAGACACCTCCCACGCGAAGTAGGCTCGGCGTGCCCTCACCTGCACGATTTTTTTCTTGGTTTTCATTCCACTGTTCCAGCGGGGCAGAGGGGTGCGCACACAAAAACGGATAACGGGGGGATTTTGAATTTAAAAAAAAAAAAAAAACAGAGAGGGGAGACCATAGGAGGAGGAGAAAGAAGAAAAAGGGGGAGGGGGGGGGGAGGAGGGGAGAGAGAACGGAGGACAAAGAAAAGAAAGAAAAATAGGGAGACCATTTGTTTTCCACTTGATTCTAGAACTAGGATGGACCCATCTATTTCTCATCTCCAAAAATCATTTTGATTACACCTCTTTGCATTCTAATTTTCAAAAAAAGCATTCAAAAAACACAAAAAGGAAAAATACATTGAGAGATTGAAATTTCTTGGGAGAAAACCTAGTCCTGAGGGGGGACAAATCCCGCACTATACACGGCTAGTTCAGCACCTCTCCGTCAACCGTCGTCGGTGGTGTGTCGCGTGGTGGAATGACCACCCATCAGAGAACGCCGTTGTCGTCGCTGTTCGTCTCAGTGGAGTCACCATCAAACTCGTCCAAAGGTGTTGGGTATGTTTTCAACCTTCCCACTCTTTATTCTTGCGTGTTTCAGTCGTTTGAAGCTTGGTTGCTTTGCTGGGTATTTTCTTTTCAGTCTGAATGTTAAAGTTTGAAGCTTGGCTGTCTTGTGTACAAAGAACAAAGCTTGGTCATAAAAGAAAGCTAAAAGCGAAAAGTGGAGTGATATCATGTCAGCATGTGACTTTTTAAAAGTTGGACTCATGCATTGAAAGCTTGTGATGAAGACAGAGTGAGGACTGTGGTGCTTGATATGTCATTGTCAAAGGGATACACCTGATAAATTATATGACAAAAGCAATGACATCGACTGGAATATTGCTGGAGGTGGCGCCACCTTAAGGTTAGGGTGGTCTTGATAAATTCGATGATAAAAGCAATGACATCGTCTGGAATATTGTCAAAGGTGACGCCACCTTAAGGCCAGGGTGGTTCCAGGACCACCTTGACCCAAAAAAAAAAAAAATATATATATATATATATATAGAGAGAGAGAGAGAGAGAGATATATAGATATAAAATAATTTAAAAATTTTCATCCGTCTGCCCTTCAAAAAAAAATTTGGGAACACCCTTTGTTTTATTATATCAATAAAATTAAATTTTTCTCCATAATTTGTTCTACATTCAGTGGATGAATGATTGTTTGATTGTGTATATTGAAAAAGATTTAGTTTGTAGGAAGGTTGGCTAGAAATTTCTCATAAAAACACTAGTCCCTTTGGTTCATAATGAAATTATTTTAATCTTTTTTTATTCCAGATATTCTTCTCATTAATATTTGTTTCTTTTTTTAAATATTTTCCAATTTTTGTTGTTTGTCTGTCTCTAATGGACAAAATGAGAGTACAAAGAGAAGCCTGAAGTGCCTGAAAGGCATGTGGCAATTATATCTAACCATGCACGTGTCCCATATTAATTCTTTACTTTTGTTAGACTAAAGGCATAGTTAAAATAAAAAAAAAAAAAAAAAGAAAAAAAAAAGGCATAGTTTGGAGGATTCTGACTAGGGTTGAGCTGGGCATGGTTGTATCTTGTAACGAGGTTTGTGTGGTCTGTGGTGGTTGATATGTCATTGCCAATGTGATAAACCCGATAAATTATATGACAAAAGTAATGACATCAACTGGAATATTGCTGGAGGCGGCGCCACCATAAAGTCAGGGTGGTCTTGATAAATTATATGACAAAAGCAATGACATCGTCTGGAATATTGCCAAAGACGACGCCACCTTAAGGCTAGGGTGGTCCCAGGACCACCTTGACCCAAAAAAAAAAAAAATATATATATATATATATATATATAGATATAAAATAATTTAAAATTTTTCATTCGTCTACCCTTCAAAAAAAAATTTGGAAACACCCTCTGTTTTTTTATACCAATAAATTTAAAATTTTCTTCATAATTTGTTCTACATTCAGTGGATGAATGATTGTTTGGTTGTGTATATTAAAAAAGATGTAATTTGTAGCATTAATAATGAGACTATCATGCAACGATTTCAAAATACAAAAACTCGTTGAAGACAATTGTAAATTTTATGTATTTGTGTGTTTTTTTATTGTTGTTGTTGTCAATATATGAATTTCTCTTTTTATTACATCGTATAATTTATATTTTTTAAGAAACACCCTGAAAATAATTCCTGAAGCCGCCACTAAATATTGCGGAAGGATCCAGAAGTATTAGAAATGTTAGTGCAATAGACTTGACTTGGAAAAGCATGTCATTAAATAAAAATAATTACCTTATCAAAATATAATAATAATAATAATTACTCCTTCAATATATATATATATAAACATTTGCATTAGTTTATTAAAAAATTTATATCGACTTTAATTTAATATAAGAATCTAAATCTTTTTTATTTTACATAACAAACTTTTCGTTCACATAACCATTATTTTTAAAACATTTACCCAACCACCTTTACACACATCAACCAAAATAATAATTAAAAAATAAATAAAATATGCATTTTTATGACTACGTAAATTTAAACAAAATATATATATATATATATATATATGTATATATGTATATAATTTTAATAAAGTAGATCACATGAAATGAGTGTAATGAATGTAATTTAGGTAAAAAGAGAGTCAAGAGAGTCAAAGGCGCAACTCAGGAACTCAAAACGAACTTGGGAATCAAGAGTCCGTTTTGATAGCATTTATTGTTGCTGAAAGTTGCTAAAAATTGATTATTGCTGAAAACACTGTAAGAAAATAATTTTTAAATATGTGAATAGTACTGTAGGACTCACTTTTAATATTAAATATTGTGTGAACAGTGCATAAACAGTATGTGAACAGTTCACGCACAGTACATGTACAATGTTTTTTTCTCTCAAAAGTCAATAAGTCCAGTTAAAAAAAAAAAAAAAAAAACAGGAAACGCAACTCCACTTTGAGTGAAAAATAGTACTATCCAAACTGGGTCCAAACGTGAGCAAATCAATGACGTCGTCCGGATAATGAATTTCAGCATATGTCTCCAATCAAAAAAAAAATGGACGTGTTGTATTATGAATAAGAAAGACACCTCATTGTGTCTTCTAAATTTTAGATCACGTTGTGCCTTAATTATATTTGGAATAAGTAAAATTTTGGTAAATATGTGTGAATGTGGGGACATATTAACCACTGTATTTATAAATATAATTAATTATTAGTGAAAGCCCGAACCACCGCCAATGACTATAAATTGACGCTCTCATCCAAGTCTCTAGGCACTCTCTCACACTTACTTTTGCTTTTCTCTCATTTGCTTCAACACCTAGAGTTCTGTGACAATGGCGGGCGAGGTGGTTCTGTTGAATTTCTGGCCTAGCCTGTTTGGACTGAGGGTCAGGATTGCTCTGGCTGAGAAGGGTATCAAGTATGAGTCCAAGGAAGAGGACTTGAGCAACAAGAGCCCTCTGCTTTTAAAGATGAACCCCATTATCAAGCAGATCCCAGTTCTCATCCACAACGGGAAGCCTGTGTGTGAGTCCCTCATCATTGTTCAGTACATAGACGAGGTCTGGAACGATAAGTCTCCATTGCTTCCCTCTGATCCTTACCAGAGAGCTCAAGCCAGGTTCTGGGCTGATTTTGTTGATAAGAAGGTACCTTTGTGAAATTTCTTGAAACTCCATACTGGGTCTTGTTCTTTATCCATTAAGTTGTTCACCAAGGATTTCTTATATTTGAGGAAGATTAAATAACAACCTAAAATATAAAATTCAGAAAATTACATGAAAATAAAAAATAATTAACAGTGGATAGAAGGCAACCCCATACTCTGTCCTGCATCATCTTGAGAATCCACGAAAAAAAAAAAAAAAAAACCCTCAAATATGATTTCCTACTGAAATTAAGGTACTTTTTTGAGAAATGGAGCTTTTATATTGGCCTTCAATTCAAATTGAAATCTATTATTCCTCGGTTAAAGTTTTTTAAGAATTTCTTTTATTACTAGAGTAGTTCTCCTTGTGGATTCAGGAGTCTCTTACATCTGCTCCCGGAATTCACACTCAATTTCAAGTTTTTGTTTCCAATCCTAGGACATCCTAGAGATCGAAGCAGAGTGTCATCAGTGAATTAACTTCAACGCCCAAGTGATTAGTAAGATGTCTTTCAGAAAAAGGGAAAAAAAAAATTGAAAGAAATAAGAGCAGGGAGAAAAAGAAGGAAATAAAATTTGATGATTTATATTTGCTTCTCATTGACCATGTTCAATTTATGTAGTTGTTGGTTACCAAATTCAAACATTATTTCTTTCCACTCTTAGCATTAGTCATGTTCAAGACCCATTCGTTTGTGTGTAAGTCACTAATTAAAATAAAAGTTAGGAGAGTTCTGTAGTCTCTCTCTATCATACAATCAACAACATATTTTATGGGCCTTTCCCACTTGCTAAGTTCTAGAGAAACATTCAGCCTGCCCAGTAGACTTGATTTGAAGTTCATTACTGTCATTGTTCATCCTAGTAACACAATGTGTGGAAAATTCAGGTTTATGTGGCTTCAAGGAAGGTATGGAGGCCAAAAGTAGAAGAGCAAGAGGAAGGCAAGAAGGAATTCCTTGAAACCTTAAAGACAATGGAGGGGGAGCTTGGTGACAAGCCTTACTTTGGGGGTGAAACATTTGGGTATGTGGACATTTCTCTTATTCCCTTCTACAGCTGGTTCCATGCCTACAAGGTCTTAGACAATATCAATGTGGAGGTGGAGTGCCCCAAGATTATTGCGTGGGCTAAGAGGTGCATGCAGAGGGAGACTGTGGCCAAGACTTTTCCTGACCAGAAGAAGATTTATGACTTTGTTGCTCAGGCAAGGAAAAAGTATGTTTCGGCGTAGAGGAACGATTAGGCCTCAATCTGGAAGTGCTAGCATATGATGGTTTTGGATGGTTATGTAATAGCGTTGGTTTCTTTTTAATGTTTATGTTTGGTTTTGTTTCATTAGTGTCCGTTTAGATTGCAAGACACTTTGACGTGTCTGCTGAGCATTTCTAGAGGGCATGTATTGTACTGTTTAACTTGGAAGTTACTATGATGTGTCTCTGCTGAGCCCTAGATCTAAAGGGCTTGTACCGAATCATAAATAAGAAAGACACTTTGTTGTGTGAGCTAAATTTTAGATCAAACTTATTCAAACTCTGCCATTTTGCCATCAAGTGTATACATAAGTATCAGTACCGACAATCCGAGGAGACAAAACTTTCAACTTTTTACAATATTTTTTACACTCTTAACATAGAATGTTGTGATTGGGACAATTGCAAAAGTGGCATAAGTGATGGTTTCATGTGAAAGAGATATATGTTCCAATAATAAGTTGTTACCTTAGCAAGTTTTGAAAAATATGATGAAAAACAAATTGTCTATGGTATATTATATGGTCATAAAAAATAAAAAATAAAATAGAAAGCATTACCGTATGTAGTGAATAATCACCAAAAAAAAAAAAATTAATACACTCATGTCACCCAAATAATCATTAATAAGTGAATAATCATAAATGAGAATCAATCCGTCAAATTCACGTAAATATTTTGTTTTTTTTCTTTCTATAGGCAAAAACTGAAAAACATATCTTCATTCCAATATCTTTCGGTGGAACAACTTTTCATGTAAAGTCAATTGAATAATTAAGGCACAAATCCATTCAATTTATCATAATAAAATAGAGTTTATAATACTATTTTGAAGATTGGAGATCGGTAAGATCTATAGAAGAAACCACTTAGATTACTGCACATAAAACATTTTCACAATCTTATAGTTGTGAATTAAATTTTTTAAGATTAGTGCTCTTATTTTTCCCCCCCTTGCTGTTAATGCTTGTTGATGCCCATTTTTTGTAAATTTGTACCCAAAGGCCCATAAAAAAGAAAGCCTAGTGAGAAGCAAGGCCCAAAAACCCACCAAGAAGACCGAAGAGCAAGAAATTTCCAAAGAAAGAAGTGCAAGTGAACGCAAATCTGCCGCAGAATACAAGTCTGCCGCAGAATGCAAATCTACCGCAGAATACAGTTCTCTGGCAGGATGGCTTTGGTAGATGAAGATAAATTGAGCCTAAGACTATTTTGCTCCAGTCAACACCATTTGGCCCACAAAGGCCCAAATCCTTTTGTATAAAAAAGATAGGCGTGAAAACTAAGAAGAAAAACACACGGCAAGCCCAAAAGGGTCCGGTAGGATTGAGATAAGTAACAAGCATAACAATCTGGTATGGCAGGAGATGTCAAACCACGAAGCAAACACCCAAACTAAAGGGAGACCCAATGATCCAACAAGGCCCAACCCTTCAAAGAAAGGGACAAGTCATAAACATTGGAGATGCAACCCAGAAAAAGCCAAAACGCGCATGGCAGGATATGCACACCTATTCTCAGACCTCGGCAAATGTATGAAACATCAAGAAGGTAAAACATGTGTACGACCCAGGTATCACCAGCCTATACCCAGCCACTATAGGAAAGGGTGAGGTCATGGGAGAAGGCACGGTCTAGCGGTGGGGAGAGGAGTGGAAACCCATTCTTGTGTTTCTTGCCCAAGCTCTTTTGGTGGGCACAGTCCTGCTGGGATGACATGCCACCCAAAAGAGGCAAGACTGGATAAGAACCACTGAGTGCATGCCATGAGAGACCGAGAGGGAGAGGGTACACACTGGACGAGTAGAAAAGGAACCTTCATTATTTGAAAGTCACAGGTCAATGGTGGTAGTCAAAACCATTGACTCGGTAAGTGGTCGGCAAAAGGCTCCCATATCAGACAAAGGCCATTAAGGGGCTAGAACAGTAAAACCGGTCACAGCAGGCTCTATATAAGAGAACTGTAGCTGTGTACAGGAAAAGGAGGAGGAGGAATTGGAATAGAGAAAACAAATAGGAGAAAACAAAAGAAAAGAAAGAAAGAAAGCAAAAAAAGAAAAGAAAGGCAAGAATTCTAAGAAAGAAAACAGAGAGAAAAGATAAAATAAAAGAACAGAGTAGGAAGAAGGAAAAACAGAGTGTTTTATGGTAGGCATGCACCCAAATGGGTTAACCCCCTCTCTCCCTCAATAGCCTTGCTCTCTATTGAAGGAAAATACGACTCATACCCGGGTACATACCATTTGGGCCTGGCCTCTCAAAACAATTAATTTCTCCTTTGAAGTTACTTGCGTTGAGGGAGCAGTTTTCCCTTCCCTGGTTCGAGTTCCGCAATAATACTTGGTGTGGCAGACCCATTACTTTGATTCTACTAACCTCGTTCTACTCTTTGTTTAAGTTTTATTCTTTGAACGTGAGGCCTTTTAAGCCATTTACTCTATTTATTGTGGCAGGAATAGTGACTGTACTTTCTTTACATTATCTATATTATGTCTGCCTGCCATAACCTCTTAACAATGACTTTGCCTGCTATGAGCTTATAAACAGACTTAAGCAAACGTGGTGTGGCTTGCACACAAGCCAAGCCAAGGAAGTGGAAAAATATTTCCGCAGTAAAAATGAAGAGTGGTCATTCACACGGTAGAAAGCTTTAAAGCACAGTAGAAAACTTTAATGTACAGCAGACAGCTCTATTGCACAACAAGAGGCTTTACGGCAGGAAAATTTACTGCAAAATAGAAAATTTTATCGCACAGCAGATAGCTTCATTGCATAGTAGAAAGTATTGCTGCACAGCAGAAAAGTTCCTTCTGTAGCATAAACGTCAATATTGAGGCAGAAACTGGAGAAAAGTTTCTTCTGCGGCAAAAACTGGCAGTGGTAGAAACAGAAAAGTCAATCTTGCGGCAGAAACTGGAGAAAAGCTTTTTGCGGCAGAAACAAAGGATAAGCTCACTTTGCTGCGTCTTCCCTCAGACTTGGACTCAACGTTTGCACACAAGCCGAACCAAATTGAGTTGCAGTTGGACCAATCTCAACTCCCTTACTCAGAATACTTTGGCCTACTACCGCGGGAGGCAGCCCAGCCAACTCAACGCACAACACAAAAAAGGCCCATACATTAAAATGGCAACTCTGCTGGGGAGTTGGGATCAAGATGGGGAGAATGAGAAATTTCTCCCTCGCAAACATGTTTCCAAGTCCTTACCAAAGCAAGATATGCAGATGTTCTTAAACCTTCCAAGCTATACTCTCAGGAAAGTATCCAAAACGTCATAGCAGTCCCATAGCAGAATTCTATGGCAGATTATCACAACAGTATGGCAGAATTCTATGGCAGAACATTGCAACAACGTTACAACAAGATAGTACTGTGACAGAATCTAGCAATGTTACAGCAAGACAATACTGTAGCAGAATTCTGTGGCAGAATACAGCAACGTTACAGCAGGAGAGTGCTGTGGCAGAATACAGCAACGTTACAGCAGGATAGTACTGTGGTAGAATCTAGCAATGTTACAGCAGGACAATACTGTAGAAGAATTCTGTATCAGAATACAGCAACGTTATAGCAGGACAGTGCTGTAGCAGAATTTTGTGGCAAAATACAGCAACGTTACAGCAAGATAGTACTGTGGTAGAATTCAGCAATGTTACAGCAGGATAGTTTCGCAGTAGGATTTTGTGGCAGAACAAAGCAACATTTAAACAAAATAGTATCTTGAGCAAAATGCTATAACAGAATATTGCAGCAGAATGTTATGGTAAAATACCACAATACCATAGTAGAGTTCAAATGGCATTGTATCAAAATGCGATAGCAAAATATCACTACAACACCATAGAGTTCTACAACAGAAATGCCACTTGTTCCTATCCTTTAAATGCCACTTGTTTTCCTTGTCATGCATGTGGGACATGTGGCAAGCCACTTATTCAAACATGCAAAACCAAGAGTTCCACCACTTTTTACTCTCATTTATTTTAAAGAAGCACTAGAAGCTTTCTAAACTCTCTCCACCTCCACCTTCAGGTCCAGCACTTAAAGTAGAAAAATCCCTTCATTCCCTCACAAGGTTTCAATCATTTTTTATGCTAGTGATTCTAGCTCTACTTCCCCTGAAGAACCAAAAGCTAAAAACAAAAAAATGAAGCTATTGTAGCCAAAGGAAAATTTTTATCATTAGTGTACTGTTACGAATAACTATTTCCTCCGTGAAGTATCCTTCAGCAGACTTTTCCAGAAGTGCAAAATGTCCCTCTGCAAAAAATTTTGTAGCAGATGGTATAGGTCTTTTGGCAGACTGTTCATAGCAGAATCTGCTGAAATTCAAAAGTGCAAAATGTCCCTCTGCAGAAATTTTGTAGCAGAAAGTGCAAATCCTTCGGCACACTATTCACAGCAGAATCTGTTGAACCCCAAAAATGCAGAATGTTCAATGGCAAAATATTTCACAACAGAATCCCAGAAATGCAGAATGACCATCGGTAGAACATTTTGTAGCAGAAAGTTTTAGAAGCCAAAGTGCAAATATCACAGCAAACTGCTCACAGCAGGACATTCTGCGGTAGAATATTCTACAGCAGAATTTTGTATTCTAGCAGGTCTTTTTTGCAGGACATTTTGAATTTTTAATATGAAACATCGTTCTGAATTATTGGAAGTATATTTTAATTTTACAAAAATGGTTGAAACTCAGTTTTCCAGACGCATCAAAATTTTTCGATCTGATAATGCTCTTGAATACACTCAATATGCTTTCCAAGCTGTTTTGTATTCCTATGGCACTATTCATCAACTAACTTGTCCAGGTACCTCTCAGCAAAATGGTAGAGCCGAACGAAAACTTCGTCATATTCTTGACACTGTTCGTGCTCTCCTTCTCTCTGCTATAGTTCCTGCTCCTTTTTGGGGTGAAGCTACTCTTCATGCTATTCATACTATTAATCGCATTCTGAGTCCTGTTATCCAAAATCAAACTCCATATAAGCGCCTTTTTAGGTCACCTCCAGACTATCACCACCTTCGCTCCTTCGGTTCTGCTTGTTTCGTTCTTCTTCAGCCACATGAGCATAACAAACTTGAGCCTCGGTCAAGGCTTTGTTATTTTCTTGGCTATGGCGAAACTCAGAAGGAGTATAGGTGTTATGATCCTATCTCTCATCGTCTTCGTGTCTCCCGTAATGTTGTCTTTTGGGAACATCGCCTCTTTGTCAAACTTTCTCATTTCAGTGCTTCCTTGTCTTCCTCCTCTGTCTTAGATCTTTTTCCAGATGAGACACATATTCCTTCTGTAGCTGCTCCTAATCCTCCTGTAGTTGCTCCTGATTCTGTTGCTGTAGACTTCTCTGTCCAACCACCAGATATCACTAATCCCTTTCCTAGTTCACCCTTTAATGAACAGGTGGAAGATGAACAGGTTGAAGACGAGCTACCCAACCCCAATCCTGAGCTTGGGTCTCCTACTCCTTCTCCGCCTGAAGATCTTGCACAAGACATTCCACCTCGTCACTCAACTCGGGTAAGATCTATTCCTGCACATTTATTTAACTATCATTATTACACTGCTCTTGCTACACTACACGAGCCTCACACCTATCGTGAGGCTTCCACTAACCCTTTATGGCAGATTGCAATGAAAGAGGAACTTGATGCATTATCTAAAAACCATACTTGGGATTTGGTGACACTTCCTCCTAGGAAATCTGTGGTTGGTTGTAAGTGGATTTACAAGATTAAGACTCGCTCTGATGGGTCCATTAAGCGCTACAAAGCTCGTCTTGTTGCAAAAGGTTTTACACAAGAGTATGGGATTGATTATAAAGAGACCTTTGCTCCGGTTGCTCATATCTCATCTGTCCGTACCCTCTTAGCTGTTGCTGCTGCCAGTAAATGGGACCTTTTTCAGATGGATGTCAAAAGTGCATTTCTTAATAGGGATTTAAGTGAAGAAGTGTATATGCAACCTCCTCTTGGTCTCTCTGTTGACTCAAACAAGGTTTGCCACCTTCGACATGCACTTTATGGCCTTAAACAAGCTCCACGAGCTTGGTTTGCCAAATTCAGCTCTACCATTTCTCACTTGGGTTACATGGCCAGTCACTATAATTCTGCCTTATTTTTTCGTCGCACTGACAAAGGCACTATTTTACTTCTCTTATATGTGGATGATATGATCATAACTGGTGATGACCTCAGTGGCATTCAAGAACTCAAGGCTTTTCTCAGTCAGCAGTTTGAGATGAAAGATCTTGGATATCTCAGCTACTTTTTGGGTCTTGAAATCACTCATTCTACAGATGGAATTTATATTACTCAAGCCAAGTATGCCTCTGAACTCTTGTCTCGTGCTGGACTCACTGATAGCAAGACTGTGGACACTCCAGTTGAGCTTAATGCGCATATGACTCCCTCAGAGGGGAAACCATTGTCTAATCTCTCTCTTTACAAACGCTTGATTGGCAGCTTGGTTTATCTCACTGTCACTCGTCCAGACATTTCCTATGTTGTTCACCAAGTGAGCCAGTATCTGTCTCCTCCACGATCGACTCACTATGCTGCTGTTCTGCGCATTCTTCGATACTTAAAGGGCACTCTCTTCCATTTTCTTTTCTACTCTGCTCAGTCTCCTCTTACTCATCGTGCATTTTCTGATGTTGATTGGGCAGGAGACCCCACTGATCGCAGGTCCACCACTGGTTATTGCTTTCTTCTTGGTTCTTCTTTGATTTCTTGGCGAAGTAAGAAACAAACTCATGTGGCCCGCTCCAGTATTAAAGCAGAATATCGTACCCTTACTGATACCACATCTGAGCTCCTTTGTCTACGATGGCTTCTCAAAGACTTAGGTGTGTCTACATCCTCTGCTACTCCTCTTTATTGTGACAACCAGAGTGCTATTCATATTGCTCACAATGATGTCTTCCATGAACGGACTAAACACATTGAGATCGATTGTCATTTTATCCGTTTTCATCTTGTCCATGGTGCTCTCAAGTTGATCTCAGTCTCCTCTGAAGATCAACTTGCAGATATCTTCACCAAGTCACATCCTAAGAAACACCTTCGTACTTTGGTTGACAACCTCAAGTTGGTCTCACATCCACCTTGAGTTTGAGGGGGGCTGTTAACATATATAGTGTTGTGGGCTTTAGGCCCAATTAGGTTACTTGTATAGCACACATATTTACTTGTACTGCACACATATGCCTCCTATATAAAGGTATCTATGTACATTCTTTCATCAAGGAATACAATACAATCATTCAGTATTTCTAATACTCCTCCTCCACAAATCAAAACCCAAACCCATATAGCCACCCTTGGCTCCTCCATTGTCGCAACTATGACCCAAAGCTATCACCTATTTAAACCAAAGTATGGGAGATGAGAGAGAGACATAGATTGAACACAGAGAGAGAGAGAGAGAGAGAGAGAGTGAAAAATAAAATCAAATAAGAAGCAATGGAAAGAGTAGTAAGTGATTTTTGCCTTTAATGATGATTCTCAGACTAATGCATAGGAGAAGAATGTTTGATCTGATTTCTTATTTGATTTTTTGATGAAACTTGTTAGAGTAATGAAAAAATTAGAAGTGAGTTACGAAGCATAAACAGAATGAACCACAAATAAGTAAAGTGTTAAAAATAAAACCACTAATAAATAAGTTAAATTCGGGCTAAATTATAATTGGATAATCTATAAATAACCCTTTGTTTTTGAAGTAGAGTAAAAGAGACGTAGACTGACAGACACAACCCTCAATGAAAAGTCAGAAATGCAAAAGTGATAAATTATATGACGAAGGCAATGACATCGTCGAGTGCGTAAGAGTCGAGGAATATTGGCCCTACTGCTTGGCGTGCAATACATTTCGAGTCCATTGTATATTTATTTGCTTTTTGTATGGTATGGGATTCTTATCCTCATGAGTAATATTAGTGAAAAAAAAAAAAGAAGAAAAAAAGCACTAGCAGTAATATTAGTGAACCTCACTAGCTCTCTTCCAAGTCTCTTTGCATTTCCAATAACAATAAAAAATAAATAATAAAAAAGTCTCTTTGCATTCTCTTTCACGCTTTGAGTATATCCTGTAACCGGCATATGCTTTGAGTATATCGTGTACCCGGCATCCTTGCATTTCTCTCATTTGCTTCAATACCTAGAGTTCTGTGACAATGGCGAACGAGGTGGTTCTGTTGGATTTCTGGCCTAGCATGTTTGGGATGAGAGTCAGGATTGCTCTGGCTGAGAAGGGTATCAAGTATGAGTACAAGGAAGAAGACTTGAAGAACAAGAGCCCACTGCTTTTAGAGATGAACCCCATTAACAAGCAGATCCCAGTTCTCATCCACAATGGGAAGCCTGTGTGTGAGTCCCTCATCATTGTTCAGTACATAGACGAGATCTGGAATGAAAAGTCTCCATTGCTTCCCTCTGATCCTTACCAGAGAGCTCAAGCCAGGTTCTGGGCCGATTTTGTTGATAAAAAGGTACCTTTTTCTGCAATTTCTTTTCATTGCCCTTTTCTTTTTGCTATTTTAATTTCTTTCCATTTTGGGTTTAAGAATATGTCTTATATTAGCTTTAGCTTTATTCTTAAGCAGTTAAATTTTTATATTTCTCGAATAAATAAATTAATCCCTAAATATTATGTATTTATTTTTTTAAGGAAGCCCAAATATTATTATTAAAAAAAAAAAAAAGAGAATATGATTCAAAGTTAATTTTTAATTTCTCGGTTTTCATGGGTGTCTCATACATTTAACCCTTTTTGTTGTTTTATTTTAGTTTTTTAATGTTCAGTTAATACTTAATACTAGGTGAAATATTTTAGTTTATGTTTATGAGGTTGGATTCGATTGATTTCTTTTTTAAAATGTTATTTGGGACGTTTAAATTCTATTATAATTGACTAGTTATTTTTTTAATTATACTAAAAAGATAATGATAATAATTTACTAGTTCGTAGGTCATGTCAAGGAAATGATTTAATTAGACATGCAAGATGACCCTAGAAAATATTTGACCAAGGAACTTGCGAATTCTATGAAACTATATAAAATATTGTGATTAAAAAAAGAAGTTGTGATTTTGGACTAAATCTTAAAACTCCTTGAGTTTTATATTTGACGAGTAGACTAAGATACTGAATCTTGTTCTTCTATCCCTTAAGTTGTTTGCCAAGGATTTCATATATTTGAGGAAGATTAAATTTGCTTCAAGATACTGAAGTAGCCCCTGTTTCATTACTATAGTAGTTCTCCTCGTAGATTCAAGGAACCATTTATGAATTTAGGAGTTTCATTTTTGAAGTGTAACAAGAAGTATTAAGAAATTCAAATTGAACATAAAACTAATATTCAGTCTTACATCTGCTCCTGCAGTTCACACTCAATTTCAAGTTTTTGTTTCCAATCCTAGGAGATCCTAGAGATCAAAGCAGAGTGTAGGCGGTGAATTAATTTAAACGCCTAAGTGATTACTAAGATGTCTTTCGGAAAAAGAAAAAAAAAATGAAAGAAATAAGAGCAGGGAGAAAAAGAAGGAAAGAAATATGATGATTAATATTTGCTTTTCATTGACCATTTTCAATTTATGTAGTTGTTGGATACCAAATTCAAACCTTATTTCTGCCCTCTCTTAGCATTAGTCATGTTCAAGAGCCATTGGTTTTTTTGTTAGTCACTAATTAACATTTTCATTAAAAAAAAGTCACTATTTAAAATAAAATTTAGGAGTTAGTCCAGTAGTCTCTCTCTATCATACAATCAAGAACATATTTTATGGGCCTTTCCCACTTGCTAATGTCTAGAGGAATATTCAGTTTGCCCAGTAGACTTGATTTGAAATTCATTACTGTCATTGTTCATCCTAGTAATACAATGTGTGGAAAATTCAGTTTTATGGAGCTTCAAGGAAGGTATGGAGCACAAAAGGAGAAGAGCAAGAGGCAGGCAAGAAGGAATTCTTTGAAATCTTAAAGACATTGGAGGTGGAGCTTGGTGACAAGCCTTTCTTTGGGGGTGAAACATTTGGGTATGTGGACCTTTCTTTTATCACTTTCTACTGCTGGTTCCATGCCTATGAGGTCTTTGGCAATATCAACATAGAGGTGGAGTGCCCCAAGATTATCGTGTGGGCTAAGAGGTGCCTGCAGAAGGAGAGTGTGGCCAATACTCTTCCTGACCAGAAGAAGGTTTATGAGTTTGTTGCTCAGATAAGGAAAAGGTTTGTTTCGGAGTAGAGTAATGATTAGGCCCCAATCTAGAAGTGCTAGCATATTATGGTTTTGGATGGTTTTGTAATATTGTTGGTCATATGTACTGTTTAAGTTTGGATTTGTTTCATTAGTGTCCGTTTAGCTTGTAAGACACTTTGATGTGTCTGCGGAGCTTTTCTAAAGGGCATGTATTGTACTGTTTAACTTGTAAGACACTTTGATGTGTCTGCTGAGCCTTAGATCTAAAAAGGGCTTGTACTGAATCATGAATAAGAAAGACACTTTGTTCTGTGAGCTAAATTTTAGATCAAACTTAGGCTGTGTTTGGTTCCCGTAAAATATTTTTCGGAAAATGAATATTTTTCAGAAATGTTATTTTCTGGAAAGGAAAATATTTTCAGGCTGTTTGGCTGCCTCAGAATTCGTTTTACGAAAAATCAATTTCAGTGTTTGGTTCGTTCAAACATTTTTACGGAAAATGCGTTACATAGCCAAGCCACCCAATTTTCTATACACTTCCTCAGCTGTAAACATATGGAAAATGAATCAATTCCACACTAACTCACAAAAGAAATATAACCCAGCAAAAAATTCATCAAATCCGGTCAAATTGAGAGAAGAATGAAGAGAGAGAGAGGCGACTGGGTTCGATCTAGAGGCGAGATCACGCGGCAAAGGGAAGATCGAGCGGCATTGGAGTCGAACTGGTGCGATCGTCGGACTGGTGCAATTGACGATCTAGTGTGATCGTCAGAATGGAGTTCGGTCTGTGGTCGTCGAACTGGAGCTCAGTCTGAAGTTCTTCACCGTCTCTCTCTCTCTCTCTCTCTCTCTCTCTCTCTCTCTCTCTCTCTCTCTCTCTCTCTCTCTCTCTCTCTCTCTCTCTCTCTCTCTGGAAATGCTTTAAAATGAAAATAGGAATTGAAAATAATTTCCGGGGTCAAAGCTTATGTTTTACCGTCAAATGAAAATAATTTCCGAAAAAGCCTATTTTCAAAGCTAACCAAACAACCTATTTTACGGAAAATGATTTTCTGAAACCATTTGAAGCCAAAACAAATAGACCCTTATTCAAACTCTATCTTGCCATCTAGTGTGTGTTTGGATATCGTTTATTTTGTTGAAAACTTAAAACTTAAAACTTATGACTGAAACTAATAAAAATAATAATTTATAAGTTATTGTTCACTGTTGAATGTACTGTACATTTGTCTTAATGCACTGTTCATATGTACATTTGTCTTAATACACTGTTCATGTCCATGAACAGTGCATTAAGGCAAATGTACAGTACTTTTAGGAATGAATAGTAACTAAAATTATTTTTTTATTGTTTTTAGCAATGAACAATACAAGAGGCGCTGGTCAAAAAAAAAAAAAAAAAAAAAAGCCAGACGTGAGGAGCAAAACACTATCCAAACGAGACTAGTGTATTCAAAAGTTTTGGTACCAACAATACGAGGAAACAAAACTTTTTAGTTTTTATAATATTTTTCACAGTTCTTAACATGATTTTGTGATTGGGATAATTGCAAAAGTGGCACAAGTGATGGTTTCGTGTGGAAGTGGAAGCAATGTGTGTTGTAATAACAAGTTTTTACCTTAGCAAGTTTTAAAGATTGTGAAAAAAAATTGTCTATGGTATATTATATGGTCATAAAAAATAAAAGGCATCACGTATGCAGTTATAAATTTAATAAACTCGTGTCAAAAGAAAATTAATAAACTCATGTCAACCAAGTAATCATTTTAATGATTCTAAAAAAAAAAAAAACAGAGAGAGAGAGAAGTAATCATTTTACTAAGTGAATAATCACATATGAGAATCTCTCAAATAAGCAACGAGAGAACATTAATGATTGCAAATTCTCGTGAAATATTTTGTTTTTTTAGTTCTTTAGGCAAAAACAGAAAAACATATCTTCATTCCAATATCTGGCGGTGGAACAACTTTTCATGTAAAGTCAAGTGAATAATTAAGGCACAAATCCATTCAATCTGTTATAATAAAATAGAGTTTATAATACTGTTTTGAAGATTGGAGATCGGTAAGATCCATAAAAAAAACTACTCAAGATTACTGCACATAAAACATTTTCACAATCTTATAGTTGTGAATTAAATATTTTAAGATTAGTTCTCTTTTTATTTTATTGGGACAGGCTCCTCTCCAGTTTTAATATCTTCTGTTGTCTCCTGTTTTTATACAGATGACTGACACTTGGCAAGTAAAAAAAGATCCAAGGGCTAAAAAAAACACACATCTCTTTCTTCCTCAAACATCTCTTTCCACGGCAATTTCAGATTTTCTATCCATTTGTCTCTCTCTCTCTCACGTCTCATTCTTCTCTTCGTTGTCCTTCGCTATCATTAAAACTATTGCTCAAGCCTTTATCTCAATTCCCTTTTTCTCTACAAAATTACAGTCCCTATCTCTTCAGATCTGTCATTACTTTTTGCTTTTGTTTTTGTGGATGGGTTGGGTTTTAAGGGATTTTGGTTCTAATGGAGATGAGAGTGTGGTTTGGGCAAGTCTCATTCATGATGGGTCTTCAAGGATTTCAAGGAATTTTGATTTTGCTTTGATTCTCATGATGGAAAAGATTTGGTTTTGGGTGCTCATCATGTTAATGGCAGTTGATGGGTTTTATCAAAATTTGGGTTCTGCAACTTTTTAATCTATATATTGTCTTGTACAGCCCCTCTTTCGCAAAGAAATCACTAGTCACACAAGAAAATGAGTTGAAGAAAACCAACCAAACATAGAACAGTCTCTAGTACAAAGATTTGAAGGAAAGCATTTTCTTGATTTTTTTTTCTCAAGATCTGATCTTCCTTTTTTCCATTCTTCTCCGGAAAGCCATGGTCTTGATGCCTTTGTTGATCAGGTGGTTGTGATGATGTTGGAGAGAGGAAAAAAAGAAAAAAAGACAATGGAGAGAAAATCTAAAATTTCTGTGAAAACTGGAAATTGATGCTGAAGGAAGAAAGAGATGGTTTTCTTTAGCCCTTGGATCTTTTACTTGCTAGGTGTCAGTCATCTGTATAAAAAGGGAGACAATAGGAGATATTAAAACTGGAGAGGATCCTATCCCTATTTTATTTTTCCTCACTATTAATGTTTTATAAAATCAGTTAGAAATGCAGATATGTAGGTTATCTTTCTAATCCACGTAAAGACCAATGACAAAATAATATTTGTTCACTTATAGCTACATTTCGGGATTTTTAAGAAAATAACCATCAATCCCAAACAATATTATTAGTTAGGCAAACTTTCAAACTAATTTCATTTATAACAATTCGAGTGAACTAGAGTCGATTTTACTGTGCTTGTTCCCAGGATCGCGAATAGCTGAAGCATAAATCGACCCCAGAGGAGACGATTTCTATGTACAGAAATCAACTCCAGAGGAGACGATTTCTATACATAGAAATCGTCTCCGGAGGAGTCGATTTCTATACACAGAAATCGTCTCCTCTGGAGTCAATTTCTTTGTACACAGAAATCCCCAACACTCAAGCTGTGAACGAACGAACCTGCAACACCGACGAATGAAGAACGAACCTGCGAACGAAGAACGAAGAACGAAGAAGAACGAAGTCTGAACGAAGAACGAAGAAGAACGAAGTCTGAACGAAGAACGAAGAAGAAGAACGAACCTGCGAACGAAGAACGAAGAACGAAGAAGAACGAAGTCTGAACGAAGAACGAAGAAGAACAAAGTCTGAACGAAGAACGAAGAAGAAGAACGAACCTGCGAACGAACCCAGGCGAATGAAGAACGAAGAACGATTCCCAGGCGCCGATTCTGACCGACGAACCCAGCAACACCGACGAACCCAGGCGAATGAATGAAACCCAGGAAGTGGAGAAACCCAGGCGCGGAGAAAAGGAAGAACACGAAAAAGCTTGAGTGTTCTACACAAAGAAATCGAAGAAATCGACTTCAGTGAAGTCGTTTTCTACACAAAGAAATCGACTTCACTGAAGTCGATTTCTTTGTATAGAAAACGACTCCAACGAAGTCGGTTTCTGTGTAAAAAAAATCGCAAAAAATAGGCTGTATGAACAGTAAAATCGACTCCTCTGAAGTCGAATTGTTAGAAATACAATATGTTTCAAACGTTGGCTAACTAATAAAATTGTTTGGGTTTTGTAGTTATTTTTTTAAAAATCCCCTACATTTCCATGAATACATTTTCATTTCATGGAGATCTATTAAGTAAACAATATGCTATTTCTTCAATTCGCTTAGAGATTGTTGGAATTCATGAAGCAAGTTGTGAATGTGTTTAGCTGAGATCAACAATTCAACATATTCAAGAACAATGTGAATTTTCCTTAATCAAAGGTAACTTGGCAATATTATACAAAGACAATGTTCCTTGTATCACTTATATAGAGGTGACTATATATATATATATATATCTGTCGAGGACGTTTTGCAACAAGGGCAAAAAATGCAATATTAGCCCAAATCTCCCATTGGTTTCTTTAGAAGTGATTATTTGTGGAAAATCAAGCCCAAAATTCCAAATGTATAATGAATAAAAGGTTAATGGTGTTTTAACAAAAGAGAAATCAAAATGTCATAACTGAAATACAATAAAATGTAGAAAAAGTAATAGATTCAAAACTTTGACCCACAATCAACAATAAAAGGAAATTGAGAGAGGTTGTGAGGAAGAGAAGGAAGGTTCCCCTATACCCATATTTCCACCCTTAAGCTTCAGAATTGTGAGAATGTTAGCTGGCTGAATGAACTTTTGGTTTTAAGTTTTAGCTCTGTGGGGGAAAACGGAGTTAGTTCATTTTGAATTTGATTGAGGCCTTTTGTATTGAGTTTGGGGTGCTCTAAGTGACTGGTTATTGGTCAATAGAAGAGGCTTCGAACCCCAAGGTCTCAATCAAAGAGGTTAATCAATTTTATTTTCATAGGGTAAGAGGGTTGGCTTGCTTTTTGCATAATTTGGGAAATGAAGTGGTCTAAATTCATGGTAGGCCCTTAGAGTCTGCATCTGGTTGTTGCATTTGGTTTCTTACCATGTATGGATGATATGGCATCTTGTCAGCTTCCTAATCATTCAACAAGGTTTACCTTTGAGGATTTCTAGGCTTTCCTACCTTTTCGAGGCCTAGTTGCACCCTCGCAAGTAGGGGTATCGCCATAAGAAAATGTCTTATTGGCTTCCTAATAATTTGATAGGGCTTACTATCGAGCAAGTATGTTTTTGGCTTTCCCTACCTTATTGAGAGTATTTTCACCTTCGCATATAGAGGTTTTGTCATAAGAGTAATTTATAGGCTTTCTTGCCGCTTCGCAATTTTTACAATTGAGAGAAAGCATTAGCTTTCCCTACCTTATTGTAAGCATTTCACCTTCTCATGTAGGGGTCTCACCATACTTTGATAATATAATAGTTCGTTGGTTTTCTAATGTTTCATGGGGTTTGCCTCCAAAAATTGGTATGAACAAGAAATATTGTTGTTGCTAAGGATTTCATGTGAGATGCCAAAGTGACGAATGATATGCTCCATGATGGAATTGGCTATGGCCACTCCCATTGCTTTTTCTTGAGTGGAATTGCTTCTACCTACTTAGTGAATTACTTAGTGGTGACAAAAACCTGAATGTACCTATTCAAGAATGGATGGATAGGCCCGATGAGATCAAGCCCCCATGTATAAAAAGCTTTGGGATGCTCAAGTCTTGAAGGTTTATATGGTGTGTGTGTGTGTAAGCTTGGAGTGCACTTGGAAGTATGGCAACTTTAGCGAATTTGGTTATGTCAAACCAATGTTATCCCATCGCCGAGAGTTGTTGGTGGGATTTATTCCTCCCTTAGTACTCTCCATATTCCTCCAAGATGAGTTCCAAAAATGGGGTCCCCTAATCTATTATATGGAAGGTAGAATATGATTCTTCTTTGACCAAAATATGTTGTGATGCAGACAACGACTCCATACTTCGCTAACTTGGCTTCTAATTTTGGGACTATAAAGTTGTGATTTCCAACTATATTGTGTTAGCTTTAATTCCGTGCCTAATTTGATTGTAATTTCTTCAATCACTTTCCCTATATGCATGTGGGTTTATCTGTAAGGGATAAGTGTGAGAGATCGGTGAAGAATCAAGCTTCAAAAGTTGAATCAGTGGATTTTGCGACTGGCGCGAGTAGCTCGCAAGAAGTAACCCGCGAAAAGCTCACGTGTGGAGCACATGACTGGAAGATCAAGAGTCGTGCCAGGCTATCATTTTCACAATTGTCTTATGAGAAGGGCCAACTTGCGCAGGACCCATGAAAGTCTTTGTTTGGCAAAAAGTTATGTTTGCTTACCATGTCTTTACCCATACTATATATAACCTCATTATCCACAAATTGTAAGAAATTCTTTTCAGTGAGAAAATCCTAGAAAATACACTTGAGAGTTTGAAATGGTTATACCCCTAATCATCTACACCTTTCCTTGTGGTTTTCCTTAACAACTATCTCTCCATCTCTAGATCTTTGAGAAGTTGCTAGCCCAAACACTTACTACATTCATTCTAAGTGTAAAGTGAGATTTTGGTGCTACTGGGATGTATTGGAAGAAGCCATTCATTGACGGATGCAATCAGGCTAAATTCCAGGATTAGAAAAGTTAGAGAAGACAAGACTTTGAGAAGTTCGTTATTAGCAGGAGTTTGGAGGGCTTAAGTACATAGGGTAGACTAGGCTTGGAGGGTTTTTTGTTATTCGTGTACTTCAACTTTATTCTCTAGTGGATCGATTTCGACTTAGAGGGTCGCGAAGAGGTTTTTCACCAAGTTCTTCGATTTCCTCTTCGATAACACATCTCGGTATTATCTTGTGTTTGCATCTCTCTTCCATACTCTTTAAGCTTTCATTTTATTGTTGATGATGGATGAATATGGCTTAGGATAATGTTATCGGTTCATTGCACTTATTTACTCTTGTTCCGCACTTAGTCTAAATTAAAGTAAAAGCAATCTAGCCAGTATTTTTAATTGGGGGTCTGAACAAGCTCTTGTGTTTTAGCACAAATTAGAGCTTTCAGGGACAATGATAAGCTGAGCATCAAAGATGTCGATATAGGGTTGTTTCATTCCTAGCACAATAGTTTTTCTCCCACGCTTCGGTGAGCCTCTTTCTCCCATGCTTAGCTTCTAACTTTGGGACAATGATGGGCTAAGCATTTGAGACATCAGTATAGGGTTGTTGCATCCCTAGCACAACAATTTTTGTTGTTGGCCTCAATGTTGCTTATTCCAAGCTTCCACATTATACTAAGATTCCACTTGAAAATATTTGGAATGTATTAAAGGATTTCCAGCAACTAGTGTGTGATTTTTGGTTGTTTGACATCAATGTTTAGAGCAAGCTCTAGCAAAACATTCTTCAAAAGTGAAGCAATTTTCTTGAAGATGGCAACATTGACACTTCCCTCTTTAGGCATAATCTTGAATTCAAAAATGATTAAGGCATTGGCATGGCTTGGAATACATGCGCTTGTCACGACTTGAGATATATGAACACGGCATGGCTTGGCATGTGCGGATCGACCATGATTTTGGATGTGTGAGCTTGTCATGGCTTAGAATGCACGAGTGTATCATGACTTTGGTAAGAGGGAACTGAGTTTGGCTTTCCTTCTTTGTCGAATGCTCCAAGAAGGTCTTCGTTTTGTCCCCTAGTGTAATTATCATTTATATTAGTAAACGATAGTTATAACTAAGCACTAGCACAAATGACTTACTGAAAATATTTTGATTAAAAATTTGAAAGATTGTAATGGTTCAAGTGATATATAAAAAATATGAATTAGCAAAGAGGAATCTTGAGAGTCTTAGCTTAAGTGTGCTTTGACAATAGTATGTCGCTCATATGACTTCAAGGTTTGGTTTATGACATGTCGCTACTTGAAGACTTGGTGTGGAATATCTAGCAACTTGCAATGGGCTTAGCTATGGCCTTTACAAATTTGGCAAAGACTTTATTTAGCGATGATGCAAAAAATATTCAGCTGCAAAGGGTTGCACACAACATCAACTATACTCATCTCAAAATAAGTCAATCACTCACAACAGCCTCCATATGCTTTGTGCTAACCTAGCAACAATAAAACTCAACAATATGTTGAGGAGATGTTGATGATGAGCTTTTAGTTTTTGTCATTGGGGGTTCTTGGGTTGAAATTGATGTTTAGAACTTCTCTTTGTTGATTATTTGCTAGAGCCTTCCTTCCCTTTGAGGCCGGACTTACAACTCACCATTTTTGCATTTTCAAGCTATAACAAAACTATTTATAAATATTATAAAAATTAAGAGATGTAGGATAATTCATCCATAAGAATGATAACTAAAAAATAATAAAGATGAGTGGAAGAAGATTTTTCTCTTGAATAAGAAAGTTGATTCTCCCTCCATCCTTTACTTCTTGGAAGACTTTTGTAAGTTTGAGCGATTTTGTCACATGATTTGGAGCATCTCCAGCAGCTCAATGAACTAAGGATAGACATTTTTTTCAGCTTAACTTCACAATGCTCTTCTTGCGCAGTAAAGCATCATACGGTTTCTCTTGGGAATAGCAAGTTAAGGTGAGAAACACCATCTCTTTGTTGGTTGCATCTTTGGAGGAACCATTTCTCTTGTTTCGGCTGCTTAACTCCTTAGTGGAGTCGCTAAAGTGTCAAGGTCATTTTGCTACAAGGGCCAAAAATGCAAGATTAGCCCAAATCTCCCCTTAGGTTCTTTAGAAGTGATTATTTGTCGAGAATCAAGCCCAAAATTCCAAATGTATAATGAACAAAAGGCTAATGGTGCTTTAACAAGAGAAAAATTAAAATGCCATAACTGAAATACAAGAAAATGCAGAAAAAGTACACAAGTCCGAAACTTTGACCCACAAACAATGAGAAGAGGAAATTGAGAGAGGTTGTGAGGAAGAGAGGGAAGGTTCCATTGTACCCATATTTCCACTCCTAAGCTTCAGAATTGTGAGATTGTTAGCGGGCTAAATAGACTTTTGGTCTTAAGTTTTAGCTCTGTGGGGGAAAACGTAGTTGGTTCATTTTAAATTAGATTAGGGCCTTTTGTATTGAGTTTGAGGTGCTCTAAGTGACTAGTTTTCGGTCAATAGAAGAGGCTTTGAACCCCAAGGTCTCAATCAAAGATGTTAAGGTCAGATTTGATTTAATTGGATAAGAGAGTTGGTTTGCTTTTTGCATAATTTGGGAAATGGATTGACCTAAATTCATGGGTTGATGTTTCTTAGACATGGTAGGCCCTTCAAGTTTGCATTTGGTTGTTGCAGTAGACAAGGCTAGCCATTTAGGGTCAGCTATATGTTTTAGGCCAAAAAATGGTAAAGCAGAAAAGTTAAGCCACAATCAACCAGAGCATAAAGGATCTTTTAAGGTGGAAATTTTTGGTACAAGACCTCCTCCATGAGCCAGAGGTGCTACCAATGTCCCTTGTCCACTTGGTAGCACATATGGGCTGAGTTCAAGCAAAAGGTTCGAAAGGAACCAACCCATACTCTTCAAATTGCACTCCTTCAACTTTCCCAAATATGTAGCATGGGCTTGGGCCATGCTTAAAAGAATAAAATAATATAATACATGAATTGGGCCCATAAGGAAATTGGGCTCTGTTGATCGTGCTTATAGAAAATGTATAGCAAAAATGGGTATCAACAATATCAAATCCCAAAGGTAACAAAACCAATCTAATTTCATTAAAATTCTTTTATATGCATGTGAGCTTTAGGAAAGTGGTGATATTGATGTCAACCATATACAATTGAGTGATAATTTGGTATATCTATTCACTAAATCATTATCAATTGCAATATTTAAAAGGATAGTATACAGCATTAGCATGCATTGACTTAAAGAAAATCTACTTACTCATGAGGGGAGTAAGTGTTTCTTAAGGATATGAGCTAATTTTACTAGTTTTCCTTTGCTAAGGTTTAATTTTTATAAAGTTTTTATTTGTAAGGTTTTAAAGAGACAATCCTAAAGCACTCAAAGGTACATTAGAATATTGTATATTTTTTTCTCCTTCACCCATAATTTTTTCGCACTGAACTTTTCTTCTGCAAGATTTTAAAGACATATTCTTAATAAGTGGTCCTCAAGAGGCATATTTTTAATAAGAAGTCCATAAGGGCAGTGTCGTAATAGGTAGAGCTAAAGGCTCTTAAGAGTGATCACACTATGCTTGATACAAAAAGTTGTCAATTTTACACATTTATTTCAAAAACACGTCACGTCAGTCCATCTAAAACACTGTAGATTTACATTTTTGCTACAGGAACCGGGTAAATATACACAATTATTGTAGTATCCTAATATTTAATTAATTTCCTATTGTTTGATCTCTCTCTTTCTTTCTTCTTCCTTTCTTCTTCTTTTCAGCGTCTCTCTCAAATAAACTCAATCACCACCACCACCACCACAAGTCACAACTCAAGTCATCCATCACAAAACCTAATTGAAGTTGCCGCTAGAACACCGGAATGAGCAACTCCGTCAAGATTGTCCTCCATTGAAGTTGCCACTTCCTCTCTAGATTTTCAAACTATAAGAAAGCATGAGGTCAATGTGAAATTTCTCCAAAGAAGCTTCAAGATTATCTTTGGATAGCAATGCTGTGATTTTTTTTTTTTTTTTTTTTTGGTGGATCTATGATGTTTGGTTGGTGAGAAAGTGTGGGAAATTGAAATAGTGTTTATTTACTTTTTTTTTTTTTGTGATTATTTGCTAATTGTGATTATTTGCTAAGTGAGGTAATTTTTTTTTTTTTTGGGATATTTAGTAGATTTTTTATTAATAAATAAAATTTGTTTAGTTATTTCATATGGATATTTGTATAAATTCATTAGTTACATTTTTGGAACGTGATGGAATGTAATTAATGAACCAAAAATGGTAATGTTACATTACAATAATGTGATTCAATGAATCTAAGATTACATTAATCTAACATTACAATGCAATGTCACTTCATGCTAACCAAATGCCGTCTTAAAGATTCTATATATTATCTCAATTATCTTACTTCAATCGATATCCCTATTCTTCTCCCAAAAAAAAAAAAAAAAATGTTAATCCTATAATTTTATAATAAATAGAAAATTTTAATTTAACTTAGATCACATGAGATAACTAATATTATGTGGTACCATTTTGTCATGTCACCATACTATATATTCTGATGTAACTTTCTATGTCACCAAAAATTATAGGTCAGGTGTGGGTTCTTAATTAGTTCATTTAGTCACATCCGAACCCTTTATTCTTACCACCCAAGTTTAGTAGGTAGAGTGTAACTATGGTCACGTTTAATTGGAAAACATCAACTCACGTCGCCCTTTGCCTTTTTTAAATAAGAAATTTATAGTTCAAACTCTACTTAAACCAAAAATCAATTGGTATATTAGTAAGATTATAAAGATAATTATCTTTTTTTGATGAACGATAAAAAGTAATTTTCATTTAAGATATATTATACGCTCGAAATCCTATTTTATATATAATCTTAAAGAAACGGTCTCTTTGTCTCTTATCATCTTATGAATTATGATCTTATCAACGCTAGTCTCAAATAGGACAAAATAAAAGTCTTCCACTTTCTTTCTTTTTTTTCTTTTTAAATATTTTTTTCCCTTTATTTAGGTGATTTTCAATAATTAATATATTGCAGGTGTTGGGGAAGGATCTTCTGACTACCTACAACGAAACACCACTTCTATATATATATATATACACACACACATAATCACAGGAATCACACCAGTTGATTCATTATTCAACTTATCTTTTACCCCCGGCCCATTAGCTTGCTTCTGTCTTTCTGACAATGGCGCACGAGGTAGTTCTACTGGATTTCTGGCCAAGCATGTTTGGAATGAGGGTAAGGGTTGCGCTGGCTGAGAAGGGTATCAAGTATGAGTACAAGGAGGAGGACTTGAGGAACAAGAGCCCTCTGCTTCTGAAGATGAACCCCATTCACAAGAAGATCCCAGTTCTCATCCACAATGGCAAACCAGTAT
Organism: Quercus variabilis; assembly: GCA_030445155.1. Classification (NCBI taxonomy): domain Eukaryota; kingdom Viridiplantae; phylum Streptophyta; class Magnoliopsida; order Fagales; family Fagaceae; genus Quercus; species Quercus variabilis. The sequence goes on along the minus strand of CP129448.1, from coordinate 70,632,366 downwards.
GTGAGTCTCTGGTCATCGTTCAGTACATTGACGAGGTGTGGAAAGACAAGAATCCATTTTTGCCCTCGGATCCTTACCACAAAGCTCGTTCCAGATTCTGGGCTGATTTTATTGAGCAGAAGGTCCGTTTTCCTTACCTATAGTGTGTAGGCTATATGCAATTTCTTTCTTTTTTTTGTTCTGTTCTTTTTTCCTGAGAAAAAAATTTCCCACAAATGTTATTTTATATGCGAAATTACACTATTGATTCTTGATGTTTGCCTTGTACGCGCAATTGGTCTGTTAAGTTTGAAGCGAGTATAATTAATCCCCTTAAGTTTTAAAATTGAGTTATATTAATCTTTTTACTAACTGCTGTTAACGGTGTTACTTATGTGACTAACAGAACAATAACTTAACATTTTTTAATGACGTGACATGTTTTTAATTAAAAAATTAAAAAGAAATAGGTTTCACATTAGATGAAATTAAAATCCAACCTCCTCCAACTCCTCAATCCAAAGCCACATCGCCAACCATGGAAACTGACCAAAGTACCACCACGAGCACAAGCAGCAGCGGCTCTTGCCTACCCATGAATCTCTTGTTCGTGGAACTGGGTGTGGGCTACGATCAATATGGGTACGTACTCCATGCCCATTTGGCCTTTTCTCTATTACTCTGCTAGTTTTTGATGAACACCCATTTGTCAGATTTTAATATTGAATCGTAGGATTGGTGAATTTTTATGTGGAAAAATAATTATCAAGATGAATTTTGTGACACCCTCAAAAAAAAAAGATGAATTTTGTGATGCCCTTTTGACTCTTTCTCAATTACTATCCCACTTATTGATGAACACCCAGTTGCCAAATTTTCACATTGAATGGTAGGATTGGTGTATTTTTATGAAAAAAACAAAGAGTTCCGTTAGCCATGAACACCCAGTTGATTTTAAATATCAACTTTTTTTTTTTTATGGAAAAATAAATATTGGATTTGTTTTTAATCGTTTCAATTTCATCTAACGTGGAAACTATTTTTTTTAATTTTTTAATTAAAAACATGCCGCATGTTAAAAAAATGTCACATCGTTAAAAAAATGTTAAATCATTGTTCCATTAATAACATAAGTAACACTATTAACAACAGTTAGTAAAAAGACCAATACAACTCAGTTCTAAAATTTAAGGGATTAATTGTACTCGCTTCAAACTTAAGGGACCAACTGCGCACACAGGACAAACTTCAGGGACCAATAGTGTATTTTTGCCTATTTTATATATATATATATATATATATATATAATAACAATTACCTACTATTACCTAAAATATTCATGTTAATGCTCTAATGATAAGTTTATTTATTAGAATTACCTACTATTGCCTAAAATATTCATGTTAATGCTCTAATGATAAGTTTATTTATTATTACCTACTATTACCTAAAATATTCATGTTAATGCTCTAATGATAAGTTTATTTATTAGAATTGAATAGTTTATGGGTCTTGTGATTTCAGAAGACATGTGAAAGTTTTTTTTTTTTTTTTTTGGATAAGAAGACGTGTGAAAGTTTCCATTGGAATTGATGAGTCCAACATATTTTTTTACCAAACTTTATCATCTTTTTTATTTATTTATTCGAAACTGTATCATCTTTATTAGTATTATATTGATGCCATTTAGCCAACAATAGTATATAAACTAAAATATTTTAATAATATCAGTAAAGTTAAATAATAGGATAAATATCAGAAAATTACATGAAGTTTGAGCTAATACCAATTAGTTTCAAAATTTCTCAAAATTAACCAATTTAGTCCTTAAAAGACAATTTTGTCCCCAAGTACCTAACCGCTGTTAGTTTTTGTTCTCTCCCTTCTGTTTGACCCTCATCTCTTTTCCCTTTTTCTCTCTCTCTCACCTAGCTGATCCCCATCTCTTCTCTCTCATCCCTTTCTCTCTCATTGAACTCTGGTCATCAGTGAAACCCATAATCCTCTCTCCCTCTAATTTTCCTTTGGTTGTTAGGTTTAGATGATTTGGGTGTGGGTTTGAAAATTTGGATTTTGGGTATGCTATTTGTAGATCTATGGATTTGCTATTTTGATTTGGGTTCTGGGGTTTGGTTGAATGGATGTCTTCAAATTTGGTGCATGTAGTTTTGATTTAAATTTTGGTGGGTGACCTTCCAAATTTGTGGTGGCTCTGTGACTTAGGTTGGAGGTGGTGGCAACCGTGGGTTGTTGCTGCACTAGGTCAGAGGTGGTGGCAGTCATGGGTTGTTACTGCACTGGGTCAAAGGTGGTGGCAGCTGTGGTTGGTTGCTGTATAACTGTTTTTTTGTTTTTGTTTTTTTTTTTTTTTGGCTGCACTGGGCTAGAGGTGGGGGCAGCCATGGATTGTAGCTGATGTTACTGTTTTTAGGTGGTAGAAAATAGGGAAGAGAGAATGAGAGTTGATGCTAAACTATCCTTTAGTAGTGATGGTTGTTCAATGGAGTTGCTAATGCTGGTGAAGACTTATGGGTTTTGCAGCTGACTAGGTTTGTTGAGAGAAAGGGACGACAGAGAAGAGGGTTAGTAGAGATAATGGTGTTTAGCCATTTAGGGACAAAGATGTCTTTTAGGGACTAGGATGATTAGTTCTAAGAAGGTTTGGATCTAATGGGAATTAGCCCAAACTTCAGGTATCTAGAATTTACCATAAATAATAAAAAGTAATTTATTGAAAGTATTGTAAATAAAGGTAAAAGTTAACTGAAATAGTATAATGGAACATATGAATAATACTAAAAATAAGTTGAATAATAAAATAAATTAACAAAAATAATCTGTCAATCGAACACAAAAATAAGCATCTACATTTTGGTGCCTTTTTTTTTTCTTTTTTTAGAAGAGCCTTTCACGTGGGATTTTGTCTGTCAATGGGTCTTGTGCACTATGCACAGGACCCACTACCTTTTTGACCAACAAAATTTTCACTGAAATGCGTTTGTCAATGGGTCCCGTGCACTGTTTACGGGACCCACAAACCTCTTTTTTAACAAAAATTTTATTAAAAATTGGTCCTACTACACTATTCATACATTTAAAAATTATTTTGCTACAGTGTTTTCAGTTTTTAATTTTCAGCAAAATAAGCGATATCCAAACACACCCTTAATCTTTTATATTTAGTAAAAAAAAGTTTGTTAAAAATCTTGTAACTCAATAATACAGTATTGTTTAGCTAATTCTTTTTATGTGAATTTTAATTCAAATTTCCCTCCACTACTAATTTTTTTTTTTTTTAATATTATTGAAATAGACTATACTAATGATTTTAATATATTTTTATTGAGTCAAATGGCAAAATTATGTCATACAATTGTAATACATTGAGCCAAATATATAGTACAAAATACGAGTATGATCCAAATTGATTATTAAATAACAAATATTTGGATAAATTATTAAACAATATACAATAAATATTGAAACTTCTTTGAATTCCTTAAAACAATTTTAATTGGAGTTATATTTTTTAAACTATAGCAATATTGTTCAATTTAGAGCAGCTAATATTGTTATTTTACTATACTTTTGTTACACCACATGACATAAGCCGAAAAAGCAAAAGAAAAAAATTAAAAAAATTGGAGAGGATGTCCACTTGATATAACCGCAAAATATATCAGATAATTTTTATAATAGGGTTTTAACATTAAATTTTTTTTAATGATTTTAGTCCATCTTTCATTAGGAAACAAGAAAAAATATATATAAAGGGAAGATAAAAAAACTTCAAAGTTGAAACCTATTCTAACAACCGAGATTAACTAATATTCTATGGATCATATTTTCCTACAAACCAATTTAGAAGAATCTCATCTAACTCGTTATGTAGCGATTTATATGACTATCATGTATTATTTAAATAAGTCACATAACTTATTAAAAAAATTAGGCAACGAAAAATACATGTCAACAATCTTTTCAACCTATACGTACCGAATTTTAGGAAAATTCCTCCAAATTGGTTTAATTTAGTGGTTTACTTTTTCCATATTGGGCATTCTTGTTCTACTATGAGCTCTCTAGGTAAGACAATACAAATCATTCATATTCTACATCCCTGTTTTACGAAAGTGCTAATACAATGTGAGTGCAAGATGCAGGTGTATGACACTGCAAGGAAGATATGGGCCACTAAAGGAGAGGAGCAAGAGGCAGCGAAGAAGGAATTCATTGAAACATTCAAGATATTAGAGGGAGAGCTTGGTGAAAGGCCTTTCTTTGGTGGTGAAACATTTGGCTTTGTTGACATTGCTCTAATCACTTTCTACAGCTGGTTTTATACCTATGAGACCTTCGGCAATTTCAGCATAGAGGCTGAGTGCCCCAAGATTATTGCATGGGCTAAAAGGTGCATGCAGAAGGAGAGTGTTGCGAATTCTCTTCCTGACCAAAAGAAGATTTATGAGTTTACTGTTTGGATGAAGAAATATTTTGGCATGGACTAGAATAGGTTTGGCCAAGTGTAATAATGGTAGCAATATTAATTAGCATGGTTTTGGAATTGTGTTGGTTTACAGTTTCCAGTATTTGAATTTGGGCTTGTGTCATCAATGTACGTGAACAGCTTGTTAGAGACACTTTGGAGTGACTACTATGAACTTCAGATTAAAATGACATGCATTGTATCACATTTATGGTAATAAAATAAGACAAGACACTTTGATGTGTCTGCTAAATGTTGGAATTTTCTAGATCATAGGCCATGTCAAAGAAATGATATTTGACAGTGTAGATACTCAATTTTACACCCATGATTTAATCAAGGAAAATGACTAAAGTAACTATTTGTGTACCCAAATTTCATGATTGCATTACATGTATTAATTCATTCATTGCATATTATAAAAATGATCTTAAGATTCTAACGTTTGAGACAGTATGCCCAGTTTCCAAATCGGATTGTCAGATCAAAAGATATTGCATGATCAAGTTTGCACAGTTAGCATGCATCATGTTTAGGTAGAATCAACTATGCATGATTAATTTAAATTAATTCTAATTGGCTAAACAATTAAAATTAATTAAATAATTTTGTGATTGGTTGTTAGTTAGTGTCAAAAATAGGTTTGCTTGCTTGGGAATAAATGGGATAATTGGATAACAATAAAATTGTAAATAATCAAGACTTTTAGAGTATTTATCTACAAGATAGATGTTGCTGAAAAAACCTAAATTATCTAAAAAATAGTTTAATTTTTAGAATATGGATTAAAAACGCATCTAAGTACAAGTCCTGGCTAAAAAAAAAAGAAAAAAAAAACCCTCGAAAAAGGAGTCTAAAATGGACTAGAACTCAAAAGCGAGTCTAGCACCCGACACTTTTGGAGTGCCGAACAGCACAAATTCGAGCCCCTACCCGAGGGCACTTGGATTGAGATAAAACTCATCCTTTTCAATTTTTTTAGAGATAAGGACACGTCCTAGTTTGTATTTTGATCATTATCTATTTTTTCAAGCCTTCCACCCCTTATAAATAGAGGCTACATCTCACAATTTAGCACACTTTTTCACGGTCTCGGATTTCCCCTCTTTCTAACTTTCCTTTCTATTATTTTTTCTCTTACATTAAAGACATTCTAGAGGCTCTAGCCTTAAGAATTTCTTTTCTGTAAGCAAGGTATTTTAGGTTTCAAAAATAATTGAACAAATTAACCATGACAAACAGGGGTCAATGGATCACACAGCAAAGATTAACCCTAATCAGAATGTACCCACTCTAATACCACTTGATAGGCCAAGAATGCATTAACCCCTTTAGTAAATTAACCAATTAATTAGCCAAGTGAATTAATTAGGTTCAATTACATGTAATAAGTATGGTAGTACAAACAAATCACCAATTGAGTTAAATGCAGCGGAAAATAAATTTGAGAAAGAGATTTGTTTACGAATGGGGAAAACCACCGAGGCAAAACCGCATCAAGTGAATTTAAGTTCACCACTCTTGATAATCCACTATTATCAAAACAAGTGATTATAAGTAAAAGGAATCCCAATACCTAATACCAACCTACAGTTGAACTCTTACCCCAATACACAATTGGACTTGTAATGTAGTGATAATCTCTCTTTTCAATGCACGGCTCCCAGTACATGACTAACCAATTGATGCATGGATCCCAATACGTGACTAACACACTAACTTGAGAAAGATGTTGGCTGCAAAATTCTTTAGTTCATCCAGACAATGAAGACCAAGAAGCTCCTTGGTTACAAAACCCTTGGCGCAAAGATGTAATAGCTTCTACAAAGAATATGATGAACTAGGGCAAATTGTCTCCAGCCATAATATACATGAATAATCACTTTGCACCTAGTTGCATCACCTTTGATAGCCCTTAAAATAATCCTTATATATGTCTAGGGTTGTGAGAAAAAAAACCCTACACAAATACCTTGGATATGTGTGAAAAACATATCTAGAAATCTGAATTTTGTAATTCTTGATAGATACAGCTTTTGTCGAGAGCTGTCGAGAATTAGACATTAAAGCTCGACAAACTCGATAGATATTAGCTATTGAGCTTTAATGAACACCACTTCTTCACTTGTTTCTTGCACAGATTTTCATGGCTTCAATACTAGACTTGAAATCTTGTTCCTTGAAGTAATAAATCCATCCTAGATCTACCCAATTACAAGTAAATTATGTTTTGTTAAAGGATTATCCAATATACAATAACATATGTTCTAACAAGTTCCACATATGTCCTAACACATACTATTTCTGAAAAGCATGAGGAGGAAGTCAACCCTATTCCTTGCCAATCTTTATATGACATTGAAAAGAAGCTAATAGAAAGAATGGAGAATATGGAACAAATGGTGTGAAGGCCCAAAGATTTAATAAGGATTTAGACCAACAAAGTCTATCCCTATTCTCAAATGCTCGTGTGCTCCAAACTCCAATGTTTAAAATACATTTTCCGTATAAGTTTGACAGAAGGTATTGTCAAACAACCCATTTAAAGATGTATGTGAGAGCTTTTCAAACACTAGGGGCCAATGAAGAGTTGCTAGGCAATATCACCATACTACTGAGGTTAATATTACTCGAAGGGCCTAGAGACTACTAAACCACATACAAAGGAGACCTTTTCAGCTTTCATTAGTAGATGGAGAGCAAAGGCTGCCAAATGACTATAAGACCTAATTAAGAAGAACAAATTCTGATGATTGTAAATAATCTTCTACCCAACTATCAAGCACATATTTGCCCATTACTTTGCCTCACTCTAAAGCATTACTCGCAGTTAGCACACAAGTGGAGGATGTCATCAGCAGTGATATACTAAATAATGAAGAAGCTCTTAAATTCTAAAGGTTCCACCAAGAAGTCTCCTGAAGTATTCAACATCAACAAATTACCACAACCATACAGGATCATTTTGTCTAGTTCACCGAGGTTTTCCATGAGCTTTATATGCCTTAAAGAAAGGTCTTTCAGAAACTTAAGGATTAAGACTTGAAAATGTGGATTGAATTGACCGAAGTAGACTGAATAGACAAAATGAGATATAATGGGGTTGACTTGGACCGAATGGATCAAAGTAGACTATAATGGACCGAATGGACTGAATTGGACCTAAATGGACCGAAATGCTCCCTGGATATAGCTCAACAAGAGCATAACAACAATAAATATCACATTTCAACTTTTAGATATTATATATAGATAACTCTAAAATGTGTGCCTCTCAGTTGTATGAAGTCTGGTATAACAAGCTTTTATATGTGACCCAAATAGTGTTTAGTAAAACATAACCAACTTCAAATAAAACGCTCAAGAAAAATCTAATTTCCCAATTGATCAAGAGTCAATCAAGATTATAGAATCTTCTTCTATCTTATTATTTTGAGATGCTATTCTTGATCAATCGAGAGTGTGTTGAGCCTCGATCAAAGGTTAGTTGAGATTACAAAAATTGCCTTCTCTTAAGCTGAATCTTGAACATTTAATCTTGTACTTGTTATTCAACAAGACAATGCAAACAGTATTTTCACATCATGGAATTTTCCACTACTAAAACCTAACATTAACTTTGGAAGATATGAGGACAAGAAATTAGGAATACATCTACATAGAGCTTGCTAAGCAATATTGGTACAATACTATGGTTAGAATATTACTCAAAGGGACCTAAAGACTACCGCACAAGATACACATGAGACATTTTTAGCTTTCTTTGGTAGATGGGGGCCAGACTACCCAAATGACTGTAAGAACTAGTGAAAAATAACAAATTCAGATGATTATAAAGAACCTTTCCATCAACAGTGGTATGCTTAAAAATTAAGAAGCTCCTAAATCCAAAAGGATGCAAACTAGTGGTTCCATTAGCAAGTTCCTTGAAGTTTCCAATATCAACAAACCACCGACATATAAGAGCACTTATAATCTAGCTCACGGAGAAGATCCTAGTTTTCTGTGTATCTCTCTTTAGCTTTTGAGCATCATGTACATGTTAAAGTTGCCAAAATTCATAAGTTGGGGTTGGTAGGTTTGTGCTCTTTTGATGCAGGACCATGGTTTTGTATGATATATTTCCTAGTTTCGAAAAATGCCCAAGAGCTTTCCTGCTCCATGTGACTCAATTCTAGGTTTTATACATTTTGATCTTCAGTCAATCAGTTAACTTCCAATTAACTTTTTGGCAGCCTTTTAGATCTTCGTTTTGTGCATTGTTGGTACTGTTGGAATTTTACTGAAGACTCCAATGAAATCAAATTTGCATGATTTGAACTTCTGTGCAGATGACTTTCAGAAGCAGGCAATCTTCCCACTTTCAGCCATTTGGATCGTGACCTTCCCAATCCCGGTTTTGCTCAAATTAGGTGTCTATGGAAAGCTCGCAATGTCAATTTTTTTGACCTTATCTATTTTTGTTTCTTTTGGCTTCCTATTTGATTAGTTACAAGCACATGGAAGTGGTACCTTAAACCATTTTCAAGAAAAGATCCCATTTTCCACTTCTTTGTGAGTTCAAGCATATATTGTGAAATTTCATAACCGACCCCTCAAATCAAAGCTTGTGCAATACTCTTCCCAACATCTTCTCATTTGCCCGTCCGTGCGTAGCCATCAGCCTCTTGCTGGCGTAGGGTACGAGGTCTCGAACAAATTCTTTTGAGACCGACTGTTTCTTTGGGGCCGACAGTTCCTTTGAGGCCCTCAGCTTTTATTGTCAGTATAATTCATTTTCCTAGGCGAGCTCTACCGTTCAAGAATCTTGAGCTTATTACGAAAATACCCTTATCACAAGTGAAACCCAAATGATGTTTCAAATCATCTATGATAATGGGTTCTAGTTTGCTCAACTAGTGAAGTCTCCATTCTCAAAAAAAAAAAAAAAAAACTAGTGAAGTCTCTGTGGTTAAATAAAAAATTTGGATTCAATTTCCACCTACACCAAAAATCGATTAATGTATTGGTCTAATAATAAAAAGCTATCATCAAGAGTAAACATGATAAAACTCTCTAAAAAAAAACTCATCTATGAAATTAATTTATTCCCTTTAATAGCTTGAGGTTTTAACTTTTATATACCAATAAATTGCCAACATTAACCACATAATTTCTCAATGGCCTCACATCAATCTCTCTCTCTCTCTCTCTCTCTCCAACCAAAATCAAAAGTGAAAATTAGATCACAACTTTTCTTAATTATATATAGCCTTATCTAAGATAAAAGTCAATATCTATTTTAAAATAATAATAAATTTTCATTTCTTTTTCTCTTCAAAAAAAAAAAAAATCATTTCTTTTTATTAAATTCTATTCTTGAACCATGATATTTGATTTTTTATATGAAATTAATCAATTTATATTAACTTGATTTGTATTAAATAATTTATTTAATTTATATGTAAATATAAAAAGCCTCACATTAATTTATTGTTTTAGATTTCAAATTTTATATGGAGTGGGTCTATTCTTCTAGTTGGTATGGGTATTTACAAATGTATAAAGCTTGGGTCCAATGTCTGGACCCTTAAAATGGTAATACATGTCCACTTTCAGCCACATGTCATAATCTCAATAGGCCCATACATGGATGTACTACAACTGTGGATGTTTTCCACTTGATTCTTAGCATCATGCACTAGAGCTTTTTGTTTTGCCACTGCTTGAATGGCAAGGCAAGGTTTGACATGTTGGCTGTCTTAGCTGAGAATTTCCAGACTAAGTCAAGAACGTTGAAGCCGAATTTTCGAGCAACTTATATATTTTGTTACTAGCTATTTTTGATAACACTGTTGTCTGTTAGTCGTCATCAGCTCCCAGCTATGGCCAGTTTTTTTTTTTTTTTTTTTAATCATTCAGCTATGACTAGTAGAGTTTTGACGATCCAGTTTTTGAAATAAACTGATGAAGGCGTTGTAGGACATGCAATTTCTTTATGATGGTCACTGTTGATGCAATTTTTTTGGGTAAACCCAGTTCTTATCCTTCAGAATTTAGAGACTCTTATTTTTGGGTGGAAGCCACTCTTTAGATACCCGACCCAGTCATGCATATTTTAATTTCATTCTTCACAAAGATCCACACTTTTCCTTAAAAAATTAAAAATATAAATCTGTACCTCATTTTTAGAAACTCTCCTCTCTCTCGTTATTCAATCTAGATTCCGGAGCTATAGCCATGCCCTTTTTTTTTTTTTTTTTTGATAAGTAACATGAACACTTTTATTAAACAGAAAAAAACATTACATCTTGATGAAGAGCTTGTTCCAAAAAAACAAGGATTCTCTTCCATCCAAACCATAAAGTCAACAATACCAATAGCATGTTTTGCTAAGATATGGACAGGTCTATTTCCTTTTCTACATACATGAGAAAACAGCACTTTCCGAACATAATTACAAGATATTTGGATCCCATAGATGATAGGCATGACCGAAACAGATGGAGGCGATAAACCTTGGAGAGCACGAACCACATTAAGAGAATCCCCTTCTAAAATAAACTCCTGTAGTCCTACATCTTTGGCAAAGAGTAGACCGAACTCAAATGCCTTGGCTTCCACCTCTAATGGGCCCAATGGCACATATAATTTTTTACACATTGCAGCCACCACCAAACCATTAACATCACGTATAATGACTCCCACTCCCGACTCATTTCTATCCTTGAAAACGGCCCCATTCACGTTAACCTTGTACAATCGGTTTGAGGGATGCACCCATGTACGTTGAATCACAGGTTCGGACTGCACTAGTTCCGTAGCAGCATTGGGCTCATTTGCTTCCTGGAATTGCAATAGCCAGATTAAGGCATCATGACATAACTCCAATTCACCAAGCCTCTTACCTCCATGGCGAACTTCATTTCTGTTTCCCCACAACCTCCAGGCAATCGTTCCCATCAAAGCTACCAAACTGTCGTGACAGTGATCAACCATCAACATTTTCCATGCTAACTCCATGAAACTGTTGAAACCTGCAAAATTTGGACCTACATAATCTGGATTGAGAAGCCTAGAATAACGCCACACCTGCTTAGCTCTCGGACATGACCAAAAGAAGTGACCAGAAGTTTCGGCCTCTAGCATACATTCCTCACAAATATCCTCAGATAAGACCTTTCTCCGCAAAAGATTTGCTTTAGTTGGAAGAATATCACGACAAGCACGCCATAAAAAATGTTTTACTTTATGCAGAACTGGTAGCCGCCAAACTTTCTTCCAAAAGCAGCGAAGGTTGTTGTCATTGAAAGAAGATGCACCCCCAAAAACACTATAATTGTCCATAGCCAATTTATATGCACTTCTAACTGTGAACAAATCATTAGAAGTCCCTGTCCAGATTTGTTTATCTGATGGAAGTGAGTAACTAAGTGGTATGCTACGAATTTCCTCCACTTCAAATGGTAGGAATAGTTGCTGCAACAAGTGAAGATTCCAGCACCTGTTCTCCATATCAATGAGCTCTGAAACTCTGAGGCCCACAGGAGCATTCAGCCTAGGAGAAACCACTTTATAAGTTGAAGAACTTGGTAACCATTTATCATTCCATACCTGCCCTTTGAACCCATTTCCAATTTGCCATCGTAAACCATCTTGCACAAGCTTTTGAGCAGCCATAAGATTTCTCCAAACAAATGAAGGGTTAGCACCAAGAGAAGCTTCTACAAAATCACAATTAGGAAAATATCTTGCTTTAAAGACATGATAAACAAGAGAGTTCTGACCCATTTGCAACCTCCACCCTTGTTTGGCTAATAAAGCCAAATTAAAAGGTTTCAGTTTCTTAAATCCCATTCCCCCATCTTCCTTAGGCATGCACAGTTTATCCCAACTCATCTAATTCAGTTTTCTTTTATCCTGTTTTTGACCCCATCAAAAATTACGAATCATACTCGTCAATTCCTCACAGAGAGTATCAGGAAGTTTGAAACAACTCATAGTATAAGTTGGTATTGCCTGAGCCACCACCTTAATTAAGATTTCCTTACCTGCCTTAGAAAGCAATTTTTCTGTCCATCCAGCTAGCCTCTTTGCAAGTTATTCCTTGATGTCATTGAAAGTTCTTCGCTTTTTTCTTCCAACCAGCGAAGGAAGGCCAAGATATTTCTCATGTTGCTTGATAACTTGAGCTCCAAATCTTCTTTGAATTTCCTCTTGAATTGCATGATCAGTATTAGAGCTAAAGAAAAGAGAAGTCTTTGCTCTATTTAATTGCTGACCAGAGGCATTCTCAAAAACCTAGAGAACCCTCTGTAGAGAGTCACATTCCTGCAAAGATGCTTTACAAAAAATGAGACTGTCATCTGCAAAAAATAAATGAGATAATTTGGGCCCATTCCTACAAACAGAAATACCCTCTAGCTGACCTTCTCCAACCCCTTTCTTGATCAAAGTAGAAAGGCCTTCAGCACATAATAAGAAAAGATATGGAGATAATGGATCACTCTGTCTTAATCCCCTTGAAGGGACTATTTTTCCATGTGGCTTCCCATTAATTTGAACAGAGTAAGTAACAGTGGAAATGCATGTCAACAATAATCTTCTTTAATCTTTAATCTTCTTTTATGTAATCTCCAATTGTATCTAAGCACACTTTATAATTTGGTCCTATCCGTTTGTTGTTTTTAAGATTGAGTTGTTCTACATAATAATAACAACAACAACAACAACAACAACAACAACAACAACAAAGACTTTCATAGTTCATGCTGTGATCTATGATGCACCGACATGGCAAAATGGCCAATGAACCTACGTCCGACGTGGCCCGATGCACGGTGTGGCGAATGACATCGCTACCCATGCGTCGATGTCGCATCGGATTTTTTTTTTTTTTTTTCGTTTCTAGATTCACACCAACTCGCACCGATTCGGCTCCAACATGAACCGATTCATGCCGAACCAGGCCAATTCAGGCCAAATCGGATCGTATCAGCCGAATATCAGTGTGTTTCAGTCGAAAAAAGGAAATCGGTTAGTAAGGAAAATAAATAAATAAATAAACCTTAAACCGAAAATACCGATGGATATTGATACGCTGTTGTCACCATCATAATTTCACTGGCCTTAACCTCTTTCTTCTTCTTCTTCTTCTTCTTCTTCTTTGCTTCGTCCTCTTGAGTGAGTTGTTCTATTCTGTTTTTTTTTTTTTTTTTTCTTTTTTTTTGAAGAATTTTGTTTCTTGTTTGGATAAGAACAACTTTAAAAGTCTTTATTTTGTTTTTTGTGCCTCTCTGACCAAACACATGAGAGCCACATCTTCCCCCTTTTTTTTTCTTTTTTAATGGGAAGCTACACATATTTTAATACTTGTCACATATATCCTTTATTTTGTTTTTGGGCTAACCAAATATGTGAGCCACTAAGCCACATCTTTTATTTATTTATGAGAAACCTCATCTATTTTAATACCTCTGTTAATAATTTAAGTGTCAAAAACTTTTGTATACTTATTACTATTTATTTATTTATTATATGAGTTTTCTATTATTATTATATATAAAAAAAAATATGCTTAGAAATATATAAAATATATAAATAAAAATATTTTTAATAATTTTTTAATCGCCGCACCCCACTGTACCCGCACCCTATTTTTTCAAAAATTGTCGAGTCCCTCACTTGCCCCCGTACCCACACCTAAATTTGGAATCACACTCGTGCTTCACAGGCTGTGATCATATTGATATATATATAAAGTATTCCATATTCTTTTAACTATTTATGCATTATATATTTTTAATTTCTTTTGATACAACTAAAATTTTTAAGTTCAAAACTTATAACATAATTACAATTGATATTACTCCAATAATTGATAGGCGCATTCAAATATGTAGCCATGTAGATTATGCTTTGATATAAACTCAAATTCTTACTTCCAAATTAAGTATTAACGCAAACAAAAATCAAACCAAAGTAATAAGAGGGAGAGAGAGAGAGAGAAGTTGTGATGGGAAACTCAAAAAACACAACACTAAAAAGTACCAACCCAAAGTAGAGATATTAAAATATATAAAAATTCATCAACCTGAAGTAGAGTTACAAAAAAGAATGAAAATTTGAGAGAGAGCGAGCGCATAATCACATTTTTCAAGAGAGAATATGAAAAAGAATTGCAAATTTATATAATAAAAGATGATGCGAAGAATATTTAAAATAAAAGGTATAGTTGTAATTTTGTAAACATTAAATTATCCAAGTCATTCTATGTAATAGAATAACATTATATCATTATATACTAAATACTTATAATACATTGGATTACATCTAACAATAAAAGAAACAAAAAATATAGTTCAAAATAAAAGTTCATCAACTTAAATTAGAGATGCAAGATTAAATTAAAAATCCACCAAACGAGGAAAAAAAAACACACACACACATAGAGGGAGAGAAAGAGTAATCACCTTCTTGTGTGGAAAAATTATGGATTGAGCTACGAGTTTATATGGATTGACCTCTCTCTAATGAAACCTAACACCTTTGAGGGACCTCCAACACATGCTGTCTCTCATAGTCTCACCACATTGGTGATGTTCAGATCAGTTTTGTTCATGTGTTCTTCTCAACCACTGCAGTCCTAGCTCAGAAAATTGAAGTTTGAAAGCTGTAAAAATTTCAAGGTGAAAGAACAAGTTGTGCAGCTTGCACTTGAGATAAGAAAAAAAGAAGAGAGTACTAACACTGAGTTAAATCATGAAGTTGAAAAGATGGGCGAGTGTTAAACTCTGCCAAGAATACGAAGAAACGTGAGGATGGTTCATTGTTGAATTCAATCAATGGGTTTTAATTTCTGGAGGAGGAGGAGACAAGAAAGAAAGAAATAGAATAGGAGAATGGTTGAATTATCAATGAGTTGGATTTAATGTGGAAACGTTAGCCTATGGTGGGCGATGAAGAGTCTAAAATCCATGTGCAAAACATTTCAACTTTCATTGAAATGGACTGAATGAAACAAAGTGGACTGAATGGACCAAATTGGACCAAAATGATAGAAATAGACCCAACCAGCTGAAGTGGACCGAATTGACAGGATGAACTGAAGTGGACTAAAATCCTACGTTAGTGTGGCTTTCTAAGAAAAAATCATTTTGTATCAAATTATACCACATCATTCATATCAAAATCTAATAAACGAGAGAAATATATACAAAAATAAATATCCACTAAAACATGTCTTTTAATTGTTAGTGAAGTAGTTATTTTTTTGTAAACATATATCTTACTTAATAGATTTTGATATTGCTGACATGGTATCAATTGATACCAAATATCTTTTCTTCAATAAAAGCATACCAACAATAAATAACACATTTCAGCTTTTAAATATTATATAAATATAGATGATAATAGTAATAATTTTATATTGTACTCTAGCCCCGTCAATCAAATAAATTCTTTATGATTTAAGTACTATGGGAAATTGGGGATTCAATTATCTCTCCATTTACCTTGAAGTAGAAATGGTACATTTCTTAGTTTAGATTTTTTTTTTAATATTATTCTTATTTCAGATTTAATTTTTATAAATATCTAAAGATATAACTGGTGAAATGGCATCTAAATTTCCGATCAACCTAATTCAAGAAGGGTTTTTTTTTTTTTTGCTTTGTATCTTTAGACTTTAGCAGGTTAAAAGAAAGTGTATATTGGTAAATAATAAATAAATAAAAAGAAAGAAAACGGCGTCGTTTCGTTTCCTTTCAGTCTCTATTCCTTTATCTTCTCTCTCTTTCAAGCAAACCTGAAGCCTCTTCCCACCCACCCCTCCCCGCCCCCCCCCCAAAAAAAAAAAAGTAATGGGTATTTTTTCTCACAAAGGTTTTTCCAGCAAAAAATCTCTCCAGCTCTCTGTCATTGAATAACCTTCTTTTTTTTTTTTTTTTTTCTTTCCCTGATTTTGTTTGCAGCTCTGTATTCCAACTATATTCATTTAAATGGAGAAGACAGTTCAACCTTCCAATAAGGTATAAATGATATCTTTCAAAGAACTTTCCTTTTTCAAGTTTTTCATTTTAATGTAGAAGTTGTAAACTTTACTGGGATTCTTAGGCTCAGTGAGCCCTTTTAATCTGTCCACTCTAATGTGGTATATTAGTTTGAACAAACTGTAATTCTAAAATTGAACCCATTAGCTGAGCATTTGCTATATTGAAACTTTCTTGTGTGAGTTGAACCCATTTGCTGATTATTTGCTTTATTAAAATTTAAGTTGAATTCATTAGCTGAGTATTTGCTTTATTGAAACTTTCTTGTGTGAGTTAAACCCATTAGCTGATTATTTGCTTTATTAAAATTTAAGTTGAACCCATTAGCTTAGTATTTTGTGTTTGAAATGTTTAAGTGCAAGAAGAACCATGTGGGTTTGGAGGATAGGATAAGTCAGTTCCCAGATGAAATACTAGTCTCTATTCTGTCTTTCTTGACTTTTGAAGAAGCAGTCAGAACTAGTGTTCTTTCGCACCGATGGAAACATCTGTGGCCATTCTTCACTGGTAGTTTGGACTTTGATGATCCGGATACAATGTGGGACATTGCGGACAAAAAGAAACAATTAACAGTCGAAAGGAATAATTTTGCAAAAAGGGTGAACCATGTTCTAAAATTACATCAAGGCTCAGATATAGACCAGTTCAGAGTTTGTTTTGAGTTTAATAGATATTTTAAACATCACATTGATGGTTGGATTGACTTTGCAATGTCAAAGAGAGTTAAGAGGCTTGAATTGGACTTTACACCAACATGGGTATGCAAGAGTCAAATGCGTTATACATTTCCACATGAACGGTTTACAAAACTTCAAAGTTCTGTTGGAGTATCTTGTATCGAGTCCCTGATGTCCCTCACTCTAATGAACGTATGTGTAACTGGCAAGCTTCTTGAGCACTTGCTGTCCAATTGTCCCTTGCTGGAAAGATTACATGTCTCTGATTCAGATGATCTAGTGACTCTGAAGGTTTGTGGTTCATCACTGCGGTTGAAGTACTTACACATAATACGTTGTTTAGAATTTAGAAGTATTGAGATTTTTGCACCAAATCTTGAGTCTTTGGGCCTCATTGGTAGACAAATCGAGATGCATGTTAATCATGCACCTTGTCTTCTAGATGTTTGTATAGGGGGAAGCAAACCTGTGAATTCTGCAATTTGCCCTCTTTCAAGCTACCTTTCTCAGCTACAGAGTTTGATACTCCACATTTGCATTTATCCAAATGTAAGTACTTTAACATACTTTTTCAATCTCTTGCATTTATGTTTGTATGGTTTTACACAATGTTCTCTCATTTCTCGATTGTTTAATTCAGGAAAAATTGGAATTCTTAAAATTTCAAGCATTAACCAATCTTAGATACCTCAAATGGAGAGTTACTGCATCTGATGGAGAGAGCCTTGTCTATTTAATATCAATGGTAGAAGCAGCACCTTTCTTACAGAAATTTACTTTGGAGGTGACCAATCTTACTTCATAGCTTGTCACTTGAGCGTAGTGATAACTTTCATTCTTTAATTTAGGTGATGCTATTTGCATATTTGGCTTATGGTTTTCCATCTTTTTTTATCCATTGGAAAGATATCTCTTGAACTTGACTTGTCATTTGCCATGACCATTAATATTATTTTTATGAGTTCTATTAGAATCATCATCTTCACTCTTCGAGGTTTAGCAATTTCTTCCAGAAGTGAATTTTCAACTTTTTTACAGCCCCCTAACCTTGCTCTGACATTCTCTCTAATGGTTCCAAATATGGCTTATGTAATTTTCCCTTCATGTAATTTGATAATCATTATTTGTAGTTTGATTGTGATATATAAAACAAGGAAAACATTAGTGAAAGTAATCTCCTAGGACATGCATGCAGAGCAGCAAGTTGATGTGTTTTTAGTGAAACTTTATAATTAAATGAAACCTAGAAATGATTTTGTATCAGTGGTGATCAGTCTAGTAATGTCACTAGTTCTATTGAATTTTTGGAGTTTTCTATTTATTTATTTATTTATTATTATTATTATAAATGATTACAACAACCATTCTAAGTTATCTCTTTGGTATCCAGTGTCCAATGTGATCATTGTGCCTAATTTAATTATCGATTTACCTTTTTTAGTGTTTTTTCTTTTTTCTAATTTGTACAACTTAATTTTTTTTGTTTTCTAGCATGATTTAAATGCATAAAACTGTTACTTCTATATTTACAAGCCTCAAAAATTGAGTTGTGAAGCTTTCTAGGCTTGCTTAAAGCCCAAAGCGCCAAAGGGAAAGTGCTTCTTAAGTGCTCGTTTGGTTATGCGGTTTCTAGGCTCTAGCTGCACTTTTTCAAAGTGTAACTTTTGAACTTTTTTTTTTTCTAGATATAGTTTTTTAAAACAATCCCATTTTCGGAAAGCTCGGAGGGAAAAAATTTAGCAAACTGGCTTACTAGTGAGCCTACATATTAAGTGCACCTAATGCAAATTGGCTTGCTTTTTTCTGACATTGCAAGGCATAAATCAATTCCTAAACTTAGATGCTAAACTTAGCAAGAGTTTAAAACCTAAAGGCTAAAACGCTACCCAAAACCCACAAACTTGTTGTCTAAAAGTCACTAAATAGGTGATATTTTATTTCTGGGTATATTTTGAATTATTCATGTCTTTTGTTTTTATTATTGCCATCATGGTTGTGAATCAAACACAGGGAATGTGTTAGTTTATTATTTTTTAAATTATGATGTAGAAATATTAAAAATTGAAGTTGCCTATATATAGGATATGAAACTCTTAACCAACAATGAATCCAAAAAAAAAAAAAAAACTTTTAACCAACAAGTTTTGTGAAATTGTATATTGATGTAATCTTTTGAGATAGTTGATTTGAAATATTAGAATTTATATATATATATATATATATATATCAAAAAAAGCTTACATGACTTAGGAGTTAGGACACGTGTAAGCTTCATAAGGTGCTACCTAACACAGTTTGAAGGAATTCCTCCAAACTGGGTTGCAGCCAAACTTTGTCCTTTCTCTATTCAGATTTTTGATAATTTTTTGATGCATTATGAGTCTTATGACTCCTAAAATCAGGATTAAGCCTCCTATTTTCTTACAAGACTTCTGAGTCAATGTTGACTGACTTTTTACTTGGCTTGACTTGTATCTTTATTTTACTTGGTAAAAGTTTGAGTTTTGAATCACTCACTTCCCTCTCTCTCTCTCTCTCTCTCTCTCTCATGCATTGACACACACACACACACACATACACTTGGGAACTATACTAAAATGTTGTGTTGCACATGCAAAACCCTTTTAATATATGAGATGTAGCAATTCATAGTGGGTGGAGAAAGGTGGGGTGGGGTAGGTTTTAGTTCAAATATTATCTTCATTATTTTATGTTAGTTCACAATTAGTTTGATGTATTTTATGTGAACCATTTTGATGTATTTTATGTGAACCATTTTATCACTTCCAAAATGACATACGGAGTGTACTTGTTGCAGCAAGTCATAGTTTCTAGTGCTGTAATCATATAGCTAACTTTTTTAATCGGGATCAAGAAGCATACTTGGCTAAAGTTCTTTATCAGTAAATTTGGTTTATAATAGTTAGTTTATCTTGCAACATGTCACGCACAATATGATTCTTATTTTCTTTTCCTTAATTGCAGTTGTTATGGAGTAAACCCCTGATAGAAAGAGAATTTAGGAAGGTGATGAAATATCCAAATGAACACCTCAAGGAGGTGGAAATAATGGGGTTTGTGGGGCGTGCAATAGACATGGAGCTTACCGTTTACTTACTTGAAAGTGCCATCAAACTTGAGAAGATTGTTATTAATCCTCGATCTCCAGCTCTTGTGGGAACCCCTTGGGAGTTTGAGACGACTGAGAAAAATGAAGGAGCTATAGAATGTGCCAACCAACTCAAGGAAAATCTACCTCAAGGAGCTAAATTACTTATACTTTAATCATTGTCATTAATATTAGCTTAAGTGGTGTTGTTTGCTAGGTACCAGTTGATATATATATATATATATATATTATATATAGAGAGAGAGAGAGAGAGACTACAAATTAATTGTTAAAATGTGATGATTGTCTTTTTACTGTTATTATTGTAACTACTTAATGATGGGCAATATGAATTGCAATACCTAATGCTGACAATCTCCATTTTAATTTAACATTGCGTTTTTTATTTTTACTTGAAACTGTTATTTAACCTTTCAAATTGAAGTCAATTACTGATTTAGATTGTATACATTTAGCTTGTAATATAGCAAAACGATTAATAGACCATCTATGATCTCTATATTATATATATCACGGAGAAACATATATGCCAAAAATTATCAGATGAAGGCGTAGTCTATTGGGAAAGCCGGGAATAACAACAACAATAATTGTTGTGATTAAGCGAGGGCTTGAATTGATTGGCAAAGAGAAGGGGGCAGAATTGGAGCAGAGGTGAAGATGGCTCTTATTTGGTAATTAACTCGAGAAATGGGATAAAGTTGATCCTATACATGCAGTGAGTTGTTTTAAGAACACAACAACTAAAGTGTCGGTTCATCTTAGGTCAAAATAAAACAATAAAATACTAAACCGGGACCCATCATAACTTTTGACAAGAATGTTGTGGCATTTTGTTATATACCTAGATTTTCTCATATCTAACTAGAAAGTAATTACTCATACTTGTTACCTATTTACTCTTGTTTGTGGCAATTTGATAAAGTGGCTCCTTCTTTGTAGCTAGTTTGACATGGTGTTAATTTTTCATGAATTGTGGGTGTGGAGTTTGCAAGGTAAAATTTTGTTTTCGAAAACTTATCTTACTATAATTTATTTCAAATATTTGATAGTGTACAGCATGTCATGTCATTTTAAATAACATAAATGACATGACACTAGATACGCCTTTAGATTTATAATATTTAATTAGAACCATGAAATGAATCCATTAAAATAGAAGATGATCCTAATCTGGTCCAATCACTAGAAATATGTACATTATCATGGACATCCGAGCCTCTCTTCCAAGCTTTGTTAATGGGCTGGCCAGAAAATTCCTATTGATGCTAACTTTGAAACCCCTAACTTTGCAAGTAGGCTTGTTAACACCTCTTGGTTCTTTTTGCTGACTCCTAGTGGTGTGTTCTTCTCTTTTACATTCGCTTGCCAAAAACAAAATGTCAATTTTGCAGGTAGGAGTAACTTGAACTGTGTCAACAGCCTGGTTCTCATTCCTGAAACCTAAGGACTATGACAATCCTTTGAAGGATATATGCTTCTCACTTTCATCTTAGGTGTATAAGCCATATTTTCAACTAAAACTCTTCATTCACTAAGGAGACATTGCAAAGCAGAAGGAGAACTCTACTATTATTGCAGCTTGGCAGCATATATCTCTTCTAGGCAACAAAATACACACTAATTTGCTTCATGCAATTAATTGATTACTCATGACCTGAGCACTAGAGCACCAGAGATAAGGACAATAAACTGTTACAAACTCAATGTTATATCCCACAGAAAAGCTGAAATTTTTTTGACCTGGACAAAAGAAACAGAAACAAGGACAACAGCGACAAACAACAACAAAAAGGCAACTGCCAGCACTATGAGATTAGAAGACAATTTCTATACTAATACTGATTATTGATGGTTGATGCACCTTGTCGCTGAGACGTTGCAAACTTTTATGATCATAATTGAGTAATCAAGGTCAACAAAAGCAAGGCAAAATGTGAAACCTAAGAATGAGATGTTATACACACAAGTCCTCAATTCAGGGCACTGCAGCCACTGCCTATGATGTAGGTGAGCAAAATCAGCCTAATTGGGGAATCAAAGCGGTTAGTGGTTAGTGGCAGTGGTATCATTAAGATTCGAACCAAAATTATTGTGAGATATAATTGAAAACGAAAGTTCAAAAACATAGGATATTAATAGGGCTAGAATAAACCATATTGGAAAAAGGGAAAGCCGGACATATTTTATAAGAGGAAAAGACGATTTACACTCAATTGCAAAGTTGCAAGACTCGACCAGTCCTTTTCCTATAAGCATAGCCGCTATCTGGCCAGTCATAGTCGAAATTTCTAAAGCCTTCATTCATGCAGAAGGCATGACAAAGCCTCCATATTCTTTCCAGATGCATAGACAGCTAAAAGACAGGCCACCAATAGAGATCACTTCATAAGCAGTAAAGAGTTCTCAACTCCTCAATAGTTCCCAATATTCTCTCATATGCAACTTTCAACAGAACCAACAATAGCACTCCCACCAAAGAAAGAACTAGTCAGCCTTGTTTTCACTGTTTATAAGATCCAATACCCAACAAATCCCAGATAAAGCATTGAAAAACTCTATATACAACTTCATTAACTCAACTTTTGACCAAACAACTAAAGTGCAAATCGCATCACCTAAATTAAAGAATGAAAATAACAACTACGCTCAAACAAAATAACAACAGCAAAGCAGTAGACAAAACAATAAGGCAGTAACCAAAGCAAAATTAAAAAAAAAAAAGGCAATCCCAATTAACAACCATAGCCAACAAGTCAAAAGCTAAAAATCTATCACTGCCTACTCAACATCAAGATCACTAGTCTAACATCCAAAGTTTACTTAAAATAGCTAAGGTATCTCCAGATCATTGAACATCAGTATTACAAGCTTAAGTAATTACAAAAGAGCTTCCATTTCCAATCTCCAAGTGAAAGTTGCTCCAATATTTTCCACCTACAGAACCAAGGGGGAAAAATCAATAATAAACAAGTCATTTAACATAAGTCAAATTTCTAAGATCTAAAAGATAAAGTACTAAAACTCAACAAATAATAAATGAGTCATATAAAACCATACAAAAAAAACTAAAATCGAAATTTTAAGCCACCTAACCAAACCAATATGAGAATTATCAACGCAAGCACCACATTAGACATGACAAACTTTTAATGGCTAAATGTGCCAACAACATGAAATGGCATCAACTTAATCCAAGTTCTGTAAATCCGTAAAGACAACATGAATGGTATTGTTAGAATTATGTAATCAAATGATTAAATCCACTATTTAAGATAATCGGTAATTTAACATGGAATCATAGTAAGAGGTCCAAAATTCGATCATTGTCACCTCTATCCTACCTCCCATTTAAAATACCACGCGTTAGGCCTTACCCGTTAAAAAGGAATTTGAGTCCACGCATGAGGGGGGAGAGTTAAAATTACAGGGTTAAATAATCAAATCCACCGTCTAAACCAGAATCCATAATTAAAATATAGCTCACTATTCTAAGTAGAGAATCCCAAGGATCCACAATAACATTTTACATCTCTATCTTAAACAAGGCACATAAGCATATGAACAAGTACACCATTTTATAAAGAAACACAACCCCAAGAACAGTTACACATTGGTCTCCATAACAATATTGCCATTGGGAAAAACTCTAAAAACCCAACAAAATGACAAAATTTATATCACAGTATTAACTTCAAAACCATACCTTTTTTTTTCTTTCAGTTACTGAGTTTGAGCATGTAGGCTTTAGCGACCTCCAATAATTCTCTCCTCTCAGCCATGGAAAGACCCTGGTGGAGGAGCTCCACAGAACCCTTAAAGTCGTACTCCTCATGGAGCTTTGAGAGTGCCTTAGCTTCCTGCATGTTGGTAATAGGCAAAACAAGTTCAAGCTTCAATGTCTCTGCCATCTCAGCGGCTGCGGCTTCAGCTTGGGCCGTTTTGGCTTCTTGATCCATAAGTTCCTGATGAATAGCCCCAAAATCTGCCAAGAACGCACTGTGGAGCTTCACTTCCTCTGGATTCTCCATTTCCTTTGGATTTTCCGCCATTTGTAAGTAGGAAGAGAAAATGGTTCCCTTTTTTTTTTTTTCTTTTTTTTTTTTTTCTAAGGAGTTTCTACTTTCTAGTGCGTCTAATCGAAAACACCTAGTCGCTTGACGTTCGGTCCCCTTCTGTCTATTTTTTCTAATTCGGTCCACTTCGTTCTTATTCGGTCCATTTTGGCCCAAATCCGTCCATTTCAGTGCATTTGGATCCTATTCGGTCCATTTCAGTACACTTCAATTCATATATTTGGGTTGAAATTAAATATTTTAAATTTATTAAAAAAATTATATAGATCTCAGACTCGTTTCAAATTCTATTAAATTTTAACAATTTAATTTCAAATTTTTTTTACATATTTAATGAATCCAAACTCATTTCAAACTCATCTATTTATTTATTTATTTATTTATTTTACTTAAAAAGAGACAACTTAACATTACTTAGAGCACTAGCATAAGGATTTCTAAAAAAAAATTCTATTTTGAAAAATTAAAAATTTATTTTATCTATTTTAGCACATTATTTTACAATACACCATATATTAGATCTTCTATTCTCTAACCACTTTATTTAAATATTCATTTTAATTATTTTTTTATTCTTTCTTTTTTGTTCAGAGAGAGAGAGAGAGAGTAATGTACTAATGCAACAGTGTGAATAAAAAGTTGCTTAAATAAAAATAGCACATTTGGCCATACAGTGCTATTGTTATAATTTTGCTCTTAACAAATGTCAAATTTATTTGACATTTTGACACATCTCATGAGGTATCGTTTTTGGCGTTTTGTGTGCCAAATGCTAAAAATTTTGCATTTGGTTTAAATATTATTAATGCTCAAAAGTACTATTACATCACATTTAAACCTTAGAGCCACTGTATTTAGTCATTAGGCATGGCAAATATCGAGTAATATTAATCTATAAATATTTATCAAACATTCTATGATTATGTCTACTACTTATATTAGCATTTGTAATATTTAAACCATTTAATAATAAGAAGGCAAAAATGCAAAGTTCACTCTCTAAGTTTTACTGGAATTCATTGTAGGATTTCAACTTTACTTTTATTCAATTAAATTCTCTAAGTTTTAAATATATTCAATTTATGTCTTCCATTAGTTGTTGTTGGATAATTGCTGTTAGTGAACATTATTTTTATGGTTTTTTTTAATTAAAATATATGATAAAATAATAAAAATATTTTTCTAAAAAACGAAACACATATAAGAAAAAATCAAAATAAAAAGTTGCCTTTAGCTGTTACACAGATTCAAAAACATTGATTCGCAATTTTTTAATTCAATTCAATGGGCTCCAACGTCACTGTTTTAAGGTCAATTTGAGTCAAGCCCAACTGTTGAAGGATTAATCCAGGGCTCAAACCCCTTCTCCAACACAAATACTTAAAGCTTAAAACATCTTAGCCCAAACCGGTTAGATCTGAATTACCCCCCACAAACAATCGAGTCAACAAACCAATTTTCTAACCACTTGTTTACCTAGAGACATCCCTAGCTATAGATCATCATCAAGCCCACCATTTAACTTGACACATAGCCTATTCCCTAATCCTCGTAACACTTTGGATCCAAACCCATTTCCTAGTCCACCATATAATCCATACCCAAATACATGAGATATCCACTCTTAAAGTCTACCAAGCATAACCTATGATTGAATTGCCTTATGGAAACTATGGTTACCATCCAAATCCAACTGAGGAAGACATCCATTTCATATCCAAACCCCCAATAACAAAGACACGCAAATCATGGTTATTGCTCTCATACTATTTCTGAAAAGCATGAGGAGGAAGTCAACCCTATTCCTTGCCAATCTCTATATGACATTGAAAAGAAGCTAATAGAAAGAATGGAGAATATGGAACAAATCAAGGCCCAAAGATTTAATAAGGATTTAGACCAACAAAGTCTATCGCTATTCTCAAATGCTCGTGTGCTCCAAACTCCAATGTTCAAAATACATTTTATGTATAATAAGGGATTGTCAAACAACCCATTTGAAGATGCATGTGAGAGCTCTTCAGCCACTAGGGGCCAATGAAGAGTTGCTAGGAAATATCACCATAATACTGAGGTTAATATTACTCGAAGGGGCCTAGAGACTACTAAACCACATACAAAGGAGACCTTTTGGGCTTTCATTAGTAGATGGAGAGCAAAGGCTGCCCAAATGACTATAAGACCTAATGAAGGAGAACAAATTCTGATGATTGTAAAGAATCTTCTACCCAATTATCAAGCATATGTTTACCCATTACTTTGCCTCACTTTAAAGCATTACCGCAGTTAGCACACGAGTGGAGGATGTCATCAGCAGTGATACACTAAATAATGAGGAAGCTCTTAAATTCTGAAGGTTCCAACAAGAAGTCTCCTGAAGTATTCAACATCAACAAATTACCACAACCATACGAGATCATTTTATCTAGTTCACCAAGGATTTCCATGAGCTTTATATGCCTCAAAGAAAGGTCTTTTAGAAACTTAAGGATTAAGACTTGAAAATGTAGATTGAATTGACTGAAGTGGACCGAATGGACAAAATGGGATATAATTCGGTCAATTTGGACCAAATGGATCAAAGTAGACTATAGTGGACCAAATGGACCAAATTGGACCTAAATGGACCTAAATGCTACCCTGTTGTCACTTAACAAGAGTATAACAACAATAAATGTCACATTTCAACATTTAGATATTATATATAGATAATTCTAAAAAATTTGCCTCTCAATTGTATGAAATCTAGTACAACAAGCCTTTATATGTGACCCAAATATATAGTGTTTAGTAAAACACAACCGACTTCAAATGAAACGCTTAAGAAAAACTAATTTCTTGATCAATCAAGAGTCAATCAAGACTATAATATCTTCTTCAATGTTATTATTTTGAGATGCTATTCTAGATCAATCGAGAGTGTGTCGAGCCTCAATCAAAGGATAGGTGAGATTACAAAAACTGCCTTCTCTTAAGCTGAATCTTGGACACTTAATCTTGTACTTGTGATTCGACATTACAACACAAACAGTATTTTCACATCATGGAATTTGCCACAACTAAAACCTAACATTAACTTTGGAAGATTTGAGGACAAGAAATTAGGAATACATCTATATAGATTTTGCTAAGCAATATTGCTAGAATACAAAGGTTACAATATTACTCAAAGGGACCTAAACACTACCAAACAAGATACACATGAGACATTTGGTAGATGGAGGGCAAACTACCCAAATGATTGTAAGAACTAGTGAAAAAGAACAAATTCAAATGATTATAAAGAACCTTCTGCCCAATTATCACAATCATCTATTTTCCCATTATTGTCCAAAATAAAAATTAATAGCAGTGGGCATGCAATCGGAGGATTTCATCAACAATGGTATGCTTAAAAATAAGAAGCTTGTTAGGATCTAAAAGTTTAGAACAATTGGCAAATCATGAGCACAAACTTGTCTAGATATAGATCTTAGAGCCTATAAAGTTTATTAGACAATGCTTAAGGTGTTACAAGTCAAAACACAAGAAAATTCAAGTTGCAGAAGGAAGAGAGTTCAAATTCAGTGAAATCCGACCAATTAAAAATTAGATCTGACCGATCAAAAATCCCAGACATGAAATTTCTGCAGAATTTTATTTCAGGCCAAACTCTATTTAAAAGTTTTGGGTTTCAAGTGAAACACTTCTAGTATATAAAGGAAAACCCTAACTACGTTTTCAGAGCTTTTAGAGATTTTGGAGGTGCTCTTCTGAGATCTAAAATGTATTGTGCCTTTCTCTATCAAAGTCACTACTAGAAATCATTTTCATATCATTAGATCTGGTAGATCTAAAGTTGCTATAACAAGATCAACAACTGCTGATGATCTAAACCTTCAAGGGTGGTCTTGGAGTCACAAACTGAAGAGTTTGTGTTGCTGAAACCTTTGAGTGAGATCTCAAAGTCACAAGTAAGGGTGCTTGTGTTGGTGTAAATCTGAGAAGAGAAGGAGTCTGTGGATTCGAAGTTTGCACGTGGTTGTGTCAGTAAGTTACTACATAAGGTAGCAATAGATTTAGGATTAAATCTAATTGTAAAAACTTCAATTCTCTTATAGTAGATTTGCTTTACCTTGAGGATAGTTAGGTCAAATCTTCTCCAGGTTTTTACCTTGATACGGTTTATTTTATCAATTTTCCTAGGTCATCATATCGTGATGTTATTTACTTTTCCACATTTGTGTGTGATATGATATATGCTTGTTTAACCTAAATTTGAATAATTAACCTAAGTAATCACTTGGCTAATATATTAGGTTAAACAATCTAGTTTTAGAGATCTAAATGAACCAATAAAGCTCCTAAATCCAAAAGGATGCAAACTAGTGGTTCCAATAGCAAGTTCCCTGAAGTTTCCAATATCAACAAACCACCGCCATATAAGAGCACTTATAATCTAGTTCACGGAGAAGATCCTAGTTTTCTGTGTATCTCTCTTTAGCTTTTGAGCATCATGTACATATTAAAGTTGTCTGAATTCATAAGTTGGGGTTGGTAGGTTTGTGTTCTTTTGATGCATGACCATGGTTTTGTATAATATATTTACTATTTCCGAAAAATTCCCAAGAGCTTTCCTGCGCTCCATGCGACTCAATTCTTGGTTTTGTACATTTTGACCCTCAATAAATCAATTAACTTCCAATTAACTTTTTGGCAGCCTTTTAAATCTTCGTTTTGTGCAATGCAAATATTGTTGGAAATTTACTACGTTAAGGACATATTTTATGTAATTGGCTAATCCTTTGATAAAATGAAATTTACTTGTAATTGGATAGATCTAGGATAGGTTTAGTACTTCAAGAAACATGTTATTCAAGCCAAGTATTAAAGTCATGAAGATTGGACCAAGAAACAAGTGACAAAATGGACCAAAAAACAAGTGACAAAAAACTGTTCATTAAAGCTCGACAAAAGCTCGACAGAAACAATATCTATTGAGACTTAATGAAGAAAGCTCGACAGAACCTCAACAGAAGCTAAATCTATTAAGATCTACAAAATCAGAATTTCTAGATCTGATTTTCAACTCATGTTGACTTGTATGTGTAGGGTTTCTTTTCTCACAACCCTAGACATATATAAGGCTTATTTTAAAAGTCGTCATACATGGAGAAAACCTACAGAAAGTGACCTAATGCCTTATTCTCTCTGAAAGAAGCTACTGCATCATTGCACCTTAGGGTTTTGTAACAAAGTGCTTCTTGATCTTCATTGTTGATGAAGTGAAGAATTTTGCAACCAACAACATCTTCAAGTTACTGGAGTTAGTCACGTACTAGGAGACCTGCATCATTGGTTAGTCACATATTGGGATTTGTGCAAAAGGGTGATGTTCATATATTGAAGAGTTCAGAGGTTTTGGAGTGGTAGAAGGTTTATACTGTAAGTTCATCTACGAGGATTGTAGAGTCTAGAGATAAGGTTTTGTACTAGATCTAAAACTTCTCTTTATTATAATGGATTGTTTTTCGGGAAGGTTTCCCCCCAAGTTTTTTTACATTGAAACTAGTTTGTTTCATTAGTTTTCCTATATCATCATATCTTATCTTATTTACTATTCCGTTGCGCATGATTTTGACATGATATTGATGTTTGTTTGTTTTAATAAGGTTTATTCATAATTAATCTAATTAACAACTTAGGTTTAAAACTTATTAATTCTATCAACCAGGTCTAAATTTCCCAACATACTAAAGACTTCTTTCCAATGAAATCAAGTTTGCATGATTTGAACTTCAGTGCAGATGGCTTTCAGGCAATCTTCCCACTTTCAGCCATTTGGATCGTGACCTTCCCAATCCCGGTTATGCTCAAATTAGGTGTCTATGGAAATCTTGCAATGTCAATTTTTTTTTTACCTTATCTATTTTCTTTCTTTTGGCTTCCTATTTGACTAGTTACAAGCACATGGAAGTGGTACCTTAAACCATTTTCAAGAAAAAAATCCCACTTTCAACTTCTTTGTGAGTTCAAGCATATATTGTCAAATTTCATAACCGACCCCTCAAATCAAAGCTTGTGCAATACTCTTCCTAACATCTTCTCATTTGCCCAAATCCAAGGACGTTTGACCCTAATTTGGCCATGGTCAATCTAAAGTCGTACTTATTTAACACTAGTTTAAATGATGAAGTATTAGCTAAATTAACCACTTGTTTTTAAGATATCTTGCTCGATTTAAAGTTAATTTTGATGCATGAATAATCAAAATAAATGGAATTTCACCCTTTGCAAGATAAACTCATATTACTTTGATTAGATGGTCTAGTGTTTAAATGAACCAGATCAAAGTTAATATTTTTTAGTACTTTCATGAAATTTTTTTTATTTTACATCTATCCAATGTGAAATTTTCTGGCCAACTTGATCTCAAGAGTCTTATAATTCAACTAATGCCTCCAAATATTTCAAATAAAACATCTAGGTTTCAAATCCTTATCAAAGTGCTTGTCCAACTTGATTTCTACCAACTTTGAGTACCACAAAAGGTAAAACAATAATTTTTGAGGTACTAATGTTGCATTTGAATCAATAATTAAGGGAATAATTAAAGGACAAAATATATTGTCGAGTCTGTCTACTCTAAATAACATTCATTTCGACTAGCATTAGCTTTTCTCTTAAAGATGCTATTGGCCTATTGCAGCATAAGACTATTATGGGAAAAAAATAAAAATAAAAAAGATTTTATGAGGGATAATGCCAATATATGTATATGCTGATGTAATTGAATTCTCAAAATTCCCTTAAATACTGTTAACAAAATGATGCTTCACCCTCCTCTCCATCACATGTTTAATTTGATTGATAGTGAAGCAGCTGAGATAAAGCATACAATCAATGGCAATAATTACTACCACAGCTAAAACTGTGTTTTCGTGTCAAATATAGACCAGGCTTGTGTAACTCTCCCCTCACTAAGACACTGTCCTTTTGTTGTCTTGAAACCCATGTCACTTGGACTCTTCTCTGTTCCTCTCTATTGAGACTCTCACTCTCTCTATTTTTTTTTTTCTA
Source organism: Quercus variabilis (assembly GCA_030445155.1). Lineage (NCBI taxonomy): Eukaryota > Viridiplantae > Streptophyta > Magnoliopsida > Fagales > Fagaceae > Quercus > Quercus variabilis. The sequence continues at coordinate 70,600,927 of CP129448.1, read as the reverse complement.
AATTCCGACATCAGTACTATAATCCATACCCCTTGATCAGACATGAATGTTTTCCTTCCTCGTGGTACAAAATATGAATTTCACTGTGTCTTTTCTCATCATACTTCTAGTCTCCCTTCCTCATTCAGACTTTGCCATGAGAAAACTTGAAGGTAATCTCTCTCTCTCTCTCTCTCTCTCTCTCATTGTGTCTCTTTGTATTTTTCTCTAGTTACTAACTGTGTATCATCTTTAGATGCTGAACTTAACAAAGTGAGAGAATCGGTAAGCATCAATATAATGGTCTTTCTTTCCATTTTTTTTTTTTCATTTTATATTCTAATTTGTTTTCTACATGATCAATGTCTCTGTCTTATTCTCTTCTTCCTTTATTTTTTTCAGTCAATATTTCTTGAAGATGATCATGTCGAAAGGAAAGTGTTGCATGAAGTGCACTCAGGAACCAATCCTATCAGTAATTCCCTTCCACAGCAAAGGTGGAAACCGAAGTTAAGAGGCAGTCCACAGCTCTTACGTAGTCCATAAATCTTTCTCTTATAATTTCTTACATATATAAAGAGCTTGATAGCTGGAATTATAGGATTACAAATGATTAGTTGTTTGCCAATAAAATGCTATGTCAGTGTGATGATTATTGTACTCGCCTTTATTCTTGAATGGTCAGAATTATCCTCATCATTTTTTTCCATTATAATCATTTATAATTATTTACATGCACAAAAATAGTGAATGTAATCATTTTATAGCTTTTTCTTTTCTTTATTGAGAATCCTTTCTGGCTATACAAGTCAACAATTGACCTTGGTTGGTTTAATTTAATTTGAATTTTAGGAGCTTGCAAACAGTTTTTTGGTGTTCTTCGTTTGGTATGAAATTATTACAATTTGACCTTGGTTGATTTAAATATTGGTGGTTTTTCCATTATCTTTTCAGGCTATACAAGTCAATAATTGACTTTGAGGTAGCATTTGGATGGCCGAATTTATTAGTATCTCATATTATATCTATCTTATACATTAATATTTTTATTAATTTTATTTTTTTTTTTTAATTAAACGTTGTATAAAATTACTATAATTCAGAATATAAGAATAAGAAGGACTTCATCTGGATATATAAATAAAGTGATTAAACTCATGAAATGTCATTTATCTAGATGCATATGACTCATTTAGTATGAAAAGCGGTACTCCTTTTCTAATTATATACAATAAATTATAAAGTGGTACTCCTTTTATCAAAAGCAAAAATCATATTCAATAAAAAGCTTGGAGAAATTTTGAAAAAAATGAAACTATAAGGATTTTTTTTTTTTTTACAAGAATATAAGGATCATTTTTTTTTTTTTTGTGAGATAATTGAGAAAAAAAAAATATCCTTGACAGCTTGAACCAATTACAGAAAAGGAAATAATAAAATTATAGGGATATAGACCATTCATTGTATACCATCAAGGACACATCCCATCCAATGATCTTATCATTTCTTTTTCTTTTTTTGAGAATCATGATCTTATCATTTCAGCAAGTGTACATTTATTAACACACATTACAATTTGCATGTTCACTCCTCACGGTAAAATGTATCACGCTACATTTGACCATGCTTTTAATAATAATTTTTCAAAGCAACATTTTACTTTCTTCTTTTCATAACTTTAAACTATTTATCAGAAAATCTTTTCTATAATTTCTCCTATAAGCAATTACTGCAAATGCCGCGTAGCTAGAGATGATGATGGTGCAATCAATATGGTTATAGTAGTGGAGATGATAGGCATGCATTAATCCACAGCAATTAAAAGCAAGTTGTAATAAGTAAAAGGGAAAATGAAGAATGGGTAGAAGCAGTGTTGTTGGAGAAAGAGTTGTTGATTAGGTTGTGGAAATGTTAGCAGCCATGGTCACAATATTGTTGCTAAGAAGATTGAGAATGATGAGCATAATCATTGGAGGATTGTTTGTGGTAGGCAATGGTGCTAGTAAAGATGGTAATGGTTAAGTGTAGAAGTACAAAAGAGTAATGTTGCATTAGCTTAATTGTGTTTCCATTAGTTCATGATTAATGATGATTAAATAATAATAATTATTATTATTATTAGTTAAATAAATAAAAAGTTAAAATTCCACATGTTAAGTCATACTTATCAAAAGGGAGTCTAAATCGATACATGACAGAGTATTTAAATATTAGTTAAATAATTAATTTCACCAACTAAGAAGCATGAACACTTCAAAATCTCCAATGTGTCCCTATTAGATAAAGACACGTCAAGAACATTGTGCATGTCCTCAATGTTCTAGGAGGAAAAATATAATTTATTTAAAAAATTCTTTTGATTGTTTATATTTATAAATATTTTAATAGCTGTTATTTGTTTTGAAAACTTAAACATAATCATACCACATACCTAAAAATACAAATTTATTGCTTTATCTACACCGTATCATATTCTAAATTTTTAAGAACTGTTAGATTGATATGTCTCATTTCGGCTCTATATTTCTCAGCTTACCAGAACGCAATTACATTGTTGTCCACTTGCATTTTTGTTTTGAAATAATTATAAAGCAAAAAGATTAATTGTAGCTGATGTGGAACACATGGTACAAACCACAGAGGAAAAAAAAAAAAAAACCTTGATCTTGGTGAAGCAAAAGGAGGACAAAATGAAAATGTTAAAAATAAAGGAGGATATCTAGACTCGACTTCACGTACATATGCACTCTTTAATTGAGCATCTTTGCTAAACATGAGGCAAGATGACATCTCACTTATCATGCAACTATTTTAAAGGGTCCATGAAGTGTTTCCACGATATATAGAGATTGTTCTAGGTCCAATTTTACATCTTAATTAATAGGAACAAAGTATAAAAAGGACAAATTATCAAAAGCATTAATTGTACGATTCTGGAAATAAAAAAGAAAAAGTAAATCTCTCTTTTTATTGCTGTTGGCTTTTGGAAAAGTTTATGTCATTCAAAGATGCTTTATTTGTGTTAAAGATAGGAATAGTCAGATTTCATCCCAAAAAAAAAAAAGATAGGAATAGTCAGAGAGAGTCAAAACTTTTTGGGGATTGGTAATGGTTTCTATCAAATGAATAATGATAAAAACCCATGGAGTAATTTATGAAGCCATACCATTTGTCATACTTTAAAAGAGAGGAAGACTCGAGAGAAACTAATTCATGGTTTCAAATCATACCAGTTCATCAAGGCAAGAGGGGAAAAAATTCGTGTCGGCCAACCTTTTCATGAACGTAGAATTTAAAGCATAAATCATTGTCACTTGAATTGATTTGGAGGTCAAGTCATACAAATAGAATAAAATAATGGGGCCATCGGTCAAGTGACATGTTTATTCATTGGCCCTCTCGATAATAAATATTTTTAAAGATATTATAATAGATGAGATAGGTAAGTTTTTCTTTTTTTAATGAGAAAATTTGATATCCAAACATCGTCATTTAAAACACAATAAAAATTGTCAATTGAACTACGTTCTTGGCAATGATAATAATAATTCGATAGTTAAAATGCCAACTGAGATACAAGGTTGCTAAAAAAAAATTCCCCTATATTTTAGTAACGGATGAGGATTGAAAATTTTACATTTTCACAAATATGTAGGAATATAAGTTAGTTCTGTCAGCTTATAAAATGACTTAATTTGAGATCTTTGGGTCAAATGGCGTGTCACACGTGTTGCGATATTAAATTTGATATTGGGTCTAGTCTTTATCATCCACTTCTATAAGCACATTGATTTAAACTGGCTTTTATAGGTCTAGCATTTATGTGCTACTTGATATCCCAAACTGAGAGCTTGGAGGTGGTATCTCATGTATTAGCTATATGCAACATCTCTTACATTGTGGGTCCCATACAATATGAAAGGGATGATGTATGCAACCAAAACACAACATACATCGGTTCAATTTCTATGGATAGGATAAGATTATCACAAGCCAGAAGACCCAATTATAATGCCATGGACAGGATCCATAAACAACTGGATCGTGTGATTGCCGGGTCAAGCTTTCCGAAGCAAAACATGTGCATTGACATCTATAAATTGCTTCAAACTCCGTCATCTGATTCTCAAACTCTTATCTTTGTGCATTGCATCCTTTAATGCCATACTCCTTGTACAGCTTGTTGGAGTTAGCATAAAGGCGCCCCACAAAATCTGTGGTCTGCACTAGGTAAGATGAGTTCAAACACTCAACAATATTCCGTACTAAGTATTAAATAACATAAAAAAAAGTTAAATACAGTATTTATATTTATATGAAAGATCATTCAAAGGTAAAAACATTTAAGTGAGAATTACCTTCTGCTGATAAGAGGCAAATGTCCATTTCCCCCATCTAGCAAGCATGTCAAAAACCATATCCAAGAATCTTTAAGCTCCTGCTCAACAACTGCATAGACTTAGATTTGCAACTACTTGCTAAGTCTCACTTGCAACCAGGCTTAAAAGGAACAATGACACATTTTAACCAATCACCACATAGCATAGTTGGAAAAGTATCTACGCATGTCTGAATACACGTACATTATCCAGCAGTTACCAACTTACCAGACCACATATACATGCAAAAATACAGTACACACATACATATTAAGATAGACTCTTCGTCTATGTAATAAACAGCCTACAAATAAAATCCATTAAAATCTCAGGGAGAAAGGCAAGGTGCAAGAGGGTTGTCTTTCCCCTTTTGGGGTGAGAGGGAAATCAATAGGTGGGAAACAATTTCATAGTAAATGGATACAGTGTATAACATATATCCATGACTAAATTATATTGCCACTTTCTTAATGGAAAAATTGTAATGCATCCATATAGAACGTAGATTAAATGCTGGAGATAGAGCCAAAAAGGATATTGTACAATACGAGTAAAATTTTTGTTTCTCTCTCTACCATAATCAACTGCACAGCCTCAAGGGACAAACAAAACTTTTGGCAAGATCTGAAATGAGAAATCAGCCCTTTCTTCCTAATTCGACTGATAGCACACCCACAGAATGTCACCATTGGCAAAGGAATGAATAAATGAAAAGATAACAACCTCCTGCTCTAGCGAGAACTTGCTCAGAGAGACTGTACAACATACCCTCTTGTCATTAATACCTCAATTAGTAATACAGATTAATACACCAAGCTCCATTTGTGGCTACGTCATAAGCCTGCAAATATTATTGAAGATATAATTATCATGCCATCAAACAAATTTTGATATATGCCTCTGAAAATTTCTAAGATAAAAGGTAAAGTTCCTTGCATACCATGTTCAGTTTATCAAGGTCCGAGAAAATGCTTTTTTTCCTTCGCTAATTGATCGCAATTTTTCAATTAAGTCCTCTTTTAATGACTCCGGTATCTGTGAAGTAAAGGTTGGTCTGGCATCCGCAATTAACAACTTCCTGTTAAACGAACATCCAGATGAGTCATGAACTTAACAAAGGCAAAATAACTTCAGGAAAAAAAAAAAAAAAAAGGCAGACAGATGATGCTGAAAGTATCTTATGCAATGGCTGTTTGTATGCAACACTCTCACATGTATCTAGAAATCATAGAAATGGATCCTACATGCATGTGAAAGTGATGTTGAATACACCCAATACATAAAATGCCCACCTGTTTGATGGGACATAATAATCCTTCATGAGTGAAATAGCATTAAAATTGTAAAAGCAATCACTTTTAAATAGCATATCTAGAACGTAAACCAAACTTTCTTTTCAGGCGCTTTAAGTGGTGAAAGTGCTGATGTAAACTTCAAGAGCTGTTGAGCACAAAAGGTATAAAATATATAGAGAAGAGAAAGGAAAACAAAAAGAGGTAAAACCCCTCAAGCATAAGAGAACCTAACCAAAAAAAAAACCCAAATCAAGCAAAACTATGGCCAATGACCTGAAAACACCTAATGATGTCTAGTACTTTAACAAAGCATTTTTCAAGCCTTAAAAAAACTAAAATTCACTAAACAAAAAGAAAAATAATTAAAATTTAAAATTCAGATGGTCCAAAAAGTCTAAGAAATCTGTCAATGTAGTTGAGCTTAAAATATTGCCCCAATCATGTAAGTGATGCAGGACAAAACCAAAAAAATGTGACAAGATAATTAAAGAAAGCAAATAAAAGATAGGCAACCTAGGAGCCTGCACAAAGCAAAAGAATAAACTTCTAACAGCCAGCACATAGGGTTGACTGGAGTAAGCATCAAACCATTGGAAAATTACACAGAAATTTTATTGATTATCAAACTTTATACTGGTCTCCATAGGAGTACAATACTATGCTTATAAAGACTACTAAAAACTAAACTCTAATCTTAATTGACATAGGAAACCCTAGTTCTGATTCACTTGGGAAATCTCAATTATTGAAAAAAAAAAATAACCTAGACTCTCTAGGAAATTAAATAAATAATTATAATAACCTAATAAAAATATAATTGACCAATAAAAAAAATACAATTGACTTCCAAAATTAATAAAACCAGATTAAAGTAAATATTTATTTGCTCTTCATGCATCATTCTCCCCTAGATGGAGAAAAATCAACCTCAAGTTTTGAAATGTTGAAGGATAAAAATCCTAAGACTGGATACATGCTTTAATACGGGAATCACCTTTGAGAGCACTAAGAACAAAAAACCCTTATGTTCGATCACATCATAAAATTTGTCTGAAACTCGAGGTTCTACCTATTAGCTTCATATTTGCAAATCCGACTTTAATGTTATGTAATAACCCTACTTGTTCAAAGAATTAGTCCACCTCATTTAACCCAAATGTTGAAAATCCATGGTTCTTAATGACCATAGTTCACTAGAATAATAAATTTCAATAAGAATTGAGACAAAAATGGACTTGGGCAGTAGATTTGCACTAAACCAGATGGACCTTGTACTGTGTTAACACCAAAGGGTAGTCCACAGTGGTAACTTTGTGGGCCAGGCCACATTATATGAAATAGACCCCTACTATACAGGCCTAGATGCCTTGAACTTATCACTTACTGCCCCTTCAAATCCACTTTTGAGTCTTCCACAAAACAATGCCTCCAGAAATTCGAATCACCACCCCCAAATTTCCCACTCAGTCAAACAGTATCATTTATCAATGTAAGTCAATTTAAAAAGGGTATTTCACAGTAGTTTTTGACCAGGGAAGAGGCTCGACAGCTCAACCAAGCAATGGAGAGCGTGAACTATTCCAGCAAAGTATAGTGGTCCTGCAACAAGCAGAACAAAATGGCAGTATCCAAAGTTATTAGAAATCTCGTCCTACAGGCGGCAAGAGACCATGAGACTCAGGTCACGCATGAGGTAATTGGATGCTACCTTGTGAGATTGTGGGTCGAATCCTCAATCCAGGTTCAGTACAACATAGATGGTTTATGGCAGCAGCAATGGGTTGCTTGGGACTGTCAACATGGCTGGGCATCAAATTTCTCTTCTCACCCCACCTCCCTTTTTTTCAGTGATGGTGGTGAGGTTTGTAACTTGCTGTGGTTGGGTTTTGAATGATGGTTTGTGATATGTGGCTTGGCAATGGTTTGATGATGGCAACTATAAATTTTTTTTTTCTTTTTTTGTTCTGGTTGTGACCCTGTGTTGGAAAATCAGGGGTAATTTTTCCCTAATGCCAAATTTCACACTATGCTACACGAAAACTAAAGAACAGAAAAATAAAAGATAGGCAACTTAGAGTCAGCTCCTAGACTTGCTTGGAGTCAACACCAAGTAAGAGAGAGCAAATCACAAGGAATCAAAACCTAGGGTTAGCTAGAGTTAGCACTAGACCATTGGAAAATTCCAAGTGAAATTTTATTAATCCATCAAACCATAAACTTGTCTCCATAGAAGTAAAATATTGTGTGCACTCTTATATAGACTACTAAAACTAAGCCTAATTTTATTAGATTTGGTAAATCCCAATTATTGAATTAAAAAATAACCTTGACTCTAGAAAATTAAATAAAAAATACTAATAACCTAATAAAATTTTAATTGACCAAAAAAAAATGCAATTGGCATCCAAAATCATATAAAACTAAATTAAAGTAAATATTTGTACGTTTCCCACCTTCCCACATCAGTAAGGCTCATAAAAATAAGGATTCCAAGATCATTATTGATTGCCCATTGCCTTTAAAAAGGCATGCCCTATGCCTTCAAATGGCCCACATTAAGCACAAAGAAATGCTATTCCAATTTTCAGCCCTTTCATGTTTCCCAAAGCATCCTCTCCAACAAGCCACAAAGCCGGAAACTATACTTGGCATAAACCCAAGTCCACCCCAAATGCACCGAGAAACATAGACCATAACTCTAGCTATCTTACAATGTAGAAAGAAAATGATTTATTACTCTTCGTACACAAGCAGTACCAATTGGTAAGGATAATATTAACACCTCCTCTCCTCAGATTATCCAAAGTTAAAATCTTATTCATCGCAACTGTCCACCCAAAGCAGGCATCTCATGGTGGAACTTTGACTCATCACATACCCCCATTTCACAAAGCCCTATCCTAATCCTTCACTTCTGACATTTGGGGGGAAAAAAATATGGAATATTTTAATACATTTTTTCTATGATTTTGGCGACATGGAGGAGCAGTAAGGTGAGGGACTGCAAATCCTTTTTTCGTAAGTTCAAATCTGGGTGTCACCTAATCAAACAAAAAAAAAAATCAGCATCCTTATTAAGTGATGCAGGACCATTAAGAAGTTCAGCACTATACTAGGTTTCTTGATGAATTCTTGAATAAGGATTATTGTTTAAGAGTTTAGGTTAGAAAAAGTATGAATGTTGACGGCTGTTTGGGGGCTGAAACAGGAGATAAACAGAAAATAACATAAATAAAACACTAGGCAATCACACCTATTAATCAAAAATATTCTCCATAACATGACCACAAAAGAGCCTTTATATAGAGGCTATAGTTATCCTTTTCCTAGTAGAACTTGGACTCTAAATAACCTATTCCTAGAATGAATAGGAATACTAATAATAATTAAATGAAAGACTTAATAATATGTAAACATAAAATAAGACTCATGGGCCTTTGGTATGGCCAAGGACAGCCCATTCCAGATTTCTAAAAATTACCAAATTGCCCTTATTCTAATAGATCTTAATTAAAACTGATCTAGCAGCTTCTCAACCTATAATACTCAATACTAATAACTAAAATGACCTATCAAAGGTGCTAAGAAGGTCCAACATCAAAACCAGACCACAATGCTTGAATCTTTGTATATTTAATCTTCTTTTTTCTTGAGCTCTTCCTGGTCTTCATCATTATGTTTTGCTGATAAGAGAATCAAAAAAAGTCCTCTAGGTCGAAAAACCAAAAGAGTAGTCTCAGCAAAAGTTAGGGTATGACAAAGAAAAAAAAGGGAAATTTTGTTAGGCTGAAAACTCAAAAGAGTGGTCTATTCAAAAGTTAGGGGACAAAAAAGGAAGAGAAGAATATGTCTAGCTGAAAGTCCAAAGAAGTTTCCTAAGCAGACTTCAAGGCAAACAAGTATAGGAGACATTTTATTTTTCTTTGATAGATAAGAAAGATGTATATTCAAAAAACTGCTTTATGCACACACACACACACACACACAAAAAAAAAACAGAGAAAACACTAATTACAAAGAAAGAGAGAGCTAAGGAACAAAGGGAGAGAATCACTAGATGTGCAAGTTAATGAAAAGATGAGTGAAAAAAAGACAAGCATGACAAAGGTACTAAGACAGGAAACAATTTTAACAAATTTTTCCCCTAGAGGTAAGCAGGGAAAGTACTCTTAACTGGATATAATAAGCATATCTGTTCGCTACATGTTATACATCATTGCATCTAGTTTCAATTGACTAAAACAAGAACAAAAGACATTGGGAAAAAACATATGGAAGCATGGAAACCCTTGGGAAAAAAAACGAAGAAAAGATTGGATTGTGCATATGCTATGAAGAAAATGAAGAAAAAGCAAGCACTAGCTGTCCCGTTAAAAGCTTAAAACTAAACCCTTTTTTTTTTTTTTTTGATAGGTAAGAAAAATTTTATTAAGAGAAAATTACTTCATTAGAAAAATGAAGTAGCCAAAAAAAATGTACAAAAGAACTAAACTTTATTATACATACGACTACCCAAAAAAAAAAAAGCCATATTAAATTAAATAAACCTTCTAATCTAAAATTAATTCTAAGGAATACACATGACCAACACCCCTCCCCACCCCCCCCCCCCCCCAAAAAAAAAAGGTCAATATTATCCTAATGACAATAAGTAATTAACAAAAAACACTCTACTGACTAGCAAATAACAATTTTCATGTTTTTTTCTATAGGGAACAAAGGTACAGTGAACACCCATATCTCAAACAAATATTGCTGTCATACATAACGTAGAAGATTTTGCCACTATAATCAGTTCACGATTTCATTATCGGATTGCGGTATATATAGATTTTTTATAAGAATTGAGGTATATATGGTACATCAGTTGAAGCAAAACCCCTTTGCTGTAAGTCTAAACTTCCAAGTATAAAACTTCAAAGGACCGTACCATCCCATGATGACATTTTTTGCAAAAGATGGTGCATTTGAAAAGATAAAATATACAAGTTCAACAAGATTACATTGACAATCCAGAAGACTTATTTCATCGTATATGCATCAAATAGAAGCAGAACCCATAAGCTTAACACCAAAAAATTTTATAAAAGTCCATAAACTTTAGTATGTACACATAATTTAATATCCTCTCAAATGGACTACGGTTGGTCCTCCTCTTCATTCTGGGGGCTTGGCTATTAGAAGCTTAAGAAAATTTAACAAAGCATTGTTTGGTAAATGGCTAGGGAAATTTGGGAATGAAGCAACAGGCCTTATGGAGGAGAGTGATAGGGATAAAGTATGGCTGTGGAGAAGGAGGTTGGTGCTCTCTTCCCATTACTGGCACCCATGGAGTGAGCTTGTGGAAGTCTATTAGTCATGGCTGGCCTTCTTTTGTTCATCGCATTCAGTTTAAGGTTGGGCCTGGATTTACTGTTAGATTCTGGCAGGACATCTGGTGTGGGGACACCCCTTTGAGTTTGAGACATCTAGAACTATTTACTATTAATCGAAATAAAGAAGCCTATGTGGCTGATGTGATGAAGTTCCCAAATGGTGTTCCTTCCTAGGACTTAATTTTTGTAAGAGCCCCCCAAGATTGGGAATTACAATCTTTCTACAATTTCATGGCTAGAATCTATGGGATCCCTTTGAGAGGAGTTGGGGACGATAAGATTTTTTTGGAAACCAGCTATGGGAAGAGGTTTTGTAGCTCATTCTTATTATCAGGTTCCGACAAAATGTATTGATCAGTCTTTCCCTTGAAAGACGGTTTGGAAGCCTAAGGTCCCTTCCAGAGTTGCTTTTTTTGTCTGGACTGCATCTTTGGGGAATATTTTAACTATTGATAATCTTCAGAAACAAAAGAGTTTAATTTTAAATTGGTGTTATATGTGTAAAAGGAATGGGGAATCAGTAGCCCACCTCCTTATCCATTGCCCCTTTGCTTTTGATTTATGGTCCATGGTGTTTACTTAGTTTGGCATTCACTAGGTAATGCCAAAGACGATGGTGGAGTTGTTGGCTTGTTGGCAGGGAAAGTTTGGGCAACATTAGAATAGTGCTATTTGGATGGCCATCCCTGATTGTTTGATGTGGTGTATTTGGCGGGAGAGGAATAACCGGCATTTTGAGGACTTGGAGAAAACAGTTTCAGATCTCAAACTTTCCTTTTTCAAGACTCTACTAGACTGGGTTGCAATGTTACGCTGTCATTCTTTCTCTTCTTTTCATGATTTATTTTCAGCTCATGGGTTTATGGACTTCTATACTTATGCTCTTGATTTGTTTCTTTGTACCTGATGTATATTCCCTGTATACTCAGGTGACACTTTTCTTCTTTTTATAATATAATTTTTATTACTTATCAAAGAAAGAACCGTTACAATCTTGCAAAGCTTTCCTACTAATGAAATGTATTGCACTTCACAAAATAAAAAGGACCACACAGGAATTCATATACACTTGTTCAAGAAATGCAAGTATTTGAAGTTTGACTATACAATAAAAGTTCCTAAATATACATTATACATGTAAAAGTTGTAGGATACTTACTTGAATTCACTAGTACTTGATGGACCATTTCCAGCTTCTTCACGTAACCTCTTCTTTGAACTCATGAAACTAAAAACCTTATCTGACCAGCCACATGATCGCAAAACTGAAAAGGCTTCTTTCTCAAGACTAAAAGCTTCTTTCTTGAGACTAAGAGAAAATAACATTAAAACAAAACAAAAAAAAAAAAAGGGTAAATGAATTAAATAAGTAAAGAAAAAGACACTGTTTGACAACAAAAAACATTCAACAGTCAAACATGAGCAACCTAACAGAAGAAAAAGAACGAAATTGAGTCTGGCATATAAAAATAAAAAAGGAAGACAACATTTTACTAAACATTGTATTATACATTTTAAAAATCAGAGGAAATTCTGGGATTGTGCACACAAGATTTTCCAAGCAGGATTAAAGGACAGAAATAACAATTAGAGGTAATCTAAAATGAACAAACAAAAGGAAAAAAAGACAATGGCCCTAACCATTGGCATCTCTGTTCCCTAAAAAAAGGGGTGCATAGTGAGGTCATGGACCCAATTCCATGTGACAAGAGTATTTACCTATAGAAGTGTGAATCATCCACAAATATCACAAAATTGACCTGAAAATATTGTCAGAACTTATCTAGGTAATTGACCTAGGAGGTACAAACTCCAAAGATACAATTTGGACCACAACAAATTTAAAAACTGGTTCATCAGTTACTTCATTCTAACCAACACTTCTTATACATTTCTAGCATTAATACATTGACTAAATGCTCCAACATAATTCAAGTTCATAATTCTCAACCCAACTCTAAAGCTCTCAAGACTTTCTACTAATGGAGCTGGATGAAAGATAGGAGTCAAATGTCTGACAATATAGGAACTTTTGATTTATATGGATGTAAACTGATGCGGTCCATGCGGATAAAAAAGAGTTCAAGGAAGAACAAGATTAAACACCTAAAGAATCAAAATTTGTGATCTAGATTTGATGCGGGACTTTCTTGACACCTTTCATAGGTTATTTTAGTTATTATTGAGTCTTAGTATTCAGTTTTTAAAGTAAGAAAGTTGCTGATTTAGTTTTAATTAAGAATTACTAGAATAAGGAAAATTTGGTAATTTCAAGAAATATGGAATGGGCTGTCCTTGTCTGCAGCGCAAAGGCCCATGAGTCTTGTTTTATGTTTTGAGTCATTTTCCTTCCTTCTTTTCTGATCAATAGGAAATATATATATATATATTTAAAAGCCAAGGCCTAAGTACGCAAGAAGTATATTAAGGACACTCAAAAAAGGAGAAAAAAAGAGGGGGGGGGGGGGGGGGGTGAAGGAACCAAAAAAAAATTATTCATGGTGGTTTAGAAGCTGCTAAGTCCTCTTTGTTTGTTATTAATAATCCTCGTCATTCTAGGAATAGGTTATTTAGAGTCCTAGACTCCTAGTCCTTCTAGGAAAGGATTTAACAATAGCCTATATAAAGGCTTTATTGTAGTCAATAATATTCATAGTGAAATTGATTCTAACAAAAATCCAGCAGCTTATTTTAAGCTTTGAGGGTGGATTGCCTTTTCCTACGTGATTGCTTAGGAAGTCCTAGGTGTGATTGCCTAGTGTTTATTTATCTTTTTCAGTTCTATCCCTAAACAGCCATCAAAATTCATTCTTTTCTAACCTAAAGGCCCTAACATCAATTCTTATACAAAAACTCTTCAAGAACTTATCAAAAAATCTATTGAAGTGCTGAATTCTTAAAGATCCTACTTCATAAACTAACCAAGAGAATAAGAAATACATATTTAGCAAAGTAATTCTTGACCAGACCCTAATGAACATAAGTTATTAGCGATAAGTATTTTACTAAGGAATAAGAAGGGCATAACATACACTTCTTTCAGTTCTTCAAATTTTGCCTGGAATTGAGAATCCTGTGCTAACAAAATGCAAGAGCCCTCGTCCTTTGATTTTCTTTGAGACCCTGAGATCTCAGCATGCCCATTAACAGCACAAGTTCCCAATTCATGGTGGTCAGGTCCTCCCACTGTCACCCTGCTCATTGTGCCATTAACTTCACCACCATCTGGTTTTACTAAATTAATATCTCCCCTCTGACTAGTACCATTTTCAACGGTTAAAGTGAATGCTTTGTTGTTCTTTCTATCTGCGACATCAACATTTTTGGTTTTGTTAAAACCGTTCATATTTGTGGACAAAGCCACATCTTTTTCACTTTTCTCTGTAGAATTTGAAGCTTTCACATCCCCATTTGCTTCCACTGATTGAATCTTATGAGCATCAAGCTTTCCATTACCATTTGCAAGAGGTCTTTTGGAATTAGAGTTTGATAGGTTAAATCTCATCCGTGGGCCAGAAGGTACTTTAACACCTTTGGGAATGGTTGAGACATCCTTCTGAAAAGATTGATCGAAAGATGCTTTTGGATGCACTGATTTTGTTGGGAGAGCAGCCTTTGGGCTTTTAAATGCCTCACTGCCATTACAATCACGAGACCTTATTCCATTTGAAGCAAGAGCAGTGCTGGCAGATGCCGGCCTTTGATTTGTGCGAGAGAAGAAAAGAATATAAACCTTTTCCGACAAGACCTCCTGCAGTGTTGAAACCGAGACAAAAGAATCATTGCAGCAGTACCACCGACCCATTGCATCCTGTACACGCATGGAGAATATAGATCAGCAAATACTTATTTAGCTGCTTTCTCATAACTTTTTTAATGTTTAAAGAAAGCAAGGTAGGCATATAAGACCTTTATATATGCATAATAGTGTCCAGATTCTTGCGAGTAGCCGGAATGCACAATAGTACCAAAGAGCTTATATTCTGGTCGTGGATCCTGTATTAGACCCAAAAGGAAGTAAACAATACTATAAAAGAAACTCAGGAGTGCATCACATGCATACGGAACAGAACAAGTACATACAAAAAGCAGTCTTGTAGGACTTTATTTTTCTAAGTAAATGCAATTTTATTAATTAAAATTTTCATAAAGGTACAAAGGGAACAGAAGGTGTCTATCGGTTATATACCCAAGAGTTTTCTTAGAGAGATATTGAAAAAAATGTGCATATGAAATTATACAAATTGGAGGGTCTACTCCCATCCAATGAAATTCAATAGAATCAAGACCCAAAAATTGAGATTTTAATCTCTATAGATAGGCCTTGCCCCCTCAAAAGTCTCCTAGTCCATTCTCTCCCAATTTGCCACATTAAACATGATGGGGTTATATTCCACAAATAAAGTTTTTGGGCTCCATTGTCAACGTTGAGCAGTCCTGTGGAACTATATTGCAGAGGAAGCATCAGCACAAGAAACCAGAAAATTTTCTACCAATCTATAGACAACAGTATGCAAAGCAATAACTCTGATTTTTATTATGAACTTGACATAGTTGACTAACACACACACACACACCCCCCCCCCCCACACACACACACACACAAAAAAAAAAAAAAAAAAAAAAAAAAAAATCAATTCGCATAAACTACTAACTACAGAAACCAGAATAACACTATCAAAGGACATAACCACCCTGCAATCCCATTTGTGTTGATCACTTAACAAGACACAATAAAGTCCAAGAATGAACTCCATTGTGCCTTCCCATAAAAAATTTATATTCGGATTCAGAAATATTTGTGTAGGCCAAGCTCAAAAGGAGCAGCCAATGGATCTTGAACCCATGACCTCATAACAAATTAAGGAACTGTCAATAAAGCTATAGCTTATTGGCTGTCATGTAGCTATTTCTTTAATGGGTCATGTTATTTGTGTCCTTTTAGCTACTTTTGATTAGGGCCAGCATTGATTTAATCATAGTGCTGGAGCTTTTTTTCTTTTAAGTTTTTGTTCAGCATTATAAAAAGGACTGTAATTCTAAGATTTGAAAGGATAGCAATTTTTTTTTGAACATGTTATCCTCTCAAGTTATCAAGAATTAACAAGTTAAAAGTTTTTTTTTTATTTCCTTACCATCTCTCTAATTTTTCTACTTCCTTCTCATTCAATTTCTAATTGACCATTAATCTCTTTTTTTCTCTCTACCATGTCAATCAATCTAAAGATTTAATCAAATCATATCTTTTTTTTTTTTATAAGTAACATAAAAAGTTTATTGAAAGAACACAGCCCCGTACATAGGAAATGTACGAAAGAGGCAAAAACATCAAGAAACCAAAGTACAATGATCAAGCAACCCAGGAAGGTAAATACCAGAAAAAGAAGGTAAAACCAAACACCATTTGAGAAGAGTAGAAAAGAAAAAAAGACTTAAACTCAAGAATGGACCGTTCGCGATCCTCAAAGCTTCTCAAATTTTGTTCCTGCCAGATACAACACATCAAACAATGTGACACAATCCTCCAAATAACTATATTACGATGTCGCCTGAAATTGCAAGACCAACAATCCAACAAATCCGCTACCCTTTGCGGCATCACCCAACAAATACCAAACAAGCATAACATCATACTCCACATCTCATATGCAATAGGACAGTGAAGGAGGAGATGATCTACAAATTCCCCACACCCTTTGCACATAAAACACCACTCAAGCATATCTAAACATCACTACAAGCATGTTAAACCCTAAATTTTATTCCTGATACTCTCCACCATGAAAGCCTAATTGACCCTACCCCTTTCTATGCCCTAATGCCCCAATATAGAGATAGAAAGTGCAGGACTCAGCTGCCGTCCTGCATCACTACCTCTTGAAATTCAAAAAGGTTCCATCTACTTTATCAATTCTTAAATTCAAAAATAATAGGATCTCTATGTTTACATGTGCTCTTTTTGATGGGTCCCGAGTTTGGGGTTCTACACACTGTTCTTCCAGTTTAGAGTTACAAGCTTCTCTTAGATTTTCCATTTGATACTTTTGTATTTTTTATGATGCATTGTGTTCATCATCATGAACATGGATTCATTCCTCTTGGGAAGATCAAAGAAATAAATTCCACTTCCTCGGTAAATAATTCTTGGAAGAATTCTGAACCCATTCTTTTTAAGCGTATGTAGTACTTTTGTGTTTACGGGCCAAAGTTTTAATACAAGAAAGCTGAAGTATTAATAAAACTGCATTACTTATCAAAAAAAAATTTTGGGGGGTGGGGGGGGGGGGGGGGGGGGTGGTGTGTGTGGGATGAAATGCTATTTTCCAAACCCAGAAGAAGCATTGTCCTAAAGATAGACCAGAGCTCATCATGTATTCACAGTATGCTATTCCCAAGCCTTCATATTTTATCGATAAGTAATATAACTTCATTGAAAAAAGAAAACAATAACAAAAACCAAAGCACACAGGCAGTGTACTAAGGAACAGGAAAAAAGTGAAAACTATAAAACAAAGAAAGAACAACCATCTAACAAATCTGTCAAAGAATTAAAAGTAAAAACACCCGACGCATTTTCCACTCTAGCAAAGTTCAAAGGAAAAACAACTTCATATCATGAGTTGATCTCTCACATCCTTCATAAGTACAAGTATTCCTCTCCCACCAAATACCCCACATAATACAATGAGGAATCTTACTCCAAATCACCAAGGACTTACATCTGCTACATTTATAAAACCAGCTTGCTAGAAGATCCACAACATGGCATTGCATAACCCAATGAACCCCAAATAAAGAAAATACCATATTCCACAACTCTAGCTATATGACAAAGTAACAATAAATGATCAATGGACTCCCCATCCTTCTTGCACGTGCAACACCAATCCAACGAAACTACTCTGAGTTTCTGTAAATTATCTGTAAATAAAATATGCCCCAAAGCTGCTGTCCACATGAAGAAAATAACCTTTGTTGGCACCTTTAGCCTCCATAAAGGTTTCCAAGGGAAAAAAAGAATGGGTGGAAGAACACAAAACCTTATAAAAATATTTAACATCAAAAACCCCACTGGCAGAAGGTTTCCAGCATAATTGATCCACTCCGTTCCCTCTCACCAAGCCAGAATAAATCAAATCCAAAAAGGTGACCACCAACTCCAATTCCCAGTCTTGTACTGGACGAACAAAATTAACATTCCAATGGAAACCATCCCCTGAGGAAGATAAAAGCTCAGCCACAGAAGATTCCTTATTACTGGCAATACCGAATAATTCATGAAAGACATCTTTTAAAGGAGTCCCCCCACACCAAGTATCAAACCAGAATTTGATATTGGCACCATCCCCCACCTTAAAAGCAACAGGACTACAAAAACTGTCCAATCCCTTCCGGATATTCTTCCGAAGGCAAACGCGATAAGTCCCCTGCACACCATTAGAGCACCAACACCAACCCCCCCCCCCCCCAAAACATACTACCATATTTAGCATCCACAACTCTTCTCCATAAAGCAAAACCTCCCTCCTTTGGCACTACTTTTGAGAAGTTCTATAGAACAATAAGATGCCACTCATATCATGTATCCTATCGCTCACCAGTTCTCATAACTAAAATTTTGGAAGGATTAGTTGCACTTATAAAAGTCATACTAAGATATAAAAGCACACTTGCCTTATCATCATGTCCTACATTATCTTCACTAACAAGGGAGCTATCAAAAGTAAATTGCTGATATATTGTCAAAAATCATTCCCCTAAATAAATTCACCAGTAAGCTTGGCTAATTTCCTTTTCAATTTCAGCTAATCTAGCAGTTATATAAAAGCCAAAGTCTCACATTTCTAGGACAAGGTAGGAGAAGCAAGGGGTAACTTATGCCAATGAGCTCCATCTCACATAGCACTCCCCTCCTCCCATAAGAATAGGTGGAGAAAAAGATCAAAGGTTTAAAACCCAGTAAATTTGTGTGCATCATACCAATAAAACCAAAGGGTAATTCATGGATGTCAATCATTTCAGCTAGATACAAAACGATTCCAAAGAAATTAGCTTTATAATGATTTTTTTTTTAAGCAATAAGCATTTATAATTATAATCAGAAAGAAAGAGTACAACTGTTCTATTGAACATTGGGGTACACTAGGAGATTGGATTTCTAATCATGATTCTCTCCCTTGTTATTGTAAGTCAATTTCTCTACCTAACCTTCACATCTAATTATTAATCATGTATATTTTGTATTTCCTGCATAGTTTTGTTAGGTATATACCTGATTTGCTTTACACATGAAACTCGAAAGCACCAAAACTTCCTCAAATGCAATCGCCTTATCAATCTTCCCGCCGAATACACTCTCAAATCTCTGCCAACAATAACACTTACATTAGAAACCAATGACCCCAAAAATACTAACATAAACAACAATTACAAAATAATAACACCTTGAGCTGGATTACAAGGACATTGGGCGCTTGACGTATTGACATTTGCTTCCTTGCCGCCACCAATTTCTTACAACTAAAACAACCATAATTTCCTCAATCAAAAACACGACAATAACCACTTGAATAATAAGGAATTCAACAAAACAACAGCAAGAACTTACTTATCACACTTGTACTTATTGTTTCCATCCAAAATTTCGGGCTGAAAGAACTTTTGAAACGCGTCTTTAAGCGAATTAGTAAGCAAAACATCAAGACTAATATCCATTATCTCGTCCACCTTATTCGACTCATTACCACAAGAAAGACACTTCACCTGGCTCTGCAGCGCACCTCCAAAAATCTCCTTCACCACCGAACTACCGCTACTGCTACTATTGCTACAGCCATTACTACTACCATTACTAACATTCTCACCTCCCTTGCAGCCATTATTGTACCGCCTTTGCTGCTGCAACTTCTTGAGCCGAAGGCAAGTGTTGTGGCAAGCATCAATCACGTAACGAAGGAACTCGTGCGCGTCCTCCTGGCGCCCGCACTTGAAGTGCTCGGCGAAAATCCTCAAACAATTCTGCAGCTTCGCGGGCGCGTCCTGCGCGAGATCCACGCTCAACGACCGCGCTATCCGCTTCTCCAGTATGCAGAACGGACACTCTCCTCCGCCGCGCTTTCTATCCTCGCCTGCAACACGAAAAACCAAAACCAATTAGCTAAAAAGGAAAAAAAAAAAAACACAGAAAATTGAATTCGAGAGGCGATTGAATTTATGTACAGAGAGAGGAGTGCTGGAATTTGAGGCAGAAATTGGCGAGAGGAGGAGTGTAAGTGAGGCACTGAAGAACGCTGTTGAGGTAGCAAGAATTGCCGAGGTTTCTGAGCCCTAACGGAGGACCGGTACGCCGCTTCTGACTGAGCAAATTCGGCTGCCAATTCATCTGCAATTGCAAGGCCATCAAAGACCTCCACGTCGTCGTCTTGATTCCGATTCCGCTTCCGGTGAAGAAGCATCGGACGGCGGCGCCGTTTTGGCAACACAACTCTCCCGCTGCCAAAACCACCAACACAATCGCATCGCTCTGCTCTCTATCTATCTCTATCTATGATGATATGATATTTGGTTTTTGTTGTGAAAATATATATAAGAAGAGAAATGGGGGAAGGAGTATTGAGAGAAGTGGTGGGTGAGATAGGAAAAAAGAAAAACCCCCAAATCTCTTTTTTTTGTGGTGGTGGTGTTGTTGTTGTTGTGAGAGTTTTAAGAAGACTCTTCTACAGATTTGTGAGGGTTCATAATTGTTGTTTTTTCACCTCCTCCCTCTATCTCTATCTCTCTCTCTCTCTCTCTCTCTTACTCTTCTTCCCTCCTCTCTCTCCCCCTCACCTTTTTTGGCTTTGTCAAGGCAATTTTTTTTTTACTTTATTGTCCCAATTTTGTGGGGAAATTTTTATTTTGTTTTTGGACACGCAAATCTACAAGTGTGAACTGTCTATTGAGCTGTGCTATATGTGGCCGTGTAGGGGCATTCACGAATGTAGAGTTAAAAATTTAGTTATTTAGCATTATAAAAGGTTGTTTTATCCTTTCAAAAAAAAATGTTATTTTATCTATTTTACTTATATACATACAATAATAAATTTATTTTAACTTTCAACGTAATAAAATAATATAACATCATAATAAAATAATATATCTACTATAATAAAATAATATATCCATTACACACAACCATCACAGCCACACACAACCGAATAGGAAATAAAAAATTTTAGCTTTAAGCTATAGTGCACATACATAAATAGATGTGCACTATAGCAATGAAGCTAAAAAAAAAAAAAATTCAGCTCCACTGCTGTATGGATTTTTTTGTGTTTTGGTGGAGCTAAAAAGCTATAGCCACTGCTACAAGTGCTCTAATTTGTTTCCCAAACATCACAAATTCTTTTCTTCTCTTTTTCCAAATTTGTTTTTGTATTTTTTTTTTTTAATGTATAAAGAACACTTCCTACATATAAAACATTCAAACACCCAAAATTGTTTAAAAAAAAAAAAAAAACAACAACAACAACAACCAAAATTGATAGCATGGTGGATAAAATTTGAAATTTATGAGTTTATGATATATCGTTTAAGGCCATTAAGCCGTCACTCAAGTGTTTCTGAAGATTGAAAAACTCTGTAAGTTTATTTTTAAAAGGAATTCTAATTTTTACTTGAAATTCGAAAGGAAGACAGAAATGAAAGAATCATTTTTCCTGTTTTCTATAATAGATTGTTTCAAGAATTGGTATTTTATAACCACCTCCGAAAATGTGTTCACTACAACTTTTTGTGCTGTTATATTGAAAGAGGAAAAAATGTATGGCTACGAAACCTAATATAACAGACCGGGCTATTTATTGTTTATGGGCTGAAAAATAGACGAGCCTATTGTGTGCAAGACCTGTTGAGAACGGATCTGAAGTGAACAGATAAACTATGGACGGATTGATTGGCCATGGGTCGGCTAGAAACTCTTGATAGGAATACTTGCGACACATTATCATAGAATCTTAAACAGAATCCTAAGGTAAGGAGGATTCCAGAGATTATGTACATTGATGAAGATCTTCTCTATAAGGAAAAAACTTGTCCCCCACGTTTTGGACTCTTAAAAATGATTTCTACAAGGAAAGAACTTCGACTCAAAGTAAAAGAGGTCAACTTTCGATTACTATAAAAACTCCAACACCCTCACAAGCCAAGGTACGCATAATCGACCCTCTCTAGCACTCTGGAGTTGTAAAAGATTATAACTTGACCTTCAGAGGGTATTTGGCCGGCACCACACCAGTGCTCTCTATAGGTTTTCTCTTTCTTGTTGTGCAAGTGACTTTTTAAGCGTGTGAGCAACATGTAATTCATTGGTGATTTTTCAAACTTCATCAGTTGGCACCGTCTATGGGAAAGAAGAAGTGATCAATCGTTGCTTTATCCCTGAGACAGAAGGATTGCATGGTGCTCACTCACTCGATGGTAACCACCAATGACATCTAAGGAGAGGAACCACCCACAACCGCCCTCGAGAGACAGGTTCGAACTCTCACCGCGACTGTGGAGCATCTCACTAAACAAAACCACAACCTAGAAGAACAGCTGTGTCAGAAAAATGCAGCACCCAAGAACCAAAGGGAGGACCAGGAAGGTACCAGTGCCATACGAAAAGATCAAGAAGGGTCTGAAGGCAACAATGCCCCAAGTAGGCCAAAACGGCAAAACGTGAGCCTCCCATCCCTCATAGACACGGCTCCACCTCCTATTTTCGTAGAGATACAAGCGATGAAGGAACAGATGGAGGTCATGATGAACGCCCTCAAGGGACGAGTGTCCAGTAATCTTGAAAACCTAGTCAACCAGACCGACTCTCCATTCACCGCCCCCGTTAATTCCTTTCCCCTACCACATAAGTTCCAGATACCACAGATAGAGAGTTACAACAGAGTCAAGGATCCCTTAGATCACCTGGATACCTTCAAGACCTTGATGCATCTTTAAGGGGTACCGGACGAAATCATGTGCAGGGTCTTCCTTACAAGGCTGAAGGGTCCTACAAGAATATGGTTCAGTCGGCTGACACCAAACTCCATCAGCACTTTCAAAGAGTTAAGCGCTCATTTCACCTCACACTTCATAGGGGGACACAAGTACAAGAAATCCACGGCATGCTTAATGAGCATCAGGCAGAGAGAGGACGAGATGCTAAGATCCTACATAACCCGCTTCAATAAGGAAGCGCTTTCGACCGATGAAGCCAATAACAAGATACCGGTCGCAGCCTTCACAAACGCGTTGCGAAAGGGTAAGTTTTTGTTCTCACTATACAAAAACAACCCCAAGACCATGTTAGAGGTACTCTACAGGGACACTAAGTACATGAACGTAGAAGACGTGCTACTAGCCCAGGAGGAAAAACCTAGGAAGAGAGAGCGACAGGGGACGCACGGCAAGATCAAGGGCAGAAAAGACCAAGGATAGGAGACAAAAGGGACGAAAGGCGCCCTAAACCCCAGGGAGGAAGGTTCACAAGCTTCACACCAATGAACGCCCCAATAGACCAAGTCCTGATGCAAATCAAGGATGAGGGGGCACTGACGTTTCCAGGGAAGTTGAAGAGCGATCCAAGCAAATGACCTCGAGACAAGTACTGCCGCTTCCACCGAGATCACGGTCATGACACGGCCAATTGCTATGACTTAAAGCAGCAGATTGAGGCCCTCATCAGACAAGGGAAGTTGCAGAAATTCATCAACAAAGAGAGAGTGGATCCCAATCACCAAGAGCAGACCCCCCGATGAGATAATGAGCATCCTAGACCCCCATCGGAGACATAAGGATGATTATAGGGGGAACTGCGACTACTGGCTCCTCCAAAAAAGCTCGAAAGACGTACCTTAAGATGGTCCAAAACGTCCAACTAATAGGCTCTGTACCTAAAATAGCACGGAAGGAAAACTCCATTATTGGTTTCTCCGAGGAAGATGCGAGAAGACTCCACCATCCACACGACGACGCGCTAGTTGTCAGCGTACATATGGGGGACTATAATGTTTACCGAGTGTTGATTGACAATAGCAGCTCGGCAGATATCCTATATTATCCAGCGTTCCAGCAAATGGGGATTGACAGAACGCAATTGATACCAACGAACACTCCACTGGTTGGTTTTAAAGGAACAAAGGTATTCCGGTTAGACTCGATCACACTCTCAGTAACGGTGGGCGATTATCCACGAGAGATCACAAAGGACATAACATTCCTTGTGGTGGACTGCTTGTCTGCTTACAATGGTATTCTCGACCAACCCACACTTAACTCATGGAAAGCTGCAACATCAACGTACTACTTAATGATCAAGTTCCCTACGGATTATGGGACTGAGGAGTTGCAAGGAAACCAGGTGGCCGCTCGGGAATGCTACATTACCATGCTAGAAATGGAAGATCACTAGCAGACCATGTGTATAGAAAAACAACGGACCGTAGCAGAACCGGTTGAAGAATTGGAAGAGATAGCACTTGATGAATCAAAGCCTGAGCGAATGACTAGGATAGGGACATTAGCTAGCCAGCCAGTACGCCAAGCCCTTACAGCATTCCTCAAGAGGAACCAAGACGTATTCATGTGGAGCCACGAGGACATGCCCGAGATTAATCCCTCTGTCATGGTTCACAAGCTTAACATGAACCCTGCATCCTCACCCGTTCGGCAGAAAAAGCGAGCGTTCGCTTAAGAACGAGACAGAGCGATAGGGGAAGAGGTCAAGAAACTACTTGAGGCAGATTTCATTCGGAAAGTATATTACCCAGAATGGTTGGCAAATGTAGTCATGGTCAAGAAGGCTAAAGAGAAGTGGCGAATGTGCGTCGAGTTCATGGACCTCAACAAGGTGTGCCCGAAGGACAGTTAGCCCCTCCCGCGGATAGATGCTCTAGTCGACTTAACGGCCAGACATCAGCTCTTAAGCTTCATGGATGCCTTTTCAAGCTACAATCAAATCAAGATGAAGGAAGCTAATCAAGAGAAACGTCTTTTGTCACCAGTTAAGGACTTTTTTGCTACAAGGTGATGCCATTCGAACTCAAGAATGCGGGGTTGATGTACCAAAGACTAATGAACAATATGTTCGCACACCAAATTGGGAGGAACGTACAAGTCTACGTTGATGACATATTGGTCAAGAGCCTGCACGAAAATGACCACCTAAATGACCTCCAGGAGATGTTCGACACCCTTCGGTCATACAACATGAAGCTGAATCCAAGCAAGTGCGTGTTCAGAGTAGCGACGAGGAAATTCTTGGGAATCTTGGTGTCCCAAAGAGGTATAAAGATCAACCCCGAAAAGATACGGGCTATTATGAAGCTAGAACCACCAAAGATGGTGAAAGATGTGCAAAGCTTGAATGGCAAAATTTCAACCTTGAACAAGTTCATCTCTAAAGCAACGGACAAGTGTCTACCATTCTTTCACACCTTGAGGAAATCATTTGAGTGGACGGACTAGTGTCAGCAGGCATTTGAAGACCTAAAAAAATACCTCGCCTCTCCACCATTGTTCAGCCTATCCAAACCAAAGGAAGAACTCTACCTGTACCTAGCAGTTTCGCAAGCAGCAGTAAGCGCGACCTTAGTAAGAGAAGAGGAAGAAACTCAGAGACCCATCTGTTTCATAAGTAGGGGTTTTTGGGGGGCAGAAGAAAGGTACCCCCAGATGGAGAAGTTAGCCTTCGTACTGGTAAATGCAGCCTGAAAACTTAAACCATATTTCCAAGCCCATACCATCATAATCTTAACGAATCAGCCCCTGAAAAGAGCAATGAGCAGCCTTAAAGCTGCTGGACGAATGGCTCTGTGGGCAATAGAGCTGGGCGAGTTTGATATACAGTACCAACCGCAAACTGCAATAAAGGGGCAAGCAATGGCAGACTTCATCGCTGAATTCACACAATCAGAAGGCCAAGGGGCAGACGCCCTCAGACAATGGAGCATCCATACAGACGGATCTTCAAACAGGAAGCTAGAAGTGCCAGTATGGTAATTCAAACCCCTGACGGAGATAAAATCAAATGCATGATTTAGCTGGACTTCCCAATGACCAACAATGAGGCCAAGTATGAAGCG
Organism: Quercus variabilis; assembly: GCA_030445155.1. Classification (NCBI taxonomy): domain Eukaryota; kingdom Viridiplantae; phylum Streptophyta; class Magnoliopsida; order Fagales; family Fagaceae; genus Quercus; species Quercus variabilis. Next base: position 70,574,795 of record CP129448.1, on the reverse strand, counting down.
TTGGTGGCAGGATTAGACCTCGCAAAGGCCACAGGTGCCAAGAACATGGTCGTACATTACGATTCTCAGGTAATAACCAGTCAGATTAGCGACGTCTACGAGTGCAAAAATGAAAGGATGAAGAAGTACCTGGAAGAGGTCAAGAATCGGATCGGCAGCCTCAAAGTCACATTCGTCCAAATCCGAAGGGAAGAGAACGAATCTGCCGACCATCTGGCAAAAGCAGCCTTCGCAAAGTTTATGATAGTCCCTGATCAGGTATTGTCGTTTGTCCAAAATTCCTTAATTATAGACGACAGAACAAAAATGCAGGAGGTGAATTCTAAAAACAATTGGACAACGCCATTAATAGCATACCTGAAGATGAGCATATTACCAGACGGAAGAGACGAAGCCAGGAAACTAAAAGTCTAAGCCTCGCGGTTTGTACTAATCAAAGATGTCTTATACAAAAGGGGATTCTCATGACCGTACCTAAGGTGTTTGGGCCACAAGGAAGCAGACTAAGTAATGAGAGAAGTCCACGAGGGTATCTATGGAAACCACTCAGGGGCACGATCCTTAGCACACAAATTGATTCGAGAAGGGTACTATTGGCTTACAATGCAAAAAGACGCACAAGCCTACATCAAGACTTGCGACAAATGTCAGAGGTTCAGCAATCTGATCAGGCAACCAACCGAGGAGCTGACACCTATGACGGCCCCTTAGCCATTCACCCAATGGGGACTAAACATCATAGGCCCCTTCCTGACGGCAACAAGGCAGCTAAAATTTCTAGTAGTTGGGATCGACTATTTCACTAAGTGGGTGGAGGCAGAAGCCTTGGCCACTATCACGGAGAGGAACATCCAAAGTTTTGTATGGAAGAATATCATATGCAGGTTCAGGATACCTAGAGTGCTCGTCTCCGACAATGGAAAGTAGTTTGACAACAGTGCATTCAAAGACTTCTGTTCAGAACTGGGTATTAGGAATCACTATTCGTCACCCGCACACCCACAGGCCAATGGGCAAGTCGAAGTCACAAACCGATCCTTGCTCAAAATTATCAAAACCTGACTCGAGGGGGCTAAAGGCATCTAGCCTGATGAGCTACCAAGCATCTTATGGGCATATCGTACTACGGCAAAAACACCCACTGGAGAAACACCACTTAGACTAGCATACAGAAGCGAGGCTGTCATTCCAGCAGAGGTGGGGCTTACGAGCTATCAAGTGGAGAACTACAACGAGGATAAGAACGAAGAGGCCTTACGGCTTCAACTAGACTTGGTGGACGAGGTCCAGGCTACAGGAAAACAGAGGTTGGTGCGATACCAGAACCTCATGGCAAAATACTGCAACTCCAATGTCAGACATAGAGATTTTCAGATTAGAGATCTTGTGCTATAGAAGGTAATGGGAGTTGCTAGAGATCCTTCACAAGGAAAGCTCGACCTTAACTGGGAAGGACCCTACAAGATCTCATCATGGCAGAGGAAGGGGACCTACCACCTCGAAACCATGGATGGACGGAAGTTACAGCACCCATGGAACACGGAGCACCTTCGAAAATATTACCAGTAGAGACAGTGTGAAGATATAAAGAGCATCAACATTTCCCAATTTCCCAATTTATCATTTAGTTTTCCTAGTTTTTACTTCAAACAATTCTTTCTACAAATGCCTTTTTAAGCCCAAGGGGGCAGGTATTTTTTTTGGTTTTTTACAAACATATGGTTTTCTTTTAATTAATAAGAGGAATATTCAGACTCAACTATGTTTGTTGTCTACTTAAAAAATTCCTAAGTCCAGAAAATGGACGAATATAAACTAAGTCCACAAGATGGACGGATCATCCTAAGAGGATGACAACTCTTAATGTCCAAAGAATGGACGGATAAAAAGCTAAGTCCACAAGATGGACAGATCATCCTAAGAGGACGATGACTCTTAAAGTTCAGAGAATGGATGAATAAAAAGCTAAGTCCACAAGATGGACGGATCATCTCAAGAGGATGATGACTCTTAAAGTCCAAAAAATGGTCGAATAGAAACTAAGTCCACAAGATGGACAAATCATCCTAAGAGGATGATAACTCCTAAAGTCCAAAAATAAACCAAGTCTACAAGATGGACGGATCATCCTAAGAGGATAATGACTCTTAAAGTCCAGAGAATGGAAGAATAAAAAGCTAAGTCCACAAGATGGATGGATCATCCCAAGAGGATGATGACTCTTAAAGTCCAGAAAATGGATGAATAGAAACTAAGTCCACAAGATGGACAAATCATCCTAAGAGGATGATAACTCCTAAAGTCCAAAAAATAAACCAAGTCCACAGGATAGACGGATCGTCCAAAGAGGATGAAAATTTGAGTCCAAACAATGGACGAATAAAACCTACATCCGCAAGACTGGACAAATTGTCCTAAGAGTATAAAAAAATAAAAAAATAAAAAAGAAGTGGACGAATCGCATAAACTGGATGGAATCTATCAAAGAGTGATAAGATCCAAAATCCACAAAAAATAAAAATATACTTGAATAAATTAAGACAGGTGCATTTCACAAAAGTAAAATAAAGGTCGATGGACCTTGCAGAGTTTAAAAAATATATAAAGAATGCCCTAGAAGGGCAATGTTCAAAAGCCCCAAAACATGATGGGGAAACAGAAATTGTTCTACACTTTTTTCCTAAAAAAATTTATTAAAAAAAAAAAACTAAGTTATTACAGATTGTCAGTAGGCGTATCTCTCTCCTTGTCATGACAGACCTAATCATCCTTAGGATCGCTTTCAACGACCGTCTGGTCAACAGTAGCTTCACGGATAGGGGGGTTCTCACCAAATAGAGCGTCTGTATCATCTAACTAGATGGGTTGAACGAATGTTTGCTCAGGGGCAGTAATAGCGACGGTTGACAAGTCCATCTCTGGATGCAAGGTCTTCACCTGACGAATGACATCATCAAAACCGTCGTTATATGCAAGGCTCAGCTCCGTAATCAGGGCGTCAAAGTCACGATACTCGCGTATCGCGACCTCCTTAGCCTGACGGACCTCCTTGTCCTTCTCCTCCAAAGCTTTCTTCAGACGCTCCGTCAGCTTGATACATTCATCCCTAGCTGTCTCAGCCATTTTAAGTTTCTGCTCTTGGACGACCTTCCAGGTCTTCAGCTCGAGTAACTCGTCCTTCGTCACCTTGGCCTTCTTACATACACGGTCTAGGGTCGTCTCATGGTTAAGACACCATCCCATCATCCCTTTCATCATGATCATGGCCTGGAAGAAAACATAAGTTAAACTTGGAAGGCAAAAGAGAAGGGGAACAGGACGGACTATATGACGACGGATGAGTTACTTGTACAATACTGAAAAGGGCCGTCTCTCCCATCGCCTCTGTCGAGTGGTTACCCAAGTCCTCATAGTCCTCAGTGGTTATGATGGACGAGAGCCTCTCAAGGGCGTACTTGGAATCCTCGCGGAGTAGGACCGGCGGTTTCTTTTGGCTTGCAGACGAACCTGTCATTAGGCCCTTATTGGCCTCATGCTTCACGGGGGTGACTGTCTTAGTCCCCCCAGCCATCAAGCCAAGGACGGGCTCCAGAGAAACCTTGGGCTGTTTGGGTGCACGGTCACCCTTTAATGGTTACTTCCTTTTAAGTATTTGTTTGCTGGAGCCCGTCCCCGTAGCATCCGCTCCGGCTTCTTTGTTTTTGGCAGCTTTTAGTCTGATAGCCGCTCTCCTTTTAGCGTCGTCCATCTCTGAAGAGGTAGATGGGTGTCAAAAAAAATTGAATAAGGAAGAACGATGAACTTACGTTGACGGGTGCGCTCTTTATACTTAAGTGTCACTAGAGTTGGCTCAGGCCCATCACAGTATCGGTGGATGATGTTGAGGTTGACAAGCTTGGCCCAAGTTCATTCCTCTGGTTTATACTTTGCAAAAATTTTCTCAAGGAAATTGAACTCCTCGAGAGTGATTTGTGGACGCCGTCAAACTATGCAAAAGAAGATGGACGTTCAAAATACAATAAGTATTAAATAAACTTATAATAATTGCTATATAACGGGTTCATACCAGATGGGTTTAATATGTCCCAAATCATGTCGACGGGCATGTAATCCGTTCCCCCTGGATAACACATCCAACTGTCTCCCTCAATGAAAAAATAACTGCTCTTCCAATCTCTTTTAGAATCTGGGGTTTCGTAGATCACTTTCAAGACGAGGCTTCTAGGAATGAAACTATACATCCCCCTTGATTTATCTATCTCGTCTGGACGGTAGCAGTGGAATTCCCTTATCGTCAGCCTTCTTCTACCGTCCGTCATTGCTTCGTACAGGACCTCCATTGCTATAAAGACCCTCCAAGCGTTAGGAGATATCTGGCTGATGGATAAATCTAGGTATTTGAGGAGTTCACGATGTAGGGAACTCAGAGGAAACCTGAGGCCTACCTTAAGCATCTGTTCATACACCCCGACACCGTCCACTCCTTCACAATAGCATTTTTCTGACTTGTAGGGCAGACGGATAGGAATGTAGTCTGGGATTTGGTAACGGGCCTTAAGGGTATTAAAATGTGGTTCTTTAATGGTGGATGTAAAGTCATTCACCATCCACTCTGGAAGCATGATGAACTCCCTAAGTCCATCAGCTCCTATGACGGATCTAACTATTTGCTCTTCTTCATCAGCGGAACCCTCCTTTATTTCAATCATCTCCATATCCTTATTTTTTTAGGATGGGGAGGATGAATACGGATTACTCTCCTCGCTCAGATCGTCTTGGTTTTTACGACCTAACGGATATACCTCTTCGTATTCCGCCCCGTCATAGACGACCAACTGGTTACTTGAGGCACTAGACATGGCCTACATGTAATGACAAAACCTAAGACTCTAACGGGTTTGGAAAGAGTGACGGGGGCATAAAATCTAAGAAAATATATATAACACCAAAAAGTAAATGAGAATTAAAAAGAGGATGGATAAAAGATTACTTACCAAAATTACTAAATGAGCAAATGAAATTGCAGTCAGCGGGTGCAGGAGTGAACAGAGTGGTCTCTGATAGCTGTGACGGACATGCTCTGATAATATTTTTCAGTAAAAAAGTAGAAAAATGAGAGGCAGAGGGGGTGTTATTTATAGAAGAGCTGCACGGAAGACGAAGCGACACCTTGTTCTAAAACAATAGCCATTGAAAGAGTGACACGTGGCACAAGTCATAAATGGGTTACTGCTAAACCTGTCAGTGTACGGGGATAAGCTCGCGGAGTTATGTATCATGGTCACTTAATTGAGACTTTGAACCGTCAACCTATGGGTCCGTTTGGTTATGTATGATGGATCCATCGGGTGAGGGGGCAACTGAAAGAGGAAAAAATGTACGGCTACGAAACCTAGTATAACAAACCGAGCTGTTTATTGTTTATGGGCTGAAAAATAGACGAGCCTATTGTGTGTAAGACCTATTGAGGACGAATCTAGAGTGAACAGATGAACTATAGACGAACTGATTGGCCATGGGCCGACTAGAAACTCTTTATAGGAATACTTGCGGCACATTATGATAGAATCTTAAACAGAATCCTAAGGCAAGGAGGATTCTAGAGATTACGTACATTGATGAAGATCTTCTTTATAAGGAAAAGATTTGTCCACTACGTTTTGAACTCTTAAAGATGATTTCTACAAGGAAAGGACTTTGACTCCAAGTAAAAGATGTCAACTTTCGACTACTATAAAAACCTCAATATCCTCACAAGCCAAAATACGCATAATCGGCCCTCTTTAGCACTCTGGAGTTGTAAAAGATTATAACTTGACCTTCGGAGGGTATTTGGCCGGCACCACACTGGTGCTCTCTATAGGTTTTCTCTTTCTTGCTGTGCAAGTGACTTTTTGAGCGTGTGAGCGACGTATAATTCATTAGTGATTTTTCAGACTTCATCATATATTATTTGATTTTTTTTTTTTTGTTAACTTCAAAATAGAAATGCTTTTTCCCCTTTATTTTTATTTTGTAAGATGAATTTTTAAAAAAAGTTTGGCTTACCTCTAGTACTTTTTTTAACTAAACAACTCATTTTGTTTTAAATAATAATGGCAAGTGATAGTGGATTTTAATCTACACATTTAATTTAGTTAGCGGGTAATGTGGTAGTTTCTTATTAAAACAAAAATAGATTTCAGTTAAAAAAGTATTCGATGTAAGCCAAACTTTTTTTTTTTCTCTTGAAAACCAAAGCATCTTCGGATTTTTTTAAATCGTCTCAATACAACAACTAATTTAATACTCATTCTCAACAACAACAACAACAACAACCAAAAAAAAAAAAAAAGCTACTTTTGATTCTTAAAAAAAAAAAACAAAAACAAAAACAAAAACAAAAAATTTAACTTAGTACTTCCATAGATATATAGAGATTCTTTTACTATAATCATAATTACTCTCTCTCCATATATATAAGTAAAAAAAAATTATACGTTGACTTCTTCTGAAGTTATAACATAATTTTTTGAAAACATAAACTTTTTTAAATTATCTTTTTTATACATATTGAAGAGATAGAAGTTATCATTGACATGAAGTTTATTTATGGTGATTTATTGAGTATATGACATTCCATAAAACGTTTTTTAAGCTTAAAAAGTGGAAAACACTTTTCCGCTACATTAGCCTTATTTTGTGTTGATCACATAAAACATTGTCCATTAACTTGTATTTTTTGCCATACTATATACTTAAAATCACCAAAAATGTTTTCAAGAAAACACTTTTCATGTAACAAATGAATTGTTAGAGTGCATTTTGGGATACCACCACACACCCTTGATACATTGGCCACTCTACAAGTATAAATGCTTGTGAAGTGTGAAGGGCAAGGCCTGGGGTTCAAGTTTTCAAAAAGAAACTTCACACACATATACGCTTATATTAAACTAGAATATAATTTCTATTTTGTATTAAAAAAAAAGTACGTTTTGGGATAGCTTATTCCATTTATTTATGGAAAATGCTAAGGATCACAATTTTTACTATAACTTTTGCACCGCAATTTGCCTACAACACAAGTTATGAGTGATAGAGTAAAAGTGGTGAGTCCATGTAGATCCACAACTCCACCACTCACAGACCACATGAATAAGTTGTGACAAAAATTATAATCCTAACATTACTCTTTACTTATTTTGCAATTTACAATGTCCCATGTGGGATTTTTTTTTTAGGACACCCAAATCTTCAAGTGGACTATTGTCTATTGTGCTACTATATGTGGCCATGCATTCTTGCCTTTTATAAAAGTTATTTCAAACCGATACAAATTAATTTTCAAATGTCATAAAAAATTTAAAAAATTTCAAATGTCACACAATTTTAGAAATCGAATTGAACCATAATTTGATCCGGTAAAAATCATAAAAATCGACATTTTACCTGTAAAAACTGTTGGTTTAACTGGTAAAAATTGGGAACCGAGCAAATTTTTGGTTTCTTTACTTGTCCAATTTTTAAAATCATGTACACACACGCATATATAGCATGGTGGATGGAACTTGGGACCTCTCGATTTACGTCCTTCAAATCTAGTAGACCCACCACCTTGGTCTCCCTTAATGGACTCTCAAATTTTCGTTTTAAATACTATTTAAAAAAGTTGTAAATTTTAAATTATTATAAAATAGTTCTAATTTGTACTTGGAATTCAAAAGAAGTTGAAAATGAAAGAGCTTTTCTTTTTACTGGATATCTCTATTAGAAACACTTGGAGATGCCAACCAATTGAGATATAAGGCTCTTAAATGTCACTTTAATGTTTTCTAAAAAACATTATTTCAAGAATTAGCTTCTTTTTTCTTATTTCTTTTTTTTTTTTTCTAGAATCCAAACTAAACTTTGATTAAAAAGAGTCTGCTAAATCAGCCTGAAGTACAACTGAAAATTGTGGGGGACCATCCTCCATCTACGCTAAAAAATCCGAAATATCCAACGCATGTCTTGCTAGACAATAAGTAACAGAATTACATTCTCTCTTTACATGAAAGAATTGGCTTCTTAAGATTGAGATCATATGCAGTTGCACCATGCCCATTTCCTTTATAATTTTTTTTTATACATTTTTTTTACTTTTTAACTTTAACTTTTTAGTTCTTTTTAATATTTTTTTATTTAATGGTTGAGATTGAAAGTTGTTTTTTCTAACTTTCAATCTCAACCATTTATTGCTATTGCACCTGATCCCAATTTGACTTCTTATAACAATTAATTTGAAACCACATACATATGCATTAAATACATTTACAAATAAGCATAACCAAATGCATATTACAATTTTACCAAGTTTATATATAATGTTTGTATATTTGAAAATATAAAATAGCTATTAATATAATAAATATAAGTTTATTTGAAACAAATAAAAAATCATTTAAATTGTTATCCATGAAATTCTCAATTTTAGTTTGTCCATTAGAACTTTTTGTGCTATTATTTGATTTTTTTTTTTTTTTTTTTTTTTTAAGTTTGAAATTGAAGTGTTTTTTTCTTCTTTTAAAACCAGAGCTTGTTGGGATATTCAAACTCGTTTTAGTACAAAAACTGAGCAAAATTAATACTTCCATATATACACACAGATTCTTTTATGATACCTCTAATTCATAAATATTCTTTTTCTCAAAAAAAAAAAAAATCATAAATATTCTCATATATTGGACCTTTTGATAACTCAACAAGCCCCCCCCTTTTTTTTTTCTTTTTTTGAGAATCAAACAACTCAACAAGCTAATATGTGTGGGTGAAGCAATTTTGCCAAGCCAAAGCATAAACAAAAAATTGGTGTTATTAGCTTTCCAGCTACACTTTCGAGGTATAGCAAAAATAGACTCGTTTTGCTCGATTTTTAAGAAATGACACTTCACCGTTAAACAATCAAAACAATTGACAATGTGCCTATTTTATTTTTTTCCTCGAATTATTTTGGGGGCCAAGTGTCAATTATTTTGATTATTTGAGGTGCAAAGTGTCATTTTTTGAAAATTCAAGTATAATAAGTCTAGTTTCACTATACCTTAAGAGTGTCAATCTAATTTACCCTATATTTTATACCATATGATAACCCTATCACAATTTAGTATACAAATTTTTTATTACTAAATTTGACCATTTAGGGTTTGAACTAAAATGAAATTGTTAGGATTTCATCTAAGAGCTTTCACATTGGCTAAGCCAAAAATTTTTATATTTTGAATTTTAACTCAACTTTTCGTAACCCTACACCTACTTTTGACTTTCTAATCTAAACTATTAATAATTTAAATATTCATTCTTCATTCATTTTTTTTTTATCCGACAATCACTATTATTTTCAACCAACTCGCTTTTGCATTTTCTTTAGTTTTCCCCTCTTTTCTCAATAAACAAACAAAGGCATAGGTGATAGGACCACCACTGTCCAAATCCACAACCAAATCAAACCGTTATTATTTCCACCCAATTCCCTTTCTGTATTTTCTTTAGTTTTCCCCTGTTTTCTTTAGCAAACAAACAAATGCATAACCAAATCAAACCTTTATTATTTCCACCCGATTCTCTTTTGTATTTTCTTTAGTTGTCCCTTGTTTTCTTAGCAAACAAACAAAGGTGTAACACAGCCGCAACTCAAACCACAACCAAATTTTAACCAACAGCCCAAATGAAATCCACATTGCCAAATGAAAGCCACAAGTCAACCCACAACCTAAATGAAACCGACTAGTACACCCAAACAAACCAAATCAAACACACAAATAGGCTGCAAAACAAGATCTATTCTCTGAAGATATGGCCAAGTTGTACTTTAGCCATCAGCCAACCACGACTCTTCTTTATCTAGGCTTGAAATTGACTGGGTACAAAGAATTACGAGGCATGGCATAGGAAGAGTTAGGTCTTTCCCATAGGGCTTTGATTGTTTCAAATTCTTAAATGTGAAATATTTCATAATGTCTACACTTTCGCATTAGATATCCACATTTTACCCATAATATGATAAAGTATGAACATGACGTAAAAAAGTGTGGACATTGTTGGATATGAAACAACCAAAGCCCATGGTCATGTTTTGTGATTTGACATTTGAGCCCAGCCTTTAAGTTCTGGCCGGTAGGCCACCACATATTTGATCCCCATACAATATTCTACAGGTTATTGCACTAGTGACACTATGCCAATAAATTGCATGTGTAACGGATTAAGATAGGTGCAATACGTAGGAATTGCACCTAATGTAATTACTTTTAATAGATGAGATTGATAGTTGCAAACAGAAATTTTCAATCTCAATTATTGATTAAAAAAAAGTTATGAAAAACTTTATGAGAAGTAAAAAGTAAAAGTTGAAAAAGTAAAATACGAAAAATTTTTGTGAGACAAATGAGGTGCATTGTACCTGGTGCAATTATATGCCTTTATGGGATCCAATTTATATTCCTTAGGCGTAGCAATCCAAAATTATACTACATTCTTGGGTCTTGATATTGACACTAACAAGATTTAGTACAAAAAAAGAGCATTATTTTTACTATTGAAGACTAGCATTTCAGCAATTTTTTTACAAATAAATCATCAACTTACATTTTTGCAATTGCATTACAAACAAATAATGGGCTTAAATTCCAGGTATTGTCTACACAATGATCATCAATGTCTCTGATTAGAAGTACCTCAATTTTGACCCTCCATTAAATGCCTCTTTCCCGATGGTACAATTGTCAGATTCCACATATCTTCACATCATTGGAAATTCTGCTCCGTACATCACAAAAAATACCCAATGTTGGAGCAGCTGCAACAGTCAATAAAAAAAAGATGGAAAATCTTTTACACTGATTTCTTCATCAAACAAATTCCAAATTATGCATGTGTCCCATTCACAATGTGAAATGAGCAACATATGCTATTAGTCAGACATAATCTTATAAATGGTGGTGGTGGGGATGGGGATTGGATTATTGGAAACAAGAAAAAGAATCGACCCTAATTTCTGATTAGAATCAACAACTATGGAGCACATCTTTTGCTAAAATATAAAAGTACACACCTTAGAAAGGAACTTGACTCACTGTTGTTACCATATTTCTACTTGCTGGAAGCTGAGGATGCAACCAATGGTTCAGATTCAGCCAGTTCGGATTCATTGATGTTGGCTTGGGAATCATCGACGCTGGCTCGCGAAGCTTCTTTTTTCAACTTGTGATTATTATATGCTGCCACACCCGCAATAGCTGCATCGGAAATAATGATGATATTAGTATTAAATCTTGTATCCACCCATAGTTTGCTAGAAATTTCTTCACCCAAATCAGTGCTCAACTATAGAGAACAGAGACCAATACATTTAAAAGAAAAAAAAAAAAAAATCCAAACAAGGATCTGCTATCTGAGTGGATTAGCATCATACTCCTGGGTGAATTCAAACTGTTAAGTCTAATTTGGGTGGTGGGGAAAGAGGGGAGAGGAGGACAAGAATATCTAGAGATAGCAACTATAAGGGAAATTTATGAGAACATAAAAATGGCATTTAGGGTACACTTTAAGAATAGCAGAGTGACCCAGAATTAAAAAACATAAATAAAAAGTAAATAACCAAAGACAAAAAGGAAAAAGGGGAGTGGGGTTATAAGGGTATTAATGGCAAAGTGCAGTTTGCAGAATTCGCCCACGAGTTGGCCTAACACTTATGCAAATTAGCTTATAGATGAGCAAGTTTTTATGTTTAAGACATTCAACTCAAACTAACCATGAGCTACAGAAAACATCTAGGTTCCAAGAAAAAGTCGAAAAAAAGTGAATATGATGAGATACTGACCAATGCCATAACCAAACAGATTTATTACTGTCAGCTTTGTATCCGCAAACAGAAGAGCAGATAGTAAGACAACCACCCAATCCTTAACAACTCCAGCAACACGAATGGTTAATGCACTTGTATGCGTAATTACAAGGAAAACTGATAAATTGAGGGCAAAAGTACAGAGACAGTTGAGTAATAGCACAAAGGGTGGAAAGTTCCAAGATCCATGTGCTTCCATCTTTGGCTTCTCCAGAAAGATCCACGGAATTAATAGGCAAAGAGCACTACAGATAATTAATATTTTGTTCAGATAGGCATAAATCTTCCCTTTAGGAATTAGAAAGAAATTATTTCAAAAGGATGATGGATACAAGATACAGAATCAGTATACCTGCAAGGACTAACATAATACATAACGGATATGGGGTTCAGTTTGAGACCCTTCCGCTTAACAAAGATCTCCATGAAAATAAGTCTTAAAGCTTCTCCAACAACACCACCCATTTGATAAACAACTCCAACCCAGTTGATATCTATTTCTCCATAAGAAGCCACCAGAACACCAAAACTTATAACTGACATGATTAACAGCATTCTGCAGCTCATTATCTCAAGTCCTGCAGCTACTCCAAGAACAAAAACAGCTACCGGCACTGAAAAAGTCATTTAAGAGATAGACATTATAATTTGTAATCATGATAAATGGTAATATATATAGAAGACCTAGGACTTGCTAACCAACCATCTTACTAGTAAGCACATATAAGCCATTACTAAGACTTGTTTGTTTCATTGTTTTTTGTTCTTTTCTTTCTTCTTTTTCTTTTTCTTTTTTTTCTTTTTTTTTTTTTTTGGGGGGGGGGGGGGGGGGTGTTTAAAGGCCCACTTTTTCTAGGTACAAATATACTTTACTCAGCTTACTATACTTTAAGCAAAATAAGCCAATGAAATAGACTTTGCAGTTGTAGAGACCCATAGAATTTCTCTACAGGCTTTAGATATATAGCTGAAATGGGATACAGAATTATTAAGGACTTACTAATTGCCTTTAACATTTGTGCAAATGCAACTGAAATATACAGGTAGGCAGTGTTTCCCAGCCAAAGAGTCATTGCAAACATTGCACCAATTGGCACAACTGATGTTGCGTATCTGAAAAATTGGAACTTTGTTAGACTTATGTGGAAAATTACTGAACAAGTATCCAGGCAGGGAAGAAATTTCTGCAAAATTTAAGTAAAAAGGAGAATGAAAGTGGCACACTGAAATGTTTTATAAACATTTTCTTTTTAATAATATGGACAAGGTGACTCAAGAGTATATTTCAAGGAGGTCCCCTGGGTACATTAGGGTTATTTCTAATACCAAAATGATTACATTCTTAGATTGCAGAACATTTGGCTAAATACATTAGATAACGTGTATTACTAGTTATTTGTGAAGTAGGTTAAGCTTGTGGAGTGAAGTTCCATTAGGTATATGCTGATATGCAAATTAAGGAAAATAACATACAGTGGAAATATATATAACTCAGCTGCATCACTTGAACAAAACCCAGTTGCTAGGCTACCACTGCTTCTCTTATGTGAAAACTCAATTATTAACAGTGGAGAAATCAAAGCCTCTTATGTGACTCAACTAGAATGCTACAACTCCTTCATTTCTATATTCTCTAGCATTTTGAAGACCTATGTATGTTGCTGCATCTTTCTCACTAATTTTGTTCACCCAATATAAAACCCCTTTAAGTTGGGCTCTTTGTCCTTTACAATCCACTTCAACCTAGAGTCCATTTTTAACCCAGTACACTTGATTTTTAATACCTTCCTAGCAAGGATGGGCTAAGCCAAAAAAATTACTCAAGGGGCCACACCAAATAAAACAAAAAAATTTAAGTCAAACAAATAAGAACCAATATATAAAATTTATAGATCATATATGTCTTATACAACAAGATCCAAATTATGTTAATTCTTAAAAAAAAAAAAAAAAATCTAACATATGATATTGTTTCATATATAGTCGACTTCACACCAAATTAATCTTTTCATTTCTCAAGATATATATTTCCCTTTAAAAATTAGCTTAACTTAACAAAATTGTGCTCTATGTTCCCCAACATCTACTTATACTTCGAAACTTGAACAATAAACTTTATAAATAATTATATAGCCAACTTATACAATTTTGTGAAGAGTAAGACAATTTTAATTTATTATCATAATTAATGTTCTTCTAATATCTCAAATCAAGGCTTTTTGTCAAAGGTATATCCCAATTTGCCAATTTATTTCCTATTCTTGTTAGTGTCACTACAAGGATTGAGAAGTTGTCGCAGTGTGGCAGCGGCAAAGCCACATATACTTCCACCACTCAAACATTAATGAGATTTGGAGATTTTTTACAACTGCACCTACTGAAAAAAATTTGTGGGTCAATTATGAGAAGCTTTTGGTAAGATAAGATCCTACTGTAATTTTAAAAACATATACATATACTAAAATATAAAAAGAATTATTAAATATGCATTTTTTAGATGCAGAGTCCCAATTCCTAAAACTAAACAAACTTAGATTTTTTTTTCCCCATAAAATGATCCCAAAAGATAAAACTTATCACCCAACTTTTCTCCTTCCTCACACTGTACCATATATCAAATAGTCAATCACCAAAATTTGTCAATCTAATTGAACAAGAGTGTGTGTGTGTATGAGAGAGAGAGAGAGAGAGAGAGAGAGAGAGAGAGAGAGAAATTAGAAAGAGAAGAAAGTAAAGGGAAAAGAAGGAAGAAGAAAAAATTGTGGAGGTAACTAACAAATTATTTAAACCCTAAAATTTATATTGGATTGTACTTATTTTATTGTTAGATTGTTTAAATTGAAATAATTATTTAATTGTTCAATTGTTTAATTTGAAATTGATTACACTAGGTCTTTTATTATTATTTTTTTTTATAATGAGCAACCTCTGCAGGTGAATTTTCCGGAATTGTTCCATAAAGCTTGTCATAAGGAGTATCTGGAGGCAGATCATATGAACTTATTTAATGGTCACTTGCAATGGGACATTAAGGTTCATGAGGACTGTGCAGGATTGTGACCTTAAAGTTGTATCTTCTTCCTTAATCTTCTCTACTCTAGTAAAGTTAAGGGGAGGACAAATTATATTGGATTCCTTCCAGAGATCGTACATTTGAGGTTAAAACATATTAATAATGGAACTTCTTTCCCTTGGAAGAGCATATGGAAGACTGAGGCCCCTTTGAGAGTAGCATTCTCTTCTTAGATGGCAACATTAGGTAAAATCCTAACAATGGATAATTTGAGGAAGAGATGCCTCATTTTGATGGATTGGTGATTCCATGCATCAGTTACTCCTCCATTCTCAAGTGTTAAGGAACTTTGGAATGTGATTTTATGCCTAATTGGAATACAGTGAGTCATGACAAGATGGGTGGTGGACACTTCATTTAGGGTGACGTACCTATGTCATACTGGCCATTTTATGTTATAGTTTTTAAGAAATTGCTTGTGTCGCCATATCGTATTCGTAACCGTGTTTGCGTCCGTGCTTCCTAAACACTATATGATTGGATAGCTGCTGCTATAACTGCTTTTCTTTTTCTAACTTGTTCAGTTGTTGTCAGCAGGCTTGGGAATAGCTATTTGAACAGCAACAGGAGCTGAATTTGGAGGTTTTGGGTTGACAGGAACTTTTTTTAATGGCGGAGGAGGTTAGGCTTGGTGAAATATGTAAAAGTGGTAGAATCTGGGGTCTGGTTGTAGCATTTAAAGAACAACAAAAATGCTGGAACTAAAGATAGAAGAAATAGGAGAAACAGAGGAGGAGTTTATACACTACCAAACATTAAACAAAGCAGGCTGCAAAACTCAATTAAATAGGCATGACTTTAATTAAAGAGAGAGTTACAAGTCTTTTGCTTTGTATACAAGAAGTCCTTATAAAAACTACTCTTAGCCTTTAGATTAAGTAAGTCACAATCATATTCTCAGAAAAAGTAAGTCATAATCATACTTATATAACTATTTATTTTTTCTGATAAGTAATATAATATACAAAAAGTGGCAGAAGGGGTGCAACCTTAGTACACGGGAGGTATACAAGAGAAACATATGGAACATTATTTTTAAGGCTTTTATTAATAACTAGTAAGGCACAAACAACTATCGTGGACACTTCAACCCACACCACAAAGGTTTTCAACAGGCACAGGCCTTTTAATTGACATAAGGCCCAAAGAATTAATTTTGGGCTCCCAAATGGAATGGTTCCTGTCCAGCCATGCTACAACTGCTGCGCTGGAAAATATATATCGTATGATTGTAATGATGAGATCCTATCAGTCAAAGACAATCAACTTTAGGCCTTGGACCCTTAAGACAAATATTAACAATGTGCTAAAACATGCCACAATTTAAACCTATGAGGCTATACTTCGACTTTGTTTCTTTTCCAGAAGAAAATGAGAGACCCTCAGATCTCTTAAAATCTCTTCGTTTTGCAACTTTGTTTCAATGGGCTCATTTACACAATGCATTTCCATTTCTGATTTCCTACAATATGTTCGCTTTAGTTCTTAAACTATTTGTTCCATGTTCAGAGTGCGTGAACACGATGTTCATTTCTTTTAATAAAAGTCTTATTACCTATCGGTCCTATCCAAAAAAACAAATTCTATTTAAGTAATAGAGGCCTCAAATTAGTGATTCTTATCATCTTATCTATAATAATCACATCAAACATTGCAACTTTTTAAAGATTCTAATGAGTTGACAAATATCAACTTTGAAGATTTAAATAAATCAGATAGGAGTGTATCCATTTCTTTACTTACATGTCTGCAGTCATTCCTTCCTCAACCTTCATAATCTGTAAGAAGAACAAAATACAGTAAAGACATTAGAGAAAAGGATATGATTGTCTCTCATAATATGTAGTAAATTAAATACCTTGAGAACTTTGGTGAGCATAAAACATAAGACTGATGAGAAGACCATGTGAAGTAGAGTCAATCCAAGAGGATAAGGGAAGTTTATTTCCTTAGATGACAAAACCCACTGCATTTCACAATTTCAATAAAATTTATGTCAGCCATGTAGAGAAACCCTAGTAGAATCTTTGTGCAATATTAAATAGCCATAATCCTGTAACAATAATACAAATCCCAACACACACACACACACACACACACACACACACTCATTAATGACCATAAAGATAGCAATGGAACAGAATACTTCAGAAGAAAATTTATCACATGCTTCTGTTCATTCTTTTATGCTTAAAGTTGATTTATTATATATTTGTCCGTGTCATTTTCTAATAATAAAACAAACTAATAACTTCTACACATATTAAAAGTCACCTATTGCTTGGCATTAATGTATCATATAATGCATGTACAACTAACAATCGTCCACCCAGGCTACATGACCAAAAGGCAAGCCTCTCATACTACGCAACACATGATAAGGGTGTCTCATCTTGTCAAAATAGACAAGGCTCTAAATATATAAGGCCAAAATCTATTATAACCAAGAGGCTTCTGTTGCTTTATCCTTGACCAGGCCGAGGGAAGGGGAAAGGAGGACATGGGTTGTGACGTTCATCTGGGATGTAAATGATTGGGAGGTGAGTTCTACGGATGATTTTTTGCTTTTTCTGGCGAATATTATCCCTTTAAATGAAAATGATGATCAATTGAGGTGGACTTTGAAGAACAATGGGAATTTTGACATTCACTCGTATTATAATGTTCTACAAAGCTCCTTCTTTATCACTTTTCCTTGGAAAGGTATTTGGGGAGCAAAGGCTCCTAGTTTCCTATTTTGTTTGGACTGCAGCTTAGAATAAGACACTCAATGGGGATAATATAAAGAATAAGGGGTTTGCTGTCGATATTGTGGGGAGATTGTGGACCATTTGTTAATCCATTGTGAGAAGGCTCAACAGTTATATTGTTTCATCTTTCAATCTTTTGGGGTTTCTTGGGTCTTACCAAGAATGGTGTTCAATCGTATGTTAGGATGGAGGAATTGGCTGGGGAAACACTTGTCAGATATTTGGAAATTAGCACCTTTGTGTTTATTGTGGTGCATTTGGAGCTTGGAAGGAATGTAATCGCCACACGTTTGAGGATGTGGACAATTCTGATGAATAGTTGCTTCTTTTAGTGGTTATTGGTTTGATTGTTCTCGGGCTTGGGGACTCACCTATTGCGACTCCATCCCATTGTTCATTAGCTCTCTTCTTTTCTATAATTAGTTTTCTGTTTCCTGTTTTTTCTTTCCTCTGCGTACTTATCTACTACTTTGTGCTTTTCATTCATACTGTAGTTTTTTAATATAATTTTTCTTACCTATCAAAAAAAAAAAAAAAAAAAAAAAATCTATTGAAATCAATTTTGAAAAACCAAAGCCATTAGTGGTGTAAAAATTTTCAGACATGAAAGAAAACCGGAATCTTTAGAAATTAGTAATCTAACTACTAATACACACCCCAAATCAAACATATATAGCTCCTTTCCATCTCTATCTATATCTTGTGCTCCATTCTAGGGCTTTTTCCTTTCTTTTCAATCACAAGACCCTTTGAAGCTAAGAAATAAGGATCCAAAGGTCTCTTATTGTCTCAATTCGAAAACAATAAAGGTTTCAATAAGAGTGTCATCATTATAAAAGACAAGAAATGCTCTCAATTCATCAAAATCTTTATCTATCAATTCAATAATTTACGCAACGCATAAAACATAAGACTTATGAGAAGGCCATGCGAAGTAGATTCAAATTCAAGAGGATAAGGGAACTTTATTTCCTTAGATAACAAACTCACTGCATTTCACAATTTCAATATAATTATATTTCAGCCATGTAGAGCAACCCTAGTAAAATCTCTGTGCAATAAATATGTTCAAAACCCACCTCACATTTCACAAGCCCCATTAAAGAGCTAAGAAATAAGGATCCAAAAGTCTCTTATATTGTCTAAATTCTAAAACAACAAAGGCTTCGAACACGGATTATATAAAAGTGGTGTCATTATGGAACGCAAGAAATGCTCTCAATTCCTCAACATCTTTATCTATCAATTCAAAAATTTACACAACACTGAGCTGAACACCTTAATTCAGTCCAATAGGGAATAAACATAAATTGTGTAAGCATTTCCATTTCTTTCTATTAACCTCATCCAATTCAAAAACACAAACAAAATTGCAGTTCCTTCAGTAACTAAAACTAGGTTAATAATCAAAATTCGATTACTCAAAACTAGTAAATAGCACTTTAAAAATAAAAATAAAAGTTGTATTATATAAGAGTGGTATCATTATGGAACACAAGAAATGCACTCAATTCACCAACATATTTATCTATAAATTCAATAATCCACACAAAAACACATAAATCATAACGCTGAACTAAACACCTACATTCCAATCCAATAGTGAATAAACATAAATTTTGTAACCATAATTCCTTTTCTTTCTCTCTAATTAATGTCACCAAATCCAAAAACACAAAAACAAAATTGCAGTTCCTTTTTCAGTGACAAAAACTTGGTTAATAATCAAAAGCGCAATTACGCAAAAAACAAGAAGTAAGAGTAGTACCTTGTTGAAGAAAATCTGGCCGCTGGAGAGAGCGATGTAGAGAAGAAGATAAGCGTAGGTTAAAATCTCGTCTTTGCAAAATGCTCTAAACCGATCCGCCATTGCAGAGAGAGAAAAAAAAAATATATCCTATTGAAATCTCAAACTCTTTTGTGGAGGTATTTCTATTATACTAATGTATTTTTTTATATATTATTTATGAGCTAAGTAGACTTAGATTTTTTTGGGGTTGAAAAAACTAGAGTTGGTTCTGTGCCGTAACGTGAGTGAAGGGCGCGGAAGTCGGCAAATGGGGGAGCATGGAGGAGTGTGGAAATGAAAGGTTTGAAGCAACCAAAGAAAAGTACTAATTGAAATGGTACCACAAAACAAACGTCAAGTTTTGGTTGGGCTTTTTTTTTTTTTTTTCTTCTTTTATAAGTGTATAAATTTTTTATTCAACCATAAAAAATTTTATCAGTTAAGCTAATTAGAACCCACGAGTTTTGGTTTAGTTTCTGCCTTTAAACAATTCTTTTTAAAAGAGGTTGAAGGGTTGAAGTTTCCTTTTAATAACTCTATATATTTATAGCTGTAATAATTTTTTTTAATAATGTAAATGATAGACAATAAAGTAGTATTACTTAAGATAAAGGTGAGAGCTAATAAGTAATAATAACTTCATACCTTAACAATTATGAAAATTTTCTTTTCAAAAAAAAATATATGAAATTTTTTTATTAAAAAAAAAAGTTGTTAACATAATATTATTTATGTTATCAAAATAACTTGAAAAAAAATACAGTAATAACAATAATAATTATAATTATAACTTCAGGACAAAATTCATAAATTCCTAACCATTTATGGATGATAGCTTATCCATTATCATAATTTTTAAGATATGTCAAATTTAAAGGGTATCCATTAGGAATTAATTTGGTCAATGTAGCTATTAAAACATTTTAAAGAGGTGTAAAATTTAAAGGGTATCCATTTGGATTTTATTTGGCAAGTGTATCCATTAAAAATTTCAAGCAAACAGTATATTCAGGGGACACAATAAAGGTTTTAGTGGTGCTCAAGTATTTGCTAATAGATTATTTTAAGAAGGTTTTGATATCACTTTTTTTGAAATATAAAAAGTTATCAAAAAATCAGTTTTTTTTTTCTTTTTCCAAAAAAAGTTTAAAAAAATATTTCATAAACCAATACTTTTAGAACATCCATTAACTTTTCCCTATAGTAACTATATACTCTCTTCTCTCACATTGTTAAGAGTAGCAAAATCCAACACAACCCACAACATAACACGACACAAAATTAGCAGGTTATAGATTGAAACTTAACGAGTTTGTATTATATTTGGGTTGACACAACTGACTCATTCAATAAACACATTGTGTTTGTGTCTAACTCACGGAACCTATCTAACTTGTTTAACTAATTTTAAGAAGGTTTTGATATCACTTTTTTTGAAATATAAAAAGTTATCAAAAAATCAGTTTTTTTTTCTTTTTCCAAAAAAAGTTTAAAAAAATATTTCATAAACCAATACTTTTAGAACATCCATTAACTTTTCCCTATAGTAACTATATACTCTCTTCTCTCACATTGTTAAGAGTAGCAAAATCCAACACAACCCACAACATAACACGACACAAAATTAGCAGGTTATAGATTGAAACTTAACGAGTTTGTATTATATTTGGGTTGACACAACTGACTCATTCAATAAACACATTGTGTTTGTGTCTAACTCACGGAACCTATCTAACTTGTTTAACTAAATATTATTTTACCAATATACCATTAAAAACCGTAGGGATATAAACATATTTTCTTTCCAGGTTGCATTCTCCCAAGCCCTATGGCCGCCTCTCATTCTCATACCTCAATCTCACCTCATCTCACCTTATTTTCTAAGCCATCGTCACCATTTTGTCACTGTGGTGCCAAGCCTTTGTCGCCCTCATCATTCACTTCTCTCTATCACTCGAAGCCCTAGTTGCATCCATCCTTTAGTTTCATCTTTAAACTCTCTGCCACCATTGCGTCATCATCGTTGTCTTTTAATTTTACTTTTACCTTTATTTATTTTCCTTAAATTAATTACTAGGATCTGATATTAATTATTGTGGTTTATTTTGTTTGACATATTGTAATTAATTATTTATGACATTGAGATATACTTTAATTTTGAATAATTATTTGTAATTGCAATTACACTGTTAGTTTTGAATTTTTATATTTTTTTTAAATAAAAAAAATCTATTTGTTTGGTTTTTCATAATTCAGATTAATTGAATTGATACTAAAATTTGTTTTTTTTTTTTTTGGATAAAATTTGATAAACAGGTTGATATGACTGATCCATTTGATAAACAAGTCATGTTAGGATTAAAAAATCCTAACCCATTTAATAAACATAGTCAATGTCAACTTGTATAGTCTAATACTTATGAGTTGACATGATGAATTATCACCCTTATGCATAATAATTCGTGCCATTAATAATATTATATAATTTTCTTAGTATAATACATGAAAGAAAACCGGTACATTATCGAGGATTTTAATAAGCTCTCATAAAATCTCACCAAGAATTTTATATATGTAATTATTATGATACTCATATATAGATTTTTGACCCGTTTGGTTTTTTAATGACATGGATATGCTAATGGTCATATGTTCTAGTGACATTTATTCCCCTCAAAAAAACAAAAGTGACCTTTACTACGATTGTAGGATTTAAATATGTAATCAAATCCTCTTATTTACACTTGAAATAAAATAAATAAATAAATAAATTTGCTTTTAGTGTTACATGTTTTGACAGTTGAACTAGACTTAAAGATCTCCAATTATTTTAATTAGTTGAGTTCCCGCACGATATGCGTTGCAACTCATTATTAGTTTTCTCCAATATTTCAATAAGATTTAGTTTAACTGGTTGACACCTCAATTTCCAATAGAGACATTCAAATTCAGATCCCTCACCCTCAACTATCAACATGTAAAAAAAATTTCAATAATTTTTCTTGTAAAAGAAGGTAATCTTTAGTTATTTTATAAACAAAATAGAAAGAAATTAAGAATAGTAGTGATTTGACCATATTATATATATATATGTGTGTGTGTGTGTGTGTGTGTGTTTTTAAATTGAAAATTGCATGATATAGTGGCTCATATAGATACACATGTTTCATGCCTACAAAAAATGCAAATATTCTTCAATTATTTTTTTTTACATTTTGGATTTTGTGTTAGTAAAGTTATTTATTTATTTTTCCCTTTTTGTTGGACATTGTTTCAATTGTTGCAAAGACAACTAAAATTTTAGTAAGAATACCATATTTCAAATCAATTATTCCTCACATAAAAAAAATCAATTGTTTCTCATATAAATCTTAGAAAAATGATATTAAAATTTCATTATGATTAAAATAATTAATATAACAAAATAAACATATTCATTCTATTAGTTATCTTTCTAATTACATAGAATAAATACTACAATGTTTGTTTCACATACATACATACATATATATATATATATATATATATATATATAGGGTCAAGAGTTGTAGCCCAAACTCAAAAAATTTGGAGCACAAGTCTAATGAGCCCAAAACAATGAATTTGTAGAGAGTAGGCGAAAGAGCTAGACTGATTGTAAATTAAACAACGTTCAACTAAGGTTTTACAGATGAATTAGTGTCAAAACAGACTTGAAACTTAAATCAATTCATATCCGAAAAGACAAACTTTTGTATGTATCACTCTCAGAGCTAGAATAGATCTTTCTTTTTTCTTTTGTTTTTTCCTCCTCCCTTCTGTAAGAGGTCTCTTACATTCATATAGTTTTCTTTTAGACTATCTTCATCGTCTACTTGCTTCATCTAAATGTTCACTTGATCATATGTCCCATTAGATATCTTCGTCGGTTCTTCATGAGTGGCGGTAGTTGAGATTGCACTATTCAGAGGTCTTCTGCACATTAATGCGACCAGAAAAGTTGCTGCAGTGCATTTAATGCAGTGGTAGCAGCTTTTCCTTTAGATATTTCTCCGTTCTTATCATCTCCTTACATGCCCAAAGTTTATCCTTATCATTGGAATCGTTAAGAAAATCATTCGAACCTCTCAGGTATTTGTTT
The DNA here is from genome assembly GCA_030445155.1 of Quercus variabilis. NCBI lineage: Eukaryota > Viridiplantae > Streptophyta > Magnoliopsida > Fagales > Fagaceae > Quercus > Quercus variabilis. The sequence goes on along the minus strand of CP129448.1, from coordinate 70,551,200 downwards.
GATCGAGACTCTTTGTATCCGAGGAGAATACATTCTTTGGACTACTGATGCTTTCTTCGGATTATACTCCTCGATTATTTCTAAGCATATCTCTCCCACATGGAATTCTTCTCAATCATTTTCTTCTCTTCAGACGCACCTTAGTCTTAAAATAGGGCCCTAGGCCCAATACACAAAGTTGGGTTTTTACCCCCACAATATATATTACATATCACTAAGAGGAATTATGAAATTTAAAGGGTTAAGATTAATTTTTATTGAATTCACAAATATATATATATATATATATATATATTTAATTATTGTGTCAATTTTTGTCAAAACAACTAAACATGAGGAAGAATATCATATTGTAAATCTAATATTATTATTCCAACTAACAATTATTTCTTAAATAGACACGTTAGGAAATTTAAACGGTTAAGATTAATTTTAGTGAATTCACAAGTATATAATTTTTTATATATATATTTTTTGTGTCAATTGTTGACAAAACAACTAAACTTGAGGAAGAATGTCATATTGTAAATCTATTATTATTATTATTCCAACTAAAAATTATTTCTTAAATAGAGTTTATAAAAATAATCATATAAATTCATTTAATATAAATAATTAATGCACAACTATAGATAATTAGTATATACATTTACTCTATTAGCTAATTCAATGAACTAATAATTTGATATAAATGCAAAATCTTTGAAGTAAAAGCCTATATAAAAAGAACTTTAAGAAATGTGCCACATGGCACAACCTCATACTCTTTAACGTAAGGTCTCTACTTTTATGTATACAACAAAAAAAACTCAATTAAAAGTAAAATTTCATACCCAGATCTAAAGAATGGAAAAAAAAAAATTACTAGTGGCGATTTGAGTGGTTGATATATGGCCTAACAGTTTCTTTCTGTACTTGCTGTTATGATGGTCTAAGTCTAGCCAGGGAACGAACAAACGCTGGCCTTGGATATTTCTCTTTTTCTCTTGGGGCATTACGAACTCTGCCTCTTTCTGTCGTTCGCTCTCTTTCTCTGTACATGGGCAAGCCTTTTGAATGTAATTTACCCATTTAAGCAATTATGTGTTGTATTTATACTCAGAGACCATCATGCTGTGATAGGATGCCTCTCCAAATGATGCATCGTACGATTTTTTAAAGATTAAACTGTGCACGTGTCTTAATTTTAGATAAGCAGTTATCCTATTTGTCAGCACCTGATTACTAATTGTTAACCTGTGCAATACAAAAGGAAGTCTATTGAAAAATATTTGTACATATGTATTAATAAATAAAGTTAAATCACAAGATTTATAGAAAAATGCAAATAACAAAATGGGATGTCTCACTTACATTCCAAAATCCCCCCAAATTTTCAATAGCCAATGCAAACAAATTTGATGGAAGCATAGATCCAAAACAAAAATTTGAAGAAATACATTAATTAGCTTGGTAAAGTTGAAGGGGCTAGACCGAGAGCAAGCTCATCATGCCTTCTCCTATCTAACACTTCGGTAGGTATCACAAAAAAAAGTATCACACTGAGGATTTTGCAGACCATCAAGCAAAAAGTCCAACGAGACCTCTTCTGAATTTCTCATGAGATGGAGGGAAAAAGCCTCAAGAATAATCTCCATTAATAGTTAATACTCATTCAGCGGACTAATTTAATGAATTCATTAGGCAATTCCCTTACAACTCTTTACAAAACTAATTTTAAATTTTCACAACTACACTCTAAATTGTAATCAATATTCCCCCCAGTAACTAATCCCCTCTTGCTTCAGTGGTCATTATGAAAATTATTAATCGTACAAATAAATCACATAATCCACAGAATCAGTCTAATTGTTTCCAAAAATTGAAGTTATGGAGATGTGGACGGTTAAGTAAGATCGGACAGGCCAAAAAAGTTTTCCAAATTTAGGTTGGGAAATTTTAGATTGAACATATGCTTCAATATTCCTTCAATATAATACCTATTATAAATGAATATCGTAAGATGCTTAAAACCTCACCACACCACCACACACCCACCACCCCCCCCCCCCCCCCCCCCCCCCCACACACACACACAGACAGAGACAGATATAAACTCTTGAATCAATCTCTATGATTTGTAGATATTTATTACCTAATTCAGAGGATATGTAATTTGAAGTTTAAACCTATTAAACCTATTAAGCAACCAATCACCATAGAAGAACCCAATATGTGATGACTACTCTATTTTCTTTAAACAGTGTACTCACCCAAGGTCGGTCCTAAGTTGGACCTGACATTTAGCATCATAAAATCATAATTCATAACTTAATCTATATTCTTTGAACTACCGGTTCATAACTTATACATCCTTCACATAGACTTCCATTCAATCCTTTGTAACCCACGTCTATAGATTAATGCCCACCAGGATAATCCAAAAGTAGTTGAATTGTGCAGAAAAGTTAGATTAAAATCGAAAAGCTTCCACAAATGTATATAAGCATCAAATAGTTTGCTATTTGGGAAAACCAGCATATAATCCACAACTCATGAATTGAAGACATTGCATGATTAATCATGAAGCTATCTAAATGATGGTTGCATCAGAATCTATTACTAATTTACTCGATCAGCAGGAACATAATTTATATTAAGAGATCATATCATTTTAACATCATATTCAAACTTGAGGATTGCCAGTCATGCACAAAGTATATCTTCAATCCTGTAAAATTATGCCAACTTAGGTCTCAAGACTTTTACAAGCAGTTGGGTCCCTTAAACCCTACCTTGCTATACCCCTACAATTTTTACACACCCACAAAATTGGGGGGAAATTAGGTTGTCTGGTCTTCTAATGATGTTCTCTCACACTAAGAGAGACTAGGGCACCCAACTTATACAATCAAGGCTGAATAAATAAATCAAAGCTCAAGCCTAAGTACTAGTTATAGCTACAAGAAGAAATAATAAAGAATATGCCCTTGGCAAAAATCAGCTTAATCTGCAAATCATAGCCTCCAAGAGCCAGGTAGCCTCCAACCCCACCAGCACCGAGGTGGCCTCCAAGAGCTATGCAGAAACATCCCGAGCCTCAACTATCCCACAGAAACTGATGAATATGGATACTTTCTGAAAATTTGACAACAAAATCTCACTTGCACAGGACTTATGCTATGGAACAAGGTCATCTCTTTCGACATATTGTCATGCCATCTCCAATAGGTACCTAAAGCTCCAAAATGTTTAAGGTTATAGATCAATTCAGAAGAGTCTCGCAGAATTTGTCAAAACATAGGCAAAAATTACCATCCCCTACCATACTGATGCTTACGCGTTTGTCCTCCAGCAGACGTTTGTTGAAATTTCTAATGCTAACAGTCTTCACGTCATTTACCTTCTCAAGATATATTAAAAAAAAAAAAGAATCAATTTCATTTCAAATGGACAAAACATAAAAATAAAGTCATTGATTTACCATTGGGTCACAAACTTTTCCATGCCAAAGGACATTATCAATCACGATGAGACCCCCAACCTTCACCTGCAAACTAAATCTTCACCAACTGGTTGCAGGATAATGAATGGGCAAATTTGTTCAAACAACCAAAAGGAACAGGAAAATGGATTTAGAACAGATTAATTGAACATGATATTTACTCTTACCAGTTGAAGTAGCAATTCAAAGTACTCTTGATTCTTCCTCTTCTCCGCATCAACAAATGCAAAATCATAGCTGATTAAAAAGAGGAAATAGGTGTAAATGGTGATTTATTATTTTTGTCCCTCATAAATTGGGGAAAAAGTCAGAAACTTCTGCACACGAGGAAAAGTTCATTTTAGGGCTCAAAGCAATAAGATAGTAGCACTTCAAATGCAAGGATGAAAATGTTCACATTATTTGGACTCAATCCTTAGCACAAATTGCTGCATTGTGAACATGTAACACATGTAGAAGAGTTGAGAAATGAGAACTACTATTCTTTTTTTTTTTTTTTTGAGAATCAAGAAAAAAGAAAAAGAAAAAGAATAGTAGTTCTCATTTCTCAACTCTTCTACATGTGTTACATGTTCACAATACAGTAATTTGTGCTAAGGATTGAGTCCAAATAATGTGAACTATTCGTTTGAACTAGAACCCCTATAATAAAAAAGAAAAAAAAAAAAGAAGAATAGTAGTTCTCATTTCTCAACTCTTCTACATGTGTTACATGTTCACAATTCAGCAATTTGTGCTAAGGATTGAGTCCAAATAATGTGAACTATTCGTTTGAACTAGAACCCCTACAATCAAAATAAACATTAACAAAAAGCTGTTTGTGAAAAATGTATAATTGTGCACTGCTACTACATCTACCTGCAAGCTTCACCATTCAGAATCAGTGATTTTAGGACATCAGCGGCAAGTCCATATTTAACATCCACCTGATGCAAACCAATTGTTTCAGAAGTCATTAAAAGAAGCAGGAGTATAAGAAATATTAATGAGAGAAACATGGGATACATATAAGTCCACAAATCTAAGAGGCAAAACAATGAGGAACTATCCTAGTACACGGAGGGCACACACAAGAACAGCAAAGGAAACAAAGGGAGAAAAACTTAAACTTCTGAAAATAAGTCATCTAAAAAGTCCATGAAGTAGTCATGGAGAAATTATGGGAATTGAAAGTCCAGTTGTATAACATCTTGAGAAAAAGAAACTTGAGATGTGTTAAGGGTAACTTCTTTCCCTCAAAAGTACAAAGATTCCACTCTTTCCAAAGACAACACATGAGGCATGAAAGAGCTGTCGTCCAAAGTTTCCCACTCCTATGATTGCCTAACTTCCCCTTCCAAGAAGCCAACATAGCAATTATTGAATTGGGCATTAGCCAAGTAACACCAAATAGACATAACGATAAGTCCCACAACTCCTTAGCAATAATACAATGAAGAAGAAGATGATCCACGGACTCCCCATTTAATTTATACATACAGCACCAATCCACAATTATAACTTCACTTTTTATCCAATTATCCGTTGTCAATATTTACCTTAGTGCTTCAGTTCATGTGAAGAAAGCAACTCTAGGTGGAGCTCTAACTTTTGAAATGCTCCCCATGGAACGGGGGTACCTCTTGCAACCCCTAATATTAGCATTCCATAATAACTTCTGACGTGAAATCCATGCTTGAGTGCTGAGGGCCACACCAATGTACCAGTTCCTGCCTGGTCAATTTTGAACTGTATAGAGGTCATCTTAAAAATATTCCAAAATTTCATCCACCTAATCTTGAGCTTCTCTAATAAAATTGGATTCCAATGCAACTCACCATTAACCCACTCCATTGCTACAAGGGCATCTCTCCTCTAGCAAACTTGTACAACTCAGGGCATTTATCCTTGAAAGTTCCATTGCTAGTCCAAAGATCATTACAAAAATGTATTACTTCTTAAGAAGTATTATGAGCTTTTGCAGTGTATATGATGTGGGTTTAGTAGGCATCCATTAGCACAAGGTAGCAGATGTATAAACTTTTGAGACAAACTAAATAAGCTAAGTCCTTATAATTGCGAGAACCAAGCACTTACAGACGCTAATACTTGCAAAGATAAAAGAGATAAAAATACTACCTTGTGCAAAACACCAGCTCGTTCATAATATTTCTTTGCAACCTCAAGAGCCTTAGCATCTCTTTCGCAGGCAACCAAACGACCTGATTCTGGTAGGACTAATGCAACAGCCAATGATGAGTATCCCTGAATAAATTAAAAGAAATATATATATAATCCTAAGAAGATGGTAAGTTGCTACTTCATTAAATTCACAATAAAATAAACTTTTTACTGCATGGTAAGAGTTGAACCCCATAGTAGAACAAGAAAGAGAACGTGAAATTCAAAGCCAGAATACAATAAAATTGTCAAATCACTTGAACCTGATTTGATTATTGAATCCAGATTTATTTAAATTGTCATTACTATGATTAACATGTAAACCAAGAGAATTTGTGTTTAGACGTTTAACCACTTTAGGTGTAAATCAAAAGAATGTTACTTACATTTTTACCTAACCGAGGTGTAAATCAAGAAAATTTTATTTTGATTTAACCAGCCAAGGTGTAAATTAAGAAATATTTATGTTTTGATTTTTAACCAACTGCACTGTAAATCATGAGAATTAGTTATAAAAGCAAAATTCTTCTCAAGGCCCTAATTAGTCCCATTGACATAAGTAATAGCAAGGCAAGGAGATATTTGGCCCCTCTCACAGTAAACCAGTATAGCCTCCTCCTCCAAGAGCCTACCCAACACGTTCTCAACAAGCCATCCGTTAGGTAAGATAAATTTTGAACTGTTTTGGTGTTTTACTGCAAGAAGATGTTGTCTTGCCTTTTTTTTTTTTTTTTCAATGTCATGGAGGTTGGGTGTGTGATGGCAAGTGCCTTGACTGCCTTCCACCAAAAGCGACATAAGTCAGCCTCTCTAAAAAAAATTGGGAGTAAGACTGCCTACTATTAACTCTCCTAGACCCACAAAAGTAGGAGTTTTGTGCACCGAGACCCGTGTGATGTCATAATTTTTTTTAGAATGGATTTTATGGGTAGGAACTTTGAATTGTGACCTTGATCTTGAAAATTACTTTATGAAATTGTTGTGTAAAAAGTATTTGTGAAAATTCCTAGCTGAAAGTTTCCTTTGAAATTTAGGTCTTTTGCTTGTCTCATCCTTTACCAATTTGTCTGCACTTGCCATAGGGAGTTAACCCTTTCATTGCTCATGCCCCGGAGATGGGCAGCAAGGGCAATTTGATTCCCCTCCCTTGCCATCCTATGTCCATTTAGGTAGGCCAAATACAACCTTTGGGTCTCATCCCACATAAATTCTCTTCTTTTTCTAATACACTCATTTTCATCACTCGATAAACGTAGAACCAATTCATATCATCAAATCAACTTGCTATCATAGTGTTAGTTTGAATATGTTAAGTAGTTACTGGAGAATAGCATAGTGTAACATTGCAATAAAGTTACGCAGAGGTCAAATTGAAGAAGTAACTTCAGTATTAAGTGCAAAAGGCCCTGATCATCTTTGCTCATTAAAAGAGCTCCTAACTTTTCCTCTAATTTCTCAGTTAAAGAAGGGCTTTAATGTGTGATATGAATATACATGCTAATTGAGGTTTTGGATAAGAATAGGGAATAATTTTAACCTTCTATTTTACCACACATATGCGGCTTGTCAGCATATGCAACTCTGTTTCAAATTCTTGAGTGAATAAAGTGCAGATATTTCATTTCATTACTTGACACTGGAGTACCTTGATAGGTACAAGTAACAAAGTGGGCGAGAGAAATTAGTAATCAAAGGCCCTGGTCTTATGGTGCTTACTTTTTCACAAGATGAGGATGAGATATGGCAACAAAAACTTTCATAATCAGAATAAAAACAATAAGTTGTCCGTTCAACTAAAGCAGTTAATTTTTTTTATAAGCTTTTTTTAGCTCTTTATATATATATATATATATAAGTTAAATTTCAGTGAAAAATACATACAGTGTAAACACCAACTTCAATACACCGCTCTGCCATAAGAATCTGCACAAGCATTGCAAGTAGCTGTGCCTGATCAGGAGACACCTATTAAGAGTACAATACACTGTCAACTTTCATGTACACATTAAGGAATGAAAACCATGACTTCAGACATTCCATACAACATTAGACTGATAAAAATTAGTTTATGCTATGAACTTGATGCCTTAAAGATCTAATCCATATGTATAAATATTTATTTTACATGTATAAATGGTATGTCTATGCATGTGTGTGTATTTATGGTGAATCACTATTGTTAAAATATTGGTTAAATGATTAAATTCACAATTTCCTATTAGCTTCAGCTTTTGGAACAATTGGTATTTATCATGGTACAAAGCAGGCCATCCTGTTTTCAAACCCCATCTTTGCTTTAACTCCCATTTGAAATGTTAAAAATCCCATGTATTCGGCCCCAATTATTAAGGGGGAGTTTGGGCCCACACATGAGGGGAAGTGTTAGGATATTGGTTAAATGATTAAATTCACAATTTCCTATCAGCTCAGACTTTTGGGGCAACTATGAATTTATCATTTAAGTTTCCTTGAACAAGATATTTGTAAATAATAATCAGCCATTGAGAGAATGATGAAACACAACATAAATCACACCAAACTAGAGAAGGCACATCACATTCTACAGTACATGTGCAGTAGTTCAACATTCATCACATCCCGTAACAGAGGCACATTATTGAGGCATTAGGATAAGGTACTCTCGACCAACGAATCTTCATATTGAGTATTATCATATCAGACAAGTTTTTGGAAATACACTTGTTCTATAACAAATGGAGACTAATAATTTCCTGTCAAATTATAACGGTTGGAGAAACCGTTGACTTTTTTTGATCTTGATCGAGAAGACTGTGCGTGGGCCATTATTAACCCAATTGTGATTTTTTCTTTTTTTGGATAGGCATTAAGTCAATTATGAATGTTAAACCATTAACATAAAAATGTGTTTAAGAAACTTTCACACACACACACACACAAAAAGGAAAAGAAACTTGAAGGAAGATCTTGAAATATCAAAAAAATAGCAGTGCAAGTTATTAAAAATAATAATCTTTGAAAGAATCACTTGGACATACACAACACATATAATACACACAAGAAGCATAAGCACACACGCACACACATGTGTGTGTGTGTGCGCGCGCGCCTTCTGTGCAGAAAATTGAGCAGTTGACAGGAAGTTAATGAACACAAAATCAGGCTGCTGCCCACGCCAATGAAATTCAAAAATGGAGCAATAAGAAAAGCCAGAAACTTCTACATGCGGACAATGTACAAATAAAACATACGGAGGAAGGAAGAGATAATAAATACCTGCATCTGACTACCACGCAAAGAGGCAGTCTCTTCTCGAAGTTGCCTTAGAATCTGAAAAATAAAACCTCATTCAAAATCACAAAAGGTAAACATCAAATAAATAATCAATAAATGGTTATCTATATAGTTAAAATATATAATACACTATCTCTTAGTAGTAAATTTTATTCGAAAAAATAGGAAATAAGTTCACTACCTCTGGCTCTCGAACATTGCCAAGGATGTATTCATAAAGACTTGGAGTAACACTAACAACCTGCTTATTTCCATATTTTTCATCATCGACAACAACAAATGGATTGGTGGAGCTACGTTTTATGATCCATTTCGACTTCCTGCTGCACATCCTTATGCCAATGCGGCCACTACTGCACCTCTCAAAGGGGGCTTTGCCTGCCAAAGAAGAAGTAGCAACAGTAGTAGTTGTAGACACTGAATTGAAGTTTAGCATTAGTCTTGGAGGTCTCCATGGTAAGTCTAATCTAGACCAACAACGATGATGAAGAGTCAAGCTGCTGCAGGTTGCCATTAATGTACTAAAGACAAGGCAAGATAGCAAGCTAACAACAGAAAAAAGAAATGGTCAGAATCAATAGTTTGCATTAAATAAAACTTTGATAAACTTAAACTTACACCTAAGTTAATTATAGAGAAATGCTATGTCCATGAAATTTTCACAATACTTTAGCAACAAAAATTAAGTGATGGGTTGTTAATGGCTTTTTGGATAGAATACCTGTGAAGAACTGGGCTTTCTGCAGTTTATTGCTTCAGTCTTCTTTTCCTCTTAGGAAATTATACAAACACCTTAGCGGCACTAGGATAATGAAGAAAAAGAGCGTTCAAACAGGGAAATTTTACTAATAGTACAAATGAAGAAGAAGAAGCTGTTTGTTTATATATATTACAAAGCGAAGACGAGAGAGCTCAAAAACTAAACTATGAAGATGGCAGGAATAGTTGGTATTTGGTAAGCGACCACAATGCAAAGATATCGGTTTCAATTGAAGTCTATGGACACTGGACTTACTTAAAATTTCACACATGACACACCCTCTCGTGAGGACTTGCCAGTTGCCACCTCACCTTCCTTAGGCCCACCGCCCACCATATCTGGAAAGCATGTAAAAAAAAATATTTAAAGCAATAAACTGTATTTTACAAATAAAAAAATAATATTAATGGGCCAAATGATAATAAGGAAAATTTTTTTACCAAAAAAAAAAAAAAAAAGATAATAAGGAAAATTTTGTCCCATTAATAGTTTGTAAAAAATATTATAAAATATATTTTCAAAAAGAAATATGTTATAAAATAATTTGTGTATGTAGAATTAAAAAAAAAAAAAATCACAACTACTTATGTGTCAAGTTATTACATTCTTCTATAAGAAAAAATTATTACTTAAAGCATTCACATTAACTTGTGCAAAAATTTATGTCAATTTTAGCATAAGAACATATTTTTTTTATTTTACATACTCAATTTTCAAAATACCTCATATCAGATTATCTATTTTACACTATAATTCATTAAAATATCAAAAAAAATTTATTTTTTTTAATTATTTATCTTTCTTCACACACAAAAACCATCACCCACTTGATTCTCAAAAAAAAAAAAAAAAAAAAAAATCATCATCCACTCTTTTTATTTATTTATTATTATTATCATTTTTATCCATGGGGTACATAAGAAAGAATAAAAAAATCAAATACAAAAAATGAATAATGTAGATATAAATTTACATGTAGCAAAGTTGTAAAGTTACACAATTATACACTCATTGATGTAAGTTATTTTTAAATAAAAATGTATAAATTTTACACTTTTTATCATTATTATTATTGTAGGGTCAAGATTAATAGCTCAATCTCAAAGGATCTGGAGTATGAGCCCAATGAACTCAAAACAATGAATTTTTTAAAGAGTGGGTAAAAGAGTTAGGCTGGTTGTGAATTTTACAACTGCTAGCATGAGTTTCAAATATAAATAAGCATAAAAACACTTTTAAAGCCTGATTGAATAGACATCTGAGGAAATAATTTATAAATTAGGATATTGTTTTTGAACGCGAACAAGCTTTAATGCTACAATGTATCCTCTTCTCTCCCTTTTTTATTTTTATTTTTATTTTTTCCCCTCTCTTATGGGAGATCTTTTACATTATATGGTCTCTTTTTGGATCATTTTCATCGTACACTTATTAGTCATCTGAGCCTTTACTTGAGTATAGATTCCATCATGCCTTTTCTTTGATTTTCTGTGAGTGGTGGTAGTTGAAAATACACTATTCAGGGGTCTTCTCCACATTAATGCAGCCAGAAAAGTTGCTGCAGTGCATTTAATGTAGTGGTAGCAGTTTCCCCTCTAGATATTTATTTGTTCTTATCATCTCTATACATGCCTGAAGTTTATCCTTATTATTGGAACCGTCAGGAAGGTCACTTTCATACATGCCTAAAGTTTATCCTTATTATTGGAACCGTTAAGAAAGTCAATTGAAACTTTCAGGTACTTGCTTAACCGAAACTCTTTATATCTGAGGAGAACACACTCTTTGGACTACTGATGTTCTTTTCGGACTATACTCTCCGTTCATTTCCAAGTATATTTCTTCCACTTAGGTTCCTTCTCAATCATTTTTTCCTCTTCGGACACACCCTAGTCTTCAAATGGAGCCCTAGGCCCAATACATAATTTTAGACTTTTACCCCACAATTATTATTATTATTATATACACTTTGATGTAAGTGCTCTTATTAGTTACAAGATAATTTCCAGTGCGATGTGCAAATACATTACAAATTCATCTGAAATCATTTTTATTTTTTTAAGACCGTGTTTATAATACTCAGTTTTCTTAATTCATATTATATATATATATATATATATATATATATATATATATTTATCTTATGATTGGTTTCTGGATATTGAATGGAATTGTTTTACTAGTCCAAATTTATGAGGTTGGAATGGTCAAGTTTTTTGACATTAGTAGAAGACCTAATTATAATATTTGTAGACTTTATTTATTAAATTGATTAAATGATTTTTAAATTTGTAAATTTAAATTCAAAGCATAAAATACTTTTACATCCTAGAATTACAAAAATTCAAGCGACCTCTAGAACACTTTCTCAACTACTCTATCTTGACAACCAAATACTGAGCTTCAAATTTGAAACACTCATTTCATTATTTCAACTAAAAAAAAATCATTTGTAAGTACCGGTATATAAAGAATCTGATAAAATAAACAAAAAATGGCTAAAAAATTTTTCATTTATCAAGATTAATTTTCTTTAGCTTGGATTCCACACACCAAAAAAAACAAAAAAAAAACAAAACAAAACAAAAAATCCACGAAAAAATACTCTAAAATGATCATTGACTTTTACTTTGATCATCTTAGCTCATATTGATATTACACTAAATAGTAGTAAAAAAACCTATAAAGAAACTTATAAATTATGTATTCTAAACATAATAAAAAAAAATATTAATCTCATTAATAATCAATTAGAAGGTTTCTTTCTTTCTTTTTTTTCTTTTGTTCTAAAACAAATTATATTTATGGCTTTCCCACAGCAAATATCCAAAGACTCAAAGCCAATCACAACTTATACAAAACCCATAATGTTTGACTACAACATCAAAACCATAAGTTTTTGTCACTTAATAAGAAAATGCAAGCCCTCTTCCTTGGTATAGCTAGCTCATACGGGTTAAGATCATATAGGTTGACAAAGTTGGAGTTAGGTAGGTGTCATTAAAAAGTTGAAGATAAATAACATCATTCTTGGTCGGGGTGTATTTGAAGTGCAAGATATTTTTCTCGAAACATTAAACCTAAAGAAACAAATAATCTTTATTCTTTAATTGGAAGTCTTGAAATATTGAACCAAAGAAATAAAAAGTTTTTTTTTTTTTCTTATCTTGTAACTTAAGAATATTTCAATTATCTTTTCAACGAGAACGAGAGCATCACATGGCAGAATCCCATGCCTCCTCGCATGAGATCTCTGCTTATATATATATATATATATATTGATTGATTAGCACAAAAAAAAAAAAAGTGATTTTAGTGGTAAACCCATATAAGAACTAATAAAAGTGTGTTAACTCAATTGCCGTAAAAAATAAAGACAACTCTTTTCTATTATATTAATATTAGTTGTAAAAGCTTTTGTACATGTAACATTCTCTCACCATAACAGAAAAGCCAAAAGAGTGTTTATGAATTTTTTCTCACAAGTTTTCCATGTGATGGTTTTGGAAATACTGGCAACACATGCAAATTTTTTCGCAACAAACTCTGCAGCTTCTAAGTCATTAATTTGTTATTAATTCTCATTTAAGTCAATTAGTGACACTATTTTACTATTTACTTATTGTTTATCATTTATAATTTGCCAACTCAATAATTATAGAAATTTTGTTGTGACTCTAGACTAGTCTGTTTGAAAATAGCTTATTTAACTGAAACTGATTTTTTTTTTTTTTTACTGAAAGTATAGTAGATAAGGCTAAAAAGTAACTCAAATAGTATAGTGAGATTTATAAATAGTATTAAAAAGTACAATAAAACTCATGAGTAATAGGAAAAAATAAGTTAAATAGTAGTAAAAATAATTTAAATAGTAAAAAAATTGATCTTTTAAGCCAATGTCAAATGCAATCTTATTGTTTAGTTTCTCGCTCCAATTTTAGGCTCAATGAGTCCAACTTGTTTTCTCCAGGCTCCTTGTAGCTAAAGGTAAAGCTTAGACTCACTGCTCTAGTGTACTAGATACAAATCAAGTCACATAAAAAGCTTGGATCTAATGCTCCCTTGCACTGGACTGCATTGGATCCAAGTCAAGCATCGTGAGTACCCTAAGCTTAACACAAAGCTCAAGAGTTGGGTTCAATGAATAGGACTTAATAACCTGCCACAATGATGACATCCGTATTATTCAGCAAAAAAAAAAAAGAAAAATGATGACATCCGTATACTTTTAGCCACATGTCACAGTCTAATGTCACTCAAGCCAAGCCCAGTGCACACGCAAAGCATCTTGAACCCATGATAACAAATTTGCATTGCTGGAACTCTTGCTGAAGTGGCATGAGCCAACTCAGCATGAATTCGTGACCTGGATCACTGTAACGCTTAAAATTATTACTCAAACCCACGAGTTCAGTGAGTGCGGTATTCTTTTATGAATAGATTTCAGAATCATAGTATATTTAAACATTGTTATTCAAGTTGCAAGGTTGGGGGTCAAAATCATACCAAAATTTGAGACAGTGTAGCGTAGCCTGGAAGGCGATCAAGATTCAAGAACAAAGAGTTTTGACAGAGAAAAAGGTTTCGGAAGCAACAATGAGTGAAGGTCCAAAGCTCTACACCAACAAACCCAAAAAGGGTAAAACTCAAAAACAATTCTTTGCTGTCAAAAAACAATCATTTCTACTTCTGTTTTTTTTGTTTTTAGTATTTTGGGTTTCGGTGTTTGACTTTTGATTGATTGTTTGTGCTCTTTTACTTTACAAACAAACAGCACAACTGAAAAAATTTCAAGATCAACATCAGAAAGCAAAGGAGTTCTCAACACCATCATCATCATCATCAACAATGGGAACTCAGTCTTCTTCAGCTCCACCACCTCAGCCACCACCACCGAAAGAGTCATTTGCTCGCCGTTACAAGTTCGTCTGGCCTATGCTGTTGGCTGTCAATCTCGCCGTTGGAGGTTGCTTTCTTTCTCTTATTCCTCAATCCTCAGTGTATGTGTTTATGTGGGTGTGAGTATTTATTTGTTTACAAAGTAATTGAATTTATAAAATGGTGTAATGGGTTTTAAGATTTCAGCTTAAAAGAACAATTTTTAAGCTCATTCAGTGATTAAATATAGAAAATGGTGTAACGGGTTTTAAGATTTTAGCTTAAAGGAATGATTTTTAAGCTCATTTAGTGCGTCTCTTGATGTTTTTGTTGATGGGTATTCTACTGTTAGACACTCGAAATAGGGGTATGGTTAATATAGTAGATTATTAAAGGGAAATTAAACATTTTATGGCTTCTCAGAATGGTTTTGTTCTCACTTGTCAAAAAAAAAAAAAAAAAAAAAAAAAAAAAAAAAAAACTACAGATTGCTTGAATGTTTGAGAGTTGGCTGGTTTGTATACAATAAAATGCAAATATGAAATCTTGGAGGTTGTATTGATGCATAGTTTATTTAGTGTAATATTTTATGCTTTGATTCTATTATGTAGTTTATGGGTGCTTAATCAAGGCCGGGCATGCTAATATAATGTAGCTAAAGATTAGTTTTCCCTTAAGCACGTCAATTCAATAAGAAGGAATACCATATGATCTAAATTCTTGATTACAAGCTACTAAACTCCTGCTTAAAACACTTCTTTACTTGCTTGTTTGAGAGGTGGGGGTGTTAGACTGAGTGCCAATTCATCTTGTAACAAACGAGCAGACTTGGGATGGAGAAAAAAATCAATGTTGATTCTGAGAAACTTGAGGGTTTCAATATGAAGGGATAGATCCCTAGGTGGCTTCAAGCCTCGAATTTTCTCAGAACTTAGCATCATCTTTCTTCTACCAAAGTGTGCACTTTCAGTATAATATGAACTGGCATCTCTATTATTACTTCTGTCTGTTTTTCTCTCTAGCATCGTAATGGAAGAGTGAGGTAGCATTCAGTTATTTTGATTATGATATGTGGGAATAGAAGTGAGAGAGGGCATTACCCATGGTATCATACCAAACTAATACCATGGGCTCTCAGTGGTAGTTCAATTATTGTTCTTAATGGAAATACATCATAAAAGAGAAAATAGTCCTATTCATTCTTCGAAGATTAACCCTTTTTTCTGCACACTCTAGACAATTTAAAAGATAAGAAAATTTTAAAGTTTATTATTTTTTTTGTGTTTGGTTTGTTTAGCATGAGATAAAAGAAAACTGTAAAGAAATTATGTCAGCAATTTCTTCTTAGCTCACCAAGATTTTCCATTCCGAGTTTGGTGAGATTTAGAGAGAAATTTATACATCAGGAAGAAATGGTAATACAAGTTGTATATGTGTTCTTATTTTCTCTCTCTCCAATTTCTCTTTGTCACAAAACAATAAGAACTAATGTAATTTTCCACCCTTTTTATTTTCTCCTCTTTTCTTTACTTTATTTCCTCTTTTAAAATTTGAACTAAATAGAGGGTGAAACGGTTCTGGAAGGATACGTTTAGAATGAAAATTTAAAAAACACATAAAACATATTTACATATATTGTTGTCAACAAGCCAATGAGATATTGCTCAAGTGTTCAATTGGCACTTCCTCTTCCCATAATAATGGGATGCAAGGTGAGGTCATGAGTTGAAGACCCATTGCGTGCATGTGTAACTTACCAATAAAAACAAAAAATGTTGTCAACAAGACAAGTGGATGGTAGTTTAGTAAATATTTGGATCTTTACAGGTTAAAGAAAAAGTGAGGACTGAGCCTGTTTAGTAATAGGATTCTTAGCCTTGCTTTATCATATTGTTTTCTCCTTTATGGCGTGTTTATGCTGCTAACAATGCAATATAACTTCAAGTGTTCTTTTTTGAGCTTTTGCATATCTATATGATTCTATTTGAGAGTTATCAGTATTTATCAAATCTAACGGAATGCTATTGGATCAAATGACAAAGAAAGTGGGAGTGAATTTTTTTTAATCCTAATTTTAAACCTTCAGACCTCTCTTTGATTTAAAACCACAAGTTCCTAAGTCTTTCTCTGCACTCAGTTCTGCCAAAAAAATTAATTTTTTTGAGCTCTTTACTTTTGTTGTTCATTATTAATAAAATGGGGGTCTGGAGTATGGTTGAAAAAGATGGGCTTATTGCTGAGGCTTTTAGCAGTTTATTGTGAAAAAAATTAATTAAATTTAGTGTTTGGGGGTAAGATTGAAAGAATTTAGGGGTTTCAGGAATAGCGGGTAGTGCGAGTGTGAAAGTGTTTTTTAGGTTGAATTCGACTAGTAGAGTTCTGAATTTCATGTATATGTGACACTCAACTTGCCATGTGCGCTGCTGGGACTGCTATGTTGGAATTTGGCTGTTGAAGAGCTGGATTTTCGTAGCCATACTGCCGAAGCCAATGAGTTTTAAGTTTTAAAATTGGAAATAGAGTCTGCAAATTCATATCTTTATGAACCAAATCTCGACTACAGTGAGTCTAGAAATGAATTCCTTTAATGACTGAGACCTAACCATAATGAGTCAAGAAACATCCAACCAAGTCATGAGCCAATATCTTGACTTAACGCACCTAGCTTGTACAAACAATTCCACGACCTTTAATTCGGTCCTCAAAACCATCTGGTTGCTCAAAAGTATCCCCATCCACCAAAATATTTTAATTTCTTAGAGCCCAAAAGAATAGCAACCTGGATATTTCTAACCCAAGAGCCAACTTTTCCTTGTCCTCTTGACTTGGTCTCACTTTACTTCCAGGTGCTACATAAACCACGGACCTATCTTGTTTGTCTAACCACTCAACAATTGTATCCTGAGTGTCATCTTTGTTGTCTGCCCAAACTTGTATTGTGGGTGGCAATAAGCCAACCGGAACTGCAGGTTTTTGGTGGAGCTCTTTTAGGAGGTTCAACCACTGAGATTTGAGCTCCATGCAACTGCAGAAAATAAGCATTCAGTCCCTGAGATCAATGGCCCAAAATAATCTCAATGGAGATATCTCTGAACATTTCAAAAAATTTCTTGCCCTTGTAGAGTCAAAGCATCGCCTTGGTAGGAAAGGTTACCCACTTGAAAAGGACAATCAAGTCCTCTCACTTAGTTGCTGGTTTGTAATTGGCCATTATCTCTGGTATAGATGAACCAAAGAAAGAAATGGAACATGCATTGAGATGCCTATTTTAGCAGCAATTGGCGGTAACTAGCGAGGAAATAAATCGTAGATAATACCTATCAAAAAATAAATAAATTGTAGATAATCCAATCAGGAGTAGAAATTTCAAGGAACCAAGCCATAGCTTCTTGGAGAACCTTTCAAGGTGCAAGATTTTGAGTTGTGGGATGACAATGGTAGCCATTTCGTTGTCAGAGAGATTATTGACATGTTTCATTTTGGCAGTTAAAGTACTGAATTTCATGTCACTCAATTCTGTGCTTTAATTGCAGAATTGTGCAGCTAAATTTCTGGAAAATGTGCAACTGTTCACCAAATTCAGTAGCTAGAGTTCACCAAAATTGATGCTTAACTACCAGTTCCTGCTTGAGCGAATTTGGTTCTTAACTACCAGAAGTGTGGCATTTTCCCTCCCCTCACATAATAATTGAGTGCCAATTGAGCACATAATTTGGCACTTACAGTGCCAAATGCAGTTTCATTTCGACACTTCCAAGGCTGAATTTCACACTATTCCATAAATCTCTTATTTCTCTTCACATAGCCCCAAATTCTTAATTTCTTTATTTTTTACAATAAATTTCCAAATGCCTCTACAATTGCTGTTCGCAATCCCCTCCTCCACTGAAGGGGTAAAAAGCTGGGGAAAAAAGAAGAGGAGAGAAAGCAAAGGAAAAGTATCAAAAGTCTGGCTGAATTTATTTTGTTGTGGTTAACTAGTACGTGTAGCTTATTGAATCTACTTCATAATATATATTTCTTGGTTGGAGTTGTTTTGTATCTGCACTGGACACTCTGCTTCTCCAGATGACAGACTATGGGTGGATATCCTTGATCTATATCTAAGGCAGCCTTTTCTGTATGCCAAATTAAGGACCATAAGCCAAACTAATTAGGTTGTGTTGAGGCTACAATATAAGGAAACTGCAAAAGTTGCAACATATGCCTGGCTGTAAAATATTATTAGACTTGTGAATATATGGGAGACATGTTCCACATTGGCATGTCCAAAAAAGCTTGAGAGGAATGTATCTTCATTTTCTGTATGGTTGCTCTGATACTTGTATTTTCTTCTTTGTTGCAAAAATTTACTAATGTGAGTGACTGCCCCTGTAGACTTGTGATCTATATGTAGCCATGTCCAATAGAAAAATATATGGTAACTAGGAAAATTGGAAACCTTGACACACCCAATCTTCCTACTATAGTATTCTTAACATGATATCAATATTTGAAACTTTACATTTTTGGTATGCTACTTGCTGATAGATCTTCCTCACCTGTTTGCTGTTTGAACTTGCCACAATGGGCATATCCATGTCTCCTTGATATTGATGCTGTTGGTTATGGTAATGTTATTATCATGCTTGTGTTTTGTTTTATTTATTGAAGCAAGTTGATATTTGGAACATGAGTAGTTAGCCTACTTTCTAGAAGGCAGCATTCCTAATCCTAATAAAAGAGTGAGGATTCTTAGAAAGGAAATGTATTCTTAACACGTTATCTATGTGGTCTGAGAGGTATTCTATCTAGTTTCTAGTTTTTTGGTTCAACTTGGTCTTTTATTTTTTCCTTCTCTGTTTCTCAGAAGTTTTTATATATACATTGTTAGTTTAAGCTTATGCAATAACTGTCTTGAAACTTTTGACTCGGTTGCTTAACAACATTCTCTCTAGGGCTCTTAATGTATTTCTTATGAGATTAAGGTTTCTGTGAACTTTATAGCTTACCTCTTTATGAGGACAAAGAAGAAAGATGCAGATATAGAGGAAGAAGTTGCTACTCCACAATCAACCACATCTGCTACAACTACTCCTCTTGTTGAAAAGCCCTTACCCTCACCACCCATCACACAGGTTGTGAAGTTGCGAGAACCAATTCCGGTGGATCAGCAGCGTGAACTTTTCAAGTGGATGTTGGAAGAGAAAAGGAAGGTCAAACCAAAAGATCCTGTTGAAAAGAAGCGCCTTGATGAAGAGAAAGCCATTCTCAAACAGTTTATTCGAGCAAAATCTATACCAAGTGTCTAATTATTTAACACTTGTTCACAAACTTAGAGACTACCAGAAATTATTTTTCTCCCCTTCAGTCATGAAGTTTACTTTATCCTTATGTTGAATATCAATAGGTTTCCCGATTGTTTGTCTAGAATGATGTCAGTAAGGACTTCACCTAATTTGGTTGAATTTGTTTTTATTGATAATTCAATAGTTGGGAGAGGAGATTTGAACCCTAGACACTTCTGTTGGAAACACTAAGAAATACTAGTTGAGCTACACGGCTCATGGCTGGTTGAAGTTCATTAAATCATCGTTGTTCAATACAACTAGTGTGTTTAAGGAACATAATAGTATGTTTGAAAAATGTGGAGAGATCTCTTGATCATTTAAAATCCTTGAATCGCTCCTTATTTGACTAATCTTGAGCGTGGGGTCTTACGCATTGTATTTCCATTTCAAAGTTCCAATGTTCTCTTATTAGAACTCAACTTGATGCTCGCGTAATTTTTTTTATGATTCTGTGTTCATTATCATGAAAATAAAGTTAATAAAATTTCATGACTTGTTAAAACAATTGAAAAAGAAAAAACTCTAGAGTAAATTTTTTTTTTTGAGAGACTTAGGTATTTATATGTTGTGCTTATGTCATGTGACTCATCACAAGTGTCATACTGTTTTCGTCATGTAATTGTTAGTATATTATAATCACTAAGATTATTTTCTCTAACTGATTTTTTCAGAAACTTCAATTAAAGTTCTATTGCCAAAAGCTTCAACAAATTCAATTAAAGTAATGTTATAAAATAATGGACATTGACAATATGATTGAAGACCAATTCCGTTGAATTATAGACCATCTCTTAATATTTATTTTTGAACACGACAAATCAAGGAAGAATGACCTCAGGCCTCAAATACGTTGAGTTCATTGCTTTTCGTCATCATTTTTTTAAAATATGTTTTGAGGCTAATTATAGCTACTCACCAATTCACCCTAAACTATAAGGGTCTGGACTCTGGAGTGAGTTACAGGGGTAGTTTCCTAAAATTTTATGCATCCTCGTGAATATAACCTAAAGAGAGTTTAAAGTTAAAAAGGGTTTGCTTCCTAGAAAAACACTATGGAAATTAAGCAAAGTTCTTGAGAAAATTTTAAATGAAAAAATTCCTCTAAAAAAAAATTCTTAAAATTCTCTTATTATATTATATTTTATAGATAGAATATAAACCTATGAGCTCTATAATACACTTTTTTTTTTTTTAATTTTTATTTTATTTTATTTTATTTTTTAAAGAATAATGCCTACCTTTTCTATATCTTGAGAGCAAAACAAAATGAGGGAATACTTACTATTGTATTACAAGAACAGCCACAGCGTTTAGAAATCACAAACACCTAGGGGCTTTGGTTTTTTTGGACCTGTTGTCCTGCCAAGTGCCAACTAATAATTATCTAATTATATACTCATTATTGCACAATTCGTACATATTCATTTTTGAAATTGTGTTTTTAAAACACGATTTCAGTTTATGTGACTGTGTGTATGGTGAGTATACAATATGATTATCATTACTTATCTATTAAATTTAAACACTATGTGTACGGTGAGTGTATAATAAAGAGTGTGACTCTCATTACTCATCCATTACATTTAAACCCATCCATTTGCCACCACTCCTCACCTCACACCTCATTCTCTTTAGACTTCCAACTGACATAGATAGAGGGAAAATCATCCTTGTCTCTTCCTTATCCACACACATACAATTCTAGTTTATTTCTTTACTTTAAATTTATGTATATAACATATTTCTATCATTTGTATCAAAACCGGATTATTGATAGTGAAAGAGGAAAGCTGTGAAACACACATGGGGTTTGTGGATGAGACGCATCCAATCTCCTTGATCAGATTTGGGTTCAATTGCTCACCTCCAAATGCTCATCCACTTTGAAACAGTGATGCCCTCTCTGTCCATTAAATGGCCTATATGGTATATTATTATAATATGAACCCCACCCCATTTGTCTTTATGCTATCCCACATTTATAAGCTCTTGTTATTTTGCACTTCATCCTGTTTCTCTTATTTTTTTCATATTTAGTTATTTATCTACAACACCTCTCAGTTGGTTCCCCTGCATGCACTCCATTGCATAGTTTTGGAAACCAAGGTCTTCTTTTCTCAACTCTCTACTTAAATTACATTATATCCATGCAACAGTTTTTTGCACCTTTCTTTCATGTGGGTGTTGGCTAAAACTGCTTGAGAACATATCTTTATGCATACGAGTGGGATTTTCAAATCCCAGCTTTTGTTACTTCTTTCTGTATTTTAAGAAGTTTATATATATGAGCATGTGAGTTTTGTTTTCCTTGCCATATATGTGAATTCAGTTTCTTTCTTACATTTACACACCTTTTGGTTGCTCAGAATTCTGAGGAAGATATGATAAAATATTAAATTCTAATATCTCTCTCTCTCTCTCTCTCTCTCTCTCTCTGCGTTATCTTTGCTTCCAAAGTATAACAAACCTACCTTAACCAAGCCATTCCATTGGATTTAAATTGAGCAAAAAAGAGTTTTTGATAATGGAGATATTCCCTTGTTTGCTGGAGCTGTATGCACACTTTGAGCTAAGTTTAAGCTTATTTGACTGTACTCTACCTCTACTGATGAAAAGATGAGGGAGTCTTTTGAGATGGTTTCATATCATCATATTCATAGGTGAGTGGGTTAGTTCAAGTTGAGGGAACAAAGATAAGGTAGAGGAAGACCAAAATAACATTAATGGAAGGAATAAAAAAAGACATATCAATTAAGGAAGTAAATTTTTGATAGAATAGAATGGCGGAAAAGAATATGTTGACTCTAACTAGTTTATTGAGGATTCATAGCTGCTCCCAAAATTTTGAGATTTAGGCTTGATTGTAGTTATATGGAGTTGATTTATAAATTGAGCTTGAATAATTTATTCTTAGTTTAAAAGCTACTCTTTGCTTGTGTTATTGTTCACACGTGTAGATGATGATCTGATTCCTCATGTCTTTGATGTAAAATATAGATTTTCTGAAGGGAAACTTTAACAGAAACCAAAGATGGAAATAACCAATGTCAGTGAGTATGAGGCCATTGCAAAGCAAAAATTGCCCAAGATGGTGTTTGACTACTATGCATCAGGAGCAGAGGACCAATGGACTCTGGCAGAAAACAGAAATGCTTTCTCAAGAATTCTGTGAGATTTTCATCTTTGTGTTCAATGTTCAAATAAAGTATACAGAAATTAATTTTGTTCTCCCTATTTATTTTGTGTATTTTATTCACTAGGAATCTATTTTGAAATTCTTTGAAATAAGTGTTATTATTAAATATAGGTTTCGACCACGTATTCTTATTGATGTAAGCAAGATAGACATGTCTACTACTGTTTTGGGCTTCAAAATATCAATGCCAATAATGATTGCCCCAACAGCCATGCAGAAAATGGCTCATCCTGAAGGTATGCAAGTGATTCTCCTTAAGCTACTTCCGGTTCTTTTTAAACTTGTTCAGTTAACATTTATAACCAGGTAACTGCTGATCCTAATTGATTTTAGTTAGTTATTGTAACTTGTTTTCCAAAGCTGTTATAAATTTTTTTCTAGTGTTGATTAATTGATTTTATTTGTTTCCAGAGCTATTATAACTTGTTTTGTAGTGTTGATTAATTGATTTTTTTTGTCAGCTGTTTGTACTTAAATCAACTGATTTATGCTACCTATGCCCTGATCCAATTCTAAGCAGATATCTTCTCAAAAAAAGAACCCATAAGCAGAAAGAGGGAAAGAAAAGAAATATGAAATTTCTTCAAACAGATTTTTATTTAAGGCAAATTATTTGATTGACTGCAAAATTTAATTGCATGTTATTTTAGTCAAGTTGATACTCGGACGGGTTTACTTATTCATTAGTATTAAATCTAACACCATTTGAAGAAAGCATGGTAGTGTCTAATAACATAAATTTGCTCTCATGCAGGGGAGTATGCAACAGCAAGAGCTGCATCAGCCGCTGGAACAATTATGGTACTACTTTTCTCTTTTATCCATGTTTTTTCAGTAGTCACACTATTCTATTGACTTTGAACTTCATAAGTGTCACAGATTGTCTCTTCGATTATGCTGAGTTGCAAATCGGATTAGGAACCAGAAAGGGGAAAGTGCATGTCTAAAGAGACAATGTATCAATTATAGGGGAGTTAATGGTGTTTGCTTACTTGGTCCTGCGTGATCACATGCCCTCTTAATGGATCTACACATTATTCACTTTATGCAGTTGAAATAATTTTTTCTGCGCAGAGTTTAGTTACTTGTTACTTTTATCAATATTAGGCTAGATGTTTCAAGAAAAGAAAACTAAAGTAAGAAGAGTTAGATGTTCACTTAATTGGCCTGACTTGTATGGGAGATATGCATGGAAGGAAAAAACGTATTATGTTAATCCCAAAGGAAATTAAATGGCTCAGAAATCTTAGTGGAGGCCTTTGATATTTCAAGCAATTGTCAGGGAAATTTAAACTGCTATATATATGTCTCACATTTCAATTCTTTCCCATTCCTTCTCGGAAGGTCAGATGCACTTTTAGATTCCTACTTTTATTAATCGGCACATTTTCCAATATGGATATCTAACCACCACAACTAAGATATCATGTTTTTATCACAGCAATGTAAACAACTTTGTCAGTGTATAGAAACTGATTCACATAATGATGCGATCACACTGAAAGGACTGGATGAGCATCAGCTTAATAATGAATGCAGTAAAGATGGATTGTTTAGATTTGTTACTGTTATTGGTTTTAATTTCAGTGTGTGCTTTGCTTTGTTTAATCACTTAGTCAATCATTTCAGACTTTATCCTCATGGGCAACTTCTAGTGTTGAGGAGGTTGCTTCAACTGGACCTGGAATCCGCTTTTTCCAGCTCTATGTAAGCTTAATGTACTTCTTGCATTTCTGTTTGTTGGTTTCTGAATTGAACTACATTTTAAGTCTGTTTTTATGCTTTATGTGATTAAAGATTTTGCTTGTCATAATGTTCAGGTCTACAAGGACAGGCATGTTGTTGCTCAACTTGTGAGAAGAGCTGAAAGAGCTGGGTTCAAGGCTATTGCCCTTACAGTTGATACCCCAAGGCTGGGTCGCAGAGAAGCTGACATCAAGAATAGGTTACATCAAATTTGTTATAGAAACTCCTTTGCTCAATAGTCTGGAATTTCTTGCTAGAAGGCTGATCATATCAGCTTGTCAAGTAGCTGAGTATAGCATGTAAAAGATTCACTTACACTCTTGAGCACATCTAAAACCCAATTGGTTCTCTTTCACAGGTTTACTTTACCACCATTTTTGACATTGAAGAACTTTGAAGGTTTGGACCTTGGCAAGATGGACGAAGTGAGTGACAATTGGGACTGTATTTCTCTCTCCAAAATAAACCTACAGCATCCACTTAAAGATTTCTTTTGTCTTGTTAATATCTTTTGTGGTTCCTTGCAGAGTAATGACTCTGGACTTGCTTCATATGTTGCTGGTCAAATAGATCGTTCTCTGAGCTGGAAGGTATGTCAGATGAACCAAGTAGTTTAGGTACATTAATTCAAGGGTCTTCAATCTGTTACAATGGTTGCAATTAGGCATTTGTACTGTTTGATATGTGGAGTTATTTAGAGTTAATGAAAATTTGGACATAGAATTTGCTATTGCTTGTTAGAAAAAGAGTTGGCCAATTTACAGACTGGTGAAAAGGTTAAAAGTTTTCAAATCCCCACATACTCAACTGAAAAAAAAAAAAAAAGAAAAGAAAAGAAAGGGACTTACATAAAGCGTAGAAGAATAGACAGATCAATGGGATGAACAGATATCACAATACTAATCCAAGCACAAGCCAGTGGGGTAGGGGTTTAGTTTTGACGGCTGCCTTGAAGGATGCTGTCCATATAAATAATTTCTTGTGGGATTTGGGCAGGATGTGAAGTGGCTTCAGACAATCACCAAACTGCCAATTCTAGTTAAGGGTGTACTCACTGCTGAGGATGGTAAGGACAATATTAACACCTGAAAATTTCTCACTCTATGGCGAAATTAGTAAGAATTCTTGAATAATAATTCTATGGTTATCATGCAGCAAGGCTAGCAGTACAAGCTGGAGCTGCTGGGATTATTGTATCCAATCACGGAGCTCGCCAACTTGATTATGTCCCTGCCACTATCCTGGCCCTTGAAGAGGTACATCAATTGATGATTCCTGCTTATGGTGTATATCTATTAATTTGAAACAACTATTTACATTTCATTGGGGTTCTCAGTTTCCCAATATTCCGCTACCATTTCTCTGTCCTATAATTTAGGTTGTTAAAGCTGCACAAGGACGAGTGCCTGTGTTCTTGGACGGTGGTGTACGACGTGGAACAGATGTATTCAAGGCATTGGCACTGGGAGCTTCTGGCATATTTGTAAGCACGATGCCATTTAATTCTTACTCTAACATTGCTATATATTGTATTTGTAAAAAAGACAATTCTTTCTTGTTACCATGTTCATGCCAGCACAAAAGTACTAATGTATTCTTTCCCTTTCAAATTAATGCCTTGGAATTACTCCATTTTCTTAAACCACTTTAGACACATCACATACTGTTGGATATGACTAAGACTCTTTAACTCTTGGCTGTATCACAGATTGGACGCCCTGTGGTGTTCTCATTGGCTGCAGAAGGAGAGGCTGGTGTGAGAAAAGTACTCCAGATGTTGCGTGAGGAGTTTGAGCTAACTATGGCATTAAGTGGTTGCCGTTCACTCAATGAAATCACCCGTAATCACATTGTGACTGATTGGGACCTTCCTCACCCACGCCCATTGCCCAGGCTATAGAACAATGCCTCAGAACATCAGCAGCTGCCTATATAATGCAGTGTTCTTTAAATGGTTATATTCTGTGTTAGGCAGCCTGCCTTTTTCTTTGGAGAACTCATTTTAGTTTTGATGAGTCTGCAAATATTTTGCAAGTTCTAAACTTCCTGTAATGATGATGAATAATGTATCTTTATTAATACTGCTTCCTTTCAATGTATATTCTTTATACACATATATACATAGTTTTATCTTCACTGTAGTAACATGCCATGAAATTCAAAAGATCTTTGGGGCAACTAGCTACATAGAGGACAAGGAGAGGATGGATTTCAAATTTCTTAAGGTTTTAGAATCAAAATGGCATGTTACTAGATGGGATTTAGGAATTATACATGTTGCATCATTTTCACGAACATTTTGGGTTGTTCACAGTTTGGGAATCAATTGGTTATTTGACATCTCAAGAAACGGTCACAATGGCCAATTCCTCTTCCCCTATAGGCACAAGACCATGATTAATTCTCCACTTGAATCACAAATTTGCTAGAAAAGAAAAACTGAAACGTTGAAGTTTTTTACTTCAGAGGCTTTCTGTCTGTCAGTAAAAGAAAACAGATGTTTTTTTAAGGATTCAGAGGCTCTCACCTTGAATGGTCTTCATAATCTGCACGCAAAGAAAAGGGTTGTCTTAACATATCAGCCAACATTTATATAATCTCTGAGAAAACAACTTATGACTTGCATCAATTAATGTCTTACAACACGTAGAAGGTTCTCACTTCTCACATGTTACAAAAACAAAAACAAAACCAAGATCTGATTCTGTTGCAGAAAGTTCATGAAGAACAAATAATACAACATATGAAACTGAGAAACACCCACATGAAAACAATGTTGTAATTACGTGTTTAAGGAAGCACAAATAAACCCTGCGCATGTGCGTGCGCGCGCGCGCGCACACATATATATTATTTTTCTTGCTTGACATGGTAAGGCAATCTTCAGGGCTAAAACAATCTACAAACTGGTTGTTGTTCATGGCATATCATAAACTACATGAGACAAAACCAGGAAGGCATATGATAGACCATGAACACAATCAGATTGTAGTGTTTTCTCAAATTAAAAATCCTCCTCCGGTAAGCTGACTTTCTTTCTTCACAGAAAAAATTTCCTACAAACTGATCGTTGTTCATGTTAGAGTACCAAGAGTGGACCTATCCAGAATTGATGCTCTGCCATGAACACGATCAGATTATAGAAATTTGTGTTACAACTGAGACATGGTACGCCTGATGTATATAAAATATCCTATTTATAGACATCTTCTTAGCTGTACAGAACAGATATGGAATAGCCTTGAAAACTGAGATTTTATCATACGCGTGAATACAATCATTATCGAGAGAATCATGGGTTCATTAAGCACAATAAATGTGATGTGTGAGCGTGTGATAACGTTTTTTGAATTACAAGTTACAACTATATTGTTGTTTCCTTGTTATTATACTAAGGTATTTCTCTTAATCCACTAATGTAGTTTATTTATTTTATTAAAAAAAATGTTATTAATTTTCTTTATGAGGACGCGTTAGGTTTGTTTGTTTGTCTTTTTGATAAAAGGTTAGAATGATTTTGACTATTAGGAGACCTTAATGAATAATATATTGAGAAATTTTATACCTTTTTTTACTTTGGGAATAAGAAGGAAATTTAAATCTTCATATGTGCCGCGTGAATGTATAGGGGGTTTATTTTATTTTATAAGATTCGATCAAATTTTAATTTATAGCACCAACTTAATGATAATTATTTTTTATTATTAGACTAAGATACCAATTGATTTTTGATGTAAGTGAGATTCGAATGAAAATATTTTCTTCAAGGGCAAGAAACTTTACAAGCTCTATTGGTAAACTATGCATTTTTTTTAATCTTTTATTGCATGTATGTGTGTATATATATATATTAAAAGAAAAAAAAATTCAGTTACAGTACAAAATAAAAATATTCTAAAAAAATGTTTTCTATAATCTTTTTTTTTTAAGAATCTATAATCAAATTTATGAATACATGTTAGACGTTTCCCATATTACATTTATAAAAATAAATAATAAAAAAACTTCAATTGGACTAAATTTCAATACCTTTGTTAAAGGTTTGTTATTATTATATGCAACAAAGAAAGTGTAAGTACTAGAATTTTGATGGCCCAAGTCCACTGAGAACAGTGATGCCTTTACCTTCAAATTAAGCCCAAAATAATAGAATTTGTATAGAGAGTGGGAATAAGATTTTGATGTAAGTTTGATTAAGTTTAGGTCTAAGGCCGAAGATCCAAGTAAGAATGAAAAAGATTGATTCGTGTAGTAATTAATATTAATGCTATTCTCAGGTCAATTTGAGGATGAGTTCTTATACAAGGATTTTATGCAAGTCCTAAACTGTGTCCCTTACTACTGTTCAAGTTCTTATCTTCTTCACCACTACTGTATTGGCTAACCACTTAGGATAAAAGATTTCCTTGATTGCCCCAGCACACTTAAGTTTATTCACTTCTTCCTTTACTGCTTCCGGATGTTCTTTTGAGGAGTGCCGGGGTGGTTGTCTTCTGGGCACAGTGTCAGAATTTACATTCAGCCGATGACATATAAACTCGGGGTCAACTCCTGGTGCATCATAAGTACTCTAAGTGAACACATCCAAATTGTTTTCCAAAAATCTTACAAGATGTGCTCACTTTATAGGGGGTAATTGAGCCCCCACTAGAAAGTATCTCTCCTCATTCTGACCAATTAAAATCTTTTCTAGCTCCTTGGATAATTGTCCCTGCAGCACGGTCTCAAGTTCAACTTTGGGACCATTTAGTTGCTATGGAACATGCACCTTCTCAGATGGGGCTTGATCCACGGAGTGCTGCCTAACAGCGGCCACCAAACATTGTCTGGCCATTGCTTGATTTCCAACCAATTCTCTTACTCGTCCCTGCGTAGGATACTTGACCATCAAGTGTAAGGTAGACAACACTGCCCCCATAGCATAAAGCCAAGACCTCGCTAGAATAGTGGTATAAGGAGAATAGGCTTTTACCACAATGAAATTAACTTGCACCTCTTCTTCCCTAACTTGCACAAGTAGTCTGATCATCCCATAAGGGATTACTGTTCTTCCATCAAAGCCAACTAATGGTAGATCATATTTCTCCAAATCCTCGAGCCTGAGACTTAACCCTTTATATAAATCTGGGTACATAATCTCTGCCCCACTACCTTGGTCCACAAGGACCCTCTTCACGTCTTATCCCCTGATTCGAAGGGTTACCACCAAGGTGTCATTATGGGGTTGGAATGTCCCCTCCTTATATTCCTCTGAGAAACCCAAAGTTGGCATTGCCAACACTTTAGCCCTCTTAAACACTTAAACCTTATCCCCAAAGTCTGGATTTGAAGCCATGGACATGACTCTTGAGTAAGAGCCAACGTCGCCTCTGGGTGTGGCAAAAATTATGTTAATTGTGCCCAGCACTGGCCAAGGAGTTCCATCTCTCTAATACTCAACCCTGGGTTGTCCTAACTGTCCCATAGGCTGGTGCAAGAACTGCTTCAATTTCCTTGCCTTCACCAATTGACCCAGATGATCACGCAAAGTTCTGTAATCCTCTGTTGTATGTCCTCTCTCCTGATGGTGGTGGCAATAAAGGCTTTGGTTTCTTTTGGACGAGTCTTCACCCAATTTACTAGGCCACTTAAAGTACGGCTCGTTTTTTTTTTTTTTTATTTTTTTTTTATTTTTTATCTTTTCTTAGATTTGATAAACTGGCTCCTTAAACATTGAGTTCACCATCTAAGATCTTGTTCTTGGTGCTTGATTGGGAAAATCCCTCCTAGGTTGATTATTATCATATCCCCCTCCCCAAGGATCCCTTTTTTTGGGGAAGGCTTTGGCTTTGACTTTTCCTTTGGTTTGATCATCCTTTACCCGTTTATGCTTATTAATGCGATCCATAAGTTGGTGCATATTACATGTAGGCTTCATCGTCAGTGACTTCCTCAAATCATGCTTCGTTGGAAGCCCCACCTTAAAAGTCCTTATAACCACATCCTCAAAATCCCCATCTATCTCATTGAATGTTTCCCAATATCTATTTAAGTAGGTCTTAAGAGTTTCCCCCTCCCTCATCGCCATAGACAACAAAGAATCTACGGGTTTAGGAACTCTACTACACATTACAAATCTAACCCCAAATGCTCAAGATAACTCCTCAAAAGACCTTATTGACCCCTCCTCCAATGCATCGAACCATCGCATAGCCACGAGCTTGAGGCTAGATGGGAAAACTTTGCACATAAGAGCCTCATTCCTAAAACGAATAGCCATCCTCTGATTGAAATGACTCACATGCTCTGCAAGATCAGTAATTCCATTGTAAATGGTGAACGTAGGTTGCGTAAAGCGGTGGGGAATCTAGTCTCTGTCTATTCTCCTTTCAAAGGGTAACTTTGAAATTTTGCGAAGTGCCTAGCTCATTGCATCATTCCCCATGCTTCGATGAGATGAGCCTTTTCCTCGCTTGTACATATGTCTCTCCAATTTATCCAGATGTGAGGAGGCAGAAAAGGATTCACTAGAAGTAGTCCTGGATTTGTGGCGATAGGATCGATCCCTACTTTCCTTGGATCCTTCACTTGATGGAGGTGGGGAATTTCTCCTGTTACGTTCCCTTAGACGCAACTATTTATGCAGATGATCAATCTCGTGCCTTAACTTACACATTCCTGCTCGTGTAAAACATGGCTCTGAGTCTTTGAATGACTCCTTTCAATACGCTCTATATGTTGTGTTTCTACCATAACACTGGGTGTGGGATTATACTCCCTATCCCTCCTTCGTTCCAAATTAACAAAGTGATCCTTCCTTTGAGAACCAACAAATTCCTCCCTATTTTGCTCTAGGTTAGCCATGACTTAATAACACCACAAGAAAAATTCCCATAGACGGCGCCAATTGTAAGTATTAGAATTTTGATGGCCTAAGCCCATTGAGAATAGTGATGCCTTTACCTTCAAATTAAGCCAAAACAATAGAATTTGTATAGAGAGTGGGAAAAAGATTCTGATGTCAGTTTGATTAAGTTTAGGTCTAAGGCCGAAGATCCAAGTAAGAATGAAAAAGATTCGTAGATTAATTAATATTAATGCTATCCTCTTGTCAATCTGAGGATGAGTTCTTATAAAAGGATTTTATGCAAGTCCTAAACTGTGTCCTTTACTATTGTTCCAATTCTTATCTTCTTAATCTTGTGTATTTCAAGGCTTTCCTTAGGACACTTGTCCCCTCAAAGTTTTGCTGAAGGTTGTAGAAGGGGCTGCTTAGCTGTGAATTTACTATTTAGGTGTCATTTTCTCATTAATGCAGTTGATAAGATTGTTACTATGCATTCAATGTGGAGGTAGTAAGTAAGCTTTTATAGGAAACTTCTTCCAGTTACCTTAGTCCTCTCCTAGAAGACTACTTCTCCCACTCAAGCGCTCACTGTGGGGCATTATGCACATTTCTCATCCTTTCCTTGGGTAAACTAACTTCTCGGGTCAAAGGTGCTTTACAAATGGATTGACGAAGGACATATCGGTCCTTATCCTTCTCGGTCCTCGGACCCCCACAGAAAGTATAAAAATCAATATTTTTAGCTCTACTTTTAAATTTTAGGCTAAAATGCAAAATTTATTCTCTATATTTCATTAAAATTTATTTCAATCTTCCAGCTTTATTTTTGTTTGTTTTAGTCATTTTTAAGTATCAACTTTATTCAATTAAAGCATCTCCATCAACTTTTGTTAAATGTTGTGGTTAATTGTCTAAATAATTTTTTTTTCTTTGAATTAAATTAAAAAAAAAATCCAATTATTGATTGAAAAATATCTTCAAGATTTTTTTTTTTTTTTATATAAAATAATTGATAGAAGTTGATGAAAATTACTTAATTGAATAAACTTAAAACTTAGAAGATTGAAATGAACGAAAGCAAACTTACAGATTGAATGAATAATGGTAAAACTTAGATGGTGAATTTTGGCATTTTAGCCTAAATTTTTATAAAATCAATATTTCCATATTTTTATTTTTATTTTTATAGATTTTATCGCCATATACACAATATATATATATATATATATATAAGAGTTAAAATGTTTTTTTAAATTATAATAATAGGAGATAATAAATACTTGCTGTTGTTTTGTATTTTTGCTAAGTAAATGAATGGAAGAATTTTTTTAAATATCATATCTTCCCTTCACCTATTACATATTTTACTTGAAAATAAATGCAAAAATTGAAAAATAAAATATTAAATGCTGCATGAGTTGATTTTTATAACTTCTTATAAAAATATTTTTTTTCCTTTCTAAAGAATATTAAAATGACATAAGTGTTCTACTAAGTTAACAAATACAGTTGTTCTTTCTCCCAATTTTACGTATTTCCAAAAAAAAAAAAAAAAAAAGTCTAAGACACCAATCAGTTTTTAGTATAGGTGAAAATTGAACTTTAAATTTCTTATTCAACTATCAGAGACTTTACTAGATATCTCATAATATATCTATATATATGTCTATTTGTGTCTTTCTCTTTCATTTGATTTTCTCCTATCTGAGCCTACAAGGAAAGCCACCGATTAATAGACCACATCGTGTTGGAGTATTTTTATAATTGTATTGTAATTTATTTTAAATAATGATTACACGCCTATTTAAGCGAAAATATGAAATCAACTTTACTATCATTGATGACAAATCCGTTTCAAACTTAGAATTGAAATTCAAATCTAAGTAATAATAGTTATTAATATGCATCAGTTTTATTTCTATTTTCGTAACCTTCATTCTATTATTAAATTGTTTTGACCACAAACTTTAAAGGCTTGCTGAAGCTTTTCAAATCATAAAATTGACTGCTATGAGTTACTACTTTAAGTCTTTAATGACAAACTTTTTAAAATTCTTTAATATATACATTATACATTTTGCCTAGCATCCTGTTGTCAAAAACGTTATTCTTGGACACAATCGTTTTGGCTAAAAGCCTAAAAGGTCTAAATACAGGCTGTGTTTTGAATTGCATTAATTTTTGGTATGAAATAAATGAAAATTGTTCTTTCTCGCCCTATATGATCAAGTGAGGCGACATTCCGTTTATAAAATTTCTGGCATGGTAAAGTTTGTGGCAGAGTTGAGGCGTGGGCTCACTTTTTTGAGGCGACGCGTCGTTTATAAAATTTCTGGTATAGTAAATTAACAACATAACATGCCTTTCTTAGGATACAACAGTTCAGTCACCTTCATGGGCAGCGCCATGTATAGTTCAGGGGGTTCAAATGAACCCCCTGAGCTAGCAATTTTTTTTTTTTAATACATATAATACACTTTGTTTTAATTTTTTTGTTTGTTTTTTTTTTTTTTTTTTTTTTTTAATTTGATCCTCCTAAATAAAATATTTGAACACTATGTCTCTAAATTTTTTAAGACCCACTTGAAATAAGTTTAATTATGATTATCTTAAAAATATTTTGATCTTTTTAAATACAAAAAACGCCTAACAACAATCCAATTTTATATAAAATCTGGGAGAAATAGTAAACCCAACAATAAAGTAAATTTTTTTTCTTCTAAATTTGTTTTAAAAAGCCCATTTAGATCTTAATAAATTTGAAATAAACTAATGAAAATTCATAGTTTACATTGTACTATCATTGTAATATTTACATTGTTTCTAAATGTGTACAATATTGTGTAGTTTTTGCAAATCTGTATATTATAATTATCTATAATATAACTCTTACATTGACAGTACAATGTAAACATATAATCATCATAAACTAATAAATAAAAGTATTTTAAGCAATAATAATTAAAATTCACTTAACAACGACAATTAACATGTTTATTATACTAAGAAAAAATATGTCAAATGAACCTATAGTTTATTTTTTATTCTATTACTAGTATGTACTATAGACAAATTTGTAATAAGAAAGTCATTTAGACCGTAAGATTCATATTTTACCTAAGATGTATTTTCTTATTGACCCCCCTAGAAAAAAATCCTAAAGCCGCCACTGGTCACCTTATTGATATTCCTTATAAGCTTACACCGCTTATAGCCAGGATAAGAAGCTTTTAAAATAGTACTTTCCAAACCTAGAATATATATAGTATATAGAAAAAATAATATATCTAAATATATTTTAACAACAAATGTTTGAGGAGGGAGTAAAACCGCTGTAAGAGAGTAAAGTCTACTGGAACGTTTTTCACACAATGCTCACTTGATCATATGTTAATATAGGGTGAGAAAGAGCCATTTTTTTTTTCATTTATGTCATATTACAAATTAGTGATATTCAAGACACAGTTGTATAACCAATCATGTATTTAGAAATTTTTACCAAAAAGATTCAGTCAACAATAACGTTTTTGACAACCGCATGCTAGGCAATATGTATAATGTATTTATGAAAGAATTTAAAAAAGGTTTGTCATTAGAACTTAAAGTAGTAACTTAAAACAATCAATTTTATGATTTGAAAAGATTCAGCACTACAAGCCTTTACATTCGTGGTTAATAGAAAGAAGACTGATGCATATTAAAAACTATTATTACTCAGATCTGAATTTCGACTCTAAGTTTGAAACGGATATGTCATCTGTGATAGTAAAGTTGATTTCATAATTTCACTTAAATAGGTATTTAATCAATATTTAAAATAAAAAACAGCAATGATGTTTAAATTATACGGAACTTTCTAGTGCTTCTAATAAAAATATTTAGGCCATCACATTAAAAAAAAAAACATATATTCAAGTTCAGATACAGATCGTTCTTAATAATATTGATGTCTTCTTTCTATATATATATATATATAAAATACAAAAAAGTTCAAATACAGTCTATATTTTGTCTGATACATATTAAATCCTTTATATATTACAACTATATTCGTTAGACCTAAAAGAATACTATGAGCCTACGGGGAAAGCTAACTACTTTTGTGTGTTTCCAACTAAGATATCTAAGTTCAAATCGCCCTCCTCACTTAATGTATAAAAAAATATACTAACCAGTAACCAAAGAAGCACATTATCCAAGCACATAAACTAATATCAAAATTAAAATTATAACGTAATTTTTAAATAAAAACCAATTTTATACTCCAAATAAATTGCTAATAATCCTCATTTAGTAAAAATTGGTAGCTATTGCTAATGACCTTAAGGCCAAATGATATTTTTGATATTTCCAATGGAGCCTAGGGTTCAAACCCCCATGTTACTTAAAGTGTGTGTATATATATAAATGGTAACTACTTATAAGAAGGGGAAGAAATAGGGAAAGAGAAGATACAATTACAAAAGAAAGAAGTAATAGCTTTGAAGAGAGATAATTGGTAGGTAAAGAAGATGTGCAAGATAAAGAGGAAATTATTCAAACGAATATGTTTAGGAGAGATTAATAAGAAAAGGAGAGATTCAAATACTCACTAAAATATGGAAAGAAATAAATTCAATACATATTCCATACAATAAATTCCTATGATAGAAACAATAAAAATAACAAGCCTTATTGTTATTTTTTTACGTAATAAATTTTCTTTTGTATAATTATTTTTAAAAAAGTCTAAAAGATACTTAAGAATCCTACTCAACCTACAAAAGAATTTATTTATTTATTTTTCAATTTTAACTTAAAAAATTCCCACAGGAAAAAGAAGGGGGGGGGGGGGGGGGAGTTTAATAGAAGAAAAAGATTTTGGACAAGAGATTTAAAATGATGAAAAAAAAAGGCTTCTCAATGGTTATATTATGTTTTATCAAAATAAATGGTGATATTCTGTGTTCAGAAGCCTGCCTTTTCTTTGGAGAACTCATTTTAGTTTGATGCCTCTGCGTTCTAAACTTTCTGTAATGATAATCTTTATTAATACTGCTTCCTTTCAATGTATATTCTTTATACACATAAATAAATAGCTCCTACTTCACCATAGTGACCAATTATGCTATTTAGGAAAGGCATTTAGGACATGAAATTGAAATGAAGGGCTTCTGTCTGCTATCTTTAGGAGAGGATTGCTTTCAAATTTCTTAAGGCTTCAGAATCCTAATGAGATTTAGGAATTATACATGTGGCATTATTTTCTTGAATATTTTGGGTTGTTCACACAATTTGGGATCAATTGATATATTTAACATAATCAAGAAACTGTCACAATGGCTAATTCCTCTTCCCCTATAGGCAAAACTTCACAAGACCATAAACTGAAGCATTTGAATTATTTACTACATATTTTTTATGGTTATCTGTCAATTAGTAAAGCAAACAGAATTCTTTCTCAGATAATGTGTCAAAATGTCAAAACGTGTAGGGGTTTCCAATGGTAATCCAAATATTTAACAGATAAAATACAACATATAAGCCACCATATATATAATCTCTAAAACATTGACTTATCGCATGCATCAACTAAATGATTTACAATATGTATGTAGAAGCATCTCACATGTTGCAACAAGGGAAACCAGAATCTGTTTCTGTTGCAAAAACAACTATTTTCTATGAACAACACATATTATAAAATATGAAAACTGAGAGACACCCACATGGAAAACATTGTTGAAATATGTGTTTTAAGGAAGCATAAATAAACCACGCACACACAGAGTGGTAAGGCAATCTTCTGAGCTAAAACAATCAACAATCTGGTTGTTGTTCGTGGTATATCATAAACCATATGGGACAATACCAGGAAGGCATATGATAGACCATGAACACAATCGGATTGTAGTGTTTTACAAAATTAATCTCCTCCTCTAGAAATCTAGAGATGTCTCTCTTCATCTCTTCACAGCAAAAAATTTCTACAAACTGATCGTTGTTCATGATAGAATAGCAAGAGAGGACCTATTTATCCAGAATTGTTACTCTACCATGAACACGATCAGATTATAGCAATTTGTCTTAAAACTTTAGACATGGTACGTTTGAGGCTTAGAAAATGTTCTATTTATAGGCATCTTCCATGTAGTAAAAACAGATGTGGGAAAGCCATGAAAAGGAGATTTTTTATTTATTATTTATTATTTATTATTATTATTTTTTTTGAGATGATGAAAAGGAGATTTTAACATGCGCGTGAATCAATGAAATCATTATCGAGAAAATTATGGGTCTCATGAAGAACAATAAATGTGATGTTTGACAACTTTTTTTTGAATTTTTTTTTTTTTTGTTGTTTTATTGTTATTATTATTTAAAGTATTCATGTTCCTCTTAATTCACAAATGCACTTTATTTCTTTATTAAAAAAACTGTAATATATTTTCTTTTTGAGGATGAGTTACGTTTTTATTATTTAGTTTTTAATTATTATTATTATTATTATTATTATTATTATTTTAGTGAAGTGCTACATCCACAATCTAATAAATTTTTATTAGTTATAATTTGAATTCATCACTGAAATTATAATTTTGTCCATTAGTAACGGCTAATAACAAAGAGTTACTTAGAATTTTTTTGGGAAAATTATGTATTTGGTCTCCATCCTATTCATCATATTTCAATTTAATTTCTAACATTTCAATTATGTCAATTTAGTTCTTAACCTTTCAATATTGTGTCAATTTAGTCACTGCTATTATTTTTTAGATGAAAATCAATGATGTGTCTAATGGCCAAAATAAAAAATTAGCTTCCATTGATGTGTCAATAAAATAAAATTTTATTTTTGGCCATTTGCTATGTCAGCAATTTTTATCCAAAATATAACAATGAGGACTAAATTGACATTACACTGAAAACTTAGTAACCAAATTGACATAATTGAAAGGTTAGAGACCAAATTAAAATGTGGTGTAAATGATAGGGATCAAATATGTAGTTTAGCCAAAAAAAAAAAAAAAAAAAAAATAATCAGGACTATTAGGAGACTTTTTTTTTTTTTTTACCCCTATTAAAACTATCAGGAGGCCTTAATGAATATTAAGGAATTTTATACTTTTCCTTACTTATGGGGATATGGGGCATTGGTAAAGAGATATGTTACATCTACAATATTTATGCTACACTTTTATAACAAATTTTAAGTAACAGTTTGTTACTAGTTCTAGTTTGTAATCACAATTGAAATTACTTTTTTTTTTCTCACTAATAACAACTTGCCACGTAATATTTATTGTGAAAATATTGTAAAATGTTGTAAATATAGTAATTCTCATTGCTAAAATATGTGTATTATAAAAATAATTTTTATTAATCTTATATTACACGGTTTATGCTAGTTGTTATAAAATTGGACTTAAAAGTTGGATTAAAAAAAAAAAAAAAAAAACTGGACTTAAATTGTATCCATATCATAGTCCATGGGAAATTCTACCTTACCCCCATTTTTTTGGGTACAATACCTACTAGTAGGCAACTTGCTATATTAGGTTACCATTTTCTCACATTTGATGGTACAATCTTTACATTGTATAGTACTAATATAACATGTGACTATACTTTTGTCACATTTCATGGTTCATTTATTTTTTCCTCACATTTGATTGTACCATCCTTATATTGTGTAGTACCAACATTACATGTGATTGTAATTTTGTCACATTCAATAGTTCCCTTTTTTTTTTTATTTTTTTTTTTTTTTTTTTTTTTTTTTTTTTTTTTTTTCTAATTTGATTATACCATTCTCACATTGTGCAGTACTAACTTCACATGTGACTATACTTTCGTCGCATTTGGTGTTTCCTTTATTTTTTTCACATTTGATGGTACCATCCTCATATTGTGCAGTACTAACATCACATGTGACTAAACTTTTGTCACATTTGGTGGTTCTATTATTTTTTTTTTCACATTTGATGATCTCATCCTCACATTATGCAGTACTAACATCACATGTGACTGAACTTTTATCGCATTTAGTGGTTCCTTTTTTTTTTTTTTTTTTTTTTTTTTTCTTTCTTTCACATTTGATGGTATAATTTTCATATTGTGTAGTACCAACATTACATGTGACTATACTTTTGTCACATTTGATGGTTCATTCATTTTTTTCTCACATTTGATGGTATCATCTTCACTTGAGTAGTACAAACATCATATGTGACTGTACTTTTGTCACATTTAGTGGTTCCTTTATTTTTTTTTTCTAACATTTGATTATATTATCTTCACATTGTGCAGTACCAACATCACATGTGACTGTACTTTTATCATATTCGGTGGTTCCTTTATTTTTTTTCTCACATTTGATTGTACTATCATCACATTGTGCAATATCAACATCACATATGACTGTACTTTTGTTATATTCGGTAATTCCCTTATTTTTTTTTCTTACATTTGATTGTACAATCCTCACAATGTCCTTACAATGTGCAGTATCAACATCACATGTGATTGTACTTTTGTCATGTTTGATGGTTCGCTTATTTTTTTTCTCACATTTGATTGTACCATCCTCACATTGTGCAGTACCAACATCATATGTGACTGTACTTTTGTCACATTTGGTGGTTCTCTTATTTTTTTTCTCACATTTGATTTTACTATTTTTACATTGTGTAGTACAAACATCACATGTGACGGTACTTTTGTCACATTCAGCAGTACCCTTATTTATTTATTTTTTTTTGACATTTGATTATACTATCCTCACACTGTGCGGTACCAACATTACATGTGATTGTACTTTTGTCACATTTGGTGGTTCTCTTATTTATTTATTTATTTTTTTACATTTGATGGTACCATCCTCACATTGTGCTGTACAAACAGCACATGTGACTGTATTTTTTTTCCTCACATTCAGCGGGTTTCCTTATTTTTTTTTCTGGACATTTGATTGTACTATTCTTACATTGTGCAGTACCAATATCAGATGTGACTGAACTTTTGTCACATTCAGTGGTTCCCTTATTTTTTTTCTCACATTTGATTGTACTATCCCCACATTGTGCAATACTAACATCATACATGACTATACTTTTGTTACATTTGGCAGTTCTTTTATTTTGTTTCTTACATTTGATTGTACCATCCTCAAATTGTATAGTATCAATATCACATGTAACTGTACTTTTGTTACATTCAATGGTTCCTTTATTTTTTTCTCACATTTGATTGTACAATTCTTACATTATGCAGTATCAACATTACATGTGATTGACCTTTTGTCACATTTGATATATTTTTTTTAAATTTTTTAATTTTTTACATTTGATTATACCATCCTCACATTTTACAGTACCAACTTCACATGTGACTGAACTTTTGTTACATTTAGTGGTTCCCTAATTTTTTTCTCACATTTGATGGTACCATCCTCACATTGTGCAGTACCAATGTCACATGTGACTGAACTTTTATCACATTTGGTGGTTCCTTTATTTTTTCTTAAATTTGATGGTACCATCCTCATATTGTGTAGTACTGACATCACATATGATTGTACTTTTGTCACATTCGGTGGTTCCCTCATTTTTTTTTCTTACATTTGGTTGTACCATCCTCATATTGTGCAGTACAAACATCACATGTGACTGTACTTTTGTCACATTCAGTAGTTTCCTCATTTTTTTTTTTCTCACAATTGAATACAATCCTCATATTGTGTAGTACAAACATCACATGTGACTGTACTTTTGTCACATTAAGCGGTTCCTTTATTTTTATTTTTTTGACATTTGATTATATTATCCTCACATTGTGCAGTACCAACATCACATGTGGCTGTACTTTTGTCATATTCGGTAGTTCCTTTATTTTTTTTCACATTTAATTGTACCATCCTTACATTGTGCAGTACAAACATCACATGTGACTGTACTTTTGTCACATTCAGTAGTTCCCTTATTTTTTTTTTATCCTGACATTTGATTGTACTATCCTCATATTGTGTAGTACCAACATCACATGTAACTGTATTTTTGTCACATTCAGTGGTTCCCTTATTGTTTATCACATTTGATGATTGTGCAGTACCAATATCACATGTAATTGTACTTTTTTTCACATTTGATGGTTCGTTTAATTTTTTTTTCCTCACATTTGATTGTATCATCCTCACATTGTGCAATACCAACATCACATGTGACTGTGCATTTGTCACATTCGATGGTTTCCTTATTTTTTTTTTCTCACATTTAATTGTATCATTTTCACATTATGTAGTACTAATATTACATTTGATTGTACTTTTGTTACATTCAATGGTTCCCTTATTTTTTCTCACATTTGATGGTTCTTTTATTTGATTGTATCATTATACTCTAGAAACCTAAAAAATGATTGAAATACCTTAGAACCTAAAAGTGACTAGAATAGCCCTAAAACTTAAAAAAAAAAAAAAAAAAAAAAAATGACCGAAATAAGCACAAACCCTAAAAAATGACCAAAATACCCTTAAAACCAAATAACAAAAATTGACCAAATGGCCTTGAAACTAAAAAAAAAAAAAAAAAAAAAAGACCTAAATTACCATAAAACCTAAAAAATGACCAAAATAATAATGAAACCTTAAAAATGACCTAAATACCCCTAAGAAAAAAAAAAAGACCACATGACCTTGAAACTTAAAAAATGACCGAAATTACCATAAAACCTGAAATTGACTAAAATACCCCTTGAAACCTTTATTTGCAAGACCAAAATGACAATAAAAATGTTATACAACCACTCTATTTGCGTGATTTGAAACCCATTAATTTTAAAATTAAAAGATTTAAAAAGTCTTGATTTGAAATATGTAGGAAGGTAGTTTCTGAAGAGAATGAATAGAGGAAAAGGATCGCTGAAGTGTGTAAAAGAAGCACTGAAAGGACAACATCTGGTCTTGAGACCCAAGAAGAGGAAAAAGTCACAAGGTCGAACAATATCTACTTTGGAAATTTAAAGAGAAAGCAGTATATTAGGATAAGAGGAGAAAAAGTTGACACAAGAGGGGAGCTCCCTACTCCAGAACACCTCATCATCGCATTAAATGCCCTTTACTTGTTGCTCTGGCCACATTAATGAGAATAAAACCCCTAAACAGTGCTTCTCCAGCTAGCAAGATCATTGTTACCTTTTGGCAAGCTAGATGTATAAAGAAACTCTTTTAAGTTGTAACCTCCCTCGTTAATGTGGATGAGAAAATTTGGTAGAGACAAGCCTGTCTTTAATGCCCGAAGTGTACATAGATAAGAGATATGAACTTTGTCCTCGGAAGCTTACCTGAGGATCAAACTTGTTAAAATTACCAACGTTGTATAATTTATCTCACTAGTTAAAATTCCCATCTATGCTTGGTTATTTGGACTAAAGTTCCCAC
Source organism: Quercus variabilis (assembly GCA_030445155.1). Classification (NCBI taxonomy): domain Eukaryota; kingdom Viridiplantae; phylum Streptophyta; class Magnoliopsida; order Fagales; family Fagaceae; genus Quercus; species Quercus variabilis. The sequence continues at coordinate 70,508,131 of CP129448.1, read as the reverse complement.
CTCTACAAATTCATTGTAAAATCCGATACGAAAGGACTACGAAACTTACAAAATCCATTAATTTTTAAATTCCTTGTTTGGGCCTTTTTGTACAATGAATGATTTGAAATTCCGTTGTTTGGATACCTAAATTTGAATTTGGATTTAAGATCAATAAAATAATTTTCCCAATTTATTATTTTTCTTAAACTTTCTACATTTTAATTTTAATAACATTTTTGAACTAAATATTGAATTTCATTCATTTTTAACTAACTATAACATTGAAAATATTTAATTGCTAACTATTGAATGCATCACATTCAGTGCATCACACGAGTTAGTGATTGGTAATCTGAAAAAACTAAAGACGTTTGATTATTAGTTGACTTTATAATATTTTGTCACGTCACTTTCGAGGTCTAACAATTTTCCACATTCTAATGATTTTATTTATTTGTTAAATCATGAAATACCCTTAGACCTTACCAATCCCTCTAAAAGATGCAAATGATGCAAATTAACATATCGTCACTCACACACCTGATAAGAACTTGAATACCATCATAGCATCCATGAGATTAGTCTAGGTATATCAATTAACATTTATCTGCAAACTGCATCCATTGTAATCACTGTCAATGGAGAGGAAAAATTATGTCTGTAGTACATTGAATATTAACATTACTTGTATTATATTGATCAATGTAATCATGTGTTAGAAATTAATTAAAGAGCCAAAGGTACACCATGTTTTGCTACATTTACATATTTACACATCAATCTAACGAAATCAAAACATACAAAGTCAGGTATTCAATTCCTAAAAAAGAGTTACAATTCTCAAATCTCCAAGTACAACACACTTCTGATGGTTGATGCTATGATATTCATGGCACTCTAATAACCTGAAGCCATGATAATTTCCATGCTTGTCATTGCCAACACGCATGACATAGTAGAGGTGTATGTGTATTTGATAAACATGACAATAGGAATAAGGGAACAAATTAAAAATAAAAACACAAACTTAATCAAGTAAACTAAGTTTAACCACACTTAGTTCCTCTTATTTGACTTAAGAAAGAACCCAAAGTATAATAATTCTTGCACTATTGTTTATCTATATATATATATGATTTGTACTGTTATATAATTAAATCGGCTCAATAAAATATATAGTCCAAAGGTATGGTTAACAGGATTAAAATTGTTGAAGGCATAGATTATATCGTCAAAAAGTGATATTTCTTCAAACTGATACATCTAAAAATTAATAAGATAGGCTCACAATGGACCCTTGCATCATGACTAAGAACCAAATGCATATGCAGAATTGAAAAACAACAAATTCTTTTTTTATTATTTTTCCCCTGAGAAATGATTGGATTTTATGGAAATAAAAGGGTGCCCAATAACAAAGCCAATTACATCAAAGTAGAAGCTACTAGCAATATTCAACTACAAGAAAATTGGCAAGAAGCTACAAGATGTGAATATATTAAAATACAACATTTAGAATTTAATCCTTTACACAAAACAATAGTACTGTGTAAGTTAAGGCCAAAACAACAGGTAAAAGGAACAATAGGGCCAAACAAGATCTTAATGACCTCCCAATTGTCAATAACTTTGTTTTTATAAGCACAAGCTTTTGAAATTTTCTATTAAAAAAAAGAAAAAGACAAGCAGTAAGTTGGCACAATTGAAACAAAACTATTGAAATCTACTAATTTATAATAGCAAATCTCAATAAATATTGTTCTCACAAAAGACCACAGTTTAGCATAAAATTCTAACAGTTTCGGAACTTGTTTGCACTTTGCAAATAGTTGTCAGGCCTTCCAAACATACCCTATAATTTTCAAACTAAAAGGCCAGCACATTGTAACCACTTAAATTATTTACATTTGAAATCTACTTTTTGCAAAACTTGCATTTTCAACATTGTTAATCAGGCAAGGAATCCATAGAAATTTAGTTTCATAAAAACTTAGACTAACTTATCAGTAACAAAATTTTGTATTTTAAATTTTATAGCTACAATGTTTGTGATTGCCTTTACAACCCCTACAATTAGAATAGTACACATCAAAGCAAATAAACAAATTGAGAAACCTAGCAAACAAAGCAACTAAATCTTAAATTCACGGATATTACCACAATATGTAAAAATATAATCAAAAAAATTCAATGCCCCAGTGCAATGGCCAATGGCACTCCCTTAACAGTATAACAAGAGGAAAATAAAACCAACCCAGGTAGTATAACATAACCCCAAAAAATGACCAACCATTTCCAAAATTGCAAATACAAAGAATACCCCATCATAATTTAAGCGAAAAAAAGGTCATAATTTGGGACCATACCTTGACATAAGCATCCCACACATTGCGATTAATATAAGGGAGAAAAACTATGAAAGAACTACTAAGAAGAGAAAAAGAGGATGTTGGATTGAGATGAATTGATGTTATCTACTCAACATTACAAATATATTTCAAAGCTATTCCAGGGTTAAGCAAAGCCATCAAGATGCTTATTAGACATGAAAAAAAAAGGGTTCTGCCTGTTCTATGTAAACAAAAGGAATCATCTACATAATTAGCACTAGGCAGTCTTCTTTCATCACAGGCTAGGCATTGATACAAATCTACCAACAAGACAAACTTTGAAATAAATGTAGCTATACACAAAGCAAACATCTGATGTTAAACTAGTTAAAAAGTTATCACCACTGTCAACCAAAAAGTTATCATGCGTTAAAATACATGGCTGCATTTCATCAAACAATTCATTGCATTTCAATTAGACCAACTCGGAACTCTAAAAAAATATCTCCAACAATTTTTTAACAAAACTAAACCAACCCATGCTTACCAGTAGATACAGACCCACATAGAAAAATCCAAACGAAACCCACAAAACTCAAATACAAACAAAAACAGAAATACAGACAAACCCAGAATGAACTTAGATAGGCTAAGAGAGACAAACTTGAACACCATGGTGGTTGTGGCTTTAACATTGTTGTTGCAGCTTAAGGCAATGAAGACGAGAGCGTTGTGGGAGGATTTCCCAAATTCCACGGTTAGTGAGGGATTTGAAATCAATAGATTTGGAACTTGAATTCCAAGATGGATTTGGGTCAAATACAAATTCTTCTCTTTTTAAGTTACACACCTAAATCCAAATCCTCAACGAAATCTCATGCCATCCAAACAAACCAGAAGAAGATTAAGGACTCTTCCCCACCCACCCACCCACCCACCCCATACACAATACCCATAAGAAACTAATAAAGAAAAAAGGGAAACAAAACAATAGCAGTGAAAATAGTGTTTTATCATTTTGATACTTACCTTTAACAATGTCAAAACGATTAAGATCCTTTAAAGAAACCTTCAATTTTTTTTTTAGAAAGAAAGAAACCTTTACCAGAGAACGCAAGAGGAAGCGAAGAACGCGAGAGAGGAAGAAAAATCAGAGAACGCATGAGGAAAAAAATTGAGAGAGACCATTAGAATTTTTTTTTTTTAGTTTATATACACTGACTTACTTTGCCGCTAACCGGTTTCTATTAAAATTAAATTAATGGCTAAGATGATAACTACACCAATTTAATGGTTCAGATATGGGTGGGTATCGTACCCCCAAAAAAATAGGGAGTACGGTAGAATGACCCTTCTGTTCTGTCTAGGGCTGTCCACGGGTCGGGCCGGGTCGGTTTTGGGCCCAACCCGGACTCGACCTGCCGGCGTCGGGTGGGAGGGTGGAGGAACCCGAAACCGACCACCGGAAAAATCGGTCGAGTCGGTTTCGGGTGAGGGTGAGTGTCGGTCCGGTCGGTCGGGCTCCGGAGTAAAAAAAATCTTCGAAATCTGAAAAAAAAAGGTCGCCGGAATTTGAAAAATATCGCCGGAATCTGGAAAATCTCGCCGGTATCTGCATTTGTTTCGCCGGAATCTGAAATTTTTCACTAAAAATTGTTGGAATTGGCTGGATCTGGATAAATCCCACTAGATCTAGCCGGATCTGGTAGAGATATCCTCGGATTTTGTCGAGATCTCCTCGGATTTGGCTTGATTTTGCAGGTTTGGCCAGATTTTTTATACATCTCCGGTCGGGTTCGGGTTGCTCGGGTTTTGGAGAAGCAAACCCGCCATTCGATCTGCCGGTGTTGGTTCTAGAGAACGGAAGCCCGCCGCCGAACGACTGGACCTTCGGTTCAGGCCGGAATCGGGTCTCCGGCGGGCGGGTTGGCCGGGTTGTCGGGCTCCGGTCGGGTCTAGACAGCCCTAGTTCTGTCCAAATGGGATGTAAAACATGTGTTTTACGCCCACCAGTAATGGATCTCCAAGTCAGCATTTTATTAGAAAGTGAATATAATATCTCATTTAATCCCAAATTTTATTATACCTTTGTCACACATGAGTTGTTGAGCACTCTGTCTCAAATGCCAAATTTAATAAAAAAATTAAACCCAAAATCTGCAGAAAATCAAAACCCAATCTTAAAACTTCTGCATTTTGATTTTCTACAGGTTTTGGGTTTAATTTTTTTATTATTAAATTTGGTATTTGAGAGGGAGTGGTAGTGTGTGCTATCATTTAAATTTTTTATGGATAAAAATCTAAAAATATTTCAGCTTCTACAGTTCATACTACAACAATTTTCTATGATTTTTTTTCTTAAAATAAAAATTATTAATGATTGTGTTTGGTAGCTGAGTAAATCATTAGGAAAAAGCCACATAAATCTTCTCCACTCTGTGTTTGGTAGCCTAGAAAATTAAAAAGAAAAGCTAAACAAAGTTTCATCTTCATTCAGTGTTTGGTAACCAAGAAAACCAAAAGGAAAATCCTCATGTTCTTCACAAAGAAACCCAAAAAACACTCAATAATGGCCTTGATTCAAACACAATGGCTAAGGACCTAACCTCTAACACAAAATTGCCATCAACCACCACATCAAACTCCAAATGCCCACTTCAGCCACACCCAAAATCTAGTCAACCCAATGGCAATTGTAAAAGGATAACAATTTACCACCTATAATGTGTTATGAAAATATTGTGAAAAATGTCGTGGATGTCACATTTTTTTTCTTTTCACAATACCTTTATTTTTAATTGTAGTTAGTTCCAGTATGATATATATATATATATATATATATATATTTCATTTTTGCCTATAAAGAATAACACTTGAACAATTGTGAAAATACTGTAACAATTTGTTGTGATAATATTTTATTCTTTTAGGGTAACAACTCATATGTAGATAAAAAAAAAATAAAAAAACGTGTTCAATAGGTGATATTTCCAAAAAAAAGAAAAAGAAAAGAGAGCTAGTTTTCATAAGAGAAATGCTATGTTCACAATATTTTTACAATAAATCATAAAGTAATAGGTTGTTACAGGTTGTTATTGGTAGGAAAAAAAAGTATTTTCATTGGTAAGTTTAAAATAGAAATAATAACAATTTATCATCTATGATTTGTTACGAAAGTGTTGTGAAAAATGTTGTGAATGTCCACTTTTTTTTTTCACAATACCTATCTTTTTAGTTGTAGTTGTTTCCAGTATTATATATATATATATATATATTATTTTAGCCTATAAAGAATTAATATCTCAACAATTGAGAAAATATTGTGACAATTTGTTGTGATAACATTTTATTCTTTTAAGATAATGGCTCATATGTATATAAAAATAAAAAAAAATAAAAAGTGTGTTCAATAGGCTATATTTCCAAAAACAAACAAAAAAAAAAAAAAACAAAAAAAATAGAAAGCCAGTGAAATGGATTACATTGAATAAAACAAAACTACTGTAGCTTTGAGCATTGACCCTTTTTATATATAAAAGTTTAAATTAGAATCAACAATAATTTACTACATATGATTTGTTATGAAAATGTTGTGAAAAATATTGTAAATGTAACACTTCTCTTTCCACAATGCCTTTATTTTTAGTTGTGGTTAGTCTTAGTATGATATTTTTATTATTTTATTTTGAACTATAAAGACTTAACACCTCTAACAATTGTGAAAATATTATGACAATTTTTTGTTTAAATAGAGTTCAACTGATGATATTAACAAAAAAAAAGGGCCAATGTTTGTTCAAAGTGGTACTGTTGCTTTCCTCACTTATACTTTTTACACTTTTTATATATATAGGTTTGAATTAGAACCAATAACAATTTACCATTATGATTTATTATAAAAATACTGTGAAAGATTTTGTAGATGTAGCACTTTTTTTTTTTTTACAATACCTTTAGTTTTAGATGTGGTTGGTCCCAATATGATATTTTTATTATTTTGTTTTGATATATAAGAACTTAACACTTCTAACAATTGTGAAAATTTGTTGTTTTGATAGAGTTTGTTAGGTTCTAAAGATTTATGATTTTATATATTTAGAACTCTAATTTGTATTGTTGGCAAACTATGATCAAAACAAGTTGTTTAGTCTTGTTTAGGCTTGCTCAAAATTGGGTCTTTCATGTAAAATTGGAATCGAGAGGCTGCAGATGCATTGGTACATTTCGGCTTGGCTCGATCGATCGAAAGAAAGACTCGATCAATCGAATCTCGGGCAGAATGTTTTTTTGCAGAATTTTCCAGCTCAGCCTAACTCATTAAACGTTTTGGGTTTTCTGTTTTTACCCTAGGTATATAAAGAAAAACCCTGGCCACGTTTTGAGAGTTGCTCCAGTTGAGTTGTTGCTCATACTTTGTTGTTTTGTGTAAATCTCTTGTGAGATCTAGAGGAGCTTTCCTTTACACAAAGCTTTGGGTTTTCAAGGTAGAGATTACTTCAACATCTTGATGATCAACTGGGTTGCTACCATTGAAGCTTAATGAATATCAAGCGTGGGTGTTTGTAGCTGATTGGAGAATCCAAGAAAAAAGGAGTCCATGGATTCGGAAGTTGCACGTGGTCGTGTCAGTAAGTTCTACTGGTGGATAGCATCAGGAAGTCAAGCGGAGAGCTTGTAAGTCCTTTTGTATGAACTTCGATTCTTTCGCATAGTGGATTCAGGTTTACCTTGAGGATAGCTACGTCAAATCCTCCCCAGTTTTTTACCGTGTGGTTTCCTAGGTGATCATATCATTGTATCTTTTATATTTCCGCTACTTTATACTTTTGATATAATTGTATGTTTGTGATAACCTAAAATTGAATAATTTGACTAAGTAATCACTTGGCTAATTAACTAAGTTAATCTGGTTGTTTTAAGGGGTCTAAATTTCTAACAAGTGGTATCAGAGCGAGTAACTCTTCTGTTTTAGATCTTTTGATCTAAGAGCTAATCCTTGACCCCTGTTGTCATGGATAATTTGAAGTGTCTTTCTGATCATGTTTCTACTCATGCTTTTGTTGATTTTTTTGATACTTTTGAAACTCTTCGTAAGAAATTATCTAAATCTTTGAAAATTTCTAAGAAATTCAAGGAAGAGTTAAAATTGGCTAATCTTGAAAAAGAGGATTTAATTGTGAGATTAGATGAGTCTAATAAAAAGAATAAACTTTTGAAAAATCAAATTTCCTCTCAAGATGAGAAGATCGATGAAAAGTTTGGAACAAGAGTTAATTGAATCTAAAACTAAAATTGAAAATTTGACTAGTACCAAGCCTGCTGTTGATAACAGAAGTGTTTCTGTTTCTCTTAAACCTAAAACTGAGAAAGTTTATATCCCTCATTTCAAGAGGAATAATAAAAAAAAAAGGCTTATTTTGCTAGGTTAGACAAAGGTAAAGGTTTTGATGTCGGCGCTGAAGTTTTTAAACCTATGTCTAAACCTACTGTTAGAGAGCATAATAAATCTGTTTTTGTGCCTACCTGTCACCTTTGTGGTGTTGTTGGTCATATTAGACCAAACTATTTTTTGTTGAGGCAAAAACCGAAATCTAAGACTAGACTTGTTGTTAGAAATACTGATATTTCTAAATTTATTCATGTTTGCCACTTTTGTGGTGTCCGCGGTCACATTCGTCCTAATTGTCATAAATTGAAATTTAAACATTCTATATGTCATTCTAGGATATGTGATGATATTTCTCTTGCCATAAGTCCATATAAATTGTTTCATATTCTTTTGAAAAATTTGAGCTTGCTGGCTTGTGAAAGGAATTTGCAGGATTTCAGTCTCTCTCAGAAGATTGGTGTAATTCCTTAAATACACTATGCTTCACATAGATTTTCACCTACAAAGCCGAAGACTCGTGCTATATGGGTGAGAAAAGATTCTCTAAGATGAGTGTTGCTGACTTGTCCCTGATTTAATTCTTTCAATTAATTGTGGACATGTTTTGTTTTTGTTTTTGGTTGTTTTGTTTTGTTTTTTTTTTTTTTTTTTTTTTTTTTTTTTGTTTTTTTGTTTTTTTTTTGTTTTTTTTAGGTTGTTTTTTTTATTAAAAAAAAATCCAAAAACATTGAAAATTTTCAAAAAAAGACAAAAATATTTTATTTTGTGTCTTGTTTTATTTTTCTTGAAGATTACATGAATTATGATATCTCTCTCTTGAATTAGAACATGCATGACATTGTGGAGAAACTTGAATAGCATGTGTTATATAAGTACTAAGCTATTTTTGATTTTGTGTGAGTATGTACTAGTTTGTACATGTACTTAAGGGTTAATTAAGAAATTGATATTTCTTGTTTGTGTACCCTCTATAACTAAGCACTGTCATGCATTGCATTTGCATTTTTAATCATTGAGCATAATGTATGCTTTTTGTTTTTGGTCATAAAATTTGTATTTAAACCAAAAAGATTTTTGTGTTTTGTATTACATATCATGAATTTGAAATCAAGGTTGGCCACCTTATCTTTACATAACATGCTTATGTACCTTGTTTAGCTTTGATGAGCTTATTTATTGCACTTGACTAGTTGAAACTTTGTAGTGCATGTTGTGTGGGAAAGATGTTTATGTTGTTTATCACTTTGTCTTAATCTTGAAGTCACATGTTATTTGATTGTCGGACTTGATTTTTTTGAGAAAGACATAAATAACCATCTCACCACTGTTCACTAGCCAATCATGAACACCTCAGTGCATATCATAAGATTTTGTGCTCGAGAAAGTGTAGCACATGCACAAAAAGAACATAAGGTGTAGCCTCAATTAATTGCTTAATGCTTAAAATTGGTGTGTACTATTAAGCTTGATACCATTTCACATAATTAAAATTAGTGTGTACTATTAGGCTTGATACCAATCTACAAAATAATGAGACAAAATTTAAGAAACTTACATAATTGCAAGCTTATGTTCTAGGAGATGTGGGAGTTATATGATGTAACTCTTTAGGTGATAGTCTCTTTTAAATTCTGTGTGATGAATTTTGTAGACTTTGTGATTGATTTCTATTCACATATCACCTCACATGTATCTCAAGCTTTTGCTAGTTTGCACACACTACATAAGTTACTCTTTGCTAAACACTGTACATGTTATTATGTGTGTTTTTGGTCTGACCAACCAAGTTTGAAAATACCTTGAGTATTATGCAAAACATTCTTTTTGCTTGTGAATTTAAAGGAAGAACTGGCTGAAACTTTCCTTGGAGAAACTAGGATTAAAAATTTGGGTTTTTGAAAAAGCATTCCATTTCATCTCATACTTATGCATTGTGTTTCATTGATTTTAATGTTTTGAGAAGTTATTTTCAAAAATTGGTTTGAGTTTTTCAAAACTGTAATTTTTCTCAAAATACTGTGATCCGCTGCCTGTTTCGATCGATCCATTCTATTTTCTGATCGATCGAAAATATTTAAAATTCTTTTTAAAACTTTCGGAGTGATTCGATCGATCAAAAGTAATTTTCGATCAATCGAAAGTTGTGAATCAGGTTTTTTAAACAGTACTCTTTGACTGATTCAACTTCTTTTTCAAAAGTTTTTTTTCAAACTTTCTTTTCTCTCTCCGACTAGGCAAGGATCTACAGCGTTTTTTTGTTGTTTTTCTCCAAAATTTTTGCAAGATTTCTCTTTCCTCAAGCCGGTAAGTCTCTTTTGCCCCTCATTTTTGAGTTTATTTGCATTTTTCATGCATTTTTCCTCATATTTTTGGACCTCTCTCTTTTTGGGATTTTTGATGTTTCAAGCCAAATTTTGTGAAACTGATCAATGTGTTTTTATGGGGACAAGCTATAAACATGTTCTTGATAGTTTAATTTGATCATTTTTGGGTTTTGTGGAAAATTGAAATTTCTAGGGTTTATAATTTTTCTGAATTGGGGATTTTGTTTAATTAGGTTGAAATTGATGAAATTGGCTTGTTGATTGGATGCAATTAGACATTATAATCTATGTATTATATTTTTTAATGCTTAATTCAACAATGTGCTTCAAAATTTTCAAGTGGTTTTCAAATTTTTGGGGTTTTTGGTTAGAAACTCTATGCTCGAGCCAATTTTGTGCAATTGAACTTAAAATTGAACTTTGTTTACTGCATTAGTACATGCATCATGGCATTTTAACTGTTCATGCATCATATAGTTTTTTTCTTCTTTTTTTTTGGTGCTAACTTGCAGTCTGCCCTTGGTTTTTATTGTTTCTCTTTTGGTTTTCTCTTGTGTCTCTGTCCTTTTCTTAACATCATGCCTAGGAAAACTAGGGCTCTTAGGTCTGTCCCTTCACCTACTCCTTCCCCTCCATCCTTTGACCGTGAGAAATTTCCTCGTGAGAAAAACTAGGAGATCTTTGAGAAGCTGAACCTTAGGCGTAAGATATGGTCTGAGCGGTCTGTCATTCTAGATGAGTTGGATCCTGCCATTAGGGCAAACTTAGAGCATAGGAGCTGGCTACCCTTGGTGGATATTTCTGATCCTCCTCCACCTGCTACCTTGATTCGAGAGTTCTACTCGAACATCTCGATCCGCATCTATGATTCCAACACTTTAGTCAAGAGTTGGATACAAGGCGTAGAGTACACCATTACTCCTATAGTAGTGGCTGATGCTCTAGGGGTACCCTTGGTCCAGCACCTTGTCTACCCTTATGATGAGTCTCCAGTTTTGAGTGATATCATGTATTACATCACTGGGTCATCTATCCAGTGGGGTTCTGATCCTAGGATCACCATTACTGAGCTTTCTGAGCTACACTATCTTTTCTTTCGGATAGCGTGTCACTATTTTTGGCTCATTTCTCATCTGCACACCATTCCTCTTGAGAGGTGTGTATTTTTGTACGCTCTAGTTACTGATGCTCCTATAAGTTTTTTCCATTTGTTCCTTCGTTCTTTGAATGAAGTGTATAGGAATTCATCTTCTTCTCATGCCCTTGTTCATCCTATTTTTATCCATAGGATTCTTCTTTATCTTGATCTTAATGGTTTCCCTTTCTCTGAGCCTGTGTATGTCATTGGTCCTATAGATGCGTCTTTTCTTAGATAGAGGGTTGCTCACCTTTGAGTTGGCTCTAAACACCCTAGGTCTACACCTTCTGGGTCCGCACCTCCTCCCTCTTTTTCTACAGGTCCTACTGGTAAGGATGTTCCTGATCCTGATGATGCTGCTGCTGCTGCTGTTCCTTCACCACCATCGGATGACTTTGATATCCGTCGTACTTTGGAGACTGTCATGACCATTCAGGCGGCTCATAGTCAGATTTTGGTGGACTAGCTTGATGAGATCCGTGCGTTACGAGCTGATCTGGTACATCTTCATTCACCCTCACCACCTCCTTTTGATGATAGATTGTGATTGCCCTTTGGCATTTCGTCACAAAAAGGGGAAGTAGAGTTTGTAGAGGAGTTTTGTAGTTAGGGAGAGTTTTTTTGTTTTTGTTTTGAGGAGCTAGTGGAGCTGTTAGATTGTATTTAGGCGTTTCACCTTGTATATCATTTTTTTTTGGGATATTCATGTTAGGGGGAGTAACATTGATTGATATACATGTTTTCTTTTTTATTCTTGTTTCTTTGGATTCACTGTTTATTGATCTATATTTTATGAGTTATTCATTTGATATATGTCTTTATTGTGTGCTGTGTGAATCATACAAGAATGTTATACCTGTTTATATACTATTTTCTGTCACACATGCGTTTATGTGTTTGTTGAGTATTTCAGGAATAAACAGGTTGATTTAATTGAGCTGCTGTCTACACTTGCAACTGATGGATAGTAGTTAGGATTGAATTTCGGTTTTATGAGCATTATTTTTGTAAAGGTCTTTTTAATTGTAAACTTTGAGTTTAGTGTTTGTGTTTTGTCACGGATTGCCAAAGGGGGAGTTTGTTAAGTTCTAAAAATTTAGGATTTTATGTATTTAGAACTCTAATTTGTATTGTTGGCAAACCATGATCAAAATAGGTTGTTTAGTTTTGTTTAGGCTTGCTTAAAGTTGGGTCTTTCATGTAAAGTTAGAATCGAGAGGCTGCAGAAGCATTGGTGCATTTCGGCCTGGCTCGATCGATTGAAAGAAAAACTCAATCGATCGAATCTCAGGCAGAATGTTTTTCTGCAGAATTTTCCAGCTCAGCCCTAACTCATTAAACATTTTGGGTTTTCTGTTTTTACCCTAGATATATAAAGAAAAACCCTGGCTACGTTTTGAGAGTTGCTCCAGTTGAGTTGTTGCTCATACTTTGCTGTTTTGTGTAAATCTCTTGTGAGATCTAAAGGAGCTCTCTTTTACACAAAACTTAGGGTTTTCAAGGTAGAGATTACTTCAACATCTTGATGATCAACTCGGTTGCTACCATTGAAGCTTAATGAATATCAAGCATGGGTGCTTGTAGCTGATTGGAGAATTCAAGAAAGAAGGAGTCCATGAATTCGGAGCTTGTATGTGGTCGTGTCAGTAAGTTCTACTGGTGGGTAGCATTAGGAAGTTAAGCGGGGAGCTTGTAAATCCTTCTGTATGAACTTCGATTCTTTTGCATAGTGGATTCAGGTTTACCTTGAGGATAGCTAGGTCAAATCCTCTCCAGGTTTTTATCATGTGGTTTCCTGGGTGATCATATTATTGTGTCTTTTTATATTTCTGCCGTTTTATACTTTTGATATGATTGTATGTTTGTGATAACCTAGAATTGAATAATTTGACTAAGTAATTACTTGGTTAATTAACTAGGTTAATCTGGTTGTTTTAAGGGGTCTAAAACCATTCAGAGTTTAAAAAAAAGAAAAAAGAAAAAAAGAAAAAAGAAAATGGCTAGTGGAACAGTGCCACTTGAATTAACCAAATGCACTGTTGCTTTACTCATTCACACTTTTTATATATAGATTTGATTTGGGTGTTCAAGTGAGACTATTTGATTTTGATTTTGATTTTTTTTTTTTTTCTAAATAGGAGTTATCACGATTATTCTTTAATGATATTTACCTTCTATTTCAAAGTATTGCAACCTAACTGAGGGACTTGTAGTTTATTGGCATTGTCAATGCTTTTTTATAGATAGAATTAGAGCTCGAATTCCCATACTTTCATTTTCGTAATTATTAAATTATCCTTAAAAAGATACAACCAAAATTAAATTGGCTCCCTATTCCCATTTTTTAATATGATGCTCAATGAGAAAAAGGGGGAGTGAGAGTGTAGGGAGCATAGGAATTTTTTATTATGGGAGGAGAGCATAATTTTTTCATGTATCTAACTTAAAGGAAGTAATTTGAGGGTTTGAGTTTTATTGACTTATTTACTAATTGATGTAGCTATTTACACTTGTTTATGTTCTTTCGGTTTTGTAACCGTGTTTTTTTTTTTTTTTTTTTTTTTATATATCAATCATGGTTTAATGATTGCATTCTTAATTGATATCCATGTTTGTTTTCACAATATTACTATGCATATTGAATATATGCTTGCAATTGTGTTAATTGATATCCATGTTTGTCTTGAACTGTAATTGATTATTATTATTTTCCACATGATATATACGCCTATTGTGTTTTGTTTTGTAATTCAGGAAAAAATTGGCCAATGTCCTTTTTGAGTAAAAAAAAGTAGAATTCTGCCCTCTTTCTCAAACTAATTAGGAAAATGCCCCTCTTTTAAAACTCGATTTGCTCAAAATCGAGTTAGGCCCTATAGTGGCGTTTTTAAGAAGCATACAGTGATGTTTTAAAAATCTATGGTAGCGTTTTGTAACTCAACCTCTATGAACTCGAGTTATAGGTAAAAAAAAATGAAAAAAAAATTACCTAAAACTTGAGTTCATGGAGGTTGAGTTACAAAACGCTACTATAGGTCCTTAAAACGTTACTATAGGCTCCTTAAAACGCCATTATAGGGCTCCAAATTTTTTTTTTTTTTTTTTAAAACTTGATTTTGAGCAAATCGAGTTAAAAAAGAGAGACATTTCCTTAATTAGTTTGAGAAAGAGGGCAAAATGTTACTTTTTTTAGCTCAAAAAAGGCATTTGCCAATTTTTTCCTGTAATTCAAGAAACAAAGTTATAAAGCTTATAACGTTAGTAAGCCAATTCTAGGACAAAATTAGACCATGCCCTTTTCGGGCAAAATAAGTAGCATTTTGCCCTATTTTCTAAACTAATTAGGAAAATGTCACTTTTTTGAAATTCGATTTTCTCAAAATCGAGTTTTAAAAGAATGACATTTTTCTAACTAGTTTGAAAAATGGGGCAAAATGCTACTTATTTTGCCCAAAAAGAGCATTTGCCAATTTTGTCCCCAATTCCATCAAGTGGCTTATTAGGGCTGATTGATTTTAACAAGTGTTAGTGAGTCATTGATGCATTTGTATTCTTGGAAGTTTTCCAAAATTATTGTCAGACCTAATAATGACTAATTAAATGGAATTTTTTTCCGTATGCATCTTTTCCTGTAATAAAACAGTTAGCAACGAAGAAAATCAAACTAGTTGATTTGGCTCATTTTTTCAAGAATAGGGACATCGATTATTATTATTTCCACATGATATATACGCCTATTGTGATTTGTTTTCTCAAAAAAAAAAAAAAAAAAGGAATTTTTGTCCATATGTGATGATGTCTGAAAAAGCACCAATGAATTATACGTCACTCATACACTCCAAAAATCACCTGTACAATAAGGAAGAGAAAAAACCTACTGAGAGCACCGGTGTGGTGCCGACTAAATGCCCTCCGAAGGTCAAGTTAGAACCTTTTACAACTCCAGAGTGCTAGAGAGGGTTAATTACGCATACCTTGATTTGTGAGGGTATTGGGGGTTTTATAGTAGTCGAAAGTTGAACTCTTTTTCTTGGAGTCGAAGTCCTTTCCTTGTAGAAATCATCTTTAAGAGTCCAAAACGTGGTGGACAAGTCTTTTCCTTATAGGGAAGATCTTCACCAATGTACGTAATCTCTAGAATCCACTTTGCACTAGGATTTTGTTTAAGACTTTCTAAGAATGGGCCACAAGTATTCCCATCAAGAGGTCCAGCAGGCCTATGGCCGATCAGTCCGTTCCTCTCTCATTCGTACACTTTGGATTCGTCCTTAACAGGCCTTGCACATAACAGGCTCGTCTACCTTTCAGCCCACGAACCGTAATCAGCCCGTTCCGTCATATTAGGTATCGTAGTTGTACATTTTTCCCCTTTCAGTTGCCCCCTCACCCGATGGATCCATTATACTTAAGCAGACGGACTCATGGGGTGACGGTTTTAAAACCTTGATTAATTGACTATGATACCTAGCCCCGTGAACTTATCTCCGTACACTGACAGATTAGAAGTAACACATTTATGACCCATGCCAAGTATCACCCTTTCAATGGTCATTGTTTTAGAACAAGGTGTCGCTTCATCTTTCGTGCACATCTTCTATAAATATCGACCCCTCCACCTCTCATTTTTCCACTTTTTACTAGAAAATATTGTCAGAGCGAGTCCATCATACCTGTCAGAGAGTACTCTATTCACTCTTATACCCGTCGTCTGCGACCTCTTTTGTTCATTTTGTAATTTTGGTAAGTAATCCTCTCTCTGTCCTCTTTTTAATTTTTATTTACTTTTTAATATTATATATATATATATATATATATATTTTATACTTTATGCCCCCGTCGCTCTTTCCAAACCCGTTAGAGTCTTAGGTTTTGTCATTACATGTAGGCCATGTCTAGTGCGTCAAGTAACTAGTCAGTCATCCGTGACGGGGCGGACTATGAAGAGGTATACCCATCAGGTCCCAAAGACCAAGACGCTTTGAGCGAGGAGAGTAGTCTGTCTTCATCCTCCCCGTCCTCAACAAATGAGGATATGGAGATGATTGAAATAGAGGAAGGTTCAGCTGACGATGAAGAGCTAATAGTTAGATCCGTCGTGGGAGCTGATGGACTTAGGGAGTTCATCATGCTTCCAGAGTGGACGGTGCATGCCTTTACATCCACCATTAAAGAACCTCACTTTAACACCCTTAGGGCCTGTTACCAAATCCCAGATAACATCCCACTCCGTCTACCCTACAAGTCAAAAAAATGCTATTATGAAGGAGTGGATGGTGTAGGGGTGTATGAACAGATGCTCAAGGCAGGCCTAAGGTTCCCTCTAAATTCTCTTCATTGTGAACTCCTTAAATACCTAGGTTTATCCGTCAGCCAAGTATCTCCTATCACCTAGAGGGTCTTTATAGTAATGGAGGTCCTGTACGGAGCTATGTCGGATGGTAGAAGAAGGCTTACGATAAGGGAGTTCCTTCACTGCTACCATCCAGACGAGCTAGATAAATCAAGGGGAATGTATAGTTTCGTCCCTAGGAGCCCCGTCCTGAAAGTGATATATGAAACTCCAGACTCAAACAGAGATTGGAAAAGCTGTTATTTCTTTATCAAGGGAGACAATTGGATGTGTTATCTAGGAGAAATGGATTACATGCCCGTTGACACAGTTTGGGGCATTTTAAACCCATCTGGTATGGCCCGTCGTGTAGCAACCACTAAGTTTATTTAATATCTATTGCATTTTTTAACGTCTGTCTTCTTTGGCACAGTTCGACGGCGTCCACAAATCATTCTCGAGGAGTTCAGCCCTTGAGAAAATTTTTGCCAAGACAAAACCTCAGGAACGGACCTGGGCTAAGCTCGTCAACCTCAACACCATTCACTGGTATTGCGACGGGCCCAAGCCAACTCCAGTGGCACTTAAGTACGAGGAGCACACCCGTCAACGTAAGTTCGTCGTTCCTCCTTGATCTTTTTTTATTTTTGGACACTCATCTACCTCTTTCAAAGATGGATGACGCCAAAAGGCGAGCGGCTATCAGACTTCAAGCTGCCAAAAACAAAGAAGCTGGAATGGACCCTATGGGGACGGGCTCTAGCAAACAAACACTTAAGAGGAAACAGCCCATAAAGGGTGATCGTGCACCCAAACAGTCCAAGGTTTCCCTGGAGCCCGTCGTTGGCTTGATGACTGGGGAGAATAAGACGGTCACCCCTGTGAAGCATGGGGCTAGAAAGGGCCTAATGACGGGTCCATCTGGTAGCCAGAAGAAGCCCCCCTTCCTACTCTGTGAGGACTCCAAGTACGCTCTTGAGAGGTTGTCGTCCATCATTACCACTGATGACTACGAGGACTTGGGGAACCACTCGACGGAGGCGATGGGAGAGACGGGCCTTTTCAATATTGCGCAAGTAACTCATCCGTCGTTATATGGTCCGTCCTTTCACCCCTTTATTTTTGCCTTTGATATTTTACTTATGTTTTTTTGTTGTTTTTCAGGCCATGATCATGATGAAGGGCATGATGGGATGGTGTCTCAACCATGAGACGACCCTTGGCCATGTACGTGAGAAGGCCAAGGTGCTGGAGGACGAGCTGCTTGAGCTTAAGGCCTGGAAGGTTGTCCAGGCGCAGAAACTTAAGATGGCTGAGACGGCTCGAGACGAATGTATTAAGCTGACGGACCGTCTGAAGAAAGCTTTGAAGGAGAAAGACAATGAAGTTCGTCAGGCGAAGGAGGTCACGATACGTGAGTATCGTGACTCTGACGCCCTGATTACGGAACTGAGTCTTGCGTATAACGACGGTTTTGACGATGCCATTCGTTAGGTGAAGACTTTGCACCCGGAGGTGGACCTGTTAGCTGTTGCTATTACTGCCCCTGAGCCAACATTTGTTCAACCCATCCAGTCAGAAGATATAGACGCTCTCTTTGATGAGAACCTTCCCATCCGTGAAGCTCCTGCTGACTAGACCGTCGTTGAAAGCCAAGCTAAGGATGATCAGGACCGTCATGGCGAAGAGAGAGATACACCTGCGGAAGATTTGTAATAACTTAGTTTTGTTTTTCTTTTTTTTGAAGTGCAGAACAATTTCTAATGCCCTGTCATGTTTTGGGGCTTTGAACATTGCCCTTCTAGGGTTCTTTCTTTATATATTTGTTAAACTCTGCAAGTTCCGTCGACCTTTATTTTATTTTGGTGAAATGCAATCATCTTACTTTGAGTATATTTTTGGATATTAACACTATTTGATGGATTTCGTTCAGTTTATGTGCTTCGTCCGTTCTCTTCTTATTATATTGGGACGATCCGTCTAGTCTTGTGGACTTAGTTTTTTGTTCATCCATTATTGGACTTTAAGAGTTATCATCCTTTTGGGAAGATCCGTCCAGCTCGTGGACTGAGTTTTTGTCTGTCCATTCTTTGGACTTTAAGAGTTATTATCCTTTAGGATGATGTGTCCATTCTTTGGACTTTTAAGAGTTATCATCCTTTTAGGATGATCTGTCCAGCTTGTGGACTTAGTTTCTTGTCTGTCTATTATTTGGACTTTAAGAGTTATTATCCTTTTAGGATGATCCATCCATTCTTTGGACTTTAAGAGTTATCATCCTTTTAGGATGATCTGTCCAGCTTGTGGACTTAGTTTCTTGCCCGTCCATTATTTGGACTTTAAGAGTTATTATCCTTTTAGGATGATCCGTCCATAGTCAACAAACATAGTCGAGTCTGAATATTCCTCTTATTAATTAAATGAAAACCATATGTTTGTAATAAGCCAAAAAAAAATACCTGCCCCCTTGGGCTTAAAAAGGTACTTATAGAAAGAATTGTTTGAAGTAAAAACTAGGAAAATGAAAAACTGGGAAAATGGGGAATGCTGATGTTCTTCATATCTTCACACCGTCTCTACTGGTAGTATTTTCAAAGGTGCTCTGTGTTCCATGGGTGCTATAGCTTCCGTCCGTCCATGGTTTCGAGGTGGTAGGTCCCCTTCCTCTGCCATGACGAGATCTTGTAGGGTCCTTCCCAGTTGGGGCCAAGTTTTCCTTGTGAAGGATCTTTAGTTGCTCCCATCACCTTCCGTAGCACAAGGTCTCCGATCTGAAAATCTTTGTGTCTGACATTGGAGTTGTAGTATTTTGCCATGAGGTTCTGGTATCGAGCCAACCTCTACTCTACTGTAGCTCGGATTTCGTCCACCAGGTCTAGCTGTAGTCACAAAGCCTCTTCATTCTTATCTTTGTTATAGCTTTCCACTCGATAGCTTGTAAGCCTTATTTCTGCTGGAATGATAACTTCGCTTCCGTATGCTAGTCTAAATGGTGTTTCTCTAGTGAGCGTTCTTGCCGTCGTATGATATACCTATAAGACACTTGGTAGCTCGTCAGGCCAGATGCTCTTTGCCCCCTCGAGTCAGGTCTTGATGATTTTGAGCAAGGACCAGTTTGTGACTTCGACTTGCCCATTGGCCTGTGGGTGTGCGGGTGACGAGTAGTGATTCTTGATGCCTAGCTCCGAACAGAAATCTTGGAATGCCTTATTGTCGAATTGCTTTCCGTTGTCGGAGATGAGCACTCTTGGTATCCAGAACCTGCATATTATATTTCTTCATACAAAACTTCGGATGTTCCTCTCCGTGATAGTTGCCAGGGCTTCTGCCTCCACCCATTTAGTGAAATGGTCGATCCTTACTACCAGGAATTTCAGCTGTCTTGCTGCCATTGGGAAGGGGCCCATAATGTCTAGTCCCTATTAGGCGAACGGCCAAGGGGCCGTCATGGGTGTCAGCTCTTCAGTTGGTTGTATGATTAGGTTGCTGAACCTTTGACATTTGTTGCAAGTTTTGACGTAGGCTTGTGCGTCCTTTTGCATTGTAGGCCAATAGTACCCTGCTCGGATCAGTTTATGTGTTAAGGATCGTGCCCTCGAATGGTTTTTGTAGATACCCTCGTGGACTTCTCTCATTACGTAGTCTGCTTCTTCGTGGCCTAAACACCTTAGGTACGGTCGTGAAAATCCCTTTTGTATAAGACATCATTGATCATTACAAATCGCGAGGCTTGGACTTTTAGTTTTCTTGCTACGTCTCTTTCGTCTGGTAGTGTGCCTGTCTTCAGGTATGCTATTAACGGCGTAGTCCAATTGTTTTCAGGATTCACTTCCTACACTTTTGTTCCGTTGTCAATAATTAAGGAATTTTGGATAAATGACAATACCTGATCGGGGACCGTCATAAACTCTGCGGAGGTTGCTTTTGCAAGACGATCAGCACATTCGTTCTCCTCCCTTGGGATTTGGACGAATGTGACTTTGAGGGTGCCGATCCGACTCCTGACCTCTTCCAGGTATTTCTTCATCCTTTCACTCTTACACTCATAGGCGCCACTAATTTGACTGGTTATTACCTACGAATTACAATGTACAACCATGTCTTCGGCACCTGCTGCCTTTGCGAGGTCTAATCCTGCCACCAACGCTTCATACTCGACCTCATTGTTGGTCGTTGGGAAGTCTAGCCAAATCATACACTTGATTTTATCTCCGTTAGGGGTTTGAATTAACACACTGGCACCTCCAGCTTGCTTGTTTGAAGATCCGTCCGTGTGGATGTTCCATTGTCTGAGGGCGTGTGCCCCCTGGTCTTCTGTTTAGGTGTACTCGGCAATGAAGTCTGCCATTGCTTGTCCCTTTATTGCAGTTCGCGGTCGATAATGTATGTCAAACTTGCTCAGCTCTATCGCCCACAGAGCCATTCGTTTGGCAGCTTCAGGGTTACTTATTGCTCTTTTCAGTGGTTGATCCGTCAAGACGATGATAGTATAAGCCTGGAAGTACGGTTTGAGTTTTAAGGCTGCAGTTACCAGCGCGAAGGCGAGCTTTTCCATTTGGGGGTACCTTTCTTTTGCTCCCCGGAATTCCCTACTTATGAAATAGACGAGTCGCTGAGTTCCTTCCTCTTCTCTTACTAAGGCCGCGCTCATCGCTACCCGCAAAACTGCTAGGTACAAATAGAGTTCTTCTCCTGGTTTGGACGGGCTAAGCAATGGTGGAGAGGCGAGGTATTTTTTTAGGTCTTCAAATGCCTTCTGACACTCGTCTGTCCACTCGAATGATTTCCTTAAGATGAGGAAGAATGGTAGACATTTGTCCGTTGTTTTAGAGACGAACCTGTTCAAGGCCGCAACTTTGCCATTCAAGCTTTGCACATCTTTTACCGTCCTTGGCGATTCTAGCTTCATGATAGCCATTATCTTTTTTGGGTTGATCTCTATTTCCCTTTGGGATACCATAAACCCCAAGAATTTTCCCGCCGTTACTCTGAACACGCACTTGCTTGGATTCAGCTTCATGTTGTATGATCAAAGGGTATCGAATGTCTTGTGGAGGTCGTTCAAGTGATCACTTTCACGTAGGCTCTTGACCAGCATGTCGTCAACATAGACTTGTACGTTCCTCCCAATCTGGTGCGCGAACATTTTGTTCATTAATCTTTGGTACATTACCCCCCTGTTCTTGGGTCCGAATGGCATCACCTTTTAGAAAAAAAGTCCTTAGCTAGTGACAAAAGACGTTTTCTCTTAATCAGCTTCCTTTATTTTGATCTGATTATAGCCTGGAAAGGCATCCATAAAACTTAGGAGCTGGTGTTTGGCTGTTGAGTCGACCAGAGCATCTATCTGCGGGAGGGGGTAACTATCCTTCGAGCATGCCTTGTTGAGGTACGTAAAATTGATGCACATTCGCCACTTCCCGTTAGCCTTTTTTACCATGACTACGTTTGCCAACCATTTTGGGTAATATACTTCCCGAATGAAATCCGCCTTAAATAGTTTTCTGACCTCTTTCGCTATCGCTTAGTCTCATTCCTGAGCGAATGCTGGCTTTTTCTGCCAGATGGGTGGGGATGCAGGGTTCACGTTGAGCTTGTGTACCATGACAGAGGGATCGATCTCGGGCATGTCCTCGTGGCTCCATGCGAATACATCTTGGTTCCTCCTGAGGAATGCTGCAAGGGCTTGACGCACTGGCTGGCTGGCTGGCTAATGTCCCTATCCTAGTCGTTCGCTCAAGCTTTGATTCATCGAGTATTATCTCCTCCAGCTCTTCAACCAGTTTCGCGACGGTCCACTGTTCTTCTATAGACATTATCTGATGGTGATCTTCTATTTCTAACATGGCAATGTAGCATTCCCAGGCGGCCACCTGGTTTCCTCGCAACTCCCCAATCCCATGGTCCGTAGGGAACTTGATCATTAGGTGGTACATTGATGTTGCTACTTTCCACGAGTTAAGTATGGGTCGTCCGAGAATACCATTGTAAGCAGACGAGCAGCTCACTACAAGGAATGTTACATCCCTAGTGAGTTCTTGTGGATAATCGCCCACCGTTACCGAGAGTGTGATTGAGCCTATTGGGAATACCCTTGTTCCTCCAAAACCTACAAGTGGAGCACTCGTTGGTACCAATCACGTTTTGTTGATCCCCATTTGCTAGAATGCTGGATAGTATAGAATGTCTGCTGAGCTGCCGTTGTCGATTAGTACTCGGTGAACATTATAGTCCCCCACACATACGCTGACAACTAGCGCATTGTCGTGTGGATGGTAGAGTCTCCTTGTGTTTTCCTCAAAGAATCCAATGATAGGGTTTTCCTTCCGTGCTGTATTAGGTGCAGAGCCTGTTAGCTAGACGTTCTGGACCATCTTGAGGTACATCTTTCGAGCTTTTTTGGAGGAGCCAGTAGTTGCGGTTCCTCCCACAATCATCCTTATGTCTTCGATGCGGGGTCTAGGACGCTCATTATCCCGTCAGGGGGCCTGCTCTTGGTGATTGGGATCCACTCTCTCTTTGTTGGCGAATTTCTGCAATTTCCCTTGTCTGATGAGGGCCTTAATCTACTGCTTCAAGTCATAGCAATCAGCCGTGTCATGTCCATGATCTTGGTGGAAACGACAGTACTTGTCTCGAGGTTGTTTGCTTGGGTCGCTTTTCAGTTTCCCTGGGAACATCAGTGCCCCATCGTCCTTGATTTGCATCAAAACTTAGTCTATTGGGGCGTTCAGTGGTGTGAAGTTGGTGAATCTCCCTCCCAGGGGTTTAGGGCGCCATTCGTCCCTTCTGTCTCCTATCCTTGATCTCTTTTGCCCTTGATCTTGCCGTATGTCCCCCTGCCGCTCTCTTTTCCTGAGTTTTTCCTCTCGAGCTAGTAGCGCGTCTTCTGCGTTCATGTACTTAATAGCCTTGTAGAGTACCTCTAACATGGTCTTAGGGTCGTTTTTGTACAGTGAGAACAAAAACTTGCCCTTTCGTAACCCGTTTGTGAAGACTGCTACCAGTATTTTGTCGTCGACTTCATCGATCGACAGCGCTTCCTTATTGAAGCGGGTTATGTATGATCTTAACGTCTCGTCCTCTCTCTTCCTGATACTCATTAAGCATGCCGTGGATTTTTTGTACCTGTGTCCCCCTATAAAGTGTGAGGTGAACTGAGTGCTTAACTCTTTGAAAGTGCTGATGGAGTTTGGTGTCAGCCAACTGAACCATATTCTCGCGGGACCCTTCAACATTGTAGGGAAGGCCCTACACATGATTTCATCTAGTACCCCTTCAGCATCAAGGTCTTGAATGTCACCAGGTGATCTAGGGGATCCATGACTCCGTCGTAACTCTCTATCTATGGCATCCAGAACTTATGCGGTAGGGGAAAGGAATTGACGGGGGCGGTGAATGGAGAGTCGGTCCGATTCATTAGGTCTTCAAGATCGCTGGACACTCGTCCCTTAAGGGCGTTCATCATGACCTCCATCTGTTCCTTCATCGCCTGCATCTCTGCGAAAATAGGCAGTGGAGTCATGTCCATGAGGGATGGGGGGCTCGCGTTTTGCCGTTCTGGCCTGCTTGGGGCATTGCTCCCTTCAGGCCCTTCTCGATCTCTTTGCATGGCGCTGGTACCTTCTTGATCCTCCCTCTAGTTGTTGGGTGCTGTGTTTTTCTGACGCAACTGTTCTTCTAGGTCGCGATTTTGTTTGGTGAGGCGCTCCACGACCGTGGTGAGAGTTCGAACCTGTCTCTCGAGTGCAGTTGTGGGTGGTTCCTCTCTTTCGATGTCGTTGGTGGTTGCCATCGAGCGAGTGAGCACCATGCAACCCTTCTGTCTTAGGGATGAAGCAACGTTTGATCACTTCAAGTCCGTCCCCACAGACGGCGCCAATTGATGATGCCTGAAAAATCACCAATGAATTACACGTCATTCACACGCTCCAAAAATCACCTACACAATAAGGAAGAGAAAAAACCTACTGAGAGCACCGATGTGGTGCTGGCCAAATGCTCTCCGAAGGTCAAGTTAGAACCTTTTACAACTCCCGAGTGCTAGAGAGGGTCAATTACGTGTACTTTGATTTGTGAGGGTATTGGGGCTTTTATAGTAGTTGAAAGTTGAACTCTTTTTCTTGGAGTCGAAGTCCTTTCCTTGTAGAAATCATCTTTAAGAGTCCAAAACGTGGTGGACAAGTCTTTTCCTTATCGGGAAGATCTTTTCCTTATAGAGTTCAACTTCCGAAGGTCAAGTTAGAACCTTTTACAACTCTAGAGTGCTAAAGATGGTCAATTACGCATACCTTGATTTGTGAGGGTATTGGGGCTTTCATAGTAGTCAAAAGTTGAACTCTTTTTCTTGGAGTCGAAGTCCTTTCCTTGTATAAATCATCTTTAAGAGTCCAAAACGTGGTGGACAAGTCTTTTCCTTATAGGGAAGATCTTCACCAATGTACGTAATCTCTAGAATCCACTTTGCACTAGGATTCTGTTTAAGACTTTCTGAGAATGGGCCACAAGTATTCCCATCAAGAGGTCCAGCAGGCCCATGGTCGATCAGTCTGTTCCTCTCTCATCCATACACTTCGGATTCGTCCTCAACAGGCCTTGCACATAATATGCTCGTCTACCTTTCAGCCCACGAACCATAATCAGCCCGTTCCGTCATATTAGGTATCGTAGCCGTACATTTTCCCCCTTTCAATATGCATCTTTTCCTGTAATAAAACAGTTAGCAACGAGGAAAATCAAACTAGTTGATTTGGCTCATTTTTTCATGAATAGGGACATCGATTAATATTACTTCCACATGATATATACGCCTATTGTGTTTTGTTTTGTAATTCAAGAAACAAAGTTATAAAGGTTATCCCGTTAGTCAGCCAATTCCATCCAGTGGCTTATTAGTTGTTAGCGTTGATTGATTTTAACAAGTGTTAGTGAGTCATTGATGCATTTATATTCTTGGAAGTTTTCCGATATTATTGCCAGACCTAATAATGACTAATTAAATGGAATTTTTGTCCGTATGCATCTTTTCCTGTAATAAAACAGTTAGAAACGAAGAAAATCAAACTAGTTGATTTGGCTCATTTTTTCAAGAATAGGGACATCGATTATTATTATTTCCACATGATATATACGCCTATTGTGTTTTGTTTTGTAATTCAATTCAAGAAACAAAGTTATAAAGCTTATCCCGTTAGTCAGCCAATTCCACCCAGTAGCTTATTAGGGCTGATTGATTTTAACAAGTGTTAGTGAGTCATTGATGCATTTGTATTCTTGGAAGTTTTCCGATGTTATTGTCAGACCTAATGGCTAATTAAATGGAATTTTTGTCCGTATGCATCTTTTCCAGTAATAAAACAGGTAGCAACGAAGAAAATTAAACTGGTTGATTTGGCTCATTTTTTCAAGAATAGGGACATCGACAACAAGGACATAGTATTTACCATAGAATTCTTATGGAGAGAAAAAGATAATGAATTCTTATCAAAAAAAAAAAAAGATGATAATGAATTGGACCAATTAATCACAAACTACCGTCTCTGTAGAAGTGATATTTGTTGTGAAAGTCTTTGTGTTCTTAGACTTATAGTTTACATCGTCATGAATTATATTTGCCCACACTAAACCTAACCAAACTATAAATTTGTAACTACAGTAAATATAGTAGCTCACTATATTTACCAATAAAGGATAATATGACTATATGAGTAATTTTTTTGATGTTGAGAATTCAGATGAATGACCCAATTTTTTAAGAAAGAAAATAAAATTCTTAATAAATAAAAGATGGACAAAATTTGGATACAACCAATAACTACAGCTCCCACTAAAAATACTAACATTAATACATATTTTGAAAATCTAATCGTTGGATTGTATGTTCTTTATATTCTTAACAGACATGTCAAATTTTGTGTTAATTAAATGTTATTTAATATTAAATCCATAAACTTATTTTTTATTCATAATTTTAGACTACAAAAATTTAAAATTTAAACATTTGATTGATAATATAGCTACTTATATTTGATTTTATGGAAATTTTGCAAGTATAAACGATATACGAAAAACATGTAATCTAATAGTGGATTTGTCAAATTTCATATTTAATACAAATATATAGAGTATAGTTGTAGCAAAACTTTGTCCATAAAAGACTACTCAAAGTGAAGGGTTTAAAGCTATTCATTGAGAGTCCAAATCTTCTATCTCATAATTCATGCTCTACTTTATACTCTACAAATAAAAATTGAACACATACACACCTCTTTTCATTAAATCCTTATTTTTAGCTTTTTCCTTATTTCAGTCTTCTAAAATAAATATAAATAAATAAATAATTCAAACCAGCCCCACCACTACCGATCACCACCAAAGTGTACTGCTAGAAAGATCTCGTTGACCGTCATCAGCAGCCATACACCCTTGCCAGCAGGAACCAAAACATGATAATAAAAAAATAAAAATAAAAAAACCAAACAGACCCCTCACTGGCCAACACCTCGCGGGAACCACACATTTGGATCTGGAAACAAACAAAGGTTCTTGTTTTCTTTTGTTTTGGTTTTGCAAAGAATCAAAAGCGAAGTTTACTATATTTTGCAAGAGCTAGAAGTAAAACAAGGCACGAGGAGAAAGAAGGTATGAAGAAATGTAATTGGGAAAAACTGAAAAACTGATTTGTATTAACTTAATTGTGCCTTATATACATTTAGTTCCACTAAGCACCAATAACAGAAAACGGTTAAGCCTAATAACAGAAAAACAAACTCTCTCACGTGCCTCACTCACGTGTCATCACTTATAACAGAATTTAAACAAAAACTACAAGTCGTTTCTACTTATAATACAAATATGAAAGCTAAACTACAACAGCTTTGAACATCTGCTACTTCTTCTGGTCTTCATGCTCAGATACACTGCCTTGATCTTGATAGAAGGCACCAAAAGAATGTGGTGGCACCTCCTTTACTCAAATCTTGCGTTTACAAACTTATAGTGCCTCACCCACTAATGATGTAATTATTAAAAGGAAATACAATTTGTGGTTTCACGAATCCATCAATACCGCACCATTGCAATTGATTTTGAAGAAGATGAATCAGCCATGGTACCTACTGGGTGTTGGCTAGTGGAGTATGTTGGGATTATATATATATATATATAAGTTGAGTTCAAGTTACACCTGGTGTAACTCTAAGCAATGTTACACCACTTAATATTTTTTAATTGGATGTGAATATTGGAAAATTCACCGTTAGATTACATTATTTTCGTATATTCTTCATGCTTGCAAAATTTCAAGATGATCAAAAATTAATAGCCATGTTATCAATTAATTGTTAAAATTTAAATTTTTGTAGTTTAAAATAATGCATAAAAGATGAGTTTATAGATCAAATGGTAAATAACATCCGATTGATGTGAAAATTGGCATACATGTTAAGAACATATAGAACATGTAATTCAACGATTAGATTTTCAAAATATTAATTCAATAACAAGTTATTGGGTGGTGTAACATTACTTAGAGTTACACCAAGTGTAACTTGAACCCAACCCTATATATATATATATATATATATATATGTATGTATGTATGTATGTATGTATGTATTATTTTTGGTTACTGTCGTGGTGGTGATGGCCGGTGAATTAATCTTTCTAGTAGTGCCCGCGAAAGACATCGGTGGTGACCGGTGGTAGAGGACTAGTGATGGGACTATTTTAAAATTTTATTTCGTTTATTTATTTTAGGAAAGTGAAATAAGAAAAAGACTAAAAATAAGGATATAATTTGAATAGTTGAACATTTATTCAATTTTTATTGATGAAGTATAAAGTGGAGCAAGAATTATGAGACAGAAGATTTAGACTCATTCATTAACCTAAGAAACCAGATAATAAGAGAAGTTTACGCAAATCTTGCATTTACTTAAATTGTTAAAAGGTATAAAGGGTCTGTTTGAATATCACTTATTGCTAAAAACTGAAAATTAAAAACTGAAAATTGAAATCTGAAAACACTGTAAGAATAATTTTTAAATATGTCAATAGTACTGTGAGACCCAATTTTAAAGTTTATTTTGCTAAAAACAGTACTTGTAAATTCTGTAAACCGTGGACACACAAAACGCAAACTTATTGCTGCCCGCAAATGCAAACGCTATCCAATTCAAATGTATTCAAAATATGACCGTTGAATGGTCTTAAATAAGTTAAAAATTGCCATTGGGCATTCCGAAATGCTTATTTAAGAGCAATGGGGCTTAATAACTATATCCACACAAAACCATGGCTTCAACTTTGAAACTAATACTTTTCTTACTCCTATCCTTACACATCTTCTCACTTGTCTCAAGCCACCAGCACCACCCTCTAGACCCTCTAACCCCTTCCGAGTTCACCCTGGTCCGAACCATAGTCAATAAAACCTACCCCAGCTCAAAGTTCATCATAACTTTCCAGTACATAGGTTTGGACGAGCCAGACAAACCCATCATCCTCTCATGGCTATCAAACCCCAAGTCCAAACCCCCACCTCGCCGCGCCTTTGTGATTGCACGTCTCAATAAACAATCCCACGAGATCATAGTCGACTTATTGACCCATGTGATAGTCTCTGATAAAGTTTATAATGGACACGGTTACCCATTGCTTACCCTTGATGAACAAGTAGCTGCAGTCGAATTGCCACAAACATATGAACCCTTTATCAAGTCTATAAAGAAGAGAGGCTTAAACTTGTCTGAAGTTGTTTGCTCAACTTTTACAATTGGGTGGTTTGGAGAGTTGAAGAGCAAAAGGGTGTTGAAGCTTTTGTGTTTTTATATAGATGGAACGGTGAATTTGTATGCAAGACCAGTGGAGGGAATAACATTGGCGGTTGATCTTGATGAGATGAAGATAGTTGAATACAATGATAGGCTTATTGTGCCTGTGCCAAAAGCTGAGGGAACGGAGTACAGGGAATCAAAGCAAAAGCCACCCTTTGGTCCTCGTTTAAATGGTGCAGCCTTGGTGCAACCTGACGGGCCAGGGTTTAAGATTGACGGGAACACTGTCAGGTCAGTCTTCTTTTTGTTTTGTTTAAATGTCCTTCTTAAGAGATGTTACATAGTCTAGGAAATTAAAGGCTTGTTTAGTGCATCTGTATAAACAATATTTTTAGTTTTTAAATAATATTATATGTATTTTCACATACTTTTTTTATCTACATGTATTTCTAAAAAATACAAATAATGTTACTAGAATAATGTTATCAAACGGCCCCTAAATCCATTAATTTTTATTTTATCAAAGTCTTTGACAGACACCTAATTGTTTTGGTTTTTTTCTTTTTTTGGGAGAGACCTCATTGTTATTTATATGATGTATTGTATTACAATCAACTCAACCTAGGGTTTATAAATTAGACAACTCTTAAGTTATTTCTATAATTAATTTATACATTTTACATATACATCATACAAGAGTTTATAATATGTTTGAGATTTTTTTTATGATGAAATTACAACTTTATCTACCTGTGGTTTGGTTGAAATTTAAATTGCCTACTTATAGTTTTAAATTTGACACTTAATTCACCAGAGATCAGTTCAGTCAGATTTCCTTAACCCACATCTATTAAAAATATGGCTAAATACGTGATTTTGCTTCACTCTTATATTTCTCTCCTCCAAAAATACAAAAAACATAAAAATACAAGATCAAATAAGATAAAAAAGTATTCAATGGAACACTTACATTATAGGATTTCAAATTACAGGTAAACAACTTAAATTTCGGTCAAACCTCAGGTGAATAAAGTAACAAAATTTTAAACCACAAGTAGGCAATTTAAATTTCAGCCAAACCACAAGTGGATAAGTTATAATTTTTTTTTTTTATATTTATAATTCAAAAATATTATTAATGAAGCTAAAATGATAATACAACATCCAATATATGAGCCTTTCTTATTGTAGGAGTTCTATTTTACATTCCACAACTTATAATATATTTATTTTACTTTTTCCTTACAAAGTAACTAAAGTTTAAAATAAATATTTAAAAAAATTAACCATTCCATACTAACAATTAGTGAAGTCTAAAATAAAATACAAAAAAATTGAGGGTTAAGATTTTTATTCAACGACAGCTAATTAAGTGGCAAAACAAATAAGAGAAGATACATCAGCCAATAAAGAAACAGATGGAATTTTCAAGCCAAAAACAAGGCAAAAGGCGGGGAGCCTAACATCTATCAAATAGTCATGACAAAACAAATTAATGCCATATGCCTATCAGTTTCATATAATATTCACTTTGGCAAGGTTTGACACTGCTCTTATTGATTGATTTACGCATCTCTCTCTCTCTCTCTCTCTCTCTCTCTCTCTCATTATACAATGACTACTACCATTGACCAACATTTATATCACCTAATACTTTTGTGTTTCTTTTTTCTTCAATTTTTTTTTTTTGGGATATTTTTTCTTCAAAAATTTTAAAACCACGTAAAAATGCCACAACTTTATGGGCAGCAGAATGGGGAGAAAATACATGTTTCCGTTGCATGTGTCTTCCCCTCAAATGGGGTGGACCTTGTCCACTTCATGTGAGGGAGATAACACATGCAATGAAAACAACATATACTACTTCCAGAATGTGAGCTATAGCTCCCCACAAAAGAGATAGATGGCAGATCATAATCATAAAATAATTGTGATTAAAATTGTGAATTTTTATGTGGTCTATTTTTTGAGTAATTCTAGTACCACATAAAATACCACAATTATCTTGCATGCATGTCGGATTGTGTCTAATTGCCTATTATTTTTACATAAAGTCACTATTTTCAATTTGCTACGTGAATAGTTGTGAAACAAGTTGTGGCATTCTTACATAATCTTAGAATTTTTGCTTTTTTTTTTTTTTTTTTAGATAGCTCACCTAATCCTAGGTTACACAATGCGGCCGGAAATGTATCATTGAAGTTTCATGGTACGTTGAAATTGTGTTAGTACTAAACAATTAAGTTGCCTTGTAAAAGTATTACACGATTTAGATTCAATGGACCAAAATTGTAGCAGTCCTTTTCTGTTTAGAGTCCGGCTTGTATCCAGTGAAAGTTTTCACTAGACACATTGGATCTTGAGCACGTGTCCAAATCCTGCCGTGTCCAATGAAAATTTTCAATGGACACAAGCCTTACCCTTCGGTTTGATATTAAATGTTTAGACTTTGACTCGATCAAGTAGCACGTCGGTGTGAAAAAGCACAATATTTGGCTCCACATGCTGAGGATGTTTGCCCAAACCTCGTGAAGTTGACCTGGTCACAGCCGACCTCGTTTGGGCTAGTTGGAAACATGTCATTCATTTGCTACATAGCTACATAAATGACTGTCTTTAGTCTTTTATATCTATGGCTTAGAGTGAAATTAGAAATATTACAAATTTTATGTACAAGTTTTTACATAACTTATTGCAATCCTGGCCTAATTTAAAGGGTTGGGCTAGGACTAC
Source organism: Quercus variabilis (assembly GCA_030445155.1). Lineage (NCBI taxonomy): Eukaryota > Viridiplantae > Streptophyta > Magnoliopsida > Fagales > Fagaceae > Quercus > Quercus variabilis. The sequence goes on along the minus strand of CP129448.1, from coordinate 70,476,130 downwards.
ATGTTCTTGAACCTGAAAATTTTAACAAGCTTCAATTTTTTCTTTGTATTTAGTTGGGTCAACTGGAAATTCCACCTAGGATTCGACGTACGAGCTGGTCCAATAATTTCTCTAGCATCAATTTGTGACCTTGAGAAGCAAACATATCGCCAGGTTTTATATAGAGGATTCATATCTGAGTTGTTTGTGCCATACATGGATCCAACAGAGGAATGGTACTACAAAACCTATTTTGATAGTGGTGAATTCGGATTTGGTCAATCTGCAGTGTCACTTAAGCCCTTAGCCGATTGCCCTGCCAATGCAGTATTTTTAGATGCATACTTTGCTTCGAGGGATGGTACACCAGTGAAGATATCTAATGCCTTCTGCATATTTGAAAATCATGCTGGAAATATAATGTGGCGTCACACTGAATCGAGTATTAATCCTGAGGAAGTTGTAAGTAATATTATTGTGATTGTTGTTGTATTGTTTGAACAAGTAGTAGTTTTAGTTGATAATTTTATGGTATTGCAGATTAGGGAAGTTAGGCCAGATGTGAGCCTAGTGGTGAGGATGGTCGCAACCGTGGGCAACTATGATTACATTATTGATTGGGAATTCAAGCCAAGTGGCTCCATCAAATTGGGGGTATCTTATCAACTTGAGAAATTTTTTTCCATCAACACAACAAACACCAATAAATCTCATGACAAATTTTACAATTATATATTGAGCTAGCAAATTTTGATTAGTACATCACTTTCACTTGGGACTATCATTGACAATCTGTTACTACAACAAGTCAACAATTGTGAAATTTATATTATACATCAATCACAATCTGTTACTACAACAAGTCAACAATTGTGAAATTTATTATGACTTCAAACTTACTGTCAATTTTTCATCAAACCTAAAATTTTTGTACTAAATGAGGTGTCAGTATACATAGCAAGTTCCTATGAATTAATAGTATGTCTTCCTATTTATTTTTGTCTCTTACTGTGAGTCTTTCTCAAATTATCTTAACAGATTGGACTAACCGGAATTCTAGAGATGAAGAGTGTGATATATACTCACACAAATCAAATAAAAGAGAATGTGCATGGCACATTGTTAGCAGAAAACACTATTGGTGTGTACCATGATCACTTCTTAACGTACTATCTTGACCTCGACGTGGATGGTGAAGACAATTCCTTTGTCAAAAATAATTTGGAAACAATCAAAGTAACAGACCATAGCTCACCAAGGAAAAGTTATTGGACAGTAGTGAGTGAAATTGCTAAAACTGAATCTGATGCCCGAATTCAGTTTGGCTTGAAACCAGCTGAGCTAGTAGTTGTGAATCCTAATAAGAAAACCAAAGTTGGGAACAATGTTGGTTATCGTCTAATTCCAGGATCAGCGGTACGCTCTCTCTTGTCGTACAATGATTATCCACAAATTCGAGGAGCCTTTACTAATAATGGTGTGTGGGTTACTCCGTATAACAAGTCTGAAAAATGGGCAGGAGGACTATATGTTGATCAAAGTCAAGGAGACGATACCTTAGCAGTTTGGAGCCTCAGGTAGTACTGTAGTAGATAATGAATACAAATCCTCTGTTCTACTTTTAAACTTTGCTAGCTAGAAATTTACAAGAAAATAATTGTTGATTATGGTACTTGTGACTAATGTTTTCTAATGCAATTATATATATATATATATAAATGCAGGAATAGGAAAATTGAAAACAAGGACATAGTATTATGGTACACCACTGGATTTCATCATGTGCCTTGCCAGGAAGATTTTCCAGTGATGCCAACCTTGAGTGGTGGGTTTGAACTCCGGCCAACCAATTTCTTTGATAGTAATCCAGTCCTTAAAACAAGACCTCCAAATCTTGTACACTGGCCTAACTGCACCAACAAACCATGAGATTTTACATCATAGTGTAGTAAATCAGATTCAATAATGATATCCTTTGTCATTGATTATCATAAAATGGATAATGAATTCAAATAAAAGATGAAGCTTTAGATACCATTTGGAGTTGAGTTTTTTTCCGTACAAGTTAATATGATGGAGTATTGAAATATTAAAACAGGACCTAAAGTTTTTAAAGTAGATGGAAGATGATCTTGTTGGTTTCGTTAATTTGAGATTGACTTGCATTAGTGTTGAGAAGAGGAGAGGAAAAAAAAGAAAAAAAAAAGAAAGAAAAGACATAACTTAAAAATGGTCGGTGGAAAATGGTCGGTACAGACCTTAACATCCTCTTCTTTTCTCTTATTTTAATTGATCATGAAATTATCAAAATCTGATTTAAAAGTTGTTATCAATGGTTAATTTAATGTCCAAGTTACATTAAAGTACATCTCTAGCTTCCCAGAAATCACACAACTTAGAACCCAATTAGAAAGAATTAGATCATCCTTTTCACTCTCCTCTTCAACCTAGTTCAATTTCAATGTGCCTTCCACAAATTATCTCAAGTAACCAAATATACTGTACTATGGTAATCAAGCACAAAAATTAAGTAATGCTAGGTGTAGAGTCTGGGTTTGAGCACTTCTAGTAGTTGAGAGAGTGGACCCAAGCCCAGCTAACCCTGCAATGAATTTATAGAGAGCGGGATCAAGAACTAGGCCCTAGTGAGGGATCCAACGGCCATGCATGGTTGCTCGTGGATTTAAATGGTATGAACGTGGATTAAAATGAATAATAATGCTCCTTGGCCGTTCTCTCGGGAGCTTGCAGTTTTTATTATTTCTTTTGTGATTGGTTACAAAGGATTCTGGGAGAATACAGGTTGCTACAGTGTTCTCTCCTTTAGATCTCCCTCCCTTTCAAGAGAGATTCCTTACATTATATACTCCTCCCTCAATTGATCCTAGTCCTACACTTGTTGAGCAACCAGGCCACTACTTGAGTGCCTGTTCCATCAGCTGCCTTCCCATTCCTCCTATGGGTTGCAGCAACTAAGGCAGTACTGTTTTGAAGTCTTCTCCTCATTAATACGGTCAGGACGTTAGTTGTGGGTATTTAATGTGGAGGTGACAGTTCATCCTGGACTTGCTCCTCCACCATGCTTCCATTGCTGACGTGTGATACTTGCTCTTTTCTCTTTGGATATTCAAGAAGACTCCCCTTAATGGTGTGTTGCCTGTTCACTTTATGGTCTCGGCTATCCAAGGACAGAGTCGTCATTGGCGTTGTTTCTTGGGCACCTGGGCTTCTTACGTTCATCCTTGGACTCTAGATACATCCTCAGCGCGGGCCTTCGAGCCTAGTTCGAAGTGGGCCAGGGCTGTCTGACTCCTTGGCCCCACACTAGGGTAACTAAAAATTTAATAAAAAAATTTATTAAAAAAAAAAAAAAAAAAAAAAGGAAGGTAGAAATGACAAACTCCTAACCATTAACTCACACAATTGAGCTACAACTAGTGGGGATCATTACAATAACAACTTCTTGAGAGCATTGCTCCTTAGATACTACAGACTGAGCACAAAATATATCTATCTATAAACTATAATATGCTATTCTTGAAGCCCTAAGAGAAGAAATTTGGAGCATACGGTGTCCACTGTTCATACTATCAGATTAGCTTGATTTTTTTTATCTGGAGCTTGACTGGAGCATCTGTCATAGCAAATCTAGGACACATCTATGTATGGAATGGGGGAGATGGAGAAATAGGAGAGGAGAGGAAATTAGAGAAGAAATTAATATATTCTAACCACATGGGTAATGTTATTAAAATATACTTCTTGCGCCTCTCCTTACTTCCTCTCATTTTCCTTCATCCAAACATATGGGTAAAGTCATCATTTAACTATCTTTTAGGAAGGTAGGACAATCTACCTGCAATTTAGGGGGCAAAGAAGTATCCAATTCTATAGGTTTTTTTTTTTTTTTGCCTGAAATTTGTTAAGACCGCGACGCTAACCACTACTTCTAAAACCAATTTATGTTAAGAAGAGACACACTTTATGGCTTGTTTGGAAGTTTAGAGAGGAAGGAGAGTAGAGGGTAGTAGAGGGAAGGGGAGTAGTGGGGAGGAGAGTAGAGGAAAATGATTCCCCTCTACCTTGTTTGGATGTTTTTAAAATTAGTAAGGGGGAAGGGAGTGATTAACCCTTCTCCTTGTGTAACTTTGTTAATATAATAAGGGTAAATTAGGTAATTTACTTGGTCAATAGTTTATATACTCTACTTTCCCTCCAAATCTCTCCAATTTGGGGGAATTAAAAATGGGGGGCTAGAGGGAGTTGAAACCCCTTCAAACCCCTCCCCCTCCTTCCTTAAAAAACTTCCAAACAAGATAATTAGATTACTCTCCCTCCCTCTACTCTACTCTCCCTCCTTTTTTAAACATCCAAACAGGCCATTAGTTTTTGCAGGATGCAAAGTCTGGCCTCTATACTTGTTGCAAGTGAGCATAAGAGGTTTTGCAATGCGTTGTCCCACAGGCTGGGCTATCAAGCACCAATATGCTATGCTTGCACATTACAGCGACCCCATAGGGTGACCACTAAGTACTATCCCCCCATAAGGCCAACAAAATTATTTTAACTATTTCTCAAAAAAAAAAAAAAAAAAACATTTTAACTAGAAAAAAGGGAAAAGAAAATGTCGAAATTAGGTCTTGCGCGCTTTGACTGTCCCATAGTAACCAAAAAAGGAAGAACTTATTATTGGGTCCTACGTTTCCCTTTGACAGTTTGAACCAAGACCTCCAAATGTTGTACAGGGGCATAACTGCACAACCCAACGATGTGATTTTACATTATAGTGTAGTAAACTACAGGAGTTCAATAATGTCATTGATTATCATAGTATACGTGCACATTGAATCTATGGGTAATTCTATAGTACCTAAAAAAAAGGGGTATGATATCCATTAGTAGGTAACTTGCTATATTAGGTTACTTTTTTCTTACATTTGACCGTTCCATCATCACATTGTGTAGTTCCAATATTACATGTGACAATTCTTTTCTCCAATTTGGTGGTTCCCTTACTTTTTTCTCACATTTGACAATTCCATCATCACATTGTATAGCTCCAACATCACATGTGACAGTTCTTTTCTCACATTTGATGGTTCCTTTTTTTTTTTCTCACATTTGACGGTTTGGGTGGTTCCCTTGCTTTTTTCTCACACTTGATGGTTCCATCCTCACATTGTGCAGTTCCAATATCACATGTGACAGTTCTTTTCTCACATTTGGTAGTTCCCTAACTTTTTTTCTCAAATTTGATAGTTCCATCCTCACATTGTGCAGTTCTAACATCACATATGACAGTTCTTTTGTCACATTGGGTGGTTCCCTTACTTTTTTCTCACACTAGACGGTTTCATCCTCATATTGTACAGTTCCAATATCAAATGTGATAGTTCTTTTCTCACATTTGGTGGTTCCCTTACTTTTTTCCCCACATTTAACGGTTTCATCATCACATTGTACAATTCTAACATTACATGTGACAGTTTTTTTTGTCATATTTGGTGGTTTTCTTAATTTTTTTTTTTTTCACATTTGACAGTTTCATCTTCACATTGTGTAGTTCCAACATCACATGTGATAGTTCTTTTGTCACATTGGGTAGTTCCCTTACTTTTTTTCTCACATTTGATAATTCCATCCTCACATTATGTAGTTCCAACATCACATATGATAGTTCTTTTGTCATATTAGGTGGTTCCCTTACTTTTTTCTCATATTTGACGATTCCATCCTCACATTGTGCTGTTTTATCCTCGCATTGTGCAGTTCCAACATCACATTAACAGTTCTTTTCTCATATTTGGTGGTTCCCTTATTTTTTTTTCTCACATTTGACGGTTCTATTATCACATTGTGCAGTTCCAATATCACGTTTAACAGTTCTTTTGTCACATATAGTGGTTCCTTTTTTTTTTTCTCAAATTTGATAGTTTCATTGTTATATTAAGCAGTACCAACATTGCATCTACTCTATTTTTGTCACATGTAATAGTTCTTTTGTCACATGTGACAGTTCATTTGTTATATTGGGTGCTTTCCTTACTTTTTTCTCATATTTGACGGTTCTATCCTCACATTGTGCAATTTCAACATCACATGTGACAATTCTTTCTCACATTTGGTGGTTCCCTTACTTTTTTCTCACATTTGACAGTTTCATCATCACATTATGCAATTCCAACATCACATGTAACAGTTGTTTTGTCACATTTGGTGGTTCCCTTACTTTTTTCTCACATTTGACGATTCCATCCCCACATTGTGCAGTTCCAACATCACATTTGACAATTCTTTTGTCACATTCGGTAGTTCCCTTATTTGTTTCTAACATTTGACGGTTCCATTCTCACATTGTGTAGTTCCAATATCACATTTGATAGTTATTTTGTTACATTTAGTGGTTCTTTTATCTGTTTCTCAAATTTGATTGTTTCATTATCATATTGTGCAGTTCCAATATCAAATTTGACAGTTCTTCTGTCACATATAGTGGTTCCTTTATTTTTTTTCTCAAATTTGATGATTCCATTGTCACATTAAGCAGTACTGATAGGCCCAATAAATACCATTGTTCAGACAAACCCATCAAGTACCATCGTCCACCCAAACCTAGCATGGACGATGGTAGAAGCGCCATAAAGAGGAACATTCAATACCTCAGACAGTCACTAATCAGCCAAGAAGACCGTTGGAGACCTATCAAAGCCTACATTGAATGAGCCCAGAGGTGTTACAAAAGAGGCACTTATGCCACCATAAATAGGGTACAACGGCTAGAAGAAAAGAGGATATATATATATATATATATATAAGATACACTTTAGAGCTAAACAAGGTACATACCACCAACCACAATAATTACTCTTGTTCACAAAAAAAAAAAAAAAAAAAAAAAAAAAAAAAAAAAAAAAAAAAAAAATTTAAAATTAACTGAAATTATCTTGGTTTCTTCCACAAATATTTGAATATACCAATTAACTTCCTACGTATTTCCCTTGGTAGTTTCCATCACATTTAGGGGCATACCTCCCTATAAAATAACATAGTTGAGGTCACTTTCTTGATGTTTATATTTTTATTATTTATATATACCATAAAACCGAAGGTGTATAACCTTATGTGCTCTCTAATTGTTCTTATGCAACATCTGCAACTTAATCATAGTTGTGTGTTTATTGTAGTGTCTAAGGTTGGAATAGGGTGACTATACAATTATCAAGTTATGCAAAAAATCCAATACAAAGATTGTTGACAATTTTAAAATTTTTAGTAAACACTTGAATTGAAACTACAGATCCAGTATGAAATAGTCATCAATCAAGGCTACTACACCATGTTTTATATTTTTTAGGCATTTTCATTAGATCCACGTGTACGGAAGTGTCAAATGACTATGTCCGACACGGTATAACCACCCCAACTAAAGTGTCTATGCAATTTTGTTTCATAAAATTATTATTACATTTAGACCCATCTAAAACAAAATAAACATCCCAAAAAAATTCCACAATAACAAAAATTACCAATAGAAAAGCTAAATATAATTAAGCACAATTGACCAATTTTACCAAAAATGAACAACCCAGTCCTTTTTAAAAAAATTATTAAAATAATTTTGTCATTGAGAGTTTAGCATTTCAACCATAATGATAAGTGTGAGCCTCATTTAAGTTAGCAGAACCTCCACTAGCTAAGTCTAAGAGAGCCCTAATAGCAATGAAATGTTTTCATTGTTGAAGACTTATCAGTGCCCAAAGCACTTCTCTCTCTCTCTCTCTCTCTCTCTCTCTCTCTCTCTCTCTCTCTCTCTCTCTCTCTCTCTCTCTCTCTCTCTCTCTCTCTCTCTCTCTCTCTCTCTCTCAGGGTTTCACAAAATTTATACAAACTCCTCATTCTAAAGCCTTTTGGTATTTGTTCCTATAAAATATTAGAACGTATAATTTGAACATAATTAGCTGTTAAAATGTCAATTTTCATCTCTATACTTTGTTCATTCATATGGGTGGCTGATATTAGCCCTCACTAACTCCTTAATGTAAATAAGACCTATTTACTAGGATTTGAGACTAAACCATATAATTTATGGCATTGTCTTCTTTTAGTTGCTTCAATCTCTCTCTCTCTCTCTCTCTCTCTCTCTCTCTCTCTCTCTCTCTCTCTCTCTCTCTCTCTCTCTCTGTGTATATATATATATATAATCATTTTAGAAGCAATTGTGATACTCTCTATTTCTTGTATTTCTTGATGAAGTTGTTTTATAAATTCCAAGGATTCCAACATGTGATAGTGTGATAGCTTTAAAAGACTCAAAATGGTTGGCTTGGTAACACTTGGATTCTTGTAATGGTCAAGGCGTACCTCCTTCTAAAACGACATAGTTGAGGTCACTTTCTTGATGTTTGCAAGAATCTAATTATAGTGAGCAAAAGATACCCAGATTCTTGGTGAATTATAAAATGTCACTTTTCCCATTAATTAAATGTTTTTTAACCCTTAAGTTTTTTTAATAGCCGTCTTAGTGGATGTGGTGTTGCCTTTTGGAGTTAGTGGCTTGCCTTAGGAAAAGACACGGTTTGGTGTGAGTTGAATCTTTGAAGAGATGAGGATGGCTTGAGATTGTAGGGGCCATAAAGTAAGGCTAGGTTGAATGAGGAATATCTAATGGTTTAGGTGGGGAGATGATTCTCTAGTCTCGGCAGGTATATATTTACAACATAGATAGGCTTGTATTATACATTGATGGTTTAGTCTTTTTTGGTTTGATATTAAACTAAGCACCCAGGTTATCATACCTATACAAAAATTACAGTAGTAGAGCTACTTATAAGAAAACTTTTTCAACGGATAATGCCATGGTTCTCCTCTCTTTGATCGTGGATTTAGGGATTTGCGAACCTTAAGACATGATTGTGCTTTGTGGTTTTAGCTAACTCTACTCTACTCTCCCGTAATCCAGAAGGACCATTAGACAACAAATTAGTGTTCACATTCTAGTGAAGGAACCAGATCCAAGCACTCTTTAGAAACTTTTAGAGAGCTTCTAATCCATCATTAGAAAATTTTTGCTAACTAATCCATTGTTAAATTGTATTATTTATATAAGATTGATGCAGTTGGATTAGTCTAAAAATTGGTTTTTGGTTCAACTTGTGGATCTTAAAGAGAAGTATTCAGTTTTTATAAGCTTGTTGATAGGTCAGTAATCTTATCTTGGCTAGTTTTATTTGCTTCAAAAACAAAGTTCCATTTCAAAAACGAAGTTCTATTTATTAAATACTCTTTTGTATTTCATTAAAAAAATTTATGTAGCTAATTTTGCAGCATAGATTTAAAGAAAAGAAATATAATTTCTTCCTTACTGAAATATTATAATTGTATTAAACCCAATTGGATTTTTAGACAGTTCCTATTTCCTCAAACTTGGATTAGGAATGTGTAAATTTGTCAAAAGAAACCATATTTGAAGGAAATATAAGTCTAAACTCTGATTTTGTTGTATATGATTTTTGGATTTGAACTAAAATGAAACTGGATAAATTTGATAAATTTATTGTACATGTTGACTATGTTATGGACCTAGTTAAAGGGGGGCTCTACAATATACATTGTCTCAGAAACTAGTTTCTTTAAGGGCGTATAGTTTCTTTAAGGGCGTATCACAGGCAGGCATGTGATTCTAAGCCTAACCATGAAGATATATTGTGACCATTGTCATAAAAATTGTAAAGAATCTAATTAAATATGGTTATCATATCAAGTCCAATGAAAATTTTGAACTCATTACAAATTATAATTTTTGAAAAAAAGAAAAATAAATATATTTAATCATAGACTAATGTTGATTATTTAATTCAAATAAGAATATATATATATATATATATATGTGTATATCAAAAGAAATATTGCACGTTATAGTCACAATAATTTAATCTAACAAATTAATCATAGACCAATATTGCAAGACCAATATTGTACATTTGAGCATGTTATTGTAGTTATGTAGTTGTATCAATGTTATTGCATTTCCTCTCCTTTCCATGCTAATTTTTAAAACATCAAAACAAAAAAAACGGCTAATTATTCCTCTCTCTCTTAATTTTAAAAACATCCAAACAAGGTGGAAGATAACCATTCCCTTCTACCCTCCTCTCCCTCCAAACTTCCAAACATAGCATTAGGATTAAAGAAAAAGCTGCCCCGAGAAATATGCTCCTCAGCCTTCTAGCTGGGATGAGCGCAAAAAAAACTTCAACATTGATACATCTACGTAACTGCACTAACATGCTCAACGCATTTGCTACAATGGACTAAAGTCCAAGTTTTCCGAGAAGCTTGCGCCATCTTGGAGTTTCTTTGTCAAAAATGTAGGTTAAAGGAGAAAGAACTCCACTGCCTCCAACCTGCATCAGCCAGTATCCAAACAATTAAGTTTGCAGGTGGATTTCTGGTCGGGGAAATTCAATTCAATGTGGAAACATATACAAAAATCCCTAGCGAGATGAGAGATGCCAGAAACTAGTGTCCTTGTCTTTTGACATATATTATATAGTTTAATACAAAAGTTGGGTACAGAGATTTCTTATGAGTTCAGAATCTACATGTTAAGACTCAAAACCCAATAACTGGTGCTACATAAACTGGACAAACCAGTATGTCATAGCAAGTTAAGTTGAACCATCCTGTTTAAAAACAAGCTGGTTTCAATTGTAACAGTCAAGACATTTGTTTCATATGAAATACCTAGCTTGTCCAGACATTAAAAGATCTTATCAATCCTAGGGGGGGAGAGGTCCATCAATCCAACCAAACAGGCCTGATGTGCATGTTTTAGTTCAGTCTGCTGCAATCCATAATCACTAGAAGTTTAGAACTGAAGCTCTAGCAAAATGTCATCCTACCCTGCTTCACTACAGTCTTCACCAATGAGATGTCTCTTCTACTATACAGAAGAGATTAAGAGAACCTTTTTCTCTATTCAATTCTTTTATAATTTACTAATTCCTTTATTTTATTAGTTCCATATTTTTAAACTTCATAGGTCCAGACTGAACACCTAGCTCTTTCTGTCATTCATGACTACTTGTGACAAAACCCATAGGCCTAGTCTCCTTCACTATCCCAAAAAACAAAAAGGCTTTTTTTTTTTTTTTTGGTAACAAAGAATGATATGATCTCTAGACTATTTCTCTAGTCTCCTTCATTATCCCATAGGGCCCATCCTAGTCTCCTTCATTAATGTAGCTACTGGTAAGTACAAGATTTACAGAATTTAAAGATTAATTTATCATTTAATCCCAAAAATAAATAAAACAGAATTGAACATAATCTAACTACATACATAAGGCATTACTATCCCACTAAACTACTCAGAAGTTACACCAGATAAAGTTTCAGTTGAGCACAAGAAATGGTACCTGAATAGTTTTGGCCAGATGGTAATCCACACAGCCATAGAAAGGGAAAAACAAGAAAGGCATCATAGGAGAAGGTTTCTTATACATCATATATGTTTTTTTTTTCCTCTTTATAGTGTATGGATCCCACAGCCTCTTACAATCTGTAACACACTAGGGAAAATGCATATATCTAAGCCAATAAATAATTATTGCAGAGACAGAAACAAGACCAAACTTTCCCGTCCATTAGTTGCAGAAAGCTAAACCAGCTTGCATACAGATACCTCTTAGTTCACAGGGTATCTGGGCCACAGTCAACCCAAAAATAAAAATGTGTTTGTAGTGCTTATTCTAATGAGTTATGAGTCTAAACTTACCAAGAAGAATATAAATCCTTAATTGCAGCTTGGCCAAATACGCACAGACCTTATAGCCATTATGCACCAAGCAATGGGCTGAAACACATTGTAACTCTGTAAGAGAAACTGAGAAAGCCATATTAGTCAGCCAGCAAAAATAGAGACTAAATTCGGAAACCGAGAACAGCCCATTAACAACATAAATAATAGTAATGCAAGCCATATAACAAACTAGTAACAATAAGTCCATATCTACATCCGAGGAGAAAAATGACAAAAAACGTTTTGAGTACTTTCTGTACATAGCTAACATCTGCATGGATGAAGTTTCTATGCATAGCTGATATCTACATATACAAATTAATGAATTGGAACTTCCCAGCCACGATAGTTTAGTAAGGTATCAAACATGCATATATACAGCAGACTAGCTGTAGCTTGGGAATGAGTCAATGCTTAATGCCCTCCTTATACAAATTTCCGTTGGCTAGACTGCCTGCAAAATGCAGAACATAAACAACAAATCATAAGCCTGTGAACTGATTCAAAGCACACTAGAAGGTATTATAAAATGGGCAAGCCTTAAGTATAGTTCCTTAGATGCTATACCTTATGTTTCCCAGCTAAATTCAATCACACGACTACTAACGCAACAAAAATTCAACCACATGGTTACTGATGCAACAAAAACAATGTTACCTTTTTCAAAGAACAATGACAATTGAATTCAATCATGTGGTTCATTGGTCAATATAACCTTGTGATTGAATTCTATTGGGAACCTGAAGTACAGAACCTAAATAACTGTTCCTAAGTTTTGCTGGAAAAATATATGGATGATTAAATTATCATTAAAGGATACAGAAGAAGAGCAAAATGTGCTGGCCTCTTTGCAACTCTCACCATCTCTATAATGAGGCTATACATGAATAGAGTTGCAGAGACCAACACAAACATACAAAAAGACCACAACATCATCATCTCATATATGGGGTTGGTCACGGCATCGACCTGAGATAACCATTTGATCGACGAGGTCTTGGAAATCATCACCCCAGTCGTCAGGTTCTGCGACCATATCCTCCACTTCCACATCAATTTCCAACTTATCACCAACCACAGCTTCTTCTTCCAGATTTTCAGTGATTAGATCTTCATTCAATAGTTCTTCCCATATGGTCTCATTCACATAATCCAAATTGGCACCACTTCTTGTGGGTACTGAACTTGCAATGGGTCATTGATATCACTGCTTAATTCATTGTCCAAGGCAGCTGAAAAAAATGTTTCCATAGTTGCCGTTTCTTCTTGATCTTGGCTCGTAAAGTCCACAACTTGGTTACTGCCTGCCAACACAGACACGTCTTCTTCTTGCAAATTCTCCACACTTGGGCTTGCAGTAAGTCTACGCTTTTGTCCAATTTCAACACCCTGGTAGTCCTCTTCTTTAAGCACTCATCTGACTAAATTGCTGGATAAAGGATGGATTATTGAGTGCTTTAGCAAGAAAATTCATTAACTGTTGCTGTTTCCTCTCTGTGGTCTGCAACCTATCCTCCATTGAAATCATTTGTTCCCTTGAATTCTGTTGTTGCTGCCTCAACCTCACAATTTCGGCCATTAGCAAGCCTCAATCTCTCTTTAATATCTCAAGCTCACCTTCTAACCCACATTGTCCCAATTCAACACAAGCTCCTCCTCCTTGTTGTTGCGTACCCTGTGTGACATGGCTTCTTCTTTTGATGGTCTTTAATAGATGCTTTTGCCCTGCCAGAAACCCTTCGTTTGCAAATTCCCATCGATCAGGATCAACCTTTATGAAACGACATGTATTGAGCTGGCGAACAAAGCTTGAGAAATTACTGTGCTTGAAGTGGCGAGGAAGAAGGGTGGTGGAGAATTTGTGAGAGTCCCAAACAATGAAGCTATTGCGAGCTCTGCTCCACGACACGATCAAGTCAGTTGCTGGGTCTTCCACCATTTCAAAGGTCTTGGTCAGAAATAGAGAGGGGCCCACCTCGTGTAACCCCTCCATTGGTTGCAGTGAAATGCTCGAAGATGAAGAGGACGATGATCCCACATCGTACGTCACCGTTTCTTCTTCCTAAACTATCACTCCCTCCATTGCTCTGTTTTCTCTAGGATCGAAACAGGAACAGAAACAGTAACAGTCTATGTTGATAGAGAGCTAAAACATTTGCTACTCTAGTATCATCTTTTTATCCAAAAGGCTAAACACTAGTCTAATGGGAAAATATCAATCTATGCCACAGAATGACACAAAAGCCTGAGCTGAAGAACTAACATTTTCCTCATGACATCGTAAAGAGAAATGGGAAAACCAGCATATGTAACACTACAAATAATTAATATTAAATATAGATAATAAAATGGCTCACCGCTCTCAGTTGTTGTACAGGTCATGGTATGTCATGTTCTTCTTCTAGGGCTGCATTTTATTTAAATTTAGTTTTATGTTGGTTACACACTTCACTGGCAAGTTACTGCAAACATGAGGGGTAGTATGGAGGAAGTGGCCAAGAGAATACTGAGTCAGCCAGCATTATCTGGACTGCAGGTGTGCTTTGGAATAAAATCAATCACTTTTCTTCTCCCAACTAAGTTTCCCACAATTGTGCACACCTGCAGTCCAGATAATGCCGGCAGACCAACAACCCTCAAAACGTGCCTCCAATCTTTCAAGAATCTTGTGTTATGTCCAATGCACCTTTCCTCTGTATCAATGCTTTCCGACTTGCAACAAGAACAGCCTGAAGAATGTTGTATGACAAGATGTGATTAAGACAAAATGCAAAATTAACTATCACAAAAGCAGTTGCCTGAAGTCCCTCTTTTAATAGCATTCTAGAAACTACAAAATCTGATGCTTGGCAAGGTCCAAGATAGCTAACTGGCTTTCCAACACAATTCCACCTTCAATTTCTTTCAAATTTTTTTTCTTTCAGTGTTGTTCCACTACTCACAAGGTCTACAATTGCATCAGCTATGCCCATCTGAATTTACCGTAAAGACAAGTAGTCTATATAAAATTCATGTGGAGATAGCATGTATTTATTAAGCAGTCAGCTACACTTGATAACACCATTATCCAATACAAAATTTCCAATTTCACTAGTGACATCATTATCCAAACCATGAACGTCTTAAACCAAAAGGCAACATATTCCACGGGAAATATAATGCAACAAAATGAATTATTTTATTCATATTTTAATTGCTTTACATACAGAACTGTCACCCAAGACCCACAACTTTGCTTTAGAAGCCATTGCGTACAGCTCTATGTTACGACAACTTTGACCAATTGGATATTTGAAGTGCTAAATCTTATTAGGGCAAATACTGCAGAAAGAGCTGTAACGTGACAACAGACTGAACAAAACAAAACTGAACCATATTTGTTATCCACAGCTTGTCGAAGCATTTAGGATTCTTAATTTAGTACATATTTATGAAAATTTTAGTGAGCATTATGCTCATAAACTCGAAATGATCAGTTTTTGGTCCCTAGAAAACTAAAATCGCTCATGCACAAAACTTTAGGGACCAACAACGTATTTAAAGCCTATTTCTAATTCTCACAAACGCAATTCACAAAAAACAACGAAACGCTTTCGCATACCTGAGGAATTTGCGCAACGTATTCTCGTGGATTCACTTGCTTGACAGACAATCGACAATCCTTTCACACAAAAAAGACAAAAGTTATAAGAAATTTCAATGCAATGCAATTTTCTCGGGAACCAAACAGAGAGGAAAAGGAAAAAAAAAAAAAAAAAGCAATGCGTACTTTGAGAAGATCTAAAGTAACAGATCTCGGTTCGTTCGGCGACCGGAACGTCGAGCACCGGTCCGTTCAGCAGCGCCACGTGGGACTGCTGCGACGGAGCGCAGCACACCAAAACGGTGCGTTTGAAGGGGAATGAAGGCGTTGAGGCTGGAGCAACATTGTTTTTGAAAGAGAGAAATGACCTGCCGCTTTTCTCGAAAAATATATGAGAGAGGCTAGGTTTGGCTTACATTTACTACTATATATATTCTTTTTATTTTAAGAGTTATTTATGGTTCCCCATCTTTTTTTAGTGGCTATGGTACCCAACCAACTCTTGACCATTAAATTTAAAGGTTTTTAATCTTCACCGTTTATTTATTTAATTTAAGTGGATATCAGTTATCGTTTTAGGTCAGGTGAGTTGTTAACTCTATTTTGTAATTATATTTGGACATATTGTTCCTTGTACTTGTTGTTTGGGTCTTTAACTTGTATAATTCTGTTGTTTTGTGTAAAGGATTAAGTTTTATAAATATTGTATTTTAATAGATTCACATTTTGCAGCTTCTCGTGAATTTGCTTGTAGTAGAATCTTGCTAGCAGCCTTTGCTTTGATGTGAGTAAAAACTAAGGGCACTACAAAATGTGACAAAAGTAGCTTGTCATTAGTAGGACTAGTCATTAATATTAATTTGCTGGACAAGTCATTGGTGTTATTAATTTTCCATCTGATCCTCTATATTAATTTTCCAGATTAGTGATGCTATTGCTTAATTCTAATTAGTTTTTCATAAGTAGGAGTTAACCTCATGAAATGGTTGTTTCTTTCATGCAAACCTTTTTTTGGGATATAAGCATCCAACCTAAACCCATAGCTACTTTATCCTTATAATTGAAAAATTATCAATTATCTAATTATAGTTGATAATTAGATTGCAGTCCATGTAAAATCTAGAATGCATAAGCACATATAATTGAAGTCCATGTAACAAGATCAAGCTCTAAAACAGAGCTGAAACACTAATATGCACCCACAATCTTTTACATTATACTTTTAGATGGTAAGAAACCTCTCAAAGGTTAATTATATCCCTTTTTTAAGCATGTTGTTGTTTATTTGATTTTTTTTTTAATAATAAACTTATTATATACGATTTTGAACTTGATATTATTAGGTTGAGGTAGATAAGCTAAAGTTATCGAGTAATTATAGTTATTTAAATAATAGCTAAATATCTAAGGCTCTATGCAAAGAGATATGCTCTTACAAACATCTTTGTTTTTTTTAAAGCACTAATAGTTATACTATTCAAATACATATGTGATGCAATGCAGGGGCACAACCAACAACTTTTACAAAGCCAAGACAGCACACAATACCCCAAATTAACACACAACTTTGTTTAGGATGGACCCTTTCATTTTTGCTGCTACCTGCCATTTTGATTCTAATAAGTTGCAGGTTTTATTTGTTACTTTTTGTATTGTTAGGGTTTACTACTTTTGAAACTATAAATTTTAATTTGTTACATTTCTAATTACCGGATTTAAAATATAACTATTTAATCATTTTTTTTCTTCCTCTATATATATTGATTATAGAAAGCCCAGGACCTGAACTAAGGCATGCGGATCTGCAAGGCATGGCAGCGAAGCTTTATGATCCTAAATGACCTCGTCAAAGACAGGGCTAGCCTAAGAAAGTTTGGAGCCTAAGGCGAAAATTTTATATGGGGCCTTTTTATATGTATACATTAATTAAATAAAATTATATAATACTAATTAAATTAAGACTAATTTGATGTAAATATAGAAATTGATGAATAATACTAACTAAACTAAGGTTAATTTCATATAGAGAGTTGAATATCATAGTTGAATCATAAATTTAAACAAAAAAGAACTAAAAATATATATATTATTTTTTTAAAAAGAAACTTCCTTTAACTTTGATATATGACTATGCATAGTTAAGTACAGTTGTAAAATAAATTTTAATTTTATATATTCTTTTTAAGAGAAAGAGATAGACATTATTTGATGTATGGCTTTGTAAGAGATTAGTTTACAAAAATTAAAATCTCAAACTATTAGAGGAAATTAGTCATCATTGATGATCTATCACATTTGCAGCATCTTTTTTGAAACATTTTAGGGTTTCAAATGGTTTAAATTTCTATTGGTCTTCTATTTTGGAAGCCTTGTTAAAAAAAAAAAAAAAAAAAAAAAAAAAAAAAAAAAAAAAAAACCTAAAGATATTACAAAATGTTCACAATATAATATAATAATAACTGTAATTGATAAATTTTAACAACTTAATTTATTTGTATTTGAATTACATTTTTATGTGATTTGTGATATGTCAATTAAACCTATAGTAAAATTTGTGATATTTTTAGCATCACTCTTAAAAAGAAAGTATCAATTATTTAAAAAATGTTATATTTTTATAAAATTTTGGGTTTTTTACGAAGGGAGAAGGGGCCTTTTTTTAATAGGGAATTTTTTTATTTTGTTGTGGGACCTTAGGCCTAAGCCTCAGTTGCCTAGGCCTTGGGCCAGCCCTGGTCAAGAACATACTTTCAAGACTACCAGTGAAGTCTCTCATACGATTCAAGTGCATATCCAAACCAGGACACACTTTGATCAGTAGTCGCCAACTCGTTAAACCCAATTTTTAGAGAGCATCTCAAAACCCTAGCTGCATGAACGTCCTTGTTTTTAGTGACAATTGTGTTTTATTGTTAGGTTATGAAGCACTATTTCAAACCCGTGTTCATGGTCAACCAGTTGATGTTGATTTTCAGGGTTTTCCATTGTGAGGTGAAGAACATGTTGAGACAAACTTGGCTTCTTGCAATGGCTTGGTATGTATTGAATTATATAAAATAGGCGCAAACGCACATCTGAATATTTGGTTTGGAACCCATCTACCTAAAGTTACAAAAACATACCAAGACCAACATCAACACCTGATTCATGTCTTGTTCGTTTTACCGTTTTGGTTTTGGCTATGATTATTCTACTGATAGTAAGGCCCTACCAGATTTTCCCTTTTGATATAAAAAGGATTGAGATCTTTTCATTCAAGACCTTTACTTGGAAGACAATTCTAGTGGATGTGGACAATATTTGTAACTACAGCGTTCCATTGATCCCTAAGACTACCTCTGCAATGGGGCAATTTATTGGAGTGCTAGGAAATATGTGAAGCCGTCATTCATTTATTTTGACTTGGCAGAGGAGATATTTCATGAGCTGCCATGGCCCGAATCTGTTTTGTATTGTATAAGAGACGGATCATCAGGAAAACAATTCTATACATCGGGTTTATGGGAGTTGGGGACTTTTGGAGAACACCTGTGTCTATCTATGTGCACCGGCAAATCTCGCAAAAACTTGTGCTTCAGCTATGGGTGATGAAGGAGACTTGGACTAGATTGGCGACCATTCCATATTTGGGCACTTGTTTGAGGCCTATGTGCGCGTCAAAGAATGGTGAAAAGGGTTGGAATGAGTTTAGAATGCTATTACAAATTGATAGAATACAATTTGCATATTACAACTATAAAGGTATTATATGATCCCAAGCCAAAAATGGAGGCAGCTACATATGTGGAAAGCCTTTATCTGCAAACGATCGGCTTGATGTGGGAGTGAGAATAATTACGATAAAACAGCAACCCATCATGTCCACAAGTGAGCTATAACAACTAAATAAACTACAACTAGTACTATGCCCGTGCAACATACATTACAGATCAATAAACAAAATATATGTAAACTATAAAAAAAAGTCAATCATATAAATATAAAAAATAAGAGAACAAATATTGCTTGAAAAATTCGTGACTAAAGTACATCGTGTATGATCAAGTCTGCCTTCTAGCTGGGATGAGCACAAAAACCTCTTCAACATTGATGCAAACAACATAGCTGCAAAAACATGCTCAACACATTTACTACAATGGACTAAAGGCCAAGTTTTCTGAGAAGCTCGCGCCATCTTGGAGTCTCTTCATCAAAAATGTAGGTCAAAGGAGAAACAAGAACTCCACTGCCTCCAACCTGCATCAGCCAATATCCAAACAATTAAGTTTGCAGGTGGATTTCTGGTCGGGGAAACTCAATTCAATGTGGAACCAGATACAAAAATCCCTAGAGAGGTGAGAGATGCCAGAAAATAGTGTCCTTGTTTTTTAACATATATTATATAGTTCAATACAAAAGATGGGCACAGAGAATTCTTATGAGTTCGAAATCTACATGTTAAGACGCAAAACTCAGTAGCTGGTGCTACATAAACTGGACAAACCTGCATGACATACCAGGTTAAGTTGAACCAACCTGTTTAAAAACAAGCAGGTTTCAATTGTAAAGGTCAAGACATTTGTTTCTTATGAAATACCTAGCTTGTCCATACATTAAAAGATCTTATCAATCCTAGGGGGGAGAGGTGAACCTTTCAAAAGCTGGTTAATTCTGTAAAATTATCCATCAGAGATAGAGCAGATACCTCACAGAGCTAAAACATTTGCTACTCTATTATCATCTTTTAATCCAAAAGGCTAAACACTAGTCTAATGGGAAAATATCAATCCAAGCCACAGAATGACACACAAGCCTGAGCCAAAGAACTAACATTTTCCTCATGACACGTAAGGAGAGACGGAAAAACAAGCATACGTAACATTACAAATAATTAATATTACATATATATTGTTAGAATTATGGTTAAGTGATTAAACTCACAATTTCCTAATAACTTAAACGTTTGGGACAATCGGTAATTTAACATGATATCAGAGTAGGAGATACTGAGTTCGATTCTTATCTTCACTCTACCTCTCATTTAAAATATTAAATTCCCACTTGTTGGGCTCCCGCTTATTAAGGGGAAGTTTAGGCCCACAAGTGAGGAAAAGTGTTAGAATTATAGTTAAGTAATTAAACTCACCATTTCCTAATAGCTTAAGCTTTTGAGACAGTCAGTAATTTAACATAGATACTAAAATGGACTTATAAAAAAAAAAGATAATAAAAAGGCTCACCGCTCTCAGTTGTTGTACAGACTTGTACAGTGCCTTTTTGGGTACACATATGACTATGGCAAAGTAATCCGAGACTACCTTCCCATCACGTTTACGAAATACTGGACTTACAGTAGGTCCCTGCACAAATATAATGGATTAAGAAAAGCTCCTGAAATTCAGGAAGGTGATTAAAAATCCAAATCATGATTTGTGATTCACTCATCCAAATATGAAAACCAAAAATGAGAAACCTTGAGGGCGATTGAGGGCTTTGCTCCTTACTTTCTTTTGGAAATTTTAGAACTTTAGATTTTTATTTTTTTATGTGTTCTTAGATTTCTTTGTGCCTCTCTTTAGACTTCCAGTGTACAAGGGCTAGAGCCTTTCCATTTAAAATTTTTTTGTTACTTAAAAAAAACCATTGTGGGAAACTTAGTTGGGAGAAGAAAAGTGATTGATTTTATTCCAAAGCACACCTGTAGTCCAGATAATGATGGCTGACTCAGTATTCTCTCAGCCACTTCCTCTGCACTACTTCCCCTCATGTTTGCAGTAACCTGCCAGTTAAGTGTGTAAGCAACATAAATCTAAATTTAAATAAAATGCAGCCCCAGCAGAAGAACATGACATACCGTGAACTGACCAACAGCCCTCAAATGTGCCTCCAATCTTTCAAGAATCTCATGTGTTATGTCCAATGCACCTTTCCTCTGGATCAATGCTTTCCGGCTTGCAACAAGAACAGCCTGAAGAATGTTGTAAGACAAGATGTGATAAAGACAACATGCAAAATTAACTGTGCACAAAAGCAATTGCCTGAAGTCCCTCTTTTAATAGCATTCTAGAAACCACAAAATCTGATGCTTGACAAGGTTCAAGATAGCTAACCTGGCTTTCCAACACAATTCCGCCTTCAATTTCTTTCAAGTTGTTTTCTTTCAGTGTTGTTCCACTACTCACAAGGTCCAAAATTGCATCAGCTATGCCCATCTGAAACAGTAAAGACAAGTAGTCTATATAAAATTCATGTGGAGATAGCATGTATTTATTAAGCAGTCAGCTACAGTTGATAACACCACTATCCAATACAAAATTTCCATTTTAACTAGTAACGTCATTATCCAAACCATGAACGTCTTAAACCAAAAGGCAACATATTCCACAGGAAATATAATGTAACGAAATGAATTATTTTATTCATATTTTAATTGCTTTACATACAGAACTGTCACCCAAGACCCACAACTTTCCTTCAGACGCCATTGCGTACAGCTCCATGTTATGACAACTTCAACCAATTGGATATTTGAAGTGCTGAATCTTATTAAGGCAAATACTGCAGAAAGAGCTATAACATGACAACAGATTGAACAAAACAAAACTGAACCATATATGATCATCTGTGTTGTTTGTTATCCACAGCTCGTTGAAGCATTCAGGATTTTTTAGGACATATTTATCAACATTTTAGTGAGCATTATGCTCATCACCTAAAAAAAACAAAAGAAAGAATGATGGGTAAAGAGGAAAAGGGTCATTGTTTTTTTTTTTTTTTTTGGATTGGTAATAAATGCTTTATTGAGAAGAGCACATCATGTTCACAATAGTGAACAAAATGTACTTGAAGGGTCATCGTTTTTTCTTTCTCTGTGGAGAAGAAGTGGAGAGAATTCAAGGGAAGACAAGTAAGGTGTCCAATGAAAATTGATTATTTCAAGGTTTCTTACCATTTTTATATTATTATAAAACTAACAGAAGTCAAAGTAGAAAAGTAGCCAAGCTCGGTCATGCAGGCTTGTGATCTAGTCTGGGGTGCATTATGGTGGGTTTGAAGAGTTACCAGTCAAAAACAAAACAAAACCAAAAAAAGAAGTGGAAAGTAGCATCTAAATTGCACTATACAACTGTATCCTTTCATATAAATTAAGGTCAGCTATGCATTCACTCCACACCCCTCCTCAAAAGGAAAAAAGCCATATTTTCCTTTTAAGAAACCTGTGAAGCCAACAATTTGGACTCCTCCATTGGAGATTGCCTTCCTCGCTGCATAGCTCACTTAGTAGTGTTTTCAGTGAATGAGCTCGGCTATTTCTATTTCAGTCTTCAAACCCATCTTGCAGCAGTGGAGCTAAATAGCTATATAGCTATTTTAGCTCCACCAAAACACCAGAATACATGCTGCAGCAGTGGAGGCATACCTAAATTTTTTTAGCTTCTTGCTACAGAGCACATCCATAAATAAATGTGCACTGTAGCAAGAAGCTAAAAAAAAAAAATTTATTAAATTTCTCTCTTTTCTCATTAAATTTTTCTCTTTTTCTTTCTTTTTCTCTCTCTCCAGCTTCTCTTCTTTCTTCTGTTTTTTCCTTCTGATTTTTTTCCTCTAGTGCCTCCCTCATGTCCTCTCTGCTTCGCCGGTGAGCTCGCTGACCACGGTGGTGCTCGGGTCAATCGGTCTTCTGTTTTGGTGGCTGCGGGTCGAGCAGTTTTGGTGGGCACGTGTTGAGTGGTTCTGGTGGGCTGAGACCCCATCCCCCCAAGCCCCATCGTGGATCTGTTACCCGAGCCCCATTGCCGCCAAGTTTGTGCTAGATTTGTGTATGTGTGCTGAGTTTGTGTTTGTGTTTGTGTTTGTGTTGGGTTTGTGCCGTGGGTGTGGTCTGATTGGATTGTGGCCTGTGGATCAGTGGGTTTTGTGGATGTGGGTCGGTGGATTGTGGCCTGTGGCTCGGTGGTGGTGGGTTGTTGATCCGTGGGTTGCTGTGGTGTGTTGGTGTGATTGCCGTGGTGTGATTTTTGCCGTGGTGTGATTGTCGCTGTGGTGTGTTGGTGTGATTGCCGTGATGTGATTTTTGCCGTGGTGTGATTGTCGCTGTGGTGTGGTGGTTTGCTTGCTATGTATTAGAGAAGAGAGAGATGAAGAGGAAGAGAGAGAAAAAGATAGAGATGATGATATTGTATATGATGAATATTTTATTGTAATGTTTATATTATTTTATTGTGTTGAAAACTAAAATAGATCCACTGCTGTAGAATGTTTTGTAAAATGAGTAGGTATAATAGATAAAGTAACTTTTTGTGGTGCCAAATAGCTAAAAAATAGCTCCATTGCTATAGATGCTCTTAGCTTCTATTTCTATTTTAGTTGTGCTTCTATCCATTTTTTATTCAATCTCTCAATTTCTTGCTGTGCCTTTTTATGAACTAGACCAACCTCCCCCACCCCTCCATCCCCACCAAAAAAAGAAAAAGAAAAACCATACTAGCTTATTTATGGTTTCCATTCTTATCATCTCTCAAAAAAATTATGTCTCTAAGCAAGGGGGGAAAATGAAAAGAGATTGTCCAGTGCTGTATACAGAACTGACAATCAAACAAATTATCTCATCAACCATTATTCTGGTAAAACAGTAGAGAATATAAATAATTAGATAACCAAAATAAACAATCTTCTTTAAAAGGGAAAAGAATATTAAGAATATGTTAATAACAAATAAACTGACTAGCAGGGTGATCAATATTCTGGATCAAAAGAAATTCTAAGCCTCTTCCCGAGAACAACACGCATTGTGCTAATATATGAGAAGGGACTAGATCAACTATCTCAATGGACAGCAACAATTCAGTTCTAAATTGAGGAAAATGAAAATAGAAAAAAGAAACAAAGAAATATGCAAATCATAGAGAAAGAATGCATTTCTCACCGCAGGAGCTGCCTCCAGTGCTCCATCAGCAGTTGAAAAAGTCACATTCTTTAGTCCATTTTCTTTCATAAATTTAGGACCTAGCTGTGCAGAAGGATGGGGCCAAAACTGAAAATGTTACCAAAAAAAAAAAAAAAAACCTGAAATTTTCATAATATAATAAAATGAAACACAGATCATACGTAGGTGAATCCAGTAGCGACTCGCAGAGGCTTTTCAGCGGTCCATTGAGGCATTTGTGCTAGCTCTTTTAGAGAATTTATGTTCTCAAAAATCCCATATTTGGGAATCTGAAAGGGCAAAGGATATACCAAGATTGTTATGATTGGTGATATACCAAGATTATTAACAGTAAAATTTATGAGATAAGCAGTAAGTTTCAGTTGGCTATCTGCTAGAACTTACAGCCAGTGATAAATGGCAATCCCCATACTCAAGAGCATCATGAACAAGAATAAGATCTTCATTCCCCTGACAGCAGGAACAAAAATGATGAACTTTTAATGGTAACGCACTTCCTCATACCAATCCTTGATAAGAAAACAAGGACTCGGTAATAGAATTTCATTAAAAAAAAAGGAGCAAAAATAAAAGCACTATCCTAGTATACAGGGTATACACAAGAAACAAGGAAATTTTGCTAGTTAAATTTCATAACGAGTCCATGATTTGCTGCTAATTGCAACTCTTCCCTTTGATAAAAGTATCAGACCCTTTACTAACAATCCACCTCTATGAGTATGGCAGAGCATCTACCAGCTAATTACAGGATGCCATTGCATTTATGTGTCTGTAACCCCCAATATGGAGGGTCTTGGAAGCATTCTGCCTATTTTCCAAGGTGTAAACTACGTGCACAAGTTTCTATTGAGGTAATGACAAAGGGAGGAATGCTTCACATAATTAGAGTGTTCATTGGATGCATGTGTGTGTGTGTTTAATAGATTAAATTCTTCCCTGAAACAAATCTTATAATTTTGCTCTGGCTTCTAAGCCATGCTTGAGTATCTAACCCCCATTTTTCTATGAATAAGCAAATTTTTATTTCAAGGAAATACATCAGATCAGTACAAAGACACTATAGAAGCACAGCTGGAACAGCCAGAAACACAGAAAAACACAGTAACAAATAGCAGAGAGCAAAAGAAAGTGACAAAGCATGCTTGAGTTATATGGGCATTTTGAATTACTCCAGTTAGTAGCATTGAGTACTCAACTTAATAGGCATTCTAAATAACTTTAGTAACATTGAGTATCCAATCTTAACGATTTATAGATCATTGATTCTAAAGGTGTCATAAACTAGGTTAGGATCAAACATCCAATACAAACCTAAAGTTCAATTTTTTTATTTAATATATATATATACACACACACTTGTGCATGCTCTACAAGCATTTTCCTCATCAAAGTAAAGGATACTTTTTCAAATGTATGGCCTTCAAACTAACAACAGAGAGAGAGAGAGAGAGAGAGAGAGAGAGAGAGTGAGTGACAAACTTCTAAATGAATATACTGGTAGGAAAATTACTCTTAAGGAAGAAAGGGGAAGGCATTTCAGGTTTTACTTTTCAACTTATAAAGCAAAATATTGTCACTATGCCCATATATATGTAAACATCAAAAGACCACCCAGGGACCCAATTACCCAAATAATGAACCAGAAACAGTTCATAACTTAATGCTTACCTGGCCATATTCACTGACTGTATCAAAACCCACAATACCAAGGTCTAGATCTCCAGAGACCAATTTCCGAACAATGTCTTTTGGCCGCTGAAACCAAACTTCCAAATTGGCAAGCTGCAAAACACATGGGTGTTAAAAAATTTGGCTACAGAATGTATCTAGGATTAACTATTTGTATTATTGGTCAGTCACACAGGCATCCAATGGGCTTGAACCCAGGAAGTGCCGTTATAATTGATTGACCTATGAATTATTGGAGCACACAATAGCACAAACATGCAACAATTTTTTTAAAAACTTCCTATACATGTCTTTTCCATTGTTAGCTTTTCAAGCAACTCATACAAATTAATTCAAGCAATATGACACATACCCCACTGGACATGCCCAAAGACGCTAGGTCATATTACTGCATTGGGCAACATTATATTCTGAGCAAACATCTAAGAATTTTTCATATATAGATTAATTTTTTTCTTCGTTCATTTATTAATAAACTAAACCAAACATACTAAAAATGGGTTAAGTTGGTCATGACTCAAGTCAGGTTAATTGAGTCAAATGACACTAGTAATGAGACTGCTACTGCTTGTCGTTAAAAAGAAGGGAAAATCAACTGGGAATGCAATCTAAGCATGCTTTACTTAAACAAGTGTCAGACTCAAAGCCAGTTGCTTATAAAGTATCAGTTAGAACAAAAGAGGAAAATCAATCTCAGCATTCCTTCAGAATTATCACACTGATTCCTGATTTTCCACAACAAAATGTCATTTCTAAGGCCAAAAAACTAAATTTGATCACGTTTAGTCCCTAGCAAACTAAATTTGATTGCTTTTAGTCTCCAAAAAAACTTATAGTTATCGATTTTAGTCCCTAAAAAACATAAACTAATCAGCTTTAGTCCCTAACAAGCTTAAAGTAATAGCTTTTAGTCCCTAGCAAGCTTAAAATGATTGTTTTTAGTCCCCAAAAAAACTTAAATAGATTGCTTTTAGTCCCTCATAAACTTCAAATGATCAATTTTTGGTCCCTAACAAACTTAAAAGTGATTATTTTTAGTCCCTAATAAACTTGAAATTATCAATTTTAGTCCACGCTCATGCACAAAACTTTAGGGATCAACAATGTATTTAAGCCTATTTCTAATTCTTTTGAGACAATCTGGCATCCATTTCATCATACCTAATTCTCACAAATGCAATTCACAAAAATAAACGAAACGCTTTCGCATACCTGAGGAATTTGTGCAACGTATTGTCGTGGATTCACTTGCTTCACAGACAATTGACAATCCTTTCATACAAACAAAACAAAAGTTAAAAGAAATTTCAATGCAATGCAATTTTCTCAGGAAACAAACAGAGAGTAAAAAAAAAAAAAAAAAAAAAAAAAAAAAAAAGGACAATGCGTACTTTTAGAAGATCGAGAGTATCGGAGGCCATGCGACCTTTGCTTGGGAGGCCGAACCGGATTTCGGTTCGCTCGGGGACCCGAGCGTCGAGCACCGGTCCGTTCACTAGCGCCACGTGGGGCTGCTGCGACGAAGCGCAGCACACCAAAACGGTGCGTTTGAAGGGGAATGAAGGCATTGAGCCTGAGAGGCATGGCTGGAGCATCGACATAGACATTGCTTTTTCGGTTTGCTAAAGCTCGAGCTGTGTGTGCGAGAGTGTTTGAGAGAGAGAGAGAAAAATGATTGAAACGCCGCCGCTTTTTAGAGTAAAAATAGGCAAAAATAAATGAGAGAAGGGTTTTTTTTAGGTATATACTGTGATTCTGTGAACCAGTGATGTGTGGGGTTTGGATTCATCGACACTACAAAAGTACCAACTCAAGATATCACACGAGTTTTTTAAGTTTATCGATGTGGAGAAAAAAGTACTAAATATTCTTTTAGATCTCTTAAAACTTGGGGTAATGAAATTTTAACCGAATAGTATCTTAAATCTTTTTAAAATTTTATAATAGAATTCGAAAATTATCCCAAGGATTGGTGAAACACGTGATATGTTGTTGATCTGTTGCAGTTGGTTTAATGGAATTGTTGTCTATTCGAGACGTCTAATCTCCAAGAATGAGAAAAAGGAAATGAAATTTTGGTTTAATTCTCTGTTGCCTCTTATTTATCATGATTCAACTTAAATACATACCAAATAACCACAACCGATAACAATAACAGCTATTCTACTTTAGTCGAAACTTTGACTAAACTAGATAATAACTATAAAACCTATCCTAGATAAAGATAACAATCTAATAACAAATGATAATAACAAAAGATATCAGCAACCTAATCTCCTAGTTACAAGCAACTAAAGAAGTCCTTTATTAAACTAAACTCTTCAGGCAAAGGCAATCTTCTTAACAAATCCACTGTTACTACTAGGAGTGTCAAATGGGTGGGTTTGGGTAGGTTTGGGGTGAACATAAT
This sequence comes from Quercus variabilis, assembly GCA_030445155.1. Classification (NCBI taxonomy): domain Eukaryota; kingdom Viridiplantae; phylum Streptophyta; class Magnoliopsida; order Fagales; family Fagaceae; genus Quercus; species Quercus variabilis. The sequence goes on along the minus strand of CP129448.1, from coordinate 70,447,743 downwards.
TGGGTTGGGTATACAAAACTCATTCACCCATTAAAACTTATTTAACTAATTGATTCTAACCCAAATCCAACCCAACCCAATTATAATGAGTAAACCCCAACCCACCCAATTACTTAATTATCAAAATTACCAAAATGCCCATAAACACAATAACACCTTAGCGACAGGAAAATAGAGGAATAAGATAAGAAACTAAGTGGTCCACTGTTTGGTTGCCAAGAAAATTTTAAAAATAAGGAAATGAATTTTGGAAATTGGATTCCCCAGAGTTTTGAACCTCTCACTTACCAAAATCTCCTCTCCACAACTCTTTCTCTCCCCAATTGGCAGCCATCTCCCTCTCTCTCTCTAAAACTTTCTTTCTCTAGAACTTTTGAAACTTTTATGGAGTCCAACAACAACAAAAACACAAAGACCATCAAATTCCTTTGTAGTTATGGCGGGAAAATCCTCCCTCGCTACACCGACGGCACACTCTGCTACATCGGCGGCCTTACATGTGTCCTCGTCATCGATCGCTCCATTTCTTTCACAAGTTTGTTTGATTTTCCATTTCCAGATTTGATTTTTTGTGAACTTGTTTGGTTTTTGTGAATAATTAATCACTTTATGTTTGTTGTTGCAGAGTTGATGGTGAAGCTCGGAGAGTTTTGTGGCTCATCGGTGAATCTTCGATGTCAATTGTCGACGAGCGACTTGGGTTTATGGGTTTGCTGAAGATGGATTGGTTATCGTGTTTATGGATTTATTTCTTGGGTTGATTTATGGTTTTGTTTGGTATCTTGTTTCTTGTTTTCCTAGATTTGATGGAGATTAAACTTTCTCAGAGACCAAACAGTGCAAAGTGGTGAATAGAAAGAAAGAAAAAAGATCACTGGGTCTCTAACTAAAACGTGATTGGAGGCAAAGAAAATGAGGAAAAATGAAAACCCCCGTGAAACACTGAAATGTCTGAGGGTTTATTTATTTATTTATTTATTTTTAAATTTAATGGGAAGGGTGGGTTGAATTTGAGTATATTATTTTTGAGTTAAATGAGCTTTTAGTTAAAACCCAATAATCACTGGGTCTAATTAGGTTAATGCCTATTTAACCCAACTAATAATTGGGTGAGTTTAAGTTCAATTAGAGTAAGTGAGTTTAGATGGACAAATGAGTTTAGACTTACTTTGTTACCACTAGTTACTACTTAGCAGGTGAATGAAATGCAAACACGAGGCTTTGGGACACAACAGTTGTTGACTTGTGTCACTTATTTTGAGTTACACAAATATAGTGTATTTTTTTTTTTTTTAATTAATAATTCCATAGTTGAGAGGGAAGGGGGGGGGGGGGGGGGGACCATAACCCATTAAATTCACTGACAATTACTGACTGTTAAGAAGCATTTACAATGAAATTAAAAACTGATCAGATCAAATTGGTAAACTAAACTAGAACTAGAAATCGCAGTACTTAAGAGTAGAATCAAATGCTGATTAGCACGCTTCTCTTATGCCACCCATTCACAACTGCGGAGTATCACTAGCCCTCTCTGCTGAAGAAAAATAATGCAATTCAAGCTCCTTGAGGCTGGCAGCTGCCTCCTCTCCAATTCTTGCCAACATGTGGTCTGTCTTCTCTGCCTGTTGATTAAACTCAGCTGTTCTTTGCTCCACATGGTCATTAAGGGATGCAAATCCGGAGAAGATTGCGGTTTGCTTCAGCTCTGATACCAACTTAAGTAAAGAGTCGGCTGTCTGAACCTATAATTGAAGATGTTGGTGTTCAGTAACTAAAATAGAATAAGGCTTAGATAGTCTTAACAGTAAAAATAAAATTTTTAAAGATCCAAACTTTTAAATCCATTATCAACAACCTTATTTTTAGCAAGTATCTCATTATCTCAGTGAAAAGAAAAGAAAAAAATCTATATAAACTCGTATCGTCTAAGAAATTCAATAGCACAATGGGAGATGCATCCTTGAGTTCAATTTTTTTATAGGCAAGTGTATGGCTTTGTGGTGCGTGGAATCTCTCTAAATCCCTTAAAAAGGATATGCAAAAAAGAAACTCACAAACTGCATCCCAAACTTTCCTTTTGCATCACAACAATCTTTCCAAGATCTAAATCTAAAAGCAGACGAATGAGATTTCAATTTTAAACTATATATACATGTCTACATTCTTGTGCATGCTCGCATGAGTGGGAGAAAGCTGTAACCGTTCTTACCATTCTAGCTGCACGCATCTCCATCATGAAAGCTTCTTGTGAATTTCTGACAGGAAGATCATTCACCTACATTAAGCAAGGTTCCATGCAAAATAATCACATTAAACAAAACTTCTAAGAATATATATGTTAAAATTTTCAGCAATAATTAAAACACAAACCAAAAGCTCAGGTGACTTCCTTAGAAAAACCAATTAACCCTTCAAAGATCACTTGCCTCTTTTATTTACATCATACAGAAATATAAACAAGCCGGTTCTAGATCTAAACTACTCAACTCTGGTATATTTGGATGGGTTCTTAATTGTTTGTTTAATTTTCACATTTTAAAAGGCAAGTTTGTTAAGAATCACTTCCCACAATTTGAAAAGGCCTTATGCCCCTATAGCTCCCTTTCATGATTTTACACCTTGGCAATTATAGGGAAGAAGGCTCCCTTCCATTCTAGAGATTAAAAAATTATAATTCATTAATAGCAATTAGTAGGTATAAGGTTCCCTTCCCTTCTAGAGACTAAATGATCCTCACTGATCCCAGAGACAAGGTGGCACCCACCAAATGTAACAAAACATCAAAATACGAAGTTCTAGCTTCATACCAACTTCAAGAGCTAGTTAACAACAACATCGGTAACTATGTTCACTCAATCAAGGCAATGAACTAGTTGGCACAAAAAGCCAAAGTTCAAAATGTGCAAGCACTGGCTGGGAGGTGATTATCTGCAAAGGCTTCTTTCCCTTTTACCAATAAGCAAGAAAATTTCCTTGGTAATGAGTTAGCCCATTGTTTCCTTAGCAAAGTGCAGGCAATGCAGTAGTGATACAATGAATTAAATGAAAATGCCCATGCCTATGTGCTTCACTTGAAACTATACGTTCTTAGATCTTTGGTTGATTGGTTGAGGAATATTAGGGATGTTTGTTGTTCTCTTTTAGAGCTCTTGGATCTTTTTAATTTTAGGTCTTAATTTGTTGGGTTGCACTTGAATACTTCTCATGTATTCAGGCTTCGCCCTGTTTCTTTTAAATAAAATTTTATTACTTACTAAAAAAATTAAAGAGAGTGCAAGAACTTCCATGGGAAGTAATCATAGCTAAATATGATCTTTTGGCAGATGAATGAATTGAAATTTTGAGTTTTGTTGAGTTTTATTCCACCAGTATTGTTAAAAGCGTGCTTAAGCTCAAAGCTCAAAACCCCAAGGCTCTAGCGCTTTTTGCCTCAAAAGCTAGGCTCATTCAAAGAAGCGCGCTTTATGCGTGCTTTTTTATTATTTTTCAAAAAAAAAAAAAAAAAAAACCAAAACTTAAAACTATAGGATCTTTACATTATTGATATAAACCATTGATTGGCATATTTTTAGTGTAACTTATTGTTCAAAAAAAAAAATTCTGAGTATAACTTGTCCTAAAACCCAACCCACAACCTCTCAGTTCTTCTCTATTTTTATTTTTTCTCCTTGAAACAGTAACCCACCTATCAAAGGCTTTCATTCATCAAGTGACCCCCTAGATAAGTTGATATTGGGTAATATGGGATCTATAATAGGTGAGAATGGCCCGTATAATTGATTAAGTTGCCAAATGGTTTGTACCTTTACTCTAAACAATAAAGATAGGTGATTTATGAAAATGGCTAGGACACCTTAATTTTAATATTTAATTATTAAACAACTATTCAACACAAAACAAAAGCTTCCATTAAAAATGACATGTTGATACCAATGATGGGCACAAGCTATGCTACCGAGGCTAAGGATGATGGGAACAACCATTTGTTCAAATCTTAGTACAGATAAGAAGAAAGCCACAAGATAAGGCTAGTCAGTTCAATCTGTTAAACTACCTCTTAGTACAAAAACTTTATGCTGACAGGAAATGGCGAATTTAACCACTTGACCATTATCCTAACACTCCCTCTTGGGTGTGAGCCCACCTTTAGTCTGTTTGGATTGAGGAGGGAAGGAGGGAGAGTAGGGTAGAGTTAGCCGGAAATTAGCCTATTTCTGGCCAACTATATTCTACTTCCCTCCAATCCCCCTTTCTCCCCCTCAATCCAAACGGACTAAAAATGTGGCGTAAAGTAGAGACATGGTTAGACTGTAGGACTACCTACTTTGATACTATGTTAAACTACCCCTTTAGTCTGAAAAAATTGAGCCAATAGAGCATGATAAATTTAATCACTAACCATTATTCTAATACAAACAATGCATGTGTTAATGAGAATAAGCATGCAACCAAGCAAGACAAACAAAACAACCATTTAAAAGCTAGATACAAATCAAAAATGCTAGAACCACAACAAATTACAAAAAAAATTTCTCCACCGCTCAAGTTGTGACAAAAGTTGTGTAATTTGTCGTGGTCCTAGCATTTTTCGATACAAATTCTTGGTTAAATTTGTTGACAGTGAAATGTAATAACTCAATTCATAAATTAAGCAATTTAACATATGATTGTAGCACAGGTTTCCAAAAGATTTGTTGATGGTGAAACTGGAAGATCCCAAAGATTTGTCCAATAAGAGCCACAAAGACTTAAAATTTTAAAAAAACCCAATTAGAAAAGTTTAGCAAAAAAACAGTAATGTAATACAAATATTTGAATACCCGTGAGACATTGACGAGGTGGCTGAAGTTGTCAACGATGCTGCCAATGTCGGTTTCGACTCTTTGTAGTAATGCTTTCTGCTTCTGAGCCGCCGCTGCCGCTGCTGCCGCGGTGGGTCCACTTCCGCCACCGCTGCTCCCACTTCCACCTCCTCCACCTGCTCCGCCTTTATTCATTTTCTCTCTCTCTCTCTGGGCACTCTCACAGATACAAACGAAAGCCTGAAATGGCTAACTTGGGCCCAATTCTGTCCCAGCCCAGAAAAGACAAATAGAGGTTAGGCCTAGAAGAAATACAAAATCGACAGCTAAAAAGAACGACGTTAGAGTGGAAGGGACGATTTCGACCTGTGGATAGAGAGAGAGAGAGAGAAACGGAGTCAATGAAATACATTCACAATCCATGAAAAGATTACAAATTTTCACATTAAATTAAAGAACCTAAAATAAGAAAAAGCATAGACCTTGGAATTGGAGTTGAAGTTGGGGGTGCCCAAAACGACGTAGTTTTGGTAATGGAGAGGAAAAAAAAAAAAAAAGGAAAAAAATGCAATTCAAAGGGTCGAAGCTGGGCTGACTGGAGACAAGCGCGTGTCCTTGCTGCTGGGATTGTGCAATAAATGTTTATATTAATGGGTAAACTTCATCAACCTCCCATTAGGTTTTTGAGGAAATGTTATGGACTTGACTCCTATTTTTAAAAATAACACTGCTCTTTGGGGCTAGTTTGATTATATTTTATTTTTCTCTGATTTTCCTTGTCATCACTGCCTGGTTTGTAACTACTATGCGATGTTACTTTGGTTGGGAATTTAATTTGAAAACAAGAATATTTTGTCTATGAGTGGTTGTAAAGGTGTGTCTGATACATGGATCACAAACTTTGGGGAACAGAGTGTCATTTTTTTTTTTTCAAATGGAAAAATAGAAGAAGGTAAGTCCATAATATTTCTCCAAAAACTTGAGGGGAGGTTGGTGTAATTTACTCAATTTTAATTAGTGGTAGTTGGATTGAGTTATGGCTTTCTATTTGAATCTAATGTTTGAACAATCCCTGATTAATGAGAGCATGGACATTTCAATTTTGATTACTCATTTTCCTTTCCCATTAAATTAAGTGCTAGTACTTTTATTTTCAACATTTATTTCACTACTATCTAAAAGCATTTGGAGTGGGAGATGTGTGGGTGGCTGTTGGGTGGAGTACTGATGTTATTCCTATTGCAAAACGCTCATCTAATGTTGCAGTAATTGTTCCCAAGTCTGGGGCTAGCTTATGGGCAGATTTATGGGTACGCCTTCTATCATCTCATCTTCATTTGACGTTTAATTTTCTTATAGAATTCGTGATCCTTAGAGGACATAATTTAAGTACAAACAGGAATTTTGTAGAGACAAAATGGGTACTGAGCAGCTTCCATTATGATTCAATAGTGCATTGGTTGTCAAACCTTTACTTTTCTGAACATCTCACATTTTAGTGTGAAATATTAGCCTTCCATTTTAGATTTCAGATATATGATATTTTTGTAGGCCATCCCTGCCGCCTCTAGATTTGAAACAAACCAAATTGGGGATCTCCACTGATTCATCAGTGGATAGAGTTTTGCTTGCAAGCTGCTAGAGCACTACTGCCTTTTAAGCAGGAGGTAATGCCAGGTGCATCTCCTTCTGCCCTTGAAAGTGCACCAGTTAAGATGCCTGCAGAGTTAACCAAGGGCAAACCAAGGCTGGACACAAACCTCATTGCTGGAATACCCCCACCTGAAATTCTGGCTAGGTGTGAGTTTTTGGAGCCATTATCGGATAGCACATTGTCAGAGTATCAATCATTGATTGGTACCATGCAGAAACCTGGCCATGGTTTGATCCAAGGAATGCACCATTATATATCTTCAGGGATTTGAAATTTTTGGCCGGAAAGAAAGCTACATTCAAAAATAACCTGAACACGAAAATTTGGGAGGGTCTCCAGTCCTATGCCTATCTCTTCTGAAACAATTTCAAAGCTTCTATTCTGAGAACTGATTCATGAGTATACATGCCAGTGCTCTTAAATTTGAAGATCAGAGATTGCATGATGATTCACCAATTCAAGCTTGGAATAAGCTTTCTGATACTGCAGATACAATATAGGGAAATTCATGTTTAGCTGCTCACTTCGCTGCAAATTTTGACATGTAGTAAGAAAGCTGGTTGTATATTAGAATCGACTCTCAAGCATCGCCATGTATGATTGTGGATCATGTGGTCTTAGTTTATCTTCAAGGTTCCTTCCTACTGAAGAATTGTCTTGAAGGAAATGGACTTGCATGCACATATTATGTTGTCCCTAGTTGTCATGTCAGTCCAGTGCCTCTGGAATTATGTCTTGCTCATATATAGCACTGCAATTTGGATTGGTGCCATTATTCCAGTCCACAACCCAAAAATAAATTGTTGTAATATTACAGTTAATGGCCATTGTAATTCTTTGGGGTCAACTTCGGTATAAATACAGTACGCTTAAGGCGAAAACAAAATTCATATTTCTCACCAGAAAAGATAAGAAAGTAGTTTACAGGTTGCTTGGCTAGGCCTCAAAGATACCTTGCTGTTGTGCAGACTGAGTAAATATTGTTTGCTTTACAATATGTAAAGTTTCATTTTCTGTTGTCTATAATGAATTTGTGGACTAGGGTTGTCCATGCTCCTTAATTTTTATGAACTTAATGGGAGAAAAAAAAAAAATTGTTTGAACTTCACTTGTATACATGAAATGATTGGAAGAAAGGAAATAATCTGGCATTACAATCGGTTGAGAAATAAAATTTAATCATAAATATTTTAGGGACACAATAAACACAATCAGATTTGATGCTTTAAAGGTCTTCTGGACTTCACACAATTGCAGGAAAGCCAACAATTTTTTTGCAAAGTAATATAAGGATACAATAAATGCAATTCATATATATGCCTGTTTGGATTGAGGGAGAGAGAAGGGGAGTAGAGTAGAGTAAATTTGACTCAAAATTAGTCTATTTTCAGTCAACTCTACTCTGTTTCCTTCTACTCTCCCTTTTCCCCTTCCATCCAAACGGATCATTTTGGAGGAGTAATTTACGAATATAATAAGTTTTGACACATATGGCAATCACAATAATTATTGACATTGACGAATTATAATTTGCCACATGGCACTGTTGGCCTACACGGACTTTGAAGTAATACAGTAATTCGCCACATCTCAGTCCATAGAAAAAGCAAACACAATGCATCAGAGACTCTCAAGTTGAGCTTGTATAACTACATTAGATATAAATATATTGTGTTAAATTAGATTCCTATGACAAGAGCAATAATATGCAATGTATAACGGAAAATATCACTCATAATTTATTATCTAGCTGCATTAAACACTGAATTTCATAACGTTATCCCTTTCTTAATTCCATCAGAGGTGTAAAGCCAGATTACATTCTTAATGGCCCCAAACTCAAATCTGCATATACCACTTCCTCTTCCTTTGACTTTTCACATTCCGTACCTTGCATCTGCATCACCCGGTAAAATGTTTAGACTTCCAAAACTGAGTGCATTTAAATAGACCAATCAAATAATCTTAAAAAAAAATGTGTAAATTGTTTTATATAACGTAATCTTTTGACCTTCCACCTTATGATTCTAAGTTCTATAAATTCAGTAATGTCCAACGTGTCTTTGTCACATCTCATTCAACCTTTCCTTCTCATATTGTCAAGTCATGGCTGCTGCTTTGAGATTAAACACTTTCCTATTAAACACTTTCCTCTCTACTTTATCAGTAGTACTTCTACTTTCATTGACAGAAGCAACTTACAGTGGAATCACAGTTGATCTCATTCAGCGTGATTCGACAGAGTCTCCATCGTACAATGCCTCTCACACCCATTTTGATCGCTTGTATAAGGCTTTTGCTCGTTCCATTTCACGGGCTAATCATTTCAGGCCAAGCTTACAGTCTAAGAGTTCAATCCAATCAAACGTAATAGCTAATGGCGGAGAATACCTCATGAAGATTTCCCTTGGAACCCCAGCAGTTGAGGTGCTTGGCATTGCAGATACAGGCAGTGATCTAACGTGGACACAATGTGAGCCATGTGAAAAATGTTACAAGCAAAACCTTCCTCTCTTTGATCCTCAGCAATCTTCAACATATGGTAACGTGCCCTGCAATTCAAGTCCTTGCAAGGCATTAGACACTGCCTCTTGTGGCACTGATAAAAACACCTGCCAGTATGGTTATTCATATGGAGACCAATCATTCACTAATGGTGATCTTGGTGTTGAAACCTTAACCATTGGCTCAACTACTAGCCGTCAGGTCACATTACCGAATATTGTATTTGGGTGCGGGCACAATAATGATGGTACATTTGGTGAGGCAGGATCAGGCATAATTGGCCTAGGAGGTGGCCCTCTTTCTCTGGTCTCTCAACTAAACAATTCTATTGGTGGAAAATTTTCTTATTGTTTAGTTCCCACAGAAAATTCAAATGTTACAAGCAAGATTAATTTTGGTAGCAATGGCTTGGTTTCTGGCAATGGTGTGGTTTCAACACCCTTGGTTGCAAAAGATCCTTCGACATTCTATTACCTTACTCTAGAGGGCATTAGTGTTGGGAACAAGAGGTTTGCCTATAAGGCTTCTTCTAAGGCTGTTGCTAGTAATGAGGGTAACATTGTTATTGACTCAGGCACAACTTTAACCCTTCTTCCACCTGAATTTCATGAAGATTTGGTATCAGCCGTTGAGAAAGCTATTGATGCTGAACGTGTTAGTGACCCAAGGGGTGTTCTTAGTCTTTGTTTCAGGTCTAAAGATGAAATTGATATCCCCATTATCACGGCTCATTTTACTGGTGCTGATGTGAAGTTGAAGCCAATCAATACATTTGCTAGAATGGATGATGATTTGGTTTGCTTCACCATGATACCATCTGGTAGTGTGGCCATATTTGGGAACTTGGCTCAGATAAACTTCTTGGTGGGATATGACCTGAAGGCCAAGAAAGTGTCCTTCCTGCCTGCTGACTGCACCAAGCACTAGTAGAGATGAATTTGTTGAAATTTGTGACTCTGCTTATGAAATTATATATGTGGAAATTATTTGTCTATGAGTAAAATCATTTGTGATGGGTGTCTAGTTTATCTAAAAAACGATGTTTCAATGTTTTTTTTTTCCTGGCACTTGGAATTCGAAAATTATATGACCTTGAAATATATTAGTGAAACCATAACCCAAAGATAGATCCAGTAAGTGCAAACACAACATAATTAAAAAAAAAAAAAATGACATTAATTAATATTGTTTTTCACAAAAAAAGTATCTTGAATAAATTTCTTGTCACAACTGTTTTCAACAATATTCTGAAGGGTTATTTCAGCGCTATCAAATACTTCTCTATTAATATATGTGATTAAACCATGGAAGTGGTACAAAATTTATGGTTAATCTTTTGGAATGATATATATGGAAAAGCTTATTGCTCCTGAATAATGCGATTTTTATTTTGGGCTGTAACTAAGAATATTTTAAACAAAGAAAGAGAACCACAAAACAAAACATCACAATGATGACAATGTGAGAAAATGTCTTGGGCTACCAAAATTCATGACCCCACTTTAAATTTAAGCCAAAAGGAGGGATATATATATATATATATATATGGAGCAAACACAGCTCAAAAGATTCTATGGAGACGTTTCCTTTCTTCGCCAAAAGCTCAGTACACTGATTTCCTTCGGTGGATTTATTGGAGATGAACCTCTTCAAAATGTTGGGAGTACAGACCTGCCATCAGAAATTAGAGCACTATATAAGTTATAAGAGTCAGCCAGGATGTTATTTGATGAGAGGATACCACTGCTGGCTTAGCATCTATTTCAATGGTAAACTTGTGGACATTTGGACTCTGTACTAATAATTCCATCCCTATGTCCCTAAAGTTCAGCAGTCATAAGTGAGTCTCCTATGCTTTTGGAGAAGCCGCCAATCCTTGTGCCCTTGCAATGAAAATACATTTTTTTAATAATTAGGCCTTAGCTGTAAAAGAAGCATGCACTTTTAATTTTGAGGATGTCTCTAATGCACCATTTTGATTCCTACTCTGTATCCAAACAATACATGATGGGGGACTTCAATTCGAAGAATAACGATTGTTGAAAGGAGGAATCGTGTGAAGGGAGGCAAGGGATGAATAGACTTCCTAAAATTCATAAACTATCTTGAGCTCAAGCTTGAATGAGAGTGACCTGCACAGGAGGGTCTCATGCATATGATTGCATTTTATTTCATAGGTTTATGTAGACTTTTCCATTTTGGGGACTTGTTGTTGTCCAAGCTTTCTTGAATCTCTTCCTCAAAAAAAAAGAAAAAAAAAAGGGTTAATTACATATTTGATCTCTAATGTTAATATCGTATTTTTATTTGGTCCTTAACCTTTCAAATTTGTCAATTTGGTCCTTGACTTTTTGATATTAGGTCAAAATGGTCATTGCAGTTAGATACTGGATGAAAAATGTTGATGTGGCTTACAATTAAAATAAAGTATAATTTTTTTTGTCACATAACTCCTACATGAACTACCACATCAACAGAACCTTAAAAAAAACCAAATTAGTAGAACCTTAAAAAAAAAAAAAAAAAAAAAAAAAAAACCATCTCCCCGCCTTGCCAAAAGATTGGAACCTCTCAATCTACCATCACCATTAGCAAAATACTTCAAACAAAAATAAAGATATCTAAAAATCTATCAAAAAACAACCCAGGAATTACAATAACTTTCTCTTTGTCAGACTATTTTTGCAATTTCATCCTAAAACCCACAATCACTGTACCAAAATTTATTGTCCATCATTTGATGGGGACTACCTAATACAAGAGGTGTGCAATGAAGTCATTTTGTTTATGGTTGTGAGTTGAATAGCCCAGTTTCTCTGTTGGGTTTTGTTGTAAAGTTGTTGTGTGAGTACATAGAGGTGAGACTACTTGTTGGGTTTGTCACAGTGAGAACTGAACTAGAGGCTTAGGCTATTTGATGGTCTCCCCTTTCTCCTTTCTTAGTGAATATTCTTTCCATCTCTGTCACCCCTGCGTTTTCACCTTCCATATCTGTCTTTTCAAGTTTTTTAGGTATCGATTCTGCTGTGTTTGGTTCCAACGAAAATACTGGAAAAGAAACCCCTTTTTTTGTGAAGAAAAAAAACTCTAATGTTGTTCTTCATCCATGTCTCCATTGATTTGGGTATTACTTCTTCTTCTTCTTCTTCTTCTTCTTCTTCTTCTTTTTTTCCTTGGAAACTCTGATGGAAAGATTAGAATTTTTTTTAACAATTACCCATTTGATTTAGAAACATTTATGGATGATTGTTATTACACATTTATGCTCAAGTTGGAATTTTTATGTTAGATTTTGTTTTTCTATTAATGTTCTTTGAATTTGTCATCAAGTTTTAGTGAGGTGGAATCAAAGATATTTGTTTGAGATTTAGGGATTTTGTTTGATTTACAATTTTTTTTTTTTAATTTATGCTAATATGGCAGTACACATGGTAGTCTACGTGGTATAAAAAATTATATTTTATTTTGGTTTCTAGACACGTCAGCATTTTCTATCAATTACTTAACCACAGTGACTATTTTGACACAATATCAAAAAATCAAGGACCAAATTGATACATTTGAAAGGTTAAGGATTAAACTGACATATGGTGTAAAGGTTGAGGATCAAATATGTAGTTTACCAAAAAAAAAACAAAAAAAGCTTTCTTGAATCTTATTGATTTTTTTTTATCCTTTCACCTTCCTATTTCTATAGCCTAACTTAGAGCCCAACTTAATAATCCTAGTAAGACTTTTCTCTAATCCAGTTTTTAGCACATAAAAACACATTGAAAATCCTTTCTCACACCAAAAATCCATGAGGGCCAATTGTGTAATCGTAGGCGTATGTTTAGGATGAGTGTAATTTGATGACTCACATCTACTGGTTACTCTCAAATATATTTCTCATGCATGTCTGCGTTCTAGGGGGGAGAGAGAGATGTTAAAGCTAGCTCTTGATGTGCAACACATACCATCTATATAAAATTTTGCATAGTCAGGGTAATCCCATACTGACTCAAGTTTTTCAAGGCAATCTTCTGCCGCACTTTCTGCCATCTGATACATTGGTTTGTCATGATTCATCTCATGCTCCTCAAAGCAGTGGCTAAAATTCCAAATAACATATAGTAGATGGGGTTGTTCACAACCTTCAACCTAATTTTTAGGGCAAACATGAAATGGTTCAAGTATGTTATCAAGTTTGGAGGAATGAGGAAGGGAGATTGGAACTGAAGAAGGATGCAAAGATGCTGAGGTAAACGTCATTAGCTAGAACTTCCACACTTAGGGTAGAGTCTTAATTTTTTGCAACGACTTGTATGTATGTATGATATAATAGTTGAATATTTCTTTTAAAATATTTCCCCTTTTGTTTTCAAAAGAGCATTACATGATGTCCCTTGTTTATATGGGTTAAACCCAAACCCCAAGTAATGGCGTAAGCTCGATCCTTACCCTTAGATAAATTATGGAGATCGAAGTAGACAATCATCCTTGTAATAGCTTAGCAGTCAAGGATGAAAGTTGAAACTCCACTAGATCCACTTTATTCCACAACTTTTGTGAAGGGAGGAATAGTGGAATACGATGATTGAGGTCCCTAGGATAATTATGTGGAAGCCATGACCTTGTCTCATATTGTGATGCCTAGTTAGATGGACTACTGGTGAGGTTAAAGTTGAGTGAACATCCAAGCCTAATGTTTTTCACAACTGCTAATATGATATGTTGTGATTTATTATATAATACAAGTGATGTAAATAATGTTGCTCTAATCATGATAGTCAATGTTAATTAGTAGTTATTAAAAATACTATTTTTATAGTATTTCTTATGGTACAACCCTTCCCTCTGAGCCAGTCTACTTTTCCCTCCCCCCACATGTCCAAACATATTTATCTTTTGTAAGCCAATTTTTGAGGGTAAAAATTACCAACATGAGCTAAGACTAGACCACAATGTTGTTGGTTAGTTAAAGATGTAGCCTTCCAAATCGAAACCTTCTTTACAATTCTAGACTTCTTTACATTTCCCCTGTGCTTTGAATGCGAAATACTTGTCAACAACTTAGGGTTCTAGTCTGCAACATGGCTCAAAGGTTTTGCAACAAATTGTACAAAGATGAACCTGCTTGTCGAACGTGGACACCATATATTAATTTACTGACCTTTATATATAACTTAACTCATTCAAACATGTGATCATGCATGTATATATGTATTCAGAATTAGTGATATGTATTTTTTTTTGGTAGGTTAGATGTACAATGCAAGCTATATCATAAGGTGCCAAAGCTACATTCTTAAAATATCAATGGAGAGCATGCTTGTTCATCAACACGTGAAATACCATATAATATAGGTTGAACTAGATTCGTAATCAAATCAGTTTATTTATTTTCCATAGTCAGGGTAATCCCATACTGACTCAAGTTTTTCAAAGCAATCTTCTCCAGCACTTTCTGCCTTCTGATACATTGGTTGTTATGATTCATCTCATGCTCCTCAAAGCAGTGGCTAAAATTCCAGATAACACATAGTAGATAGGGTCGTTCACAACCTTCAACCCAATGTCTTGGGCAAACATGAAATGGTTCAAGTATGTTATCAAGTTTGAGGAATCATGGTTTATATTTAAAATATCGTTGTTCATAATTCATAGGATTGTTCTTGAATTTAGATTTTGGAAATATGATAACTTTTTAGTCAAATGGCGTTCTATTTAAGTAATGTTTTTGGTTTTCTTAAAAAAAAGTAATGTCTTTTAGCTAAGGTAAAAAGGTTTTATAATTGTTTTTTTTTATATGTTTTTTTTTTCCACAGAAGTGAAGTATCTTTGTAAAATATTTTCTAAATGGAACTGTGAGAATACATGATCCAACATTCACAATGTATTAGATTAATGCACCAATCTTAAAGAATTTTTAGCTATATATATATATATATATATAGTTTCCTTTTAGAAACAAACACACACACAAAAGAAAGAGGGAAAAATGTTTTAATACAAAAACACACCACAAACTCAAAAATCACTATATCTTTTAAGAGAGGGTGGAGCAAGTTATACTACACAAAATGTACTCTTTTAGGACAAAAGCACTAACTAGCTAACATTGAGTAGGTGACACATACTAATCCATGCTTTGCTTCTTAATTTCATCATTTCATGATATTTGGTATTAAAAAAAAATGCAGCTCCATCTTGTGGTGATGTATTGTGGTGCTTATAGTTATGTTTTAAGTTTTAATTTTATTATTGTGTTAATGTCTAAGCATAAACATTTATTAAAATCCAAATTAATTTTCTCAACTCTACTTCTTATAACTTTTTTTCTTTACTATGGGAAGGGAGAAGTTTAAAAATCTAAATTTTGCATGCAAATACTATTTGCCTTAAACACAATTATTCTCTTTTTTATGTTATTGTTATTGTTATTTAAATGTTATCTTTAGAAAAATAATTGTAACTGCAATATTCCTTTAACATATATAGCATGTTTTTGATAAAATACGGAAAGAACACTAGTTATAATATAATGTAGACAAAGATTAATTTAGCGAATTATGTTTAATACAACTATAATTATAGGACAAAAATGAAAGTAATTTTTTAGAAAATTAGACAAGTTCATTAGAAGCCTCATCCTCAGCTATACTTTATGTGCTGTTCTTGGGGGAATCGTATTCAGTTTGACAAATTTGAAAAAGAAACTGCCATTGTTCTTAGCTAATGATAGCATAATTGTTAGGTTTGTGGTAATCTATTTTGCAAAAACCTCCAAATTATTATGTATGTTGGAAGAATTTTCATTGGTTTGCATTGGAATAATTACGTTTTATGGAACTCTACTTATCTATGACAAATTCTCCGCCAAGATAAGTGGTAGTATTCTTGCACATTAGCGGAATCATGCTGCCCAATGTGCAGGAAACTCAATGCTAGCACTTTTTTATATGGTAATTCACTAAATTTCATAGTTTTTTTTTTTTCCCAAATATTCAAACCATATTATTTCCTATTATTACGGCTCAATTTGAGACTCTGATTTATTATCACTGCATTGCCAACTATACTACAAAACACAACTGTCATACTTTTTATCGTAAGAGTTTTAACAATTTCAAGAGATTTTACTTTTTTTTTTTTTTTTTTTTTTGAGAAAGAAGAGATTTTACTTATAAATTTGAAACTTTTTTCATTTATAAGGTGTGTGTTTGGTATTGTACTTGTACATTATTCAACTACTCACGTATACTAGCATACATTTTTACATTATTATTATTATTGTTATTATTGTTAAATAAATGTGTTCTAATAAGCAAAAATGTTTAATCTCAAATGTTTATTATGATTATTTTGTTCTATACTTTTTTACTCAATTTTTTTTGAAGCCATACTTTTTTACTCAATTCGATACTATATAAGTAATATATATATATATATATATATATATATATATAAAATGATAATAGAATTGAATCAAATAGTCCGTCCATTCCATTGTAACGCTTATAGTTATTTTTTTCATTTTAATATTGTCTTTATGTTTAATATATGTTTAAAAATATAATTATCAACTCTAAATTTATTTTTCTTAACTCTACTTCTTATAATTTTTTTATCCATCATATGAGAAAGATGGAAATTTAAGGTTATGTTTGGTAACATTTTTTGTTTTTTGTTTTCAAAAACTTTTTTTTTGGGAATAGAAATAAAAAAAAATTCTTATATTTTTGAAATAAAAAACATGTTTGGTTAGTTGAAAAAAAAAGTTTTATAACAAAAAAAAAAAAATATATATATATATATATATATATATTAAAATATGTGTTATTAGAATTTGAATTCTTGGCTCTAACTCATTAAATGACATAGATTCATTAAATCAGGAGCATGTTTTCATTGGTTTTTGAAAACTAGAAATCAAACACAGTCTTTGCATGTTTTTAATTTCCTTCATAAATTGAGTTTTGAGAAACTTTTTTATTTTCTGTTCATTTTGGATTGCCAAACAAGTTTTTTTAGTCTCAAAAATTTTTTTAAAAAAAATTGGAAACAAAAAATAAGGAGAAAAAATAGTTACCAAACATACCTTAAGAATCACATGTGCAAACTTAGGGTAGAGTCTTAAATTTTTTGCAACAACTTGTGTTTATGTATGATATAATACTTGACTATTTCTTTTAAAATCTTTTCCCTTTTATTTTCAAAATGAGCATTACATGATGTCACTTGTTTATATATATGGGTTAAACCCAAACCCCAAGTAGTGGCGCAAGCTCGATCCTTACCCTTACATAAATTATGGAGATCAAAGTAGACAATCATCCTTGTAATAGCTTAGCAGTCAAGGATAAAAGAAACTCCCCTATCCACTTTATTCCACAACTTTTGTCAAGGGAGGAATAGTGGAATAAGATGATTGAGGTCCCTAGGATAATTAGGTGGAAGCCATGACCTTGTCTCATATTGTGATGCCCAGTTAGATGGACTACTTGTTAAAGCTGAGTGAACATCCAAGACTAATATTTTTCACAATAGCTAATATGATATGTTGTGATTTATTGTATAATACAAGTGATGTCAATAATGTTGCTCTAATCATGACAGGCCATGTTAATTAGTAGATATTAAAAATACTATTTTTATAGTATTTCTTATGGTACACCCCTTCCCTCTGAGCCAGTCTACTTTTCCCTCCTCCCACATGTCCAAACATATTTATCTTTTGAAAGCCAATTTTTGAGGGTAAAAATTACCAACATGAGCTAAGACTAGACCACAATGTTGGTTAGCTAAAGATGTAGCCTTCCCAATCGAAACTTTCTTTACAATTCTAGCCTTCTTTACATTTCCCCCGTGCTTTGAATGCGAAATACTTGTCTACAACTTAGGGTTCTGGTCTGCAACATGGCTCAAAAGTTTTGCAACAAATTGTACAAAGATGAACTTGCATGTCAAACGTGGACACTGTATATTAATTTACTGACCTCTATATATAACTTAACTCATTCAAACATGTGATCATGCATGTATAGATGTATTCAGAATTAGTGATATGTTTTTTTTTTTTTTTTGGGTAGGTTAGATGTACAATGCAAGCTAATATCATAAGGTGCCAAAGCTAAATTCTTAAAATATCAATGGAGAAAATGCTTGTTCATCAACATGTGAAATACCATATAATATAGGTTGAACTAGATTCGTAATCAAATCAGTTTATTTATTTTAGAAAGCTATAAGTCAAAATTCCAACAATAAATTTGTTAGGCATGCTTGATATGTCAGTGGTTTTTTGGTATAAATAGAGAATGTTTCTCTACACTTCAATGCTATATTCTTAGCCGATTTGGCTAACGTTTTTTAATAAAATCTACAGCATTCTTCTATAATAAAATAGAAAAAAAAAGTCAAGCACTTGGAGATATTCCTAGACCATAACAAAACTAACACAGCTAAGTTCATGTCATATTAGGGGTCAAATCAGAACCCAATTAGTCTACCAGGCCAACTCTTTTTTTTTTTTTTTGAGATCCAAGATAGAAACCAGGCCAACATTTGGACCGTATCATATTGGTCCCATCAATTTGTGCAAACATGTAATTTAAAGTATAACCAATTCTTGTTGCTACCATTTTTTTTTTTTTTTAATTTTTAAAATTTTTTATTTTCCTTGAGAGAGTTTTAACTTATGATACTTACTCATAATGATAACTCTTTATCATCAACTCTTTATCATCAGACCAGAACATTAATCGGTTTTTGGTGTAGGCAGGAATTGAACCCCAAATCTCTTATTCAACCATCATTATTAAAAAAAAAAAAAAAAAAAAAAAAAAAATTCTTGGTGCTACTTATAAAATTTTATGGAACACTAATCTTTTCAGCTCATATACTAGGATTCCTAGTACACCCGTGTGTCACTGTGGGCATTATTAATCTGCAATGTATAACAGAAACTAGCACTCATGATATATTATGTAGCTGCATTAAACCCTGAATTTCATTACGGTGGCAGCTTTCTAATTTCTTGGAAGGTCTAAAGCCAGATTACGTTCTTTATGGCTTCAATCTTATCAAAAATATATATACCCCTTCCTCTTCCTTTGAATTTTCATATAACTACGTAGATAATACCACCTTGCATCTGCATCACCCAGTAAACCTTTAGACTTCCAGAACTGAATGCATTTAAATAGATAAATCAAATTTATCTTAAACGAAATGTGTAAATTGTTTGGTATAATATAATCTTTTGACCTTCCACCTTAAGATTCTAAGTTTTATAAATTCAGTAATACCCAATGTGTTTTTGTCACATCTCATTCACCCTTTCCTTATCATACAGTTAAAGTCATGGCTGCTTCTATGAGAATAAAAACTCTCATCTCTACTTTATCAGTCATACTTTTACTTACGTTGACAGAAGCTACTAATAGTGGTTTCACTGTTGATCTCATAAAGCGTGATTCGACATTATCTCCACTGTACAATTCGTCTCACACCCATTTTGATCGCTTGTATAATGCTTTTGCTCGTTCCGTTTCACGGGCTAATCGTTTCAAGCCAAGCTTACAAGCCAATAGTTCAATCCAATCAAACGTAATAGCTAATGATGGAGAATACCTCATTAAAATTTCCCTTGGAACCCCGGCAATTGAGGTGCTTGGCATTGCAGATACAGGCAGTGATCTAATATGGACACAATGTGAGCCATGTGAAAAATGTTACAAGCAAAACCCTCCTCTCTTTGATCCTCAGCAATCTTCAACATATGGTAACGTGCCCTGCAATTCAAGTCCTTGCAAGGCATTAGACACCGCCTCTTGTGGCACTGATAAAAACACCTGCCAGTATAGTTACTCATATGGAGACCAGTCATTCACTAATGGTGATCTTGGTGTTGAAACCTTAACCATTGGTTTGACTACTAGCCATCAAGTCACATTACCGAAGATTATATTTGGGTGCGGGCACAATAATGATGGTACATTTGGTGAGGCAGGGTCAGGCATAATTGGCCTAGGAGGTGGCCCTCTTTCTCTGGTCTCTCAACTAAACAATTCTATTGGGGGGAAATTTTCTTATTGTTTAGTTCCCACAGAAAATTCAAATATTACAAGCAAGATTAATTTTGGTGACAATGGCTTGGATTCTGGCAATGATGTGGTTTCAACACCCATGGTTGCAAAAGATCCTTCGACATTCTATTACATTACTCTAGAGGGCATTAGTGTTGGGAACAAGAGGTTTGCCTACAAGGCTTCTTCTAAGGCTGTTGCTAGTAATGAGGGTAACATTATTATTGACTCTGGGACTACTTTAACCTTTCTTCCACCTGAGTTTCATGCTGATTTGGTATCAGCCTTAGAGAAAGCTATTGATGCTGAACGTGCTCGTGACCCGAGGGGTGTTCTTAGTCTTTGTTTCAGGTCTAAAGATGACATTGATGTCCCAATTATCACGGCTCATTTTACTGGTGCTGATGTGAAGTTGAAGCCAATCAATACGTTTGCTAGAATGGATGATGATTTGGTTTGCTTCACCATGATACCATCTGAGAGTTTGGCCATCTTTGGGAACTTGGCCCAGATAAACTTCTTGGTGGAGTATGACCTGAAGGCCAAGAAAGTGTCCTTCCTGCCTGCTGATTGTACCAAGCACTAGTAGGGATGAATTTGTTTAAATTTGCAATGACTGCCTATGAACTATGTTCGTGGAAATTATTTGAGCATGAGTTATATTAAAATCATTTGTGATGGGCGTTTATCTAAAAAACAATGTTTCAATTTTTGAACACTAAGAATTTGGAAATTATATGACCATAAAATATATTAGTAAAATCATTATCCAATGACAGATCCAGCTAGTGTAAACTCTTAAGTAAATTAATTATAAAAGAAAAACATTAATTGATATTGTTTTTCACAAAAAAAAGTATCTTGGATTAGTAACTTGTCACAAATGTTTTCAACAATAATATTCGGGAAGTTTATTGTCAGTGCTACTGAATTATGGAAGTGATACATGATTAATCGTAGATCAGTTGGCATGGTATATATGACCAAGCTTTTATGGGCACTAGTTTACTCCTGAATTACGTGATTTTTTTTTTTTGGCTGTAACTCAACAGACTTAGTACAAACACTGAGAACCACGAAACAAAACATCACAAGGCGATCCCTCACGAAGCAGGACCTCGATTAAAATGCAGATTTTTTGTTTTTTTTTTGGGGTCAAAATATATGTTATAGGCCAAAGTATTGGACTGCAAGATTCTTTAATAACTAGACTAATTCAGAATAAAAGGTGTGCACTAGGTAAATGGAGTGGACATTTTTGACATGCTTACCATGAAAATATGAAGAAAGAAGAGAAAAAGAAGATAAAGATGATAATGTGGCAAAAGGACATGGGCTACCAAAATTCATAACCCATTTAAAATTTAAGCTTAATGGAGGAATATATAAATTATTCCGAAGCATGCCTTCATTGGATGGCTGGCCATGTTGAATAGATTGTCAACCAAGGAAAGAACGCTGGGGATTTAATGGAGATAGTAAATGTGAACTATGCAGAAATAAAATTGAAAACAGAGAACTCCTCTTCTTTGATTGCTCTTTTTCCAAGAGATTATAGAGAACTCTCATGTGTTGGTGTTTGGTGAAGCACCCTAGACTTTGTTGGGATGAGATCGTGGCTTGGGGGTGAAAGACAGGGCCTGGCTCAATAATTTTGAAGGCCTTAGGTGAAAATTTTAAATGGATTCTTTTTTAAACTTTAAATCTGCATAAATAAAAATTAATTTATTACATGATTCAATAAATTAGTATCACTATAATATAAATGAGTTGATATAATATATATCAAATTATTAATTAGTGCGATAATCTATATATATATAATAGACGAAGCTGAGAGAAAGTGACTTCCTACATTTAAGGCCGTGTTGACAAATCAGACAAGTTACGTCATTTTAAAAGGCGATACTTCGTATATTTTGGCAATGCTACGCACCATTTCAAAGCCTCTCATTATAAATATAAAAAAAATAACCGGTTAATATTTAAAGAAACACGGAAATAGAAATTGAGAGGCGATGAAAGAGAGAGAGACAACGAGGAAACGGGGAAAGAAGCAGAGAAAGAGAGAGGCGATCCTGGGACACGGAGAAAGAAACAGAGAAAAAGGCAGAATCAGACCATCGGAACCACAAAAACATAGAAAGAAAAACCTATGGCCCATCAATACCGGTAAATTTTTTTTAGATTTCGGTATGAAATGTTAGTTTTAATTGAGTTTTCATGTTGGATAGGTTTAGATTTGATTTGTTTTTGTTTTGGATTTTTAAAACATAGAATGATTGAGAGGGATACAGAGAGGGAACCGCAGATTGTCGAAATCGGCATCGGTACATTTTTCTCTCTCTTTTTTATTTTTTATTTTTTATTTTCCCAGATTTGGGTATGCAATGTTACTTTTTATGGATTTTTTTTTTTTTTTTTTTTTTTTTTTTTTTTTGTGTTGTTGTTGTTGGATAGGTTTAGATTTTATTTTGGCTTTGATTCGTACGGCCGGCCATCGCCATCTCAGGCCACACTTAGACAACCAAGCGATACTGCGATACAGAGAAAGGGAAGGAAAAAAAAATAGAAAAAAAAAACTTGCAATCCAATGGAGAATCGTGCTATCAAAGGTTTCTCTTCTTTCTTTTTTACGCTTCCTTTTGGATTTTCTTCCTTCGCATGTTTGTTGGTTGGAAACACGCTATTCGTATCAACCACCCAAATCGACGGAACCGCACCGGTAAAGTTTTTCTTTTTCCATTTTTCAGATTTGGGTATGAATTGTTACTTTTAATTGATTTTTTTTTTTTTTGTTGGGTAGGTTTAGATTTGATTCGTTTTTGTTTTGGGTTTTAGGGTTTTCTATCAAAATGTTTGTAGATATTTGCTTTTGGTTTGTTTTGTTTTGTTTTTTATGTTTGGTTTTTGGGTAATTAACGTTGTTTTTCCCTTACTGCTTATAAATACCATCCCTTAACCAATCTGGAAAAGCCTTCACAAACAGTTTCATTTTGCAAACCACGAACCTGTGTCTTTCAAAAAATCACTGACAATCCCAAGGCCAATTGACTACACTAACAATAGACACAACGTTTTGTCCACTGGGCAGTTACAAATTTTGCCCATTACATATTCCTTTCTTCTCCCAGTGTCTGTTTTTTATCCCCCTCTCCCGCACTCTGTACTTAATTTCTTGCAACACAATTTTTTCCCTCTTTGCAAGCAATGCCTCAAAGCAAAACATTCACAAGGCACTTTGAGAAGAAATAGAGAGCCGGAGAGAGAAGTCTGAGGGCTGCCAACATTGTCAAGCCAACACCCACCTTCAGCTGGCATCCCACCACCGTAATACTGCCGTTACCACATTGGTAAATGTATTTTCTTATGCACAAAAAATTTGATATGGACTGCTTAGTTTTGATTTAGGCATCTAGCCTAGATTTGGTTTTGATCAAGGTTTAAAATTTGGAATTGGTTTGAGGTAGTTAGAAAGATGAGAAAAAGAATGGTATGATTGGAGGACTCTGAAAAATGTTGCATGTCATGTGTTTGAGGAAATTTCTCTTTGACAACTGGTACATAATCCTTTGATTCAATCTTTTCTTTTCCCTATCTTGATATAAATTTTGGCCTTTTGTTGGATTCACAAAATCCAATTGACCACAAGTGTTTAATTTTTGTGTATAAGGTTTTAGTTGTAATTGATTTCTTGGCTTAGTTGGTTTGCAGCAGTTTTTATGCTTTTGGAAAATTCTTAGATTAAAGGTCAGGACCTTAAGTTCATGAATTACACTTCATAAGTTGTCAAGAACAAAATCTATTTTCAACATTGTCCTGGAACTAACTCATTCATGACTAATTATAATTTAAAATGCAGTTTCCTTCATACTGATGATCCATTATCAATCACATGACCATATATAAATGGCTGTGGAAGTTGACGAATTGATAATGAATGTGTCTTTCTAATTATTTTAACGATAAGCTTTTGATACCATTTTTAGATATTTGGTTGTGTAATGATTGGACTAATCGTTATACTAATAGTTGGTACATGTTAACAATTAACTGATTAGCTTTCTATAACATGTGAGAGTTGGTAATGGTATTATTAGAAGGGAAAAAATTTTAAAAGGTAGAACATATAAAGTATGAATGACAGATTTGCTTGAAAATATTAATTCTTTGTAGTTGTAGTTCTTTTATTGACAGGTTTCAAATTAAAATTTCAGTTTTGAATAGATTAAGGCAAAGAGGAAGATGTTGTTTTTAATAGTAGGTCATTTACCATGAATTCTAGACAATTGTTAAAAACATATACCTTTCTAAATTAGAAAAACTTGGAACTTACATTCAACAAAAAAGAAATTGCAAAACTTCTCAAATTTTATTTCCATTGTGTTGAATAAGGTGAATTGGATTTGGTTACATGTATTTGGAAGTATACTAAAAATATGCTAAATGATTTAAATTCTTATATCATTTTCTTTCATTCTTGCATAACATTTTTTTTTTCTTATTTTTTTATTGGTGACTTTAGGGGTCCAAAATTGAGGTAGATTTCAAGTATAGGTTTTAGTTTTGATATAAGGCCCACAAGGTATGTTCACTGCATACAGAGGTTTTTGAGTTTTCAATTCATTACATGACATGAGAAAATCAGATCTGTATTTTAGATTGGGCATTGAAGACCCTTTCTGCATTTGATGTTAAAAAGATTGCATCTTAATTTATTGGAAGTCATGACGTTTTTGTTTATGTGCACAAATACTAAATTTACCGTCTCATAACAATATGATAGTGTTAGCTTCTGTGCATTTTATATTTCTGCTTAATGAATTCAATAGTTTAGAAGTGAAAGATTCTTCATGACATATGTCCTAATTGTTCCAGTTCATCAAACAGTTCTTAGCTTCTATACTACTATTTAAGGGGCTTCTCCTGTTTGGATTCCACATTTTTTATGTCTAAAATACCCTCATCATACCCACTTACAAGTTTTTAACTAATGGGGATAGATATGTAAATTAAAACTTCTATACTTTAAAACCTACAAACTCACGTACGTTTTGCAGTTTCTATCTCTCATTCTTCTTCAAATTCAAGACATTTAGTTTACCTCTACATCCTCATTTCTTTTTCTTCAAATTAAAAACATTTACTATCAGAGGCTCCAACAAATTTTCAGGTTCTATCTTTTGTAAGTTCCTCTTTGTTTTGTTTATTTATGATTGACTTTCTTTGAGTTCTACTTTTTTTTTCTTATATATATCACGTTAACTCTCTTTTTTTTTTTTTTTTTTTTTTTAAATGTTACTGTCGAAGACTCCAACAAATTTTCAGGTTCTATCTTTTGCAAGTTCCTCTTTGTTTTGTTTTGTTTATTTATGATTGACTTTCTTTGAGTTCTACTTTTTTTTTTCTTATATGTATCACATTAACTCTCTCTCTCTCTCTCTCTCTCTCTTTTTTCTTCTTTTGTTTACATTTTCTTTTGTTTCATAAAATTTACGTTACATTTCATTTTGTTTCATAAAATTAAAAATATAATTGGTTTCTCTTTTTTTGTTTTTTTTTAATCCCTTCAAAAAAAAAAATTTACTTTCCCATACTCACGTTTTCTTCTCTAAAAATAATTCTCAAATTTTCTTTTTCTTTTTTCCTTTCAAATCTCTTCTTTTTTTTTTTGTGGGGGGGGGGGGGAAGACTCCTACTATAAAACTACTACTATAACTTCTCCATCCATATCCTTAAATTTTGGATTAAACTGTCAGCCTTTTACGTACCCTAAAAAAAAAAAATTATTTACTTCTTTTATGGATGTGTAGTAATTAATTTCTTTTGTTTACGTTACATTTTATTTACATTACATTTTCTTTGTATACTTTACCATTGTACTTCTTAATGAATTGTCATTTCATGTTGTAGGTATTGTGATCCACTGACAAGGTTGTCTTATGCTACAAAAGAAGCATTCAAAATTATTCGTGAACAGTTAAACAGTATGGCTTCCTTTACCTCCTTCTTCATTTTTTTTTTTTTTCTTTTTAAGAAAGTTTTGTTTTTTCTTTGAGTTCTACTTTTTTTTTTTAATATATATGTATCACGTTAACTTTTTTTTTTTTTAAATGTAATTTTGAAATGTTGGTGGTGATTGAATATATATGGTTTTGGTATTACTTTTTTTTTATTATTATTTATTTAGGTATGTAGCAACCTTGAGATCCACCTTTTTTTTTCTCTTTTTTCTTTATATATATATATATATATATATGTATCACGTTAAAATGGAATATTAGATAAGTTCAATTTAAAATGGAATATTAGATAAGTTCAATTTAAAAGTGGGTTTGTATTTTCAGTTTTGTGGTTTTTGTCAAGAGGTCAGTTTTTTCTTTTAAGCCTTTGTGCTTTTCTTGGTTTTTATTTTTACTGGGATTTGTTAGTTTTGAAAGGATAATTATAATGTTTTGTTTGATGGGGATGCAAAAATATTTTAATGCTCCTATAAGGCTTGCATTTTTGTTCTTCAGAAAGAAGTTTATACCTGCACGTGTAGTTCTTTTCCAGTTGTCGTTACATTGAGGTTTATCAATCTGTTCTCTTCTATTAATGTTTCTTGAATGTGGGTTGAAAATTGGATTCTTATTGTTTTGCTTACAGGGATTTGACATTTTATCATCTGGGTTATTTGGAACTGTGGATTCTCTGCATCTGCATAAAACTCTTAATACGTTACACAAATCCTACTACTTGAACAATTCAGAAACTACGAGACTAGAATAGCTAGGTATTTACCGGTCTTCTCCTTTATTCTGTATGGTTTCTTGCATATTTATTGTTAATATGTTTCTATAAAGAATATGAAATTGGAATCTAATTGCATATTTATTGGTTTTGATATAGGAATTTTTTTTTTTTTTTAAGTTGAGGCTGTTTTTCTTTTCATTTGCAGTTGAGTTTTTCTGCTTCACTCTTCTTAGAATTTTGACTTAACAATTGAAGTTTTTCATTGAATTTGATCCTTCTGCTTCACTTCATCATAGAATTTTGATTACCCTATTGAAGTTGTTAATCGAATTTTGGCTGGTACAAATTTGCATGGATTTAGTTTGAAATTTTTAAAGTTGAGGTTATCAATGTTTACTTCTTTATGATGTTTTATATTTTCTGAATTTTTGAATTTTTTTTCCAGGTTCCTTCTCAGGTGATTTTTTTAAATTAAAGTCTAAATTTCTAATAAATCTCTACCAATTCTGACTTTCTAATGATATCATTCAATTTACCACCTAAGCAAGAGTGAATGGGTGATTTGTTGTCCATAACTTAAAAGAGTCCCAAAGTTCTCCAAATGGAAAACTGTTGTTTAGAGGGAGTCCAAAATATAGAGAACCAATCATGAGAGCAGTGCTGCATTGGTTTCAAGTTAGGAATGCTATGTGATATATTGGACTGAACAGAATTGAACTGCTGGTGTGGTTATCAGAGAACTGAGTTTCTATGGTGAGCATCGCCCCTATTGCCACGAGAGTATAATTAGATGCATGTGTGTCTGCATGCGTGTGCACCTGTGTGTGGCAGGGGCATGTTGTAAAACACGAGTCAATCTCAGTCCCTTGCAAAACTCATTTCTATTGTGTATGATACTTGGTTTGGGTTGACATTGTTTAGATACCATAAATATGTAAATGATGGTTCTACTAAATGACCATCCTGTGCTCAAATCCTAATTGAGCACAAAATTCATCCATGTTTGATATTTTAACCATAACTGGCCAGCCCTCACAAACCATGATAGTCCTTATTGACTGACAGTGGCAGTTTTGTATCTCTTCTCTTGAGCATCTTACACATGTTTTATGGAGACATTGTGAACTTCAAGCTTAATGGGTTTCCATCTCTGTTAGATGAATAGATTTCGTTACACGAAAAATACTTAAAACACCTAATAAACAGTACTAAGTTCAATTTTTTCCCTTTAAAAAAATCAACTTTTTTCCTTTCGTATTAACTAAGATGTTGCCTCTTGACCGTTTCTAAAATCATTCTTATCTATATTATTTTTCTTTTGTTAGATGAATAAATTTCCTTATACAACATATACCTAATGATAGTAACAAAACTTTTCAAAAAAAAAAAAAAAAGAGTAAAGAACTAACTATTGAAAATATCAGTATGAATACCCGGCTACTGCATTATCTGAAGAAACAAAATAGACTGTTCGGTGCATTGTGCAACTCCTAGGCCTAGCATTCTTTTAGAACTTAGACCATATGAAGAAGTTGTTTACTTAATATTTGAAAACCCATTTAAGTAGGTTGGCAATTATCGTTTCTGCAAGGCTAAAAGTAAGCTAAGATTGATGGTGTTCTTGGAAGTTCAGAAAAGAAATCTGATTCTTTATTGAAATAGAGTTTCATTAATCTTTAAAACCAAGATAAAAATTTTCAGGCGTTCAAGTGATAATGGCATTTTTGTGGACCCTAATATCAGATTAAACCCTACATTTCCCTCCCTCATTGTCTACCTACCTCAAAAAGAGAAAAAAGAAGAAGCAGATGAGCTTAAATATTTTTGTGGTTAATCTATTATTTAGTTTGTCTATATATGTATTTACGTACGTATGTGTATGAATCTTAGTGCTTGAAAAAACAAAAGGTTTAGGAATTTTCATCTTGGGTAGAGTATCAATTGAAGTTTTTGATTAAGATGATGAGCAATTGAAGTTGAAAGTGAGTGTTCCAAATGGACGTACCAAAACATCTGAGGAGAATCCATCAAGAAAAATATCTCAACATATTGCAATGTACTACACGTGAATTAAGATGTTAGAATGCTTCAATTTGTCTCCTTAGCAAAAGGTGTGATTCACTTTGGAAATTTGATTTTATGGTTTTAATTATTTGTTTTATGAGTTACTACACAAAGGCAAAATGTACTATTAACTTTTGTCTTTTAATCTATAGACATTTCATACTTTCAATTTATAAAAATTTTGCACAACTATTATCAGCCAACTTTGTAATGGTTTCTAAAATAAAATAAATAAATAAAAACTCTTTATAATCCTAAAACTACATTATACGTACAAATGCTTTGGGTATGAAATTTTTTATGGTGGCATTTATAAATAATGTTAGAGATACAAACTATTTTATAAAAAAAATTACAAATTATTGATGTGGTGAGTGATTATTAGTAAATAAAAAAGTAATATTAATGATGGGCCTAGATGAGAACTAATAAGAAATTGGCTACATCAACATTTTGTAAAAATGTTGTAAAATAATTTGTGGTTTTAATATTACTCATAAATTATACTCCATTAGAAAAATAATTATATAATTTTGAGTTTAAGACTAATACTTATAAGACAAAGCTGGGAGAAAGTGAGTGCCTACAATTAAGGACGTGTTGACAAATCAGAAAAGTAACGTCACTTTAAAAAAAGCGATAAATTATAATTTTTCACTCAGTTAAACACTGTTTGGAGTGGGTATAAAAGGAAAAACCAACTGCTGTGACCCCAAAAAAAAAAAAAAAAAAGACTGCTACACGGAGAAAGGAGAAAGAGAAACCGACAGAAAAGAGAGACAGAGAAATAGAGAGGCAGAGAACGGAGAAGGAGAGAGGAATCGAGAGATTAAAAACTGCAATTTATAATCAAGAATGAAAAGATGTCTCTCACTTCCTGTCAGATTTCTTCATCTAACTGTCCGCTAATTTCTTTCCCTGGAATAAGAAGTAACGAAGATGAAGCATCAAGAACGAAGAGGAGTCAAGAATGAAATAGAGGGGCAGAGATAGAGAGAAGGGCGCCACCCAGGTCTTCTGCCATCACCGTAAGCCTCCACTCACTACCTGACTATCGGAATCGGAATCGCTACTGGTATAGTTCTGTTTTAAATTTAGGGTTTTTGGTTTTTATTTGGAGAATCAATTGGGTGTTAATTATGATTTAGATTGGTATTTTGGGTCAGATTTGGTTTTGATTTATAGATTGGTATTTTGGGTTAGAAATAGAGAGAGGCGATGAAACAGAGAAAGGCGATGTGTACATGGAGAAAGAAGCAAAGAAAGAGAGAGGTGACGAAAGCAAAAAGTTTCATAAAACAATTTTGCCACCATCAAAATTGAAATTAAAATATTTTTTCTTTGTATTTATACATTGAAATTTAACCTTATATTATTATTGAATATGTTCTCCTTACATGGAGCTCAAAAGGTTGTATTAGTTTCTATTATTTCAAAGGTTACATATGTGCTATAGTTTTTGCAGGTGGCTGAAGATGACTCAATTCATCCAAGTGAAACAAAGCTGGCATTTATAGTACATCAGGCCTAGCTAGAATATGGCTTTGCTCACTAGATGTTTTTTTTTGGGGTTAAGAAGTGCTTATACTTTATTTTTTGCTATGGGAAATTTTGGACTTTTGACATCGTTATTGAACCTGACTCTACACCGCACAATTGTAATTTTTTTTTTTTTGGAATTGATTGGCATTATTAAAACAAAGCCTTTAATAAACATATTAATTGTTGTATTTTATTGTATTTTTATGTCAATTTGATGGTATTTTAAATGTGTAAAATGTTTCCTGCGCATTGTGCGGGTTTAATGCTAGTTTATAATAATTGATAAAGTAAAAGTTTGCATTAAAAAAATGTGATAACTTATTAATTAGTGTAGGCCGTGTAAGGGCTAGCTTAGCTTAGGGTTTGTGATGTGTTGGGGCTTGTGGACAAGACTCCATAGTGCAATAAATACCGTGCGGTCTTGTCCTATCAAAGTGTGTGCATTATTACTATGTAATATTTTGCATTTTAGGATATAATATGACTTTTTAATTTCATTTTATTGACTAATGAAAGTACTTAAATTTTTTTTTGTAATTAAAATATATAGATAAATATTATATATATATATATATATATATATATTTTTTTTTTTTTTTTTTACAAGTGGGAGCCTTTTTTTATTTGGGGGCTTTGGGGGCTTTAGGCGATTGCATCGATTGCATCTATTGTTTAGCCTGCCTTGGTGAAAGACATGCCAAAGGTAAGAGCCTTAGATCCAGTGTATTCTGCTTAGCCTAATGGTCTTCTGTATATCACATTTGGCAGCAGAGAAATGGTGTGCTTCATCAAGGAAGAATTTATGTTGAAGAAAATATCCTTCACTTGATCAAATGGGGGAAGTTAGAAGGAGAATTGAAGGGAATGGCAATTTTACTAATTCTGTCCAAAACCAAAACAGAGTTTAGTGTTGTAATGGGGAATTTCTTTAGATGTTCTTAAATCCTCTTCTTCTTAATTCCTTCGTTTCCCTTATTGTGGCTAAGTGATTGTTTTCCTTTGATGAGTTAGTTTTGGTGTTCAGTTTTGCTATTAGGTGTTATTACTCGAACTTTGTACTCTTTTCATTTGATGCAATACAATCTTCACATTCATAAAAAAAAAGAAAAAAAAAAAGAAATTTTATTTATAGAAATTAAGTACTATAAAGTTTAGGTACATGAAACCCAAGTATTAGCCAAAAGTTGGTACAAAAACACGAAGAGGACTAGAATACAGCACAAAAGATTCTGTGGAGAAAGGAGATGTTTCCTTTCTTCGCCAAAAGATCAGTACACTGATTTCCTCCGCGGTAGATGTATTGGAGATGAACCTCTTCAAAATGTTGTAGTAGAGACCTGCCATTAGAAATTAGAGCACCATAAAAGAGAGAAGAGTCAGCTAGGATGTTATTTGATGAGCGGGTGCGAACTGCTGACCTAGCATCTACTTCAATGGTAATCTTGTGGAAATTTAGACTATGTACTAAGCTAAGCCCATCTCTACGTCCTTAAAGTTTCAGTTGTCGTAAGTGAGTCTCCTATTCTCCAAAGCCCTTATGCCCTTGAAATGAAAGTAATTTTTTTTTTTAATAATTAGGCCTAAACTATAAATGAGGTCTAATTGTGTAGTCATAGGAGTTCTAGAGAGAATAATGGAAGGATGCAGAGGTAATGTCATTAGCTGGAGCTTTTACGAGAAAAAAGATAGCCCAATACATCATCACCACCATAAGTTTTCTCGTAAATTCCATAGCCAATGATTTTCACTCACTCTAGATTTTATTTTTGTGGTAGCTAGATTCAACACAAAAGTCAGGACTTGAATGTCGATGTCTATATATATACGACTAAATAACTATATGCATTTAAAATAAAGGAAATTTAGTCTATAAATTTGTTTATACTCAATATTGTTGTTCATAGAATTGCTCTAGAATTTAGACTTTTGGAAACATGATCATTTTTAAGTTCCATGGCTCTCAATTTAAGTAATGTCTTTTGGCCAACGTTATAAGGTTTTATAATTATTTTTCTATTAACACATGTTTTTTCACAAAAGTGAAGTATACTGTAAGAGTGTAATTTTTTTTCTAACTGAAAATGTGGGGATGCATGATCCAATAGTCACAGCCGAAGAAGGGCACACATCATCTAGTTCTATAACACAAGATGAATTAAAAACACTCATTGTTGAGGGAATCAAGGAATTTTAGGCATCTATAAATTTATCTGTTCATGGGTGTCAAAAGCCTTATCTAGCTCATTATGATACTGTTCCATTCCCAACCGGTTATCAAAAACCAAACTTTGAGAAATTTGATGGTTTGACCTGTTCCCCTCAAGAACATTTGGCACATTTCTATTCGGCTTGTGGAGAATCTACTTTGTTAGATGCCTTGTTGATAAGACAATTCGTCCAATCTCTCAAGGGTTCTGCATTTACTTGGTACACCCAATTACAACTAGGGTCAATCCATACGTGGGATGATTTACAAAGGGCTTTTCTTGCCCAATTTGTGAGTTCAAAGAAGAAAGTTGCAATCATTGATTTAGCCGATGCTCGACAAAAGTCAAATGAAATTGTCAATGACTTCATTACAAGATGGAGAAGCCTAAATCTCCAATGTTTCGAAAAGTTGACTGAACAATTTGCAGTACAAATGTGTTCAAACAATCTCTTACTAGAGATTGCCACTTTCATAGGGACTGCAGAACCTCAGAGTTTTGATGCATTGGTCTCTAAGGCAAGCAATGTTGAAAGACAAATTGCCCGACAAAAGAGTACCATGCAAAGGGGGCATAATTTAGAAGAAAAAAAAATACATAAGGAAAAAAGCCCCGGGATAATGGAGAAGTGATGGCTACCTTTGTCAATAATGAAAGGCAAAATGGGAAAGGTAAGGAAGGCTCGAAAAATCTCACTCTTGAAGAGAAAAAGAAAACGAAATACTCATTCCATGATGGTGATGTGGAAGGGATTTTTATGAGTTGATGAAAGAGAAAGCAATACAACTCCTTGAGCCTAAAAGACATTCTGAAGTTGATAAGATAGATGACCCTAAATATTGCTACTACCATTGAATCATTAGCCATCCTCTATCAGAATGCCATATTTTGAAGAATATAATTCAAAAAATGATAAATGATGGTGAAATCGAGGTAGATAGTTCATCTCAAGTACCAGTTGTTGCATCAAATAGCATTTCTTTGCTTGAGGAGGAACCAAAGTCCACTTTGCCTTGCCTACTGGGGGCAAAACCAAATAATGTTGAAAAGATCAAAAAGACTCTTAATGTCAAGGTCGAGTCAAGTAGTCTCCCGAGTCTTTATGAGCTTATGACTGAAGCAAAATTAGACTTTCGGAAAAATTCCTCTAAAGATGGAAATGAAGAAGAATGGCAAACATATATTGGTAAGTAGTCCAAGAAAATGGCTAAAAGGCCCTTACCAATCATTATCCATTGACGGCTCTTCGTGTTGAACAATCAAAAAGGGTTAAGTCAAACTTGGAGATTAAAAAATGGATATTCTTCTTGGGCTATTTGTTGGCAAAGGAAGAAAAGTTTGGAATAGGGACAAGTTCAAAGCACAAAAATGTGACAAAGATTTGTGAGGAGGTTAATAGGCCACCAAGGCCTTACTCAAGTCCTATCATACACTCTAGGGCCCACCTTATGTACCAATCCATCATTGATGATTCTTCAAACTCCACCACTTCTTCTAATACTATGGAAACACAAAGTGATTTTCATAGTCCACTATACGGAGATTCATAGTCTATTTTTCAAGAAGAAGACTTTCCAAAAATTCTAATGGACCAATTGGGCAAAGTGTTAAAGATTCCAGTTGAAAGTGATTCTGAAGACATGTCGGTTCTAGTAACTAGCACCACAAATTTAGAAAAGCAACTTCAAGATTTGCAAAGGAAACTCATTGAAAAAGATGCCGAAATAGCAGCCTTAGAGCACTCTCATCAGGTGTGCTAAATGCCAAATATTTGGCATTTGGCACACCAAGCACCAAAAACAGCCCCTCATCAGCTCTTCCAAATCTCAAAAAATTTGAGACATGACTACAGTACTGTCTCAAATATGAGATGGTACGGACATTAATGCCAAACACTGTTTGGCTTATTTAATTCCTTTTTTCTCTCTCCTCCTATCAGATGTCTCTCTCCATCTACATCTCTTGCTCTCTCTGTCTGGCATTCTCGCCACGCTGTCTCACCATTACCGATCTTGCCACGCCAATCTCGCCACGCCATTCTTGCCACGCCGATAGATAGAGACCGCCCAGGCTCACCACTAATCATTGACCTACTTTGCGACGAAGAGGAACTCCAGTGTGAAGGACACAGTGGCCGGAAGTGAAAACTTCCATTAGCGATAACGACGGAGGTAGTTTGGGATGTGGGTTTGTTTGACTTGGTGGATGGGATGCAGTTTGTTGAATTTTATAATTGATTTGGTGGATTTGGGATGTGGGTTTGTTTGATTTGGGTTTGTGCCAGTGATGGATGTGGGTTTGTGCCGGTGGTGGTTTTAGGATGGGGGTTTGTTTGGTTTGGTGGATCCGATCTCTCTGGTTATAGTTTTTTTTTTTTTTTTTTTTTTTTTTTTTTGAGGTGGCGTTGGTGGATGTGGGTTTGTGCCAGTGGTAGCTGTCGGTGTTGTTGCAATAGTGGTTGTTGGTGGCCATTGTTGCAGTAGTGGTGGTTGTGCTGTTGTTGGTGATGATGATGATGATAGTGATAGGGATAGAGAGGGGGCAATATATTATTTTAATATGTAGTAAATATTATTTTAATGTATAGAATTAAAGTATAGAACATCTGATAAATGGTATGTTGTAAAATGATGTGCTAAAATGATAAAGTAGGTTTTTGGTGTGTTAAAATGACATTTTTTTATGAGAGAGCTGATGAGAATGCTCTTAGCAGCCTGAGTAGCGTCTCAAGAAAGTACATTAGCTAGAACTCAAGTGCCTATAGCCAAAGAGGGGCACACATCATCCAGTTCTATAACAC
Organism: Quercus variabilis; assembly: GCA_030445155.1. NCBI lineage: Eukaryota > Viridiplantae > Streptophyta > Magnoliopsida > Fagales > Fagaceae > Quercus > Quercus variabilis. The sequence goes on along the minus strand of CP129448.1, from coordinate 70,412,362 downwards.
AAGAGGAATTAAAGACCTTTATTGTTGAGGGAATCAGAGAATTTCAAGCATCAATAAATCCACCTATTCTTGGGTATCGAAAGCCTTATCCAGCTCATTATGATACTATTCCATTCCCAACCTATTATCAAAAACCAAAATTTGAGAAATTTGATTGTTTGACCGGTTCCCTTCAAGAACACTTGGCATATTTCTATTCGGCGTGTGGAGAGTCTACTTTGTCAGATGCCTTGTTAATAAGACAATTCATCCAATCTCTTAAGGGTTTCGCCTTTACTTGGTACCCCCAATTACAACCAGGGTCAATCCACACATGGGACGATTTACAAAGGGCTTTTCTTGCCCAATTTGTGAGTTCAAAGAAGAAAGTTTCAATCATTGATTTAGCCAATGCTTGGCAAAAATTGAATGAAAGTGTCAATGATTTCATTACAAGATGGAGAAGCCTAAATCTCCAATGTTCTAAAAAGTTGACTGAACAATCTACAGTACAAATGTGTTCAAACAATCTCTTACCAGAGATTGCCACTTTCATAGGGACAGCAAAACCTCAGGGTTTTGATGCATTGGTCTCTGAAGCGAGCAATGTTGAAAAATAAATTGCCTGACAAAAGAGTACCACACAAAGGGGGCATAATTTAAAAGAAAAATGTATAGAAGGAAAAAAAGCCCCAAAAGAAGGGAGGAGCAATGGCTACCTTTGTCAATAATGGAAGGCAAAATGGGAAAGGTAAGGAAGGCTCAAAAAAGCTCACCCACCCTCGAGGAGAAAAAGAAAATAAAATACTCATTCCATAATGATGATGTAAAAGGGATCTTTAATGAGTTGATGAAGGGAAAAACAATACAACTTCCTGAACCTAAAAGACCTTCTGAGGTTGATAAAATAGATGACCCAAAATATTGCCACTACCATCGAATCATCAACCATTCTCTATCGGAATGCTATGTCTTGAAGAATATAATTCAGAAAATGATAAACGATGGTGAAATTGAGGTAGATAGTTCCTCTCGAGCATCAATTGCTGTGTTTATAGCATTTCTTTGCTTGAGGAGGAACCAAAGTCCACTTTGCCTTGCCCATTGGGGGCAAAATCAAATGATGTTGAAAAGATCAAAAAGACTCCTAAGGCCGAGTCAAGCGATCTCCCAAGTCTTTATGAACTTATGACTGAAGCAAAATTAGATTGTTGGGACAATTCCGATAGAAATGAAGAAGAGTAGCAAATATATATTGGTAAGAGATCCAAGAAAATGCCTAAAAGGCCATTACCAATCATTATGCCCTTTGAGAAGCTAGAAGTCAAAATCTATGGAAGGAAGGATTCCAAGAAAAAAGAAAAAGAAAAAGAGGACACATGGAAAAAGAAAGAAAGAGAGCAGATACACAGAAAATTCAGCAAGCACACACACAACAAAGAGAGAGAGAGAGAGAGAGAGAGAGAGAGAGAGAGAGAGAGAGAGAGAGAGAGAGGCACACACAGAAAAGTTTGTATATGGGATTTCATCAGTCCTTTTCTTCTCAAAATCTCTCTCCCTCATTCTCAAATCTGAATTTTTGCTTGGTAATGCAAATAGGATCGAGTTTCATTGGGAGTTCCTAACTCCATGCATGAAGCTTTAAATACGAGTCCCTGACTCATAACTCTTATTTGTACATTACCAAATAAAAATTCTCTCAAGTTGTGGTGTAATGTTCTTTTTAATTGGAGTCAAGTTATTGACTCTATCCCATAAATGGAGTCCTTAACTCTACCATTTTAATGAAGTCTTTGACTCTACCATATTAATTGTGACTAATTCTTTGGGATTATTAATTCTTTAAACAAGATTAGAGTTAATAATTCTTAAAATAAAATGACCAAAAAATTGGGTTGGGGAAATTTTCCAATTCCAAATATGTTCACAATGAATAAAAATTGCTTCAAAGGAATTTTCTTTCCCTTAATCAAAATATTATTAAAATTTTGACAAATAAGCAAATGAAAGAAAGAGAAATTTGTTTGATTGCCATAAAAGCATGATCCTTGAGACTAAAATCAATTATCTCAAATATAAAATTATGTTAATACTTAATTAAACACCAAGTATTGACTTAAAGATAGATCCATCATTTAAAGTTGGACAAAACCATATTTGAGACTTTAAATCTAAAACCTCAAATTAAGAACTATGAATTGGCTTGATCCCCCGCCAAGGGTACGTAGGCAACCTAAATAAATTATTAGGTGCAGTCACAAATAAATAAAAACATATATTCCCTTAAACATAAAAATAAATAAACTTATGTACAAAGATGACATGGTTGGAATCAAAGGGTCTTCCCCTGAAACAAGGGATTGTAATTAAAAGATTCATTATCTTGAATGGGCACTACTTACATCAATAAAACTCATACACCAAAAGGCCAATGAGTGAAATTATGTTTGATGAATTTGACTAATTTGACAATATTTGTTAAACATAATTTGACAACATTTGTTAAACATAATTTGGCGATTGTAAAACATAAGTTGACAATGTTAAACATTGGTTAATGACAATATATAATTTTTAAGTATTTAGTCTCCCAAAATTATAAAATTGTAATATCTCATACAAAACATAATAGCATTACAAATATAATATACAAATTTTATAAAGACCTCATTGATCTAATTTTTTTTTTTTTTTTTTTGAGAAAATAATATCTGACAATTTTTTACTGGTTTCAATATAGTATGTTTAAGGCATGTTTTAACCAAAAAAAAAAAAAATCTAAAGCATGTGGTTAAAGAATAATTCATTTAAATTCTAAATAAATAAAAAATCTATTTTCAATGTAACGTATATATTGAATAGAGAGAGAGAGAGAGAATTGAAGGGGTTTTTCCATTGGCTACTATCTTCTTTCTAGCTATCTCTTCTTTCTATTTGCTTGGCATGGTAAGGAAATGTTCAAGGCTAAAAACAAACTACAAACTGGTGGTTGTTCGTGGTATATCATAAACCAAATAATACAATACCAGAAATTAAGGCTTATGATAAACCACAAACACCATCGGATTGTAGTGTTTTACCAAACTAATCTCATTCATTTCCTCTATTAAGTTGTATGTCTTCACAGTAAAAATTTACTGCAAACTGATCAATGTTCATGGTAGAGTACCACTAGAAATGGGACACCTTTCCAGAAGTGATGCTCCGCCATGAACATGATCAGATTGTAGCAATTTGTCTAATAACTTAGTCATTGTACGTTTGAGGCTTAGACAAAGTCCTTTTTATAGGCGTCTTACATAGAACAGAGATAAGGAGTCTTGAGAGGGAGGATTGTAACTGACGTGTGAATTGAATCATTATCAAGAGAATCATGGGTCTCATGAAGGACAATAAATGTGATGTGTAACAACGTTTTTTGAACTATTATTATTGTTGTTTCAGTGTTATTATGTTAAGGTGTTTCTCTTAATCCACAAATGTAATCTATTTTCTTTATCAAAGAGTGTTATACTTTTCCTTACTCTGGGAATAGGCTAGAAGGTAGGTCATAAGTGCCGCGTGACTGCATAATGGGCCTTTTTTTTTTTTTTTTTTTTTTTTTTTTTTTTTTAAATTTTTAATTTTAATTTTATTTTGTTTTAATAAGGTATGCATAATGGGCTTAATACACGGGATATGTTGGTTTTTAGACCAAAAAGGGTACTTTGATCCTACAAGGAAACAATATACTAATGTTGTCAATTGTGATTGGTGAACATTTTTTGCACACCCATGTTTAATTACATAAAGAAGTGGTACATACACAACATTTCCACAAAAAATCTTAGAGCATTCGCATCAAACTAGCCAATCTAGCTTACTTGTAGTTTGATCGAAATTTAAGTTGTCTTTTTATGGTTTGAAATTTGACTTTTTGTCGAGATGTATTACATCTTCCTTTCATATAAGGATGGACTCTATTGATGGTTCGGGGACATAAGAAGAGGGAATGTAATTCACAAAATGTATAAAATAATTTATAGTAAAAAAAAACACATATTATCATTGCCTTTGTGCAATTTCAATTTAGACTACCTCTATATGATCATTCATCAAGCAATAACTTTTGTTGATTTGCAGGGAATAAAAGAGAGAAGAAAATAAATCATGATATTTTGTTACATTAATTGGGTAAAGGACTCAAGCTCATAATTTTTTTTTTTTTTTTTTTTTTTTTTTTTTTTTTTAATTTTGGATAAGTTTGTTTTGAAAACTTGGATTAGTAGGAGAGTGTCCTATTTTGTAGGCAATTTAAGTGGAGTTGGAGATATATTTTTAATAGGTTGTCCTCAAATTATTTTCCCTATTAAACATAAGATTTAGGAGTATTTCTGAATCACATAAAAATCCATTCAAAAGAGGGGAATCCTCTTATAAATAGTGTGTGTGTGTGTGTGTGTTCACTAAAGTTTTAAATGAATATTCTTGGTTTTTGAAATTAAAATATGGGCATTAGTCTCATTTAGGGCTGTCCAGGGCAACCGAAAACCCACCGAAATCGACCAACCTGATGCTGCTTGAACTAAGGCCAACTCGATTAGAGAAACCTACAGCCTACAGTGGGTCTCCAACGTTAGAACTTGAGGGGTACAGGTCAAGTGGCGGTTTTGGGTTTCAAAACCCGATGGAAATCGAACCGACTGATGGTATCTTTCTTTCATCAATATGTCAATATTCGGACAAGATCTAGTGAGAACTCGATGGATTCGGCCAAATATCGACCAGATCTTGACGGATTCGGCCAAACATCGACCAGATCTTGATAGATCCAGCTAGATATTAGCATCGGCGACAAAACCCGAAATCGACTGGAATAACCTGAAACTTGATAAGACCCAAACCAGCCAATCTGGCAAGAATTCCAAGTCGATTTCAAGTTTTGTTTTTATTCACCTGAAAGTTTTGGGTCAAGTCCAAGTCGGGCACAAACTCGACCCAACCCGACCCGTGGACAACCCTAATCTCATTGATTATTTAACTTACAAAGCAATAATGTGACATTTTTAGGTGACATGGGTAATGTTTTTAATATTAAAAAAGTATACATCATTATTGACACATCAGAAACACACGATCCGCGAAAAACAAACCAAATCCATTTCATATGGATTTTGCCCAAATCAAAACCATACCAAACAAACCTCTAAAGACACTAAAAAGCAAAGACGCTAGAGAAATACTCCAAAAGTAAAATAATACTTAAATAAAAATTTATTAAAAGTTAATTCTTAAGTTTACATAATTCACAATTCACTTACTTGAAGTTGTTAAGTATCAAACTTGTGAAGAACAAGGGGGTGTTTGGGAGAGGAGTTTGAATTATGTTGTTTGAGTGTTTTTTATATATGTGTGGGTGAAAAAGTGTGTAGAAATGTGTATAATGTTATTTAAAATGTAAAAAAAGTTGCTAGAACTCATCTCCCAAACAGGGCCCAAATTTGTGAGTATCTACTATGAGAAGAAAATAACTTAGAAAAAGAAAAGGAACTAAAAAAGAGAGTACAAAAGTGAAAATTTTTAAGATAGCTTCAAAAGAGTTTTATAAAAAAGGTAAGAAAAAGCATCTTCGAAAAAGAGTCAACCCATGTGATACGTTAATATGTTATGTGGATCAACTTAACCTAACTTATAGTTTCAGAGGATTGGATACAAATTAACCTGTTTTATCAGCAGGTCTATAGATCTTTACCCACATGACCATACCCATATTTATTCCTTTGAGTTTGGGCGGATAATTTAAGCTGGAATCCAATTTTGCCATACTTATAAAAGAAAATGCTAAGTTGCAAATTACATCTTCTAACTTAACTTAAAAAATTTTAATTATAATAATAGGAGATAATAAATATTTTTTGTTCTTTTGTATTTTTGCTAAGTAAATGAATGAAAGGAATTTTTTAAACATCATATGCTCCCTTCACCTATTACATATTTTACTTGAAAAAAAAAATGCAAAAATTGAAAAAGAAAACACTAAATATATTAAATGCAGTTGATTTTTATAACTTCTTATAAAACTATTTTTGGGTAAATTGCAAATTACACTCCTAAGTTTGGGAGTGATTAGATTTTACAACTTAAAATTTCAAAATTTGAATTTTACTCCCTGAAATTTAGGTTATTTGGATTTTACACCCTAACATTTCAGAATTTGGATTTTACTACTTAAAGTTTAAGAATGTTGGGATTTTATACTCCAAAATTCTGAAACTTTAGAGTGTAAAATCTAAACTCCCCAAAACTTTAGGGAGCAAAATCCAAATACTCTTAAAATATAGGGATAAAATCTAAATTCTGAAACGTCGGGATGTAAAATCCAAACATCTCCAAACTTTAGGGAGTAAAATTCAAATTTTGAAACTTCATAGTGTAAAATCTAATCACCTCCAAACTTCAGGAGGTAAAATTCAAATTAACCCAATATTTTTTTTCTATTCTAAAAAAAAAAATATTAAAATAACATAAGTGTGCTACTAAATAACTAATAAGTTAACAAATATAGTTATTCTTTTAGTCGCAATTTTTTGTATTTCCATGTTTGTAATATATCTTTTTTTTTTTTTTTTTTTTTTTTTTTTTTTTTTTTTTTTTTTTTTTTTTGAGAAATTGTTCTTAATATATCTATATGTACCTATTTGTGTCTTTCTTTTTTCATTTGATTTTTTATATGGTAAATTTACAACTCTTTTTTTTTTATTTTTTATTTTTTTTATTGCACTCAATGAAGCACATACGTATCTTGTACTATATAAGTTCTCTTATGCATATTATTATTAACTATCCCACAATGTCTTTCTAAAAAAAAACACTATCCTATAATGCTTAAGAAAATGTGTTATACGTAGTATAATTTATCCTATCCCTTAAAAGTTTCTATGATTTTTGAGTAAAATTTGTGATGTACTTTTCTGTTAGGAGACTTAGAACCCCTTTCCCTATCTTAAAAAAAACTATAGCTATTAAACTAAAATGATTAAAAGAGTACTATATAAAATGGTGGCTTTCCTTGTAGGCTCATATATGAGCACACAAGGAAAGCCATTGATTTATTAGACCACATCATGTCGGAGTATTTTTATAATTTGTATTGTAATTTATTTTAAATATTGATTAAACGCCTATTTAAGTGAAAATATGAAATCAACTTTACTACTGATGATTTTCTTATTAAAAAAAAAAAAAAAAACCTTTACTACTCGTGACATATCTGTTTCAAACGTAGAATTGAAATTCAAATCTAAGTAATAATAGTTATTAATATGCTTTATCTCTATTAGTTTCAACCTTATTCATTCTATTAGTATTAAAATTTTTTGACTTTTCAAATCATAAATTTGACTTTTCAAATCTAAGTAATACATATTGCCTAGCATCCGGTTATCAAAAACTTTATTCTTGACAGAATCATTTTGGCAAAAACGTCTAAATACATGAATGTATAATGGTTATAACTTATACGACTGTGTCTTGAATTTCATTAATTTGTGATATGAAATAAATGAAAATGGCTCTTTCTCACCCTATATTAACATATGATCAAGTGAGCACTGTTTAAAGATTTTTCCAATATATAGAATTTATAATCTAACAGCCGTTTTACTCCCTCCTCAAACATTTGTAGTTAAAATATATTTAGATATATTCTATTTTTATATTCTATATTATGGGTTTGGAAAGTACTATTTTGAAACCTTCTTATTCTACGAGCAATGTAGGCTTGTAAGGATTATTAGCAAGGTAGTTGTGTTATTGTATCTTGTGGCAGCATGCTATGTTGTTTGTCTAATACACCGAAAATTTTATAGATGGAGTGTATCATCTCAAGAGAGTGATCTGGTCCATGCTTTAACTTCGCTACCTAAATTATACATGATTTGACGGTAATTGTATATCATGTTATAAGATACATTTTAAGCACCAACGAGGTAATATCTCCTAATTTTATTTATTAATTTATGGTAAATGTAAAATTTAGTGAAAATGCATCTCATAACATGATAAATAATTACCATCAATTCAAGTATAATATAGGTGGCGGCATTGAGATGTGGACTAGGTCACTCTCTTGAGGCAATACACGACGTCTATGAAATTTCCGATATAGTAGACTAGAAACATAACGTGCCTCTCATAGGATACCAATAGCCTAATCAGCTTGTTGATATTCCTTACAAGCTTACACCACTCTTAGGATAAGAAGCTCTTAAAATGGTAATTTTCAAACCCAGAATATAGTATGTAGAAATATTAATATATCTAAATATATTTTAGGGTAAACTACATAAATTGTCCCTATCTTTTATACAATATTTCAATTTGGTCCCTAACCTTTCAATTGTATCAATTTGGTCTCTAATCTTTTATTGTTGTGTCAATTTAGTCTCCACCGTTATCTCTTAGACAGAAAAATCTGATGTGTCAAATGGAATAAATTAAAAAAAAAACATTGCCATATCAACAAACAGATGCACTACAACATCATTTTTTTAAAATAAAAAAATGCTCTACCACCAGGTCAATGTTTTTGAAAAAAGCCCAAATCAAATCATTTTAGTTTGATAATAAAATTCGGTTATCTCATTAAACAGGGGCAAACCCAATCTAAAACACATCTCCCTAAAATCCAAATTCCCTAACGTGAGGACGGCGGCGGCTTCTTTCCCGTTCCGGCGGTGCCTCTCTCTTCCAGCAGCACCATGTTTCTCTCTCTCTCTCTCTCTCTCTCTCTCTCTCTCTCTCTCTCTCTCTCTCTCTCTCTCTCTCTCTCTCTCTCTCTCTCTCTCTCTTAATTAGTAAAAATGCCTACGAAGTATGGACTGAACTGAATGGAAACTGTTGAATATGAGGGGGTTGCTATATCACGACACTAGTACATCATTTGAAACTATTACATTAGTTGATCTTTAAGCTATCCAACACAAAACCATGTAAATTGTTATAGTTCCAAAGCATACATTAGTACATCAGGATTTGCATCAATCAAAGTTGTCCTTCGAATCCAAAAGAGAATGTTTCGAAGCATACAATTCAAAGTTGCCCTTGAGCCAATATTCCAAGAAGTATAGGAATTGGCAACCCAGACTTGTGTGCACAGCTTTCGGCACTAATCTCCTTTTACGTTGTTACAAAATAAAAATAAAAATAACAAATAAATAAATAATCAAAGCAGTCCTCAAACGTGGGGCGATATGGTATTACCAAAAACACCTAATGTCACTGTTTAGCGAGCCTCCATATGAGTGTACGTGAGAACGTATGATGGAGTACAATTTTGTTTCAAATGAAAAGCCATAAAAAACCCAAAAGAACAGACATAAGCATAAAAGAACAACCATAACCAATCTAAGCTCCATACAAAACTATTATATGAAATCATCATCGAAAACATATGAGAGAGAGAGAGAGAGAGAGAGAGAGAGAGAGATGAATCTTCTGCCGTTGATGAGAAAAATCAACCGCCGGTCATCGCTGCCAAACCTTGTTGCCGCTTGAAACTTCTATTTTAGCCGAGAGAGTTAGGGTTCAGGGGTTAGGATGAGTGTACGTGAAAGTTAGAGGGATTTTAATTTTTTTTTTTCCCAAGCCCGGTCTCTGAGAGAACAACAATTATTTATTTATTTTTAAATATTTTAATATCATGTGGCTATAGAGTTGGCAATTGATATAGCAAGTTAAATAATTCTTTATTATTCCATTTGACACATCAAATTTTTCCATCCAAGAAATAACGTAGGGAGTAAATCGACACGACACTAAAAGGTTAGGGACCAAATTGACACAGTTGAAAGGTTAGAGATCAAATTAAAAAATGATGTAAAGGATAGAGACCAATTATACAGTTTACCCTATATTTTAACAACAAATATTTAAGGAGGGAGTAAAACGGCTGTCGTAAAGTCTACTGGAAAAGTTTTCAAACAATACTCACTCGATCATATGTTAATATAGGGTGAGAAAGAGCCATTGTCATTTATTTTTATATGACAAATTAGTGAAATTCAAAACACAGTTGTATAACCATTCATGTATTTAGAAATTTTTGTTAAAAAGATTCAGTCAACAATAACGTTTTTGACAACCAAATGCTAGAAAAATACGTATAATGTATATATTAAGGAATTGGGTAAACTGTAAATTACACCCTAAAGTTTGTGGTGATTGGATTTTACGCATTGAAGTTTCAAAATTTGTGCTTTACCTCCTAACATTTGGGGTATTTGAATTTTATACCCTAACGTTTCAGAATTTGGATTTTAGCTCCTATATTTTAGGTGTTTTTGGATTTTACCTCATAAAATTTGTGAGTGTCTGAATTTTACACCCCAAAATTATGACGTTTCAGAATTTGGATTTTAGCTCCTATATTTTAGGAGTTTTTGGATTTTACCCCATAAAGTTTGGGAGTGTTTGAATTTTACACCCTAAAGTTTCATAATTTTGGGGTGTAGAATTTAGACACTCACAAACTTTATGGGGTAAAATCCAAATTATGAAACGTTAGAGTATAAAATCTAAACACTCCAAACTTCAGGAGGTAAAATCCAAATTCTAAAATTTTAGGATGTAAAATCCAATCATCGCCAAACTTTAGGGGTGCAATTTGCAATTTACCCTAAAGAATTTAAAAAGGTTTGTCATTAAAACTTAAAGTAGTAACTGAATGCACTTTAGGGTGTAAAATTCAAACACTCACAAACTTTAAGGGGTAAAATCCAAATTATGAAACATCAGGGTGTAAAATCTAAACACCAAAAACTTCAAGAGGTAAAATCCAAATTCTAAAATTTCAGGATGTAAAATCCAATCACCCCAAACTTTAGGGGTGCAATTTACAATTTACCCTAAAGAATTTAAAAAGGTTTGTCATTAAAACTTAAAGTAGTTACTGAATGCTAGGAAATATGTATAATGTATATTAAAGAATTTAAAAATGTTTGTCATTAAAACTTAAAGTAGTAACTCATAACAATCAATTTTTTTATTTGAAAAACTTAAGCACTATAAACCTTTACATTTGTGATTAATAGAAAGAAAACTGATGCATATTAAAAACTATTATTACTTAGATTTGAATTTCAATTCTAAGTTTGAAACGGATATGTCATCCGTGATAGAAAAGTTGATTTCATATTTTCACTTAAATAGGCATTTAATCAATATTTAAAATAAAAAATAGCCATGATGTTTTGATCATATGGTACTTTCTAGTGCTTCCAAATTCTAATGACGATATTTAAGTTCATCACATAAAATATATATATATATATATACATATATTCAAGTTCAAATACAATCTATATTTTGTCTGATATATATTATATCCTTTATATATTACAACTAGATTTGTTAGACCAAAAAGGATACTATCAGCCTATGAGGAAAGCTAACAATTTTTGTGTGTTTCTAACTAACATATTTAAGTTTAAATCCCCCTCCTCACTTAATGTAAAAAAAAAAAAAAAAAAATTAAAAAAAAAAAAAAACACACACACACACACACACACACTAACCCGTAACCAATGAAGCACATGTTATGCATGTACATAAAATAATATCAGAATTAAATTTTTAAAAAATAAAGTAATTTATAAATAAAAACCAATTTTATACTCCAAAATAAATTTCTAATAATCTTCATTTAGATTGGTAGCTATTGTTAATGACCTTAAGGCCAAATGATATTCTTTGATATTTCCAACGGAGTTTAGGGTGTGGATGACTAAATTTCTCGGTTCGAAATAAATTCAAACAAGTAAAATAGTTTCACAAATGTGAATTTGTATTGATGAATGTGTGGTACAATTCTCTGTGATTACAAAAGAGTGATCCTCTGATTCGATCTCCTTGAAAGACTTGTTGATTGGAATTGTAATAATGTAATTTTGATTTGAACACAAAATATCCTTCAATTTGGTTGAGGGATAGATCGAAGATTGTTGAAACAGAATTACAATGAATCTCTGGCTATGAGCTTGTTAGAAATTCTTTGTTCTTCACGTTCTTTGTGTTCTTCGTGTGTTCTTCATGTTCTTGGTGTGTTCTTCGTCTTCAAAGGTTTGTGGTGGAAGTTCTTTGGGGCTTTAGAGGCTTGAATCCGTAGAGCTTCGCTGATTTGTGGTTTGTGATGTTTCTGGAGGCTTTTGAGCTTGATTCCAGTGAACTTTGAGATCTAGGAATACGATTTGGATGATTTCTCTTCGAATGTTCTTTGTATTCGAAGGTTTGTGATGGAAGTTCTTTGGGGCTTTAGAGGCTTGAATCCGTAGAGCTTCGCTGATTTGTGATTTGTGATGTTTTTGGAGGCTTTTGAGCTTGATTCCAGTGAACTTTGAGATCTAGGAATACGATTTGGATGATTCCTCTTCGAATGTTCTTTGTATTCAAAGGTTTGTGATGGAAGTTCTTTGGTGCTTTAGAGGCTTGAATCCACAGAACTTCACTGATTTGTGATTTGTTGATGTTTTCGAACACTTTAGGCTTGATTCCCGCAAACTTTTGGATCTAGGCGGATGATTTGGATAATTTCTCTTTGAATGTTCTTTGTATTCGAAGTTGAAGTTCTTGAAGTTTTTGGAGGCTTTAGAGTTTGGTTCCGGCAGAGCTTCTAGACTTCTGAGTGCTTCCAATGGCCTGGTCCTCTCAAATCTCTAGATCTCTTTCAAATGCCTTAGGAAGGCTTCTATTTATAGGAGTTTAGAGGTAGGTAAGCGACATGTTGCAAAGTCTGATTGGTGACACATGGCAAAGCTTGATTGGTTCGCTTATGTCATCGCTTGCACAAGCTGGAATGATTGCGTCATCGCTTACACGTGCGAGGTTGCTTAGGTCATTGCTTACACGTGCGAGGCTGCTTATGTCATCGCTTGTACGAGCTGATGCATGATTGGTTCTTGCATGACACTTGGCAAATTTCTGTTGGTTTCTGAATAGTGATAGTAAAACCTAGCAGCAATATGTGGCGCTTTGTAATTGGCTGCATTTTGTGGATTTGGTAGTGTGACGTGTTAACTTGTGATAGGTCGAGAATTTTTCATGTTTACATAAGGTTCAAATCCCCATCTTACTTAAAACGTGTGCGTGTGTCTCAATGGTAAATATTTATAAGAAGGGGAAGAAATAGTGAAAGAGAAGATACAATTACGAAAGAAAGTAGTAATTACTTTGAAGAGAAATAATTGGTAGGTGAAGAAGATGCGCATGGCCCTTTGGTTTCCAGCTCCTCAGCCAAGCTTCTTTTTGTATACTGTTTTAATTCTCTTTTCTTTATTAATATATTTCTATCATTGATGTCATTGATGTCAAAAAAAAAGAAGATGCGCAAGATTAAGAGGAAATTATTGAAACGAATATATCTGGAAGAGAGATTCACATGCTCCCTAAAATATGGAAAGAAATAAATTCAATACACATTACATATAATAAATTCCTATGATATATAAATAATAAAAATAACAAGCCTTATTGTTATTCTTTTACGCAGTAAATTTTCTTTTGTAAAATTATTTTTAAAAAAATTTAAAAAGATGCTTAAGAATCCTATTCAACATACAAAAGAATTTATTCATTTATTTTTCACTTTCAACTTAAAAAAGTTCCCATAAAACTAGTGAGACTGTAAGAGAGTGGGGAGTTTATTAGAAGATAAATATTTTGGACAAGAGATTTAAAATGGAAAAAAAAAGGCTTTTCAATGTTTATATATATTTTTTTTCAAAAAAAAAAAAATGGTGATATTCTGTGTTCAAAAGCCTGCCTTTTCTTTGGAGAACTCATTTTAGTTTGATGACTCTGCAATTATTTTGAAGTTCTAAACATTCTGTAATGATAATATTTATTAAGACTGCATCCTTTCAATATGTATATTCTTTATACACATAAATACATAGCTTCTGCTTCACCATAGTGACCAATTATGCTATTTAGGAAAGGCAATTAGGACTTAAAATTAAAATGAAATGCCCCTATTTGCCATCTTTGGGACAAATAGCTACATCGAGAAGGAGAGGGTTGCTTTCAAAGTTTTATAAATGTGGCATCATTTTCTTGAATATTTTGGGTTGTTCACACAATTTGGGATCAATTGATTTATTTAACATAATAAAAAAACAGTCACAATGGCCAATTCCCCTTCCCCTATAGGCACAAACAACTGCACAAGACCATAAACTGAAGCATCTGAATTATCTACTACATATTTTTATGGCTCCCTGTCAAATAGAATTCTCTCTCACCTTAAATAGTCTTTTTCATAACCTGCACTCAAAGACAGGCAAAATAATGTATATCAAAACGTGTAGCCGTGTAGGGGTTCCCTAAGGGAAATCCAAATATTTAACAGATAAAAGACAACATATAATATAAGCCACCATATATATGATCTCTGAAAAAATTGACTTATCACATGCATCAACTAAATGATTCACAATCTTCTCAAAAAAAAAAAATACTAAATAATTTACACTAAGCATGTAGAAAGATCTCACATGTTGCAACAAGGGAAAACCAAAATCTGATTCTTTTGCAGAAACAGCTATTCTATGAACATTGAACAACACATATTATATTATATGAAACTGAGAGACACCCACATAGGAAAACATTGTTGAAAAATATGTGTTTAAGGGAGCATATATAAATAAACCCCCCACCCGCCCCACCCCCCCAAACACACACACACATATATATATTTGATTTCTTGATTGGCATGGTAAGGCAATCTTCAGAGCTAAAACAATCAACAATCTGGTTGTTGTTCATGGTATATCATAAACCATATGAGACAATACCAGGAAGGCATACGATAGACCATGAACACAATCGGATTGTAGTGTTTTACAAAATTAATCTCCTCCTTCAGAAAGCTAGATGTCTCACTTCACAGCAAAAAATTCCTACAAACTGATCGTTGTTCATGATAGAATACCAAGAGATCGAGGACCTATATAACCAGAATTGATAATCTGCCATGAACACGATCAGATTATAGCCATTTGTCTTACAATTTAGACATGGTACATTTGAGGCTTAGAAAATGTCCTATTTATAGGCATCTTCCATGTAGAGAACAGAGATGTGGGAAAGCCTTGAAAAGGAGATTTTAACATACGCGTGAATCAATGAAATCATTATCGAGAAAATCATGGGTCTCATGAAGCACAATAAATGTGATGTGTGGTAACGTTTTTTGAATTATATTATTGTTGCTTTATTTTTATTATTATTTAAGGTATTCTTATTCCCCTTAATTCACAAATGCAATTAATTTCTTTATATAAAAAATAATAAAAATAAACTATAATTTATTTTCTTTACGAGGATGTTTTACGTTTTTATTATTAGGAAATGAACTAAGCTACTAGCCTTTGGTTCTTTTAAAATTTCTTTTGATTTTTTTAATAATAATAATAATAATAATTATTATTATTATTTTAAAGAAATACTACGTCTACAACATTTTCACAATAAATTTTAAGTGGTAAATTGTTACCAATTCTAATTTAAATAGCATGCCACTTAGAATTTCTTTTTAATTAGACTATTAGCCATTAGGTAACTTTTTTTTTTCATTGAAACTATCCCTCAACTTAAAATCAATGTCAATAATGTTTAAATAAAATGATATATTTTAGTATTTCCAACGAAGATATCTAAGTTCAAATACCATATATATTTGTCTCATATATGTGTGTGTGTGTGTGTGTACGGACCGAGAATATTAGGCCCACTTCCTAGATATGCTAAGAGAATCGTGGGCCACTTCTTGGAGTTGCTTGGGTCCTGGTCATGGTGATTCTAGCCCTGTTACGACCTATATAGTTAAAGATTGTAAGGGAGAGCCGAGAATAAGGACTTGTCAACTCGAACCTTCACAAATTCATATAGCTGAGGGTCCTAGGTATTGTCTTGGGAGCATCTGCCTGCCAAGCATGAGTTCGACGTCAAGCATAAGTTACTAGAAGGTTACTTCAACCTCAAAGGATGGATCATCTCACTGACACATGATTTGACACTAACCAACAATGCCCTAAACTAAAGAAGCCACTTATACCAATGGAGTCAATTCCGTACCGTACCAGCCAGTACGGCCGGAATTTATCGTACTGGCAGGTGAACCGGTACAAAAATACCCATGTTTCGTACCGCTTAAAATACCGGTCCTTACCGGACTATATCGGATGTACCGCTGAATATCGGACATCTCGGCCGAAAAATGGAAACTGGGCGGTACTAAAGGCTTGAAGAAAATGGAAAAAATTAGAAGTAGAAAGCTCACAATGCTGTCCTCACTGGTTGTTTTCTCATGTTGTCGGCCATTCCCTAGCCTTCCTCCTTCTGTTTTATCCAGCCGCTTCTCTATTTTCTTCTTCACCTTCTTCTTCTTCATCTTCTTCAGTTTTGACCGAACCTCTCTGTGCCTTTTGTTTTAGTTGTGTGTGTGTGTGGCTATTGTTTAATTGATTTGTGTGACTTTTAGTTGTTTGTGTGGCTCTTATTTAATTGTTTTGTGTGGGTTCTGACAACCCACGTGAACTCTAATGAGTTCCAACTTCAAATATACTTTTTTTTTTTGCTAAACAACTTCAAATATACTTGACTTTTGGGCGGGCTGCCACTCAAATTTGATAAGCAATTTTATGTTTTTATTTTTTAATAATTAATATCATTTTTTTAACTTTATATATGTATGTGTATATATATATATATATATATATTTTTTTTTTTTGAAAGCAACTTATTATTATTATTACAATCTAGTATGTCAAATTATATTAATGGGTTGATATTTGAGCAAGAAATAATCATATTAAAAATAAGCAATTAATTTTGAAAAATATGCTATTATAAATTTAAGGATTCTTATATAGATTTATAAATAATTCTAAATAAATAATAAGTATGTCTATATATATATATATATATATATATAAAATAATAGCGATAAACCGGAAACGGTACACCAGTATTGACCAGTATCTAAAATATATTGTACCGTTAGCCAAACTGGTACAACCTCCAGTACGGTATTGACTCCCTTGACTTATACAACCTGAGCGGTAGGGCCTAATGACGTATAGAATATTCACTTATCATGATGCCCCCACTCAAAGAAGATAAATAGGAAGAGAGTGGAGGAAGTAAGGGGTTGGAGCAAAAAATTGGGAGAGAAACATGAGAGAAAAGAGAGAAATCCTTTTTTGGAGAAGGAAGTCTTGCTCGAACTTCAAAAAGGGGGCTTGACTGTGTGATAACCTTCATAGTCGAGCTGAACTTGGGGTAGTTCAGTGCAAAGCACCACCGTAAGACCATCAATGACACCACCAACCATTTCTTTGGACCTTCCATTGTGGGATAAGCCCAATCAAGGATATAAATAAATTGGGGGTTTGGGCCCGAAAAGGATCACCACAATTGGTGCTGTCTATGGAAATTCCCACCAAGTTGAAGGTCTAGAAGTGGTGGAGGTGACTACTTGATGGAAGAGCACCATGCAAGCGAAGGGTCAGTGGGATTTAGAGGCAACCAATATAGGGGCTCATCATAGGCCCTTAGGTTCGTGGAACAAGGACGTAGGAAGGAGCGCCATAGTCATGACAGACACAAGACTCAAGTTGACTCGCATGCAACATCATCCAAAGGAGAACGGACGGTTTCGTATGTGTCAGAGAATTCGTACCAGAGTGACCTGGACTGCAACCTAGAAAATTTGCGACAACAAGTTAAGGAACTGGAGTGGGAGGCTAGGAGTAGATGCCAAAGGAGATCCTCTGAGAGGTCGTCCCATGACCGCAACTCGAAAAGCAGTGATGCCAAGAGGTCATCGCACCAGAGTCCCTCTTAGTTTTCTGGATAAGTACACTGAGACCAGAGACATAGACTCGAGATTGCAAAGGAAAGAGAGTAATGGGCACCCAAACGCTGCAATGGATGCCATGAGCTAAGCATTAAGAAGGATAGCCTAGTCATCATTTACCAAGGAAATAGAATGCACCAAGATGCCGAGACACTTCACTTGCCATCCGTTCACCTACTATAATGGTAAGACGGATTAGATGGAGCATGTAAGACATTTTACCCAACTTATGGCTCTCTATTCTCGAAATGATGGGCTACTATGTAAGGTGTTCCCTTCCAGCCTCGTCCCTATGACGATGAGATGCTTCAATAGTATGAAAAAGGGATCCATCCATAGCTTTGGAGAGCTCATCCAAGCCTTTGGTGCTAGGTTCGTGACTTGCTGCCAAGAACCACACACTATTGATGCACTGCTATCAATGGCCATGGAGAGTGAGGAGACCCTTCGTTCCTATACAGATAGGTATTGGAAGCTATATAATGAGATCGAGGTAAACAATGAACATGTGGCCGTGAGCACTTTCAAACTATGGCTACCTTATGATTCTGAGCTGAGGGAATCCTTGACCATGCAGCATCCCGAGAACATGCACTAGCTAATAATGCAATAAAAGAACACAACAGATTGGAGGATGACAAACAACAGAACAAAAGGGAAAACTCTTACTATATTTTAGTACCAAAAGGAAGCCTGAGTAGAGGGCTTTCAACAAAGGCCTAAGAGGGAGATTGAGGGATGGAATCCCATTAGCCAAACAAAAAGGGAGAATGTTGCTTTCAAAGAGCCTATACACAGAATCTTGGAGAAAATTAAGCATGAGTCCTATTTCCGTTGGCCTAGTAAGATGAGTAGAGATCCGACTAGGAGGAACTGTAATATATATTGCACATATCACAAAGAAAAGGGGCACACTACCGAGCAATGTCGAACATTTAAGGGTTGTCTAGAACAGTTGGTCAAGACTGGCCACTTGAGGGAATATGTAGTGAGCCAAAGGGGGGCACCTTAGGACAGGCATCAAGGAGCCAAGGAGGAACAATGTCACCTCCCCTCAACATAATTGAGGCCATACACGCCACCTCAATTGGATTTAATGCTAGCCGGGATACTCAGCATTACCCCTCAGTAGGAGCTAGAGACTACTGACTACCCTGGGAAGAAATTGAAGGTGAGTAGGAAGAAGATAACTTTTGATGACGACAATCTTGAGGGAACGATACAACCGTATGATGATGCATTAGCTGTGACCCTCAAGATTGGGGGTTTTCTCGTAAAGAGATTATGATTGATCATAAGAGCGGGATGGAGATCATATACCCCAATTTGTACAAAGGGCTAGGGTTGAAAGACGAAGACCTCACCAAGTATAATACGCCATTAGTAAGGTTTGATGGGAAGATGGTGATGCTTGCAGGTCAAATCATGCTTCCTATAGTTACCAAAAAGAAAGAGGTGATGGTGAATTTCATAGTGGTTCACGCTTTTTCTCCATATACGGCCATCTTGGCATGACCTTGGATTCATGCAATAGGGGTTGTACCATCCATGTTGCATTTAAAGGTGAAATTCTCTACTGAATAAGGGATAGTAGTAGTAAAGGGAGATTAGAGTGTAGCTCGGCAATGTCTGGTTGCCATAATCAACCACGAAATTAAGCAGAAGGAGAAATTAAAGCCAGGTCCCTTATACAATTACAGTGCCTCGACCATTGCAATGGGGCTGACAATGGTAAGGATTTGGAAAACCCTAGGTTCTTTTAACATTAAGTATAAGCCAGGAATTGCGATCGAAGGGCAAATGTTGGCCAACTTTGTATCCGAATTCACCCCGGCAAATAGGGATGAATGCAAGGTGTGCCGAATATCAGTTTGGCCTTGGAAGGTGTATGTAGACGATGCATTAAATGCTCGGGACTCTAGCATAGGGATAGTGCTAGAATCGCCAGAGGGTATCAAGATAGAGCATCATCTTAGCCTGGGTTTCCAAGCCTGTGTACAAAGAAGCTGAGTATGAAGTGTTGGTGGTCAGGCTTAGGGCAGCCATGAAGGTAAAGGCCATTAAAGTAGAAATTTGTTCAGATTAACGTTTGGTGGTTAGCCAATTTAAAGGTGACTTTGAGGCAAGAGATTGGAGAATGGTGAATTACCTGAAATTAGTCCATTTAATGCAAACACAATTTGGATTGGTGAAGGTCACCTAGATTTCTTAAGTATAGAACAATCATGCAAACTCCTTAGCTATGCTAGCCTCGTCCATCAGTGGCTCCATACCTCTTAGAGAATAAGAATGTAATTTTGTATATTTGAGATTGTGTTCCTTTCTCCTAGTGCTTGGTGGCTTATTTATAGCCTTAGTACAACTATTAGAAGGTTCATTATGAGTGTAATTGAAGGTAGCCTCTTAATGGCTCTCTTGGCTATCTTTTGTGACATATGCCTGAGCTTAAATGACGCTTAACTGGCTCATGGTTGGCCTTTCTAACCGTTGGAGCTCGTCAGTCATGCAACCATTAATGATTGTGCCATAATGTTGTATGGTCGTCCTCTCATGTGATGACTCTATGGATTGTATGGTCATTATCTGGATGGACAAGCCTGTTAATTAAATGCTCATCAACTGTATGACGAGCCTGTAATTTTAGTACTCGTCAATTGTCCCTTTATTCTTGTGTTGACTTTTTGGACGACTGTAGGAATGTTGACAATTTACACATGTTTTGACAAAGACTCCTATTTCTGGATGCCCTTTATGTCACATGCTTCTTGCTAATCTTGATAATTATGTAGAACTTTTGATTTGTTGATATTGTTGATCTTGCCTGCCTCTTTGAGAATTTTGTCAAAACAGTTATGCCATTTGGTTATTATACTTGTGACTTTAATCATACAACTTTATTCTTGTTTTCAGAATTGGGTTGTTTATATGATTTTGTTCATTGGTTTTAATTTTATGAGTTTGATCATATAACTTACTCTCGTATTGAGAATTTGGTCATCATTATGATTGTACTCATTTGTTTTAATCGTATGAATTTAATCATATGACTTTATTCTCGTTTTGAGAATTTGATCTTTGTTATGATTGTATTCATTGGTTTTAACTTTCTAAATTTAATCATATGACTAACTCTCACTTTTAGAAATTGAACGTCATTATGATTGTACTCATTGGTTTCTAACCATGTGAATCTAATCATATGACTACTCTTGCTTTCTGAATTTAATCTTTATTATGATTATACTCGTTTGTTTTAACCTTATGAGTTTAATCATATGACTTTATTCTCGTCAATATGATTTTACTCATTGGTTTTATCTTGTGAATTTAATCATATGACTTACTCTCACTTTGAGAATTTGATTGTCATTGTGATTGTATTTGTTTGTTTTAACCTTATGAATTTAATCATATGACTTTATTCTCGTTTTGAGAATTTAATCGTCAATATGATTTTACTCATTGGTTTTAACCTTGTTAATTTAATCATATGACTTACTCTTGTTTTGAGAATTTGATCGTCATTATGATTATACTCATTGGTTTTTAACCTTATAAATTTAATCGTATGATTTACTCTCACTTTGAGAATTTGATTATCATTATGATTGTACTCGTTTGTTTTAACTTTAGAATTTGATCATATGACTTTATTCTCATTTTGAAAATTTGGTCATCGATATGATTTTACTCATTGGTTATAATCTTGTGAATTTAATCATATGACTTACTCTCGCTTTGAGAATTTGATCGTCATTATGATTGTACTCATTTGTTTTAACCTTATGAATTTAATTATATGACTTTATTCTCATTTTGAGAATTTGGTCGTCAATATAATTTTACTCATTGGTTTTAACCTTGTGAGTTTAATCATATGATTTACTCTCATTTTAAGAATTTGATCATCATTATGATCGTACTCGTTGGTTTTTAACCTTGTGAATTTAATCATATGACTTACTCTCGCTTTGAAAATTTGATCGTCATTATGATTGTACTCATTTATTTTAACTTAAGAATTTAATCATATGACTTTATTCTCGTTTTGAGAATTTGGTTGTCAATATGATTTAACTAATTAGTTTTAACCTTGTGAATTTAATCATATGACTTACTCTCGCTTTGATAATTTGATTGTCATTATGATTGTACTCGTTTGTTTTAACCTTAAGAATTTAATCAAATGACTTTATTCTTGTTTTGAAAATTTGGTTGTCAATATGATTTTTCTCATTGGTTTTAACCTTGTGAATTTTATCATATGACTTACTCTTACTTTGAAAATTTGATTGTTATTATAATTGTATTCGTCAGTTTTTAATCTTGTGAATTTAATCATATGACTTACTCTCACTTTGAGAATTTGATCACCATTATAATTGTACTCATTTTTTTTTTAACCACGCAAATTTAATCATATGACTTACTCTCACTTTGAGAATTTGATTGTCATTATGATTGTACTTGTTTGTTTTAACCTTATGAATTTAATTATGTGACTTTATTATCGTTTTGAGAATTTGGTCCTCAATATGATTTTACTCATTGGTTTTAACCTGGTGAATTTAATCGTATGACTCAATCTCGCTTTAAGAATTTGATCTTCATTATGATTGTACTTGTCCGAATCAAACCTTATGTGATGATTTTATTCATTTCGAGATTTTTATTGTCTACTTGGTTTTACTTGTTGGACTTCAATGACAGGCTTCCTTCTTGAAAAAAATTTGTCTTTCATATAGTAAATACGACTTTTAGATTTTTCAAGAGAACGAAATTTATTCATGTAGGGAAAAATGCCCCATTATTCATTCCTGCTTACAAAAAATTTTGAAAAAGAAAATTGAATATATCATCTAACAAGCAATAATACCTCTTGAGGTGCTCTACATTCCATGGATGAGGTAACTCTTTGCCATTAAGTGATTCGAGGTAATAAGTTCCTCTTCTAGAACACTTGATGTTCTTGTATGGGCCTGCGTACTGTCACTCTTTCTACTATCCTTCTTCTCATTCTTTTTGTGTTGGAGCTCATCAATTTCTTCCATCTTTCACTTGCCATCTATCCCCTTCGCTGTTAATGCATCCTCTCCGTTCATGTACCTCTGGGCTTTAAGCAGGAGGGCTGTCATTGTAGTTAGCAAGATTTTGGCTAATGAAAAGATGTAGTCATTGGTCATCAAGCTAGTCTAGAAGGCCATTAGTTGAACTTGGTTGTCAGCTTCGTCTATCTCCAGGATTGCTCAGTTGAAATGCTTCACATAAGCCCTTAAAGTCTCTCATTCTTGTTGTTTCACCATCAGCAAGTGAGAAGTCAGTCTTTTGTGCCTTTGAGCTCTGATGAAGTGCCGAACAAAAGAATCACTTAACCGTTCAAAATTTGCAATTGAGGATGATTCTAGCTTGCTAAACCAAACTCGAGTTGCTCCCTTAAGAGTTGTTAGGGAGGATCTGCACATCACTTCATCAGGTGTCCTCTGAAAACTTAGCAATGTCTTGAACATTCTATGTGATCTAATGGGTCTAAATGCCCGTCATAAGATTCTAAATGAAGGAGCCAGAACTTTGGTGGGAGTGGGCATTCTAGGACTTCACCAGTAAACAGTGAATTTGTTCTCTTGATTATCCCATCTAAATTTTTGGTCGACTTCCCATTTAGAGCGTTCTTCATCTCATATATTTCCTTCCTCATGTTTTTTAAGAGCTTGTCATTATTATGATTAGGCTGTTTTGTCCGCTTGAAATTGGACTGCCCTATTCGTCTAAAATTGGTTGCTCCATTTTCCTGGAGCTTTCTTCCCTATTACTGGTTGGAGGGCTATAAACCTCCTCGTCATCATCGTTCCAATTATGCTAGCATGGACAGGGCATGTTGCTATTCTCTTAGGAGATGCACTGCCTCAACTCCTTGTTCTGCTTGGTCAATTCTTCAACACTTGCTGCTAGTGTGACTGATGAATTTGGATCCATTGCATTGTTTGAATGGCAGAGCTACGAACATCTATATGATTCAAATCTACGTTCCCCACAGACAATGCGAAATTGATGAAGCCAAAAATGGTTATCGGTTGATAACCTCACCGAAACTTATGACAAGGTCATGTTCCTTACAAAGATGAGAGAGAAAGACATCGGAATGGCATTAGCCAATATTTCTTCGATGATAAAGTTAGTAGAGTCCTCAATATCTCTTAGAGAATAAGAATGTAATTTTGTATGTTTGAGATTGTGTACCTTTCTCCTGGTGCTTGGTGGCTTATTTATAGCCATGGTATAGTTGTTGGGAGGTTCATTATAAGTGTAACTGATGGCAGCCTCTTAAAGGCTCTCTTGGCTATCTTTTGTAACGTATATCTGAGCTTAAATGAGGCTTAACTGGCTCATAGTTGGCCTTTCTTACCATTGGAACTCGTCAGTTACGTAACCATTAATGATTATGCCATAAATACTGTATGGTCGTCCTCTCATGTGACGATCCTGTGGATTGTATGTTCATCATCTATATAGATAAGCCTGTAGATTGAATGCTCATTAACTGTATGACGAGCCTGTAATTTTAGTATTCGTTAGTTTTTTTTTTCCAATAATTAATTAAGTGGTGACTTTATTGTAAAGCCCTTAATCTAAAGAGAAAATATAATTAGTCGAATCTCCATTTTAAAATACAATAACACGACTACACCTATTCACGTGAGTTTGGCCCAATTTTTAAATGGGACAAAGGCACATTCTTTCACAGTGGCGACTCCGCTGGGGATATTAAGGGCTAAGTTTCAATTAGGTTATGATGGCCAACTATGTCATTGTTTGTTTGTTGGTTTTTTGTATAAACTGTCATTATATTGCATGTCATGTATCATTTGCTTGAATGAAATTTATTTTGTTTGTGTGCTAGCCCAGAAGCTTGGTAATATTAGATGTGGATTGTGGTCTTCCTGAGACTTATATACCCAAGGGCGAACCTACCACCCACCATGATAAGGATCATCATGGTGATGCCATGGTGGTTCATAGGGACAAACTGTATTGTTCAAATCAACACGACGCTCCTAGCGTCATAAGTTGGGAGGTACGACGTCCTAGATTGTGAAGACCTTTTACCTACCTTCTAACCATGTTGTAATGACCCATAGAACCTACCTTTAGGTCGGTCCATGTAAATTGCATTTCATTACACATGTGTTTGGCCTTTTGTTTGAACCATGATGACTCAAGTCCAATACTTGAGCCTATCATGATTGTTTGAACCTTGTATGTTGTGAATGACCTTAAGCCCAAAAGCCTATGACTGAACTCTACTTGGCATGGAAGCCCAACACTTAAGCCCATCAAAGGTGAATGCATGATCATCGTTAATGGCTAAAAGCTCACAAGATCATGGTTAAGCTAAAAGTTTGTTTTTTTTATTCCATGTTTCTATGTTTCTTTGAATTCTAAAATTTCATGTAGTATTTGATATACGTTGTTCAAAAAAAAAAAAAAAAAAAAAAAAAAAAAAAAAAAAAAAACAAAACAAAACAAAACAAAAGAGAGAAAATTTTCAAAATAAATTTTAAACTTGTGTCATTTAAAAAAAAAAAAAAATCTTTGAACTAGGGGAATCAGACTTCCTACTAACTTTTTCAAAAAGACCCAAATTTTTTTCTTTCAAGGATTTCAAGATTTTTTTTTTTTAAACTCTTCTTTTCAAAATGGTACATGAGGATCCTTTGGAAAAAACTTTTTCTAAATCGTGATGTTTAACTTGTACTGAGAAAGGATTAATTTCATTTGACCCATGTAAAGGCTTTTGTTAAATTACTTTGAATAAAAGATGAAAGGGTCTTAAAAGGAAATCAAAGAAATCTATCCATCAAAAAATTCAAAAAACTCATGCATTAAATTCAAATCTCTAAAAAACTTTGTACCACCATTAGAGAATTCATACTTTTTCTTTTAAGATGAATTTATTAAAAGAGCTCAAGTCATTGTGCTTACAAGCAAGCATTACTAGGGATAAGAGGTCATCTTTGGTTAAACAAGTTGATGTGCATGAAATATATACAATAAAATACTCACACATCTACATATTTAGCTTTACTTTTATGTTATTTTGTGACTGATTATGTAATATCTTTGTGTTGCAGATAACAAGGGCTTTACATGCAAAGTGGGGCTAGGCCAATTGAATCAAGCCAATTTACATCCAGCCAGGCATGAATATTAAATTTAAGTCCAATTAGAGTAAGGAATCAAAGGAAATTTGCACCAAATCCAAGTCCAATTCGGATTAGGATTCCAGCCTGCACATCAGTTAGTATTTTCAGCATAACTTTCGGCTCAGATGTCCAATTGAGATGATTCAAGTTGGGCTGGAAATTTAACTTAAAGGGATACAACTTTGTAGTTTACCAGGAGCCCTAATTCTGACGTTAAGTGGGCCTAAATAGTCGGTTAAGTGAAGCCTAAAAGTCTGGGATTTTCTCCAAACGGGAATTCAACTTGTAATAGGATTCATTGACCTATTTAAAGGCTTGATAGGGCAAAATTCAGGGAGGGAGGCTAGTGCTAGGGCTGAGATGCAAAACAGAAAATTGGAGGAAGAGGCAGTGCCGCATGTGGCTTCTCTGTAGCTTTTCTCCATGATAGTATTGTGACTATTTCTTTCCCTATTTTATTTGTCTAGTTTAATGTTTAGTATTTTATTCTTTTGTTTTATTTCAATTACCATGAGTAGCTAAATTTATAATTAGGGTTGAGGATGAAACCTTGTTAAGGATTACTAGTAATATTTATGTGATTTAATTTTTCCCACAATAGTTGTTCTTTAATGAATTAAATTGTTCTTGCTTCATATCAATTGACTAAGATGGGATTCTAGATATGAGTTCAATCATGTTTTTCTCATGATTTAGGATTTGTCTTAATTAATTGAATGCTTGGTTTATTAATTCTTGATTATAAAATTGGATATCATTTGTGATTTGTTTGTCAATGGATACAAGTTATGATTTGATTTTTAGAATTGGATATATCTTGTGATTTGTTTGGCTATGGATACAATTGATGATTTGGTTTTATACTTAAGAAGCGAAGAAGAACATGCTTTTGATTTTGAAAATAAGGATTTTAATGAGGATATTTTCCATGATAGCAAGATTGATTTCTAGATTATCATGTAGTGAGTTGGGAAAAATTAATGATCATAAATATATGATGGTATGACTTACAAGGCGGATTCCAAAACCTTAATTCCTTTCCCTTGATTGTTTACATCTTTTTATTGCTTTATATCTTTTGCTTAGTTTAACTATTTGCTTAATTTTATTATTTGCTTAGTTTATTTAATTTCAAAACAACCAATTTTTATTAAACTAGATTAGGATTAATTTGGTTAAGGTTTAATTAATTTTCCTACGTTCATTCAAGTCCCTGTGGGTTCGACCTCGTTCTTGTCAAACTATACTTCGGTACGGTTCGTACACTTGCGAGTATTTTAAAATTTCACAACAAGTTTTTGGCGCCGTTGCCGGGGACTTGGTTAGGAAAATAAATTAGGTCTTAATTGAATTTTTCCTTCTACTAGTTGTAGTTAATTTTTTTTTTAAAAAAAAAAAAAAAAAAAACAAAACAAAACAAAAAAAAAATTATTTCTTTGTGCTTGGTGTATGAGAACTTGGGTACGTTATAAAGAAAATCGTCTTGTTAGTTTTGATTATTCATCCACAATGGGAGAAATAGGAGATGATTCAAAAACTCTTAGGGAGTTGTTCTCACCCATAACCACCAACCCTCCATCTTGCATAGTATTGCCTACAACCACTGCTGCACATTTTGAGTTGAAACCACAGATAATTCACCTTCTTCCTACTTTTCATGGATTGGATAGAGAAGACCCTTATATGCATGTAAAAGATTTTCTTGAGATTTGTGCTACTTGTAAGTTCCAGAATTTCACTGATGACTCTGTTCGCTTGCGTTTATTCTCTTTTTCCTTGAAGGATAAGGCAAAAGCATGGCTTAATTCTTTGTCACCTGGATCTATCACTTCATGGGAACTATTGGTTACAAAATTCCTCTCTAAATTTTTCCCAATGGCCAAGACCAATGCTTTGAGGAGAGAAATTGTAGATTTTTATCAGGATGAACAAGAGAAATTTTATGAGAGTTGGGAGAGATTTAAGGACTTGATCTTAAAGTGTCCTCATCATGGTTTTGAAACATGGAGACTAGTACAATATTTTTATAATGGTTTGACTCAGACAAATCGTAACATGATTGAGTCCATGAATGGTGGTGGATTTTTGAGTCTTGTAGATGAAGAGGCATACAAATTTCTTGAGAATTTTTCTGAAAGTTCACAACAATGGGATTTTTCCAATCGTAAAGAGAGATCCACCCCTGCAATTAAGAAAGGAGGATTGTATGAAGTCAGTGAAGATTTAGACATAAAAGCTAGGTTGGACAATCTCACTCGTAAGGTTGAGGCTTTAGCTTTAGGTAGAGGGATGAATTATGTCAATCAAGTTCAAAGTGAAACATGCTCTATTTGTGCAAGTCCTATGCATACAACACAAATGTGTCCTTCCGCAATTGGGTATCCTGATTTTTATACTGAGCAAGCAAATGCACTAAATAATTATGGAAAACTATTTGCTAGTCCATTTTCAGAGACATACAATCCAAATTGGAGGAACCATCCTAATTTCTCATGGAGGCAAAATCAGCCTTCCACAAATGTAGGTGGACAACAAGTGCATCAACAAAGTCAATTTCGTCCACCTACTCAAGCATATCCTCCCATTCCTCAATCAACACCTCAGTTTGTGGCACCACCAAGACAACAACCATCTTTGGAGGAGTCTCTCAAAAGTTTCATGCAATCAACTAGCCAAGCCATTCAAGAGATGAAAAGTTCCACCCATTTGAATACTCAAGCTATTTCAAAGTTGGAAAATCAAGTTGGCCAGTTAGCAACCCAAGTTGGAGAGAGGGAAAAAGGAAAGTTTCCTAGTCAACCCATACCTAACCCAAAAGGACAGTATGCCATCAATGGTTCTTCTAGTTCCACCCATGGACAAGAATATGTTCAATCTATTACTACCCTTAGGTCTGGTAAGCAAGTTGATAATCAAGTGAAAATGCCAGAAGTGGAGGATGATGAAAATTTTGTGTTAAAGGAAAAAGGAACTCATAGTTCACATGATGATCATGGAGAAAAGGAGAACAACCCACCCGCCACTCCAATTCAAGATCTTAGTTCTCCCCTTGATAAGAGGTTTGTTCCTAAAGCTCCATTTCCTCAAAGGTTAATCAATCCTCAGAAAAATGCACAATTTGGAGACATTTTAGAGGTTTTTAAGCAAGTGCAAATAAACATTCTATTTCTTGATGCAATTCAGCAAGTTCCTGCTTATGCCAAGTTTCTAAAAGATCTTGTGACAATGAAGAGAAAGACAAATGTCCCTAAAAAGGCATTTTTGACAGAGCAAGTCAGTTCAATCATTCAGAATAAATATCCAGTGAAATGTAAGGACCCTGGATCTCCTACAATTTCATGCAAGATTGGGGATCGTCTCATTGAGCGAGCTTTGCTAGATTTGGGGGCAAGTGTGAATTTATTGCCATATTCAGTATACTTACAGCTAGGTTTGGGGGAGTTGAAACCCACAACCATGACACTTCAATTAGCTGATAGGTCTGTGAAAATCCCTAGAGGTATTGTTGAGGATGTGCTGATTAAGGTGGATGCATTCTACTTTCCTGTTGATTTTGTTGTGTTAGACACTGAGCCTGCTCTGAATGCCAGTACACAAATCCATGTCATTTTGGATCGCCCTTTCTTAGCCACATCCAATGCTTTGATCAATTGTCGGAGTGGTGTAATGAAGATTTCTTTTGGAAATATGACTGTTGAGCTTAATATCTTCCACATAAGTAAACAAGTGCTATACAATGAGGATATCTGTGAGGTTGACATGATTGGGAGCCTAGTCAATGACACTTTCCTACAACCAAGTTGTGAGGATCCCCTAAAGGATTGTTTAACCCATTTTGATTGCAATTTGGATACTGAAAAATCAATTGAGGAGGTCAATGCATTGTTGGATTTTGTTCCTCTCTTAAGTATTGATAGCTGGCAACCAAAAGTAGTTCCTTTTCCACTTTCTTCATCCCCATTCCTATCTATTGTAGAACCACTAAAGTTGGATGACTTTTGGGAACACCAATTGATGAGTATACTTCAAGAGCATAAGGAAGCTATAGGTTGGAAAATTGTTGATCTTAAGGGTATTAGTTCCTCTATGGTTATGCAAAGAATTCACTTGGAAGACATTGGTAAAGCTTCTCAACATGTTTTTGACCCAGGTAAGTTACAATATCATTGGACTAATCCATTCATAATATGCCTTATTTATCTCCATGGTGTTGTTAAGGTTTGGATGGTCCTGTTTATCAGGATTGATCTCCAGTTGTGTTAAATCTTTTTGCAAAAAAAAAAAAAAAAAGTTTTTCTTGTTTATTTTATGCTTTTAGATTAATATTTGTGTTTATTTTCTTGTTTAGTTTTATTTTCTTTTGTTCTAGCTGATATTTGACAGAAATTAAAATTTATAACAATCAGCTTGATCAAGGTACGTCTCCTCCTTCTCCTTACCTTACTTGTTTCTTCTTAGTTCTCATGTTGCATATTACTATTTTGCTCTCTTTTCATTTAAGACAAATTTTTGAGAGTATCATTTTTAACATTGAGGACAATGTTTGGTTTAGGTTTGAGGGGGATGTATATAGATTCCTATCTTATTGTTTTGTTTTTGTTTTGTTGTGTTAAAAAAAAAAAAAAAAAAAATCTTTTGCCTAACTTGAGGTTTATGTTTTGAGTTCATTATACTACTCTTGCTTAAAGAATTTCATTGCTTTCATGCTCAATTCATTGCACATGCACGTAGCCACTCAGACACAACTTGTTGTTGAAGGATAAAAATGATTAGAAAATCTTGATGATAACAATGTGGAGACTGTAACCCCTGTGAGTTTTGAGCCAATCATTATTTTTTTTTTTTTTAGGGTTATTTATTGTTTCTAATCTTAATGTTCATTTGGAAGTGCGTAATATATTTCCCTTGTTGTAGTCTCATTATTCTTTCTTTTGGCCAAGAAAAAAAAATATGATTTTAAGCCACACTTGAATCTTTTGAAGTCATTGATGTTGAATGAATTATACTAGTCTTTGAGAGATGAGATTAGGCCATTTTTGTCTACTTTGAGCCATATTAGTGTTTCAAGATGGAATTTGATCAGTTTGTTTCAAAGTGGTGGTTTGTGCGAGAATTCAAAAAAGAAAAAAAAAAAAGAAAAAGAAAAGTGTCAAAAAGAAGAAAATAAAAAGGATTCTCATCAAATTTTGAGAAGTGAAATGGAAGGAAGGAGTACTGCTTTAACGAAAAAGAGGTGGAAAAAAAAAAAAATGTTGAGTGGAAATTCCAAAAAGAGTTGACATTCCAACAAATCTTGAAAACACTTGTTATTATTTACCTTCACCCATATTTATTTCATTCCATTTACTTTTACCCTACATTACGTCCTAATAAAGTCCTTATTTGATCTTGAAGATTGTGTAGTTCAGATATTGATATGACTGAGAAGAAAAAGGTGTGGTATAAATATTTTTGGCATCTTTTCATGAGACTACTTGTTCTTTCTTGATTAAGCGTCTTTCATGTGATTTATATGTGAGATGTTGATTTTGCTTACATTATTCCGCTCACATATATTGTTGAGTGTTACACCCCATTTCAGAGTGATTTCATTTGTGAGTGATAACACCGAAAAGATTTGAGTTGAAGCATACTTTCAAATAGAGATTCGAGTCAAATTTATTCTAAAATTAAGAGTATGTTGGGGTTGGCTACCACTTTTCACTCACATTGAGTTTTGATGGCATGAGAAATTTCTTTAGCATTTGAAGTGTTTTTGAACTTGAACTAATCCTCTTTGCAGAAGGCAATTGAAAAAAAAAAAAAAAGTTTGTTTGATTCTCTTTGTTTTGTTTTTACTTTTTTAGTATTCTTTCTCAGAATTTTGTGGGTATATTCCCTGTAAACCCTCACGAGACTACAACTCGTCCACTAGTGTAAGCTAGGGGTTTAAAGGCTTGTTGCATACGCTAAATGCAATCGAAAATTCCAGCGAAAGTGGATTAGTTAGGATTTCCTTTTTCTTTGTTTTTAATTTCTTTGTTTTGTTTTACTCTTTATCTGTTTTGCTCGAGGACTAGCAAAATGTAGGTTTGGGGGTATTTGATGTGCATGAAATATATACAATAAAATACTCACACATCTACATATTTAGCTTTACTTTTATGTTATTTTGTGACTGATTATGTAATATCTTTGTGTTGCAGATAACAAGGGCTTTACATGCAAAGTGGGGCTAGGCCAATTGAATCAAGCCAATTTACATCCAGCCAGGCATGAATATTAAATTTAAGTCCAATTGGAGTAAGGAATCAAAGGAAATTTGCACCAAATCCAAGTCCAATTCGGATTAGGATTCCAGCCTGCACATCAGTTAGTATTTTCAGCATAACTTTCGGCTCAGATGTCCAATTGAGATGATTCAAGTTGGGCTGGAAATTTAACTTAAAGGGATACAACTTTGTAGTTTACCAGGAGCCCTAATTCTGACGTTAAGTGGGCCTAAATAGTCGGTTAAGTGAAGCCTAAAAGTCTGGGATTTTCTCCAAACGGGAATTCAACTTGTAATAGGATTCATTGACCTATTTAAAGGCTTGATAGGGCAAAATTCAGGGAGGGAGGCTAGTGCTAGGGCTGAGACGCAAAACAGAAAATTGGAGGAAGAGGCAGTGTCGCATGTGGCTTCTCTGTAGCTTTTCTCCATGATAGTATTGTGACTATTTCTTTCCCTAATTTATTTGTCTAGTTTAATGTTTAGTATTTTATTCTTTTGTTTTATTTCAATTACCATGAGTAGCTAAATTTATAATTAGGGTTGAGGATGAAACCTTGTTAAGGATTACTAGTAATATTTATGTGATTTAATTTTTCCCACAATAGTTGTTCTTTAATGAATTAAATTGTTCTTGCTTCATATCAATTGACTAAGATGGGATTCTAGATATGAGTTCAATCATGTTTTTCTCATGATTTAGGATTTGTCTTAATTAATTGAATGCTTGGTTTATTAATTCTTGATTATAAAATTGGATATCATTTGTGATTTGTTTGTCAATGGATACAAGTTATGATTTGATTTTTAGAATTGGATATATCTTGTGATTTGTTTGGCTATGGATACAATTGATGATTTGGTTTTATACTTAAGAAGCGAAGAAGAACATGCTTTTGATTTTGAAAATAAGGATTTTAATGAGGATATTTTCCATGATAGCAAGATTGATTTCTAGATTATCATGTAGTGAGTTGGGAAAAATTAATGATCATAAATATATGATGGTATGACTTACAAGGCGGATTCCAAAACCTTAATTCCTTTCCCTTGATTGTTTACATCTTTTTATTGCTTTATATCTTTTGCTTAGTTTAACTATTTGCTTAATTTTATTATTTGCTTAGTTTATTTAATTTCAAAACAACCAATTTTTATTAAACTAGATTAGGATTAATTTGGTTAAGGTTTAATTAATTTTCCTACGTTCATTCAAGTCCCTGTGGGTTCGACCTCGTTCTTGTCAAACTATACTTCGGTACGGTTCGTACACTTGCGAGTATTTTAAAATTTCACAACACAAGTTATTTCCCAATTACCTAGAATGTTGATTATCCCTCGCTAGCCAATTTGAGCCTTCAAACACTTAGCCTTTTTTCTTTTTCTTTTTTTGCATGAACCCACTAAAATCTAACCTTGGGGTGGGAAAAATCAAGTTATGCACACTTAAATCTCATGTTGAGGAGGGTTAACTTGTTGCTTCGAAGCCAATGGATAAAGGTCTCCAAGAAAATGTGAAAGACAAGTGGAGAATTCATTGAGCTAAAGATAAAATATCATCAATCCAAAATGAGGGTTTACTCAAGGAATCTCCCTTTACAGGTTCCAGAGTTGGAAGGCGGATAAAGTGGGCACATTAGTTTTCACATTAACAGTTGCTAGTTGGGATGAAAAACTTGAAGTTGCTAGAATTCATCATGCCAAGAGGAATAAAAGTTCATCCAAAAGAGAGCTTATCAAGCTAAAAAAAAATTCATCAAAGTGACAAAGATGAAAGTTAATCAAAGCAAGAAAGAAGCCTAGAGAAATGACAGTGCATCAAATTGACAAAAAGAAAAATGTCATCAAGTTGAAAAAAATAAGAGATGAGGAAGGTGAAAAGTCCACAAGTCCATAAGGAGTAAGTCTTCTTACTCGTCCACTTGTGTACTTCATTGAGCTTAAGGGACTTATGAGAAATCGTTTCTTACTGGTCTACCCTTTGGTGATTTAATGTTTGGACCATCCACTCGTAGGCAACTTTAGTCATCTGTCCACTCGTAGGCGATTTAGTGTTTGGACTGTCCACCTGTAGGCGACTTTAGTCGTCTGTCTCCCCGTGGGCGACTTAGTGTTAAGACTGTCCACCCGTGGGCTACTTAGTGTTGAGACCATTCACCCATAGGTGACTTTGGTTTTCTGTCCACCCATAGGCGACTTTGGTCGTCTATCCACCCGTAGGCGACTTTGGTTGTCTGTCCACTCGAAGGCGACTTAGTGTTTAGACTATCCTCTCGTACATGACTTTGGTCTTCTGTCCACCCATAGGCGACTTAGTGTTTAGATCGTCTTCCCGTAGGCGACTTTGGTCTTCTGTCCACCCTTAGGCGACTTAGTGTTTAGACTATCCACCCGTAGGTGACTTTGGTCACCTGCTTTCATATGACATGAGGGGAAAAAATAATTTTATTCAAAGAATGAGCTCATATAGAAATAAAACCAAATTTCAAATAAGTGAGTATCATTGAAATATAAATTATGTCAAATCCTAACATTTATGAGTAGCATACAAAAAAAAAAAAAAGAAAAACAGAAAAATTAACATGAGCATAGCTGTAGGAGATGTCCTATTGATAATACCTCCTTAAATGCTCGGCGTTCCATGGGTGAGATAGCTTCCGCCCATCCAGTATCTCTAGGTTGTAAATGCCTGTCCTGAAGTAATCGACGACTTTGTAAGGTCCTTCCTAGTTTGGGCCCAGCTTCCCCTATGCCAAGTCTTTGGTGGCGAGCATTACTCTTTTCAGGACTAGCTCCTCTTTGTTAAAGTGTTTTAGCCTTACCTGCTTATTGTAGTGCCTGTTCATGAGGTTCTAATTCCGAGCCAGCCTACGCTTTGTGCTTATTATGACTTTGTCCAGCAAGTCCAAGTTGATGCGTAGTTCTTTGTCGTTGCTCTCTTTGTTGTAGTGATCCACTTTGAGGCTGGTAAGTCCTACTTCCACTGGTATCACTGATTTAGTGCCGAACGCAAGTTTGAATGGAGTCTCTCCAGTGGGAGTCTGTATTGTTATGCGGCATGCCTAGAGGACACTTGGGAGCTCGTCTAGCCATATTCCTTTTGCTTGTTCAAGCTAAGTTTTAATCAGTTTGAGTAGGGATTAGTTCACCACTTCTACCTGTCCATTAGCTTGAGGATGTGCCAGTGAGGAGTAGTGATTCTTAATCGACAGCTGTTGACAGATATCTCGAAATGCTTCGTTGTCAAATTGCTTTCCATTGTTGGAGACCAACACTCTTAGGGGGTGTTTGGATTTCTAGTTTCCATAACTTATAACTCTGTTTCCATAAATCATAACTCAAAAATGGTGGAACTTATAGCGAGAAGTTCGTTTGGGAAGGAGATAACTCTGTTTCCATAACTCTGTTTTCATCACTCAATTCTCTGCTTTTTGAGTGACGAGTTATGGAAACTGAAAACACATTTTGGCTGTTTTTAGTTTCAATATCTTATAACTCAATGGCATTTTTGTAATTAAACACACATAGTGGGACCCCTTACATTGTATTTTCAACTCAACTCCTGCCACTGTCTCCTTCTTTTTCTCTTTCTTTCTTCTCCTAGGTTTGGTCACCATTGTTGTTCCTTTTTTTTTCCTTCTTCTTTCACTGGGTTTGGTCTCCATTATTGTTCCTTTTTTTTTTTCCTTCTTCTTTCACTAGGTTCGGTCTCCATTGTTCTTCCCTTTTTTTTTTTTTTCCTTCTTTCACTGGGTTTAGTCTCCATTGTTCTTCCTTTTTTTTTTCCTTCTTCTTTCACTGGGTTTGGTCTCCATTGTTCTTTTTTTTTTTTTTTCCTTCTTCTTTCACTGGGTTCGGTCTCCATTTTGTTGTTGTTGTTGTTGTTGTTGTTGTTGTTGCTACTGCTGTTGATGTTGTTGTTGTTGTTGTTGCTATTTTTGTTATTGTGGTTGAAGCTAGGTTTGGGTTTGTGTTTTGGGAAGGTAACAGGGGTGAAAAGAAAATGGTGGGGCCCACAAAACAGTTTTGCTTTGACCAAGTGACAGGTATGGGGTCCACAAATAGTGTGGAAAATATTGAGTGTTGAGAAGTGAGTGATGGTGCCAAACAAGGTGTGGTGTTTTAAGTGATGAGTGATTAGTGATGAGTGATAAGTGATGAGTGACAGAAATTGAGTGAGGAGTGATAAGTGATGAAAAAATAAAATCCAAACAAGGCCTTAGTATTCTAAAGCGGCAAACAATGTTTCCATATGAAGTTCCTAATATTTCTTTCTGTAATGATGGCTAAAGGATTAGCCTCTACTCATTTTGTAAAGTAGTCGATGCCAACTACAAGGAGCTTGAGCTGCTGTACTGCTGTTGAGAACAAACCCATTATATCTATTCCCTATTGCATGAAAGGCCATGGAGATGTCATAGGATTGAGCTGCTCTAACAACTATCAAGGGATGCTACAGAAGCGTTAGCATTTATCGCATGCTCTGACATAGGACTGGGTGTCCTTCTGCATAATAGGCTAGTAGTATTCGGCTCGCATGATTACCACAAATCCCTTCATGTACTTCTCTCATCACATAATTTGCTTTGTCTAGAGCCAAATACCTCAGGTATGGAAGAGTGAAACTCCTTTTGTACAATATGTCTCCTATCAAGATGAAACAAGATGCTTGAATTTTTAGCTTTCTTTCACTGATATGATCATCTAGAAGTCGTCCCTCTTTTAGGCAAGGGATGATGGGGACCATCCAATCATCCCCTGGTGGAATTGCTTGCATTTTTATCTAGTCCATGGCTGGTGCATACTACAAGAAAGTCTTTCATCTAGTATCATGCCCTCAACCAAAGCAGCCTTGGCTAAATGGTTAGCATCCACATTTTCTTCTCTTGGGACTTGCACGAATCTCACGTTTGAGTCACGACCTATGTGCTGCTTCACGAGGTTCAAATATTTCGTTATGCACTTTCCTTTTGCCTTATAGTCTCTATTAACTTGTCCAGTGATTACTTGGGAGTCATAACGGATGATCATGGAAGATGCTCCAACAGCTCTGGCCAAGTTAAGACCAACAAGGAGTGCCTCATACTCAGCCTCATTATTCATCGTCTAAAATTCAAGCTTCATAGCACATTCTATTACATCAACCTCTAGTGATTTCAGTATAACACCAACTCCACTAGCGTGCTTGTTGGATGAGCTGTCAGTACTAACAACCCATGGGGTTTCCCCCCATTCCACGCCTTCTTCGTCCTCAGTAGGTATGAAGTCTACCAAGAAGTCCGCCAAAGCTTATGCCTTAATGGCCGTTCTTGGTCGGTATTGGACATCAAACTCGCTTAGTTTGATGGCCTAAAGGACCATTCTCCTTGCTGCGTTAGGGCTGTTCATGGCCTTCTTTAATGGTTTATTCGTCAAGACGATTATGGTATGAGCTTGAAAGTACGGCTTGAGCTTGCAGGCAGTTGTAACTAGAGCAAGTGCCATTTTCTTAATAAGAGGGTATCTCACCTTGGCTCTCCTCAAAAATTTGCTTGTGTAGTACACAAGCATCAGTATCTTTTATTCATCTTTGATCAAGGCCGAACTAATGGCTATAGGTGACACTACCAGGTAAAGAAAGAGCTCCTTGTTTGGCTTTGATGGACTGAGTAAAAGGGGAGACAACAACTAAGCCTTTAGTTCTTCAAAAGCCCTTTAGCAATCGTTAGTCCACTCAAAGGCTTTCTTGAACATTTTAAAAATGGTAGGCACTTATCTGTTGCTCTTGATACAAACCTATTGAGGGCCGCTACTTTTCCATATCCAAGATGGTCTAAATCTTACTTGGATTAGCTTCAATACCCTATTGCAAAACCTTAAAGCTTAGAAATTTGCCTGACAAGTCTCTAAACGCGCATTTGTTAAGGTTGAGCTTCATGTTAAGTGTCAGAGTGCCTTGAACATTTCTTGTAGGTCGGCCAGGTGCCGACTCTCCTTATTGCTCCTTACTGGCATATCGTCCATATAGACCTCCCTGTTTCTTCCTATTTGGGGTTGAAACATCTTATTCACTAGTCATTGGTAGGTAGCCCCAACATTCTTCAAGCCAAAAGGCATTACTTTGTAACAGAATAGTCCTTGACTAGTGACGAAGGATGTCTTTTCTTGATTAGATTCATGCATCTTGATTTGGTTATAACTCGAGGAAGCATTCGTGAAGTTTAAAAGCTAATGAACAACTGTAAAGTCTACTAGCTGATCTATATGCGGAAGGGGGTAACTGTCTTTCAAGCATGCTTTGTTTAGATTAGTGAAATCTACGCACATCCTCCACTTACCGTTAGCTTTCTTAACCATCACCACATTGGAGAGCCAGTCTGGATAGTAAACCTCTCTAATGAACCCTGCAGCTAGAACTTTCTACACTTCTTTTACTATGGCTACATTCCTTTCAAGGGTGAAAACAAGTCTCTTCTGACGGATTGGAGGAAAAGATAGTGAGACATTGAGTCTATGAACCATTATCCTAGGATCAATCCCTGGCATATCTTCATGACTCCATACAAACAAATCAATGTTACTCTTCAGGAAGAGTACTAGTGCCTGTCGAGTTATGTCCGCTGCATGAGTTGCCATGCTTATGACCTTTTCCAGGTGGTCGTCATCTAGAGTGACTTCTTCTCTATTGGCTCTGCCACTAATCATCGGTCTTCAGTGCTCATGGTGGACAACTATTCATCCATG
Source organism: Quercus variabilis (assembly GCA_030445155.1). Taxonomy (NCBI): domain Eukaryota; kingdom Viridiplantae; phylum Streptophyta; class Magnoliopsida; order Fagales; family Fagaceae; genus Quercus; species Quercus variabilis. The sequence continues at coordinate 70,373,316 of CP129448.1, read as the reverse complement.
TTGAGCATAGCAATATAGCATTCCCTTACGGCAGCTTGTTCTCCTCTTGCTTCCTCTACACCATACTTTGTAGGAAACTTGACCAAAAGGTGGTATGTTGAAGTAGTGGCTCTTAGTGCATTAAGAGTTGGTCTTCCAATTATAGCATTATAGGCAGATGAGCAGTCAACTACTAGCAAGTGGACCTCCTTAGTCCACTGTCTTAGGTAGGCGCTTATGGTGATAGGTAAGGTGACAATTCCCATCAAGTGCATTTTCATTCCTCCAAAGCCAAACAATGGGGTGTTTGTTGGCTTGAGTAGCTCCTTATCAATCTTCATTTGCTGAAATGCTGGGTGATAAAGGATGTCCACAGAATTTCCATTATCTACCAAGACTTGTCTAGTGGTGTAATCAGCTATCGTCAAGGTCATTACTAGGGCATCATCATGTGGGTGATGGAGCCACTGGGAATTTTCTTCAATAAAATTGACTAGAAAGTCTTCCATCCTACATTGTTTGGGAGGTTGTCCTGTAATTTGAACACTCTGCACCATGTGCAAGTATATTCTCCTTAATGTCTTAGAGGTTCCACCCGATGTAGAGCCTTCTACAATCACTTTTATTTCTCCAAGGGGTGCTCTAGGACGCTCTTCCACTCTTCCTAGGTGTTTTGTTCCTTGAGGCGGTTGTACATCAATCTTGTTTCTAACAAATTGCTACAATTTTCCTTTTCTAATGAGGGTCTCGATTTGACTCTTTAACTCATAGCAATTGGAGGTATCGTATCTGTGATTACGATGGAAGCGGCAGTACTTATCCCTAAATCACTTATTCGGGTCTCTCTTCAGGTTTTCTAGCCATTCGAGTGTGGGATTGTCTCCAATTTGCATCAACACCTGATCCAAGGGAGTGTTTAAGGGGGTGAAGTTGATGATTTGTCTAGAGGGAGGCCTTATCCTCCTGTCATCCTTCCTCCAATCGAATTGGGAGGTCTTCTTCTTAGTGTCAGATCGGGCATCTTCTGTGTTTTCTCTTTTCCTGTTACCCTTTCCGTCCTTTTGGGCAATAAGCGCATCTTCTGCATTCATATACTTCATAGCTTTAAAAAGTATATTTGCCATGGTCTTTGGCTTATTCTTCAGCATTGAAAAGAGGAATTCTCCTTCTTTGAGCCCTCTAGAGAAAGTTGTCACAAGGACCATCTCATCCACCTCATCTATTAGCAAGGCTTTTTTTTTTAATTTTTTTTTTAATTTTAATTTTAATTTTTTTAATTTTTTTATTTTAATAAATCTGGCAACATACGACCTCAGGCTCTCATCTTCTCTTTGTTTGATTTGCATCAACGCATGTGTCAAGCATTTATGCCTTTATCCCCTAATAAAATGGGTGACGAAGCTATTGCTTAACTCATTGAAGGTTGATATTAAGTTTGGCTTAATCTTGCTAAACCAAACTTGCATTGACCCTTTCAAGGTGGTAGGGAAAACCCTACACATTATCTCATCAGGGATGCCTTGGAGGTGCATGAGGGTCTTGAATGACTCAAGGTGATCAAGTGGATCTTTCACCCCATCGTAAGATTTCAAAGACGACATTCGGAACTTGGGTGGTAGGGGGCAAGATGTGAAAGGGGAGTCAGCACAATGCACCGAGTCATCTAGCGTGGCTGTTTGTCCCTTTATAGCATTCATCATGAGGTCTATCCTGTCCTTCATTGCATTCATCTCATCCTCCCATCGCGTGTTGATTGCTTTTGGTTCACAAGGTTGTGCATCTTCTCTTCTGGTTTGCCTGTTGGGTGCATTGCTTTCCGCCTTGTCTTCCTTGAGGTGGGCAATCTTGGTTTGGTGATTATTATTGCGCTCCTAGTGTTTGCTAGCTTTGGGCCGCTACTCTCACAATTGTTCAACTCATATCTCCAGCACTTGGTTTGGCAGCATTAAGGCTTCATTCTGTTGCGTAAGTTGCTCAATTGCAGCCGAGAGCATTTGTAGTTGCCTCTCTACTGTTTTAGGGGGATTTCTAGTTTTCGGGTTGACCGATGCCATTAATTAAGTTTGGACCATATGACCTTTTGTCTCAGGAGTAGAGCGATGGCTTGTCACTTGATTTCCCATAAATAGCGCCAATTGATGATGCTCAAAATCGTCAATAGGTCTATTGCCCAAACCCTTAGTCTTCAGTGAAAGGTGAAGAGTAGTGAACTTGTAAAAAGTAGAAACACCTTCAAAGAGCACCAATGTGGTGTCGGCCTAAGCCCCTTCGAAGGTCAAGTCAGAAATCGATAGTAAACTTTTTTTGGAGAGGAGTTTCTAAAAGGTATTTTTTGTGTACCTTAAGATTAAAGTCTCAGTTTTTATTTAGGGGTTTGTGGATGATCATTGTTGGGATATGGGGTTATCCCTCAGCTAACGTGTAGGAGTTGAGAACTATCCCACAGTTAATTCGTTGGGAGTGAGGAGTTATCCCTTAACTGATTTGTAAGAGATAAGAGTTATCCCATTTCTGGCAACCGTGTGAATGTAGGAGAGTTTTAGGTGACGTTGGAGTTGCAACATGAGTTCAGTGTGCTTGGCCTCACTCGTCAGTTTTTGGTCATGATGCATGCCTGCGCTGGTTGTGTCTAGTCTTCCACTTTTGGTGACTAGGTGCTTTTTGGAAGACTAACTTATCTAGGAAGAGTAGCTATGAAGTTAGTCAAAATATTCCCCATTAGGATGGATAATTTGGTCCAAATCTAATTTTGTCATACCTATAAAAGAAAATGTTAAATTACAAATTACATCTTCTAACTTTACCTATATCCAATTTAGTCTTATAATTTCATTTTCATTTAATTTCGTTATCTAAATTTTAATTTCTGTCAAAATTGTGTTGTTTGTAACCCAAATGACGTTGTTTTTAGTTCCTACTTTAGAACACTTAACAAAAAATTTCTAAAGAAACTGGACAAGAGGATTGAATTGAACAAAAATGAAATTATAGGATTGAATTAAATTTTAAGTAAAGTTAGTGAATTTATCCCAAAAATATATCGAAATTTGTCCCAACTAAATTTAACTTAAATTTAAAAAAAAATTAATTAAATAATTAATTAATTTTTTTGAATTTGAAACCATTTAGAAAGAGAGGGTGGGGAGAACAAGCCCGCGTCGCTAGAATTCAAATGGAGTGCCACAGCCTGCACTATCTCTCACAATCATAATCACAATCACAGCCTTATCTCAAACAATGGAGCCACCACCTCTGAAGCTCGTTATCGTCCATGGCCCACGTCAAGGCGAATCCCTAGAATTCCGACCCGGATCCAGGATCCGAATCGGCCGCATCGTCCGTGGCAACAACCTCTCCATCAAAGACGCCGGCATCTCCTCCAATCACCTCTCCATCGACACGGAGTCTTCTTCTTCTTCTTCATTCGGATCCGGGTCGGGCAAATGGACCATCCATGACCTCGACTCCTCCAATGGCACTCTCCTCAACGGTATCGAGCTCGAACCAAACACTCCTCACGATCTCTCCGACGGCGATTTGATCGCAATCGGCGAGTTTACTTCTATCCTTGTGAATTTCAACAACGATGAGAACCGACTCAGACGGAACCCTAGGCGCCGAGCCGCTGAGAAGGAACCGGTTGCAGAGAATCGCGGGCGGAGGGTTAGGGTTTTGAAGAGCGAAGAAGAAGAAGCAGAAGAATCAGAGAAGGAGAAACCGGTAAGGCAAATGAGTACGCGGCGGACTCGGAGTGCGAGAAATGTTCATGGATCGGAGAATGTCGAAGTTGCGGAAAAGAAACCGGTACCGGTTCGGCAAATGAGTACGCGGCGAACTCGGAGCGCGAAGGCTGTGTCTCTGGACTCAATGCTGGAGAATATTCCGGAGAATTCGGAGGCAGAGTGTGCAGAAGTGGAAATTAAGCGTAAAAGGAGGCGGGCCGGGACGAGGAATTTGGGTGAAGAGCCACTGGAGAAAGTGGTGGAGACGAATTTAGAGGAGGCAGCGGAGAATGTAGTTGATGATGATGATGATAAGGAGGGGTTTGATTTGGAGACGAGGACGTTCGGGGAGTGGATTGATTATTTGGAGGTGCATTTGCCGAAACAGATAATTGACGCGACTGAGGAGATGATTGAAGGTATGAAACGGAAAGCTGAGCGAGTTTGCGAGTACATGTTGGAGCATAGAGGAATGTGAAGGACAAAGTACCGGTGGGATAGAGGAATTGTATATGAGGTATGCGTTCATTTTTTTATTTCCATTTAGGTAATGTGATATAGTTTAGTGTTTAGAAGTTGTTCTCAATGTAGGAATTTAGGGGCTTTGATAAGACTTTATTAGACAATCTTTGGATCGGTGAGGCGGCTGTGGATGGTTTTTCTGGAACTTATGTTAGGTGCTTGCAAGGCCCTTTAGGTCCTAACATCACCAGTATTTGAACAGGATTCATTTGTTTCTGTGTGTTTTGTTTTTGAATCTTCTTAGTACTTACACAGCAGGCAAAATATCCAAAACATCCAAGCACATCCTGGCAGTGCAACATGGGAGGATGTCCTGTATCTGACTGACCCTGAGAACTAGTCAATAAATGGAATGTTTCAAGTCTCAGGATTTTTGCAGAACGCTGCTATGGACTAGTCTTGCTCCCATTGGTGAGATAAGGTATTTGGAAGAATAAGCAACGCCGTTTTTCTCTGGATCAAGCTTTGAAGAAATCACTCTACAAACCTCATGCATTCTTCAAAGGAATATGGTCCTTCTATGTGAGGTATTCAATCTTCAATATATATTATAGAGAATCTTTTTTGTCCCCTTAGGTTCAAGATCCAAAATTTTGTTAAACTTCCTGATTTGGTGATTCAATATTCACAATGTAGTGTTGAACTTCTGATCTACAGAGACTGGGTGCTTGCACATAGTTTATTTTTTGTACCCGGCTCTCCTACTAAAACATGACTTTTCATACTGTTTAAAGTGATATCTGTTCTTCATGCCAATTGGTGATATCTGTCTCTCAACAAAAACTTGATTCTTCGTTTGATTGGTGATATGTGTTCTCCATGCTAATTATTATTTAGACAGCCAGTTTGAAGAGGATTGCTTGGACTTTTATTGGAAATGCTTTTATTCAGGGCCTTCAAAATCAATTTGTACCATGTTCATACTGATAGAAATCTGTTTTACCTCCATTTTTCTTCATAGTTCCTGGTTATATGTTATGAGTACTTTGTGTCTCCATAACTTGAATTTGGTGATTTTGAATGCAAATAAGTTAGGGTTGATTAATTAAAATTGATTGATTTGGTTAATGGAAGACTTTTATATTTAGAGTGTTTTCTTATTTTTCTCTCCTTTATAATATTCTTCACGGTATTCCATGTTAATCAGTGTAGTCAAAGGTGAGCCGGGCACTTGCCTAGGCGAGGTGAGGCGCCACTAAGGTGCCTTAAAGGCTCTAAGGCGAAGTGCTCGCCTTTAGAACCTAGGAGAGCAAGGCAACCGCCTTAAGACATGAAAAAGGCGCTAAGGCGAGAGCCTCAAGTTTTTTATTTTTTATTTATAATTTAATTTTGTTTTATAGAAGTTTGTTGTTAAACCTATCTTTAGATTATTAATCTCAAAAGGCATGTTATAAAACCTATTATTAGTTAAATTAATTTACAAATTTGTTTTGTAAGACTTATTGTTATATAAAAGCTTGTAGTAAAACGTATTGTTAGAATTAACTAATAGAGCCTAAACCATGTTAATTCTATTTTGAAATAATTTGATAGACCCAATTCCTTCATGCTACACATTGAAAAACACTTCATTATAATATTGTAATACACTTGGCACATATGATTTAAGTTCTATACTTATAATAAATATATTAAGAATTTGGTGCCTAGCTTTACTCAGGCTAGCGCCTCTTTGTCACTTCACGCCTTGGGCGATACAAGGCCTTGGTGCCTTAAGATTGCCTTTCGCCTTTAACATGTTATTGTTCACAGCCTGTGGACAGATTTAATCTCAACTTCTCACCTCTTTGCAACCCAAGTCAAACTTTCTTTTTTAATCTATCAAAACCTAAAACCATAGATATATTCCCTAGCCTTTAGCCGCTGATTAACCAAAGAAGCAAACCTTAAATGACTGGAAGCGTACATAGACAGGTTTTGTAAAAATCTATTCTACGTCACTAGGTGATCTGTTATCCCGTTTATTATTCATTCCAGCCTTAGAAATTCGTAGCAAGATGCTGAGTAGGGAAGTAGAATCATCCTTTTCTGTGATGCTAATGCTTATAAATTTTTATCTATCAGGTCTGTTCGCTTATGTTTTGAAGCAATTTCAGGCTTGAGGCTAACCTAGGAATCAGCACCTAGGGTTGCTTATAATCAGCACCAAGTGAGATGGTAAACTTTTAGGAATCAAAACCTGAAGTTGGCAACTAAATTTTCTTCATCAGAAACTTGTCTCCATAGGAGTATAATAACATACTTATACAGACTTGAAGGACCGGACCTTAATTCTGACTTAGAAAATCCTAATTCATTGAATTACAAGAACCACCTTTACTCTAGAAAATGAAATAAAATACTAGTAACCTTTTTTTTTTTTGAGAAACCACCTTAAGAAGTCAGGGTGGGGAGGGAAAATTCATTCAAGTAATTCAGAACCATACACAGAGGCCATATCTGGAGGAATATCCTCCATCCAGACACGAAAAGGGGAGAAATTACATGCTATTCGCGCTAACCCATGAGCTAATTTGTTTCCCAGCCGACGAGTATGGCTGAAGGAGCAATTCTGAAAGGCAGAAGCAGAGAGTTTAATGTCCCTGATGATGTGCCCGAAGCTTGAGGCCGAGAAACCACCTTTGTTAATGGCATTTATAATTACTTCTGAGTCACCTTCCACAATCACTCGATCAAACTGCAACTCCCTAGCCAGACTGATAGCACCACGTGCTGCCAACACTTCCACCATCTCTACAGAGGTAGGCAGTGGAATAGCTTGTGTATAGGCAGCCATAACGAGCCCTTTGTCGTTTCTAATAACAGCACCTAGTCCGGCCAAACCTTTTGCAGCGAAGGTTGCGCCGTCAAAGTTAACTTTTACCCAGCCAAGAGGAGGAGGAGTCCACTTTGTAAGGCTGATCGAGGGCGGAGAACATAAAGGAGGGGGAGAAGCTCTACGGAACTCTTGAAGGTTGGCCACTGCCATAGGGCAGATCCGGTCCACAGGGGTTGTAGATTCCCCAACCCGCAACTGATTTCTTCGGGCCCAAATCAGAGAAGAAATCATAGCAAACAAATCCAAGAGGTCACTAGACTTATGGCAGAGTTGGAAGACATCCAGAAGCGATCTGCAGTTCCAGGCATCTTTAAGCAGCCATTCGAAGTGAACCATCCAGATAGGCAGCAGCGCGGGGCAGGACCAGAGAGCATGTAGCGATGACTCACTACTGAGGTTGCAGTGCGGACAAGTGTCATCAGATATTAATCTTCGGATCCTAAGATTCGCTCTCGTGGGCAAGGAGTCCAACCCCGCCCTCCACATCAAGGATTTCACTCTATTTGGGATACGTAGACTCCAAATACCATTCCAAAGTTGCTTAGACTTGGACTGATCGGAAGTTGTGGGAAGATCCACCAACTCACTTTCCATGAGTAATTTATAACCCGATTTCACCGAAAAAATGCCATTGGGGTTCCGAGGCCAAAAAACACAGTCAGCGCACTTTGCAAGACTAAGGGGAATAGCTTTGATGCGAGAAGCTTCAGAGGGCAGGAAAATATTGTCAATAACATCCACCTTCCAGCAATTTCTGTCATGGTCAATGAGTGCAGAGACCCGGGCCTCGTTATCCAGGGAGTTCTGAGGAGAAATAACTTTGCTCGGTTGGGGGGGTGGGAGCCATGCATCACGGTAAATCCCAATTGAAGCACCGACCCCCACCCGCCATTGCATACCTTTTAAAATCACAGCCCGCCCCTTAAGAATACTTTTCCAGGCAAAGGACCCATTGCCTTCCTTGGCTTCGAGAATTGATCCCTTGGGGAAGAACTTTGTTTTGAAAAATTTGTGGAATAGCGAGTCTTTATTTTCCATCAGCCGCCACACTTGTTTAGCTAGCATGGCGTCATTGAATTTTTGGAGCTCTTTGAAGCCCATGCCACCCTGGTTTTTTGGAAGGCAAAGCAAACTCCATTTGGTCCAATGAATTTTCCTTTGACTCCCCCGCTGCCCCCACCAGAATTTCCGGATCAAGGATTCGATGTCATTGCAGAGGGAGATTGGAATTTTGAAGCAGCTCATTGCAAAAGTGGGGATTGCCTGGATGACTGCTTTTAGGAGGATTTCACGGCCTGCTTGGGATAGCAGTTGCTCCTTCCAGCCTTGGAGTTTTGCTAAAACCCTCTCTTTGATGAACAGCAAACTAGCTTTCTTGTTCTTTCCCACAAAGGATGGTAGCCCAAGATATTTTTCGTATTGTTTGATTTCCGGAACACCCAGGGATTCTTTAATTTGAGCCAGAGAGGATGGTGAAGTGGATTTGCTGAAAAAAAGGCTTGTTTTGTTCCGATTTAGCTGCTGACCCGAGGCTTTCTCATAGCTGAGCAGTAAAGCTTGGATTTTCTTACATTCGCCAATAGAGGCTCTACAAAAGACCAGGCTATCGTCCGCAAAAAATAGATGGGTCAATCTTGGGCCTTTCTTGCAAATAGAGACCCCCCGGATCTGGTTCGTATCCGCTGCTTTCTGAATTAACCCATGGAGGCCTTCAGAGCAAATGAGAAAAAGATATGGGGATAGAGGATCCCCCTGCCGAAGTCCTCTGGATGGTTGGATAGTATCCGAGGGCACACCATTGATAAGAACCGAATAACTGACAGTAGAAATACATTCCATAATAAGAGCGATCCATCTAGCGTCGAAGCCCAATTTCTTCATCATTTCCTCAATGAAAACCCATTCCACGCGGTCGTATGCCTTGCTCATGTCTAGTTTTAGCGCCATGAAACCAGATTTCCCTTGTTGATGATTTTTCATATAGTGCAGAGTTTCGTATGCCATGAGGATGTTGTCAGTAATGAGTCTCCCGGACTGGAACGCGCTCTGATTTTCAGCAATAATCGAAGGAAGGACTGATTTGAACCTGTTAGCAAGGACTTTGGAAACCAATTTATAGACCACATTGCATAAACTAATAGGCCTAAAATCAGACATATGTTCAGGAGATTTTACTTTCGGAATTAAGGTAATATTGGTATGGTTGATTTCATTGGGAATATTACAATTGTTCAAGCAGTCAAGAACAGCAGAAGTTACCTCATCACCAATCACATTCCAAAATTTGTGATAGAAGAGGGGCGGCATACCGTCAGGGCCAGGGGCAGTGATGGGCTCCATCTGATTGAGAGCGGCAAGGACCTCCTCCTTTAAGAAAGGCATGAGGAGTTGGGCATTCATATCTTGGGTAACAGACGGTTTGACAGCCTCTAGGACATCGGACATTTCGGTGGGCTGAGAAGTTTCAAACAGAGACCGAAAATAGGCGGTAGCAATGTTCTTGACTTGCAACTCGTCACTGCACCAGGCATTTGTCGAGTCCCTAAGTCCCAAGATTTTATTTCTTCGGAACCTATGAGAAGCTTTGCTATGAAAATAGCTGGTATTCCGATCACCACATTTTAGGAAGAGGGTTCGGGCTCGCTGCTGCCACATTAAACTCTCTTTATCCAAGAGGCCATTCAACTCTGACTTCAGCTTATAGACCTCAACGTAGTCCTTAAGCCCCAACGCTACTTCCTCTTCGGCTTTTGAAAGCCTCTTCCCAATAGCCTCAATTGACTTCCGGATACAACCAAAAGAGTGTTGACTCCAATCCGCAAGCATCACACCACATTTCTTTATTTTTCCCGCTATCAAAGTCATGGTAGCCAGCCCAGAGGAAGAACTCCATGCTGCAACAATTGTTTCACCACACCCCTTCTCCTTTAGCCACATCTGTTCAAATTTAAAGGGGCGGTTTGGTCTAGGCGTTATGCCCTCAAGATTAATAACAATTGCTTTGTGGTCAGAGGAATGAGTGTTTAGATGCCTAACCTTAGTGCCTGGGAAGAGACCGAACCAAGCATTGGAGGCCACCGCCCTATCAAGGCGTTCCAGAACCAGACCACCCGCCCTTTTGCCCCTCCAGGTAAATTTATCCCCCACAAAACCCAGGTCCATGAGGCCACAATCATCGAGGACCTCGCGGAAAGCTGCCATTAGAGGTTCCCGTCTGGGACTGAGGCCCAATTTCTCATGAGACCAGAGGATTTCGTTGAAATCCCCTGCACATAACCATGGGAGAGAAAAACGGCGATTGAGACCACGGATCAAATCCCACGTTTCAGCCTTCCTGGCCGCATCAGCAAAACCGTAGACACCGGAAAAACGCCATTGTTCATGCGGAGCTTCCCCAACAATGGCATCTATGTGGTTGGGGGAGGACGAAACCACTTCAATGTGGACCGAATTTTTCCAAAACAGTGCCAAGCACCCCAACATACCAGCATTTGGACTGATCCAGCAATGATCAAATTTAAGCTCACCACAAAGTTTGCGAAGCCTAGCATCAGCTGCCCACGTCTCGGCTAGGAACATGGCAGCGGGAGCTTGTGCTCTAGTGACTACCTCGAGCTCTCGGACTGTGCGTCGGTTCCCAAGCCCACGCACGTTCCAACAAAGCCAACTCATTGCGGACGGCGGGGCTGGGGAGCCGCCGCCGATTTGGTAGGGATATCATTTGTGACTGCGCCTAGAGAAGCTCTGCGTTTGGTATTGCCACTGAGATTTTCGGAGTCAACAGGGGGTCGTTTGCCCAGTGAAGCATTTAGAGGCTGGTCACTAAAGGAGTGGGCCGACCTTGTGATGCGAAGCCATTTTCCCCCGGCTTGGGCTTGACCCTGAGTATCTCCCAGATCCATATTAGTTAGATCTTTCAAGGGGGTGGGCTTAATGGGCTGATTTAAAGGAATTTCGGAAACGGGGCCCACTTGTATTTCTGGCTGCAAGTTATTGCTCGCCGCTGGGGCGGTAAAGGTGGAATTTGAATTTTTGGTAGGTAGGGCCATTCCATCAAATCGTCGTAGGTCTCTGTCAATATCTTGCAGCACTTCCTCAAACGTCGCATGATTTGATTGGTTCAGAGGGGAGGCCGTCATTGCGCAGACCATACTTTCTGCTGTGATTGGTTCACTACTCGGTTTGTGCCCCTGGAAATCACTATTAGCATTAAATGCTCTCGGCTGGGGGGCTGGTTGGGTGGAAGAGGTCTGGTTGGCCTCTGGTTGCTGTTGAGAGTTGGGATGGGGGGGAGGTTGAGCTTGGGCGTTGGATGGTTTCTTCGCAAAAAAACCCGGGACCGAGACCACCTTTTTTCTGGAGGCTAAGAAGGGAGAGGCACGAAGCCAGGGGCCAAATTGTTGCTCCTCTGATTTTAGTAATCCTTCACTATTAATCCAAATTTCGCAATCCCTGTCGTCGTGTGTGAGACAGCCACACCAGTAACAGAAGTTGGGGAGCCGTTCGTACTTGAACGAGACCCAGTGTTCTTTCCCATCTTCGAGGTTGATAAGTCTGCCGCGACACAATGGTTGTGAAATGTCGACCTGGACTCTCACCCTGATGAAGCTGCCCCCATCAAAATCATGAGAATCTTCAGGAGATAGGATGGTCCCAGCAGCTTCACAGATTTGGATTGCTACCTCTCTGTTTCTGAACCTTAATGGGATGTCGTAGATTTGGACCCAGAATGGAACCTTTGTGAGGTCTAGCGCCTTTACCGAGGTTTCCTTATCGAATCGTGCTAGAACCATGCCATGTTTGTCGAAGCTCCATGGTTCCGTTGAGAGAATCCGATCAGCGTCAGCTTTGTTGTCGAAGGAGAAGAGAACCACATGATCTTCAATGAGTTTTGCCCTGAACCCCGACTTTGATCTCCACAATGGAGTGAAGGTGTTGGCTATGGCATCGATATTAAGGGGGCGTCTAGTTAGGAACCTAGCTGCGATAGCATGCTCTGAGATAGCTTGTTCCTTCTTTAAGAATAGTCCTGGGCCTTCCTTCTCCGAGAGGGATAAGGATTTCCAGTGTTTTGTAAGATCTTCCATCGTGGAGGGAAGGAGAAGCTGGGGGCACTCTGTGTTTCCCAAACACCAAAAGAAGAAAACCACCACTAGCCTAGCACTAACACTGTTAGTGTAGGTACAGAGAACTCCTTCCACAGAAGGGACGACAGTACTACCTCCTAGCAGAGGGTTTTCGAAGAGAAAGCCTTACTAGAGAAGAGTAACCTCTAGTTCGCCAAAATACTAGTAACCTAATTAACTAATAAGATTCAAAATAAAATTCAATTGACGATAAACATATAGTTGACTTCTAAAATTAAATAAACTAAATTAAAATAGATTTTTTTTTTTGGGTGCTTCCCGCATCAATAGGGTCTTTCTTTTGGATTTGTTAAATTTATGGTTGGGAATAGTAGGAGAATTTGCTTTTGGAATGACATGTGGTTTGGCAATATTGCACTCTCAAAAGAATCTAACAGTGGATAATGTCAAAAAAAAAAAAAAAAGGAAGATTATTCTGAATTGTTGTTGTATTTGTAAGTCTAGTGAAGATTTGGTTCATATTTCTTCCTTGCCATTAGTTGCTAGAGAGTCGTGGTGTGCCTTATCTCTATTTAGGGTTTGCAAGGTTATTCCTGTGAAGGTTATTGAATCTTTCTCTGTTTGGGTTTGTTTGGATGTCATAGTAATGATCTAGATAGAATGCTTTAATGTTGTTGATGCCTGTGAAGGTTGTTCATGTTTTCCTATTTCCCGCAACAGTAGGAAAACAAGAGCTCTAATGTTGTTTAGTTTTTTACGCTTAAGCTCAAATATTTATTTTTGAGATCATCATATGAGTGGATGAGTCTGGCTTCATCCAGGTTTCTTTAATAGACCCATTGAATATCTTATGTAATCTTTAGGTGAGCCTTTTGTATACATCCCATATACTTCAACTCTTTCTTTTTTCCTAATAAAATTTTAGAATTACTTCAAAACAAAAAAATGTATGTTAGGCCAGTAATTGGTCAAATGGACAAAGCTTTCTGTTTTTGGTGTGTCGCTATTTAGAAATGGCACATGGGGATGGTCTGTGCCATCAACTTAGAGGAGGTACTCTATATGCTAAAGCTGTTGATTTAGTAAAAATATTTAGAGGCCCCATGTGATAAAACCCTTCTTACTTAATTATGGTCCTCATTGACTTACTTATTCAATACTTCTCTGGAGAATTATATATATATATATATATACACATCTTAGGATACATGACTAATCCTCATTGACTTCCTAATTTGAGATATCTGTATAAACTTGTAGATTTTAGTAGGAAACATTGAGAGAGAGAGAGAGATAAGGAGTTTAGAAACAAAGTAGTTGGTATTGCTAAGATCACCATAATGCTTTGAGATAGTGAGTGTGTATATATATATATATGTGCGTGTGTGCGCGCGCATGCGCGTGTGTTTAACTCTTGATTCTTTATGTTGGTATGTGTTGTATAGAATTACAGAATGGATTGTTGATTTAATGAATTCTTACTGTAATAGTGATTATATTTATTATTTTTCTTTTGCATCTTGGTGAAGCATGGGGAGAAATTATATAGTTTTCTGGTGGATTATGTTACTTGTCTACCATTCCACTAAAAGACTTCCACTTGTTATATAAAATTGTTGAGTCAATAATTAGTTTTTGTTTTAAAAAAATTTTTAACTCAGCAATTTTAAACAGGTATAAGTTTTTTAGTAGAATGGTGGACTATGTCACTTGTCTACCATGAGAACTTTATAATTTCTTCGAGTTGCAAGAGTAAATAAATAAAAAAGGAAAAGCAAAACAACACTAAGCTTTACCTCTTAGAGCTGCTTGAAACCTTATGACACCAACTAAGAGAAAAATATCAATTCCTTACTATTCATCAAATTTAGCATGTCTCACAGTATTTTTGTAGAGCCTCTAAGTAGAGCTTTTAGGGTGACAAAAAATAAGGAAATAAGTAGTGTAATCCATTACATTAAATTTAGAAATAAAATTATACCAAATAAAGTCAATTAGCATTAATTCTGATCACAAACCCTTTTTTGTTGCAAAATGCTTTTGAAACTAGAAAAATTTTCCTCGGGAAACCATTGCAGTGATTCTATAAATCTGCTTTTGGAGAAGATATATCATATATGCTTTTGCCTTATCGTATACTTTGTTGCTCATTTTATGAGATACCTTGAATTGTCACCAAAATTTCCATTTGGTGCTTTGGAATGGTAGCTTGTATTGTATTGGTTTAAAATTGTTGCTTTACTTTGTAGGGATTTGAACTTTATTTACTATGCTTTGGGATTGTTATTTATTTTCTGTTATACGAGTTTAAAACAAGGGTACACCCACAAAGGAGGAGACAACCAGATACATAAACACAGGGATTGTAAGAAGATTATGGAGTAAGAGAATTATCGAAACTGGTTAATGACGTACATTATTAAGAACATATAAAAGATTACATAAGGAATAAAACACAAAACAAGATACAACAAGCCAAGAGATATTATTAGATTTAACAGCTTTTTTACATCAGACATATGAGACTCAGAAGGACTTAAAATGGCTATGAGGGTTTCCTTCACTCTCTCTTGCCTTTTCAGGCTTACAAGAACTCTATTTATAGACCACAGAGCTTAAAGGTAATGTACATTATACATTTTAGAAGAAAGTAGGGGCTTAAGTCATGGATTTACAAGTGGCAAAAAGGGCAGAGGCCTGGTTGAAGACGTATCTTCTTTCGGATAGAGCTTTGCCATGGTAATAATTGTGCATGTTAGGATATGCAACAAGAGTAGAGGCCCTGGTTACCAAATAGTGGAGCTGATCAACAAGTGTCAAACCGAGTAGGAGACCTGGTTGCATGGATAAGTTCACTCAGATATGCTTCTGGCAAAGGAGTAGATATGTGATTGTTGAGGATAAGGGTGCTATGTCTGAAGACATTTCTAGGACCTCTTTTTTTTAAGTGTTAAAGATGTCTAGTCCCATCCATCTCTTCATTGGAACCATTCTTCATCAATCTGGATCATGGTTATGATAGTAAGGGTCATCATGTCCAATAAGAGGATTGGGCATTTCCCAATAATCTTCATGTGTCCATTGTTGTTTACAAACATCTAGATCAGCTGGTATTATTTCAAGTAATATTCTTTTATGAAGAGATTTTGCCATTGTGAGAGCATGATAACAAGATACCCAAGAAACATCCAAATGTGTATAGAGAGTGCCATCTAAATTAGTAACCTAATGCATCTCTGGTTTTAGAATTTGCAAAGGAGGAAGCTTTTTTGCTAATTTTTTCAATTGTTGGACTGCTTCTGTATGAACAGAATTTCATTCTGGAGGTGATTTCTTCAGCAATTGAACTAGACAATTCTTGTATTTGGATATTTTTGGGATAAAGTCTGACATATAATTAACAATTTCAAGAAATTGTTGTATCTGTTTGGCATTTGCAAGCTTATTTAGGAATTCACCAAGAGAGACAGCTATGTGAGGTTGCAAAGTATACTTTCCATCTGAAATGTTTACTCCCGAGAAGTCTATGGAAGATTGTCCTATGACCATTTTTTTTTTCGTAAAAGCATTATAACTTTTCATGGGATTCTTCATCTTTTGAGAATAAAAGGATATCATCCACATAAATTAATGCATTGGTCAATTGCAGCCTCACATAACTAGCCTCTTGGTGAATTCCCAGATAAGGTTACAAATGCTAAGCAAATACAATAGTTTCTTGGAATTGTTAATTATATGTTAAACTTTATCCCAAAAATATCCAAATACAAGAAGTGTTTAGTTCAATTGTTGAAGAAATCACCTTCAGAATGAAATTCTGTTCATACAGAAGCAATCTAACAATTGAAAAAATTAGCAGAAAAGCTTCCTCCCTTTCAGATTTCAAGACCAGGTAAACAGATACTGCAGATAGATGCAAGTGATGAATATTGGGTAGCAGCTCTCTTTGAAGAAGTTAGTGGCAAAAGAAGTATTTATGGTTATAAAAGTGGTGCATTCAAACCTTCAAAACTTCATTACCACTCCACTTTCAAAGAGATCTTACTAGTCAAACATGGGATTAAAAAATTTCATTTCCGTCTCCTTGGGCATAATTTTTTACTAGAACTGGATATGTCTTCCTTTCCCAAAATGCTCCAGTTTAAAAGGAAAATGCTCCCACATCCTTAGTTACTCAGATGGTCAAATTGGTTTTCACAATAATCTTTTTAAGTCAAACACATTAAAGGCGAAGACAACCTTATCACTGATTACCTCTCTAGAAAGCCTCCAGTCCTTAATACTATTATTATCCCTCTACCACTGTGTGTATATCCTATTATTGATCCATCTCCTCTAGCCCTTCCTTTGCAGACCCTAATGATATCCTTAATATGGTAGAAACCCTTCCCCTAGAAATAAAAGACCAAATAAAGATCTTGACTCTTGAAGCCAGAACTAAAAGAATCATTAGAATCCTCCATGATTACCTTAAAAAGCACCAGTGCCATTTTCTTGCTTTTTTTCCTAATATAGGCCAACCATGGAAAACTCTTTTTGCCTTTTGGATAACCAATTAGATTGTTGCACATTATCTCTAAATGTGGTATTTACTCAATGAGTATTATTTATGTCTTCATTTTGAACCAAATTTTTACAGATATATTTTCCCTCAAGGGAATAAATATTTTCACAAATTCAGTTTTAAATTTTGAAAAATGATGCTCATGATGGCGAATGGATAAAATATCCCAAAATTGAACACCCAAGATTTGGACAAAGTCACTTCGGCATGTTTAGTTGCCAAGCTTAATTCTAAAAATAATATTTGAGTAGAAGGAATTTTCCACCCTGCAGAGATGCATTTGGTTACCAATTCAGATGGCACTCTTCATACACATTTGGATGTTTCTTGGATATCTTGTTATTATGCTCTCACAACGGCATAATCTCTTAATAAAGGAATCTTACCTGAAATAATACCAACTGATCTTGATGTTTGTAGACAACAATGGCCACATGAAGATCATTGGGAAATGCCCAATCCTCTTATTGGACATTATGACTCTTACTATCATAACCATGATCCAGATGCTGATATTGATGAAGAATGGTTCTAAGGAAGATATGGATGGGACTAGACATCTTTAACACTTAAAAAAAAAAAAAAGAGGTCCTAGAAACATCTTCAAATGTAGCACCCTTATCCTTAACAGTCACATATCTACTCCTTTGTCAGAACAATATCTAAGTGAACTTATCCATGCAGCCAGGTTCCCTACTCGGTTTGACACTTGTTGATCAACTCCACTATTTGGTAACCAAGGCCTTTACTCTTGTTGCATATCCTAACATGCACAATTATTATCATGGCAAAGCTCTATCTGGAAGAAGATACGTCTTTAGGCAGGCCCTTGCCCTTTTTGCCATTTGTAAATCCATGACTTAGGCCCTTACTTTCTTCTGAAATGTATAATGTACATTACCTTTAATCTCTGTGGTCTATAAATAGAGTCCTTGTAAGCCTGAAAAGGCAAGAGAGAGTGAAGGAAACCCTCATAGCCATTATAAGTCCTTCTGAATCTTATATGTCTGATGTAAAAAAACTGTTGAATCTAATAATGTCTCTTGGCTTGTTGTACCTTGTTTTGTGTTATATTCCTTATATTCATATTATCGTTTATATGTTCTTAATAATATACGTCATTAACCAGTTTCTATAATTCTCTTACTCCATAATCTTTTTACACCCCTTGTGTTTGTTCACAGTTGTATCTACTTGGCATTTGTGAGCTTATTTGGGAATGCTTCTGACAAAGGAGTAGATATTTGACTGTTGAGGATAGGATATACACACAGGGGTGGAGGAATAATAGTGTCTGTCTCTTTTCTTCTTATTGGACAAAAAGAACACTAGATTTGATAATCAAGTAGAACAACTGAGTGGCTTCTTTCTGTGATCCTTTCATGGATTGAAGTTGCAATAACAATTGTTTCCTTTCTTTTTCTTTTTGCCCAATAAAAGGAGAAGAGACAGTCAAATGTTTAACCATAGAAGCAATGGTTGTCAATTCCTGTTCAATTGCCTTGGAACCCTTCTTCATCAACATCGGCATTTGGGAATGCTTTTGACAAAGGAGTAGATATGTGACTGTTGAGGATAGGATATACACACAGGGGTGGAGGAATAATAGTGTTTGTCTCTTTTCCTCTTATTGGACAAAAAGAACACTAGATTAGATAATCAAGTAGAACAACTAAGTGGCTTCTTTTTGTGATCCTTCCATGGATTGAAGTTGTAGTAACAATTGTTTCCTTTCTTTTTCTTTTTGTCCAATAAGAGGAAAAGAGACAGAAAAATGTTTAACCATAGAAGCAATGGTTGTCAATTCCTGTTCAACTGCCTTGGAACCATTCTTCATCAACATCGGCATTTGGATCATGGTTATGATTGTAAGGACCATCATGTCCAATAAGAGGATTGGGCATTTCCCAATGATCTTTATGTGGCCATTGTTGTTTACAAACATCTAGATCAGTTGGTATTATTTCAGGTAAGATTCCCTAATTAAGAGATTCTGCCATTGTGAGAGCATGATAACAAGATACCTAAGAAATATCCAAATGTGTATGGAGAGTGTCATCTGAATTAGTAACCCAATGCATCTCTGCAGGGTGGAAAATTCCTTTTACTTGAGTATTATTTTTAGAATTGAGCTTGGCAACTAAACATGCCAAAGTGACTTTGTGTCCAAATCTTGGGTGTTTTGTTTTGGGATACTTTATCCATTCACCATCATGAGCATCATTTTTCAAAATTTAAAATCAGAATTTGTGAAAATATTTATTTCCATGCAGGAAAATATATCTGTAAAACTTTGGTTAAAAATGAAGACATAGGTAATACTCATTGAGTAAATACCACATGTAGAGATAATGTGCAATAGTCCAATTGGTTATCCAAAAGGCAAAAGGGGTTTTCCATGGTTGGTCTATATCAGGGAAAATAGCAAGAAAGTGGCATTGGTGCTTTTTAAGGTAATCATGGATGATTCTAATGATTCTTTTAGTTCTGGCTTCAAGGGTCAAGGTCTTTATTTGGTCTTTTATTTCTAGGGGAAGTGTTTCTACCATATTAAGGATATCATCAGGGTCTGCAGAGGAAGGGCCAGAGGATGAGGATGGATCAATAATAGGATATACACACAGGGGTGGAGGAATAATAGTAGTATTAAGGACTAAAGGATTTCTAGAGAGGTAATCAGTGACAAGGTTATCTTTGCCTTTAATGTGTTTGACTTGAAAAGACTATTGTGAAAACTAATTTGACCATCTGAGTAATTGAGGATGTGGGAGCATTTTCCTTTTAATCTGGAGCATTTTAGGGAAGGAAGACATATCCATTTCTATTAAAAAGTTATGCCCGAGGAGATAGAACTAGAACTTTTCAATGCCATGTTTGATTGCTAAGATCTCTTTGAAAGTGGAGTGGTAATGAAGTTTTGAAGGGTTGAATCCATCTTATTTATAACCATAAATACTTCTTTTGCCATTAACTTCTTCAAAGAGAGCTGTTGCCCAATATTCATCACTTGCATTTGTCTGCAGTATCTGTTTACCTGGTCCTAGAATCCGCAAAGGAGGAAGCTTTTCTACTAATTTTTTCAATTGTTGGACTGCTTTTGTATGAACAGAATTCCATTCTGGTGGTGATTTCTTTAGCAATTGAACTAGACAATTCCTGTATTTGGATATTTTTGAGATAAATTCTGACATATAATTAACAATTCCAACAAACTGTTGTATCTGCTTGGCATTTGTGAGCTTATTTGGGAATTAACCAAAAGAGGCAACTATGTGAGGCTGCAAAGCATACTTTCCATCTAAAATGTTTACTCCCAAGAAGTCTATGGAAGACTGTCCTATGACCATTTTCTTTTCTGAAAGCATTATCCCTTGAGACTTCACCAAATTATAAAATTCAGTGAGTAAATTTTCATAGGATTCTTCGTCTTTTGAGAATAAAAGGATATCATCCACAAAAATTAATGCATTGGTCAAGAGGGGCTGGAATAGTGTTACCATTGCTTTCTGAAATTGGGATGAAACATTTTTTAGGCCAAAAGGCATGACAGTCCATTGATAATGGTGGTTTGGGATGCAAAATGTCATCTTGTATCTTTCTTCTAGATGGATTCCTAATTGTCAAAATCTTGCTTTAAGATCAAACTTTGAGAATACTTTGGCATTTAAAAGATGCTGAAAAAAAAAAGCACTCTTGTTTGGCAAAGGGAATTTATCATCTGTAAGGAAATGATTAAGATCCTAGTAATTGATCACCAATCTAAGTTTTCCTTGTACTTACTCAGCATGCTTATTGACATAAAAGGCTTCATACGCCCATGGAGAGGTTGTAGGTTCAATAAGGCCTTCTGAAAGTAGGGTAGATAGTTCTTGCTTGGCCAAGATTAAATGTTCTGGATTCATTCCTCTGTGACTAGTTTTTATGGGGGCAACATCTTCATTCTTCTTAAAATGTAGATGGATGAAAAAATTTGGGTTTTTCCATAAAGGATTTGGATTTTTAAGGAGGAATTTAGAGTGGCTATTTGCACAACAGTCATTGATAATCTGAAATCTCAAAGAGTCAAAGGGGTCAATTGTAAATAAATGAGGGACTTGGGTCTAGGTGAGAAGGTGTTGTTTATGCAAAAGCCTTTTGAAGACCATCTAAGGCTAGGTATTTGATGAGGGAGATCAAATCCTATAAGAAGGTCTTTGCCTGTAAGAGGGGATCCAAGGACTTGATGTTTGATGGTAAGGGTTGGGAAAATTTTGATGAGCATAGGCTTACTTTTCAAGGTGGTCAAAAATGTTTCTCCATTTGCTGCTCTAAACATTTGATGATGGGGTAACCAAAATTCTTTAGGTAAGATCTTGAGATGGAGAATTGTTGCTGCTGCTTCTGTGTCAAACAAGGCTATTACTGGAATAGGTCTAGAATAAGTATCAAGGAGAATATTTACTTGGCTATAGGTGTGGGACTGGTTAGGGGGGCTATGATAGGCTGGGATGTATAGATGGTTTGGATTTTTGGGTCTGAATCTTCTTCATTATCTGGATTTGAATCTTCTTCTGAAGTAGAATAGGCCATAACTGCCAAAGCTTGATGGGTGTAATCATCGTCTAGTGAAAATTGTAATTCTACATCTGAGAAAGGAGTGTCATTTGCATGAATCTGTGCTTGCTCTAGGAGTTTTGCTACTTTTTCCTTTTTTGGACAATTTTTTGCAAAGTGTCCTAGTCTTCTGCATACAAAACAAACTTTTGAAAATTTTCCTTTGAACTGCTTTCTTATAAGAAATTTCCATTTTTTCTACTTGAAAGATTTTTTCTTTTGACTTGCATGATGTCTTTTCTTCCAAGAATATTTCTTGAAATGATCTCTTGTTTTTGTTGGACAGACACAATTCTTCTCATTGCACTTAATCTACAAATCTTTTCTTTTACAGTTGTCCTTGAGTTTGCTATGAATCATGTCAATTTTTGAAAGAAATTTTCTCTGGTTGTAGAGTTTTTCTAAGGTAATAAGCACATGCTGATAAATTTCTCCCAAGGAAGTTTGTTGCAATGTTATTTTTTTGGAGATTCATCATATGGAGAGTCTCATCTCCCAATGGTTCTAGAAGGGAGTTAAGAAAGGTATGCTTGGAATTAACATCATCATCCATGCCATTAAAAGAGTAGTATCTCCTTGACATTCTATCAAAATGTTTCTCCAAATCTTTTCTTTCAAATGAGCAACATTTCATCAGTAGAAATTCCTCTCATGCTACTTTTGTGTAATGGGTCTCCGAGCCAAGATATTCATTATGGACAATTGTGAAAAAGTCTTCCAGTGTGTTGCATTAAGCTACCTGTCTTTGTCTGTATTCTCCTAGATTGATCCACCATTCTCTTAATCTTCCTGTGATTCTTGCAACAAATTTGGCAATAACCTAGGAAATAGTGGCACTTGGAGCTTGGAGTTCAGCTATGCACCAAGAATACATGTTAAAAAACTCATCATGCCATTTAGAAGGAGGAACATTATCAAGAGTGAACAAATACTTTGAGTCTATGGTTGGTGATTAAGTCAACCTTCTGTGTTATTCTGGAATAAAGGGTGGTGGAGGAAAGATTGGTGGAGGCGGAGGCGGAGGCGGAGGCTTTTTAGGACGAAGAACATCATCTTCTTCTTCCACTTTTGGTTTAGTATTTGTCATAAACATTTCCTCTATACTAAGATCGGACAAATCCAATTCAGAGTCCTCAATTACTAGGAGCACAAAAGGTTCTCTTGAATCCTCAAGAGTGAGGGTTTTGAGAAACGATGAAATTGGGTTTGGGGGGTTAGGGTCCACAGCCAACATGTTCATATCTAGAGGTCTTAAAGAAGCACCTATAGTTGGATCTGGGGGTTGGTATAATGGTTCTTTGTCTTTCTTGATAGGAGAATGTTCAATTTGTGGTTTAGCTTAGGGCTTTGGTTGAGGTGGAATTGAATATGTTATAGTAGGAAAAATTCCACTCAGTTTAAAAGGGTTATGGTCAGGATGTGTTATGGCTAATGGTTGAAGATTTTGATAGGGAGAAATTGGGGAAAATAGAGAGGTCGAGGGTACAAACAAGTCTTTATATAATGATTGCAGAGGTTGAAAAAGCATATGAACATGTATCGGAAGAGACTGAGTGGTTTCTTTCTATGATCCTTCCATGGATTGAAGTTGTAATAACAGCTGTTTCCTTTCTTTTCTTTTTTTTCCAATAAGAGGAAAAGAGACAGAAAAATCTTTAATTGTAGAAGCAATGGTTGCCAATTCCTGTTCAACTGCAAAAAATAACACTGCAAACCAAGAAGTAGGTTTCTTCGGCAGAAGCAACTTTAAACTAGCAAACAGAAAATGTTGTAGCACAAAACCAAGTTCTTTCAAAGATTTTGAATAATCCTATGAAAAGTTGCTCACTGAATTTTAAAGCTGCTTCTGATAGGGAGAAATTGGGGAAAATGGAGATCTTGGGATGAAGAATTGTTGCTATTGTTTCTATGTCAAACAAAGGCTATTACTGGATTTTTTTTAAAAATTTTGTTTAGTGTTAAAGATGTCTAGTCCCATCTATTTCTTAAAAAAATAAAAAATAAGAAAAGAAGATTGGAATTCTGTTCATACAGAAGCAATCCAAGACATTTCTAGAACCTTATATATATATATATATATATATATATATATATATTTTTTTTTTTTAAAGTGTTAAAGATGTCCTTGGATCCCCTCTTACAAGCTGAAGAAATCATCTCCAGAATGGAATTCTGATATGTTCTCTACCCAGCAGCTCATTTCCCTCTCTCATTGAAAACCCCCAAGTTCTTAGTGCATGGGAGGTATCATCCTGCATTACCATGCACGAGGATGGGTGGTGTCTTGTAAACTTTTATCTTATTTTGTAATTGTATTATTAGTTTAAAATTTCTTAGATTCAATTTTTTTAAAAGAAATTTCTTAGTTTTTTTTTTTTTTGGAGAAATAATTACAATATGTTGCTAATCCCACAGCTCGAACCCTTTCCTCCTTAAACCCCCAAGTATTTTGTGCATGAGGAGGTGCCAATTTAGTTACAAGGCCGATTTGTTAGTTTCTTAATTATACTAGTTTGTATGTATTGTATTACTAGGCCGATTTGTGTTGTACTGTTATTAATTGTTATGTTATTTTGATTTATTGAGTTTGGAAGTTGTTAGGTTTGACAATGTTTATAAAGGATAGCCCAGCGGCTTCAGCCCATTTCATTTTTTTATTGTACTAACTAAATAATTTTATGAAATGATATATTACATTATCTCAATTAAAGTGATAAAGACATTTTGTTGTGATGTTTCATATTTTTGTTCGTGGATCACTTTCCCTTCCCTACTATTTACCTATAAAAAAAATGACAAAAAGAAAAAAAGAAAAAAAAGAATTAAACACCAGCTCAGCCCAACTGGTGTTATACATTAGCTCTTATTTTTTAAGAAACTTTTGGGTCGGCCACAATTCAACCCATTAAAATTTACATATGCCTGGCCCAACCCAAAAGTTTACATCGGAGTTAAACTTGTTATCTTGTTTTCTTTGTTAGGCAGAATTTTGTTTCTGGGCAACTTTAAACTTAAGATCTACCTATTCGATTTGATATACTTATTTTTAATATTTTTATTTTGATTTTTTCTTCTTGGCCAAAGACGATAGGAAGAAAGAATTGCTCAATGCATTACTTAGTCCTTTTTTCCTTCTTTGTTATTTATTTTTATATTATTTTTCTTTGGTTGCGTTATGGTTCAGCACCGTAGCTGAGCTAGAGGATGATCACTGATCAATATTTAATGATCATAATCTTCCTATTTTCAGATGGTGCAAAACAATGCAACTATTCTTCATGGAAATTCCATGATGGAATTTTGACTTTGATTCCTCACATTGCAAAAGTGGTATACAAAATTAAGGTCACAATTCAAAAGTACTATTTATGGTCCTTGTGTCTAAATCAAGGCTTTCAAACTTGAGCAGATTTGAAGAGTTGACCCAGTTGGTCAATTAAAGCGATATCCATTGTCCTCTTTTTTTTTTTTTTTTTTTTTTTGGGTTAATGAGACTCGGATTTATCATCAAATGTAACATTGAATAAGAGTTTTTTTCTTTATGATTTACGTAGTGCACGAAAAGAAGCAAGTTCTAGAGTTTTTGAAAGGCCAACTTGAGTGAAAAAGAACAGCTTCCATGGTGGTGTCATTTTTATCACTTTATCGATCAGTTTTTTTCTTTATTTTTCTTTTAAATTTGTTATTTTTAGTACAAAATTTAGATACAGTTTCTTTAAGTCTTAGAATTTTAAATTTTCAAGTAAATTGTACCATGTAGTTGTATTGCAATGTAGCACATGATTGAATTTAAATGTGTTTAAGAAAAGATAAAACTATTTTTATAGTTGAAAACTTCTTGTACAACACATAGTCTGTACTTAAATTTTGTACTTATTTTTATACAATCACCAATGAGCAGTACTCACCAAATTTTGAGTATAGCAGGTATTGGTGTATGCACGCCATTGAATATGCCTAATTGAATCTCCATTCAAATTCCATTTAAGTTGTGCAGATTGACACGAAAATGCTTAATAAGGTTATCTTCCACGTTAGGTTTTACAAAACTTTTGGGAATCCTGGTCAAAAAGATTAATTGTAGAGTTTTAATTCTCCAAATAGTTAGGCACCAACTATTTGGGTATTTGAAACTAGTCACACTTGAAAAGTAAATTGATTGCATTATTAAATTCTTAATATTTTTGTTTTTACACATGGTCCTTGAGTTGCCATGTCAAAGCTATAATGTTGAAGCTTTTAGTATTACTATAAGACCATCAAGACCATCAAGACCAATATATCCAATCAGATGTATCTATGTTGTGAGGCAGGAGATTTATATTATATTATTGTTCTCTTTTAGTTTTATTTTTTTTATTATTTCTATTCTTGGATTTCTGAGCGTGGTCTCGCTACTGATGTCGGCAGTGATGTCAGTAATATAGAAAAAGGAAATGAGAAAAGCTTAATATGTTGATTGGGACGAAACAACAGGAGGATAACACATAGCTATTCCCTTATGTGACAAGGACCCAAAAATTCTCTCATTAATTAATTTTTTGGGTAATCCCAATACCAATGGTCCAAGGGGACCCTTTTTTTCTCTCTCTTAGTGTTTGGATAGTATTTTGTGCGTTCGGCATCCAGCTTAATTTGGTGGGTTCCGTGCACATTCACGGGACTAGCAAATAACTTTTTTTTTTTATTAGAAAAATAACTTTAAAACTAGGTTATATGATACTATTCATACATTTAAAAATTATTTTACTATAGTGTTTTCAGTAATAAATGATATTCAAATAGACCCTTAAAGTCACATATGTGGTGGCCATTTTGTCTATGATGCAATTTTTCTCTTTCTCCATCAATAACGAGAATACAATATTACTATGTGAGGAGGTGATTTGGTATAATGTTTTTAGTTTTCAGTAATAAGCGATATTTAAATAGACCCTTAAAGCCACATATGTAGTGATCATTTTGTCTATGATGCAATTTTTCTCTTTCTCCATCAATAACGAGAATACAATATTACTATGTGAGGAGGTGACTTGGTGATAAAAAGTTTTTGTGTTTCATTGCCATGCAAGTTTGAGACTGTGACTTTGAGTAGCGATAAATTTTATTATTATTTGAATGCATGGCCTCTTATTATTTCGATTTTGGGTTTAAGTGGATTGGAATAATGACCGGATATGCAAATCTTATACTTTTACTATATTAAAAGAAAGAAAAACAATATTTTTCATAATTTTTTTTCCTATCATATTTTTCATAATAATTAACTATTTAGGATTGGAAAAAGACCGTTAATCAACATTTATAAACAATGTTTTGTTGCTGAATTTATTGTTTCTCCATATGCTTAGATAACATTAACCCCTTTAAACATGGAAAATAAACAATAATTACAATTATTCAAAAACTTTTTACCTTATGGTGTATAATAAAAGTGACATAAAAAATAATGTTTTGTCAATCATAAATTATAAAGATGACGGAAAAAAAAAAAATAGGATTGCTCATTAGTAAAAACAGAATTCTTGGTCCATTCCTTTTCAAGTATTAGTTTTTTAAATCTCACTTTTTTTAAGGTATTAATTTTTTCCCCCAAATAATCCGTTTTAAAAAGCTAAAAATCATGATGTAACTAGGGACACGAGTCATGCACGTGTGGGGGTCGCAGCTAGCGTGGGGAAAGCTATGCATGCATGAAGGGTTTTGTTTTGTGGGCCAAAGTAGAATCTTGCAGTTGCAGTTGCAGTTGCAGCCTTGTAAGTGTGACAGACTGATAGAGAATCATTGATTTTTATATCAATATTTTCTGGTGACTTATGATAGGTCTTTCTGCATGCTCATCTTTTTCTGATTCAACAGTTTCACTGTCTTTCTGCATGCTCATCTTTTACTGATTCAACAGCCCCACTGATTGGTACAGAGGCTTAGGTCCGTTATTGCCTCTTGTCCCTCGTGTTACAATTTTGTCTATTATTTGCCGTCTCCATCATTTGTAATCCATACTGCTACAAAAACTTTGGTTTGTGAGAAGTGTGAGTTATTTTACAATCACAATCTTTAACGCATTTTTTTTTTTAAAAAAATATCTAAGAGCTTAGTAACAAAACATTTTATTATTATATATCTTATTTGTTGTAGTGTTATTCGTTGTTTACCACTTTTATATGAACTTAAATATATTTTTTTCACCGATCACAATTTGTTATATAAGGTAACTAATTGCTAACTCGTGGTATGCACAAGAACTTACTTATTTTTTAGCTAGATTAAAATAATTTTATAAAAAATTTAAGAAATTACACCATTGTATGATTTGCTCTTATATGGCTTTAATTTGTGTTATAATTTGATGAAGAAGTCATTACTTGAACATGCAATGATTTACAAAAAATTTGTTAGATAGCTTCAGATATTGCAAAAAAAAAAAAAAAAAAAAAACTTAAAAATTCAGGTATTAAAACTTTTAAAAGATCAAAAACTATTAAAGAATCAAATGATTTACTGTTTAGAAATTATTGAAACAATATATATATATATATATATATATATATATGACTAAACAATAGAGAAATATAAGAGAAATATGGGTTACATTCAAAAGAATAATTTCAATTATTGCAAACTTTTTTATCTTGTAAAAAACGGTTAAAGAGAGTTTGGTGGTTCATATAGGAAAATTACTCTTTAAAAAATACATGAAAAACCATAATTTTTTTTTTTAAAACAAAGTAGAAGATAAGAAAATAACATTAAAAGGGCTCATACGTCTATTCGGCTTTAAAAAAAAAATATTGGGGTTTGCTTTGCTTTGCTTTTATAGTGTTCATGATTAATCTCGTAAAATTGGAGATAAATTATCAATATTTGAGTTTGAGTTAAAGTTGAATTTGTTAGAAAGATAGAGTTTAAATTCTTATTAAGTTTAGATTAAACAAAAATAATTTTTTTTAAATAATAATTTTATTTAAATATTGTGTTGAAGTAGACAAATTATTATGAGAGATTAACAAAATGTCAAAATACTTCAGTTTTTATATATTATATAAATTATAGATTATCTTAGCAGTGAATTCATATGAAACTGATGTATTTCAATTATAACTTATTACTACTTTAATAAACTATAAAAATAATTGTAGATATTTGCTGGAAGAGTACAAATATAGTGATATAGATATAGGTAGCTTCCATTCATGTATACTATGAACTGCGATTTTTGTTTTGGTTTTCGGTTTTGTGGGAATTAAGAGATAGCTAGGTTAGTTTGGAAGAAAAGGACTACTAACTACCTTCCAAAAAGAGTAAGTGGAGCACTGACTATGATTGGTGTAAATTACTTAATAAAGAAACTGATCTCTTCCCATTATATATATCAACAGCTAGAATTTCTATCTCTTTTCTTTGATTCGACTCCTTCCAGAAAACTGGTTGCCCACTATTCATTCGAAGTCTCAAGAAGAAGAACAAACACTAAGCGCACTATCTAAACCCTAAAATTAATTATAATTTAACAAGTGGCATTTAAGCCGTTATTTAAGCTAAAAATAGGCCATACTAGAAACTATTTTTAAATTTTGTAAAGCTGAAGATAATTCTATCAACTAACTGTTAGAACGTGTATGGCACAAGCAACAACAAATGCATGGATTTATATTAATTATATACATTAGCACTTCAACTACCATCTTTTCTTAAACATGATTGATCAGATCACCTTCCACAAAAGCCTTTTAATTATTAATAGAGTTAATTAGTTGGTGATTGTTGAGGGCCTTTCTTTCTTTTCTTTTTCTTTTTTTGGTACGTGTCATGTTTTAATAAGTCGGTGGTAAGATCTGAAGTAATTTTCCCTAGTGTGGTGTCGTGGTATTTTGCAATAGTCCTTCGCTGTAATGGAATGCAGTTTGCAGTGCTAGACATAATGAAGATATCTAAGATGTTGCATGAGTCATTCAGGAATGTCCTATGGAACATCCTACAATGTATAGGCTTGTGAGCACGTACTTATTCTCATAAGTCTACATAGATGAAATTTGCGATAAAACATTTAAGTTAGTTTGGACCATAAACTTAATTCACAGAAGCTTTTGCTAGAATTCCAAGAAAGTGAATGAGATCTAGAAGCGGAGTAATGTGAATGAGGCACGATAGCTTGATCTTCTTTGAGTGTCCCTCACATATTAGACGCTTTCTTAAAAAATTAAAGAGTACGTGGAGGTATTTAATCTAGATGATAACTTGTGTCGATAGGGACAATTGAGAGAAAATAATGAGAAATTGTCATGTGAGTGGCATAATGGAGTCAAACTCTTGGTTCATGTGTTTCAAGCTAACACATTGACCCAAGGGATAAATACGCATTTTGCCACTCACCAAAAATCACTCCCCTACCTGTTAGACCCTTTCTCTCCTTGTTGTAAATTTGAAATTATCCTTGGGCTTGTGCCATGTGTTAGAAAGGTTACATGTTTCTAAAAAAAACAAAAGTACTATTTAAATAAAATATAATGTGGCAAGATAGAATGAAATTTAAACCTAATTATATATATATATATATATATATATATATATATTAAAATTGATGTGTAAAATTGTGAGATCTTAAAAGTTTATGTGGCACAATAAAAGAGTAGGTCAACAAAAAGCCAAACTACCTTAGTTTTATTTATACTAATGCTTTGTGTGATGCACAAGACTTAGTCAAGAATCTGATATAAACTAAATAAAATATTTTAATAATTTAGTAAAAAATAAAATAAAATAAAAAATAGATGATAAAAAAAGAGATTTAAAAAAAAAAAACTTTTAGTTATATAATGAATGCACTTTGTGTAAGACTAAATTTTTATAAAAATCACATATAAATCTAAAATTAATTGAATGATATAGCTATGTAACTAATATAACAGGAGTTTTCATAATAGTTGAGCTTTAATCTTTAAGGCTTAATTAATTACCACAACATATTTATATGAAAAAAAACGTGAATTTAATAATTAAAAATTACAAAAATGAAAGTATGTTTAAGTTTAAACCTCAATGCAATAAATAAGAAAAAATTAAATTACTAAACATTAAAAATAATTCAAAGTGGAGAAACTCACATTATAATTGAAATTTTATGTCCTTAAAAGCGAGGAGAAGACACTAGAAATTGGGTAAATTTCACTTCGTAAAAGAAAAAAAAAATGCAATCACTAATTAATCAATTTTTCCTATGATTTTCATAAATACTATAAATTTTTTTGAAGATACCGTGAACATGTATGAACCGATCCAAACTTGTCATGATATGGTTAGTAAAGGATAAAAGAACAAGGATATCAATGTTTTTGTGAGAGAATGTCCTTAGGGCACTTGATTTGTATACAAAACACTTTATTATTCACTAGCATAAATGCTCATATAGTTCGTACAACTAAGCATTCCAAGTTCTTGAAGAAATATATGCCTTCCGAAATAAGGACAGAGTCAGAACTTTGAGTTAGGGGGAGCAGCTTTACTGTTAGATGTATGCGGCAGTTTCAACCTCTGATTTTGCTATTTAGTTGCTGAGATTTTTTATTTTTTTAAATTTTTTTAGAATTTTTTAAAGGACAGGTTTATTTATTTTGGATTAAATTAGTTAATTGAGCCTTTTTTTTTTTTTTTTTTTAAGTTTTATTGGTAATTTTTGTTGTTGAGCTATTTTTGTTGGGCTTGTATATTTTGCTTTAGATTTTAGATCTATAATTTTTTTTTAATGGTCACTAAAATGAGAAAAATGCTAGAACTATAAGTTTTTATTTTATTTTATAAATTATTAATATGATAAGTGGTTATTGGTAAGTAAGAAAATGATGTGAGTAATGAATCCATATGTGAACCAATAAGAATTTGCTACCAAAACAATTTGTAAAAATATTATAAAAAAAGTTTGTAAGTATAACATTACTCTTAAAAGAATCAATGATATTGTTAAAGGAAAATATAATGTAATTTTATATAATAAAATATAATTAATAATTTAAAAAAAAAAATTAGGTGGGGTACTGGGGGGCATTGCCCCCTAGTCCAATGGTGGTTCCATCCATTTTCCGAAAACAATTTTTTATTTTATTTTAACATGTGAAATAAGAAAAATTATTTCATGATATGCATATTATTGATGTGTGTAATCTGAGATGGTTTTGATTGTAAAAAAAAAAATGTTACAGTGGAGGTGAGGTTAAAACTATAAATATGAGGTAGCCGTATCACAAAAAATGCAATTATCACTCAAACTATCACTTGAGTCCTAATTAAGTAATTATAGTTTTCATATTATTGCTTATGTTGTTTGCTTTTTGGAGTCCCGTAAATTAGCTAATTAGTTGTAAGCTTCCACCACTACAACTTACAACTTGTAAGTTATAATAAATACTAGTTTAGATTTTGTTTAAATTGTGTGAAATTTCATGTACGGTTTCTATAAATTGATAGTAATAAGGATGACTTATTTGATTATTTGTCAACTTTTGCGCACTCTCACACGGCCCAAAATGCAAACTCAACCTTACGTAAAAACACCAGAATTCACTTAACCTTTTGGATTTAAAACCATTACCAATATACCTAGCATTGACCATAATTTTATAAAAATATTTTATAATCTTAGAAAGAGGGAGAAGTGTTAAGAATTTACCTAGTATGGGGTATCACATTGTTGGTGTAACCATGTAAGAGCATCCATAGCAGTGGAGTTAAAAATATAGCTATTTGGCATCTACAAAAATCAATTTATCTATTTTACCTCTTCACACCCAACATCAATGGATCTATATTTTTAGCTATTTGATTAAAATAATACAAATAACTCATTAGAATAATAATAAAAACATCCATAGTTAAATAAAAAAAAAAACATCAACACAACACAAACATCCACCACCACTAGTCCACAGCAGGGGGGAAAAAAACCACCAACCCAAATCCTTAATCTTTTTCCTCAATCCAGACCAAACAAAATCACCAATCACAAATAAAATAAAAAATCACCAACATAGCACAAACACGGCGTGGGTTGGCAAGTTGGGTCAACAGAAAGGGTGGGTCGGTGAGCTGGTTCGGTAGAAACCTAGCACAAACACAAAAAAAAACCCAGCAAAAACTAGAGACAAACCCAAAAATCAAGCTCCAACAGAACAGATGAAGATGAAGATCCAACAAAACAAATTGACAATGGGGCTTGGGAAGATGGGTCTCGGCGAGATGGGTTTGGGGAGATGGAGTCTCAACAGTAGGTGAGCTAGTCAGCGAGCTAAGAGATGAGGGAGATGAGGGAGGCACTAGATGGCTAGAGAGGAAAAAAAAATGAGAAGGAAAAAAGGAGAAAGAAGAGAAGCTGGAGAGAGAGAGAGAGAGAGAGAGAGAGAGAGAGAGAGAGAGAGAGAGAGAGAGAGAGAGAGAGAGAGAGAGAGAGAGAGAGAGAGAGAATATTTTTTTAATGAGAGAAGAGAGAGAAGTTTAATAATTTTTTTTCTTTTTTTTTTTTCGTTTCTTGTTGTGGCTGTGCATTGTAGTTAGAAGCTAAAATTTTTTACATATAGCACCACTACTACAGTATATATTTTAAGTGTTAGTGGTTCTAAAAATAATAATATGGTTATTTAGTATCACTATTGTGGATGCTCTGAAAGGATCATCAACAATGCTGTTATAGTGTTTAGGATCTTCATGACCAGAAAAGTTCCAAATGTCAGCACAAATCCTTGGTTGACAGCCAACTAGGTTGATCCAGTTATTTGTGTATAGATGTCAGCACAAATCCTTGGTTGTGGAAAGACTTTGGTCCACAAGCTGGTGAATGGCTAGCAAGTTTGGAAAGTCCAAGTGAAAGTTCATTTTTTATCAATAATTCTTTTTTTGACAGCCAAATCATTGGGAAAGTTCTAGGCCTCCAAACATTTTAGACATCTTAAATTTGTGGCTGAAACTTTTTCTCAATGATGTCAGTTGCTTATACGTACATTATTGTTGACGCACGTAAGTACTTCATATCACCAAGTGTTCCTAGGCCTCCATTTCTTATATAAATTTAGTTTGTGTTGACGCAGATTTAATGCAATATTTTTGGGGAATGCATCAAATAATGTCTAGGCGTATCTTGAACACAAGCCACTAAAAAATATGTGGTAGAAACATCTCTGAATTGCATGTGTATGGATTACTTAAAATACCCTTAATGCTGACGCATGATACAATTTCCAATATGCTCATCATATTCATATTATTGTTGAAAATGTTATAGTATTCAAAGGGTTTACAAATTCCCAGCTCAAATTCTGGGGGAGTTCTTCTACACTGATGAGACCGACGAACTCTCTTTTCTTGGACATTCTCATCAAATATACTCGTCCACCTTTGCGCAACATGGTCGAAGGCAGGCGAGTCATTAATAAGAGGATTCAATGCCTCGGAAAGTTACCAATTAGTTGGCAGACCGTTAGAAGCTCATCAAAACCCGCGTTAATAAGCCCTGAGGCGTTACGGAAAGAGCTCTAAAGCCACAATTAAGGCCCTATAAGCTAGAAATGATGAAGCAATATATATACACACTCATCAGAGGCAAAAAGGTACATCGATTCACCCAAAAATACTCTTACACAGATATCTCTAATATTTAGAACTTTTTTATTTCTCTCAAAAAGTTTCTATACACTAACTTTGGTATCGGAGACATTGTGGCAGGCACCACACCGATAACCACCTTAGAAGAGCCTTTGTTCTATGTTAGCAGGAATAGTGACGAGAATTTGGCTCCATCTAGATGAACCTACAGGACTGATGATTTACGCATCATCCACTAGCTGCCCTGCCAAATCTTTTTTGTGATGGTCCATGTTTCACGCTCCAAATCAGAAGGAATATGATTCTTTAAGCTTTGCATTTCTGACCATTGGCTAGATTATCCTGGCAATCTCAAAGAAAATACAATCCACCAGTTGTTTCTAGCTTTAGAAACTTGTGATTGTTCCATCAAAAATAGAAACTTGTGAGTGGTTGTGAGCATGTCATTGTGATTGAGTCACATTTTAGATGTTATCAATAGGTACAAAAAGATCCAAACTAATAACATTGATGTGTCTGCTAAAGGATGAACATAGGATATCAATGTTGTTTGAGAATGCTAGTACGTGATTTGTTATGCTAGATACCCTTTTATTCTGTTGCATAAATGCTCAAATACTTGGAAAAGAGTGCCAAATATTCCATATTCTTAAAAGAGGAATTAACTTGTTCCATATTGTATAGACGTCATGTTAATGATACTCAGCGAAAACAAAAACAAAACAAACATCATGTTAATGATGGTCATTGCTAAGGATATTTAGAAATTCTTTAAAATCTACATTATGTTCACAACCTATTCGTGTTCTCACGTGTAGCCTAAGCATTTGTCAAACCGAACAAAATGATTAGTGTAGGTTATGTATGGAAATTTGTAGACAGAGAAAATGGGTCTAATTTATCAGATCTATTGTAGGAGAGAATATTCAAGATTGTATATCTCAAAACGGCTATAAATTTGAATTAAATTGTCTCTTTTTCAATCAAATTAGTTATATATGTTAAGATATATAATGTGTTTTCAAATTATTTAAGGAATTAATTATATGGAGGACATTCATATATGAGCTAAGGTATTGACAATGTAAATATTGGTCTACTCTTATTAACTTATCTAAAATATTATTTATAGGGGTCAGAAACACAATAAAAAAACACTAATTGGTCAAAACAATAGGATTCTTGGGTAATTGACTCACACAATTTATTTATTACAAGAATAGGGTGGAAATTCCACAGTGGAAAGTTCAAACAACTGATTAAGAAAGTAGGATTACAGATGAGAAGGTTTTAGACACATGAATTTCTTTCCCGATGTACAGGGAATCGGCAAGGAAAGAAAGGAAAGGAAAAATACAATCTGACTTTCTCTCTCACACCCTTCTCTAAGTCTTTTTCTTGATATTTCTTAACCCATTCATTGTGGTAGCCTTCTCCCCTTTTATAAACATTTTTCCTTCCCTTATCTCTCCAACTAGCCTACTCCCAGCCAAATTTTTTGGGGATACTTGTCACATTCTCCCTTGGTTCTCCCCCATTTTCATCATAAAACATGACTTTTGGGGGTTATCTGTACTGTTCAGGTTGTCCTATGTGTATTTAATGTGGAAGAGATGAGGTACAGAACATCTCATTAATGTGAAGGTAACAACCTCTGTGATTCTTATACTTTTAGGAGGTTTCCTGAGGTGGTCTTGGTAGGAGGGTAACCTCGACTAGAAAAATAAAAAGGGTGGAATCGATCTCCTGTGGTCCTTCTTTTGTTTACCGAGGGGTCACCCGTGCTTATGATCTTGAAAAGCATCTCATGATTGGCGGGATGCTCAGAACTCGTGAGAATAGTCTTGGGAGGTTTCCCTTTACTACTCATTGAGATAGGTTTGGCTCATTTCCTCAAGCATGATCTTCTGAGCATTTAGGCTTCGGCCCTGAATCAAGTTCACCCCCTACCCCTCACATTACTAATCTAAGAGTTTATTGTGTAATATAATGTGATAAGGGCTACTTTTTTAACTCTCAATGAGTGAGATTAAGCAAGTGTATGGTGTGTCATGCATCTGGTGTATTTAAGATAAATTAGGGTTATATATGATTATAATATCAAAGCCAACCTAACAATGTGTAATCTTATAAGAACATTACAAATTTGTGGTCACAATTGTGATACTTGGATTATGTGGATTGGATTGGATTGGATAAATGTGTGTTGTATGAGCATGTATCAAATCTCATATCAAGTGTTTATGATATTAAACTAGATTATACAAACAGTTAAGAGGAGCACTACTTATAACATAGATTTGAATCATATCTTGTGTGTGATCCACTTAACTAAATATTTAGTTTTTTCGAAATATAGCATAAATGTGACTAATGTTTTCATTGGGTTGTGACCTAATTAATGATGTCATGT
Organism: Quercus variabilis; assembly: GCA_030445155.1. NCBI lineage: Eukaryota > Viridiplantae > Streptophyta > Magnoliopsida > Fagales > Fagaceae > Quercus > Quercus variabilis. The sequence continues at coordinate 70,337,030 of CP129448.1, read as the reverse complement.
TACTCGGGTTATTGCACCACGACATGGAACCTGATGAGAACATTAGGACTTTATAGGGAAAATGGTGATACTTGAATCATGTGAATTGGATCGGATTGGGATAGCGTGTGTTATGCAAGTATGTATTGAGGCTCATATCAAGTGTTTATTACATTGAATTGGATTATATAAACAATTTGATGGAGCACTTAATAAAAAAAAAATAAATAAACAGTTACGATGAACACTAATTATAGCTTAAAACTATCACTGGAGATAAGAAGTTTCAAGCTCTGGAATGTTCTAGATAGCTGAGAAGGTTAAGGTGATGGAAGCATTTTTTGTTATTTTTCACTCTGTTTCTGCAAAAGCAAGTCGATTATTATCTGATTCAAAGCCTGTCCATAAACATATTATTCTCTCTAAAGTACTATCTATAAACATAAACTAATAGTCCAGGTATTTTTAAAGGTATCTTCATGTGGTTCATGCGTGAAACTTGTGGACCATAGATGTCAAAGGAATTGTTTTCTCTATTGCTATCGTCAGCTGATTTTGGAAGGCCACATAACAACCATATTGAATGTATATAAATAAAATATGAAGATTGTGGAGGGGTTGTGGTTGCAGTTGTCTAATAATAGTATATAATTGTGAATGAAAGTGTTTCAGTATATGATTGGTCACTTTCCTTGGTGAACTTTTTTTTTAGTTTATTAATCCATTGGTTAATTCTCCACGGGCTCGACTTTTATATATCAAGAAAGTTTGTGGAGGCCATTTTTGTGTAATAACTTTCTTGTTTTAACTTTAATTCAATAAATTAATGTAAAAGTAATTGTCTATAATTCGTAGTTGACTGCATCAAAACTGTGACAAAAGCTATGATATAAAAATTGTGGTCATTGGAAGAACCGTCATTGTCATGCCCTGAACCCAAGTATATATAAATATAAGTATGTGATAACTGTCGCACTCTTATAAAGTAAGCACCCTACAAGTGTGCAAGACCTTCTTAGCAACTAAAATTTATCCTCAAAAATTAAATCAAATAAATCCAAAATACCTCAACAATTTCTTTATGAATAGCTCTCCAATAATTTAATAGGAATAAAAATCCAAACCTCATGTACATAATGCCAACTGGCCAATAAATATAAAACTATTAAAAGACCATCCAATCCTAATATCACAAAACTTCTTTTCTTACTCACAACACAACATCAAAACTCCCAAAACTTGCTATTCTTCTCAATCTGAAAATTGAGGGGAAAAAGGGGGTGGAGGGGGGGGGGGGGTGAGGAGAGTTGACAACTCAATAAGTAATCAAAATCCTAATAAATTCTATCAAGCAATAAATCTGTAAAGTAAAAAAAATGTAATATGAGTCTTTAAAAGTTATAATATGCTATGGGTTTTCAAAAATAACTAAAGAAGATTCATAGTCTTAAAATAATAAGTTGCAAATAGATCACATATTTTAATCAGACAAATATATCATAGATGGTTTAGAAAGTAGTTAAGCAATTTTAATGACTCAAAATAGTTCAAATACTAAAATATTTTCAAAATCACATATGTAGTTTTAAGGACTCAAAATAGTTCAAATATTCAAATGTAATTCATATTCTTAACAATCTAATAACTATGGTCACGCTATATTCCCGCAACTGGGCATCAGAGCATCAATAAATAACCCCTATTGGCTGGATATCAGAGTACCAATGAATAACCTCCATTGGTTTGAGTATCAGAATCCCAATGAATAACACCCATTGGTTGGGTATCAGAATACCAATAAATAACCCCCATCGGTTTGGGTATCAAAATACCAATGAATAACCTCTATTGGTTGGGTATCAGAGTACCAATGAAAAACCCCCATTGGTTTGGGTATCAAAGTATCAATGAATAACCCTCATTGGCTGGGTATCAGAATAAATTCATAATCAGATTGTTCATAATCATATATATGAAATCATAACTTCTAACAAAAATATATCTTATTCAAATACATATATATATATATATATATAATCATATATTCAATATTCAAATCTATTTGTGATATTTCTATAATTCTTTACTTTAAATCAATATAGTTATAAAAAAAAAAAACAATTAAATAAAGTAAATCTTATATTCAATGGTCATGTATATTTGTGACAATTCTTTATTCTTTACTTTTAATCAATATAACTAAAAACAATTAAATAAAATACATCATATATTCAGTAATCAGATATATTTGTGATAATTCTTTACTTGAAATCAGTAATACAATAGAAATAAAATTGTAACAACTGTAAACAATTTTCAGTAATTAAAATACGCAAAATAAAACCAATTAGGATAAGGTTACTTACCTCAACTAACTCACCACAAGGAACTTCTCCCAAGCACTTTTTCTAAAATTCTTAGATATCACCTCAATTGTGCAGTCAAACATTCTCTACTTGAGCAATTTGGGTAGTCACCTCTCTCAAAACTTAATAAGCTTATATATAGCTAGGGTTTCAACATTCTTTTCTAAAAACTCCCTTATAAGGATAAATTATAAAATTGGTCCCACAAAATAAATTTACTTAAATACCCCTCCTTTTAAATCTTTATTTATTTATTTATTTATTCCAATTATTACAATCTCCCCCACTTATAAGAATTCAGTCCTTTGAATTCATCACAAATTGAACCAATTATCACGCTTCCACTACGCTCACAAATTGAACCAATTATCACGCTTCCACTACGCTACTCTAAATCCACATTTGTATCGATCTATACAAATTTATCACTCATCACCATAGTTCAAAAATATTTCACAACATATGCATAGACTTTTCCTTCCCAAGATTTTTAAAATAAAAATTTTCAAAGCAAATGGAGTCACGGTGCTTCCGCTGCATAATACAATACCACTATAAAATCTCTTACTCAATTAGCCATAGTTTAAGAACAACCATATTACGAAAAATATAAGATTCTTTAAAGATACACATATCTCTAGTCTAAATAGCTCTCTAAGTTCTTTTAATATGAATAAAAGTTCCAAGGCCCATTCGTTTAGATTAACCCCAATAATTGATTTTCCATCAATTATTAATTTCAACAAAATTCCAAGGCCTAAGTAGTCTCCAAAAATTGCAATAAAGGAAATCCACAATTTTGAGATTTACTACAATGGGTTTGCTAGACACAATTTTGAGATTTACCAAAGGCCATTAAATGCTAGCATCCATTTAATTCTATACCTCAAAATTAAGTATTGCATCCAAAGTTCCAATCCTTCCTATGTTCAAAACTAATTTACAACAGATGCGTATATCACTATATCTTTTCTTCCTCAAGTTTTGTAAGAAAAGAAATTCCAAAATCTCCATAAATAATCAATTGAGCATTGATATAAAGTCTTTCATAGAACCTCTATCTTAACCGTAAATTATCTTCTCAAATAAGCAACATTTATTCACCCTTAATCTCCAAATGATACTTGGGTTGGAACTCATTGAAGAGCTGGGTTCCTTATAATTACATGGCCTATTATGAAAACAAATCTCTAAGCATACATCGGCTAGAAGGGAATAGTCCATGAAGTATCTCAACCCCCTTTTTTTTTCTACCTTGCAAATAATAGTCCTAGTCATCTAGAACTTAAGAGCACACTGCACTTTATAATCACTAACCATCTGCCAATATAAAAAAAAGGTACAACAATTGACTATAATTCAAATTGTGATAGTCTTTCAAAATAAACTCTCTTGCCATCCCAACTCCTTCAATATCCAATCAAAAATATGGTTTGCTAGTCCAATTCAATACTACCATGTACTTGTGTCCTAACCACTTCATTTTCTATTGAGACAATTCATTAACTTTTATCCGTTAAGTTCAAAGAATTATAGTTATGGCATCAAAACTTATTCCCTAGGATATTAAACAATCCTCCAAGTACATAGAAAAGAAACTGCGGACCTCAAACTTCTAAGTAACAAAACATGTCTCAAAAACATTTAGGGACTACCTCATACATAAATAAAACTATGGTAATCCATGTAGGTCAACCCTAACAAGAACAATGATCCAAAGAAAGTTGGTCGTTAACATTAGAATCCAAGGAAGTCCATCGATATAATACTGAATTCTTTAAATACCCTTAGAATTATATAATAATATATAATATAATGTGAACTACAATAACCACAAATTGATTTTCCTTCACACTACAAACCTTCTGTTAAGTTCCTAGCTCCATATAAACTAAAATCAAGGAATTGTAGCTCTAACATCAAACTTTAACCCCTAAATAAAGTTTTGCAATTTCCAATTCCCTAAAAGCACACCAAATTCTGAATAGGACATATAGTAAACTATCATTCAACAATTAAGCCTATGAGAATCTCCTACAGATCAAACTAACCATAGGTAGGTCGATTATATTAGGCAAAACTATCAAATGAGTTTTCAAAAGATCAGTCACAAAACAGTAGTAAGATTTCCTTTGTTTGTTCTTTTCTCACTCTCTTTTCCATTTAATAAGAAGAAGATGTTTTAATAACCAATCCAATCAATTACAAAATTTCAAGAATAAAACACACCCACTTAATACTAGTATAAGAACATAGAAGTATATCAATTAAAATCCTGCTTTTCGTTTTATAAGTCACGTACGCATAAACCAAAGAGACATAAATATAAAATCCCAATGACTCTGACCTAACAAATTCATCACTTGATGGAACCTCACTTACACTTCTCATCAAATCATCAAAAGAACACTATCTATGACCTAATTACCTTCATAAACAATAACTAGAATTGTAATGCCTAGGGTGCAGATTTCATTCTAAATCAAAACATAGTAAAAAGTTTACAAGATCATAACCTGGCTCTAATACCATTGACATTGTCACGCCCTGAACCCAAGTATAAAGATAGGCACATGACAACTACCATACGCTTCTAAAGAAAGCACCCTACAAGTGTGCAAGGCCTTCTTAGCAACTAAAATTTATCCTCAAAAATTAAATCAAATAAATCTAAATACTTCAAAATTTTCTTTATGAAAAGCTCTCCAATAATTTAATAGGAATAAAAATCCAAACCTCATGTACAGAATGCTAATTAGCCAATAAATATAAAACTATTAGAAGACCATCCAATCCCAATATCACAAAGCTTATTTTCCTGCTCACAACATAACATCAAAAATCCCAAAACTTACTATTCTTCACAGTTAGAAACTAGAGGGGAAAAAGGGGGGGTAAGTTGACAACTCAATAAGTAACCAAAATCCTAATAAGTTCTATCAAGCAATAGATCTGTAAAGTAAAAAAAGATGTAATATGAGTCTTTAAAAGTTATAATATGCTATGGGTTTTCAAAAATAATTAAAGAAGATTCATAGTCTTAAAATAATAAGTTGCAAATAGATCATATAGTTTAATTTGACAAATATATCATAGATGGTTTAGAAAGTATTTAAGCAGTTTTAATGACACAAAATAGTTCAACTACTTAAACATTTTCAAAATCACATATGTAGTTTTAAGGACTCAAAATAGTTCAAATAGTTCAAATGTAATTCATATTCTTAACAATCTTATAACTATGGTCACGCTATATCCCCGCAATTGGGCATTAGAGTACCAATAAATAACTCTCATTAGTTGGGTATCAGAGTACCAATGAATAATCCCCATTAGTTTGAGTATCAAAATCCCAATGAATAACCCCATTGGTTGAGTATCCGAGTACCAATGATAACCCCATTAGTTTGGGTATCAGACTCCCAATGAATAACCTCCATTGGTTTGTGTATCAAAGTACCAATGAGTAATTCCCATTGGTTTGGGTATCAGAATACCAATAAATAACCCTCATTGGTTTTGGTATCAAAGTATCAATGAACAACCCTCATTGACTGAGAATCAGAATAAATTCATAGTTAGATTGTTCATAATCATATATATGAAATTATAGTTTCTAACAAAAAAATCTCTTATTCAAATACACACACACACACACACACACACATATCTATATATATAATCATATATTCAATATTCAAATCTATTTGTGATATTTCTATAATTCTTTACTCTAAATCAATATAGCTAAAAGAAAAAACAATTAAATAAAGTAAATCTTATATTCAATGCTCATGTATATTTGTGACAATTCTTTATTCTTTACTTTGAATTAGTATAACTAAAAATAATTAAATAAAATACATCATATATTCAGTAATCAGATATATTTGTAATAATTCTTTACTTGAAATTAGTAATACAATAGAAATAAAATTGTAACAACTGTAAACAATTTTCAGTAGTTAAAATACGCAAAATAAAACCAATTAAGACAAGGTTACTTACCTCAACTAACTCACCACAAGGAACTTCTCCCAAACATTTTATCTAAAATCCTTAGATATCACCTCAATTGTGCAGTCAAACCTTCTTTACTTGAGTAATTTGGATAGCCACCTCTCTCAAAACTTAATAAGTTTACATATAGCTAGGGTTTCGACCTTATTTTCTAAAAACTACCTTATAAGGATAAATTATAAAATTGGTCAAACAAAATAAATTTACTTAAATACACCTCCTTTTAAATCTTTATTTATTTATTTATTATTTTTTTTCGGGGTATTACGGTCATTTAGTTCAAGTTTGAATGTAACCAATTGTGGGTGATGAGAGGGAGTGAGAGGAGACCCTACCCATTTGTTTATCGTCATGCAAGTATACGCAAGCACTTACATATACTTTTAGTTACAATATATGCAAAAGTCTGCATATAAAATTAACAATTGTTATTGTTAGAAAGACCACACGAAAGCTCAAAACTAAGCAGTAACTTCGATTTGATATATTCACGGAATATTATGAGAGAGTTTGGCAGGAGTGGCTTTCTGGACTTGGAAATTAATTTGGTGTCATGAATCAAGACTAAATATTTGGAAGCACTTTAATTACTTTCATAAACAATTAAAGTCGTTGGCGAACTGTCAAGGTATGGTCAAGAGTTTGGTGGAGATTTTCTCAATTTACCAACTAAAGGATGGTAAGAAAGCATTGTTTAGTTGATTAGGTAAAATTGTAACTGTCTATTACTTTTTGTTTGGTTGAGTAAGCTTGTAAAATTGTAACTGTTTATTACTTTTTGTTTGGTTGAGTAAGCTTGTAAAATTGCAATTGTTTTGTTCGGTACTTTTATGAGTTTTATCAATGAAGAGTACAAGTTGGTTTTTTTTCCATTGGCTGCACAAGACAGATGGTGCATATCTCTTTTTATTTTTGTCAACAATTTATTGCGCTCATGAGAAAAGGCAACTCCAAAAGCATGCCTCGAATCGATGAATTTTAAGCCTTTAGATAGTCTAATACCTAAGAAAACAAACACAGATAATGACAAAAGAAACCGCGTTGAAGCGGCATTTTGTAACGTTTCTGCATGTTGTTTTTCTGTCGACAACTGCTTTTCATTTTTCTTCATGTTGTACACCTGCTCTTCTTCTTTTTTTTTTTTTTTTTTGGTTATTTTATAATGGAAAGTGTTTCACGTGCGTGTCTAATAAGTTTCTCTTGGAGATTGGACATTGAGTCGGTGATAGGAATGTAAATTTGTCTTCTGAGTCAGAAAGGAGTCCTATGTGTTATATTAACCGCTAAATCGGAGACTCTTCAAGATATTTTATCTGCCAAGCAGTTGATATCAGAACTTATGGTTCGAAAGCAAGTTTTCATTAGTGGATTCCATCAAGTAGAATGAGGTAGACTGTCATGTTCATTTCAACCGTATATGGTAGAGTAAAAGATACACTATTGATGATAATGATGCATAACACTAGGACCATAAAGAAAGAGAGGAAGACAGGGACTGAGACAGAAATTTTAGTTTGATAGAACGAATTACATATTAATACATTAGTGAAGAAAAATTCAAAACACTACATACATACATTTTTAATGAAATGCTAGAAGGGTAGATCCTCCCTTGCGAAGAGACTAATTGAAGTGCCAAGAGTGACTTTGTAAAAAGCTTACATGTGAAGGAGAAAATTTCTTAAAAATTTTATGTGTAAGTAGCGTGATTGGAGAACTAAAATCTCACATTAGATACTTACGAAAATAATTAGTAATTAATATAATAAAATTGAAACCTAACCCAAAAGCTTAAACTTTTTATTCAAATAGTGTCTTTATATGTTATATTAACTTCACAATTGGAGTCAACCCAGCAAACCCAAAGCCTTATAGTTCAATGCTATTTACTAGTCTTCCTTATGACTCTATTTGGTTGGAAGAATGAGAAAGTAAGAGGATAAGAAAATGTAAGTAGAATGGAATATATTTATGTTTTCACCATATGTGTTCAATCGAGAGGATGAAAAAGTGAAAAGATAGAGAGTTAATTATGATCAAGTCCTTATTATTAATAGTAGAAGGATGAAAAAGATGAAATAATATTGATATTGTGTTTCCCTCAAGTTTTCTCTCCATATTTTCTCTCCATTTAAGATAGAAAATGATCTGTGGGCTCAAACAGAAAACTTCCCTCCATGTTGGCTCATGCACTAGGAAACGTAGGTAATTGCTTAAGGCCCTCAAGTGAAAGAAGACTCCCAATTTTTAACCAATAAGAATACATACATACATACATACAATATATATATATATATATATATCCTTTTAAAGTTTATAAAAGCCTCAAATATTAGTCATGGATGAAAATGATTTAAGAAATTATTTTTTCTTTTTTTCTAAAATGAAAATATCACACTTCGTAGTTCGTATGCCTAGTTACTTCTGTGCTCATTGTTGGAAGTCTTGCCACCTATCCTTTTATAAAATAAAAAGAGTGTTTTTATTGTACTTTCTTGGATTTGGATCCGGAATTGCACTGGGTGCAATTACTCAACTTCTTTCTCACATAAATTTTTACCACTCGTAATTTTTAACTTTAACTTTATAACTTCTTTTAATTATTTTTTAACTTTTTGTATTTAGTGGTTAAGGTTGAAAGTTGTATTTTTTAACTTTCAATCTCAACCATCTATTACTATTGCGTCAACTTTCTTTGTAGTTGCTTCTAGCCTAGTGTGCGTCTTTTTTTTTTACAAAATTTGCAGATTGCTTGACAAAATTTGGTTCTCCTTAGTTTTCTATATTGCTTGACTCTACTTTTTTTTTTTTTTCATAGGATTTGACTTTACTTTTTGAGTAAACTACAGTTACCATCTCTAAAGTTTTGGTTAATGCCAAACAAGCCTAAAAAAATTTATAAAAAATGATCCATTTAATTCCTAAATCATGTTCTCTTGAAAATGAAACTGGCCTATATAGCAGTTAATTTAGAGACAAAATGAGTTGCTTGTTATTTCTGAAATGTTTTGAATTTGCTTAGCATTAAGCTAAACTTCAAGAGTCACAGGCTGTCAATATACTTTTTATTTGCTTCACTAATTCTAAATTGTCAAATAAAGAAGTAACTTTTTCGCTTTTCATAAAAATTTCCCTTAAATGATCGATCAATGCATAGGCAGCAGTGTAAAAAGCTAAAAATAGGCTATTTTAACTTTTATGAGTTTATCCTTGTAAAAGACAATATGAACCACTGTTAAGAATTTTAGCCGGTTCAAGAATTGCATCTAAGTGCACATATTTATTAACTGGCTTGGAATAGTAGAGTGACAGATTGATAGTACACGACTCTATTTTATTTATTTATTGATAGTACATAACTTTTCATTCTTTTGTTTGCTTCCCCTCAAATTAAAATGATTTGCATTGAGAAAACAGAATTAATACTATCCATACGCAAGTGCAAACACATATTTTTAATTTTTAAACAATATTATATGTATTTTTACACATTTTTTTATTTACACGTATTTTTAAAAAAAAATTAAAAAAAAAATTTACCAACAAAAATAATTAAAATGGGTTATATTAATCCTAGTTTCACAAGACCTCTTATGTATAAAATACACTTTGAAAGTCAAATTAACATAACCTTTTAACTTTTTCTAGGTTAAAATTGTTTCCAAATCTATTTCTCAACTTCAAGATATGGTGAAAGGAACGTGTCGCTGAGTTCAAACTGACTGAACCTGTGCCTTCCTTCACTCGGTCTGATCTCAGTTCAGTTCGGGCAAAATGGCGTCCTCCAAATCCAGATATGGTGAAAATAAACTGCGATGGGGCTACTTTCAAGGAACAGAAGAAATCGGGCATTGGTGTCATCATCCAGGACAGCAACGGCTTGGTCATGGCTTCCATGTCTAAGTTACTGCCACAGCAATATACTCCCCTGGAGATCGAGACAATGGCAGTTTCTTCAGCCTTGGAGTTTGCAGCTGAGTTGGGGTTCAGTCAAGCCATACTGGAAACGGACTCTCAGGTGTTGACAAATGCCTTGAGACATAATAGCCCTTACATGTCTTCCCTTGGCTTATTAATAGATGATATCAGACGTAATGCTAGGTGTTTTAATAAATTACTTTACTCTCATGTAAAGAGAGAAGGTAATAAGGTAGCACATAATTTAGCAAGACATTCCATTTCTATTTCTGATTTTATGGTGTGGATGGAGTCTGTTCCACCACCCTTCGTTTCTCTTGTACTAGCTGATATAGCTGGTTTTATTAATAAAGTTCACTGCATTCCTTCTCAAAAAAAAAAACTTCAAGTATCTTTATTTATGTTACTATTTAAGGGGATTTCCTTATTTGAATTCTACATTTTGATAGTTCAAAATCCTCCTACACCCTATATTTAAATAAAGATTAACTTAAAAGACAATCCAATAAAAATATATTTTAACTCCCACGTAAAATATGACCTACAAAATCAAACCATTCTTCCATTGATTTTCATACTAAGCTTCAAATGTATTCAAAGATTTGAATCGCTCCAAATCTCCCATATTCCTTCAATTACTCAAAATGCCAAGATCACATTTTTATTGTTCTTTTCTTTTCTCTTTACATGTTTCTTTTTTTCTTTTCTCCTTTATATATATATATATATATATATATATATATATAATTTGTGATTTCCTTACTCTCTAATCTCATGCTCTTTTTTCAAATTTCTTCTTCTTTATTTTGAATTTGAAGGGGAAAAAAGAGTAAAAAACACTCTTATTATAAAAGCTTTTGTATAACTTGATTGTGTTGCTAACAAATTGAATATAGTTTTTTTTAAAAAAAATAATATTACCAATTTTTTATAACTATGATATACAATTTAATCAAGAAGCATTTGTAAATTTAAAAATTATTTTAATAATATAATTACAATTAAACAATAAAATAGATAGTGAAAGTAAAAGAATAAAAATTACTTTAAATTAACTGACCAATGTGTATCACATAACAGCAAGTTATACTTTAATTGTTTTCAATTATGCTTACACGTAAACTAATGTATTTAAACTAAGGAAATACAAAAGAACTCTATTGGGTTAAGATAGATTGACCCCGATTAATTAATTCAATTACCCAAGTTGATTAATTAGGTCAAATTACATGCAAAACTAGTCATCTCATCATCATGAGCAAAGTCAAAAGCATCATCACTCTTATCATCTCCCCTATCAAAAGACTCCTTAGAAGGATCAGGCGAGGGAGAAGGGGCAAAGCCACCAAGACGAGATTGTCGATGAGCAATACGACCAATCCTAATGTTCATCTAACACATATCATTAGAAAGATGGTCAAGGCGACTACCAAAATTAGCACACATGAGCTAGAGCTGATCCATGATGGTAGTAAGAGTTGCCTCTACTCCTGAAGAAGAAGATGGAGAAAATATAGAAGAGGGTCAAGAGCCATAGGCAACATCCTTAACAGCTCGAATGTTAGCCTCCTCCTGCTGGGTAGGAGTAGACTCCTCACAAGGCCATTTAGCCTTAGAGGCCAGCTGAGCAATGCTCCTTCGTATAGATCCCTGACTGATATCACTTATGATAGAAAAGAGAGGGGAAGAAGGAATAGAAACGTGCATATGTGTGAGAATGTGTATGATGGTCGAAGGAAAAATTAGTTTATCACGTGTAGCAGTGCCTTGATAGATATCCATCATAGACACTATCATGTGAGATGGAAAGTCTATAGGTAGACCTTCCAAGAGAGAGAAAATAAAATGAGCACGAAGCTTAATGATAGTGTTATAGTGAGACTGTGGAGTGAGATCAAAAGTCATCACCATATTAAGAATCCTTGGACCCTTAGCAAAGTCATGTGTGATGAAGTTAAGAAAATCACCCCACACCATGGGTTTCTCACAAAATTGTGAGGTTAACTCGTCTCAAGAAATGGAACGAAGACAAGGATGACTAGGATAGTCTGGATAAGCTAACCTAGGAACGTGTAGTACCTTGAAAATAAGCTCCTAAGTAACTATGATAGCATGAATGTTAGAGTAGAGCTCCTATATAAAAACATTGGGACCCCTCAAGGGTTTCTCACATAGAGATTCCTAACCCCGAGAGCTAAACACACTGGGAAGAGGTGTGTCTGGAAAATCAGATAGGATGACTTAGCGTTTCGAATGAATCGCTCAATCGCAAAAGTTCTCCTTAAAATTCTTTTGGGATTTTATATCATGGAACCTATCTCTAGAAGAAAAAGAAGAAGAAGAAAATGAAAAACCATAATGAGATATCGAGTTCTTCAAAGAAGCGGATTTCTTAGGTGCCATAGCTAGAAGTTAAAGGATAGAGCAAACAGAAGACACAGCAGGAAACAATGCTCAGAAAAGATAAAGAAGAAATGAACAATGCATGGTAATGCATGAGCATGTAAAGTGCAAAAATAAATACATCATGGCAAAAACCCAATCCAAACTATAGCACTTACATTGTTTCATCAAGCACACAACCTAGAATGCATGAAAACAAGATTATAATGCTAGAGAATGCAATGCATGATCATGTGATATCATCTCAACAAAACCCAACCTAAAAATTTTAGCAAAATCACAAAAACCCCCCAAAATTCCCAAAAAAAGGAAAACCTAGATCTAAATGCATGAAAGAAGATGAAAGGAAGAGATTTAGAATACCTATCAATGAATTGAAGCTTGGTATAGGTCGAATTCTTCAAGGGAAGAAGGATTTTGGTGAAAGAAAGGGTTTTAACAAAATGGGGTTGACCTTCAATTATATATAGACTCAAGCATCTTAATAGATCGAGGGTGTATTAAGGTGTCAAGAACGAATTCTCGATAGATCAAGAGGTATCAAGGAAGTGTTTATGACTAAAACTTCAATGTATTGAGAAAGGTGTCGAGCTTCTATTGAGCAAACCGAGAGTTCAAAAATATGGCTCGATGGATCAGGCTATGTAACCCAAAAAACTTCGATAGAAGAAGCTTATGTCGAGAGGTATAGAGCATCTATCAAGCTAGTATCGAGCAAATAGAGACAGTTTTTATAGGAGGAAAAAATACATGAGATGAATGCAAGATAGACACCAAGTCAAACATTAAAAAAGCATGTTAAGCACTCAAACACATCAAAAACTCTAGATGCAAAGCAATCCTAGATCCAAAAAAACACTAACAAATCTAACCAATTTTATTTTCAAAAACAAGTTAAGATAGTTTAGTAAGCTTATACTACCACATGTATTCCTTGTAATGACCAAATCATATTGTACTTGTACAATAGTATCAAGAGTTTTGGGAAATTTAGACCCCGGTTAATAGAATTAACAAGTTTTAAACCCAAGTTGTTAATTGGATTTATTATTAATAACACTTGTTAAAACAAACACACTTCAATATCATGTCAAAATCATGCAGTGGAAAAAATAAATAAGACAAGATATGATGACCCAGGAAAACCAATGAAACTAACCAGCTTCACAGTAAAAAACCTGGGGGGAAACCTTCCCAAAAAGCAATCCACTATAGTAAAGAGAAGTTTCAGATTTAGTATAAAACCTTGGTCCCTAGACTCTACAATTCCCGTAGATGAACTCACAGCAGAAACCTTCTACTGCTTCAGAACCTCTGAACTCTTCAATATATGAACGCCACTCTTTGATGTTGCATGGATCCCAATACGTGACTAACTCTTTTGCACGAATCTTATTACATGACTCACTCACCAACTTAAGGAAGAAGAATGTTGGTTGCAAAGTTCTTCACTTCATGAACAATGAAGATCAAGAAGCACTTGGTTACAAAACCCTAAGGCGCAAAGACGCAGTAGCTTCTTTTAGAGAGAATAAAGTATCAATCACCTTTTGCATATGTTCTCCTTATATTCTCTTATGTGACGGTCTCTAAAATAAGCCTTATATAGGTCTAGGGTTGTGAGAAAAGAAACCCTACTCAAATACATAAGCCTGGCCCAAAAACAAAAATCTAAATTTTCGTAACCTCAACAGATAGCAGCTATCGAGGAGATGTCGAGAAGGTGTCGAGATTTAATAAATCTTGACAGATAGCAGCTATCGAGGAGGTGTCGAGAAGGTATCGAGGGCACAGAAACTTTCTCGATCGATCGACCAGCTATCGAGAAGCTATTGAGATTGCGATAAGCATTATCTGAAAATCTCGACAGATAGCCAGGTGTTGAGGAGCTATTGAGAAGCTATCAAGCTTTACAATTCAACACTTTCTTATTTGATTCTTGGACAGACTTGCATGGCTTTAACACTTGAACTTGAAACAAGAATTCTTGAAGTATTAAACACATCCTAAATCTACCCAAGTACAAGTAAGATACGTTTTGTCAAAGGATTAGCCAACTACATAAAATAGTGACATATGTTCTTAACAAGTGAACCACATATGTCCTAACAAAGAGTAGCAAATAGTTTACGTGTTGTGTGAAACTTTTGCAAGAAAACATAAGTGTCTTATCATATGAAAATAATGATATAGGAGAATCAAGAACTTTCACACACAATCATAACCGTTTGATGGCGACCATCACTTTTGAGGTACATCATATAACTCTCACATATTCTAGAAACACGCTTGCAACCATATTTAAAAGCATTTTGATTCTCTTTGCTTTTCATGTTCTTTGCATATTTTTCTTTTAAGAATAAAGAGGCATATCATGCATGGGCATACAAGAGAGAGAAGAAAATACCCATTTATGCTTATCTTTTTCTTACTGTGCAAGTGCTACACCTTGCCGAGCACGACTTTTATGAGTTGCACACAGATGTTTTATGATTGACAAGTTTTAGTGGTAAGATGGTTATTTACACCTTTCCCTTAAGATTTTTTTAGTCCTTCACATAACGAGCCACAAAGCTCACATTGCTTAGTTGTGCATGAAGATGCTCGTCTAGGCTAAAAGAGATACAAAGTTAAGAAACCTTGACTCTTTGGGCATCCAAAGGTACACAAGTACCTATATACACCTACACACTATTTTTGTATTTTTTAGATTTTTTTTTTATTTATTTTATTTATTTTATTAAAAGCAATAAACAAAACAAACAAACAAACATATCTAAAAGCAATAAAACTAGACTGACTCAAAACAATAGAAACACACAAGATATGTAGGATAAGTGAATGAATCACTTAAAGGAGTATTTTTCCTTCTAAACAAGAGATTTGGAGGGAGAAGAGGCATTCTTTTTCTGAGACTTCTGCTTAGGTGGATAAGAAGGAGGATTAAACCTATTAAAATTTGTCAAGAACAGCATGACCTTCAAAATTTTCCCAAGAGGAGCCAAAGAGTTTTGAAGTTGATTTTGGCTTCCAAAAGATGACACACTATTGCTTTGTTGAGTAGCAAGTCACTTATAGTAATTTGGATGAGTGTGTCCCAATGCTCCACAATGATGATAGAAGTGATATTTCTTTGGTTGAGACTTTTTATTATTGGAGCAATGATTATTCTACTTAGTTTCTTTCATAATAACCTTAGGGGTTGCTCCTAGAATGGATTTACCCTTATCATACTTATCCTCACTAAAATTTCACTTTTGGGCTCAATTATCTCAAGTTTAGCATTAAAAGCAAGAGGAACAAAAACAACATTATTCAAAGCACTAGAGGAAGTACTACAAGAAGAGTGAGAGTGATCATACCTGAGACCAGTTTTATCAAATGTAGCCTTTTGGAAATTTAACATTTCATCCAGCTTAGCACTTGAAGTTCTTTCCAGTTAAGCTCTCACCTAAAATAGCTTATCATCTAGTTTCTTGATCTTCTCAACTAGGAAGTTGTTTTCAAACTACAGTACTCTGATGGTTTGATTTGCTTCATCAACTTTAGTGGAGAGTTCTTCTCGTTCCAATTCCACTTTGCTCAACTTTAGTGTAGAGTTCTTCTCAGAATTCTTGTAAAACTTTGAGTAGGCAATATGGATATCATATTTTTCACCCATCTCTTCAAACTTAGACTCCATCAGATCCTCTTCCTTATCAACTAGTTCTTCAGATTCCTTGGAAGAATCAATAATTGCTATGAAGGTGCTAACTATTCCTTCTTGATCACTATCCTCTGAATCTGCTTCTAGTTCGGTATCACTCAAAGTGGCAGCTAGGGCTTTGCTCTTGCCAATTGATTTGAGATAAGTGGGACATTCTTGCTTCATATGTCTATACCCTTGACACCCATAGCATTTTGGACTAGCTAGAGTGTTGCTACTTTGTACAACTTTTTTAAATTCTCTCTTGAATTTATCTTGAGACTTAAATTGGGAGAAAACTATTTGCAATCCTTGTCATTTTTCTTGACATTCGCATTCTTGATGAACTTCTTGAATTGTCTGGTAATATAAGATTTAAACTTTGAGTTCTCATTTCAAATGACTCATTGTCTTTATAATTCTTGACTTTTAGAGTCATATTCTTGCTCTTACTTCCCTTGCCAATCCTTACTAAACCTAATTCATAGGTTTGCAAATTTCCAATTAACTCTATCAAAAGAATGGTGTCAATGTCCTTTGATTCTTCTACGGTGGTGATCTTAGTATGGAACCACTCTGGGAAAGATCTGAGGATTTTCCTTACAATCTTAGGCTCTGGAATCTTTTCACCTAAGTTGAATGTTGAATTCATTATGTCCTTGATCTTGGCATAGAATTCATTAAACGATTCATCGTCATCCATCCTTATTTCTTCAAAACTAGTGGTGAGCCTTTGAAACTTAGAATCTTTTACAGCTTTAATGCCTTTGGAGGTGTTTTGAAGAATTGTCCATGCTTCCTTCGCACTCTCAGTGGATGAGATCTTCTTAAATTCCTTGTTAGTCACAGTACTAAACAAGGCATTCAACGCTTAACTGTTGAAATTTGTAGCTTTGATCTTGTCATCATCCCAAGATGTTGGTGGATCAATAGGTTTTGTCCATGCAACCTTGACAGCTAGCCATACCTTTTCATCTAAAGACTACAAAAATTAAAAAACAAAATAAAATAAAATAAACCTCTCATGCATACCTTCCTATATGCATAGTTAGTACCATTAAATAAATGAGGTATAATCAACGATTTTCCATGATCCATAACAACATGGGTCAATAAATCACACAACAAAGATTAAAACCTAATTAAAGCGTGTCCGCTCTGATACCACTTGTTAGGTTAAGATAGATTGACCTCGGTTAATTACTTCAATTACGCAAATTGATTAATTAGGTCAAATTACATGCAAATTGTGGAGGCACCAAAAAATCACCAAATAAACTAAATGCAATGAAAGTTAAATTGACATGGTGATTTGTTGACAAATGGGAAAAACCTCTCACAAGACAAAAATCCCACCGGGTGAATTTAAGTCACCACTCCTAAGAATCCACTAATCAATAATCAAGCAGTTACAAGTATGAGGAATCTTACCACTATCCTGACCTATCCCAAAATACCAACCTATAGTTAAACCTTCGGTTCAATACCCAATTAAGCTTGGTATTGTCATAGCCTTCTTTCCTTTGATGCAAAAATTTTCAATTTGTGACTAACTCTTTTGCACGGATCCCAGTGCATGACAAACTCCAGCAACTTGAATGATTATTGTTGGCTGCAAAATTCTTCACTTCATAAATGATAAAGATCAAGAAGCACTTAGTTACAAAACCCTAAGGCACATAAAATGCAGTAGGTTCTTACAAAGTGTATGAGTTTTAGGTCTGTATTTTTGTGTTTAATGAATTTTAAAATAAGTCTTATATATGACTAGGGTTATAAGAAGAGAAACCCTAATCATTCAAGTCATCATGGGCCAAATTTTAGATCTAGAATTTCTGAATTCGTAGATCTTGATATATTGAGCTTGTGTCGAGATTCTCCATTAATCTTTAATAGCAGCATCTATCGAGCTTGTGTCGAGACTTAATGAAACAGCTTTTCTTCACTTATTTCTTAGATTCACCTTCATGTCTTTAATGATACCACTTGATATGTTTCAACAACATACTTTTTGATACATTAAACCTAACTTAGATCTACCCAATTACAAGTAAAATGCGTTTTGTTAAATGATTAACCAATTACATAGAAAATATGACTCTAACAAACATTTTTTAAAAAGAATTTATTATACTTTTATGTAATACTATAGATGAATATACTCTATTACTTATTATGTATAAATATTTATGTGTATAATTATATAGATATTTGCATCCTTGCATATGTAAGGGTTATAAACCTTTTTTTTTTTTAATAATGAACTCATTTAAATTTCTTGAAACATTTTATGATTGATTTTAGTTAGATTACTATTTTCTTGCATAGTAACCTACCCCTAAGAGAAGTTGAATCCTCATCGCCTGTATATTTTCAATTTGAATTAGGGATTTTGTAAACGCTCTTTGTAGACACCTTATTTTGTACTTGTTAATAAACTTTGGTCTCTGGCTCCAATGATGAGCTTAACATATTTTAACCAAGGGTAATTAAAGAGTTTATAATAGTTTGGAAGTAATTATAACTCAAAAGTGCTCAAATCGCTTTGAAAACAATGTTAAACAATGACCTTCGCTCACATGTTTTACCATAACTTTGGACCCAAAAATAATTTTTGAGTGAGATTTATTTCATTAGAAATTATACATCTTGGGCTTCAATTTGAACATAAAGTTTTCATAATTTAGATTTATATTGACTGGTGTATGGCCGTTTGAAATCGGACTAATAGTGTGGTTGAAATTAGGGTTTTTGGGAAGCATGTATAAAAATGCCTTGAACCTATATACGCAAGCTCATTTTGAGGTGCTCTTGAGTTTTGCGCACCCAAAACATCACTATTTGATGGGGGGTTGACCCCTAGACCATTGGAAACATTCAAAGGCCTCAAAAAGCCCTAAAACCGTAGTTTTAACATTTAAATACCAACCTTAGTCTCCAATCCAAACCCTACCTAGAGAGAGTGCCTCCTTGTTTTCTAAAACCTTAATCATCTTTTCTAAACTCCCACACAATAGTGAGCATGTGTTTTTTAATCACCAAAAAACCTCTCTTTAGTTAGTGTTAAGGTAGAATGTTTGTTTTTCTAATTGTTTTCAAACCTTTTCAATTATAATCTTGTTCTTGAGTTGTGAGTAACTAAGTTCTATTGCGTTCTATATTTTCTCTTGCAATCTCAATTTAATCTTAGTATTGTAGGCACTAAGGAGTCTATTAAATAATCTCAAATTTGTGAGTCTAAAGTAAGGTGATTCTCCTTTCTATGATTTCCCACTTTGCTACATAGGATTCAGATTATTCTTTGTTTGATGTTATCTTAAGTGTTCTTATCATATTTGATTGATGCTATGACCTTTTTATCTATATTAATCCAACCTTGGTTTTATTTTAATAAGTTCTTACTATTTTTATGTTGTTATTTTTAGTTTCTATGTAAGTTTAACATGTTTATTTATTTTCTATTAGTTTAGTATATTTATTTGTTTTGTTTCTTGTTTATTTGTTTATATTGATTTCTTTTATTTTTTTATTATTAGTTTAGTGTTTAAGGTTTCTAACATGCTTGTTTGATTTACATGCTATATCTTTGTTTGTTACAACTTGCAAAATGTGATTTTTATGGCTTCTTTGCTAAGGATTCATACGCATACTTGAGTATTTGCGCGCATGTTTTCAAACATGCATACCCATGGTTAAGTATGCGTATGCAAATTGAACCTAGATTTGGGCAAAATTTCTTGTTATATTTAATTAATTGTATTTCACATGTTGCTTGATTTTGTTTGACTCTATTTTA
Source organism: Quercus variabilis (assembly GCA_030445155.1). Lineage (NCBI taxonomy): Eukaryota > Viridiplantae > Streptophyta > Magnoliopsida > Fagales > Fagaceae > Quercus > Quercus variabilis. The sequence goes on along the minus strand of CP129448.1, from coordinate 70,316,863 downwards.
GGTTATTTAAATATATTTATTTGCTTTCCATATTTCATTTGGTCAATCTTGCCATGTTAGGTTTAATATGATATTTTTCCTTTTGTGTTTATTTTATTTGTATTTTTCCTTCTTCTTCTTCTTCTTCTTTTATATTAATAGTATTTGTTTTATTGTTATTAATGTGTTTCTTTTTCTATTATAGTGTGATATTTAACATGTTGCGTGTGCTCTTTTCATTTAGTGAATAATGTATGTTTAAGGTTAAGCATTAGAGCTCTTTTAATAAACTCTTTAATTAAATATGACCTATGAACATAAAATAGAGGCCGGCCCATAAGCCAGGTGATCTTAAGTGCTTAACATGTTCCTAAGCCATACTTAAGCTTCAAACTCATAATCTGATATGTAGACCTATGCATGTAAGTAAATGACCAAAAAAAGTCCAATTTGGTTCCTAGACCTAAACTAGGAGGTGACTCCCAAATCCTCCGTCTCCGATCCATTTGGATGAGTTGTACTTCCCAAAGGGGGCATGACCCACGCATGTGAGTTAAGCATGAGACTGTGTGCTTCACTCTCCTACTCTAACTTCCTCAGAGCCTCCTTCTTAGTTAACTGCTAGGTCCTTAACTCAAATGGGTAGAAGAGGGTTAGCCAAATAGTGAGCAACTCCATCATCTATTTCATGAAGTTAAATCTTTGCGTACTCAACAAGAGGATTGCAAGTCCAAAAAGCACAAAAGCAAGGACTTGCACCCCTGCAAAGCAAATGGAAATCATGGTGTCATTTTGCTTAACCAAAGTCATACCTACAACGCAACCCAATCTTTGTTTTCAAAGTTTCTATCTTACCAATATATCTGTCATTTGATCCAATAGCTTTCTGATAGATAGGAACATATTTGATAAATATTGATAACTCTCAAAAGGAGTATTACTCTTCAATCCTCCCTTCTTTGCCCTTCACCCTAGCCTAAGCTAGGGCTCAAAAAATTGAATCTCTAATCTTTGCAAAGTGGCCCTCCGAAAATGGTTACTTCTATTGCGGGTATGTATTTGTGTTAGGGAAAAATCCTAATTCCCTCAATGTCTATGTGTGAATTAAAATTAATGACTACCAAACAATAGCAATATTATGGAAACAAAAAAAAAAAAAAAAAAAAAAAAAAAAAAAAAAAAAAAAAAAACAAATTCCAGCAATCACCACATAAACACAACCACACAAGAACACCAAATCTTACGTGGAAAACTCATAAGTGTAGAGGGAAAAACCACGGGGCAGTTTCGAAAAATATCCACTATGAAATAGAGATTACAACTATCAAGTTTATGCTAAACTTGAGTCCACAATAAATTGGATATAGAATAAATAAATCTCAAGGAGTAAATACAATCTCACCATAAAGCCAGTAGCAAAATCTTTCTCTGAATACTCCAACTCTCCATGGTTGTAGCACTCAAAAGCTCTATGAGAACTCTACCAATTTATCTTCCTTGTGTGTAACTTGAGCAAAAAAAAATGTATCCTTTTTATTTTTCACTCTCTCACACTCTTACTGTGTTTCTCTTTACCTCTTCAAACTGCACCTCCTGAAGCTTTCACTTGTGTTTTTCTCACAATGGCCGAATGGCTCTTTAGCTTCAGCTCTTCCTCAGTGCGTTTCTCTCTAAATCACACTCCTTGGATGAATGGCCTTTCCTTTTCTTTTTCTTCTTTTATCCTTAGCGTGTTAGACACACTTTCTCAGCTTTGCATTAAACCAAAAGCTAACTTTAGAAGCTTGAGGAAGCAAGCTCATTAAGAGGCATGGCTGACTTGAAGACTTTTGGAAGTAAGCTCATAAATGAGCTTTGACAATGCATGTGGGCTAGAATCCAAAGGTGTTACGTGTACCCAAAAATCTCTCCCTCCAACACATTACATAGGAGATTTTCAACCCAAGTCTTCAGTTAGAATTCATGCCAGTCAACCTAACACAAAGCTTTAGCTTCTCTCTAGACACAGCCTTAGTTAACATGTTTGCTGGATTTTCATCTGTGTGAATCTTCTCTAATTCAAATGACTGTTGTTCAACAACTAGTCTCAACCAATTGTATCTCATCTCAATGTACTTCGAGCGTGAACGGTACATATAATTCTTGCTCAAGTCTATAGCACTCTGACTGTCTTAGTTAACTACATACCCATCTTGCTTCAAACCCAATTCTAGGAGAAACCATTTCAACCGAAGCATTTCTTTACCTGCAATATACTTAGCTTCAGTTATAGATAAGGAAACACACTTCTGCAATCTTAACTGCCATGATACAACTCCCCCTGCAAAAGTAAATAAATACCCCGATATAGATTTTCTACCATCAAGGTCACCTGCCCAATTTGCATCTACATAACCCTCTAAAACTGGTTTAGAATCACCAAAAGTCAAGCACAATTTAGTGCTATCCCTCAAATACCTACTTCACTACTTCCCAGTGATCTTTACCAAGATCAACCATGAACCTGCTAACAACACCAACTGCATTAGCAATATTTGGTGGTGTACAAACCATAGCATACATCAAACTCCCAACTGCTAAGGAATAAATAGTTGACGCTATGTCTTTTTTCTCTTTCTTGGATGAAGAACAAGATTTCTTTCTTAGCTTAAAATGAGCCTCAAGAGGTGTACTGATTGGCTTGGCATGCTTCATATTGAATCTTTCAAGAACTCGCTTAATATACTTCTCTTGTGATAACCATAGCTTCTTAGCTTTCTTGTCATGCAAAATCTGTATACCCAAAATTTGTCTTGCTGGATCCAAGTCTTTCATATCAAATGACTTGAACAAGTCATTCTTTAAATTTCCAATCACACCCGCATCTTGTCCTACTATCAACATATCATCTACATAGCAGAAGAATAACAAATTTACCATTGAAAAATTTTCTAACATACACACAATAATCTGCATTTGTCCTTATGTACCTATGACCCACCATGAATGAGTCAAAATTCTTGTACCACTGTCTTGGAGGTTGCTTCAAGCCATATAAACTCTTCTTTAACTTGCAAACCATGTGTTCTTTCCCTTTGACTTTGAATCCCTCTGGTTGATCTATGTAGATTTCTTCTTTCAAATCACCAAGAAGAAAAGCTGTCTTCACATCAAGTTGCTTAAGCTCAAGATCCAAGCTAGCTACTAATCCTAGAACTACTTGAATGGAACTCATCTTAAGTATTGGAGAAAATATCTCATCAAAGTCTATCCCTTGTTTCTGACTAAGACCCTTAACCACCAATCAAGCTTTATACTTCACTAACTTGTCACCATCTTTCTTTAGCTTGAACACCCATTTATTTCTCAGTACCTTCTACCTTTAGGAACTTCCACCAAGTCATAAGTCTTATTCTTATTCAAAGAATTTATCTCTTCATGCATAGCCTTCAACCAGCTTTACTTATCCTTATGAGACTACATTTCTTGAAAACTTTCTAGCTCCTTTTCTTTAGTAATCATAGTATACTCAAAAGTGGGGTATCTATTCGATGGACGACGCTCTCTAGTAGACCTTCTCACTTGAGGTTCTACTATCTCTAGTGGAGGAGGCTGCTTCCCCTACTCAACACCATCTGTATCTGTCACATCATCACCATCAACACTTGCTGGCTCATCAACATCAAATTCAATTAGTTCATCACCATAATTCTCATCTTATATCTCTTCCCTATTTATGGCATTATCTAAGGAAGAAGAGGTAGGTGTAAGATCAGGAACACCTTCAACTATAGCTTTAGGCTTCTTAGTTTTCTTAAAGTCCGCCAAGTTTCATTCTCAAGACAAACTACATCTCAACTTCTAATCATCTTCTTTTCTTTTGGATCCCATAGCTTGTAGCCAAACTTTGTATCTCCATATCCAACAAATATACAAGGAGTGGATTTGCTATCAAGCTTTGATCTTTGTTCCTTAGGCACATGAATACCTTCAAGTGGGAGTAAGAAACATCTTTGCCTGTCCATACTCTTTCTAGTATATCAAAATCCAAAGGAACTGATGGAGATCTATTAATTAGGTAGCATGAAATCACAACAACTTCACCCCAGAGTGACTTAGGCAGATTAGCCATTCTCGACATACATCTGATCTTCTCAACAATAGTGCAGTTTATCCTTTCTACCACACCATTTTGTTGTGGGGTACTAGGAACTATTTTCTCATGTCTAATGCCTTTCTCAGAGAATTAACTCTTGAATTCATTAGATCTATATTCACCTCTGTTATCACTGCGGAGACACTTCAAAGGCTTCCCTTTTTCTCTTTCCACCATGGCATGGAATTTCTTGAAGTGCTCAAATACCTAGTCTTTTGTTTTCAAAACATAGACCCACACCTTTTGTGAAGCATCATCAATAAATACAACAAAATATTTATTGCCACCTAAAGTCTCAACGTCAATGGGACCACATACATTAGAATAAACAAGATCTAATACATTGGGTTTTCTAGTAGTGGGTGTATTAAATGAAACCCTATGTTGTTTACCAAATAAACAAAAGTCACAAGGATCTAGTGACGTACCTTCGGCAAAAGGAATGAGAGACTTCTTTGTCAAAATTTGCAACCCTTTTTCACTCATGTGAGCCAGCCGCCTATGCCACATGTTAGGTTAAGAAAGAATCCTCCTGAGCTGCACTAACAACATCCTTGCACAAGTTTACTTGTGTCTTGTAAAGTGTACAACAAATCTACCCTCTAGCAAACACCAATGATCCTTTGCTAAGCCTCCATTTTCCATCACGGAAATAATTGCCATAACCTTTTTTATCAAGAACATGAGTGGAAATCAAATTTAGGTGAATATTCGAAACATGTCTCACATCCCTAAAAATCAAGGTGTATCCAGTGTTAGCCCTAACACAAATATCACCAATTCCCACAAGTTTACTTGTGTCTTGTAAAGTGTACAACAAATCTACCCTCTAGCAAACACCAATGATCCTTTGCTAAGCCTCTATTTTCCATCACGGAAATAATTGCCATAACCTTCTTTATCAAGAATGAAAGTTCAATATGGGTATGAAACACCCTTGAACGTTTAGACTCCCAGATACAAAAATACCAATTCAAGCTTTATATTAAACAATTAATGTGCGGAATATGATAACAAGCTTATAACAGAATTAATAAAACAGTCTAAGCCAAATATAAACACATCTACAGCAGTAAATATAAGGCAAAGATAAAGGAAAGAAAGATGCAAACACATGGACAACACACGACGTGTTATCGAAAAGGAAACCGAAGTCCTCGGCGTAAAACCTCTCCGCCGCCCTCCAAGCGGTGATACAATCCACTAAAGAATATAGTTGGGATACATGAACAGCAGAAGACCTTCCAAGCTTAATCTACCCAAGTACCTAAGCCCTCCAAGCTTTTTGTTCCAACGAGGTTACGCCGAACCTATTTCTTCTTTAGCTTGCCGGATTCCACTACTTGACCATAGCAACAACCAATGTAAATTGGCTCCTTTCCAAACTGCTTCCCAAAGCACCAAATAGACCTTTTCACAGACGTAGGTGTGGTGAGATAAGGGTTTGGTAAATGACCTCTCAAAGGTATGACAATGGAGAGGAAGAGAGTAGAGGAATTTGTAGAGTCTCTTTAGATGAAGATTGGGGATGAAGCAATCTTATTTTTCTCTAGGGTTTTCTCTCACAAAATTCTCTCTAGAAGCTCTCTCAATATGATGGGTATAAGGGTGTTTATATAGTAGGGTGAGAAGGGAATGCAAAACGTCAGTTTTTGCCAAACAAGGCAAGTTGGCGACTTGGTCTAGCGGCTTGTCCAAGTCGCGAGTTCAAGTCGAGACGTAACGGCCTGGCCAAACTGGAACTTTTGTCCTGTAGCGTGACAACTGGCGCGACCCTTCAGTTTCCCAGTGTGCCACTCACGTGCCAGCATTTCGTGGCTTGCTAGTCGCGATCCACCCGCGAGCCCTTGCCGCGAGCCTCTATTTTTCTTACACACTATTGAGCTTTTCTTCATATCTTCTCACACACACTATCCTTACAATTTTCCCACCTAAATACAGGGTTGCTAGGTGCTAAATTACAAGCAAATTAGTCATGGAATAAAGTCAATTAAATGGTTGATTAAATTCAACCTTACAAAGAACATGAGTGGAAATCAAATTTAGGCGAATATTCGGAACATGTCTCACATCCTTAAAAATCAGGGTGTATCCAGTGTTAGCCCTAACACAAATATCACCAATTCCCACAATATCTGCATAACTATTATTGCCCATCTTCACTCTCCCAAAGTTTCATGCTTTGTATGAAGTGAATGGAGTGACATGGCAGGAAGTAGCTGAATTAATCACCCATTCAACATAAGGATTTGAAACTGTACAACAATCATCTTGTCCTATGGCTAAGACCTTATCTTCTAACATTATAATAGCATCAGTGTTCTCATCATCCACCTTTTTTTGATTTTTATCTTTTTTCTATTTGTTCTTCCAAGCCTTCCAGTTCCTTTTTATGTGACCTTCTTTATCACGGTAAAAGCACTTAAATTTTTCTTTTGATTTTGACCAACTTTTGGATTTACCTCACCCTTTAGAACTTCTACTCTTACTTCTCCCCTTGTTCTCTGTGACAAAAGCATATGCAATATCCTTGCCTATATCATTTCTTCTAGTTTCTTCATTAAGCAAACTATCTTTAACCATGGCAAGTTGTAACACACCATTCGGAGTAGAATTACTAAGTGACACTACCAAAGTCTCCCAACTGTTAGGTAAGGAACTCAGAAGCAATAAAGCTTACAGCTCATCATCTATTACTAGCTTCATTGTAACCATCTAATTAACCAAGTCTTGGAACTCACTAAGGTGCTCGGCAATGGACTTACCCTCCTTAAGCTTCAAAATCACAAGCTTTCTAGCAATAAAAGCTTTATTTTGAGCTGTCTTTCTTTCATAAAGACTCCTTAATTTTTCCCAAAGAACCTCTACATTTGTTTCCTGAGATGCATGGTGAAAAACACTAACATCAATGCATTGTCTAATACACCCAATAGTTTTTTTTATTTAATTTCTCTCAGACTCTATCTGACATATCACTAGGCTTGGCACTATCACCCTTAATAGGTTCATGGAAATCCTTGCAATAAAGGGTATCCTCCATCATCGACTTCCATATCGATTAATTCGACACCGAGAGTTTAACCATAGTATTCATACCCATATTCTCCATTTAATCCAACACAAGACAGTCAAACCCAAGCGACCAATAGCTCTGATACCACTTGTTGGGGAAAAATCCTAATCCCCTCAATGTTTATGTGTGAATTAAAATTAATGACTACCAAGCAATAGCAATATTATGGAAACAAAAAAAAAATTCCAACAAGCACCACATAAACACAACTACACAAGAACACAATATCTTATGTGAAAAGCCCTCAAGTGTAGAAGGAAAAACCATGGGCAACTCTGAAAAATATCCACTATGAAATAAAGATTACAACTATCAAGTTTATGCTAAACTTAAGTCCACAATAAATTGAATATACAATAAATAAATCTCAAGGAGCTTTGACAATGGGCTGGAATCCAAGGGTGTCACATGTACCCAACAATTTGGATTTGAGGTCTTCCTTAAACACTATGGTACATGGCTGTCGTCATTTCATGTCGTAAGGTGTTGAGTTATGTACCACCTCCTCTCTTTTTTTTTTTCGGTGAATAGATTTGTTTTTATTTTTTTCTTTTCAGATAATATATAGAGTTTAATTTAAAGTAAACTATATTAATAATTTTAATGTAATTATAATGAGTCTTATAACAAAATTATGACATGTAACTTGTAATACTTATATTGAGACACTTAGTATAAGTACAACAGGTAAGGCCCAATTTTTATTTTATAAAAAAATATGTTAAATTATTAAATAATATAAAATAAATAATTGAATTTATTTTTTTAAAAAAATTCAAGAAACACCTGGTTGTAAATTCTAATCGAAGTAATTAATTTATAAACCTTTTGAAACATTGACAATAGAGTTCCACTTAATGCAACTATGTCAATTATTTTAAGGCACTTAAAGTAGACAACATGACAAAAGAATGAACAAAAGAGAAAACAATAAAAATTGAGGAGAATTCCATTTAGAGCCACCATGACATGTAAGATACAAATTTTATTATAGATTATCAAAGTTCAAATCCCTTATGCTCACAATATATACTCATGCCTACAATGATCAAAATTCAAATAGAACACTCAAAATGATGATAATATAAAACAAAATTTAGTTTTTAGTGGGATAGGTAGGATCTTATATGATCCTATACGATCCTACAAAAAATGTGATCCTCATATGATCCTAATCATTTTAGTCAGGTGGGATAGTATGATCCAAATCGTGATTTTGTCAACTATACTCGGAAGTAAGTTTCAGCATAATTTTGAACAATCTTTGATTTAATTACATTTTGGCTCTCAGTTCTTGAGGGTTTTTGAGGGTCTCTGAAAATACTTCAAGTTCTCTTGAATCTTCCGTTACTGAGAACTATTACGATGAGGTTAAATGTAAGTTGCGAAATAGGATGTCTACATTATTATTATTATAGATTCAAGTAGTAAGGTTTATTCCAAATTTAATGTTAAATAACTTCCTTGCTGCATGATCTACATTTTACGATAAAAGGGATTTATCGTGCTAGAAGATATTCATTTCATTTCTTTATACTTTCAAGTTTCAAGAGATACCCGAGGAATAGTTAAAAGAAAATGAGGAAATTGTTAATGACCTCTAAGTTAAATGACATTTTCTAATGTTCCCAGTAGAATCCCCCTGTTAAAATGCAAGTCGAGTTGAATTCTCATTCTCCACTTAAAATGAGAGAGAGGATATGATGACTTGGATCCTGACTCAGATAGCCTTATATTGATTTCAACCTCACTGAGCATAAGGGACATATTGCTTCTCAATATAAAAAACAAAATGAGAGCACGATTGAGCCCGCACTAAGAGTGAAGAAAACCTCAAGGCAAGTTGTCTTAGGCAACCAGTGAACAAACTAGAAAAGACACCATGCTCTCTAACACTCGAAAACCCCCTACTCAAAAAACTCAATGAACGGTGAACAATCCCGATCCTCCGTCACACAATATTCCCCAAAGTTTTGTAGTGGCCTATCTGTCACTGTGGCTTCCATTTTAAAGACGTATGAAATGATGAAAAACCACACTTGTTTGGAAAACTTGTTTGTTTGGGATGGTCCCTCTGAGCACCATAGCAATTCAAGATGGGGAGTGAGCTAGCTTCCCCAATAATTGAGTCTCTTGGATAAACCGCAACTTGTATAATGTATAGCAAAGTCAATACCTTGCAACGAATGGGCATGATTTCTATGCATCAATTTGTTTGTCGATGACATTATACCAATAAGATTGATTTGATATTGTTACAATTTCAAAAACTTTCTTGCAAATCATTATTTCTAATTGTAACTGTAAAATCTAATTTACAGCAAAGTTGTCAAGCTACTGTCGAGCACTTGGCAAAGTTGACTTTGAATATACCCTTTCCATGTTTGAGATTAGACTTTTTATTGACTTAAATCACCATACGTAATATCTTGCTTATAAGTTATTTCCTCAACTTGAAAAGTGTTGGCATTTGTCCAATTCCTCAGTCGCTAGAAATATGATGTTTCTTGCTCTGATTGGTGCTTTTTAAGAAGCTAACAATTGAGGGGAACCACCCATGACTCATCGCCACTATCAAATTCCAACCTCCCCATTGGCAACAGAAATAGCAAAGTGATAGTATTATCATGGAATTCGATGACCTTTTTAGAGTGTTTGATCGAAAAATTATAAGGATTTAGCAGCAGTGTGTCAACGTACTTCGATTTTAATTCTCCCATATGTTGTAAATATTGAAGACTAGACGAAGTGTTGCGTATCAACATAAATAGACTAATTGACAATTGTCGGCTGTCTTATACTGTTGATGCTAATTGGTCCATTACTCTCCCTTCTTCCTTGATATACATCATGAATAACGTGTTTTATTTTTTCTTTTCTTTTCTTGGGGTTTAAGAACACTAAAGTGATGGTAGTTGATTATGTTTAGAAAAATTGAAAGCCTAACACTCTCTATTCCTTCATACAAAAGTTACCAAAGAGGCTGAACAAAAGTTACCAAAGAGGCTGTAGAGCCAACTTAACATTCTTAAACTTTTTAATGGTCAAAATACATTGTAGGTCTTTAAATTTTAGTCTCCCTATAAAATTTTAAGTGATCGTCATATAAGGCTTTTAACAATGAACAAAAGCAATTTACCACTCACGTTTTAAAAGCCAAAATACATTTTTAGTCTCTAAACTTTAGTGAACAATTTTAGTATTTGAAAATGTAAAATTATCGTTTTTAGTTCCTACAACACTTAAAATGATCACTTTTAGTTTTAATGTGTCTAATAGAGTGAAGACGTGTCAATTTGTCAGTTTTTAGTTTAGTCATGCCATATAAGGGGGACTAAAATCGCTTGTGGCCAAAACATTAAAAAATGAAGAGTATATGTTATGAACAAAGATATGGATAATGGACATCAGAAGGTAAGTTGATATTATTATGAAGTTTACAACAGAGTGAAACAGAGAATTACAGAGAGAGATATATATAGACAAAGAGATTACACTCTCTTTCGTAAATGTATGCTTTTAACATGCACATAAGTGAAAGAATAAGCAGAAACCAGCTGAGCTCAAATTCTACCAACACCCAAAAGCTACAAGCTGGTCCCCCAAAACCTTTCACATGTGAAAAACCAAAAAATAAAAATAAAAAAAGGATGAAACTGTCACTGTAAATAGAGGAGGAGATTCCGGGGACATATCTGCAAAGCATCCCTCTGGTAAATCTCTCCTACAATTTACTAATAATCTACAAACATGGATTAAAAATCATCCATGAGCATCGCAGAGAAATTCAGATAGCCTAACATTAGGCCTGTTTCTCTAAATCCTTTGAGTTTATGAAGGTTCCATGGAAACCGTAGGGAACTCTGGATGGAAGCTCAACACTGGCTTCTAGCTTCAAATTCTTAGCATTAACAATTTGAAGCTCTGATTTCCACTCCTTTTCGTCATGCACGAAAGCTAGAATATAGCCATTATCTTCATTCTCTGAATTGGGGTCATTGGGAAGAAACAAAGGCTCACCACCAAACCTCTGGTCTCCATATATGTACTTCTTCACTTCACCAGTGAAAAGGTCTACTTTGGCAAAACCTGAAACTTTAGGCCATGGCTCAGCAAGTGCTAAATATGCAAACTGGGATTTACTTCCAAGCCTGTTCCGGTTCACCATACCGGCCTCTAAGTTCACATGCTCGGCCTCCGGTATGATGGGGCGGCGCGTGGACTTGCCAGTCTTCAAATTGAGCCTAATTTCAGACAAAACACTCTTCAAACTCTCTTCACATTCATTGAAAATGGAGTCAGCTGGAGTCATGCAAGACCCAACGACAACAACCTCATTGGTCTCAGGCTCTTCCCAAGCATTCCAAAGATGGAAACAAAAGCAATCAGGAGCTTCAATCCATTTAATCTCCGAAGCATCAGTGGCATTCTTGTCCAAAACCCCGAACCTCGCAATCTTGTTCTTATCATACATAACCGGAGAGCCACCTTTAAACATTTCGGGGAGATTGAACACCACTTGCTGATCAGGAATCACCACAAACCTCTCAGTGATTGCAAAATCATGCATCATGGTAGGCTGAGCTAAAGGGATTTCAACATCTTGTGATTTTGACCCATCTGGTTTGAAGTGGAAGTATTTCAGGTAAGGCTTTTGGACAACATTGTAGCTTAGAGCAAAGAGGTTTCCAGAGACAGGGTCGAGTTTTGGGTGAGCAATCATTGCTGAGTCAAGCTGACCATTGAAATCATAACGCCCAACAGTTTTAAGGTCACCAGAGGGAGTGATTCGAACTTGGTATGGTAAATCATCTTCAGACATAGCCAAAAGTCGGCCATTGAAATAAACAAGGCCTGCGTTAGCCACTCCAATCCCATGGCTTTGATCAACAAGTCCAAATAGTCCACGAGCGTAGAAAAGGAGTAGCCTAGCTATGCCAGAGTGACCATGAAGCTCACCTATGGCTTTTGGGAAAACGGGACGACCAATAGCTTGTTCTTGAACGAAGCGTTGTGTTTCAGTGAACCTGCAAGCATAGCTAGCAGAGCCATCTTTGAATTGAACTGCATGAACCATTCCATCTCCATCGAACAAGTGGTGTCCAGCAACAGGTTCGTGAAGTGGGTTCGCGCCGTTTCGAACATAGATACCTTGTACACAGTCTGGTATTTTGCCTGTGACTGTGAGAGAGTGCTGGACTGGTTGCTCTGGTACTGGAGCAAAATTGCCTGCAATTTGGACTCTTGGGTCTGCAGTTTTGGGAAGTGGGTGTTGACTCTCACTTGAGACTAAGGCAGATTCCACAGCATCCAAGGCCATGGCTGCAGCTCTTTGTAAGAGATTCCATTGTTGGGGTTCACATTTTTTAGCTGTTGAAGAAGTCGAAGGAAAAGAAGGAGAAGGCAAGGTCTTGGGTTTGTTGTCATTTGGGTGAGTGGTGGGAGTCACAATACCATTTGACTGTCTAGGGAATTGAAGTGTTTGGAGAGAGCAAGTTGTGTGAATGGGCTTTTTGGTGGTGGGCCTGTTCTTCAAGGAGACGGTGCTTGAAAAAGAGCCCAACCTTGAAGAAGATGAAGAAGAAGATAATAATCTAGGCTTAACCCATGTGCTAGAAGATGTTCCAGCTGGAGATGAAGCCATGGTTGTTTATTTTAGGAATAGTGGAAATGGTATACTTGGAATGGTTTATGTGTGAGAGAGAGGGAGAAGCAATTGAGATTGTATGTGTTTGAGTGTTTTATTGGGATGTGAGAGTTGGTTGTTTGCTTTTGGTTTGGTTTTGTATGAAGGAATAAAGAGTGTGAGATTGACAATGAGAGAGAGAGAGAGAGAGAGAGAGAGAGAGAAGTGTGAGATTTGAGGGGAAAGGAGAAGAAGATGTAGAGGTTTATATAGGAGGGGAAGGGAGGCACGGAGGTCCACTTTGGACACGTTAAAGACAACCACGTGTTGGATGCTTAAATGGGGACTCGAAAAAATTTGCCAATAAGTGATCAAGACAAGGTGGGGGGAGCATCGTGGGGTATAGTTGCTTATTTGTATGACACGACCCCTAGCTTTTAAACTCTCTCTCTCTCTCTCTCTCTTCCTACTATATGACCAGATTAGTTTGTGTATTGTGTGTGTGTTTCAATAATATAATATAATAATAATACATCATTATATTATATTATATTTGAGAAAGTACCTTAAATTTAGAACAATAACACATGACATTGCTGACAATAACAATACCATCTTTGAATTTGCAAAAAGGAAAGGGAAAGTGAGAAGTGTTTTGAGTTTGGGTAAAAAAAATTTACACACAAATTATTTTTCACATGCTTTAAAAAGTCACAATTTCAATCGGGTGTGTGTAAAACAGTTTTGTGTGTAATAAAAGCTCCTCTTTGAGTTTCCGAATTGCCACATTATTAGTAGGGAGTAATAACTAATGTTAGTAGAAGTACGAAGTGGTGGTGGTGGTGGTTTGGGTGGGGAGGATTTGTTGGTCCTTACACACGTCTAAGTCCAACCCCGCGTTTACTCCTCAATATAAGAGTCCCCCACAGCACACGTGGCACACTTCTCTTTGTATCTCTCAACTTAGAAAATCTAAGTCACATCAATTACCCCACACGCTTGCCTCCCCCAAGTTTATATCTCATTAATGCATCAATAAATTAAAGATTAAATAAATATAGCAACATAATAATTTTCACGATTGCTTTTTTTTTTTTTTTTAGTAATTGTTAGTATAACTTGTCGTGAATAATGCATAGTAAAATATCAATAATAAATCTATATGAAAAGGATGCTATTCAAATTTGTATAACTTGATGGTTGATACCTTAACAAATTAAGAAAAAAAAAACTGTGTTACTAATATTGCTTATTAAAACTCTAGAGTAAAAGATTTTCTCAAAAAAAAAAAAAAAAAACTCTAGAGTAAAAGACAAACTACTTTTCTCCTGTTAAAACACTTGTACTCTTTTCTTTAATCAACGTAAATTATCGAACTAGAAACTGTGTCATTTTATCTCAAAATCGAGAATTAGGTACCAGTTCGGTCCAATTTTTAAAATCATTATCACACCAAACGAGCTATTTTTTAGAGTGGTAATAGAAAGTCAAATTGTGGTCCCTCTAACAATCTCTTTCTCACAATGACATTCTTGTGACTCAAACCCATGACCATGGCTCTGATATTATTTGTCAGACCATGAGTTATGTCATTTTACCTCAAAACCAATTGGTGACGAGAAAAATATATTCAAATCATTTATAACTTTCAACGTCACACCACACGAGTCTATTTTTAAAATAGTTGCAAGGAGTCAAATTACGGTCTCTTCAACAAAAAATAAATAAATCAAATCATAGATGCAAAACCCAAATTGTCACTGTTCATGTCTAATTGAAAACATTTACATTTTGATGCACCATTGATACTAAACAAACAGGGATTAATATAAATATATATATATATATATATATATATATATGTATACACACACGAGATAGTGGCAAACCCTACGTGCATGGCTTGGTAAAACAAAAGGCAGGTCATACGACCACCCCACAGTATTATTATATTTTCAAAACATTTTGAGTTTTTATTCCTATAAAGGTTAATTATTTTCTTATTATGATATCCGAGGGTATTATAATATAAGAGATATTTAGAAACAATTTATCAAGAAGAAGGGCCTCTTTACTAATCTATATATTACTAAAAGCTGAAGCGTAGCATTTATTGTTGCTACGCTCCAGTTAAGCCACATCAGCGCCATATCATTATTTATTTTCTTATTTTATTTTTTATTTTTTATTTTTAGATTTACCGGTTGACATTTATTGAGCATCTCCTTAAATTTGGATGTTACTCTTTTCTTCAACTTTATCAAATGTCCCTCCATTAACCAAGACTCTTCAAATGCCACTATTATATGGAATTTTGACAATCACCAATATGTTACAACCTCCTCACATCCTTTATTTGTTGTAACTTCTTTTATTTATTGGGTATGATATGACAATTCTATACATATATATATAAACACACGCGTGTGCGCACAAATTTCAATCATCATCATTATTTTCTTATTGTATTTTTTATTTTTAGATTTACCAGTTGACATTTATTGAGCATCTCCTTAAATTCGAATGTTACTCATATCTTCAACTTTATCATGTGTCCCTCTATTAACCAAGACTCTCAAATGCCACTATTATATGGAATTCTGATAGTCACCAATAGGTTACAACCTCCTCACATCCTTTATTTGTTGTAACTTCTTCCATTTATTGGATATGATATGACAAGTGGCTATATAAACTTCAGCCACGTTAATATTTAAAAACACTAAACATAGTGATTTTTCAGGATTTTACGTTTTTAACTAACCATTAATTCAATACTTTTTAAATACACCTTTTAAGAATTAACTATAAAAAGGTGCCTTTTCGTTTGGTTGTTGATGTGAAACGTTTTGATTTCTAAATTCTACAAATAATATCACACGACTAAAAAGAAAAATGCAAACTAACGCAACATTTTTCTTGGCTCTGGATAGTTTCAATTTTTATAGGTTTCATAGCAGTTCTTCTTTCCAAAAGAAAACCACAAACACTTCTCTCCTCCCTATCTTTGTACATTCTTCTCCTTTTCTTTGCCTCCCACTGTACTTTATTTCTTACAATAATAATTTTGAGACTTTAATTTCATAAAAGTTTTGCTCATTTTGCAGAAATCCTTAGAATCAAGCAAATTGTCAAAGCAAGCTCAAAAACCAAAGGCAAGATCCCTTCTCTCATTCTATAATTTAGTAATCTAATTTTACCTATCTTAAACCCAAACCAATAGATACAATGAATGGATAGAATTGCTTTTAGCCTTCTTACCCTTCTGATTCTTTGAATGACAGAAAAGGTTTTTCTAATTCATCTTACACACATGTGAAGGATATGGGAGAGTAAGCGGTTGACAAGGAAAACAAAGAGTCAAAGTTGAAGTTTCTGTTCTTTCTGAACTTTGAAGTCCTCAGTCTCCACTCCACTCTCTTCCTCAACAATGACATTGCTCAAAACACCAACTCCTTCAAGATGGTCACTCTCTTTCTCTCTCTTCAACTAAATCCATTTTAGTACGAATGGCATCAGATATCTGTGAATTGTTTTAACTTTTATTTAGTTTTACTAATTCATGAATTTGTGAATTGCTTTTAGTTTGAGTATTGTTGGTTTCAAAAGCAAATTTGGATTATAAGAGTCTATTATAAACCTAAGAATTTTTTAAATTGACTGGGTTTGTTAGTTCGTTTACTCATTAATTTTTTAATGTAATTCCTTACTATGATTTCATAGCCGATAAAGCACATCTCAAGGTCCCTAAAAATTGAAACTTCTATTGCAGTTTTTGTGAATTAAAACTGAGTTTTAGGAAAAAGGTTTGATTTCTTGACTAAATATTACTTAGTATTGGATTTGCATTTTAAATTTTTGTAGGGTAGTTATTTTTATAGGTTGGTAGAATGGCAAGCGAGTCTGCGAAACCGAAATAGAGTCATTATAGAGGGGACTACACCTTTGGATTTCACAAAGTATGGGTATGTGCCATTTAGTATGCGGATTCTCTTTGGTTTCTTTTATTTTTCTTTTTGTTTGTTAGCCCACCATAAAGCTTAAATATAATTCAAATTATTGATATTTAACCATACTTTTATTTTGTTGTTTTGTTGTGATTGTTTAATACCTAGAACATGCTACTTCTTTTTTGACTGCTATCCCATTTGGTTATACAAGTTGAACATCTGATGTGGGGCCACAAAGAGTTGGCAACACCGGCCCACTTTGAATCAGGCCCAAAGGCCCATGCCGAGGATCGCCTGGAATCTGAGGACGTGCCTAAGGTCCGAGGACAAGGCGTGAAGGTCTTGTAGTCTAAAGGACACGGCGAGGATGGATGCATCCTCGGAAACCCGAAGTGAGGAAATACGCAAGCTGCAGTCCGTCAAGGGGAATCTCCCAGGGAATCCAAGGGGGGTATGGCAGGTGCCGAGCACCGGACGTGGAAGCATGGTGGAGGCGCAAGTCCCAGACGAACTGTCACCTCCACATTAAATGCCCTCAACTAATGTCCTGGCCGCATTAATGAGGATAGGACCTCTGAACAGTGCCACCTTGGGCGCCGCAACCCACAGAGAGATGGGAATGCAGCTGATAGGACAGGCACTCAAGTGGAGACCGGATTGATCGACAAATGTAGGGCTAAGATCATCTGAGAAAGGGATATATAATGTAGGAAGTCCCCACTAAGAGGGGGACGAGAGGGGAGAACCAGGGAGAGATATATACTGTAACAGTGCATTTCCTTTGGGAGACTGTAAAACTTATTTGGATAAGATAAGAACTACTGCTACCTTTCTAACACGTCCGAGAAGCCCTGTTGTGTCTTCTCAGCCCATATTAGGACTACCACAACCCGCGAATAACCATGCATGGCCGTCGTGTCCTTCACTAGGGCCTAGCTCTTGAGCCCACTCTCTACAAATTCATTGCCGGGGGCCCACCTCCGAAAAAGGAGCCCCTACATCTGATATCTATGTTTTGAATATATTATATAGATACAGATCAGTGGAGATAAAAGATGATATCATATCTTTTTTATGTTTTGCTGATACAATGCATGCATATTCTTCAAAAAATTAGGTTCCAGTCTTCTCTTTACAAGCCATGACCTACCAGTTTAAAGCCTTTATTGTGTATTATTGTGATTAACTCAAGTGAGCAACGATGAAATAAAGACATTATGGTTGTTGATTGTAACATCTATTTATTTTCCTTTTTAAGTGTTATGGAAACTAAGAATTATTTTTGCCAATGAAGCTTACAATTGTTTACCATAAACAATCCATCTTGGCAAAGCTAATAACTTCCAAGTAATAAGGTCTAGCTATGATTGCTATTGGACTCACATTGAAATTCTCTTGATCAACCTGTTCTTTTTAATTATGTGTGGAATAACAAAAACAATAGAACTTATACATTGATTGTTTAATCTATTGAGTTTTTGTATGCTTTTTGGTCAAAACTTAGTTTACTTTTGCCTTTTCTAAATGCATCAATATATGCATGACTTCTGGAATCTTTATTGCTTCATCCTAGAATTTGTTCTAGGTTATTTAGCTTGGATATGACTTTTTATTTCTATATTGCATTTTGATTTACTAGATATGCCTGTTGTGGGGAAATAATTTTGTGAAAAGATATAAACATAGACAAATTCCCGTGTCATCGATGATGGAACTTATATAGCAATTGATATTTTTTGAAGGTAAAGATTGCAACATCTATGTTATTTAGCAAAAAAAAGAAAAAAGTTTATAATATCTTTGATTTGAATTTATAAAAAACCTGTGGCTACTCATTCCATCATTGGTACTTTATTCTTAGTCTTTTTACTTTCATAAATGTGGTGTTTACAAATTATTTGATTTCAAAAAAAATTGTCACTAACAAACATTTAATAATTAGTAGTTAATGACCATTAGCTTATTTGGTTATTTGCTTATGTACAACTTTGAAAAAATTTTAAGACTCACTTACAACTGTACTTCTATCAACTTTCAACAAATAAAATTTTCTTAATTAAATTCATTAAAACCATTGTTCAGATTTTCTTTATATGTTTGTATGGTGTTTTCTATCAAAAGGCACTTGGGTTTTGAAAAAGGTTTTCAAATTGGTTTTTAGTGAGTGAATAGTTTTGTATTGCTAAAATAATTTAATTTTCTATTTAATTATAGATTTTTTTTGGAGTTTTGTTCAATGAATTGTATTTTTTCCTAATGTATCATATAATATTATATATTGTGGTACATGTTATATACTCAGGAGCTTCCCATGCATCGCACGGGTTAGCGACTAGTTATAGTAAAAGAAAAATGCACGAGAATTAGTGAATTACATTTATTGAAACGAGTTTAATATGATCAGTGTTCCAATTTTTAATATGATATATCATAATATAAGTAAAACGCCATCATTCTCAAAAAAATAAAAAATAAAAATAAATAAATAAATAAAAAGGTATAACTCCCTTGTTAATTTTTTTTAAGGCCCTGTATAGGCTCAATTGATACATGTCACTTCAATTTTAAATAGTCGTTATGGTGGCAGATTGGTGTAAACTAAGTAAATTGCTACTATAATTTCATATAAGCTGCAAAGGAGCAAGACATATCTTCCTAATTTGTTACTAGTTTGTATTAATTGTATAGTACAAATAGACACACAAGATCACTAGCTACCTTAACCCCATTTGCCTTCGATAAGGGGAGAGACTAGAAAAGTAAAAGCAAAAGCATTTTTATTTATGAAATACCTACAAATTGTGAGACCAAATACTTAAAAAATGATATTGCAAACAAGGACAATATGAGGTTATTGCTAATAAGTTTTAGTTCAATTGACACCTCTTCTCCTTGTAAGTTTTAGAGGAGGATGAGGTCATTGAGTACGTGTGTAACTTACCTAGCATAATATAAGTAAAACTTCCTTCTTGATTTATTATTATTATTATTATTATAATATATAAAAGGGCCCCACATAGACTCAATTGATACATATCACTTCAATTTAAAATAGTTGTTATGGTGGCAGAGTGGTGCAAATTAAGTAAATCACTAATATAATTAGTATAAGCTGCAAAGGAGCAAGGCATATCTTCCTAATTTGGTACTAGTTTGGATTATTGTATTAGTACAAAAAGACACCACATCACTAGCTATACCTTACGCCCGTTTGCCTACTACAAGAGAGTAAAACTTGTTGTTTTTTTAGAAGAACAAGAGAGTAAAACTAAAAAGTGAAAACAAAAGCATTTTTATTTATGAAATTGAGCCTAAATACTTTAAAACAAGCAATGGCAAACATGCAGCAAAATTATAGCGTTATACTCCAATCTCATTTTGCTTAAAAATTTATAGATATAATGTTAATAATAAAGTCAATACTCTTTTTGTGGGTTCTAGGTTTATTTTTATTTTTTTTTTGGTAGAAAGGATATAGGTTCTAATTAGGGGCGGAGCTATGTTGAAGGGTAGGGGGGCCATGAACATCCAAAATTTTGAACTTTTTTTTAAATATATATATATATATATATATATAATTATTTTAATGTTTTCAAAATTTAGTCTACAAAAATAAAAGTTGGCCCCCCCAAGTATTTGAATTAATCCAATGATGCTCTTTAAAAAAAAAAGTATAGAGACATAACTTTATTTTTCGCAATTCTATTTTTTATTGTAAAATGTGCTCTTATATTTGTTAAATATTTGATAAAATTTGGCATCAAACATGTTTGAATTTATTTTTTTCAACCAATTATGTGGCAATTAACAAGTCATTGACTCATTAAAAAAAATCTTGTCACTAAAACTATACATGAAGTGTCTCTTTAGTTGCCACATAATGTGTTAAAGCAAGATAACTTCAAATATGTTTGGAGCCTAACTTGTACCTCTAAGTTTTGGATCATTCATATTTTTGAAAATTTCATTAGTTCAATTGAATGAATTTTTTACTTACATTAGTATAAAATTTGATAATTTGTATAGAAAATGAAACTTTTTAAAAATTTCACTATGAAAAATGGTAAAAATAAATTTTATTAATTTTATGAAAGATAGCCATTAAACATAATTTTGATTAAAAATATTAAGCTTTTTGTTGTTGATGTTGGGTGTGTGTGTGTATATAACTTATCAAATAAAAAAGTGTGTCTATATAATAAAAAAAGCATGTATCTATGTACGCATGTGTGGGGGGTTGTCTTGATAAATATATTAGTGCTGCAACTTGGCCCTCCAAATAAAATTCCTGACTCCACCCCTAGTTCTAATTAACTCAACTTGTAAAAAAATTTGTTGTTGTGGGGCCAGAAAATTAGGTAGCCTTGGCCCACTCCAAGCCTGGCCCAAGGGCCCACGCCGAGGATACGGGAGGTGTCTGAGGATGAAAGAGCGAGGACCGACCCCTGAAGAACATATCCTAGGAGGGCCCACCCTTGGACGTCCGAGACCTTGGGAGGACACAAGGACCACCCCACCAAAGGAGACTCCTTGGCTATCCGAGGAGGAGAGGGCTTAGTGCCACGCGTCGGCGACAAAAGCACGGCGAAGGGGCAAGCCCTGGGCGAACTGTCACCTCTGCATTAAATACGCTCACCTAACTCTCCTGGTCGCATTAATAGGGATGTAACCCCTTGACAGGGCAACATCGATCAGGGTGAGCCACTTGAGCACGGATATGACCTCTGAGGGGACGGACGGTCAGAGGAGAAGTCAATAAATGATCAATAGAAGGAGGAAGAGGGGGATATATAAGAAAGGGGAGGGCTCCAAGGAGATGGGAGTTTTGGGAGGAAAAACCTCCTTGGCCATAGGCCGAGGAGCATCCCTAAGTTGTAAATTAGGCTTAGGGCCCTTCAATAAAAGAAAAGTACTTTGTGCTCCATTGAGGTCGGTGAGCGCCTAAACCTTTGATCCACTCTCTAAAAATATATTGTTAGGGAACTTGGGCCACAAAAACAGACCTTACAATTCATTAATGTGGGTGGTTGGGATTTTCACCTCTTTGAGGCTTGACACCCTATACCTCACCTTAGAAGGCTTTGTCCTCTTTGGGGAGCCAAGCCCTCAAGGATTTGTATTACGAAAGGGTGGGATTGTCCCACATCGCTTAAGTAACCCTCCCACTAACACTTTATATGCCCTTGGAGCTTGTGTTAGTGTACCACTACTCATGCCCTTTTAATGTGGGTGGTCGAGATTTTCACCTCTTTGGGGCTTGACACCCTATACCTCACCTTAGATGGTTTTGTCCTCTTTGGGGAGCCAAGCTCTCAAGGATTTGTATTACGAAAGGGTGGGATTGTTCCACATCGCTTAAGTAACCCTCCCACTAACACTTTATATGCCCTTGGAGCTTGTGTTAGTGTACCACTACTCATGCCCTTTTAATGTGGGTGGTCGAGAGTTTCACCTCTTTGGGGCTTGACACCCTATACCTCACCTTAGAAGGCTTTGTCCTCTTTGGGGAGCCAAGCCCTCAAGGATTTGTATTACGAAAAGGTGGGATTGTCCCACATCGCTTAAGTAACCCTCCCACTAACACTTTATATACCCTTGGAGCTTGTGTTAGTGTACCACTACTCAAACCAGAATTTTACAGATACATTTTTCCCTATGGAAATAAATATTTTCACAAGTTCTGGTTTTGCACACAGGCCCCTACACAGCATGACACTTGTTGACAAGCTTCATTTCTTCAAAATGAAGACATAGGTAATACTCATTGAGTAGAAATCCAATCCTGCACACAGGCCCCTACGCAGCATGACACTTGTTGACAAGCTTCACCTCTTTAGGGTTTGACACCCTATACCTCACCTTAGAAGGGTTTGTCCTCTTTGGGGAGCCAAGCCCTCAAGGATTTGTATTACGAAATGGTGGGATTGTCCCACATCGCTTAAGTAACCCTCCCACTAACACTTTATATGCCCTTGGAGTTTGTGTTAGTGTACCACTACTCACATGACCACCCACAGTTGTCAAATAAAAAATGTGAGGTTCGAACCCTACCTATACTAAAAAACAATTAGTGTTTTGATCTATTGATGTACAGCAATCATGGATTGAAATTCTAACGCATTCATATATTTTTTATTAAAAAAAAAATCAACTTTCCCCATTACTTATTTGATTGGTTGATGAAAAGGTACTTGTATATGGCATTTATTGATTGAGTGATTTATATGGACAAAATTTGGCTACAAAGTTAGTTGTAGTCTAAGCCTATAATTGCATTAAATATTTTTTTATTGGATTTGAATTATGACAAATTCACTATTGAATTACATTTTCTTCTTATATTATTTATGCTTACAAAATTTCTAGAAAATTAAAAATCAATAGTTATGTCATCAATCAAATATTTAAATTTTAAGTTTTTGTAGTCTAAAATTATGCATAAAAAATAAGTTTATAGATCGAACAATAAATTACATGCAATTGACATGAAACTTGATATATATATATATATATATATATATATATATATATATTAAAAACACAAAGAACCTATAATTCAATAGTTAGATTTAAAAATATACAATCATGTTAATTTTTTTAATGGAAGTTGTGGTTTTGGACTATAATAAAGTTTGTAGCCAAACTTTGTCCTCTTTATACTGGGTATTGTAATAATTTAGGTTTTTCTTCTCCTAATTTGTTTAATTCAATTAAAATTAATAATACATTATATATAATTTAAACTGACTGTATTTTGACTTTTACTAATTATCTTTGAATAATAAATGGTTTAGACATTATATTTGTTGAAGTATTGACAAGTTCAAAAACATTTTTTTTTTTTTTGGAGAAACAGTTGACAAGTTCAATTGAATATATTAATTAGTGAAATTTTCATTTGACATTTTCTTTTATGAGTTTATGTTATAAAAAGGGTTGACGTCGATTACATAAATATTTGTAACAGTTTACCATGCGACATTTTAGAAATAATACGTTATTTATTTGAAGTAAAAATCGTAATTGTATAAAATAATACCAAGTCAATCCATTAAAAATTTTAAATAGATTGAGTTGATAGTAGCGATTATTTATGTGATTGGTTGACCAAAAAAGTACTACTTGTTTATGGCATATATTGACTGACTTATTTATATGAAGTTTTTTTTTTTTTTTTTTAAAAGAGAGTTTCAACATATGTCTTCTGCTCCTGATGATAGCTCTTTATCATCAGATTAAGACACCAATTAGTTTTTGGTGTATGCGGAATTAAACCTTAAATTTCTTTTACAACCATCAGAAATTTTACCAGTTGAGCTAACTGGAACCCACATATGAATTCTTAATATAGGTTTTATCTCTCATAATGTTTTTAATTCAATTAAAATTAATAATACATTATATGTAATTTAAACGGATTATATTTGGATTTCTACTAATTATCTTTGAATAATAAGTTTCTTAGACATTATATTTGTTGAAGCATTGACTATTGACAAGTTCAGTTGACTATATTAATTGGTGAAATAATTTGTTTTTTCTATAATGAGTTTATGTTTTTAAAAAGGGTTGACGTTGATTAAATTAATACTTTTTTTTTTTTTTTTACTGTGAAGATAGAAAATTAAATTAATACTTTTTATAGCTTTGATAAGTGACCATGCAACATTTTAGAATTAACATGTTATTTATTTGAAATAAAAAATTTATTGTATGAAATAATATCAACTCAATATATTTAAATTTGTTCTAATTATGTTTTGTATTTAATGAGAAATTTTTCTGATTTCGCCACTAAAATATATATAAGCAAGGGATAAATAAAATAATTTTGAATCAATATATTTAAAATTTATATTTAATTATTGTTCGCATTTGGTGAAAAATACCTGATTTTGCCACTAAAATATAAGCGATGGGTGAATTTAAGGTTTATTTAAAAAGACCATGTACTTTAAAAAATCAAAAAAGTTCTTCTTCTTTTTTTTTTTTTTTTTTTTTTTGAGGTTAAAACAAAAAAGTTCTAGTACGCTAGAAAAAATAATATTAAATGTTGTTTTTAGAAACCCAAAGATTCAACGGTGCTCATAATAATGATATTAAAATAAAATATCTTTTTCTAATCATTAATATGGTAAAAAGAAATATGTTCTTGGAACCATTATTTATATTGTTTGATTTATCGTATGCTTGTATTCCCAAAAACTAGTAGCCGCTCAAGGATTTTTTTTTTTTTTTTTCTAGGAGTTCAAATAAGAAAATGAATCTTGAATAAGAGATGAATTTTTGGTGTACATGGTTTTATTACAAATTTGTTCATAATACTAAGAAGATAATAAAAGATAAATTATAAGTTCATTTCGTATATTGTTTCTTTATATAATGAACATATTAATTATGATTGCTAAGAAAATCTTGGAAATAATATATTGTTTCTAAATATAATACCATTGCACACCATTTGCGTGATGGTCATTTTATGAATATAAGTTCTTGTGGGATAAGGAGACTAAAGTCAGGGTTCAAGTTTCTAAGAAAGAGTTTCACACACATATACACTTTGTTTTTTTTTTTAGAAACCACACTCATATACACTTAAATTATATTAGAGTGACATGTCTATCTCAGATTTAAAAAAAAAAATACAATAAACATATTAATTATTGTTGTTTAGTGAACTTTGATTATTATTGCTTAGAATATTTTTTATCAATTATGTCTTTACTCTATACAATTATTTTTTTAACAATTCAATTCAACTTTGACAACTATTGGTGTTTGTAATTCTATTAAGAAAATTTTTATTGTGTTAACAATTTTTTTTTTTTTTTTAAATTTAGAATCACCCATTGTCTAATTGTTTTTTAGTGTTAACATTTACTAACTACTAGTTGACTAACTAGCCCATGCCCTAATCTCCGCTTAACAAAGAATATATTTAAAAACACACATATACACTCTTTTTTTTTTTTTTTTTGAGAAACTACACACTTATACACTTAGATTATATTAAAATGACATTTCTATCTTAGATTACAAAAAAAAATTTAATAAATAAATACAATAAGCATATTAATTATTTTTGTTAAGTGAACTTTGATTATTATTGCTTAGAATATTTTTTTATCAATTTGTTTATGTCTTTATTCTACACAATTATTTTTTTAACAATTCAATTCAACTTTGACAACTATTGGTCTTTGTAATTCTATTAAGAAAATTTTTGTTGTGTTAACATTTTTTTTTTTTTTGGGTCTTCACTCAATCACTCCCTTGTCTATTTTTTATTTATTTATTTAGAATCACCCGTTGTCTAATTGTTTAATTTTTTTTTTTAGTACTAACATTTCCTAACTACTAGTTGACTAACTGGCCCATGCCCCAATCTCCGCTTAACAAATAATAAATTAAAAACACATTCATATTCATCCACTCCACTCACATATTCGATCAAAAGTATAAATTAATTATAACTTTATTTAATAATTCAACTCAACTTTGACAACTATTGGTCTTCGTAATTCTTTTAAGAAAATTTTTATTGTGTTAATATTTGTTTTTGTTTTCACTCAACCACTCCCCTATCTCATGCCCCCCGTCTAATTTTTATTTTTTATTTTTTTAAGAATAATCCCTTGTTTAATTGTTTAATCGTCCTTTAGTGTTAACATTTACTAACTATTGATTGATTGACTAGCCCATGCCCCGATCCCCGCATAACAAAGAACATATTAAAAACACATTCAAATTCAATCACTCCACTTGTAGACTTAATCAAAAGTTTTAATTAATTGTAACTTTATTTGCGAGAATAGATTGTTAAGGGGATCATATTCAATTTATTTCAGTTGGACTTTGACTTAAAAATCATTTAGACTTAGAAACTCAAGATGTTCAAATTTTTATTTTAGGGGTCAAAACAAAAGGAGAAATTATAAAATTATATATATATATATATATATATTGCTAGCTCAGGGGTTCATTTGAACCCCTGGACCAAGGCTAAAGCCACCCTTGCCAAAAAAAAAAGGGTATAATATGGATCAAAATTCAATCTTTTTCATTAATTTACTAACTATATCAATTTAATCTTAAATTTTTTTTATTAAAAAAATATAAAAATTAATTTTACATTTATCCTGCCTCATTATCAATAAAAATTATTGATAAAGCAAGATAAATGTCCTACAAGATATGTCACATCATGAAAACCCACTATTAATATCACTTTCTCAACTACCATTCTCAACTTGAACTTACCATGTTAACATTTGTGAAATATTTTGTGAAAATTGTTGACTCTAAACTTATTGACATATAATTGGATCAAAGGAAGCACACAAACAAGATCTACTCAATTTAAATAAATTGCTACATTGTAAGATAGCAACTTTACATGCACCAAGAGAATTTCTGTACCTACAAACAACAACCAACTTAAGTTGGTAGAAAAGGACAAAACAAAAGCTAGAAAATTTTGCTGCAAACCTAAAAGGATACCAATTGGCACATACAAAATCAACTAGGATCCCAGTATAAATGATTTAACTCAGTTCAGACACAGTGCATAATGGTTAGGAGCCCAGCTTCACAGCATTGCTTCTCTGTTGCTATTGTCATTTTTTTTTTTTTCTTGTAGCATATCTCTTGTGGAAAGATTTTCTTCCTCGATAATAAGTTATTATTCCTTCATGTTATTATTATTATTTGTGTATTATTATTATTATTATTATTATGCTCCATTTTTCTTTTTGATTGTAGGTAGAGATTCCTTCCTATTCTTCCTTCATCAGCAGAAAGATTTCTTCATATTAATTGTTTATTTAATTAAAAAGGGCTTTCAAGTCCACAAACCACAATCATGGGCTAACTACCATATCCTTCCTCCATGTTCAGCCAATTAAACATCTTATTTTAATATAAGAGGGATTAATTAGTCTCTTCAGTTGTCATGGATGACCCTAAACTTCAAAAAAGGTAGAATATTATAAAAATTTTATGCATAAAATACTTTAAAGGGTTGATTTGATAGAGATGATCTCTCTCTTGAAATCTGCCTCAGATCTCATCTTTAAAATAAGTTCAACATTCTCAATAGTGGCAGCTCTAAGAATTTTTCTCAAAATAGTTCTTAAGAAGCATAAATTATACAATCTAATAAAAAGAGAAATTCATAAATTGATAATAATAACAATTAAAAAAAAAAAACATGCAAATACATAAAATTTACAATTGCCTTCTACGAGTTTTTATATTTTGAAATCGGTGCATGATAGTCTTATTATCAATCCTAAAAGCTACATCTCTTTAATGTACGCAACTAAGTAATCATTCATCCACTGAATGTAGAACAAATTATGGAGCAAAATTTAATTTTATTGGTATAAAAAAAAAATTAGAGTATTCCCAAATTTTTTTGAAGGGTAAAAAAATAAATTTTTTTAAATTATTATATATATAAAAAAAAATTCAGGTTAGGGTGGTCCTGGTCTTAAGGTGGTGCTGCCCTGTTCTCAATCCATCTCTACGTGTTAGTTAGGGACGAGGCCACACTTGGTGATCGGATCAACCTTACATAACTTTTTTTCTTGCTTTGATTATGATCAAGTTCATGTATTATAACAATAAAATTAATGTGAGACAAGGAAGACTGAGTAAACTACCTAGTGCAACCATTTGTTTCTATTAACTTTTAATATTTCTTTCCCTTTTTTTATGAGTATTATTAATATTTTAATCTCCTAGCTTTTGTTTAATACCTTCTGAAACTTAGTATTGCCAAATTTAATGAAATTATACAAATTATTAAACAAATGCGCGAAATATTAGGGGTCGGCAGGTTTATCGACCAACGCGCACACGCCAGGGTCAAAACTACTAATAATTAGTGCCAGATTTACCAATGAGAAACTACAATTAATTAGTGCAACCAAAACCACACACATATATATTCCCTCCCTGCTTTTTGTGTTTGTTTGCACTTGAAACAATATTATGAAAAAAACTTGTATCAATAGCTTCCAACCATCCATTGCTATGATCTTCTTGACTCGGACCCTTCAATCACTTTTCTAAACCATTAACGACCCACTTGTTTGTGAGATAAATCCAATTTAACAACTGTGAAGGCATGATGGAACTACACAAGTGGGTGAAATGGGAGACAATGCATATTAATGATGGAACTCATACACGTTGGACAAGTCCCAAAAAAATACCTTTCAAGGCCACAAGTATATTTGGACCGACAGGTATAGTTAAAAGAATTTTTAGTTGAGTAATTATAGTCAAACATTTTTTATTGCATACACACTCATCTTTCATATACTATTACATATATAGATTAAAATCATGTTTTTAAAACACAATTTGAAAATACAGTATGTATAAAGTGTGTAATAGCAAATTTATAATAAGATTTCTCGCTTTTAATTATACTAGTAAAAATGAGATTCCAATACTATTAGTACAGGCATATGGGTGTTGATCTGTATCTGTGTGAAACCAAGTGAGTTAGCCATTATCAGGGGGAACATATGCTATGAATATATAATGAAATTCCCTGACCCACGAGAAGTGGGAGATTCGCCTGCATGATTAGTGCACCTTTGAAGCTTGCTTAATCATGGGGTGCATGGCGTGAATCAGAACATAAAATTTATATATATTTAAGTTTGAAATTTAGTAAGGAGAAAAACGAGAAAAGTAATCAGTTTATTTCTGCTAGCATTCAGCACACATGTGATGCCATTCATTGACATTGAAATAATAACAGAAATTAAAAAAAAAAAAAAATATATATATATATATATATATATATGTTAGTGTGTGCTGGAATGAGCTTATTTTGTTTATTGTATCTTGAAAAATGTTAATGTTTTAAAAACTAGACATTATCTTTTTTTAGGTGGAAAATAAATTCATCCAAAAAAATGTCGCTCGATTTGATCAAGCATCTTCTCCATTTTTTTTTCTTGAAATGTCCATTTCATTATTGAGATTAGATATCTCAAAAGAGATAGGTACGATGACAAGTTATTTAAAATCAGATATCATTTCTTATTTTGTGGAATTAGATTATAAATGACCTAGTACCTTTTAAATTTTTAGATGTATAAAAACAAAATCTCCACCATTTAATGTACCTTCTCCATTTAAAATTAAATAGAGAGAATCTTGACCCCTTGGATTCTCACATACTGAAATTGTTGAACACTAGAGAAATTATTATTCTGTTAGAGAAGAAATCAAAGCAAGATTTGAACTACATGGTTATTTGCTATACCAAAACTATGAAAACAATTAATTAACATGAAGAAAAACAAAACTATTAATTAACATGTGAGATGGTTCAACATTTTACATATAATTGTCAAACAATTGATCTTCCAGAAGCACACATGATGGCACATGCTTTGCTCTAATTATTTTTGTTATCCCAGCTAGCTAGGTTGATTAACCCCATTTTTTTCGGGTGGGGTAGGAGGAAGCAAAGAAAAGAACATTTCAAGTTTTCAACAGTACTCAACGCATGCAAGATCCTTAAAATTCCAGTGTAGTGTTTTTTTAGTATAAAATAGTAATACATATACTATAACTTATTCTGACCAGTAAATTTAATAAGAAAAAAAAAAAACTATTATCTTGACCAACCTCATCCCAATATAGCATTTTCAAACGCAATTATGACTTTGAAGGCAAGATTAAGCTAATCTCGACTGGTAGTACTGCCCTCAATAGTGTCCACTTTACATTTTAAGACGTAATTATGAGATTCTCCAAACAATATTATACCTATTTTGAATTAAAATTTCCTTTATGGTTTACAGTTTACATTTTGTTGTAATGCGGCTGCTTGATGATTTTCATCGACAAATTTATTGCAAATGGTCTCCGACAAGCTATCATGTACACGATACAAATTACGAAATACAACAACAAAGTTTGGCTATTAAAAAAAAAAAAAAAATTAAATAGATTTATATTTTGTTATATGTGAATGTGAGTTTCCCTGTTAAAGCTATCTCTTTCTTCAAATTGGCCCTTCTCTTTAAATATCTTAATTCGAACAAGATAGCATAGATATTTTGTGTACCCAATTGTCATTGAAAAATATCCATAAATAATAGAAGGATTCCTGGGCCAAACGACTTTACCCGAAAAAACTGCCAACTGCCCCGACCAACGAACAAAGCAAATTAATGGATTAGTATTGTTAATCTATCAAATTATCAATCATGCAGTTCTCTATGCCAACATGAAAGGCTACAATCTCCAATAAAGCATTGGGAAACCCCTTAGATTATGGTTAAGTAAATGACAAGTAAATGCATTTGTCATAGAAAGTTGATCCAATTAAAGGCTTGAAAAGATGAAAATATTATTGAGATATTAATTAACCCGATGTTTAGGCTTTACTCAAAAAGTAGAAAATGAAAACAAAACTTGGAGACAATTAGACAAGATCACAAGGGAGGATAGGCTCCTCATGGAAGAGAGAGAGGAAATAAAGGGTTTTGATTGGGAGAAATGGTGCCTCAGCATGGCCCATTAATTTGAAAGGACAGCATTGAAAAGCACATGGATGCATTATTAATAGAAACAAAAATGCATGGATGACGATGAAGATATCGGTTATCTGAAACAAAAGTGGGGTATCCTCAGTCTTTTTTTTCTTTTTCTTTTTCTTTGTTTTTTTTTTTTTAAATAAGCTTAGAAAATAATGTAATTTATAAATATCCACCCTAAACTAATCACTCAAGTTGTAATAATATCTCCCTAGAGTTTAGAACTAGACAATCAAACCCTTATATAAGTTATATTGTTGCTCAAAATTCCATATGGTTTCTTGTCATTGCAAATGATTTTTAACTAAGAGCAAGTGGTAATTGGATTAGTTTTCATCAATTAATATCAACAATGAAGTCATGTCTAACCAATGTAATCCAATCATAAGTTTACACGTGTGTGAGTTGTGATAAAGTATGTGGCAAAATATATGATCAATGAAGAATTTTTTATATATGGCTCACCATTCTTGTAAATGCTTATTTTAGTTAAAGAAAAGTAAGGAAGAATGCCATTTCTAAGATTTTTTATAATAAAAATTAATATCTGAAAGCTACTAAAATTTTCTTCTTGTGTTGGATTTGTAATGTAAAGTTGTAAACATGAACCAGTAAATGGCTGCTAATTACCTTTTAAAAAAACAGGCTGCTAAAGTAATTAGGTTTTTCTGTTTTTTGTTGACTACAAACATTAAAACCCACTTTATCCCTACTTAATTTCTTTTCTAAAAGTCTCTTGGACTTTAAGTTTCACCTTTTGAAATCAATTTCCATACATGAGCTAGGCATAAAAAGATGCTAGCAATATTATTCAAAAAAAAAAAAAAAAAAAAAGATGCTAGCAATACAAATGGTTTACAAACATTAATTTCTTAGAGGATCTTGGTACTAAAACTGATCCTTACCCCATAAGAATATGGTTAAATCTCTCTGCAGTAGCACCTGATTGATGAATGTTGACTATTCAATATTCATGCTATTAAATATTCATGTTCCCCACGTGCATGCATGACACACACCTATATATATATATAAAATTCGAACTTCCTTCAAAGAAAAATAAGAATAATGAAAACCACATGATTGCAGTAATAGATAGTACATAACCCACAGTGCCAAAAAGTTTACTCATAAGGTGGACTATCTAGAACATACTTAATATGTTCACTTATTTTTTTGACCGGAAAGATAGGTAATATATTCACTTATTGAATCCCATTGTGAAGCGACTATAATAGAGAGGTCACGTGGAAACATTAGCTAGCGTGCAAGTCGACACGAGTCACCAAAGGACACTTGGAAATCCACTGAACTTTCCCACCAATCCCACTCGTAGAAACAGAGCAACCTTTTTGTTGATGGAGATTGCTATTTAACGTGACTCCTCCATTTGTCTACTCCATGATATACAGATTTTGTTCTTTGCAGACAGTGTTTTGTGCAAGGTATGTATGGTAATGGGACTATTGGACTTCATAGCTCATGTTTTTCAAACAATATTGGTTCTATTCTTTCAAACAATATTGTACGTGAGACTAAAAGGACTTTGTAGTTCTAAGATTTTCGAGAACCCTAATTAATTGCGATAGTCGTGTGGAGAGATATCAAATGGTTTTTGGTTTTGAATGCAACGCACATTTTGACTACACCAATAAATTCATTTTTTGTGTAGGTAATACTCAAACTCGTATTATATATTTTGATATGGATAAAATTCTGGTTCAAATTCTTTATTATTTTAGATATTTTATGACTTTTACATTAATTATTGACACATTTATACTATTAAGTATTGTTTGATTTTTAGTTGATTGTGTGATAGTTGTGTGGAGAAATATCAATTGGTTTTTGGTTTTGAAGGTGGCATATTTTGACAACAGTAATAAGTTTATTTATGGTGTAGGTGATATTCGACCTCATATTCTATTTATCATTTAGGTGAGATGGTTCAGATTCTTTTTTATTATTTAAGAGAGTTTATGAGTTGAGTTAATTATTAAAACTTAGTATTCTTTGATTTCCAGTTAATATGCAATTAAAAAAAGAAGTAGCTTAACTCCCCAACTAAGCTTAAGAAATAGGATGTAATTAATTTGAAGATTCTTTCTTGAAATTTTTTATATTTTTTGTGGGTAAACTCTAGCCCCAAATGGAAGGGAGATTCGAATTAATAATCTCCACTTGATCCAACAAGATCCCTAAATAATTGTTTTCTCAAAAGTTAAATTTGGAAAACTAACAAGTTTTCAAGTACCATCAATGTTTTTGGTATTTTATTTTATTTATTGATCTAATTTTTTCTATTTATTGGTTCCTTACAAATCAAATTATAAGAAACATGTATCGTGATTTTGTTTTTCATTTATACAAATTGAAGTGATTAGATGCATATCATACTTGAATAGACAATGGTCATATGGCTTACTGACACTTGTGCTCTCCCAATGTGAGTGAGATTCATGAATGAAATCACCTCATCAATTTCTACTTAGGAACAAAATCTTTGAAAAGATTTTATGCATATCATAAAATGAAGGTGAAGCAACACATATGTCATGCTATTGTTCTTATTTATTTATTTATTTATAAGAAAGAAAAAAAAAAACTATTGTTCTTATTATTAACAACAATTAAAAAAATTATAATTAAAAAAAAAAAAAACGAAAACAACATGATATAAATATTTTTAAGAGCACCCATCTTTTAACTACAAAAATATGATAAAATGTAATGCATTAGTAATAGTACTATTATAGTCTACTTAATAATCTTGTTTTGACAAAAACTTTATAATTTAGTTGTGTTGCATACTTTCATTTACGAGAGAACCAAGATTCAAATCTTCTTTCTTCTCAAAATTGTTCCCATATATTAGGGTTCGAGTGGGTGAGTATTTTCATCCTTTGTATTACATTGCAAAAATAAAATAAAAGTAAATGAGAGGGAAGTATGATTGATTAAAAGTAAAGTGGGAGGCTCAAAAAAGAAGAAGACGGGTATGACGCATATGAATATGATGACATATTGGACCATTATTAGAAGATAAATGGGCTTGGACTAGTGGGTCCATTATGTTGCCGGCAAAATTGTGAAGGGGCCCTCTTAGTTTGACCCACATAGCTTGGATTGGCGTTGACTCCCATTCCCATCCTATGAGAGATAAATAAAACTATAAAAGCCATAATGGCAGTTGCTTTAGATTTTAGACTTTGCTGTGTCATCAGTCATCTTTGTGAAGCGTCAAATCAGTTGTTGTTAAAAGTTTGCGGGGGGTGGCCTGCCGCCTGCCCAAGCCCATTCACCTCATAGTGGCCACTCTCTAAGCTCAGACTCAGCTTACTGCGCCAATAATTCTCTTTTGAATAGGATATTTTTCTTTTCTTTTCTTTTCTTTTCTTTTTCTTTACTCTCAATATATGTGAGAGCTTTTAAAAACAAAATATTTCCAAAATTTAAAAAAAAATGATAATAATAAAAATGGAGTTTGGGTTGATTGTAAATTGACTCTTATTTTATCAGTATTATTGATTTCTGAGATTTAAGAATGGTCTAAACTAACTCTTTCATCTTAATTCTATGAATTGAAAATAACTCACAAAAATTATAAATTAAAAGAGCCATGTGTTGTGCATGTGACCACTATTCTATATATATAAAATACATGAAGGGCGTATGATTACTTTTTTGCCAATTATAGTTAACATAAATGAGATGGAGGGGTCAATTTGGAAAATCTTAAACCTCATGGATCAATAACACATAATTGATAACATAGGGGTCAATTTGCAATTGACCCAAACCCTAGGTCTTTTTGCAGCTTTCCCTAAAAATATTTATCATTAAACTTTTTTATATTACCCATAAATTTGTATCTCTTTGGATAACTTTTTGTTTTATTAATATTTCTAAAATCTCATAATTTTAGAACATATTTTCATTATTCACATCAAATTTGTGTTAATTTGGTGCTTTTTAATTATATGATCCACAAACTCATGTTTTGAGTATAATTTTAAATTTTAAATTTAAACATTTATGATGAAATATTTATTAATCTCCGATCATATTCATATTTTGCAAGCATTGAGGGTATAAAGATATAATATAATCCAGTGATTGATTCATTAAAAAATATTTAAAAAAAAAAAAAGACTCTTTTGATGAAAAATGATAAGTGGTATAACATCACATAGAGTATATCAACTGTAACTTGAACCTAACCCAAAATTACAAATCTTTTCTTAAATTTGAATACACCATTGACCTTTCTTAAGCATTCAAATTTCAAAAGCATTTCAAAAAATATTATAATAAAAATAAACTCAAAAATACTATTATTATTGGATAGATATGATGAGGTTTCAACTTATGATGTCCACCCTATGATGTCTACTATTATCATCAAGCTTAGACACTAGTCGCTTTTTAGCGTAGGTGGAGTTCAAACCCCAATGTCTTATTTAACAATAAAATATTTATTAGTTGGGCTAATTAGAATCCTTTATAAACAATATTAGTGGTTTCATTAAAATATGTGTTATTTGTAAACTATCATTTATTTTTATTTTAATTAATTTTTGAGATGGTTGTACATACATTCTCTCAAAAAAAAAAAAAAAAAATCAAATGATAAGAGATTCTAAAGTGAGTAAGACCCCATAATCCTTCTCTCTAAGGGTCTATTTGGTTGAGGAGATGGAAAAGTGGGAGGATAGAAAAAATTTAGTTTTCCCTCATTTGTATTTGGTTGGAGGGGTAGAAAATTGGAGATGGAAAATGAAGTTGGTATAAATTTACCATTATGTCCTTACTAAGTATATAAACAAAATGTAACACATTTTTTAATTAAAAAAAAAAAATTGTATAGACACTTCAATTTTTTATATATAAAATATGCAAAGTCCAAAAGGATTATAAAAATTAAAAATAAAAGTTTTAAAAAAAGACCCAAACCAAAGCCTACGGTGCATAAGAACTAGAATTGGAAGACCTTTATCCAAAAAATAATGATAATAATGTAAAAGCATAAGGAAGAAAAGGACAAAAAGTAGTTGGTGGCAATTTTGTCATTTATCATTAACAAACACAATCATTCCTGTTTTCTCTCCATTTTGGAGAGACAGGTTTTGTGTGGATCTTGATGGAAAGTGTCTGGGCCCCACTCAAAAAGTTTCTCTCCCCCCTTCTTACCAAACAACACATAAACTCATTTTCTCTTCTTTATTTTTCATCCACCATATTTCACCTTCAACCAAATATACCCTATGAGAAAGTTAAATTTCAACCTCATCCTTTTAAAAAAAGAATATAAAGGTATCACGTAAACCTAAAACATAGGATATTAACTGAAGATTTTTTTTTTTTTTGGGGAAAATATCCTAGTATTTGATCTCCTTTTGGGTCTAACATAAGTCATAAGGTTTCCGTATTATTTAATATATGTCAAAAGACTTAGTAGATTCAAAATTTGTCACAAAAAAGTAGTATCATAGTTTCTCTGTTGCTAGTGAAAGCTTGGAGTCTCCAAACTTCTCCTAGGCTGTAGAACTTTTTTGTCCTTTTCTTGAGGATTTTTTGTCCTAGGGTAACAAGTTTACTCTTAAGGTTAGTGGTTTCCTTCTTTTGGGGGTTTGGGATACACTTTGATCTCTTTGAAAATGGATGATCTTACCAACCAATGGAGTGGACTCTCTATCTCTGACAAAAAAGATCTAGTTTTCAAACTGGCACAAGAAATGGCTATGACTGAGTTCATTATCGCAACCAAGTTCTTCACCAAACGAGCTCTAAATACTGATGCTATTGCATTAACGTTTAAAACTCTATGGCGTTCCAAAAATGGCTTTAGGGTCAAAAATCTTGGAAACCATATTGTCCTCTTCATTTTTTACAATAAACTCAAGGTGGATACTATCCTCTCAAGTGAACCTTGGAGCTTTGATAAACATCTCATGGTGTTGCAATGCTATGATAAGGATACTCATGTCAAAGAGATGTTGTTCAACACAATTTCATTTTATGTCCAAGTACAAGAGATTCCAGTTAGATTTTTGAATCAGCGAGTTGTTGAAGGAATATGTGAGAATATCAGACAAATAATTTGTGTACCTAAGAACTCAATCACTAATGGTGGTAACTATGAGCGTATGCATGTTACTTTGGATGTCACTCAACCTTTGTGTCATGAACGTATTATTACTTTGGAAAAGGGGAAGAAGCAGTGGGTTTCTTTCAAATATGAGCGTCTCCCTAATCTATGCTACTGGTGTGGCCGACTTTCTCATGATGATAAGGATTGTGAGTTGTGGTTTGAAAGTGAGGGAACCTTGTCCATTGAAGATCAAAAATATGGGTCGTGGTTATGTGCACAACCTTTCGCTCCCACAAGGAAAAATGCAGTTT
The DNA here is from genome assembly GCA_030445155.1 of Quercus variabilis. Lineage (NCBI taxonomy): Eukaryota > Viridiplantae > Streptophyta > Magnoliopsida > Fagales > Fagaceae > Quercus > Quercus variabilis. The sequence continues at coordinate 70,279,131 of CP129448.1, read as the reverse complement.
CTATCCCAAGTTTCTATGAAAAGAAGGATGGGTCCCTCGTGCCAGAAAGTTCGCTGGTTTCTCTCATCAACCATCGCAAGGCTCAGGTATGGCGGTCCCTCCAAATTCGGATAGCTATCCCCAAAAGGTAAGTGTAGTTAATGAGATTTTTGAAAATTCGAATTTTCTTTATGTGGGGGAAAAATCTATGGAAGAGTTGACTCCATCCTTCATGAATCAAGGAATTTCAAAAAAATCATCATGATTTGTTTGAAAAGTATTTAAAGGAGATTGATCAAGAATAGGGAGATTTGATTTGCCTATCAACAAGAATCAAGGAGATATATTAGATACAACTAAGGCAAAAAGGGGCACAACTAAGGTTTACATTTCCAAAATATCTAAGGAAAATTAGTCCCCAAAAATTTCTCCAACCAACCATATCTCATCAAAACACACGACCTTACCTAAAACAACACAATCTACTCCCATCATTCTAGCCAAAGCCACCAATTTGAATATCATTACAACTATGTGCTAGAGTCCTACGTGGAAAAGAATTCCTAGGAAAGTTGTTGAATCAGTTACTGTTATGGAAGAAGTGGTGGGGAAAAAAAGAGTGCTACATAACATCGAAAAACATTATGAGTTGCCTAACAAGAAGCATGTGGTTTCTCATCGTGATAAATAAAATTTTGAGATATTGTTGGAAGCTGGTTCCCAGCCCTAGCAAAAGCCATGAGTCTCTTAGTATGGAACTGTCAGGGGCTTGGGAACCAATGTACAGAATATTAGTTCATAGATTTGGTGTGAGCAAAAGATCCATTTGTTGTGTTTATAGCTAAAACATGAACAGATAAAGCAAGGCTAGGAAAATTTCAAAGAAGGATTGAGTTAAAAAAAATAAATTTGAAGTTCCGCGAAAGAATAAAGCTGGAGGATTAGTGATGTATTGGAAGGAAGATTTTGACTTGACAATAGAAACTTTTTCTTGGAATCACATTGATACGACAATAAATAAAAATAAGGAGGATGAATGGAGATTTACTGGTTTCTATGGTGAGCTCGATACTCAAAAAAGACATGGATTGTAGGCACATTTACGTAGTCTTAAAAATCGGGGGAATGCACTGTGGCTTTATGCTAGTGGTTTTAATGAAATAACAAGACAATCTGAGAAGTGTGGGGGGAAAGTTGGACCGCATAGTCAGATGTAGCTATTTCAGGATATTTTGGATGAATGTGGATTTATGGATATGGGTTTTGTTAGCTCTCAATTTACGTGGCATAAACATTTTGTAGACTACACTGTGTGGGAACGTTTGGATAGGGCTGTGGCAACAACAATGATTGGTTCAATCTTTTCCCTGATACAAAGATTCATCACCTAGATGTGACATCCTCTAATCATAAACCTCTACTTATAGTTCCAGATGCCATGGAGTGCATATTTTAGAAACCTTTCCGCTTTGATCAAATGTGGATGTGTAACAGAGGTTGTAGTGATACCATTGAAGCGGTTTAGAGGTAGGGAGAACCTGAACCCTGTGCCATAAGATTAATCAAAAGAGTAAAGAAGTGTGGACAAGAACTTACACACTGGAGTAAAAGGTGTTTTGGAAGTGTGTGACGTGATTTAGGAAAGAAACAAAAACTTTTGAGTCAAGCAGAAAAGGAAGCTATTTGGGGAGGGGGGGTACTAGTAGAATTAGGCAATTGGAAAGGCAGATAAATGAATTACTGGATAAAGAGGCACTAATGTGGGGGCAGAGATTGCATGTTATGTGGCTTAATGATGGTGACTAGAATACTAAGTTTTTTCATAGTAAAGCTTCACAAAGGCAACACGAGAACTATATTACTTGTTTATATGATGCAAACAGAAACCAATGCACACAACAATCATAAGTGATCCTAACAATTATAGATTCTTATCAAGATCTTTTCACTAAAAGCAATCCTGCCAGTTTTGATGAAGTCCTAGACACCATTCCACAAGTTGTAACTTAGGAGATGAATGACTTGCTAGCTTCTGATTTTACAATGGAAGAGATGGAGTTAGCTCTTAAGCAAATGGCACCACTAAAATCACCAAGACCTGATGGTATGCCACCTTTGTTTTATCAAAGTTTTTGGTCTTTGGTTGGTTCTAAAGTTACACAATCTATTCTACATTTCCTAAACTCAGGTACTTTACCAGCTTCACTATGTCACTCTTATATCACTTTAATTGGAAAGGTGAAAAATCCTAAGTGTGTTTTCCAGTTTAGACCTATTAGTTTGAGTAATGTTTTGTATAGAGAGTTCTCAAAGGTCCTAGCCAATAGACTTTAAAAAAAAAAAAAAATCATGCCACATCTTATATTTAAACATCAAAGTGCTTCCATGTACTTTTAGGCAACATCATGGTTGCTCTTGAGACATTACACTGTATGAGAAATCATCGCAACGGCAAGACTGGATTCATGGCTCTCAAGTTGGATATGAGCAAGTGTATAACTGGGTTGAGTGGACTTATATGGAGAAATTAATGGTGAAGATAGGTTTTCAAGATAGTTTGGTGAAGCTTATGATGAGGTGTATTACCATTGCCTCATATTCGGTGTTGATCAATGGAGAACCTCATGGTAATATCATCCCCACTAGAGGACTTTGCCAAGGCAATCCCCTCTCTCCCTATCTTTTTCTCATGTATACTGAAGGTCTCTATGGCCTAATCCACAAGGTAGCTATAATGGGTGATATTCGGGGTGTCTCCATATGTCAGAATGGACCTAAACTAATCCATCTTCTTTTTGCAGATGATAGTTTAATTTTTTGCAAGGCTAAGGAGAATGAGTGTCATAAGCTACTTGATATCTTGGCTGCCTATGAGAGAGCTGGGCCAAAAAATAAACAGGGAGAAGACCACACTCTTTTTTAGTAAGTCTACAGCTTTTAATATGTAGATGGTGATCAAAGAAGCTCTTGGGGTTCCAGTTCTACAACAATATGAGAAATACCTGGGCTTACCATTATTGGTGGGTTGCAATACAAAAGACAGTTTTGCAAACATCAAGTAGTGGATATGGAAGAAGTTACAAGGCTGGGAAGCCAAATTACTATCTCAAGCCTAGAGGGAAGTTTTGATAAAAGCTGTAGCCCAAGCACTACCAACGTATACAATGTCTTGTTTTAAACTACCAGTGACACTCTACCATAAAATTAAAGCACTCATCAGAAGATTTTGTTGGGGGCAGGGAGGAGACAATAGAAAAATTCATTGGTTGAAATTTCAAGAACTAGCCAAAGTTTTAGGGTGGTTTGGGCTTTAAGGATCTAGCCATGTACAATGATGCCTCACTAGCCAAACAAACTTGGAGACTCTGCCATGATACCCAATCACTCTTCTACTAGGTCTTTAAAGCTAAGTTTTTTCCAAATTGTTTGGTCTTGGAAGTAAAGGATATGAATAATTCATTATATGTGTGGAAAAGTATTCTCAAAGGGAGGAAGTTTATTAAGAGGGGAACTTCATGTAGAATAGGAAATGGGAGGTCCATCCATATATGGGGGGATAATTGGCTCCCTACAAAAAGCAATCCTAAAATCATCTCACCAAATGTGGAAGGTAATCCAACTACCTTGGTTAGTTCCCTTATTGCTATGGTGCAAAAGATATGGAGAGAAGATATTATTGATGCTTATTTCTATGAGTTTGAGGCAATTGTGATAAAGAACGTGATAAAGAACATTCCGCTTTGTTGTTCAATCCAAGATGATGATGGCACAATTTTCGAAGATAAAAACAGTGCTGGAATTGGTGTAATCATTCGAAATTTAGAAGGACTTCCCACGGTTTCTTTGTCTTAGCTCATTCTGTTGCCTCCCACGGTCATTGAGGTCAAAGCCTTGGTGGCGAGAAGAGCACTAGAATTGGCTTTAGAACTTGGCTTTGACAGTATTGAATTGGAGGGTGATTCAGAAGTTCTCTTAAAAACTCTGCAGTAGGGCAGCAATTCACTAGCACCATATGGCCACATAGCAAATGACATACTTTACCTTGCTTCGCATTTCTTAGCTTTTAGTTGTAATCATGTATGTAGGTATTGTAATAGGGTTGCTCACTCACTTGCATGTAAAGCAATTCTCTCTTTATCATTGTTTGTCTGGATGAAAGATGTACCACCAGAGACTATTTCTGTACTTCAGGCTAATTTGAATAGTCTTCGGTAATAAAAAGGAGCGTATTTTCTTCTTAAAAAAAATTGTCAGATTTATTGTATGGGATGTATCTTTTATGTAGATCTTATTTGCACTGATTGATTGTGAGGTAAAATGGATCTACATAGATGGAAAAAGAAGCAAACTTAGAGCATCGGCACATGCCAAAAATTTAACAATTTACCATCATAAAAAGCTATTTTATCTATTTTATCATCTCACTTTACAAAACACCTAACATCAATGGTTTTATTTTAGCATTCAAGATAATAAAATAATATATCTGCTATAATAAAATAATATATCTGCTATAATAAATAACAACCACCATCACCAACACAATAAAGTAATATATCTTTTAAAAAATATATATATATATATATATATTACCATCTTAACTATAGTGCACAACCATCTTTGGTTGTGCACTATAGCTCGATAGCCAAAAAATTTGGCTTTGCCTCCATTAATGTAGCCCACTTGTTATATTTAGTTGGTAAATTTAGCATTTTAGCAATTTGCCTCCACCAATACTAATTTTATGCTTGTATACATCTTAAAATTTTGTCTAGAAAATTTTCTTTTATTAAAATTTTTAAGTAATACTATCAGTCAATCATCATATTTCCCTTTGATATTTTCCTTTGCTATTGACTAGTATCCTTTTTTTTAGAAACAAACACACACACAATGAAAAGAAAAAGAGATTCTAATATAAAGACACACCGCAAATTCTACTTAAAAATTATGGTAACTTTTAAGGAAGTTTGGAATAAGTTATACTACACACAACACTCTCTTAAGCAATATAAGACAATTACTAACTTGAGTACATGAGGCTCCTGAAATAGAAAATAGAAACAATTGTGGAGAACAAATAAATAAATAAAGACAAGGGAAAGAGAATTGAAGTAAAAATTTTGGATGATCCACTTATTTTATATTCAATTGAAAAAATTATGGTCATATCCTTAATACTCAAACAAATAAAAAGTATAGCGATTATTATTTCACATATATTATTTCACAAGTACATACTCACTTTCTCACACTAAACTCGTGACTTAAAGTTATTATTTTAAGTTGGCTCTTCTCTCTCTGTTATAAGGACTTGTATTGCAATTTTTCCTTAAAAAAAAAAAAAAAGAAAAGGAAAAAAAAGATTCCTGTTGCAATTATGATCGTGTCACAATTATTTGCACACTCTGACAATCCATTTCCGACAAAAAAAAATAATGTCCACCAAAGTTGACTCCCCAAAAAGCATACATTTTGGAACCACCTGCGACAGAATTGTGTGATTATAAGGCTTTACCCAATGCTACACAACATAGTTCAGATATCAAATTGTGCATGGACAACCAAAGATAGCTAGATATCTGTCGGTCTGCCATAATTTAATAGGAAAAATAGAATGAATCAAATTGCTCTGAATTCTGATACCAAGCTAAAATAAACATAAAGCGAATATATATATATATATATATATATCTGAATATAATGAGAATGCCTGAATTTGTACTTTGTAGGCCTAAGTAGTTGAGTAAAGGGCAACAATGAAATCCTTGATTGAGATAATATTGATTATTCTTAGTTAATCAAGGATATGATACTAATATATTACCAATATATATATTTTTTTTTTGAGGAAAATATACTATCATATATACTAACATTTATTATTATTATTATTATTTAAAAGATAAATGCTATTCCAAGATAGTTTTGGTTCATCAAACTCCAAGATAGTTTGAGCAGGACGGACCCACTAAGGGGTAGGAGGGCCATTGTCCTCCCTTCAAATTAGCTATTTTATTTGCATGCTCATATTTTAAAGTTTATAGTTGGCCTCCCTCAAATTTTTGGATTGGTCCAAATAACTCAAAAGAAACTAATCACTTAACCCTTTCTTTGGACCCATAATCCCCCCATAATCTAAATACAACACAACAAAAAATTCACAAATCACCAATATCATAATTCAATAACTCATAACCAAAAAAATCTCATAGAAAAAAAAAAATTCTCTTACGAGGGTGACAATAATTTATATAACTTTTTAATTGATTTATAAATTATGGAAAAGTCAATTACAATATTTAAATTTTTTTCAAAAAATAAAATACAAAATTCTTTTAGAAGCTAATATTGATGATGTAGCATTGCCAACTCTTAATATTAATATCCTAATTTTTTTAAATCCTCAAACAAAATTTTAAAAGCTTCATTAGTGTGATTTTTAATTGCATCCAAAAGTATGGGTTTATCATATTGATGAGTTAGTCAACGTGATAAATTTAACATATTAATTCCAATTATCCAAAATTTAGAGATCTGAAGTCCTATTCTTTTTTTATTCTTCTTCCAAAAAGTTAGAATATCATATTGTAACTTTCAACTTTTTTAGTTCATATTATTTCCTTCTTGACTTAAATATTTATGGTAATAAAGTGTAATTATTTTGTCTATAATGATATATTTTTTTTTAATAAACCATGCTACTTGAAATTTTTTTGGTTCATAGCCCTCCTAAATTCAAATCCTGGTTCCGTCCCTGGTTTTGAGCAAACTAGTGACTAAGGAAAAGAAAAGATAGTTTGTGCAAATTCTATTATGTTTTCTTCTTAATAGTTGATTCCCGATTTGACCACATGATGGATAGGTGTCTAACTAAAAAGTAAAGGAAAGGAAATTATTGATAGTGATACACAAATTTCCCTCAAACAATAAAAGAAAAAGGAAGAGGAAAAAACCTGAGGTTATTGGAAAGCTCATGTTATTGCTCCTCTAAGAATATCCATACTGATCCTATTCTAATCAATAAACAATGGGACGCCTGGCAGCTTCTGCATCCAACACGTGTATTTATGTCTTATGGCCTCAACTTTAATCCTGACAAGCTCAACTCAGGCGGCATTTCTTTTTTGTGGGGCTTAATGCTCAGAATTCACATATGCACTAAATCAAACAAGTTCATTATTGAATTTGATTTGTTCATTGCTCAGTAATTAAGTATTGGCACGTAGCTATATAAAATATTTTATTAATAGAAAGAAGATTAGAAACGTTTAGGCATAGATTAAGATTATATTTCTATCATAATGTCTGTTTAGTTGTGCTTAATTTTCAATCTATTTGAGTTTCTTTTTTTATTTTTTATTTGCATACACTTTTCTTTTCTAAATTATAAAGATAGAAAGATGAAGTATTTAGCGAGAGAGAGAAATTTGACCACGTCCACGTTTTGTAAACCACAAAACTTAGAAGATTATACTTTGTCGGTAGGCATTTTTTTCAAGGGTTGATATGTATAGTACATTATATATATGACCAAAAATCACATTGGATTTTATGTCAAAGAGTGCATGTTTAATGTGTTTAATTAATGCAGGTTGGACCCAATAAAAATTCAGGTCGGACCAATTAATTTTAGATACGTGGTGGTCTTCTGGAGGCATCATGAGTCATGACACCTAGTGCGATAGACGATTCACAATTCCACATTAAATTTTTATTCATTTATTAGAGGCTCTAAACGAAGATTCTTAGGCAACATTATAAACCAAGAACAAAAAATAATGTTCAAGTGCAAATAAACTGTGTATAATTGTAAACATTTTAACCAAGCCAATTAGCAGATTTTCAAAATCTTGCATCCATTAAGAAATTATTAAAATGGCTGTCAGTTCAAAATAAACCAGCAAATGAGATCTCTTTTACGTTCAATGTTGACAATCCATCATCATTTTTTTCTTTTCTTTTTTTGAAAAAATACAACATGTTGCTAATCCCGCAGCTCTAACCCTTTCTCCCCTAGACCCCCCAAGCACTTTGTGCATGGAGAGATATCAATCTAGTTACAAGGCCTTTGACGACAATCCATCATCGGAGACAAAGACGAATACGTTAATAATATTGTTTAGCTCATGATTATCACTAACAATTAAATTAATCCCAAATGATCAAAGATGTTAATTAGTTATATTAAGCAATGAAGAACATGCATTAAGGCTCCTTTGCCTAACACATATTACTTCATTAAAATAAATAGAGTTCATTTATAATATTTTTTTCTTTTTGGGGTAAGAATAGAGTCTTACCTAACGCATTATATTTCTTTTGTTTATGATTAGATTACTTAAAATAGTATTGCCCGTATGGCCGTATCCTTAATTATAATCTTGCCTACATTCTTTAGATTACTTTCTAAATAAAATAAAACGTAACTTTGAAAAAGATTAAGGAACACCAACTAAAATAATGAGATTAAGCTCAACACACTGACCCCATTAATGGGTCCATCTTTTGTTAAAGATATTGGTGAATTATTCAAACTTACAGCGCTTTATTTACGTGCTCAGGGGTGGCTTGATGCATTTGGGAGCTTAAGGTGAAAATTGATTATCTTGAATTAGACGCAAAATTACTACTAATTAATATGAATTGTGTAAAAAAAATTTTATTTTTTAAGAAATTTTATAGACAAAAAAAGTTTAACAAAATTTTTCATATTTGTTGATATAGTAGATTGATAGTGGTAAGTAAAAAAACGATGTTAGTGGTAAATTTAGATGAGAACTAGTAAAAGTTTGCTAACTCAACTCTTATTATTATTATTATTTTTTTTAAGAAGTGCAACATTCATAATAATTTTTTACAACAAATCTTAGGTTTTAAATTGTTTTTTGTTTTTTATTTGAAAATATCACTATAATTATTTTTTTGCCATCAATAACAACCTACTACTTAATATTAGTTGTAAAAATATTGTAAAAAAATATTATGGACGTTACATTTTTCTCTCTTTTTTATTTGATTTTCATCTAGTAAAAAAATATTATTTTATTTATTGATTATAAATAACCCTATTAGTTAAAATTTGGGGGCCTTTTTTTTACTTGGGGCCTTAGGCAACCGCATTTCTTGCTTTAGCATTCAGCTGGCTCTATGTGCTACACAATATAACTTAATAGAAAAGCTATATATTAACGACACAATCACCTTTAAACTATTGTTTTTGCTTTCAATAAATGGGGAAACTAGGAAAAGGGAATGAATATAGGTTTTCCTATGTGAGGAATTATATAACACAGTTAAGACAACCGCACACCTTTGGCATGATAGTCAATCCAACAGTATAAAGCTCTCGTAGGGTAGGAGATAAGGGTTAGGACTCAAGTCTCTAGAAAGGAATTTCATACACATATACACTTAGATTAGGTTAAAATAGAATTTATATCTTGTATAAAAAAAGATAACACAAGTAGTTAAGCTATAAGGCTCTTTGAAATTTTATACCATTGTTAAGAACTTGAAAAATGCCATATAAAAGGTATAGGTCTTGCCATAATTAGTTGCACTTATGACCACATGCAAAGAATGTATACAAATTTAAATTTGCTTCTAAGTAATAAGTGTTTTAACTTCCTTAATTCTAAAAGTGTCCTAGTCATGAAGTTTCGGGAATTGCAAGTAGTAACATACACGCATGACCAAAAGCATGGGTTTTGTTGCCAACTTAATTCTCTATGATTTAACTATATATGCATGATCAGAAATCTATCCTACATGCCTTGAATTTCTTAATTTTTATTTTTAGATAGGCTAAATGCCTATATTGCAACTGGAATGAAACCAGACATTTGTACCGAACATGTGCTTGTTTTTACTAAGCAGGGATTGCCCTACTTTTAGTGTGATTGAAGGTCTTCATTGGTGATAGTTAGTGAAGACAATTCCCTTACTAAATTTTTTTTTTTTTTAATAATTTTAAAATTGCATAAAAATACTGATCACCTAAAGAGTTTCGAAACCCTCATTTGGCTTTTTTCAAGGGGAAATAAAAGTGAACTATAAAATACGTTCCAAAAAGTGAGCTACTAAGAGAAAATAAAACATAATTTTTTAAAAATAATTAAAGAATTATCTAATCCTTTTCATTTATCCCTAACTCATTCTTTATGTATTCTTTAGTAAATTAAAAAAGTGAGACTTGGATTTAAGATCTCACTAGATTCGTAATGCCTTTAAAGCAATCCGATCTCTAATAATATGTTTTGGATATGATTAATAATGCCTTTAAAGCAATCCGATCCCTAATAATATGTTTTGGATATGGTTAACTCCCTATTTCTTCTTGTACGAAATGCATGAATTTATCCCACTTTTATGATTACCCAATAAACACGTATTTCATTTTCTTGGTTACCTTCCTTTTAGGACAGATTCAAGCAAGGTGTCAAGTAACAATAAAATCCCATAAAACCACATCCATATATGTCAAGCTTTTGACTGAACCAAATCAACGGAATTTGGACCAAAAATAAAAACAAAAATAGAACAGAGAAATTGACAGGCTTAAAGAAAAAGACAAACCAAGATTTTGTTTCATTACAACGGCCCAAAACTGCCGCCAGAGTACTTTGCCATTAGCATTGTGACACGTAACAAATAGAATCTCCAACATTATATGATAAACCCAAAACCGTGTCGGACTAAAGTCACCGACCACCCTATCTTTAGACACGTAACGCCGGGTTTTGACCCCTCAGACTCAGTCCAAAAGTGGACCTCCTGTCAAACCGACCGCACTATGGATTGTGCCTTTTTATTTTTTATTTTTTTTGGTGGGAATCAAACGTGCTTTTTTTTTTTTTTTTTTTTTAAATGTTTGAGATAATAGGCCAAAGACAAATGTAGTGCTTGTACTAGCTAGCAAGGTGAAAGTGTAGAGTGAATACTTTTTATGGGCTTTATCAACCTTGATTTTGACAATCTTTTCCTTTATGTGACATCTAATGGTTCAATGGAAATTTCTTAGAAACTAGAAGAAAGTTGGAGGAAGACCTTTTCTACACCAAATATCTCATGTGGGAATTTAGGAATTTGATTGGGCTTTCACATACTAAAATATCTTTCCCTTGGATAGTGACTTGATTTTCATTCAAACTTCCTCTCTCTTTTTTTGCCCCCTTCAAATGCATAAGAGTTCTCCCTTCTTTTTAAAGAATAGAGAAAGTACTATCTCATCAAAAAGAATAGAGGAAGTACTAAAGTAGAGACTAATAAAAATATATAAAGCCCATGATTTTTTCTTTTCTTTTTTTGTTGTGGGGGGGGGGGGACGAAATGGACATTTAACCATAAAATCCTAACAATATAATTAGTTGTTAACCTTTTCAAACTATATTTTTTTTTAGCACCTCGAGTTTCAAAAACTCGATTTTAGACATAACTCGAGTTTTTGAGACTCGATTTTTATGGCCTAATCATTTCTTATGTGGCATATTTTTCCACGTGGCGAACACATGGAAATCGAGTTTCTTAGACTCAATTTCCAAATAAATATAAGCAAATAAGAGAGAACCATAACAGAGTACAACCCGGAGAAAAAAAAAAAAAAAAAAAAGCACAGAGAAGAACCCAGAGAGAAAAGAAAAGAAAAAAAAAAAAAAAACCAGAAGTAGATCTGATCGGACCACCGCGCGCAACCCAGGGGCCCAGGCCGCGCGCGCGAAGGCCCAGGCCGCGCGCGCGGAGGCCCCGGCCTCGCGCGCGGAGGCCGCGAGGCCTGGGGCTCCGCGCGCGAGGCCGGGCCTCCGCGCGCGAGGCTGGAGCCCGCGAGGCCTGGGCCTCCGCGCGCGAGGCCCGCGCGGAGGCCCAGGCCTCGCGCGCGCGAGCCCCAGGCCTCGCTCGCGCGAGCCCCAGGCCGCGCACGAGCCCGGCCGCGCCGCCCAGCGCCTGTCCCGGCCGCGCCTGGCTGGTGAGGCTCTCTCTCTCTCCCTCTGATCTGAGTTCTGGTGAGACTCTCTCCCTCTAAGCTCTTTCTCTGTCTCTTCCTCTGAGGTTTTTCTCTTTCTCTCCTTCTAATCTGAGTTTGGATTGAGATTGATGCGTTTGAAGTTTTTGAAATTTGTTTGTGGGTATTGTAGTGCAGAGACTTAAAATATTTTTTGTTTTTTTTTTTTGGTTAGAAATCGAGTCTAAGAAACTCGATTTCCATGTGGTCGCCACGTGGAAAAATATGCCACATAAGATATGATTAGGCCATAAAAATCGAGTCACAAAAACTCGAGTTATGTGCCAAAATCGAGTTTTTGAAACTCGAGGTGCTAAAAAAAAATATAGTTTGAAAATGTTGACGACTAATTATATTGTTAGGATTTTATGGTTAGTTTTCAATTTCGTCCGGGGGGGGGGGGGTGTTAAAGACCTATAAACTTCAAACTTCTAAATTATTGTTTCCTTAAAATAACCCATATCATGTATATTTATGTAGGGTGATATGCCTAGGAGCCCATATCTATGTATATATTGGGACAGGGGCCCAATCCGATGACAGGTAAAAACTTTCATAAGGATCCGTGTTAGTAGGTGAAGAAGGGAAGTCCGATCAAAACCATCCAGGAGGGTGTCCAAGGAGGAATGCCACCTCAGCTAAGCAAAGCCAAGGTTAGAGGGTGTGGACTGCCATCAAGAGTAATGTTCTAGATCATTCCATGGATGAGAATAAGTATCAAGAAGGAACATGATAGAGGAAAGCTATGAAATATCTAAAGGGAAAGCTGCTACTACCACATTAAATGCTCTACAGCTAACTCTCTGGCTGCATTGATGAGGAAGTGATACTTGGACATTAACTTTCAACCTTACAGCTGCTACCCAAAGACTTTAGGAAGGTGCTAATGGGATAAGGATCAACACCAACAATCTGATTTGCACGTGGAAGGTGGAGGTGAAAGGGGAAGAGAGACCCTGAAAGAAGGGGATTGAGAAATTGAGAGAAAAATATTGTAACAATCAAGAACTAAATTTGTGCTCAAACTTGAGAGAAATATATAAGAATTGATCTCCTCAGACTGTGTCGAGGACGATTTTCGTTAGATTAAATCAATCTATCTTCCTTTTCTTGCTATCTGAATCCACTTTACTTGTTGTCCAACTCATTAAAGCCCAGTTTTCCAACCCACTCTCTACAAATTTACTGTATCGGACTTTTTGGGCCTAAGTTCATCCATCCTTTGGACTAGGGACCCAAATTGCTTCCTTACAATTGGCGCTATCTGTGGGGAATCCTAGCGCAGTAGTAATTTTTACATCTAACTATGGTAGGTTTAGGTCCGAATCTGAAAGAATCTATGAGGTCCCAACGTCAAGATCATTTTGTTAATCTTGAGCGTAGAAGGGATCAGGAGGTTAGTGTACATACCATTCATACTAGTAGGAGTTAGTCTCGAAACGGGAGTCACATTTCTCATGAAGAGAATACCAAAGCCATGCAACTGGAGATTGATCACTTGAAGAGGAAGATATGCCACGAACGGCGAAGGCGAACTCCCTCCAATTCTAACTTCTCTTCTAACGATGAGGAGGATGGTAGTTATAGACCCAGATCAAGGACTCATCTTAGTGAGTCTTTCTCATATGATGAGGATTACCACCATGAGTGCAAAAACAGGAACTCATCTTCCAAAGGCTTAGGAAGTGATGCGATGACCAAAGCGCTCAATCAAATTTCCAGATCACCTTTCATGTGCAGGATTGAGGGAGGGAGACTTCCTCGGTGGTTCACTCAACCCACATTCATCATGTATAATGGTTGAACAAACCATGTGGAGCATGTAAGCCGCTTCAACCAGATAATGGCTATGCGCTCCATAAATGAGACCTTGATGTGTAAGGTATTTCCATCCAGCTTGGGGCCTGTGGCGATGAAGTGGTTTGATGGCCTAGGAGCTAGTTCCATTAATTCCTTTAAGGTGCTCACCCGGGCATTTGGATCTCTTTTTATTACGTGTAGTAAGGTTCCTCAGCCCTTAGATTCCTGCTATCCATGTCCATCCAAGAATGAGAAACCTTGAAAATGTACTTGGATAGATACTGAGAGTGTTTAATGAGATCGATGGAGATTTTGATGACGTGGCTATAAGGACCTTCAAGGTCAGCCTGCCCGCCGAGCATGATTTTAGAAAATCTTTGACCAAGAAGCCGGTAAGGAGTGTGCATCGGCTTATGGATCGTATCGATGAATACAAACGGGTTGAGGAAGATCAACAGCAGAGGAAGGGAAAGGCTAAGATTATCCCTCAAGACAAGAGGGATTTCAAGTCGGACAAGAGGGATCTTAGGTCTGACAAATACAATAATAGCAAGCCCCGAAGGGATTTTGTTGGGCAGTCTGGGTCTACAACTCCTCAAGTGGATAATATGGTGTTTCGAGAGCCAGTACATCAAGTCTTAGAGAAGATCAGGAATGAGCCATACTTCAAATGACCAAATAAAATGGGAGGAAACCCCATGAGGCACAACCAAAGTCTTCATTGCCAGTACCACAAGGAACGAGGGCATACCTTTAGGAATGAAGGCATACCACTGAAGACTGTAGAACTCTGTGAAATCATCTAGAGCAACTGGTCAAAGATGGAAGGCTACAACAATTTTTGTATCGGCCCAATAGGCAAGGAGACCAAACAAGATTAGGGGCTTAAGAGAATGCTTTTTTAAGGCCCCTTTGGACACAATTAATGTCATCTTTGCTACTTCTAAGAGAACTGGTTCTCATTCCTCCAGGGTGATATCTGTAGCTCGGCTACCCGCTGAGGACTCTAATTCTAAGCTAAAAAGGGCTAGAGTGGAGACCCGTCCAGTGTTGAGCTTTTCGAACGATGATAAGATTGGAACTATGCAGCCACGTGATGATGCTTTGGTGGTCACCCTTAGGATAAAGGGTTTGATGTGAAGAGAGTGTTAGTAGACCAGGGTAGTGCTGTAGAGATTATGTACCCTAACTTGTACAGAGGGCTAAATTTGAAACCTAAAGATTTGACAGGCTATGATTCACCATTGGTAAGCTTTGATGGAAAAGTTTTCATCCCAAAGGGTCAAATTAGGTTGCCTGTGCAAGCCGGTTCAGAGGTGGTGGAGGTGGACTTCGTCGTGATGGATGCTTATTCTCCTAACACTGTTATTATGGTAAAGCCCTAGCTTCATGCCCTAAGGGCCGTTTCTTCAACTCTGCACTTGAAGGTGAAATATCTCTCGGAGGACCAGATTGAAGAGCTTGTGGGTAATCAATCCATGGCTAGGCAGTGCCTCGTGGCTGCAATTATGCATCAGCCTGAAGCAGAGTCCTCGGCCTCAACTGAGGGGGGGTTATAGCAATCAAGGATTCCGATCCTATCTACAGATGTGGTGTCAGAAGGAAAAATGGGTGGAAGAGCTGTCACTCATCCTTTGGACATATCGGACCACCCTTCATAGATTAACAAGGGAGACACCATTTTCAATGACTTATGGAGCCGAGGCTATTATTCTTCTAGAAACCAAATTCCCCACACTGAGAACAAGTTCTTTCACTTCGAGCAAAAATGATGGGCTGTTAGGGAAGAGCTTAGACTTAATTAAAGAACGAAGAGAAAATGTCATGGTCCAATTGGCCTATTATCAACACAAGCTCAAGCAAAGGTATGATGTCAACGTGAAGTTAAGGCCACTAGCACCTAGAGACTTGGTATTAAGAAGGGTTTCGAGTACTGCAAAGAACCCAGCATAGGGAAATTTAGGCCCAACTGGGAAGAGCCATATCGCATCACCTCGGTAGCTGGAATAGGTATGTATCATCTTGAAGACCTAGATGAAAATGTTATACCACGCCCTTGGAATGTAAACAACCTAAGAAAGTATTATTATTAATGAAAGTTTTCCTTCTCATATTCTCGTTTATTACGTTATGTGTTGTACTTTCTATTATTTATTTGAATATCAAACAAAACATTAGTCATATCTGGTTCCTCGAGCTATATACCTTGGGTAAATCGATATTTTCAAACATCTTTCTAAGTGTTGAACAGAATCTTAGTCATGCCTGGATCCTCGGACCACATACTGTGGGTAAATTAATACTTAATGACATCTTTCTAAGTGTTAAACAGAACCTTAGTCATGTCTGGCTCTTCAGATCACATGTTTTGAGTAAATTAATACTTAATGACGTATTTTTAAGTGTTAAACAGAACCTTAGTCATGCCTAGCACCTCTGACCACATGCTTTGGGTAAATTAATGCTTAATGACATCTTTCTAAGTGTTAAACAGAACCTTAGTCATGCCTGACTCCTCAGACCACGTGCTTTGGGTATATTAATACTTTCTATCATTCTGCTAAGTATCAAAACAAAGCCTTAGCCATACCTGACTCCACGGACCACATGCTTGAGGTAAATTAGTACTATTTACTAAATATTTGAATGTCAAATGGGGTTAACCACTCTACATAGCAAAGGTTTTCATTGTGGTAACATGTTTAAAAAAAATGCTTATGAGCATCACTTAAAGCATTTACAAGAATATCTATATCTATTTGAGAATTAATTGCTCCTTTAGTCCTTTAAACTTACTAATGAGTGGAGAATTGAGTAGAGTTAAACATGTATGTATACTACATCAATGTGTATGTTTTTAAAGTTAAAATTGTACTTTGCCAGAATAGGGAACTTAGCAGATTTAACTTAGCTTGCTGCTGATCATATAAGGTGGGATAATTATGCTGCCACTTATGTAGAAAACTAAATGGAGATGTATCTCATTTGCATGTTAGTTAAGTGTTAGATAAAATAGAAACTATGTTAGAATCAACATCAATATCACAAATATGAAGGAAAAACTTGTAAATTATCATTTATTTGAGCCTTTAAAAAAGGCAAATTGCTTACAAAAGGTCAACTGGATTACAAGTTTTGAAAATAAAAATAAGAGATAAAAAGAAAAACTACTCTAAAACTACTTTTTTATTACAATTTTTTCTTTGGGCGAGGCCTTGGACTGGGAGACTATGGCCTCCGAGGATCCTTGGTCTATGTTTTTGGGGTCACCTTTAGCAAGTAATGGAAGAGTTGCAAGAACAATCTCCATCCTGGGTGCCTCCTTGTCTTTGATGGGATCCTGGGGAGCAGCCGGGGGCTTAGTGGGATCAAGGTCCACTCCTTTAGTTATCTCAGCCTTTTTTCTAGTCACCCCAGGCTGCTCAACCACTTTCAGAGGGCTGCTAGAGGAGGGAGGGACCTTGTTAAGGATGTTCTTCTCAAGATCTGCCACATTGGGAGGGGTGTCTGCCTTGGAGCTGATTTAGGAGGAGGCATAAATGGCAAGGGGGTAGTATACACTCTTTGCCCTCCTGAGTATAGAAGAGGCCTCAACCTTGGCTTGGTTGAGGGTTTCATTCCGTACTTGGAGGCAATAGTTTCTACATACCCTCGAGACCTCAGCCCTTAGGGCTTCCTTGGTTGCTATCACTCCAATGTCGTAGCCATCCTGCTTGGCTTTATCTAAGGCCTTCTCTGCTTCCTCCAATTTTAACACGACGATTTGCTCTTTGGAGGCAGCCAGCTAGTCCTCGTCTTGGCGAAGGAGCATTCTTTGACCTTTGGCTTGCCTCTCAGCGCTTTCCAAGGCAGTTTCAGCACTTCTTTTATCCCTTTTTACCTCGATCAGCTTACTCTTAAGCTCTTAATTGGTTTTTTCGGCCATGTGAAAGGCATCCATGACCGCTATCTGTCTCCCTTCTTCCTCCTTCATTTGATGGTGAAAGTAGTTCACCATCTCCTCAGCCTTGTACGTGGCTTGAATAGCCTACCAAGGAGAGAAGCATTTAACAAAGGAAGAAAAAAAGTAATAAAAAATAAAAATATAATAAGTGAAAAGGAGAGAGGGGGTTAAAGGACTTGCCACTGCGAGGTCCTTTTTTTAAACAAATGAACACCTCATGTTTCCTCATGGATCTGAAGTCAGCCATATCATTTGTCAGCAACAGAGCTTACTCTATCAAATTGGCCACGTAGCCCACCTTGCCCCCTAGAAATCTCTTATTGAGGCATCACTTGGCAGAGGAACGCCATCTAGCACCAAGGATGGGGCCTAGGCTGGTGTTACTACTTGCTTGTCACCCCTTCTCTCACCCTCGCTGGATGACCTCGTCTGCATGCCTCTAGATTGTTTAGCTCTCCTTTGAGGCTCGTCCTCCTCGGAGGGGTGGGTTCTTTTTGTCTCCACCACCTCCTTGCCCTTCGGATCCCTCTTCCAATGAGGGATATTCAGTTGACGCCCCATTTTGCAACCCGCATTTAACCTCACATGGAAGGTAAAAGGGTATTTTCACCTCAAAAATATGTATCTTGATTCTGGTCATTAGATCCTTAATCTCATTTCAAAAAAATGATCTTGAGATTGTAACGATCAAATCAATTGGTCATAAGCCCTAATTGGACCACCAGATTGAAAGTTATCATCAAATCAAGTTTTAATGACTGAGATGCACTATCACAAATTGAGTCCGACTATATGTGATTATGAACAATTGATTTCAATTAGTTATAAGTGTAATCAATTAGAGATTAATGATGTGTCATAATTTGATTGGTTAGGGCTACATTTTATGGTGAGGTTGCATACACTTAAGTGACTAGATAGTTGAACATTAATTATTCAATGAGTAATTTGTGCAATTATCTTTTAATTAGAGTAAATTTAGAACCAATTAAGTCTAAAATTGGAGTGATTAGGGCCATTTAATGTTAATTGAGAGTTAATTTGGGACCTATTAATGTTAATTGTGCTAAAACCATTTTCCAACAAATGAAATTTGCTCACCATTTCATCGATATCTCTCAGAATATTTTGAATCTGGGAATGAGGTTAATTTTTCCAGAAACTAGACATCCAGGACTTCAATTTAAGTACAAGAATGAGACAATTCCGATTAGAATTGAGTCAGATATGATTTTTCAAAATTGGCTCTACAGGTTGTT
This sequence comes from Quercus variabilis, assembly GCA_030445155.1. Classification (NCBI taxonomy): domain Eukaryota; kingdom Viridiplantae; phylum Streptophyta; class Magnoliopsida; order Fagales; family Fagaceae; genus Quercus; species Quercus variabilis. The sequence continues at coordinate 70,260,149 of CP129448.1, read as the reverse complement.
ACAGCAGCTACAGAAAAACTAAATTTTGGCTTGCTCCCCACTCCCACCAATCTCTCCATTTAATGCACCAGATTTCCCTAACGCTAAAATGAGGTATAGGTTTATGATTCTTTGTCAACCCTCATTAAATGGTCTTCCATTCATATTTTCCCCATCACTACTATATAAACCCTCCTTCTCCTTCATTCCAAAGCACACAAAAACCCCCATCTCTTTTCCTCTCTTGAGTTCTAGTGAAGTTGAGTAGTCTTATCATATCTTGGTCTTCCTAAAACTTAAGGTATTGAGTGAGACTCACTCTCCCTCTCCTAGCTCTTATTTTCCTCCACACCTAGGATCTCCCTCAAAAGTCTCCTCCTTTACCATATGGATATTGCATGAAAGTATAATCTCTTTCCATAATTGTTTTTTGTGTTGCCATGATGAGAGTTTAAGATTAAAGTATGATATTAATCGTTTAAATTTCCTTGAATATGTTTAAATGTTCTTAATTGTTCTTATATATTCTTCACATGTTCTTAGTTGTTTATCACATGTTCATGCATATCACTAGGGGCTATTGTAGGGGTGATAGGCTCAGGAGCCCATATCTATGTATATATTGGGCCAGGGACCCAATCTGAGGAATTTAGGCAATCTGAGGATGGGTAAAAACTTTTATAAGGATCCGTGTTAGTAGGTGAGGAAGTGAAGTTTGATCAAAACCGTCCAGGAGGGTGGTCTCCTTGGTTGAGCAAAGCCAAGGTCAGAGGGTGTGGACTACCATCAAGAGTAACATTCTGAATCATTCCATGGATAAGGATAAGTATCAAGAATGAACAGGACAGAGAAAAGCTATGAAATATCTAAAGGAAAAACTGCTACCACTGCATTAAATGCTCTGTAGCCAACTCTCTGGCCACATTGATGAGGAAGTGGTACTTGAATAGTAACTTTTAGCCTTACAACTGCTACCCAAAGACTTTAGAAAGATGCTGATGGGATAAGGATCAACACCAACAATCTGATCTGCACGTGGAAGGTGGAGATGAAATGGGAAGAGGCCCTAAGAGAGGGGGATTGAGAAATTGAGGAAAAAATACTATAGCAATCAAAAATTGAATTTATAATCAAACTTGAGATAAATATATAAGAACTAATCTCCTCGAACTGTGTCGAGAACGATTTTCTTTAGATTAAATCAGTTTATCTTCCTTTTCTTGTCATTTGAATCTACTTTACTTGTTGTCCAACTCATAAAGCCCAGTTTTCTAACCCACTCTTTACAAATTCATTGTATTGGGCTTTTTAGGCCTGAGTTCATCAATCCTTTAGGCTAGGGACCAAAATTGCGTCCTTACAATTTCTATCCATACTTTTCACATAGTAACTAATAAAAACTAAATTCCAAAGCCCTAAAAACCCTAACTTAACTGTCAAAGCATTCACATTAATAGAGATCACAGTAAAAATAAATAAAATAAATAAAAAACCAAACAAACAATCAAAAAAAATTCTTAGAATTACACATATTTTACTAGAACCATATAAAATCAAGCCTCCTTAATAGATTTGAGTCAAGTTGAGGCCCATTCAACAAAATTTTCATCTCATTTTTAACTTGTCTCACCTTTCACTGACAATGCCATAATTGGATTCCAGTTAAAGCTAGTTTGACTTTATTGATCTTCTATTGATTTTTACTTACCTTGATGTTTATTGTCTTTTTACTTAGTTAATCCTTTCATAGTATATAATCAAGCACTTTTCTTTCATGATTTGGTGTCAATTCTTCTAATTAAATTATATTGATTTGATAAGAGTTGAAGAGATTTAGAGGTTAGGATTGGGTTTTTAGCCCAATTTAGGGTTTTTTGAATGCCAGTTATAATATTTTTAATCAATCATTAATCATGTAATTGAGACGCCTAATTGAAGATTTAAAATTTCAATGTATTAAATTTGGAAAATTTTATGATTCATTGAAAATAGTAAATTTAGGGATTAGGTATTTACATTCCTACTTTAAGTGGGGTTTTCTTATATTAGTTTTTATTTCTTATAAGTTGATAGCCGGGGGTGAGGGGTTAATTATGAACCCTAGATGTATCCATTAGAAACACAGGGTGCCAACTAATTAAGTTACAAGCTCTTGACAATAATTTCATTAGATGAAATGCTTATAAGTGAAATAAAGGACTTTACTTAAATGGTTTGAATAATCAATTTGGTCATATTATAACTGAATCATAGAAATTTAATGAATGCAGTTTGTAAGAGATTAAATCTACAACTTAAAATTAGGGCTTTTCAATCTAGAAAGAATTTTAATTTGACTTAAGTAATATAAATTGAGATGGACAAAATTTAGTTACAATATCTTAGATGCTGTTTCTTAAGTTCCCCTCTTAAGATTTAACCATGTGACTATTTAACTAAAAAATACACTTCCATCCTATAAGAAAAAATCCACATGGCAAAATTTTAAGAGGGGACCTAAGGAACAGATTAGGTACTGTACCTAAGTCTTGCCCAATTGAGATATCTAATTATGGTTTATCGAATAGTTATACGGGCATATTACAACATATTGGGGAATAATTAAAATTCAAGATCTTACATGTTACCTAAGCCAAATTGGGTGAGAAGATCACAGATTGAAGATGCATATGTGAAATTGAGATTTACAAATTACAATTACATGCCTAAACTTTAAATTGGGTGAGATGATCACAAAATTTTTTTTATTAATCTAATATGGAGGATTTAACTAAAAGGGATTTCCCAAAAATTAGGGTTTTGTACTATCAAACTTAATTTTCCTAATTGTCTAGACCTATCACAATTAATTGACATGTGATATAATCCATTGTCTTTAATAATTATTTTAGTAGTTAGTTGATAAATTAACTAATTAGAGGCTTTGGGATTATTAATATCTTTACATCAAATTTATTCACTTGGATATCCTTACTAGGTGCTAATATGTTGATTCTAAATAATTAAAAAAATTATTAAAAAAAAAAAAAAGGTTCTATTATGTTTGTTTTGCTCTAAGCTCCAAAGATGATAGTGATGCACATAGTGCAGTTTGATTTTTGATTATTATGTTGATGAGCATACGTAATATCAGCATGCTTCCTTCCTAAAGTGGCCTAATATTGAAGGCATGGTACTTTAAATATAAATATATAATTAAATATACACTTGTCATGCTCCTCCTTGTAGGTCCAATACACCATTCATGTTAACATCACTTTAATTACAATTCTCAAGACATTTCTTGCTTCCATCGTATCTTGATTGAAGAATGAAACTTTGATAGATTTTTTAAGTGCATTATATTAGATTCTTCAATTAAATTAAAATATATGATTGTCCTAATTAATAAAGCATCAACAGTACTATCATTTTCATTACCAAAACAAAAACAAAAAAAAAGTATTATCTTTTTGAAAAATAATTAAATTCAATGCTATTGGAAACCTAATGCACTAGACCTAAGCATAATCCACTATTTGTTACTACTTAGTACAATAGAACTACTTTATAATGTATTTGTTCCATTTAGCTCTTGATTAATTATTTGGTGTATATAAGGTTCTTTTATACCTACCTACAGTGGATTCCAGTAAATTTGAATAAAATCTCTTGTTATCGAATAATAAATCTAAAATTTGAACATATACCAAAAATCAATTAATATCCTGACTTGATATAAATAAAAACGTTTTTAAAAAATAATCACATAAAGTGAACATCATAGATTAAAATTATTTCATATCTAATATAACCAAAAACTAGTGGACAACTTATAAATTGAGAAAGAGAGGGGCAATTAGGCCAATCAATTAGTCAGAGCCTATGTATCCAAAAAAAAAAACTAGTCAGAGCCTAGGAACTTTTTAAGGCCCAATGGACCTTTACCTCATGGATTAGTCATATCTTTCGTGATTTTTAAGAAGACTTATAGATTTTCTCTTAACAAAAGGGCACCATGAAACCTTGAATGAATTCAATTCTTATTCCAACCAATACATTTTTTTTTCCCCCTGATAAAATCCCATTTTCTTTTCCTCGTATTGACAGGGAAGTGAACAAAGAAATCAGTGTGAAATAAAAATTTACATTAATGGCTAGACAACTGAGTTAGTTTAGTCTGAGCTAAGGATTAACAAATTTGAAATTTCTGCAATGGCTTCGGATCCTTGTTGTGATGGGTTCTTCACCAGATCAAGTTTTTTTTTCCCCTCAAAACAAAAACTGAGTGTTTTTTTCAGTCACATATCTCCCAAAACAAAAAATAAAATAAAATAAAAACTTAGATGACATTTTTTGTTTGAAAACGTGATATTTGAAAATTTTATAATTTCAATAATATCATAACTAAAATATATATATATATATATATATATATATTTATAAATTGCAAGATTTAGATATAGTACTTAAATGTGTTCCTTAAGTTCTCATTTTAAGATTCTGCTATGTGAATTTTTGCACATAGGATGAAAGTATATTTTTTAGTTAAGTAGTCACATGATTGAATCTTAAAATGATAACCTAAAGAACAACACCTAAAGTACTATGCCTAAGTTTTGTTCTTTTATAAATCAACCGTGAGCCTAAAACAAAATATGTGAAAAAAGAGTAGTGTTATTTTTATATATTGAGAATTTGCTCATATTTGTATAAAAGCGTTGTTTTGGGTCCAAAAACCAAAAATGATCACCGTGGTTTTAAATTTCTCTCCTTTTTTTTTTTTTTTTTGGGACAATCAATCTTGAAAATTAATAAGAATTAAGAAGAATAATTTCTTATTATTAAAATTATTTTAATTTACTTTGGTATATCTCATTTCATGGAGTATGAAATGATATCTTTTAAAAGCCTATTTCCCAATTTAAAAATTAAAAAAGGAAAGAAAGAAAATCACCTTCCAGCGAGTGTTACTTCAGAACTACTACTAGGATTTCCAGCTACATACGTTTTAACCAACTCAGAACATTTGAAATTTGATGCATTTATCATCATCCTAGGCATATTACAAATTTTATTATATAAACCTTATTAAATGATGTGTTAATTTTTAAACATCACAACAACAACCAAGTTTTAATCCCAAAATTTTGGAGTTGACAATATAAATCCGAAACAAACTAGTTTAGGTTGGCCATACATATAAATCCGCAACAAATTTTGGAGTTGGCCAAAATTTTATTATATAGACCTTATTTTCCGCATTTTATTTTATCCAAAGCATATTCTATGTTACCTAATTGACATATATATTTATATTAATAGTAGACATATCTCTAATCAAATTATCTTATTTCGAATCATATCTTTCTTTATATTTCACTTATCTCATAACATTTTCATTTTCATCTACACTCATTTTATGAATATATTGCTTCTTAACAGCCCAACAATTCACTATCAGAGTATAGTTATTTTATAACAATCTTATGAAATTTTATTTTTAACTTAATAGGTACTCTCTCATTATACTCATGATGTGTTTCTCCACTCTATTTACCTTATTCTTATCTTATAATTCACATCTTTCTCAATCTCTTAACTTTTATGAATTATTGATTTTAAGATATCGAAAACTCGCACTATTTTGTACTACAATTTTAGAAGATTTATATACATAGCATTTTTCTCGTCACCATATAACCTTTTTTGTTGGGCAGAAAGATATGTGGGCTTTATTTAAGCCTATAACAACTATCTTCTTTCACAATTGAGTTCTTCTTTTTTTCTTTTTCTTTTTTCTAGGAAAGGGTCTGTTGATGATTCTAATATCTTAAGAGTAACATATTCATTTTGGACCATGACTGCAGAACTTCTGCATGAATAGAATGGTCTTGAATAACATAGAGGAAAAACTAAGAGGTAACCACAGCTTCATTTCTAACTTTCGCATATAATTGACATAAATTGCTTCTCCTAATCACCTGAATGAGAAAGTGGGGAAATGGCTACACAGTACACACAATGAGCGTTTGTTATATGAAAGGTATTTCACATATAATACACAGAAGCAATGCCATTGTGTCCTAAACTTCTATGCTCCTCTTTGCACAATGGCTAAACTAGAACCCCAACCAAATTCAACACGTCGACTTCAATTATAGCTAAGCAGATTTGAGTTCCACTTCTCAATAACTAACGTATCCAAAGTCTCTTCTGTGATAAATCCAGAATTCTCTGTGAGAAATTTACATAAGAGATCATTATAATTCACTCTCAAGCTCTCTATAAGCACCAAAACGACCAAGGCTCTATATATGCACAAAACACAAATACAAATAAATCTACTATCTAGAATCACTATTTGGCAAATATTGGTATCTTAGATAATCACTAAATGTTGATGTTTCAAATTCAAACCAATATCTCTACCAAAAAAAAACTCAAACCAATATCTACATAATATGCTAACAACTGGTATGCAGATTTATCAAAACCACAGTGGAAAATACCAAATAGAACAATTAGAAACCAGTCATTGCTAAAGAAAGTGTTCAAAAGATATGCACAGATTTTGATGCAATGCGTTCTAATCTTTCTTTGCACTAAGACATTTTGGTTATCCCAAAAGTCATCGGATCCATATATATATATATATATTTAAAAAAGAGAGCGATAGATGAAGCAGAGGTTTGGGCATCCGAATACAAAAAAAAATTAAACATGAATCTCAGTTTTTATGATCTTAAGACCAAACCTGATAAATAACTAATAACAAAAAATAGGGGAAAATGGGATTTTGCCCCTAATCTACAAATATGCAGCAATTTGTCCCTGTTTATGATAAATTACACTATTTGTATTACATGATGGTTGCAGTTACTCGCAAAGTATAAAGATATAGTTGCACTATTTGTGTTACATATACGGCTTTCCGCTTTTATGCCAGAAATTTCTAATATGGTTGTTTGTATTGACCATCCATTCAAATTGTATGGAATGAAGCAATAGCAACCAAGTGATGTGGATAATTTAGAAGCACTTCACAAGATATCACTCCAGGGTAAATTTGAGAAAGATTGGGCCGTAGAGCACAATGTCTATATTAAGCAATGGGCTGGCCGAGGGCAATGTGTTCTTGATGCACTGATCTCAAATGGTGACATGACATATATATGATGATGCTTTCATGCACATACAATCTTGTAGATCCCTCTCACGTAGGAATTACAACAGAGGTCTTCATTGTCTAACAAACAAACCACCCTAATAAAACAAAATACCGAAATAGTTAGCAGAAGTTATAATTTACGTCATTTTCCTATGTTCAGACGTGTCAGTTTATTAAGATTATCATCCCCAAAACTTGAGCTACCACTTCATTAAGCATGTTAGCATTCAAGTTCGCAATATTCCTTGCATGGTCACACTGCTCAATTGCAACATTTAATTGATATTTTAAGACACTGTTAACGTCTCCATTGCAATGGCTGATTCCTTCGCTTTGAGTCCACAATGGAATTGCGGTGGACATGTTGGGAGATGTCCACCATGGGGAAGCACCATATTGCACGTTCTCAACATCAGACTACAAAAACTTCACACATGCTATTTCTACATCCCGTTAATCTTTATATGACATGTATTTCGTGTTTGGAAATTTATGAACTTGTCTACTTGTTTCTTCCCAATTGTCGTACACCCCAGGTATACGACCAATAAAAACCATGTATGATTTTCCCAATTAAAAGCACATTGTATGCCACAAATCCTAACGCTTAATAAATTATTATTTATTGGGTACATATCATTTCAAAGTTAGTATATAATTCACGACAAAGTCGTTGGATGAACAAGCGTCACTGAAACACAATACACATGTAACTTGGTTATACTAAACACCAACAACCTCTTACAAATCTACACGGGTAGCAGTCTAATTTACTGACTCAAAACGAATTGTCGAACATAAGCCTACAACTTAAACGCACAAAATAAAAAGCCTTAACAACTACACTGGAAAGATTTATGTTCCTACTAAATGAACAAACGTTAAAAGAAATAATTAAAAAAAAAAAATGTCAGGGATTGTCGATAAAAATTCATCAGTTTTGTCATACAGAGTTTATACGTTTCATGCAAAGTTTAATATAGTCTACGAAATATGTGTAATATTTATGGAATGGGGAGAGGAAATACCTGAGTGTCTTACCCTGTGAACACCCAACACCAAAAATTTTAAGTAACTAAGAGTGAGATAGTTACCAATTTTGTATAGTGGGATACTGTAAGAGACTGCAGTATTATTGCCTTCTGCTTCTATTACTCCCGCAATAGAAGCAGAGCACGTGCATTTAATGACGTTTGGTAAGCAGTTTTAATGAATTATGAGTGTAATAATGGGTCCAAGGAGTACTCGATGACAAGAAAATCTAGTTCTAAGCTAAAACTCGGTAATGTAGTTATCGAGTTACATTTAAGTTTGGCGGTTCTAGATTCTTGTTGTCAGAATTTATTAATTGAAACTCAATTTCTTAAAAATGGAGTTCAACGTATTTCAATAGAACTCGATTTTAAGATTATCGAGTTTCAATTAATTGGCTCCCCTATCCCTGACAACCCCGACTCTTTTTATAAATGTAACTTGATATTGTAAAAATCAAGTTAAATGCAGTAAAGAACTTGATTTTTAAAATATCAAGTTCTATTTAATTTTGAGCACATTTACTGGGTTATACGCAGAACCCCGCTATCCCTCGGTCACCTTTCTCAGCAATGTCTGTTGCCACCCTCTACTTCATGTCAGCAATTTTAGCAACATTTTTTGTCTCGTGAGTCCACATCTTCAGATACATTTTCACTGTTGCGTCAACATCTACAATTACAGGTAATAACTGATGACACTTGTAGTACAATTTATTACAAATTTTTTTATCTACTTGGCTTATGAAGTTAGTAGTTATGTTTTTGGTTCATTTTATCTCTTTGGGTTCTAATGTAGTAGATGTTACTTGCTTTATTTTAACAATTTGGTTTATAATTCCTTAATTGTCATTGGGTTTATTTTATCTAATTGGAAAATAAACCCCAATGTACGTTATTTGGTTTTTTTTTTTTTTTTTTTTTTTCCTATCCATGAGCATCAGTACATGATATATGGTATCACAACACTGATATACCCTATATGTCTAATTATATGAAATGATAAATTTACAAATTTACAAAGTTAAATTCAGCATGTATTGTACATATTTATTTCACTAAGAAGAATACATGATTGAGTTTGAATGTACGTAATGAAAATTTATAATTGCATGAATATAACTCACAACAATTCTATTGTCTGACAACTACATTTTTTTATCATTAGGTTTTTTATGGGTTGGCATTATTTCTATGTTTACTATGATGGGGAGGCATATCATCATGACTCACATAGGTTGTCATACAAAGGCCCTTCGCAAAAGCAAAAGTTTATTAAAATGAAACATGGGATACACATTAAAAAGTTATGAGGGAACACTACAAAAAACTAGGCCTATAGTGGCGTTTTTGAAACGCTACTACAGGTCCAAAAAACGCCACTATAGGCCCATTTTGGCTATAGTGGCGTTTACTATAGTGGCGTTTACAAACGCCACTATTGTACCGCTATTATAGGCCTATAGTGGCGTTTCTCAGAAACGCCACTATAGGTCCACCCTATGGTGGCGTTTCCAAACGCCACTATAGACCGATTATTTTTATTTTTGAAAAATGCTATAGTGGCGTTTGTCAAACGCCACTACAGGGTAGACCTACCTATAGTGGCGTTTGACAAGCGCCACTATAGCATTTTTCAAAAATTAAAAAGGGTCTATAGTGACGTTTACAAACGCCACTATTGTACCGCTATTGACAAGCGCCACTATAGCATTTTTCAAAAATTAAAAAGGGTCTATAGTGACGTTTACAAACGCCACTATAGGCCTATAATAGCGGTACAATAGTGGCGTTTACAAACGCCACTACAGAAAACGCCGCTATAGCCAAGAAAACCAAAAAAAAAATTTTAATTACCAAAAATTAATTTTTGGTAATCAAAAGAATTTTATTTTTGACGTGAAAAAGATTTTTTTTTAAATTCAATTAAGATTGTAATTAAATTAAAAGATACAAAACAAAACAAAATACAAACACTATAGCTAGCTATCCCAGCAAATTGAAAGTCAAACACAAACCCGGCCACCTAAAAAAAATTCAAAATCAAACACGCTCACATCCAAAAAAAAATTAATAAAAAAAATAGCAACTCCAAATACAAACACTATGGTTGTCCCAACAAATTCAAAATAAATACACAAACTCACCTAAAAAAATTCAAAATCAAACACACAAAAAAAAAATATATATATATATATATATAGCAACCCCACCCCAACACATTCAGCCGCCACAGACCAATAACTTGCAAAAAGAAATCATCAAATTGATTTTGAATTTTTCACTACTTGAGGAAGATATTAATCACAACACTTGAGATCTCTAAATTAACCTTAGAGACCCACAAAGCAAAGTTGATAGCAGACAGAATAGGCCAAAACTATTATAAAAAAAGGAATAGACTTTACAAGCATTAAAATTTAAAAAAAAAAAAAAAATACTTACTTGCAACTATACAATCAATAGCATTCTTCCTTCAATCACAAATCCCATAATAGTAGCACCATTTACAAATTTGAACAAAATTAACTAATTGCAACACTATCTTCAAATCCAAAACCCACTAACATTAACACCATCACAAATAAAATAGGGGAAATTAAATCAAATAGGAGAGAAAGAGAAAAGAATAAATGCAGGTGTGTAGTGAAAGAAGAGTGAAAGAAGGAAAAAAAAAGAAACAGAAAAGAAGAGAAAGAAAGAAAGAAGCCTGAAGAAGTGGAGATAAGTGAGCTAGAAAAAGAGAGAAAGAAAAAAAGAAAAGGAAAGAAAGAAGAAGGCTGAAGAAGTTACGTGGAGCTAGAGAAGGATATAAGGTGAGTGGGGGTAGGTGGGGTTAGGTGGGTTTTTGAATTTTGAATTCTAAATTTTTTTTGTTTAGTTCTTTTATATATATATATATATATATAAATGATATGTACATAATATTTTCACAATATTTTTACAATAAATTTTAAGTGATAGGTTGTTACTAGTTGTTATTATTGGAAAAAAAAAAAGTAATCTTAGTGTTAAGTTCAAATTTAAACTAATAACAACTAACCACTTATGATTTGTTGTGAAAATATTGTAAAAATGTTATGGACGTAACACCTCATATATATATATAGAGAAATGCATGTTCACAACATTTTTATAATATTTTTACAACAAATTTTAAGTGGCATATTGTTACTGATTGTTACTGTTGGGACAAAAAAGTAATCTTAATGTTCAGTTCAAATTTAAACCAATAAAAATTAACCACTTATAATTTGTTGTGAAAACGTTACAAAAATGTTGTTAATATAACACTTCTCATTTAAATATAAATATATAATAATATATAATTATAATAATTTTATATATATATATATATATATATTACCTGAACGTTGAATCAATTCGGTTTTTTTTTTTTTTTTTTTTTTTTAAAGAATAGTTTAGAATATGCCATAGAATATTCTATGGCATATTCCTAAAACAAATCTTAACTTTTTTGTTTACGGATTGATTTTTTTTTTTAATTTTTTTTTAATTTTTTTTAAGGAATAGTTTGGAATATGCTATAGAATATTTTAGGAATATTCTATGGCATATTCCTAGCTAGAATATATCACCCTTTTCTTTTTACGGGTTGATTTTTTTTTTTTTTTTTTTTTTTAAGAATAGTTTGAAACATACCATAAAATATTTTTACAACAATATTTTTATAACAAATTTTAAATGGTGGGTTGTTATTGGTTTTTATTGTTGGGTTAAAAAAGCAATCTCAGTGCTAAATTCAAATTTGAACTAACAACAATTAATTACCCATAATTTGTTGTGAAAATGTTGTTAAAATGTAGTGAAATTTGTTGTGAAAATTATTTTTTTTTTTTAAAAAACCTATAATGGCGTTTGTCAAACACCACTATAGGTCGTACACTTACAGGGCCTATGGTGGCGTTTGACAAAGGCCACTATAGGCCTTTTTCTCTGCATGCACAAATTAAAAAATCCCAGAAAAAATCCCTATAGTGGCGTTTGACAAATGCCACTATAGGTCCTACACTTACAAGGGCCTATAGTGGCGTTTGTCAAACGCCACTACAAGAAGGCCTATAGTGGTGTTTGTCAAACAAACGCCACTATAAGTCTATTATAATTATAAAAGAAATTAAGCTCAGCCGAAAAAAAAAAAAAATTTAAAAAAAGTAAAAAAAAAAGTGCCTATAGTAGCGTTTGTAAGGCAATGAGAAATGCCATTATAGGTCGGACCTATAGTGGCGTTTTTAAAAACGCTGCTATAGGCCCTTAAAAACGCTGCAATAGAGTACCTATAGTAGCGTTTATATAAAACGCCATTATAGGACTTGCTGAACGCTGCTATAGGGTTCCTATAGTGGCGTTTATATAAAACGCCACTATAAGGTACCTATAGTGGCGTTTTTTACAAACGCCGCTAAAAAAAACGCCACTATAGGCCAAGTTTTTTGTAGTGGAAGATAATGACAGCTTTGGGATTAGACCATGATTTGCATAACATATCAATAATGTATCGTGCTCTTGGGCAACTAGTGAAGACAAAAGTTTTCTACAATTCAATACACTTATTATGCAATGATGATGTGGACATGATGTGGGCTGTGATTAAGCAAACACCTCATTCATAGCTTTTGACTTGTATGTAACTATTGAGGCTGTTGGATTTCATGTCGGCAAAGGTTCGCAGCATACTAGGGGAGCCGAAGAGCTACAATCACTACTAGTTGATGAGTATCATGCATTTACACAAGACACCCCTTTGCCCTACAACGTTCAGCCGTGTCATGAAGCTGATATGGATAATATTAAAGAAGCTGAAGTATTAGCAGCAATACATATGAATGAGGTATGCGATTTTAGTCACAGAAATGAATATGTTCAAAGCAATGTGGATGAGGCATACGATATTAATGCCAGACGAGATGTGTATGAAGAGTTCATTGATAATGATGGTGTAGAGGACAGTGTTGAATTCTTGGATGAACTACATGTGGAAGACAATATGGAGACATGCCCCATTTCGAATCCTACACCTGAATGGTTCACAGCAAATATGTGGGATAATATTTATGATCCATCACCTTCTACTAAAACGAGTGTAACAAGTTGGTAGAAAATGGACCAACCAACTAAGGGGATGCGATTCAAAAATAAAGCTTCGGTGCAGCATGCATTAACTATGTACTCTCTGGAGTATAATAAGAAATATAAGTCCATCAAGTCTGACTTCGATAGGCTAGTAATGGGTTATGTACACAATGCATGTCCATGGTTAGTTCGAGCTATTTGTAGCAAGAAAAATAAGTTGTGGAATCTCACAACATGTAAGGGTCCCCACACTTGTTCATCACTCCATGTAGATTGTGATGGTAGGATAATGGATTCCAAGTTCCTTGCCATCACACTTGAGACATATATACAAGAAAACATTTTAAGAACGGTACCATACTTACGCAATTTTTTGCATATGAAGCACTCCCATTGGGTATCTCACTACAAGGTATGAGACACAAAATAGAAGGTTGTTGCAACGATATACGAGGATTTTACAGAGTCATATGTAGAATTGCCTCGTTTTCTAGCAGCACTAAAAGATGCAGACTCAAATACAATGTATAAGTTAAATGTGGATAGCCGTGGTGTGCCATGAACATGTATATTTAACTGTGTATTTTGGGCTTTTGGTTTGTGTATTGAAGGGTTCTAGCATTGCAGGCCTATGATAAGCATTGATGCAACACACCTCTATGGAAAATATAAAGGAAAGTTGTTGATAGCAATGACAACAGATGGTAATAACAAGGATTATCCACTTGCCTTTTCCGTTGTCGAGAGTGAGAGCAAGGAAATTTGGGGTTGGTTCTTGGCGTGCCTAAGATTATATGTTACAAACTAAAATGATCTTTGCATCATCTCTAAGAGACATTCTAAGATAAAAGCTTGCTTTGATGACACTAGTCATACTTATTCGCATCCTAACAAGACCCATCACGGTACTACCTCCATCATTTAGCTAGTAATGTAAACACTAAATAAAAAGATCCAAAGTTAAAAAAAAAACTTGGTATGGAAGGTAGCAAGTGCAAATCGAGTTAGAAAGTTCGAAGCAACATTGGAATTAATTTGCAATGTCAAGGAGGTAGCCTATAGATATCTTAAAGTTGAGGCCAAAGAAAAATGGACACTTGTGCACAACAATGGACGTTGATACAAGGCAATGACAACCAACCTATCGGAGTGCTTCAATGGTGTGCTAAAAGGTGCACGCAGCCTACCCATAACTGCAATGGTAAGATTCACATATTTCAAAATGAACTCTTATTTTAATGATTGTCGCAATCAGATTCTAAATTAGTTGGACGCAGGACAAGAATGATGTAAATATGTCATGCAAAGATTTGCGAGAAACAAAGCTAAGGCCAAAGATCATATGGCGATAAGGATGTGCGTGCAAGCACATTTATATCAAGTTGATACATTGTATAATCCTATGAGTATTGGTGGGGGACAATACACATAAGGTTAATCTTCAAGAAATGTCATGCATATGTAGGAAATGGACAGCATACAAGATCCCTTGTTCACATGTAATAGCAATTTGTGCTAAGTATAAACATGCTGCGCAGTAGTTTATTGACCCTTGATATAGTGTGACCTAATAGTACCACAATTATGAACATGTTTTCCAACCATTGAAAGACAAATTATCATGGCCGGATCCGAAAGAAACTAGAACAATGATGCCCAATCCGCGATTGATCCGAAAGAAAGGTCAGCCTATATCTACAAGAATCAGGAATGAGATAGATGAGAATGATAAGGAGTTGCTAACCTCTCTATGAATCAAGAATGGACCAAAGTCAAGGTGTGGTTTGTGTCATCAAGAATGGCATAATCGTAGAATATGCCCTAATTGAAATAGGGAATCGACAAGTGGTGGTGTTGCATAGTAGGTAAAGTTCATGTTTCTTAAAATTTTATTATGGCATTCTATAAGTAAATAATGTAACTCTGGACCAAAAGTTAAAGTAGATAACCCTTACTTTGTAAGTGATGTGAGGTTAAGTATAATTAAAGGGTAATGGTTATTTGTCAAGTATGATTTCTATGTTATTTTTATTACACACACATCGATTTCAATATATATATATATATATATATATATTCATGACTATGTATGATGCTTTTAAATATATGTTTAAGGGTTGTATAGGAAACTATGTAATTAAAGATTAAGTTCGAATGAAGTGTTGAATGAAAAATATGTGGGTTGAGCTGAAATAAATGCTTGCATGTGCTCCTAGATTATGGACTAAGATAAAATATGTTATGTGCAACTATTAGTTTCAGTAAAATGTCTAAGATACAAAACGTGACTTCATAAATACCATCGGTTGATAATTGCTTGTGAATTATAAATATCCACTGCAAAACTATCACTTTGACAGTTCCCTTGTTATTCATTACCCGTGCACTATAATAATGCATATTTCGTAATTGTAGATCGTTAAAATAAATATAATGACACTAAACAAATGGGGCTTAAGTCTAGAATCACCACTTGCAGCAACTGTGCTTGTATTTAAAGAAAAATGAATTTTATCTTATGAACTTTAATTGTCTCTCATGACATAGTTGATTTTATTGACTAGTGAGAATTCTTATCAATTAAAGAATCATGTGCTCGAGCTAAATATTTTATGATATATGCTACATGCATATTTGGACTCTTTTTAGTAGGATAATTTGAAATTTAGAAGAGGACTGCTTAGCCGATCTAGACTTACAGTAAACCATAATGGGTTGATGGAACTTTAAATGGTCTGTTCTCGATGTAAGATGATTGGATTAAGTTAGCATTGTGTATGCTTGGTACATGATATTAATTGCATAAATGAATTTTTGTATTCCTTCATTCTACTATTTAGTACACAAAGGAAAGATATAAAACATGTATCTACATTTACTATACTAATCTTGACACAATGTGTGGTTGTATGTTGAGTTGTTTATGCAATGTTGAGTTTAATTATGAGGTAGCTAAGTTAGGAGCTACGGATTGAAGTTAAATTAAACTAAGTTGCAATGTTAATAAATTAGCTCTTGTTATTTATCTAGGAGGAGCAAAGGAAGATAGGATCAATGTTAATAAATTAGCTCGTGTACTCAACTATTGACTAAGGTAAGGGATATACGATATGGGCTTTCAGTAAGCTGTTTTGGAGGGGGGGGGGGGGTAGGGTTGATAGTAATGCATTAAAACATTTTGACTAGAGGTGTGATATGAAATTTTGGTTTAAATACATATTTGTGACTTTTGAAATCATGTGTATGATGTTTACACAGAGTAATGTTAGTACTATCCGCTCTTGAACAGTGTAATTAATACTAAAGTGGATATGAAATTGATTATGAACTTACACAAATTTGAATGAAGTGGATATTTAACAAATATAGGATATTTTTAGTATTATAAATCTATTTACATTTGACTTTAGTTTTTTAAGTTCACAAATTAATAGTGACTCTTTCACATGAAACAAACACTTTGTATTTTATCTTTTTAGCTAGAGAGCCTGTAATTGTAAGAACCTACACTATTTTACCACTGTTTTTTGTGTTGATTTCACTATTATGTAGATGCCATAGTGTCGTCACTTGTGTTGTTAGATTGTGGTTTGTGATATGCTTGGTTCTATTGTCTGGTATAGGTGCACTTGTATTTAGTCTTTTCTTGTTCTGTGAAAATTAACCGCACTATTAAAAAAAATTTGCATACATTCTTATTTACTTTAATATTAGAACATAATTTATGAGATGGGAACATTATTAAAATAGGTGCTAAAATGAACATAAGTTGGTACTCATATTCATAATTTGTTGTATACAATGGTAAACTTATGTGAATAACCATTACTCATGTGAATTTGTAATATAGGTTCCACATCAACAATGGAAGACTATGGAGCAACTATATTTTGATATGTTTTATTTTAGGCCTGTCCACGGGTCAATTTAGGGCCTAAACCGAACTCAACCCGGTTGGATCAAGTGGCTGAGTTTCAGACTCGTATTTGACCCAATATTCAGGTTGGATCCAACGTTTCGAATAATTGGCTGGGCAGGTTGGAGTTGTCAATTAGTCGGTTCTAGGCCTTATATTAGGCCAAAATTTTGGACTTAGTTAAAATTTTTGTAATTTTATTTTTTCGGGTCTTTTTAGCCCAAATTACTTGGTTTAGCAATTTAATAAATCACATTGATTTCAGATTTTTTGAATTTCCTAAATATTTCAAATTGGGCCTCCTTTTTACTTAATTTATTTTAAAATAGGCCCACTAATTCTGTTGGACTTTTAGGACATATCAAACCCAATATAATCTTGCTATTTCTCACAAATTTTCATAAATTTAAACCTGGACGTAATAACACAACATACCAAAAAGCCTATTTTTTATCACCTGTGATCTCTGAAACAATAGAAGCACCTATGTAGTACATATCAATCCAAATATATAATCTTTCCCACATTAATTACAAAAAACAAACACAGCAAAATAGACTAAATCTGAACAAGATAGCACAACACAACCTACAAAAACCCTAATTTTACCATCTGTGATCTGTTAAACACAATAAGCACCTAGGTAGTAAGCTAGAAGCTCAACACCTATTAAACTTGCCAACCACACAACAAATAATATTTTCAGCAATAAATAAATCACAATAGATAATAGTATACTATAATATTTCTATTAATGGGTATATATATTTAGTACCATAGAGGCAGTTACTACAAGTTTTTAAGGCAGTAAACCATAAGGTAGAAAGCTTGCTAGTTATACAATGTTCCCAGCAGCATAATTATTACAATAGTGAAATACCATAGGTATTGCCAAAAAATAGCTTTTCCAAAGCATTGAATGACTACTCTATAGTTAACAATTTTGTAACTTATAGAAAAGAAAACCTATTAACTAAGATTTCTTTTCTATAAGCATTTAGAGTTGAGTAATGTTAAAAAAGCAATATATCCAAAAAAAAAAAAAAAAAAACTTCCAAAATGCTCCCAAAAAGCTATCGTCTTTACAAAATAAATGACCATCCTCCTACAATACACAAAAAAATATTCAACAAATAATACATTAGTACCAAATACAAGACCAACTAGTAAGGAAACCAAGTTTATGATAATAAGGGGCTAAAGGCAAAACCATACTAAGTCAATGATTAATCATCAATACTAATTAAGGGTCGTTTGCTTGAGGTGGAACCCTTGCTTGAGTTGGTATTTGCTATTGCACTTGTCGTTGGTTGTTGATTTAAAACTAAAAAACAATAGGAAATAAACACAATAGATTAAATATTGCTTAAATACATGAGACATTTAATACAACTAATAGAAAATAAGTTTCAAAATTTTAACATATTACCTAAGTCAAGTAACTCCTCCTCCTATGCCTCTACATCATCCCTTGACTGGCGATGAGAAATTGGAACTGTGGCTTGAAGCCAATTGTGAACATACAAGGTTTTGAACCATGAGAGGAGAGAGTGAACTTCGAAATGGATCAACAATGCGGCCTTTGGTGTTAAATGCTAACTCAGATGCAACAGTGGAAACTAGTACAACCAGCACATCCTTAGCCACTTTGGACAACACTTAGTACCTACTACAATTGTCCCTCCACCACCTTAATATCTCAAAATTCACATCTTTTCTACCATCACAGTTTTCAACCAAATACTTTTCAAGCTCATTACTACAACCTACAGATTTCTCAACTTGCAAGAAACGTTCATATGGTGAGTGAACCATCACATATGGATCACTAGCATCACTTTCCAATTCTTTCCTCTCACTCCCACTTTATTCTTGCCCATTTTGGTGAATGAATAGAAGAGTAAAAATTATACAACTTATACAAAAGATCTTTCACCTTATCAACCATCACTTCCGCCACTGCATTCCCATAAATTTCAAAAAAAGAAAACTTCAAAAACCTCAATTTTTTTTTTCATGGATCAAGAACCACAACCACATACAAAAGAGGATTAATTTTATCCCCTTCCTCCCAATACTTCTCAAATTTAGTTTGCATGTTTGTGGCTGTGTTTTACAAGAGAGTGTTTTTGGATTTAACTAAATTAGAAATGCTCTCCTAAATAACAAAGATCTCATCATAGAAGGCATTTGACGTAACATACAAAGAACTAGAGAACTTCTTTGTTGCATTATACAAAAAGCCTTAAGAAAGTCACAAATGCCCTACAGTTTTGGAAATCACTCATACAAGGAGATCACAAACCACTACTATCTTCCTTGGTCCTAAAGTATGACGAATAACCATCATCTTCAAAATCTATTCAAAGGAATACTTTCTCAAAATTTTCAGTAGTTTCTAACATGAGGTAGGTCGAGTTCCACCTTGTAGGTACAATTAGACAAAGAAGACTTTTGGACTCCATACCTAACATCTTAATAAAACTCCTAAAAGTTTGATTTCTATTGGGTTAGGACTTCACATATCTCACAGCTTCACGCACCTTAGCAACAAATGCATCAATCTCTTTCAAATTCTTCCCCACAATGAGATTTAGGATATGGGCACAACACCTCATGTGCATGAACTCATTTTCTAAAACTATCCCATTCCAATCTTTAGTCAACCTTTGCAAAAATTTAATTGTTGTTAAATTTAAGCTAGCATTATTAACTATCAAAGTGAATATCCCATCAATAGCCCACTCACGCAAAAACATTATAATCTTTCTACCTATAGTCTCCCCCTTGTGGTCTTAAACTTGACAAAAATTTTAAACTCTCTTATGCAATTTCCAAGCATCATCAATAAAGTGACATGTGAGACATATAATTTTAATTTTGAATTGAAGTCCATGTCTCCATAGTGAGACACACCCTACAACCCTTCAAGGATTTCCTTAGCTTCTCTCTCAAAATGTCAATCACATCTCTAGCCATAGTTTGACAAGATGGGATATCCTTTAAACAAAGCTTAGATTGTAAGGTAGTTACATATTTCTTAAGCTCATACCCTTCGACACACCTATAAGACAACTCATCAATATAATCATTTCAGCCAATGCCTTTCTAGAAGCCTCAATAGAAAAGGTTGTTGACACAAAGTAGAACCTATCTTCTCCATCACTTTTGGGTTCAAAAGCTAATGTTTGCTACCCTTTAACTAGATCTTCTCTATTATGGTTCTTGGGACAATTTGGCACATGAGCTAACAAATTACTAGTACCACAACTCTTACTATTAGCATTATACAATTTTTGGCAATAATTACAAATAGCCTTAGTTTTACTAGTATCACCCTCTCCTATATTTATTTTTTCAAAATGGCCCCAAACAACAAACTTTTTCCTACCATTACTAGTACCACTAATAGGAACTGTCATACTCACTTTGCTTGATGGAACTGGGGGCAACTCAGTAGCAACAATAGTAAAAGCTTGGGTAGCAGCAAAAGCTTGGGTAATAGCAGAAGCTTCAACTTAGGTAGGAATAGCACCATCAGCTTGTGTAGCAACTAGTATTTGGACAGAGGGTGCATTAATGGAGGTTTCCATGACCTAAAAAAAATCAAAGATATGTATTAGCAAACTAGAATACAAGTATAATTAATATTTTTAATAATAAAAATAATAACCACACAAACCAAAAAGGAAAAATAGTATCCTACTTATGCAAAAAATGAAAACACATAAAACAAAACCCAAAAAAAAAAAAAAAAAAGCCCAAATACAAACAACATAAGCTTGAAATTTTATTTAATAATAACAGCCAAAACAGTGGTACTCAAAACTGATTAAACAATAGTGAAATATCAATAACAACAAACACTGAACACAAACATAATCTATGATTTATTTAGCAAATTACATCATATTGTTCTATTATCCTTATCAAGCATCAACTCAAACAGGAAAAAAAAAATCTCAACTTTAACACTAAACACAAACATAATACATGATTTACATAGTAGATTAAACACTAAACATAAACATAATACATGATTTACATAACAGATTCACTAACATAATATATGATTTACATAGCAGATCAATCACTAAACACTAACACATAATCTATGATTTAAAAACTAAACACGTAATATATGATTTACAATTGATTATTACAAGCAAACATAATATATGATTTACATAACATATTACATTAGATTGGTCTATTATCCTTATCAAGCATCAACTTAAATAGAAAAAGAAAAAAAAAATCCCAACTTAAACACTAAACACAAAGGAAAGCAAAAATCATACCTTAAAGAAACAGTGGGTGTTGGAGTATCGAATTTGAAGGCAGACAACCCTACTTGGAGTCAACTTTCAATCTTGTATAGAATTAAAACAGGAATAAAATTGATTAAAAAAAGAACAAAAACAAAAATAAAATAGTTAGGGTTTCAAGGCTTTTTTAGTTAGGATTTCATATTATAAATCTTTGGGTTTATTTGATTTTAACATTTGATTTCCACAACAAATGAAACCAACAAGACTAACAAAAAATAAAGATGACAAATAGAGAATAATTACCAGTGTTTAGAGTAAGAACTGACTCAGTGAAAAGGAGACAGCGGTGGGGTGAGAAGTAAACATTGACAGTAGCTACGCTTCGGAGAGAGAACTGAGTGGACAACGGCGATGGCTAGGCTTTGAATCTCTTCAACAGTTCAATCCATATTGATCGGTGGTAGAGAGAGGAGTGGGCTATGGCATTAGAGGCAACTAGGGTTTGGATTTGGAGAATCGGTTTAGAGAGAGTCAAAGAGCCAACCAAATAGAGAAGTGAGAGTTTGAGAGAGCCAAATAGAGAACTGAGACTCTGAGAGTTTGAGAGTGACCGAAGCTTAAAGACTTAAACTGAGGAAGTGAAGAGGTGAGGAAGCGTGAAGCCATGACCCATCAACTCTGCAATCTAAACTCTGAAGGGAAAACTGAAGAGACTCATTAGAGATAGTGAGAGATATCAGATTTTTGATATGTAATTGTCACTGTTAGATTTGGGTCTTGATTTTGGACTATAACCTTTGATTTAGAAATTGGGTAATTTTGCCACTGAAATCACTGAGTGCTCAGCTTCTACTCTCATCAACACCATAAATTTTGAATTTTAATTTGAGTTAAACAGTTGATTTGCATATTGGGAATTTGTGTGGAAAAATTTAACTTTTGTTTACTGATGAGATGATGCACTCATACACGTTTCCCTTTCTCAAATACTAAAAACGCAAGAACGTGGACTAGCAATCTACTGGCACGTCAAATCATATTTTCTTTATATAAATAATTCGGTCGGTTCAGGTTATTCTAGTGAAATATTTTTAAACCTGAATCTGAACAGAATTATTTGGTTATTTTTATTGCCAACCCATGACCGACGGCAAACTAAATTCGGAGTCGCCCATGGACCTTTGGTTCTAGCAGGTTCGGCAAGCAAGTTGGTTGGTCCAGGTCACTTGACATCCCTATTTATTTAATGTAAAATATATATTAGGCAATAATGTTATCTTTGTTAGTACATGATAACTGATATCAAACAATTTTTGGATATGTAATTGTTGCTCATAGCCACTTGCTTTTGCTTGTGAACTCATGATTCCTTTGTCAGTTGAATATGAATAATGTGACTTTGATTGTTAACTTCAAAATTGTCAATCTTCAAAGAAGTAATTGATTGGGTAATTTACAATTATCTTTGGTGTGAAAAAATGGCATATTACAAAGATGTTAGAGGAATGAGTGTATTTTGGGGAGAGCTAGAAAATAAGAAGAATATACACTTCTTGATAAATTGGTTTAGAACACAATTTTGTTGATTTCAAATTAATTTATGGAATAAAATATTTTTTTAGTCATCAAGTTTTGTTTTCGATAATTTTTTTTATACTTAACCTCCCCCCCCCCCCCCCCGGCTCTTTGTCATGTAAAATATATATTAGGTAGTAATGTTATCTTTGTTGGTACATGTGAACTGATATCAAACAGTTTTTGGATCTATAATTGTTGCTCATATTCACTTGCTTTTGCTTGTGAACTCATGATTCCTTTGTCAGTTGAACATAATAATGTGACTTTGATTGTTTAACTTTAAAATTGTCAATCTTCAAAGAAGCAATTGATTGGGTAATTTACAGTTATCTTCAATATGAAAAAATGGCATATTACAAAGAAAGGAATGAGTGTATTTTGGTGAGAGCTAGAATATACACTTTTTGATAAATTGGTTTAGAACACAAGTTTGTTGAGTTCAAATTAATTTATGGAAGTCATCAAGTTTTGTTTTAGATAATTTTTTATTTATACCTAACCTTCCTCCCCCACCCATAGTGCATGTTCAAACTCATCGTGACAATTAGTTTGTTCAATTATGTATTGCCAGACTATCAATTTTGACATAGTTAGTTCAATTAGTTATCTTTGGTGTTATACTACTGTCAGGGGCTAGTAGAAACACAAATATTAGAACAATTGAAGGAGGTGGCCTCCAACCCATGAAGAAAACATTGATCAACTAGTCTAGTAATCCTTCCAAATAAATGAATAAATAAATAAACTACAATTTAGAATTGAAACAATTGTAATAGATTGAAATGATTATGAATATATTTGTATATATATTTTTTTCTCTTTTTTTGTTCAACATATTTGCATATTGTATAGCCAATTATAGAGTTTTAGTATACTCATTAGAGTTTAAGAAGATTATAAGTTTCATTTAAAAAGAAGATATGATAATTAATTATATATATTTTCATAATCTAGGTGTGTATATATACATATTACAATTGATAATTATATATATTTTTTCATACACACACATCATGTGGATTTTTGTAGAACCATGTAGATCTGTGATTTGAGTTTATCTTGACACACTAGTTCACCCCCCCCCCCCCCCAACTCAAAGTTCCTGTCTCCGCCACTAGAAACATACACGTGAATTAGTATGCACATCATTGAATTGCCCATCCTCATGCGTCATGTCAAGTCACACTACGCATGCATATTTACTGTTACACCATGTTTTGTCCAATCTAACATTTTCAACAATAATCACAAGCCAACGGAATTCAAGAACACGTTTAGATGCACGTGAATAATTCAACACACCTTTGTACTACCCTTCATCATGTGTCGTATTTATTGCTACACCATGGTTGGCCCGTTCATATTCAACAAAATACCCTATATGTGAACAAACAACAAGAACATACATTAATGTCCACGTGAATAATCATACATACTTTTACATTGCACTTTATCAATTGGTTACTATTGCACCAAATCTAGTTATATCAAACACATTCATCAAAAAACATATGCCAACAAACGTTACTGTTGAACCATATCTTGTCTTATTAAATATGGTTGTCTCATTCAATTATGCATACATTTGTAACTTTTGTACTATTAAATACTTTGCTACACATGAATTATGAATACTTTTGTACTACCCTGTATCAGTCCCTCATGCATCATGTCAAGCCTCATCAGCAAAGTTTTATTAAATATTGATTCACGTAACCGACATTACCACAAGCATGAATTATACATTAATTTTGTCTATCATTCATCATTCGTCACGTCAACATCATGTACTAATTGCTATTAAATGAAAAAGCTGCACATGACCAACATTCCCACATCTTTCAATTACCCAATTTTCACAACTCCTATGTATAGTTGTATATGCATGCCATCTGGATAGACCATACTGGAAGCCGCACATTGCAATAGCAATGCGCAATTGGCTACTTTCTTGATTTCTAGATAACCATAGAAGGAAGAGATCCCAATGAGAATGAATACTATGTAGAACTAGAGCGAGAGTGGGAGTTTCACGCCAATGAGTCAAATGCTCTACACAATGATCTCATATTACTTGGAGCGTCTCTGAGCAAATGTGTCTTGCTTATGAAGCCAAGGTGGAACAGGGACAAATGTAGGCATGCAATAGCAAGAATCTAGAAGAACAATTTGATGTTGCTTCGTCGGTCTTGATATCACGTGCTGCAACTTGTAGAAGAACTGGTCACTACAACCAATAGACAACTCATACCAATGAAACATAACAATGTCCTCAACTATGACCCATACCTATTAGAATGAATATGACATTGCATTGTCCTAAAGATAATTTCTCTATCTTTGTTTAAGTTAATGTCAATACCATTAGTGTTCAATAGACACTAGATGCATATTGATAATATCCAATGTAAGAATATTTATGTTTTGTATATTATGCGTATAATTCTATTGTCTACCTTCTCACCCTAAGTAATCTTTCAAGAACACAAATAACATGCATGTTTTTCCCAGCGATAATAACATTTACATTGTCCGCTCAAATGGATACATAGTTCTACTACATAGTACTAATACAACAACAGTGACATACATAATTCTAATACATAATAAAGTAAACATAGTTATACAAAAACGTACAATGGTGCCACAACACGATTACTCTTCATCTAAAATCTCCAAGTCCGAATGATAAATGTCTCCTACAAGAAGTGATTGCATATATCGTGCTTGCTCATACAACTTACACTCTACTAATTCTCGAATCTCAGCTTAGGTCCAATATCAATTAAGACATATCTTCATTTAATTATTTTCTTCTTTGTCTCTTGGCATCTACGATGCAAATTGATGGGTTATTGGTAACTTATAACCGACCAATTCCTCATAAAACATCCCTTGTTCACAGATTAACCAAGCCCACTCCTATCTTATGGTATTATGAACCCATGCATTATTTCGCAGATTAGGATCAATTGGATAACTGAACTTATCTTCCAATACCCAACAATGACCCATCACTGTGAACACATTGCATGGCCTATAGATTGCATAATCCATTCCATAATAAGCCATTTACCTTGGCTGCAGAAACATCTAATGCATTATTAACAATGTATATCAACTGTTGGTAAATAATATAAAGCTACATAAGATGGTACTCGACTAAGACATTCATAAATTAATGTAGTAGTACATGTATTAAATTAAATGCTAACACTCACATGTGGTAAAGAACGTAAATATATGAATAATCATACCCTCGTGCATAATGTGTAACCATGTGTCAATGAAAGATGGGGCTCTATTAAAGTACGCAACAACTATGTCGATATAATTTACTTAAAAGTGATGTGGCATGACCACATATGAACTCATAACTATTGCACACAAGTTGAAATATCACTATAACATTGGGAACATGGGTACTCATGTTCATATAATGTTTCACCAGCCTGTATTGACATAATAAGACCTGACAACTCATATATTTTATAATGTTTGAACCATGAACTAAGGTTATAAATACGTCACAATATTGAATGTTTTATTTCGAACCCCATCAGCATCT
Organism: Quercus variabilis; assembly: GCA_030445155.1. Taxonomy (NCBI): domain Eukaryota; kingdom Viridiplantae; phylum Streptophyta; class Magnoliopsida; order Fagales; family Fagaceae; genus Quercus; species Quercus variabilis. The sequence continues at coordinate 70,233,562 of CP129448.1, read as the reverse complement.
TAGATTGAATAAGAAATGAGTCGCAACACCTCAAAATCAAACTATTGTGAGAAACAAGTTTGGATCTACTTCAACATGTGCATCATCATAAATTTCAACAAAGCAACAACTATGGAGTGAAATGGGTTGGAAAGAAGAAAAGATTCTGTTAATGTTCCAATATACTCGTACAAGAGTCTTAAGAGTGTTAGACACATCATGGTCGACAAACCAACACAACTAAGTACAAATATCACCACAATAAAGTTCACTACAAAAGAACCACCGTGGTCAATGCTATATGAGGAAATGTGTGAGTTGGAGGTGTATTGTAGATGGCACGGGTTAAGAGTTCCTAAGGCACATTTCGTAGAGTTACTTGGAGACGAAGTTACCAAGGTATTTGCTCGTCTTGAAAGAGAGAACAATCATATGCAAAGGTGACTAGTTCGTTTCCATGCAATCTAAAAGGTAGGAAACATCTACAGGGGAAGGTATAAGAGCAAGTCATCAAGTCCATTAATGAAATTACTACATTAGACGCAACAAAGATATTTCAGACTTCTCAGATTCAAGCAACGATGATTTCTAGAAATTTCTACCTACAAAGATTAGACGTTTTTAATGTCTAACAATGGTGATTATGTATATTCAACTTTTGCAAAATAAGAATTTGTGCTTACTACATACACCTTCAGTTACATAATGCAATTTTTTATTATTTTATTTAAGACTGATATGTGAGTCCCACTGGCTATGGTCACATATAATTAAAAAAAATAAAAACAAAAAAACTGCATACTTTTTCATAGTGAAATTGAGTTCACTATGACCACTTTTCTTGCCCTTCGGAGGGTATTTGTTAATAAAAGCCTTCTAGTATTGTCAACAATAATAAATTACATCAACAATTCCTAAAAAAATTGGTGTCCTTAAATTTATCATAATATTAGACCAACTGATCATAATATTGTCAAAATCAACTATTACTACATTCCAAGGTCCAAGGTAGAAGTCCTTATTATACATTGTATGACGTTAGGGGGAGACCAAGTTACCATCCAAATATTATCAAGTTAAAAAGAAACTCATGGAACATGCAAAAGAAAGATAATGGTTTAAATTGCTAACCCATCTCATTACCCAAACTCTTAATAACAATTTTTAGAAATTCTCAACCAAAGAAGATCTATAGTTCATTGCTTTTAGCATATCTAAAAATTTATATTTTTCTTACTTCAAATCTGCAACTCCAAACAACCAATATTCCTCTAATGTACTCACATAATGCTGAAACAACCAAATACTCAATGCACAAACAATACTTTCCATACCATACAACATATCAAATGCAAGTGTCTTTCTTGTATTAAAACACTTTCCTAATATGAAAATACATTTTATCAAATAAACTTTTGCAATTTCTAAAACTATTCCGCACCTACTTCAGAAAATTTTCTATGTGCATCAAATTATGATATGGGTTTTGTACCTATGATGGGGGGGGGGGGGGGGGGAAGGGGAATGGGTATTTATCCCTGATTTAAAAATTATGTAGCAAAATGCCCTGTTTTGAAACTTGATTTTGACAAAATTGAGTTATATGTAAAACTCGATATCCTCAAAATTGAGTTCTATGTATATTTTTAAGTAGAACTTGACATTAGCAACATCGAGTTCCACTCAAATATAAAAAAAATAAATAAATAAATAAAATAAGTAGCAAAATGTGCATAGAACTCGCTAATGTTGAGATTCACTTGTAACTTGATTTTGTTAAAATTGAATTTCAAAAACACAGGCATTTTGCTAAATAGTTTCAAAACTGAGACATTTTGTTACATAGTTTTCAAATTAGGGGGAAATACCCATTTTGGCCCTATTTGGGTTGGTTTTAGTTTCAATATAACTCGATTTTCATAAAATCGAGTTCTCTTTTTAAAAAATTCCAATGCAACTCGTTACCATGAATATTGAGTTACATCAAGGACAAAAAATTTTTAGTAGAACTCGATATCTCTAATATCAAGTTACACTTTGATTTTTTTTTTTTTTTTTTTTTAAACAATTGCAAAGAACTCGGTAATACTAATATCAAGTTCGTCAAAAAAAATTTCTATGGAACTCGATTTTAAGAAAATCGATGGATAAATAGGTAGTACAGAAACTCTTCTTTGCGGTGAGCGGTATGTCTAAGTTTCGGGAGTCATAAATCCGTTTTGATTCCAGCAGTGGAAGGTGAGGTGTAGGCCTATCCAAATTGAAGTTGCAAAAAGAAAATCCTATTATCATCATTCAAGCAGTATCCTAAAAGTACTTTCAAGGAAGCCTTTTAATGAAAACCAGACCTAAAGAGACGTAGGTCGAGACTAGAGTCTGATCCAAACCTTCACTTTCACTTGAAACCTTGATGTTTAGTGAAAAACAATCAAGATGTCAATGCGAGTTTGAAGGTTTCTTTTGCTTGTGATCAATCTAGTGAGCTCTTTCAAGCTCATAGTAGGGCTTTAGGTTAAGACAGAAATCTGTCTTTCTAGGTGTTAGTCAAGGGAGGAGAGCAAAGCAAATTTTCTTAATCAGGAAAAGCAACATCTACTTGGTCTAGCGTGGCAAGATTTGCACGTAACTCAAAATCGTAATATTGAGTTCCGAAAAAGGGACACACTACTAAATAGTTTGAAAAGAATGACAAATTGCTACATAATTTAAAAATTAAGGATAAAAGCTCAGTTTTCCCCAAAAAATAATGAAAAATACAAGAATTTATATACAGGGAAAAAAAAAAACATTATAACCATATCAAAATTGATATTCTCAATATCTTTTTTCATATATAAAAAACAATAAATACTAATTTCACATCCACTTAAAACCCTTCACTCCATGCAAAACAACAATATCTCACTCTCAAAGTCCACTCAATAAATCATAAATATCTCAGGCTCAATCATATACATCAGATCAAAGAAAATAAAGAAAAAGAAAAACAAATCAAATCAAATCAGTAATTAGTAATTAGAAAAATAATCAGATTGAATGACTGATAATGAGGACATAACCCACTGCAATAAATGAGATGTTTCACGCCCATACCTCCATTCCCATTTTTCTTGCAATGCCTGATTAAAGTACACAACCCCCCCCCCCCCCCAAAAAAAAAAAAAACTAGTAAACAAACCTTTTCTAATGCCACCAATGGGAATTACCTCCTTTGTGTTCATCGTCATGAACTAGAGTTTATATTTTCTCTGATTAATAAAACTGCACTACTTACCTATCCAAAAAAAAAAATATATATATATATATATATATATATATGAGGACATAAATCCAAAATTTGAAGGATTGACAGTGATGGGTGTAAACACTACATTTTGTACCCCTTATGCCTCGAGCCTTCATTCTCCAATGATGCCAAAATTCTAAGACTCAAGGTTGGTTTAGAGCCTAATTGAATTACAAATTGACTTGAGAGGTGTTAAAATGAAAGATATAACTTTTTAATTAGCAAAAAATTTATTTTTAGAAAAGAAAGGCCAAAAAAAGCCCTTGGCCTGCGTACGTAATCTTAAAGCATGCATACGCAGGCACAAGCCTATGCACGCAAGTAGGGTTTCAGAAACATAAAAAATGAAAATTTTCTGCATTAATATTGAGATTTGGAACGAATCCCACATCATTTGGAAGTCATTCCAAACCCCTATTTTCACAATATAAATAGCCATACATGATACCTTTTCAAAACACATAGAAAATTCTAAGGGAAAACCTAAGATTCACTAGAAATAGTGAATCAAAGACAGAGTTTTTCACAAAACATTATCAAGTAAATTTTATTTGATTGGAGCCTTTTCTAGCCTTGATCTTTTGAGTTTAAGATTACTAATCACATTCTCATTGACTTGCTAGATTTGACTAAGGGGAACTGTAAAAAATTAAGCCTAGGAGCTTTTTACTTTAAGGTATTCATTTTAAACTTTTCTTTCATTCTTGCCTTTTAGTTTATGTTTTAATCTATTTCTTTGCCTTGTTTATGCTTATAATATGTTTGTTTAGATTATGTTCAAGTTTTCTTTATGTTGTAAGCATGTTAGGTTGTTAGAATTGTTATTTAAAGCTTTGTCTGCTTTATATTCTTTGTGTGTTTCTAGGTTAGGGTTTTTGAACAACCCTACGCACGCATGTATCATGCATGCGTACGCTGGTCAAATCCTACGTATGCAGACTCCTATGTGCATACATAGGCCGTTGCCCAGAAACCCTAATTTTAATTTTCTGTTTCTGTGTCTTCTTTAATTATGCATAATATGTCTCTATCTTGCTTCTTTTTTATGCCTTGTGAATCTCTGTTTTTCTGTTTACATGTTGGTTTGTCATCATATGCTAGATTAGGGTTGCCCTTTTATTTCTTGCTTTAATATCATGACCATGCATTCATATGTCCATTCATTAATGCCATAGGTGCTATGATGCAATGAGGTAAGTAAAGTAAGACATGCATTGGTATGAACATGCAATAGATATATGAACATGCTTGTTGGCATGATTTTTTTCTTAATGCAATCACATGTTTATCTTGTCATGTTTGTGTTTCTACCATGTATCCTTGCTGTCATGCCTACCTTTTTACCTTGATTTGTTGCTGCCTTGTTTGGATGATATGTCTACCATGCTAGATGAATGCTAGGGTTTATGATGTAATGATATGCATGATTAGGTGTATGCTAGGGTTTGTGATATGATGACAAGAATGATAGATGTATGTTTAGGGATGTTTGATGTCATGTTGATTGTTAGATGTATGCTAGCATGTGTGTGAGTTAGATAATAATATTGGACATGCCTTTAATAGGATTAAAACACAAGACACAATGAGAGGAAGTCAACCTTAGGGTTGGGTGGTCTTGGGTGCATAACACCTGCCCAAAAACATACATAAACTTTGAATCCATACTCTAGTAGTAAGATCAATGGTCATTTCTCGAAATGACGCTATATTCATGGTTCCTAGGCCATTGCAAAACTAGGTGGCGACTCCATTTCCCGTTGTGTCCACATTGGGAAATAGAGATAAAACTGCAACAAAACATGGTGTATTAGTCCTCTTAAGTGTTCAAATGAGAGAGAGAGAGAGAGAGAGAGAGAGAGAGAGAGAAATGTTTAGAAAGGGGTTCATAAGCACAATGTTTTTTTTTTTTTTTTGAAAAGGGTAAGGGAATCTTAGGTATTTCATAAATTTCATTAAACCTAGAAATGCGACGTTAATAAGCAGAAATAGTTTATCAAAAAGCAGTTTTCTGGAAATGTGCCCCTCCCCTGGAATTTTCTTTAAGTAGTTTTTGCCCCAAAAAAGAAATAATACACTATACACAAGTATTCCAGTGTTCTCTTTCTTATATCAACTCCTTCCTGAATTTTTCACCTGAGTATATGCCAGTTGCTCATTGGAGCCTTGAGAAGCTGCTGGCCTGAGTATGAAAAGGTGATGGTAGGTTGCAATGCCTGTATCCATGAAGATTCCAACCAAAAGAATACACATGCCAATTAGGTAGTTGTATTAAGAAGCAAATTAAGGGATCACCTGTGGAAGAAGAATTCAAGGTTTTATGAGTTTACCGTCCACCTTTACCTAGATTGAGTCTTGTAACTGAAAGTAGAAACAATCAAAGAAGAGTTCAATGTTTCATGAATTTAACCATAAAACTTTGCCTAGAATTAAGTCTTTTAAGTTGTAACTGCAAATAGAAATAATCATTGAAAATCTTGATTTCTAAACATTTCCATCAAGTAAAAGCAACATACATACATATAGAGATGACATCAATAGTAGAATTTTATGATAATATCCTCTCAATTAGTTTAAACTAGAGACTAGAGAAGCTTTCTTGAAGTCATGATAACATATCATCCATGGTTCACATGATCAACTCTAATACACAACTTTCATGAACTCCTTTCCACTGTGAGAATTAATTTTAGACAGACAAATGAACAACGATCTTTCCAAATAATTACTTTTAAGTTTTGACACAACATACATAGACAAAACATAATGCTTCAGCCACCCAATTATAATTTCTTCCTTAGAAGAAACACGTCGGACATCCATTATATATATATTATAAAGGAATATAACAATGTCTCTTTTTTCCTTTATTGGTAAATAGAGGTTAGGCCTTGGTGCGATGGTAAGGGCCTTCCACCAAAAGCAACAGGTCACTGGTTCAAGTCCGAAAATCAGTCTCTTCAAAAATGAAAAATGAGGATAAGATGGCCTACCATGACCTCTCTCAAATCTAGAAAAAGCAAAAGTGAAAGTTTTGTGCACTAGGTATGACAATTTTTTAATTGGAAAATATACATGCACCTGATGAGTCTTGAATCCACAATCACACCCTACACCCCGATCTTAATTTAAAGGGGAGGATGTTGCATTTGACCTAGTGGTAATTGGCCCAATTTTAACATTTAGACTCATTTTCTTTTCTTTTCTTTCCTTTTGTTTTTTCTTTGAATCTACAACCCACCCTCCAAATATCTTGTGATGGGGTCTTCTAAAAAAATTCACAATTTCATTCAGTATGCTGTATCAAACTATAAAAAAAACATGGCAGCATACATTATGGAATATTAAATCATGAATACCCAAATTGATTTTTGATTTTGTAAGGACTCCAAAAACAACTCATAAGACAGTACCATATACTCATTCATTTAGTTGCCTCCATTTTCATAGTAATTTTTAAAATTTTAAATAAATAATATATATATTTTTTTAGCCAAATGAATTCTTCAAAATTATAATTATAATAATAAAAATGAGCATAACTTTTTTTTCATAATATGATAACTTCCTTTGGTTGGAATGAGGCAGTAATCTGTACAAACTTTTTCTTTTAATTTTCAAATATTAAATGCTTATTTACTTCTTTATCATTGCGAAAATGGGGCTCCTCGAGTACCCAACTAGTCCCTTAGAGATACACTCCCTTTCCACACAAGCCAATCATTGGGATAAATTCTTGAGGGTGCATAAGTGGAGACCTTAGATATTATACTCAGTATTAAGTGATTGCCATGAAGCTTATACAAATGCAATAAAAAGGAAATATGCACAGATATGTTGAGACACTTTAAGCTCTTCTTTTTTTCCCCATCATTGTGACAGTTGAGCCTTGCCAAGGCTAAATGTGAATTTTCAGAAAGCTAGACGTTTAACTAAGCTATAATCAAGCTCTTTTCCAACCTATTGTGAATCAGAGTATGCTCAGTGCACATTCAATATCTTCTCTTTAATTCGTATGATGCCATGGTAATTTCACATCAACAGTAAACAATCAAGAACAAACAACATATGATCCTAAACTTCTACAAAAATTTAAACTGTCCTCACTCCAAAATTTCCAATTGTTATGATGTTATCCAACTAATCTATTCGAACATAATTTTTTTCTTCCTATGGTAATAGAAACACAAAGAAAACTAACCTCAAAATTCATAGCTGCATCAATTTAGCATGGACTCTTCAGTAGTAGAAAAATTCTCTGTTAACTGTTCCATGAGGCAGCCTATCATTTTGACCGTAATGTAAGAAACTTTTGTTGTACAAGAACTAGCAAATAGCAATCATGTGAAGTGAAATATAGGCTGGTATGCCTTGGAAAGTTGCATTCCAAATTTCGATATGTGGATCCAAATTCAATCATATCCAACAGAAACCAAACTTCCATTGCCAGACTACCTATATTCTTTTACTGCATTCAAATGGGCTTTTCCAAGAAAATTCAAAAATCAGCATTACTGCCGTAGTAAGCCGAGAACAAAAAGGTGATATCCTTTGCTGTCCCTGCCAAACAACAGAACTTAAGTGTAAAGCTACAGAGAGAGAGAGAGAGAGAGAGAGAGAGAGAGAGAGAGAGAACAAGGAATCAATAACTTGCATGAAATACATACCGAGGCTTCATTTATTATATGAACAAGGAATCAAAATCTCTCTCCCCAAAGTTTCTGAAGGATCAGCATCCAAGCAGCTATTCTGAAAGCTGAAACATTCAACAGCTTCTTTGTCAAAGGAAATCAAAGCTTTTACTATATCTCAACCCAACTATATCCTGGGTCTTTTGAGACACCTCTTTTGATCATACACCTTCTTATCTTTGCAGCATGTTCCCAACTACCCCCTTCAGAATAAACCTTCGACAACAATACATATGCTGCATCATTCTCAGGGACCATCTTAAGTAACTTCCCAGCTGCCCATTCTCCCAACTCTCTGTTCCCATGTATCCTACAACCACTAAGCAAGGATCTCCAAATAGCTGGCCATGGAGGAAAAGGCATCATTTCTATTACATTTTTTGCATCATCAAGGTATCCGTTCCGTGACAGCATATCAATTACGCAACCATAATTATCCGGAGATGGTTCCATCCCATAATCCAAATTTATTGATTCAAACAAAAGACGGCCTTGATCAACAAGACCCATATGACTACAAGCTGATATAATTGATACAAATGTGGCTTGGTTGGGCTGTAGATTAGCCAACTTCATTTTCTTAAATATTTCCAAACCTTCCATAACAAGACCGTGATGGGCATAAGCCATGATCATAGTATTATATATAATCACATCATTCGATCTAAATGACTGGTCAAAAACTGTCCTAGAGCCCTCAATATCCCCACATTTTGCATAGGCATCTATAACTGCACTAGAAACAAACTCGTGTTTGTCAAATCCCATTTTTATAACAAGTGGATGGACAGACTTAGTTTGTTGATAAGCTCCAACAGCAGCATAACTATTCAAAACACTTCCCAAAATAAACTCATCAGGCTTCTCACCAGATTTTATTAGAGAGTTAAAGAATCTCTTAGCTTCATAATTATGGCCTTCATGCACCAATGTAGATATCATCACCCCCCAGCATGCCAAATCTAATCTGTCAAGCCCATTAAAAAATTCATAGGAGTCATCTAGTAGCCCAAATGAAACGTAACCTTTAATTAAAGAACTGCAGATATATCCATGAGAAGCAAAACCGAGCTTCACAATAGAACCATGAATTTGTCTTCCCATCTGTTGGTTTCCACATTTATAACAAGCCTCCAAAATGCTGGAGAGGGTAAATCTATCTGGCTCAACTCCCAACTTCCTCAAACTACAGAAAATATTTAGAGCTTCTGTGTAATGACATATTAAATTGTAACCACAAATCAACTCATTCCAAGTGATTATGCTTTTGAGAGGTACACCATCAAATACTAGGCATGCCATTCTCATGGCCCCACATCTAGAGAACATACTGATTAGTGAGCTTGAGACGTTAACTTCATCTAAGAATCCAAGACGTAAAGCAAGTGAAAAAAATTGAAGCCCGAGGTTGATATCCAGGAGCTCCCCACATTTTCTGAGCAAGATTGAGAAAGTGACATTGTTGGGCTTCACTCCAATCAGCAATAACTCATTAATTAATATTACAATTTCTCTTGCATCTCCTTCCTCAAAAAAGCCCCCAAATGCAATATTCCATGAGATAACATCTTTGTTTTTCATTCTATTGAAAACTTTCAGAGCAGACTGCTTCCCATCATTTTTGAAGTACATATCCAAGAGAGAGTTCATCACTGAAGTACTAGATTCTAGCTCACTCCTAATGAGCAATGCATGAAGTTGTTTACCATATTCCAAATCTCCCATAACTGAGCAACCCTTAAAAGCATTAACCAAGGTGATATGGTCCATTCTTACACCCCTACATTGCATCGAAGATACAATCTTCAATGCTTCGAAGCCATAGCCACATTCTGCATACCCTCCTATCATAGCATTCCAACAACCAACATCAAGCTTGTCCATACACACAAATACTCTCTCAGCTGATCCAATATCCCCCAACTTAGCATACATGTTTAAGATGGAACTAATAACAAACAGGTTCCACTCCATCCCAATTTTCAAAGCAAAACTATGAATACACAAACCAAATTCATAAGTTCCAACGATAGCACACGCTTTTGCAACACTACCCAAAGTGAACTCATTTGGCCTCAACCCACTTCTTATCATGTGCAAATAAATATCCAACCCCAGTATGCATTCACCATTTTGAATGGCACCCGAGATTATCAAAGTCCAGGAAACAAGGTTTCTTTGTAACATTTCATCAAACACATTAAGCCCATAACTAAATACCCCGAGTTTGGAGTACATCTTAATAAGATTATTCTGTGAAAAAATGTCACTAGTAAGACCTAACTTGACAATATGGCCATGGACTTGGGTACCAAGAAAATATGATTTTGAATGCTCAGAGAGTGAAAGGGCAGTGGATATGGCAGTTGGGTCTTTCCCCAGTAAGAGACCAGAGTATGAAGAACAAGATTTGGAGCTGTAGAGTTTGTGCTGATGTTTGTAGATTGTGTGGAACTGACAAGGTTTCCTTACAAAGAGGAGAAACTGTGTCGGTATTGAAATACAAATACTACGAGAGAGTCCTTGGTTAATCATCAATGGTTAGTGGCCTCTTCACACATGCTAACTAGGATTAAAGGCGCTTCTGCCAAAGAAAAAGGCATTGACTCTTGACAGTTAACACCACTAGCCCACAGCAAGAGGTCCTTCGATATGTCATCCAAAAGTGCCATACATATATGAATTAATGTGGAAGATGGATCAACCAAGGGAAAATCCAAGGAAAAGACCTATACTTCAAAGTTGAAAATACCATTTTAGCTCTTATAATTTGGAGTCATTGTTAATTAGATCCATTTACATAGCAATTTTTAATTTGCAGTCAATTTGGTCTTTACTATCAAATCACAATTTTTCTTGCACTTTCTTGCAACCTAACACAAAAACACAAATTAAACTTACTAATCTCTAACTCCAATAAATACATATTGACTTAGCAACTAAAACAAACCCAAATTTGGACCTAGAATATATGTAAATTGAAAATATTGTGGACCAATTTAATTGTTACCAAAATGTGGGGATCAAATTAACAAGAAGTTGAAAATAATAACGATCAAATTAACTATAACCAAAATATAAGAACCAAATTAACAATGAACCCAAAATGATATTTTCTCCTACTTTGAAAACGGACATAAACTATAAAATCCAACCAATGTTGGTTGTAACTAAAGAAATAGAATAAGTATCAATTGAATTACAAGAATTGAACTCAACAATGAGAGACAAAAAAAACTAAGTTCATGAATCGTTCATCAAGCAAGAGCCCACATAAATGAAATGAAATATTTTCAATCACCACATAAAATAAAGGGAAATGTTAACAAATGCCCTAAGAGCATTGGTTTAGGAACTATTTTTAGAAACATTTTAATGGGAAAATTATAAAGTAATTAATTTTTCTAACAATTTTTTATATTCCCCATGAAAGTAGTGTTAAAAACTTTCTTAATATGTTTTATAACAATTGCCCTAAGGGTTAATAAAATAAAATAAAAACAATTGTCTCAAGGGCACCCATTAACATGACCCTAAAATAAATAGCAAAATCACAAGATGCATGCTTCATTCTTAGCCTGGCAGATTGATCAATTAGACATTCCCAATACACTACAAAGAACAAAGAATATTGACAATTGATGTGAAAGAAATTCAAAAGCAAAAGAAATATTAGGTTAACTTCCCATTCCAAGCTTGTTAAAATCAAGCAAAGAGCTTTATAGCTTAACTGGTTGGTAGCTTATGATATTTCTAATGAGCACACCTATAGGGTTTAGGGTTGGTGCAAGACCTCACAGCTAGATTGCAGATCATATCAAGGATTGTAAGATCCTACTCTTTGTTGGGGGAAAAAAAAACATTGGTAGTTATTATGTCTATTGAATAATTATTAAAAAAAATTAATTATCCATGAAAAAAAAATTTGCATTAATAAAGTGATTTTATATCCTATATCAGTACATCTATCTATACTAAGTAAATAGATATACTTCCTTCTCAAAAAAATAAAAAAATAAAAAAAATAAATAGATATACTTTATTTTTCAATACAATCTATCCAAATAGCAACGACAACAACACCATCAATTAACTTTTTGGTCCTTACATTTTGAGGACATTGCAATTTGGTCTCTACATTTTAGTTTGATGATTTGATTGTGCCTTAATTGGATTTGCATGTAATGAAACTAATTAACTAACTTGAGTAATTAGTTAACTAACTCGGGTCCATATCTTAACCCAACAGTTTTAAATAAATTCTGCAATGATGAATTAAATTAAAACCCTCGATTAATAATTTTTATATTAAATTTTATATTGATCGACCACCTTGTGAGGTTTCAATTTTGGAAAGGTGAGTGAAGTCACCACCAATCACAGGATTTTTTACATGTGATTGATCATCTAACATCTAAATTATTTTATTATTGACCTAGGGTTAGAAGCATGTAAGGTCTCTTATTTTGAATCATGTAATAGATTATGGGATTCATTTATATGTTCATAGGACCGTATAGGGGAAGGGCTTAAGCACCTTCAGCATTCGCCTAATAGCAATTACTCCATTGTTATTGTAGGGACAGGGTTCGAGCACTTCTACTCTTTGGGACAAGCACTCAAGTAGTAGCCTGAATGATCAACAGATGGAGGGCCAAGATGAACTAAGAGGGAGTATATAATGTAAAGAAGTCCTCCCTAAAGAGGGGGCACGGAGAAGCACAAGAGAATATAGTAATTGGTATCAACTTAGAGACCGGTGTAACCTGATATTGAGAAAAGCAATAAGAACTACAAACCCTTCATTTGAGGGTTGAGGACAGACTTTCACACTTCAAATCTGTTTCCTAGTTATTTAACCCACTCATAACCATGTTTAGTTGTTGTAATCCTTACTAAGGCCTAGTTCTTACACCCATTTTCTACAAATTCATTGTATTGGGCTAGTTGGGCTTGAGTTCATTCATCCAAAGAGTAGAAGTGCTCGAACTCAGTCCCTACAGTTATCATTTTGATCATTCTAATAATCTATTACATAATGATGATGGGATTAACTATTTTAGAGTATTATTTGGACAAGGTCATGCCCCTATAAATGGCTCATGTAGTTCTAAGACCTCTTAAAGGGAAGCTTATCATATGAACTTTCCATAATCTATGGTTCACATAATCTTAACGATCCACTCCTCATTTCGATGGGAATTGAGATATCTTCACGCTAGCATAAGAATTGTTTTGGTTGAACATTTTGATTTTCTCTCAAAGCTAGCTAAACTTGGTCAAACCTCATATATTGCTCCAAAACTTTTAAGTTTTCCATAATTTGACTAAATCTAGCCAAGTTGATGTGTTCGAGGGGCGCAGATTATGGTCCTGATTTATTTATAGGTTGAAATTAGGTTATCTCAATTTTCGTGTACAAGCGGTAAATTGCTTCCTTGAGGGAAAAATGAAATAGTGACAGTCAGTAGTCACAAGCCAAAATTGAGTCTGATATGAGTGAGATATCACAAAATCATTGCCTAAATACTTGGCACTTTTTACTAAGTATTAGAAATGTTTGATTGTTAGTTTGGCCATCGTTAAACAACTCCATATTTATGAAAACGAGATGTCATTGGTAAGTGCTTTGAAAAATCTTCAATTCAAAGGGATTTGAGCATGAAAATCCTTACTGAATGATGAGAACTCACAAAAATATGAAAAGTAGAAACTTACAAAGACATATTCGAGTAGTCATGTTTCTGCAGTTGTGTTTTTTGAATTGAAAACATTAAGCCTCAACCTTGGTATGAATGAGAATTGACATTGAAAGCCTTTTGATGGTTACTCATTTTAGTCCAAATTGAGGTTAGTAAGGTTGTGAATCAAATCTAATTAACTTAGGGTATCGACTTTGCGGACAAACTTCTTGCAAATTGCATATATGTGACCTTCGAAGTTTCTATTTTAAGAAGCTTTGCAAGTCCCTCTATGACTTGGAAATTAACCGAAAGTTCAACCCCCCCACAACCCCAGTATTGTGACCACCTTGATCCTTTGGCACCAATCACTCTATCGTTGAACATTTCCAAGCTACCTTGGACCTGGAGACCTCTCTCAGGTTTGAGGTTCATATCATCATGAACACAGAAGCCTAATTTCCACAAACCAAATTATCATATTTATACAACACTAGCCCGTACCTTCTCCTTTACTTAATCCTTGAGCCCTTTTGTTGCTCTCATCTTTCAAACACTCTACCTTAAATGCCTTCCTTTCCTCCGTTGAAAAAAAAAAAAGAAAAAAAAAAGAAAAAGAAAAAGAAAAAAGAGGACAGATGATGTCTTGGACCATATTGGGATTAGTGGAGAGAAGTTTGGAAGAAGAGGAGATACACCTTGATAGAAAGTAGGTACCATTGGAGTTGTTGGTGGCAAGTGGCAACAAACAGGAGCCGCCATTGGTGATGGGCGGATCTCGAGACATGATTGAGTGTGACAAGTTTTATGGTTTAATTTGTCATAAGCTGACGTGGCATACTGAAATTGGAAAGTGTAAAATAAATGTTTTACATGTATAAAATATGCACTCGAGCAAAACTTAGATACAGTACTTTAGGTACCTCTTTGAAACTTTCTCTCCAAAAAAAATCTAATTAAATAAGCTAGCTAACAGATGTTAGCGTTGTCTCTTTTATTTTTATTTTTTTTTCTTTTTCTGGTTCATTGTCTCTTTTAGATTTATCAAACTTCTTATAGTTGCATTAAAACCTATTTATAAAACCCACCCCAACTTCTTTGACTTTTTACACTCTACGAAGATGAGATCTAGCTTCAATAAAGGTTTCACAAAGCATATCATTTGGAACCTAGAATTCTAAAGAGGGCAAAACTATTTTTTTATACACATAGGATGAGTTCTTTTTTTTTTTTGGCTAAACACATAGGATGAGTTCAAATGTAAATAAAGGGTATAATGGAGACGAACAGAACCTCATGAACCAAGGCCAATCATTCATTGATCCTGTGTGAACCAAGCATAGGAACATATCGACTTGTTTTATAATGAAAATAACGGGATTAATGAAGAAAATTGCCCCTTTATCCTTCTTTGCTTAATTTCAATAAGAAATTTCAGAGTTTGAGTGTGAGAAGCTTGCTACTGTTGAAGGTTTGTTGATTTACAAAAGCCAATGAAATCTTTTGAGATTATGCATGAGACACCCAAGAGTTTTGTTGATGATATGATGCGCATGAACCAACCCCTTTGTCCTTCTTTGCTTGATTTTAATTAGAACTTAAGAGTTTGGGTGTGAGAATCCTAATAGCCACTTGGGTTCTTCTGAGATTGTGCGTGAGAGAAGTCTCAAGTCTGAGACTTATGAAGCTATTAGGTTTCTTGCTAAAGGAGATGATGAAAAAAAAAAAGAGGCAGTGTTAACATCTGTTAGCTAACTTATTTAATTAGACAGATGTCAAAAAATTAAAAATGGTATCTAAGGAATAGTACCTAATGTACTGTATTTAAGTTTTGCCCATATGCACTCTATCTTCAAAAGTGGAGGCCAGGAACCTACGATCCAACCTATCCACTTGCCATCAGAACATGCTTTGGAGAATGTAAATAGAACAAAATTTAGTTACAAAACTAGTTGTAGCCTAAGGCTACAACATTTCTCAATAAAATAAACATTAATGCATATTTTAAAAATCTAACAGTTGAATTGAATGTTCTTTACGCTTTTAATGCACATGTCAAATTTTATGTCAATCGGATATTATTTACTATATGATGTATAAGCTTATATATTATGTATAATTTTAAACTACAAAAATTTGTAATTTAAATAATTTATTGATGACATAGTTATTAATTTTTAATTTTCTAAAAATTTTGCAAGTACGGAGAATATAAAAAGAATAAGTAATCTAATAGTAGATTTGTCAAAATGTACCTCAAGCAAAAAATAGAGTAAAATTACAATAAGTTTTATAACTCTTGCAACCAAACACTGTAGGAGTTCTAGGGTTTTTTTTTTTTAGAAAATAACCATAAAACCCAAACAATAGCATAAGTTAGGCAACGTTTGAAAGTAATTTGATTTATAACAATTTAAGTTCAAAGGACTCGATTTCCCTGTTGATATTCTCCTGTTTTGCACATAGCTGAGGTGGAAAAGTATCCACGTAGGCCAAGAAATTGAGTTCACTGGACTCGTTTCTTATACATAAAAATCAAGTTCACTGGACTCGGTTTTTATACATGGAAATCGAGTCCACTAAACTCGTTTTCTATGTATGAAAACCGAGTCTAGTGAACTCAATTTTCTAGTCACATTAGTCCATCCCATAGCATCATCAGTCTCATCCCACAGCATCAACGGTCACGTGATTATTGAGCTGGAAATCGAGTCTAGAGGACTTGATTTTCATGAATGGACCCCAGCCCTCCACGTGTTGCCGTGGGTCCCAGCTGGTTGCTCCTTATCGTGGGGTCTCACACACCTTCAACTCCACTCTTCAAAAACTCTTCAGCTCCATACTCAGAAGCTTATTTCCTAAATTGTCTCTCACTTGCACTCATAGAACACTCATCTCACACAACACTCTCAGGTAATGTTTTTACAATATTGTGATTATTTGCTAGTTTTTTTTTTTTTTTTAAGAAAAAATTTAGAACATATTAGGAAAAGTTTTGTTTTTATTATTTGTTAGTGTAAATATTGTGATTAATTTATTTGTTAGTGTAAATATTGTGATTAATTTATTTGTTAGTATATTGTGATTATTTGCTAGTTTTTTTTTTTTTTTAAGAAAAATTTAGAACATATTAGGAAAAGTTTTGTTGTTGTTATTTGTTAGTGTAAATATTGTGATTAATTTATTTGTTAGTATATTGTGATTATTTACTTTTCTTTTCTTTTTAAGAAAAATTTAGAACATATTAGGAAAAGTTTTTTTGTTGTTATTTGTTACTGTAAATATTGTGATTAATTTATTTGTTAGTATATTGTGATTATTTGCTACTTTTTTAAAAAATTAATATTAGGACACTTTTATATAAGATCATGAATCTACTTAAGAAAAAATATCTATAATGACTAGTAATATTATGATTAATTATTGGGAATATTTAGTAAATAATAGTGGATAAATTACAACATATTGGGATTTTTTTTTTTTGTTAGTGTAAATATTGTGATTAAATTATTTGCTATGTTTTTTTTTTAATTAATATTGTGATTATTGGGAATATTTAGTACCAAATATTGTGATTATTATGTTATTACAACATATGGGAATATTTGTTTTGTTTGTTAGTGTAAATATTGTGATAATATGCTAAGTTTTTTTTTAAAAAAATTAATATTGTGAGCTCGTGCTGGGAATATTTAGTACTAAATATTGTGATCAATTGTTAGGAATATTTAGTACTTTTAGGTCTTTATCATGGATATGAAATGGATTATGAGTTTGATACCTAAGATAGTGTTTGTAGTCTTTTTACCATAAATTATTTCAAGATATATTTGTTTAAGATTTGTAACAGAGATTTCAATGGATAACTGATTGGTATATAATATTTTTGTTCATCAAAACTTATTTGAATGGGTTTTGAAAGTCATGGCCCTAGAATGATTTGGAATTTTTAAAGAATATGAAATTGGCAATGACTATTTTTGTAAGATTACAAAAGGTGGGTATATGCAAATTTGGTTGAGGTTAGTATTGTTGGCATTTCATACGCAAAGTTATGTGATTGATGTTGATTGAGCGTTATAAATTTGTCACTAACACAATTGCACTTGATGATCTATAGGTTGACAATGATCCATATAAATATATACTACAGTGAACCCCTTAGCAATGCCAACCCTAATGACGGATGCTCATTTCAAGGTCCGAGTATCCAGTGCTACTATATGATGATACACCATAAGCTAAAGACCCTGAATGAGCTGAAAGTAAAAATTATGGAAGAGTTTCAAGTGAACCCTACTTTACGTGACATACATATTACATTCCGTTCTCCATATGAAGTCCTTAGTCAATGCATTAATTACAGAAATATGGCGATAACAGAGGACAAACATGTGAAATTCATGTTCAGTAAGATGCAGAAATGGGAACAAGCAGCAAATTTTGAGTTGTACGTCACTTTGGAGCCGCGTGCGGAAGTCGGCGTAGAGGAAGAAATTGTACAAACAACTACATCTCTACATTTTGCAGTCCTAGATGATCAATGTACCACATTGGGAGGCTATACACCCCCTTTTCAAGAGATATCAGTAACAATTGAGAGCGAACCTGGAAATAGATATGAAGATAGGAAGATGTTAGCGATAGAGATGAGTACGAAGAGAGGATTAACAATGGTGACTTTGACAGGGGTCTTGATGACCATGAAATGACTCCCATTCTTCATGTTGATGATATGGCTGAATGTGATGAAGATGATGCAGACGCTAATGTTAGAGTTTAGCATGTTACAAATACGAATCCCGTTTATGAACTTCCTGCCTCATCATTTTATGAAAATACTTGGAAAAATATAGTTGATCCTGAAGTTGTTCAGCAAGCATTTGGTTCTTCTTAGAATGCAGACATGAATTTTGCGAAAGGGTTGATTTTTGCGAATAAAGAGGCGATGAAATGTGCATTAACAATTTACGCCGCAAAGTATAACAGAAACATTATCACTAGTAGGTCGACCAAAAGTAAACTGGCTGTGAAATGCGTCAATGAGTCGTGCATGTGGTACATTGGGGCAGTTGTGAAGCCTAAACATGGACTATGGATGGTCACATCTTATAGGGGTCCTCAAAGTTGTATACCCCTTGCCACGACCCTTGATGGTAGAATGATGGATTGTAATTTTCTTGCAACAGAATTTGTTCCATTGTTGCAAGAAAAACACACGGTAACAATTTATCACCTCAAAGATTTCATTAAAGGGAAGTATTATGGGCATAAGCTTTCTTACTATAAGATATGGGATGCGAAACAACAAGCTATTGCAAAGATATTTGGGGATTGAAAAGAGTCTTACCAAAGGTTGAGAAAGTTATTGTTGGCATACTTGGATCAAGAACCTGGCACCTGGTTCTGGTGTCACACCATACCCAGGGATGAGTTCGATGATACAATATTGCGCTATGTATTTTGGGTTTTCGCTCCATGCATTGAAAGATTCAGACATTGTAAGCCAGTGATTAGTATCGATGGGACCCATTTGTATGGTAAATATCGAGGGGTGTTGTTGATTGCAATGGCCACCGATGCCAACAATAAGGTTTTGCCTCTCGCCTTTGCCGTTGTGGACAAAGAGTCAGGGCCTAGTTGGAGGTGGTTTTTAGAACGCCTCAGGAATGCACTGGGGGATGTGATAGCAGATAAGGACATTGCATAATTTCTGACCGACATAAGGGTATTCAAAACGCAATTGCAAACTGGCCTAGAGATGAAGATGGACGAGTACGAGTAGTTCACAGATATTGCCTTAGACATGTTGCTAGCAACTTCAACACGCATTTTCAGGACAAGTTTTTAAAGTCATTGGCCATGAAAGCAGGGTATGCTACTCAGATAGCTAAATTTGAGTTGTATATGCAACCTATCAAGGAAGCCGAGATCGAGGCCCTTAGGAAGAAATGGAGAACTGAGCGGTAGGAAAGTGAACCCGACTTATTCATCATACCATATACATATCTAATGAAAGAGGATTTAGAAATGTGGACCCAGCTATATGATGGTGGATACCGTTATGGGGCTATGACAACTAATGTCTCAGAGTGCTTCAATGGAGTACTCAAAGGTGCCCGTGGCCTACCCATTGCTGCAATGGTTGAATTCACTTGGAGCAAACTTGTTGTGTATTTCCATGATCGGCACAAAGAAATTACTCATGATCTCTCAAATGGCAAGGTATGGAGTAAATATGCCTTAGAAATCTATGGACAAAACCTGCAAAAATCTATTTCATACCAAATAGCAGCATTTAATAATCAGAATGGTATATATCAAGTAATTACTGCATACAACATCCATAGCTCTGGAGGAGGACACCATAGTCATAAAGTAAACCTAATAGCCAGAACATGTCGTTGTGGAAAGTGGCAAAATCGAAAGATTCCTTGTTCTCATGCAATTAAAGCTCTTCAGCACTTGGGGCAAGATGCGACTACATATATTGACCCATGTTATAGTTTGGAGAACGCCATTCGCACCTACTCACATCCATTTATGGTGCTAATGTCAGATACATTATAGAAGGATGTGGACGATCCAAAGTGGGTGCCTGACCCAAACCTGTTGCGGGGCAAGCGTCGACCTGTGGCATTTAGGATACGAAATGAGATGGATGGGGTTCGATGAGAATTGGGAACCCGGAGGCTAGATTCTGACTTGAGGGAGATTCAGCTATTGCAAAGCTATGGACTGTGTCATCAACATGGGCATAACTGTAGAAGATGTCCGCTTTCCCGTAGGGCTTCGACAAGCGATAATGATCCAAACTAGGTAAGTGATGCTTTTATATAAAATGCCATGATGCCCATCAATTAGCCAAGTTGCATTGATTAGTGCAACTATTAGTTAGAGCAACTATTTTGTACACCATTGCTTTTGTCTATAATCTAGTTTATATTAATTGCATTTTGAAAAATAATAATAAAAATGCACTTAGCCATTGGAATACAGAATTGTGCTTTTGTCACTAAATAATAATATTATATTTTCCATTTTTTAACTTTAGCATAACAAGTTGACATGAGTTTTTAAATGTTGTTGCCTTGATTTTAGCATATTTAAATTAGAAAATGGCTAGATATTAAAACCAATCTTGCATGTATAAAACCAATGATTTTAGGGCTACTAGTAGAATTTCTAAAATTTCTTTCATATCTAATCCACTTCAACCTATTCCACCCACCACCAAAAGAAAGAACTCAAAATAAAAATAACAAAAAAAATCCAGTTCTTCATTGTACTTTCAAACAACAAATTAGTATCTTCCATGATCCATGCCAAATTTGTTGTATAGAACTGCAGGAATTGCCAAAAGTACCATAAATTTATATTGTTCAAAGCAGAAGGCATTGCAATGTAGTACATTGATTGTTGAGCATATTTATACCACAAAAATTAGAAAACAGGTATCAACAGAGCAAGAAACTCACTAACTATTAAAAATTAAGACAAAACATAACAAGTACTCTAGGGATGCTTTTATATAAAATGCCATGATTGTATCAATTAGCCAAGTTGCATAGATTAGGGCGTATGTTTTGGCTTTTGGTATCTTATACATTTCACCTGCCACTGTAGGTTGGTAAACGTTCCTAGTGAGATAAAAATTACAACACAATCTGTCACAATCAATTAGATCTGAAGCAGTTTGCATAACAACTCGAATAGGTTAAAGTGCAAAATACTTTATTGGGACTAGAAACAATGATGCAAATCATGCTAACGAAAGATAACAAAATAGATTTGGGAGGTATCAACAAGTGATCAATTCTTATTTCTTAATCACCCAAAGCAAGCAATACTAGCTAAAGAGCTAAATTCCCCTTGTTTTTCAGTAAGAAGATAGGCATTTAAGGAAATGAAAGAATTAAAATGTAAAAGCAAAATCTTTTAGCTTACACAGATTACATTTGACAGAATGAGAAACTTTTTGAATAAATAATACAAGTAAAACATGAAGAACAGTATAAGTGTAAAAAAAAAGCTCGAGCACATTTTATTAAAGGCCAGCTAGATGACCATAATCAAAATCCTACATTTTCCTTGAATTAAACAAATCATTTCCTCACATAAATTTGGTTATACAAAGTTACAAATGCTGAGTATCAAATATGGCAGCAAACTCTGCACACCCCCCCCCCCCCCCCAAAAAAAATCTATCAAGTACAATCAATGCATGCTAATCATCCATTACCAATAAACCTAGAAAAAAGAGAGAGTCCTTACTTTTATGAGGTAGTCGGAGCCAACCATTGAGGTTTTCGATTAAGCGAGGCGGAGACGGAGCGACGGCAACGGAGCGAGAGGGAATGAGAGTGAGACTGTGAGAGGGGAATGAAAGTGAGACCGAGAGCGAGAGGGAATGAGAGACTAAGAGTGAGACTGAGAGTGAGAGGGACCAAGAGTGAGAGTGAGAGTGAGGGAGAGTAAGTGTGTTTAGAGGGACTGAGAGTGAGAGTGAGAGTGAGACAGAGACTGAGAGTGGTGTGTTTTGAACATTTTTGTGGGTTTGAACTTGAGTTTTTTTTAGTGCAAGATGATTGACACGTGGACGAAGGGAAACCGAGTACACTGAACTCGATTTCCTTTTAACCAAACCGAGTACACTATAATCGGTTTCTGGGCTTGCAAACTGAGTCCAAATAACTCGGTTTTTGGGCTTGCAAATCGAGTCCAATGAACTCTGTTTCTTGGCTTACAAATCAAGTCCAATGAACTCAATTTCTGGCCTACGTGGCCACTCTGGCCACTTCAGCTGCTGGGAAAACAGGAAACTCGAATACAGTATACTCGATTTTATAATCCAAAAATCAACTCCACTGAATTCGAATTGTTAGAAAGCATATTTGAAACGTTTCTTAACTATTTGGGTATTATAGGTATTTTCTAAAAAATTCCGAGTTCAAGTCCTAACTCCTAATTCAACTTTCCCTCTCCCCCTCCATCCAAAAAAAACCTTCCTTCTCCCCCTCTCCCAGCAAGCGTTGGCGGTGAACAAAGGGCTCTGTAGCCAAAGCGACGACTACGAGTGAATTCCTCGTCCTCCACAATCCGAGAACATCAAAACCCATCAAGAAAAACCCATTTTAAAACCAAACCAACCATCCAAATAGAGTGATTCAACAAGCTGGTACTGAGTTCAGCAATATAATCAATGTGAAGAAGAATGGTTCTTCTGATTTAGAGCTTGTGATCCAGAAGAAGAAACTGCCTAAAGCCCATATAAGAGCTGAGTTTCTGAGCCAAGAAGAACAAATCAGTCTATAGCAAAAACTTGAAAATGTGGTTCGTTTGTCTCTCATATTTGTAATCTATCTATAAATAATATAAAACCGAAAACATTTGAGTTTTGGATATATTGTTCATTCTTTTATGTTTGTTTGAGTTTATCTACTTCTACTTGACTAAAGATGTTTTTTTTTTTTAATCTTAAATTTTACTTTGATGTATCAATATGTTTCTAATTTGTAGATTCCATTATTCTAAATTTTTGTAGATGAACCATGTTCTATTTCTTGGTTATATCTGCTAGGTGTTTGACAAAACGCCTCTGAGAGCAACAGGTGTTGGGATAATAATATAGATGAACTGTCATAAACTATTTGATGATGACCCACTAAGTTGTGCATTTATGTTTGTTTCCTTTTATTTATCGCAATAATCATTAATATCTTAGACATTGTTACCTGAGGTGTGGATTTCTGCTGTATGCAGATTGGGGATACGCTGACTTGGGTTTGAATACTGGAAATATAATGTTTGGACTATCTTTTGTGCTCATTCCCGCACCTTTTGATTTATTTTTGGATTGTGCATTCTTGGTTTTTATGCTACATTCTAATGTTGAAATTGATCAGTTTTAAGATTTTTTTTTCTTCAATCTGTGGGTTATTGATTTATAAATAGATATAAATCATGTCAGATGTCAAAACTCGTGCAAATTAGTGCTCAAACCTTAGTTGGTTGCAGCCTAAACTGTAATGTAGAGGTGGTAAGTCAGTTGGTTTACATGGTTTTTCTGCAATTGATAGATCATGACCCCAATTTCCATGTAAGAATGGAGTTAGGATTTCACCTAAGGAGGCAATTCAGTTTTATCAAATATCAATATAGGACTTCATTGCAACATCCTAAATGCAATTTCTCATTATTCAAGTTGGCTTGGGCTGCACACACACACACACACACACACACACACACACATACCTTTTTGGATTTAGAAAAAATGCAAGGGTGTTTAGCAGCAAAGTATTATTAGAGAAGGCTATGCTGTGTTTGTTCAATTGTAATGTGTTTAGTTTGTCTTGGGTGTAATTTTTGGGTGGATTCATATTGTAAACATTCTTATTATTCCCATGTTGGAACATGCACTGATGCACACCTTGTGTTTGACAAAATCTCTCACTTATGCATTATTTAAGCCAACTTCACAATAAAATGTGTTATGAAATATATTTTTTGTATTAATATATGTTTATAAATAATCAGCTATAGCTTTAAATTGCAATGATTGAGATCATCTAGATATTTTTTTCATTTTTTTTTAACTTATTTGTGTTAAGTGAAACAAAAAGTCTACATCTAATTACTTATAGCCTAACTCTTAAGGAGTCTCTTGATGTTTTCAAATTTGTCTTCCTGGCTCTTGGAAGACTACCATGTGGATATGACATTGGTGCAACATCTTGTGCTACAATATCTATAGAGGTGTGCTGTTAATGTATTATGAACTATAGTGGCACTATATTAATATGACTTATCTTTCTCTCATTCTTATATGATATTTTTCAGTCAATAGCCAAAAATGTATACTTGTGTTTCTTTACTTGAAGGATTGACTCTAAAATTGTAGTTTACACTTGATAATTTGGTATTATTAGATCTCTCACTCCCGTTTAATGCACTTATTTTTCCTGAATAACTAAGTCAAGTTAATGACATTCCAAAGGGATTGATCTCATAGTAAGTTTACAAATATTTGACAAAATATTACTAGCCCTTAGATATTGATTTAATTTTTATTATATAGATTATTTGAGAGGGTGAGATTTAGAGAGAAAGCATTTTAGTGGTTCTTTGATTCTTCTTGGATTGAAGCTATACCAATTGCTTCCTATTTTTTTAGATCTCTTTCATTAGTTTTCCTGTGCATTGCATGGGTATGTGACTAGTATATATATATTTCAATTTTCTTAAAGCTTCTATATGTGTGTGAACCATTTATAGTTTGCCCTCTGAATTTTAGCTTCTCTATGCTCAAGTCAGCTGAAATTTTGAGTCTCATGTTTGCAGTGTTTAGGAGCACTTGAATGGTTGTGGTTAATTGGATCCCAAATAGTTACTAAAATTTCAGTCTTTAAAAGCTCTCTCTTAGGCTTCTCTTGAGGTAATAAATAATTTGTGTTTGTTTGTTTGTTTGGCTGATTCTTAGATACATGTGCAGTTGGAACTCTTTTAATTTTAGAGTTAAATGTTGGTTGGTTTTGGTTAGCAGGAGGTCATTGAAATGTGGGCTGGTTTGGGCTACTAAGGCTGAGCACGTTTTCTTCTTGAGGTCCACTCTTCTCTTCATCATTTCCTACTAATATTCTTTTATATATTTATATAATTTAGTTAGCTATAGCTATGTGAAATTGTGAACTCCTTATCTCCCTTTGGTTGACTGTCAATACTATTGCTGAATTTCTGTTAAATAGCAAGAGTTATAGCAGGATAAATGCATGATGTTGAAAAAGTGCTTGGTTTGTTGAACAGGTGTTAAGTGGTCTTTTTTATTTATTTATGTTTTATATATGAGCTTTGCTGTGTGTAGTTCTCTACTTGTTTCTACAGCAAAGATCTATTTTGAAATGCCTATACTATTGGTTTGGTCTGCAATGTGCTTAAGAGTTGCTGCTTTGTATTTTTGAGGGTGTATTTGATTTAGTGCTGGCAGGATTGATGTTAAATTATATGCTTTTGCTGTTTTTTTTGTTGGTCTTGCTAGGCTGTGTAAATGTATAGTCCCAGCCTAATTTCTGTGTATTGGTTGTGTTGATGCAGTGTTTTCTCTGTCATCTGCTGTCTCTATGGTCTGTTCACCTTAGCCAAGTTACAAGCCAATGGATGAGTGGCATGTGTGCAACAGATCAAAATTTTAGGCATTGGGACAGGCCCATTTAGTCCTCAAACGAGTAGTATGCCCCTCTCTTTCTTCCTTGGTATAAAACTGAAACCAAAGCCACCACTTGTACTCAAACCCTTCACCACATTCTTCTTCTCTACTAATACTACTACAACACCCACAATTCCTCTCATCACTAACACGCTTCTAAAGCAATGCAAGACCTTAATCCAAGCCAAGCTGGTCCATCAGCAAATCTTAGTCCAGGGCCTTGCAGACATGGCCACATACCTCATTGGCACCTACATATCATGTGAAGCTCCCATGCATGCCATAAAGGTGCTCGAACGCCTTGTCCCATCGCAGCCTACTGTTTACTGGTGGAATGCGCTTATACGACGTGCAGTTCGTCTCGGGTTTCTTGAAGATGTACTTGGTTTGTATAGAAAAATGCAGAGATTTGGCTGGAAGCCTGACCACTACACTTTCCCTTTTGTTTTCAAAGCTTGTGGTGATCTTCCTTCGTTCCGACGAGGTGCTTCAGTTCATGCTATTGTCTGTGCAAATGGGTTTGAGTCCAATGTGTTTGTTTGTAATGCCATGGTGGCTATGTATGGAAGGTGTGGCATGTTGGATGATGCGCGCCAAGTATTTGATGAATTGTGTGTGAGAGGGATAGGTGACGTGGTGTCTTGGAATTCAATTGTGGCTGCTTACGTGCAAGGTGGTAATAAGAAAAATGCACTAAAAATGTTCACTAGAATGGCTGATGATCATAGAATCTGCCCAGATGTAGTTAGCATTGTCAATATCCTTCCTGCTTGTGCTTCGTTGAGTGCATGGTTGCAGGGTAAGGAGATTCATGGTTTTGCGGTTCGAAATGGGTTGGTGGAGGATGTGTTTGTGGGTAATGCTGTAGTGGACATGTATGCCAAGTGTGGGATGATGGATGAAGCAAACAAGGTTTTTGAGCGGATGATGATTAAGGATGTGGTTTCTTGGAATGCTATGGTAACTGGGTACTCTCAGATTGGTAGATTTGAAGATGCTCTTGCTTTGTTTGAGAAGATGCGTGAGGAGAAGATCGAGTTGAATGTTGTGACTTGGAGCGCAGTGATTGCTGGGTATGCTCAGAGGGATCATGGTTATAAAGCATTGGATGTGTTTCGTCAAATGCAGGTTTGTGGTTCAGAGCCAAATGTTGTTACTCTTGTGTCTCTTCTTTCAGGTTGTGCTTCTGTGGGAACATTGCTTCATGGAAAAGAGACTCATTGTTATGCCATAAAACGTATTCTGAATGTAGATGGAAATGATCCAGGGGATGATCTAATGATAATTAACGGTCTCATTGACATGTATGCTAAGTGCAAAAGTGTTAAGGTAGCACGAATGATGTTTGACTCAATAGCAACAAAAGAGAAAAATGTGGTAACTTGGACTGTCATGATTGGTGGGTATGCTCAGCATGGTGAAGCCAATGATGCACTGGAGCTTTTCTCAAAGATGCTTGGACAGGAAGTTTTCATAAAGCCAAATGCTTTTACTATAGCATGTGCTTTGATGGCTTGTTCTCGTTTAGCTGCACTAAGGTTAGGTAAACAAATTCATTGTTATGTATTGCGCAATCAGTATGAGTCTATGGTGGTATTTGTAGCTAATTGCCTCATAGATATGTATTCCAAATCTGGAGACGTTGATGCTGCTCAAGTTGTGTTTGATAACATGAAGCAAAGGAATGCTGTTTCTTGGACATCTCTAATGACGGGTTATGGCATGCATGGTTGTGGAGAAGATGCTCTCCGGGTTTTTGATGAGATGAGGAGAGCAGGGTGGATGCCTGATGGTGTAACCTTTGTTGTTGTTCTTTATGCTTGTAGCCATACGGGAATGGTTGAGCAGGGAATGAAATACTTTAATAGCATGAGTGAGGAATATGGGGTGGTTCCTGGAGTGGAACACTATGCTTGCATGGTTGACCTATTGGGTCGTGCTGGTCGATTGGATGAGGCCCTAAAGCTCATTGAAGGCATGCCTATGGAACCAACACCAATAGTGTGGGTGGCATTGCTTAGTGCTTGTAGGCTCCATCCAAATATTGAACTTGGAGAGCATGCTGCAAACCAGTTGTTAGAATTGGAGTCTGAGAATGATGGGTCATATACTTTGCTTTCAAACATATATGCCAATGCCAGGCGATGGAAAGATGTGGCCAGAATTAGATCTTTGATGAGACATACAAGGATCAAGAAGAGGCCCGGTTGCAGTTGGGTCGAAGGAAAGAAAGGAACTGCAGCTTTTTTTGTTGGGGACAGGTCACATCCTCTATCTCAACAAATATACAAGATCCTAGGAGACCTAATTCTACGCATCAAAGCCATGGGATATGTTCCTGAGACAAGTTTTGCTCTTCATGATGTGGATGATGAGGAGAAGGGTGATCTTCTTTTTGAACATAGTGAGAAGTTGGCACTTGCATATGGCATCCTAACATCACCCGCAGGGGCACCCATCCGAATCACCAAGAACTTGCGTGTCTGTGGCGATTGCCACACTGCCATTTGCTACATATCTATGATCATTGACCATGAAATCATTTTGAGAGACTCAAGTCGTTTTCATCATATAAAGAAAGGATCATGCTCATGCAAAGGTTATTGGTGATAACCAAATCATGCATGTGGCATTGTGTAAAAGCAAATTTTTACCATGGGACAGGTTTTTTTTTTTTTTTTTTTTTTACATATGTAGATAGTGGGGCAGGCGAGGTTTGAAACACATACATAGGGTATCACAAGGGATGCTATTACCATTGGGCTATCAGTTGAACCCCATTCCATGGGACAGGTATTAGGATTGCTATGACAATTTTAAATTGTAAATCTAGACATTCCCACAATCTCCCTCCCTCTCTCTATACAAACACTTTGTTCAAAGAAAAGTTTTCCTAGTATAGACTTAAATGAAAAGTGCTTTGCAATTGTAGATGATTTTACTGGGACCCAAAGAAAGCAGGTGGCTCTTTGGATTGCACAAGTGGTTGAGCATTTGCATTGTCAGAAACCACTTTACATATTTCACTTTATTCACCCTGCTCTTGTAATGCTTGATCAGGTCAGCCTTGGTTTTCTTCATTTTACTCGTTAAACTCACATTTGTTTTATGATCAAAAGGATCCAAAATTTGCTATAATTGACCTTCATTGTTCCACAGGATTCCAATCCAGTGTTCTTTGACTTTTATATGCTAACTGGTGGAGCTCTTGGTGATAAGCAGCATGTGTCAAGTTCAGACTTCCTGTTACTCTCTTATGGTGCCTATATTGATGTAAATTTTGTAGTGACAGGTATGTCCATTTGTGTTTTAATATATATAAGTTTGCAAAACCAATCATTCACCTCTTTTCTTGATTCTTGAAAATATATATAAGTTTGCTTGGGTTCCTTGTTTACTAGGTGCCAAGCTTTTCACTTGAAATAAATTATGCATTGTCATATCTGGAGTGAGATGATTGAAGTTAAAACATTTTGGCTTTGTGTGATGCTTAAATTATGGTATGGTATCATTAAAATATTGTTGTAAAATGTATCCCCTCATTAGGTGTGTTGCCCAGGACTAAGAACCCTAGTTGTGATGCCCAGCTTTATTCTATTTTCTCTCTCCTCTTTACTTCCTAATTGCTGTTTTACAGTTTCAAGTGGTCTTTTAGCAACCCTAATCATTCTCTACCAATTAAATCTTTCACTTTAACATCTAAACATCAAAAGTGAGATACCATAAGAATTTTTACTATGAATTTCTCAGTATTCCAACTCCTAATTACTACCAAAAAACTAGTTTTACCTCACTGAACATTACATCGTAACCTAAATCCCTATAGCAGTATCAGGTCCTTTTAAAAAAAATTTTAGTGCTGACACTGAAAACCCTGAACGCTTCTTAGTTTCAAACTTGCTGTCCTGCTTTGTTTTGGTTTTAGATTTTGCCCTTTATCTTATCTATTTTATACTCTAGTGATGTGTCTAAGCTCTAACCATCTCATATCACTTTGTGCCTCTCTTTTCTCAACATTTTTCCTGTGATGGATGCATTTTACCATTGTAGTTCCTGCTTTAAGTGGCCCTTCCTGTTTGCTATCTTGGCATGGACCACCAATGCAGGGAAGACTACATATTGTTGTTTGCTTATGACAATTTCCTTTCTTTTGGAGTTGGTCAGGATCAGTTCAGATTCTTGAAGCGCATGCTATTGTGCTTTATGGTTGATTTAGGGTTAAGAAAAATCTATATAGAATTGAATTGGGTTTATTTGTTTAGGTAGTAGATGTTGTTGGTCCCAGATAAAAGAAAGTCCTGTGAGGGTGGAAATCAGATGTAGAGAGTTTTTCTATAAATGAGAGGGGACAAGGAAAAAAATGGCCTGAAGACATGGGGTTTATATATAGGAAAACTTATACCCTTTCATGAGGAGTTATACCCACTTGAAAGAGTTGTATCTTTAGGAACAAATATAACCCTTTGTAGAGTCATATACATTCACCAAAATTATCATCTCTTCTCTAGGAGACAGTTGGAAATCTAGTGTGAGGATGTGCACCATTGATATGGTGTGATCACCCACTTGATCACCTTATAATAATAGGTGATAGCAATATTTAGTTAGCATAAAACATAGGTACCAATTAGGCCTTTTGCTAACCCTCAACGCACCAAAGATTGGTATCGAACAGTGATTGAAGGCCATATGCATGCTCTTATCACTTCTGATCACCACTTCCTAATATACTATCCATACAAATAGTATACTCTGGGTGTTTTTACATTGGCTTCAGATCTTATTATATGCACACAATCGATTACTACACACTACAATAAGTAGAACATAATCCACATCCCTCCAATCACCAATGACTTCAGCCGTCACAAAGCATGTTGACGTGCATTACAAATTTTTCAAGTACTTCCTCTTTGACCCAATTACGACTTTGGCATTGAGAGCATAGTATCATCATGATGTCTATCTGGACTTTAGACCCATTTTATTTGTGACTATTTATATCTCTCATATGTCCCATGTGCCCTTAACTGACCAATTATGTCTCCCAAGCTGAGGATGTGCAAAATCGTTCTTCTGGGCATCCCCAGATCTGTTTGACTATGCAATCCTGCATTAACTTACCTGGGTATTCTTAAATCTTATCATTGCTGCACAAACTTTGAATTTATATTGAGTGAACCCCTTGATCAAAGGATTGCCCATTACCTGATGCAGGAGACACAAGAAGATTATTATTTAGTATTATTTATGTTTGCAAGCTCATTGTATTTTTATGTTTTAGGTCTATTAGTTTATTGGGCTTTTAGTATTTTAATTTAAAAGTAAGGTTATTTTTGTAATAAGGCAATTAGGGTTTCCTAGCCAATTAGAACTAGGGTTTAGCAATCCTATATAAACAACCTATTGTACTCCTTGAGGAGATAGTTGATATTTTGATGAATGAAAAAAATGGCCATTTGGTCTTTCTTTGGTCTGGTGTTAACTCCAGGTCTACCTTAGGTGCTGACTCCTAGTGGTTTCCCCGCTTGGTGCTGACTCCAAGCAAGGCCTAGGTGCTGACTCCTAGGTCATATCCCTTTATTTTTCTATTGTTTAGTTTTTGTTCTGGTTGTCCTGCGTCAATTTTGGTATCAGAGCAAACACCGATCCCTTAAAGAATTACCGCAGGAAAGAATCAAAAAAAAAAAAAAAAAAAGTTGCTGTCCTATAGTTGTGCTACCCATCAGAAGAACCTCATTGCAGAGATTTTTCTTTTCAGTTTTGAACCCACTCAATTGAGGAGCCAAGCCCGTGACTATCAAGTGCAGTAAGTTAACCACTGACAAGGTGAACTATGGTAATATCTGACGCACCTTATTTTGATGGTGATGATACTTATCCACGAGATTTTGTCAACTGGATAAATGGGATGGAGCAATTCTTTGAGCAAGCAAATTGGGCAGATAATAAAAATGTTAGGTATGCCAAGTTGAAGTTAAGAGGTCACGCACAAAGGTTTTGGGAGAAGCTTGAATATTTCCGCTATGTGGATTATGAACCTGCCATCAGTGTATGGGAAGATATGAAAGAAAAACTTTGTGATGAGTATTTGTCACCATACTATCGAGCTAAGTGTCTACCCCAATCTCAATCTCAGTGTGGTACTTTTCAAGTTGAAGCAAATACGATGAATTCTCATCATCATCATCCTATTTCATGTCCTCAACGCACTTTTGAACAATCTACCAAGGAAATATCTACCAGGGAAGTAACGGAATTAACTGTAAAGCTCATGAAAGATATTCAGGACAAGATTGCTCAACACAAGAAGACTCAATCTGATTCAATTGGGAAACCAAGGACACTAGATCACAATGAACTTCTTGCTGCCCCGATAGAAGGCAACATTGATGATGATATCTTGGTCATTGAGAATCCTCCAACAACACCAAAGCCTAATGTTGACACAGATGTACATGCCTCGATAAGTGTTACTTTAACATGCGTGCAAGGAAATGAGTCTATTGAAGAGCCGCAAGGTGAAGAGATGGTGCCTAAAGAGAGTATTATGTTAGGGGGTGCACATGATGTGAAAGTTGAAGTTATTGAATGTGCTTCTGATCAACCCTCCACAGTCCTTGAAGATCTACATCTTGGTGAAGTCGAAGAGGTTAAAACTACAGTGCTTCCTATGGTTCATAAGGTTCAAGACGAGATTATACAAATTCCACACATTGATTTTGTTATTCCAACTGAGTTTGATGTGGTGGAATTCACGGTTTTTTTTTTCCCTGTGCTTCCTAAGGTAATTCCAGATTTGAAGCAAGTGTTACTTGTCAGCATCCTAATCCTTCAACACTTTAGAACTCGAGGTCGAGTTTTCTCCAACCAGAGGAGAATGATGCGGGAGACATAAGAAGATTATTATTTAGTATTATTTATGTTTGCAAGCCCATTGTATTTTTATGTTTTAGGTCTATTAGTTTATTGGGCTTTTAGTATTTTAATTTAAAAGTAAGGTTATTTTTGTAATAAGGCAATTAGGGTTTCCTAGCCAATTAGAACTAGGGTTTAGCAATCCTATATAAACAACCTATTGTTTTCCTTGAGGAGATAGTTGATATTTTGATGAATGAAAAAAATGGCCATTTGGTCTTTCTTTGGTCTGGTGTTGACTCCAGGTCTACCCTAGGTGCTGACTCCTAGTGGTTTCCCCGCTTGGTGCTGACTCCAAGCAAGGCCTAGGTGCTGACTCCTAGGTCATATCCCTTTATTTTTCTATTGTTTAGTTTTTGTTCTGGTTGTCCTGCGTCATTACCTCAACTGAAAGGATGAAATTGACTAATTTTTTAGCTTTTCTTTCGCCATATATTATAGTGTACATCAATGAGCTTGTCCCAGGATCTGGTTAACTCTTAGAGATGGTGTTCATATTATTGCAAAGCACATTGATTTGTTTGTTAGATATTCCTCAATACAAACTACTTTAAGCGTTATTGTCCAAATCACACAACTTACAACATGAACGTAAGTTATATATTCTGTTAGTAGGAATAAAAAGAAGGGAAACAGTTATCAAATTTGCAGAAGATGTTCACCCCCTCCCAAAGTCGCTGCCCTTCCTAAAGTTGAAACAAATGGGCAGTAAGTTGCAAAGTCGCTACCCTTCCTCTCTGGAATTGTCTGTGAGCACTAAGCATTCACTTAACCGATAAGTCTAGTATCTGTTAAGGTTACTAAACCATTGGAAAAGGTTTAATTTGATTCCTCAACTATTAATGTTATCATAAGGATGACATTGAATTAATTTTAAAAAATGAGAGTAAAAAATGACACAATTGAGAGTTATGAGATCAGCATAATTCCCCCCCACCACAACACACACACACACACACAAAACTGTATTTTTCTGGGCTTAGGAAATGCAAGTCTACATTCCTAACATATAAAGGAAACTTGATACAAAAGACCCAATAAGATATAAGATACTTATATATATATATATATATATAGAGAGAGAGAGAGAGAGAGAGAGAGAGAGGATAATTCTATAGTTATAATAATAGGAGAAAAGGGATTTGAACCATAGTTCTCCTGATAAAGGAGAGCAAATCATTTCATTGAGCTATAAAGCTCTTGACAATGACATATTGACATGAATTGTTCAATATGGAGGAAAATACACTCTTTTTTTCTTCTTCTTATTTTCAGCATCATTGATAATATAAATATCTTTATGATTTGTGATTAGGAAAAAAATATTTTGAACAACATTTAAGTGTAAGAGTAAAGTATAGCTCATCATGTGTTCATAATGGCCAACGTAAATTTTTTGCAGTTGAATATTAAGAGGTTCTCTAAAACGGCATTATTTATCTTTAAAAACAATATGAGAATGGAGTTTTAAGGAAATCATTTCCAATGTAAAAGGGATTTTTTTTTTGGGTACATGTTGTTGATGGTCGTTTTTGCAACAAATTTTCTACCAAGCCAACTTCCTTGTGGGCCTAATTCATTTATTATAATTTATTTTATTCTTTTAAGTATGGCTCAAGCTCATGTAATATAAGGAGAATTTGAAGGAGTGTGGTTTGGAGGATGTGAGTAGACTTTTTTTAGACCTTTTGTATGAGCTCAAGCCATGCATATTGCAAAGTGGGCTGTGGACACTTGCAGAACCTAGAGCTCATGAAAATGGTCTAGTACCTGAAATTTCCACCCAATTGGAGGCTTCTAGCTTCAGCTATATGTGGCTAAACATTTTGACCAACCCATTTTAGCCCCTAGAGCTTGGCTGACTTTGGCTGCTGGACACTACTAAGAACAGCTTCCTAATGAGCTGAAATGATTGAGAAAGAACACCTAATTAGATTTAATCAAATAATTTCTCAATTGTGCTTAAAGTAGTCTCTTATCCAAACAAAAGCAAACTAAACCAAAATAAACCCAAGGGGAGTTATGCACTTTGATTTTGTTCTTGTGATGCACCACTAGCCTCTATTCATTGAATACTGGAATTTTAGGCTTGGCTCTCTCAAATTAATCAATTTAAATAAACCTAAGGGGAGTTTTGGGCTTGTTCTAGCATTTTAGCTCGTCACAAAAAATGTCCTTGACACATGTTAGGAAATTTTAGAGCCCGATGTGTAGTGAAAATAATCAATTAAGAATTTATTTTGATTTTCAAGCTAATTCTCACAAATTAATAGAACCATCTCATAAAGCAAAAAATCATTAAAAACAAGACACACGGTATGATTACGAAGTGGAAAACTCAAGGGCAAAAATCCAAGAGAAAAACCGCTATGAGGGTTCCCAAACCCCAAGAAGAAATTACTAATAGAATTGA
Organism: Quercus variabilis; assembly: GCA_030445155.1. Lineage (NCBI taxonomy): Eukaryota > Viridiplantae > Streptophyta > Magnoliopsida > Fagales > Fagaceae > Quercus > Quercus variabilis. Next base: position 70,198,392 of record CP129448.1, on the reverse strand, counting down.
AGTTCTTACAATTAAAACAAACTCATTTTCTTGATTGGTACCTATAGTAGTAACTTACTCATGTGGTAGCATGCATCTCTAAGCTAATGTGGCCAAATGCATTTCTAACTTGATTGGACACTTTTATTATGAATTCCTTCACACGAACTTCTTGCAAGTGAATCCAAGGACCACCTTGAAGATTTGATCTCCTAAGTAACACTAGGATGACTATGGTTTCAAGTTTTGATTTCACCAATATGAGAGAACCCGAAGAATGTCTTTTGGAACTCACATGTACACTAGGATGGACGTTTGGATTTTCTCTCTAAATAGCCAACAGTTTCCACCTCTTGTAGCTTTCTTTTGCTTCTAAAATTAATAAGTGGTTTACACATGAGCACAAAATAGAGTTAAAACCTAGTAAGAATCCTTCTCCTATAAGAATTCGGACTCCAAATCCCGCAATTTTTCACTCTAGCATGCTTCTTAGATTTAGCATTTGGGCTGACTTTAGATGTCTATATCTCACTCACTTCAAATCCAAATTAGATCATATTTGTGTCCATTTTGAAGTCTTGGTTGTCCTTTTTCCAATGAAACAAGCTTCACTCAAAAATTCATTTTGGTGCAAAAGATTGGGTCAACTAACATGAACTCCTCATATTGAACATGTGAAAACTTTGTACTCTTTGAGCAATTTCTAAACCATCACCACAATTTTATAATGAATAAATTACACTAATAAACATAAAATTTTATCTATACTATATATAATAATGTAACCATTGTAATTTTTCAAAAATCTTTTTGTGCCATGACATCATCATTTTTTTTTCCTAACAATTTTTCCTCTTTCTTTGTCCCCCCCCCCCCCCCCCCTCTTTAAAATTCAAGCTTTTAAATGCCTTATTCATTTTTTTCCTACCGATACATTTTGTTTAACCTCTCTCTCCTCACTTTTCACTCTTCTTCCTTCATAATTTCTCACTCTAACCTTATTCTTCATGCAACCCTTTCTCTTCAATCTCATTTTCTATGTAATTTTCTTATTACTCCCTTCGCACTTCTCTTCCCATCCATTGGTTCTACCTACAATCCCCCTCCCAAAAAAAAAAAAAGTCAATTCGCTCTCTATTTCTTCTATTTTGTTTATCTTTAGCGAATCTTTTACTGTTTCTACTATTTTTTTTCCCTGCTAATGATTCATTTTGTTATAGTTTATTTAATTGACACATCAAATTTGTGTGTTACAATATAGCATTATCAAAATATTATCAATTTTATTATGTTAATCAATTCAATTCTGTTTTGAGCTGAAGTATTTTGCTATATTTGATAGATTCGTGCTGCTGTATAAGTGTGTGTGTGGTATTTTAGATGATTATATCATTATTTTCATTCATCTTGTGTGTTGCGTAGATTTGCAAATAGTGACAGGTAAATGTCACCGAAGTAATGAGCCAACACTTAAAAGACGCAATAATAGTGCCTATAATGAAAAGTGGCATTGTTCTCTAGAATGGCATTTCAATCACAACATGTTTCCACCAAAAATCAGATGGTACAAGTCAAGAGAATATCAGGATTTAAAGCCTTTAAAACAATGCTTTACAAACCTCGAATCTTTTTTGTTGCAGTTGAAAGCATATGGAATAAATGCTCACCTGTTAAAAAACTACTATATATTGTTTTCAGTTTTATTTTTTATATCATTAAAAAAAAAAAAAATATATATATATATATATCTATATTGTATTCAGTTTGACGGTTATACAATTAAAAAATACAGACGATGAGGTTTTACTTTAATGTGATTGTTCAATGATTAAATAAGTGCAGCAGCATTTTCAAGGGCACTTGTTAAATTCCCACTAGTGAAAAAAAGGGCAGTGTAAACGTCTAAAAGTAAGTAAAAGGTCGAGGTTGTGTCAGATTATCGAAAAATTCAACTCTTCTGCAGTTTTCTTCACTAAAATTTATTGGACTTATTATAACTTTATTATGGCTGCCTTTAAAAAAATATTCATGATGGTTGTTCTTGCATTTGGGAAAAGATTAATTTGTTGCTATTTTTAGCACGTGGGACAAGTACCAATGGTATATATAATTTTTATTTTATTATATATATATATATATATATAGAAATGGTTATATAATAGTGATAAACCTTGGGCGTAATTTTTGCTTTTAATCAACCTTAAGGTAATCGTAAGTCTTCCCTTGGGCCTTATTGGATATTCAGATTTTTTTTTTTTGGAGAAATAAATACACACACATAAGGGAGAAAGAAATGAGTTTTAACATAAAGGCACGTCACAACTCTACTCATAAGCTATAGTGGATATTTGGATGGTTGGATCATCACTTTAGTTGCTATTAGTGACTTTAACCATGTATGAGCATGAATGCATTTAAAAATAAATGCATTTGTTAATCATAAAAATTATACCAAATTAATCAAATCATTTTTTAAAATAAACTTAATTAGATGTATGTTAAAATTCTTGCTTAAGTTTAATTACAATATAATATATATGATAGTTTTTATTCTAAAAATTGATAAGATAAAATGTGTGGTGATTTTTGTTGAGTGGATATATGATTAGTTTTTATTTTATTTTTTAGTTCTTTAATATTAGACTCTTCGTAGTTTAGACTCATTAATTCACTTAGCAATTCGCACAGATATTAAAAAACTTAAGTTGACACTTGGCACAAAATTAGCTTATAGTTGAAATTTAATTGAATTTTCTTTAAACTTTAGTTTTAAATATATATACTAGTGTATAGCATCATACATATGTACGGATACAATTAAAAATAATCACAATTATACGGTTTATACATGGCATTAGCTTGCATTTTTTTAAAACCATATACTTCTAAAATATGTAATGGTTTTTCAATTTATATATATATATATATATATATATAATTTAGTATTTAATTGGTTTTAGACTCTTCGGTATATGCATCTAGTAATTCACTTGCCATGAAAGTTAAAAACTTAGATGGATACATGGTGAAAAATTGGACTCTAATTGAAATCTAATTTAGAATTTAATTGAATTTAAACTTTTCGATTTTTACACTCAATAATTTACTTGACACAAAATTAAAAATTAAATAGGACTCATGGCATAAAATTGAGAATCTAATTAAAATCTAATTGGATTTTCTCTAAGTTGTGGCTATTAATATGTGTGTGTGTGTGTGTGTAGAAAAAGTTTGGCTTCAAACATATTTAGAATTGTCTTACTTCAACTTATTATGCGAAGATTGAAGAGACCATTTATATGTAGTTTTAGTTATATGGTTTTTTTTTTTTTTAAATTAATCATGTGACTTGTTTAAATAATACACATGAATAATCTTATAAATCATTACGTAATGAGTTTGAAAAAATAACTTCAAATATTTTTGAAACCAAATTTTGTCTTATTTCCCATCCTTTGCAATGGCAATATTGTCCAAACCCACAAGGGCAAGCTGTTTTTGTGATAGATTTTAAGCAATATCATAGATGGAGGATTTTAACGGCTAACCTAACTACCTAAAAGTTATTACTGTAAAATGAATAAAGGATAGGTATTAGAATAAGGATAAGAAATGAAATTTTCAATAAAAATTATTAATTCTAAAGAATTACAAATATTGAAAATTATTGTTTCAGAAAAGTCACAAAATGAATTTGTGTTAGAAATTAGAATTGTTTTAAATAGGGGTGGCAAAATCAACCTAAACTTATTTATCTACCTTTTTATTTTATTTTATTTTATTTTTTAAGAGTTTCAACCTATGGCGTTCGCTTCTGATGATAGTTTTTTATCATCAGACTAAGACACCAATTGGTTTTTAGTACAGGCGAGGATTGAACCCCAGGTCTCTTATTCAACTATCAAAGATTTTATCAGTTGAGCTAACTAGAACGCACCATTTATCCACCCATTAAAACAAGACTTAAATTGGTTAAATTATTAATTGGGTCAAATGGGTATTGTACGGTATACATTCATAGGCCCATTATTGTTAGGCCCAAGGCTGTACGGTGCGCTATAACAAGCCCATCACTTGGAGGCCTAGTGTGTACGGATTGCTTGGCAAGTAGACCTAGGATTGTTTTGGGTCTTGGCACCGTTATTGTTCAGATGTGTTCTAGGGTACCTTGGTAGTGCTTTGGGGAATATCACTGTCAAGTACCGTTTGGCGTCTAGCACTAGTTCCAACATTCACTTCCCAATTCCCAAAGTGAGTCCACTTCAGTCAAGAATAATCAAAATGGGACTCACCCACATGAGGATTGTTGGAAAGCAAGCATGATTAACCCATTAGGGGGAGACTATAAATAGAGAAAAGGAAGGAGGAAAAGGAGTTAGACATTAGGGAGAGAAAGTGAGAGAATAGACAGAGAAGGAGAAGAAGAAACAAAAAGAAAGGTGTTTGGTTAGTGAGGTTTGCACTTCTTGTGGGACTTAGTTTGCCTATCAAGAAACTTCCCATCGGAGGATATTCAAAAGCCCACTACTATAAGTAAATTGTGAGCCCAATTACTAGGTTGGTCCACTAACAGGGAATTGGGCATGCACATGTATTAACCTAATTAAACCCTATTAACATTGCTATTAATTGAGTTTTAACTAGTACCCAATTATGACCCAAGTATCATTTACCTAAATCACTCAACTCTAAAAATACCCCAAAACCACTAAAAAGACCAAAGCACCCTTGGAATTGCTATAACAAAATTTAAAAAATACATTCCAAATGACTAAAAATAACATGGAACCTTAAAAATGACCAAAATATCCATAAAATCTCTAAATTGACCGAAAATACCCAAAAACTTTTAAAATGACCAAAATATTACCGAAATCTCTAAAACAACAAAAAATATCTAGAAACCTCTAAAAAGACTAAAATACACCTAAAAATCTCTAAAATTATAAAAAATACATAAAAATCTCTAAAATGACTAAAATACACTTGAAATCTCTAAAATGACAAAAAAAATTCCCAAATTTTCTAAAATAACTAAAATACCTAAAAATCTCTAAAATGAGCAAAAATACTTAAAAACCTCTAAAATGATCAAAATACCCTTTAAACCTCTAACATGACCAAAATACTCTTAAACCTCTAAAATTAGCCAAAATTCCTTTGGAAATATCTAAAAAGACCAAAATTCCCCTAAACCTCTAAATTGACCTAAAATATCATGAAACCTCTAAAATGACCAAGGGGGTTATAGGGGTATTTTGGTTATTTTGGTTATTTTGGGAATACTTTGGTCATTTTTTTGGCTTTTGGCTAGGGGGGTATTTTGGTCTTTTTTTGGTTTTGGGGGTATTTTGGTTGCTTTTTAAGTTTAAAGGGTATTTTGGTTATTTTTTAGGTTCTAAAGGTATTTTGGTGATTTTAGAGGGTTTTGGGGTGTATTTTACTCATTTTTAACATTTAGGGGCATTCTAATAATTTTTTAGATTTAAGGGTCTTTTGAGCATTTTAGAGGTTTTAGTGGTATTTTTGTTATATATAATCATTCATGATTGGGTAATTGGGTGGGTTGAGTTTTACCTATATTAATTGGGTTGGATTGAGTTTGGATTATAATGGGTAAATGACAAAAAAAATTCCCAAATTTTCTAAAATACCTAAAAATCTCTAAAATGAGCAAAAATACTTAAAAACCTCTAAAATGATCAAAATACCCTTTAAACCTCTAACATGACCAAAATACTCTTAAACCTCTAAAATTAGCCAAAATTCCTTTGGAAATATCTAAAAAGACCAAAATTCCCCTAAACCTCTAAATTGACCTAAAATATCATGAAACCTCTAAAATGACCAAGGGGGTTATAGGGGTATTTTGGTTATTTTGGGAATACTTTGGTCATTTTTTTGGCTTTTGGCCAGGGGGGTATTTTGGTCTTTTTTTGGTTTTGGGGGTATTTTGGTTGCTTTTTAAGTTCAAAGGGTATTTTGGTTATTTTTTAGGTTCTAAAGGTATTTTGGTGATTTTAGAGGGTTTTGGGGTGTATTTTACTCATTTTTAACATTTAGGGGCATTCTAATAATTTTTTAGATTTAAGGGTCTTTTGAGCATTTTAGAGGTTTTAGTGGTATTTTTGTTATATATAATCATTCATGATTGGGTAATTGGGTGGGTTGAGTTTTACTTATATTAATTGGGTTGGATTGAGTCTGGATTATAATGAGTAAATGAGTTTTATGCACCTAACCCATTTATACCCAGCCCAAACCCACCCCATTGACACTCCTAGTTTTAAATAATCAAAGTATATATATTAAAGGATGTTGTTTTGAAAGTCCTCTGTAGTATCCATTCCTTTTTTTTTATAAGAGTGTCCATTTCTTTTTTAGTGTATCAATGCGAGAAAATTTTTAAGTAGTCTAATGGTATAAATAAAAATATAAACATTAAGATATTTTATAAATTATAATAGGGTCCTTCTTAAAAAAGTTTTTTTTTTGGTTGCTATTTTTAGCTTTTATGTACAACTTTTTAAAATCTCACATATTTTCACTTTTTCAAAGTACAAATATACTTTAACACACTTTCATTAAAAGGTTTTCTACAAAAAGTTAGATAAGTTTTTTTTTTTTTTTTTTAGAGAAATTTTCAACCTATGACGTCTACTATTAATGATAGCTTTTTATCATCAGGCAAAGATACTAATCAGTTTTTGGTGTAGGCGGAGATTAAACTCTAGATCTCTTATTCAATTATCAAAAACTTTACTAGTTAAATTAACTTGAACCCACTAAATATGCTATTTCTAAACCAACACTAATGGTATAAATATAGATATAAATATTAAGATATTTATAATAGGGAAAATTACGTGTGAATAATTAGGAGAAAAAAATCTTATGGCCATTAGTCAACTTCATCTTACCAATAATTATCATTAAGAACTTATTTTATTATCTAGTGAATAGAGTCTTGACGTTTTCTATTCGTTATTATAAATGAAGTCAAATCTACCTCTATTTATAGGCCTAGATTTTTAGGAAATTCGAGGCCCATTTGGTACGTGTGTATAAATAATTGTTTTCAGTTTTTTTGGAAATACGTGTAAGTGAAAAATCCTATGAAAATGCGTGTAATGTTGTTTGAAAACTGAAAATATATGTTTAAAATTATGTACCAAATAGCCCCTGAATCTTAAACCATTTTGGATCTTATGACACGTGTCACCAATTTCAAGATAAATGGGTGTCACATGGATAAATATTTCCCATGATATTCCCTTGAGAGGATCGCACTTTAAATCTAGGTTTGTAATACCTACCCAAGGTCAGATTGGCATGCAATATCTTTGCCAAAAGTCTTTTTGAGGTGCTAGGGTGATCCAAGCCTCAAAGGTTAGGTGGTGGCCGATGTAGAGCGGCATAGTAGCTCTCATGTACTTTGTTCGCCTAGGTAATTCAATTACTTCCTCATCGTGGCTCCATACTTTGGGCAGACTTAGGAGACTTAATCCTAAAACATTTAATCCATAGACGATGATGATCTTTTAAAATTCCTCTTAAATGTACGTTCCTTTTTAGTGTACCAACATGAAAATATATATTGAGTAGTCTAAAACATGATATAAATATAAAAGTTAAGATATTTGAACAAAAATAATATAACCTTTTGAGAATAGATAACTCTCAAAATTTACAATTCTGGCAAACAATTACCTATTTTGATTCATCATATCAAACTTCCCCATAATATCTTGCTTTATAATCTTAACTCACATCTTGCTTTGTTTGTGTAAGTTTAGTTGATTGTTTTTGTTAATTCTTCTCATTTTTCTTTGTTGTAGCATTCTTATTTTGATTGTCCTTATTTTTCTAGTTAATTTTAGTTTATCTATATTATTCTTTCGAGGTTGTGAACCCAAGTTGTTATTTTACATATATAAGAAAATTTGTGATTTTTTTTGTTTTGTTTTGTTTTTTTTTTTTGGTATGAGCCAAATGCCAGCAGAACCATAATCAAGCATTAAAAAATGTAGTTTTCTCAAAATTGTTTTCAGGCAAAAAAAAAAAAAAAAAAAAAAAATTAAACAATTACATTTTATGCTAAAACAAATGGAGTCTCGCTATTAAAAGGAGTTGAGCTACATAGGAAAAATTACGTGACAATTCATAAAATCATAATACAAATTATTTAAAAAAATCATATGACTCATTAAATAGGCAATGTGAGTAAAAGTACACATGAATGATCATTTGAGTTATCTCATGATTTTCTTAAAAAAGAAAAAAGAAAAAAGAGTTACCTCATAATTTTAAAAAATTTCTTCCAAACTAGGATCGAGTTTGAACAATAACATTTTATTGCCATTTTCTTACTATCAAGAAAAAAAAGAGAAGTTTGAATGTATTAGATTAGATCATGATTGATGATTTTTTAGCTGTCATTTTCTATTTTACTTAACTTTATTATCATAATATGGGTTCAAATTAATTCAATTGGTAAATTTTTGTGTTGTAAAATATAGAAACTTGATTTGAATCTCATTTAAGTCTTAAATTTTAATTGCTAATAAAGAATAATGAATATCATATATTCAAATCATATTTTATATATAAAAGGACAACTTTAATCATATTGTGCATTCCTAATTTACCTAAAATCACACCATGTAATTTTTTATTTTTCAAAACACAATGTAACATCTTATAAATATTTTGATAAACAGGTAATATTAGACTACCAATATTGGCTCTTTTCAAGTCATTTCCATCATAGAAGTTGTATTCACATTTTTTTTTTTAATAATTTTTTTGCTAAAATTTAATTCAGTCTTTTGACTTTTATTTCGCTTAGTTTAATTTTTGTCAATTTACTCCCACACTTTATCAATATTACTATTTTGTTAAAATCTATTAGCAAATGAAGCGATTTGAAGATATTTTTCAAAAAATGATCATCAATAGACAATATTTATTATATGGCCCATCTCATGAATGTTTATAAGTTAAATCTTAAGTAATACATAATGTTTAACACAATGTTAATAAATTTGGATAGATTAAGTATGGCAATGGGGTGAGATGGTGCTGAAGGTCAAGGATAGAGTCTTCACCCTCATCCTACATGATTTTGTCTTACTTCATTCCTACCATATCCCACATGAGGGGGCAAACTTGCCTCATCTCCACCCTTTGGGGCTCTACTTTGTGTTAAATAGTCCACCCCTCCCCACACCTGTTACAATTTGTGTGTGTGTGTGTGTGTGTGTGTGTGTGTGTGTGTTTTTTTTTAATAAAACTTGTTTTCATTAATATAAATATACTTGAAAGTACAAAAAAACAAAAAATGTCTTAAACATTAACAGTGTCGAGCGAGGCAAGATAGGGTTGAAAATCCCAAACCCATCCCTACTGTGCCCCGGGGTGTGGGGCAAAAGTCTTGCTTGATCCCTGCCCCACCTCCTACTTTAAGAACTTATTTGACAATTTAAAAAAAGTATAGGGACTAAATTAAACTTTATTTTTTTCCCTTAAAAGGATGATGAAGCACATGATTAAAAGATATAATTTTAAAGATTTTTTTTAACGAATGGCCCAAGAGAAGTGGTTAAGAATCATTTAATAATTTATTAAATAATATTTTTATTTTCTTTTCGAAAAATAAAGTCAAACTGTCATACATATATTCAAAAAAGTATATACAACTATAATGAATTTGTATGTGTAAGATAATGAATCATTAACATGTGTATTTTATTTTATTCTTTTTAAAATTGTGCACTATAGTTCATAATTTAGTATTTATTAAGATCACTTGTTAATCAGACCCTCAAAATGTTATTATTCATTAAAAAAAGATAAAACTTTCAAATAAAAAAATAATTCCTAAGGGCAAAGTTAATGGATACTTAAGGGAGAGTTTGGTTTGTTGTGATGTTACATTATGCCATAATATTATATTACACTGTAATATTACGTTATTGTAATCTTATATTAATGTGATCTCAATATAAGAATACAACATTACATTGTTTAGAAAGATGATGAGATTAAAATGATATAATATATTTTGTAATTTTAAATTATGGTAATGTTAGGAAAAATAAAATAAATCAAAATCTTTAATATCATATCATAATAATGTATATCATATCAAAGACACATTATAGCAAACCAAACACTCCTAAAAAAATTGGTTTAAGAAATATTTGTAAACACTCTTTTTTGAAGTTTTTTATTTTTATTTTTTTTATTTTTTTATTTTTTATGAAAATGTTATCAAAACTTATAAAAATAATCTGTTGGAGTTATCGAATATCTAAGGACACCTGCTAACTTCACTAAAAAAAGAATCGGTACAGTTTGGAAAAATATTTTAGACCAAAATTCACACGTGGCATTAAGAATTCCAACGCATGGACCGCACGCTCAACAGTGTAGATATTAGCCCCCACAACCAATTGTCAAAGCTTTGTTTTAGGCAAGCAATTGTCAAACACGCCAATCAGAAAGTGGTAAAAACCACCTAATCTTAATTTGAATGCACGCTACATAAGTTTATATAAAAAATATTCTTCTAATAAAAAATAAAAAATTCGAAATATATTAGGATTCAAGTTTTTAACCAAGAGTTTAGCCAAAAAAAAAAAAAAAAGTTATTAACCAAGAAAAGCAGCCACCCTAGTTGGCATTAAACAAAAACTACAGCGAATAAATCCAAAATTAAAAAAGATAAAAGGAAGGCAACAAGATATAAATATGCAAAAATGGGAATCCCAATTCCCAAGTCCCAACAAACTCCCGAAATTGCATAATCTATACTAAAAGTGCCCCTTTGACTAAAATCCAAAGCAAATTGCCTGAGCTTTTTTTGCAAATAATTTCAATTTTAGATGTTTTGTTTTTAAACAAGCGCATTTTAACAAATATTTAATATAAAAGTTATAAAAAGTTAGTATATTTTTTAAATAAATTTTATACAAATAAATTATTGAAAACCAGTGCATCAAACAAGCTCTAATAGTTAAGAATAGTATGGGAAAATGCTAAAGTTACTATTTTCTACAGATTGTTGATTTGGTGAGTGATTATTAATATGTAAAAGAATAATATTAGTCGTGAATGCATGTAAGAAGTGGAATTTTAAGTGATAGATTATTATTGGTAGGCAAAAAAAAATAATTTTAATAATAAATTAAAATTAAAACTAAATAACAACCTCATCTATACTTTGTTATAAAAATTTGGTAAATATAACTTTTCATATAAAAATAAAAAATCCTATAAAATGGGACATAAACATTATCCAATAATGTTTTTGTTAACAAAAGCTAATGCTTAAGTCATCTTTTACGATAATGTCCACCTTTTCTTCCCAATTTTAACGTCACTCAGTCCTCACTCACTTTAATACTCTCTCTCTCTCTCTCTCTCTCTCCCTCCCTTAAAAAAAAAAAAACTAAGAATCAGAAGAAAAAAACAAAAGAAAGAAAGAGAAAGATATACAGAGGTTGCAATCAGCAAAAATCAAAGCAAAGCTGTTTGCCTCTCTCTCTTTCGCTCTCTTTCTCTCTCTCATTTGATCATATTCTTCTCCAAAACCCTGTTTTGTTTCTCTCTCTACAATCTTTTCCTTTACCAAGCATATTTTTTTTTTTTCCCTTTTCCCTTTAATGAGTCTCCATTTTTAGACCTCCCTTTTCTATTCTTGTTCATAAAAATCTCAAACCCAAATCAGATTCTCATTCTCCTCACACTCCCAAATCCTTAAAATTCTTTAAACCCATTTCCATTTTCTCTCAGAGAACCCCGAAAACACAGTGTACTTATTAATTTATTCATTAATTTTCTCTGAATTTTTTTATGTACATATAGTTCTATATATATATATAGTATATTGCTGTGGGATTTTTTTTTTTTTTTGGGTGGGGGTGTGTGTGAATCTAATGGCTGCGGTGGCTGAAGTGTCTGGTGAGGCAGTGGCTGCCAAGACCTTAGACACCAAACCCACATCGGAATCTGAAATCAATGTGCAAGTGCAAGAACTTGTTGCCATGTTCAAAAAGTTGAATCCTTTAGCCAAAGAGTTTTTTCCTTCCTCATACCCAAATCATCAAAATAGCTTTTATTTTCTGAACAATGGTCAATTGTCTCCCAACAATTTTGCTGACACCAATAAGCCTTCTGGCAATGATTTCTATCCCAACAACCGCAGGGTAATTATCATTCTCATTTGATCTCTTCTATGTGGTTTTTGGGTTTTATGTCATTGTATGAATGATTGTTTGGATTGCCTTTGTGTTTTAGAGAAATGGGTTGTTGTTGTTGGTTTTGCTTATTTACTGTTTCTTTTGTTATTTTTTATTTATTTATTTATTTTTTGGGTGTAATGTGAATTGTGTTGGGTGTCTGAATTGGTAGATTAATGGGTTTTTGGATTTTTATTTTTATAAAATTATTATTATTGAATATGAAACTTGGTATGCACAAGTTATGCTTACCACTAAATAGGTTCTAGCATTGATACTGTTATAGGAAGAAAATTTGGAATGGTATGCTTTTTTAAGAAGAAAGAAATTGATATGAACAGAATCCTCGGTTTCAATTGATCGTCTGAATTATATTTTGGTACTTGTTGATGGTGTTGTTGAGTAGAGTTTCTGGGTTTTGTTATGTAATTTTTAATAGGTGGTATCTGAAATTTTTTTTTGCTTTCATACAGAAATTAATTTCAATCTCTTGTCTGAGTTGGATTAACAACTTTTGCGTTTTCTATTTTATTTATTTATTTTTAAGTAAAGGAAGAGGTGCAAGTGCAACATGAGGTGAATTTCTGGTGTTTGTCTTGCCAGTTGTGTTTTTAACCAATTTGTGGTCTGAGACTGAATATGTCCAATTTTGGTCTAATTATATATTTTGATTAAAATGCTGGAACACTTAAGCAAGAAAGGGTAGTTTTTTCTATCTGATTTTATTTAGGTGATGATAAAACTTCCCTGCTGGAAATAAAGAGAGAAAATATTGAGAAATAGTTTTTGAAGAAGTTTCTTGCCAAAAACATTGACATTTTACAATCTTGTATCTGTTACATCTCTTCAATTTAGTTGCTAAAATTTCAACTTTTCATTTCCAGAGAAGAAACAACTATAACCAGGGGAGGAGAAGGTTGAATGGGAGAGCTTTCAAAGCTCAACGAGAGGATAGCATTAGACGAACGGTTTATGTTTCTGATATTGACCAGCATGTAAGTGAAAATTTTGGGAATTTCTAATCATCTTGATGGTTGAATATATAAATATAAGGTCTTTATTTGGTATCCTTTTATCAAATTTAGGTCACTGAAGAGCGGCTTGCTGCCTTATTTAGTAGTTGTGGCCAGGTAAGTTGCAATGCTCATTTGAAGACTGATCGGTCCATTGTTTTTAGAGTACTTTAATATATTTGAACCTAGGAGCTTCATTTTGATTCTTTGATAATAGTTTGATTCACTTTGATTCAAAGGAACAATAAGCTACAGCTCAATTGGCACTTCTTTCCCTTGTAAGAGCAAGGTGGAGGGTGAGGCTGTGCATTCAAGACACATTGGGTGTGTGTGTGTGTAACTTACCAATAAAAAAATAAAAATCATTGATTAGAATAAGAACCAATCATGATGGGGATGTTTATAATTATCTTTGACTGCTCAAATAACATAATCAAGCCACATTTGATGATATATGACTGTTGAAAAAAAAAAAAAAAAAAAAAATATATATATATATATATATATATTCTTTTTCTGCTCTATGCCACATTTGATGATATATGACTGTTGAAAAAAACAAAAAAGTATATATATATATATATATTCTTTTTCTGCTCTATCTTTGTTTGTTATATACTCTCCTTGGTAGGTGCAATTTGATAAAAAAAAATTCATCATGTTTCATTACTGTTGTGTAATCTCTAGTTCTTTACCACCATAGCCTTTTTAACTACTATCTCATTCCTACAAGAGTTGTAGTCAGCAATATTAGTTTAATATTGCCAAATTCATTTTCTGATTTAGCTCCAATATTTGCAATTATTTATTTCTTCTTTTTTCTTCTCATAAGTACACTGATTTAAGATCTTGTTCTTACCATGCATTTGAATCTGACTTCTATGTATCTCCTCTTTTATATGAGTCATTGGCTGAAAGGTTTTGTGGCTGTGCTCCTTGATAGAGGTTTAATACTTTTTTGCTGTTTTTTATGATCTTGTTAGTTCCCAGACATAGGAGGTTATGGTGCATGTCTACCATGGTAGGGTGTGTTTATTCTGTATTCAATACCTGCCTTTTCTGTTTCATGTACTTTAGATTCAACTAGAATAATTATTTTTATTCTAAGAAAATATACCCTCTTTTCATATATAATAATTTTCTAAATTCTTAATCCCTTTTCTAAAAAAATTTAAGGGCATTTTCCCCCCAATTAAATCATTGGGTGAAAATACTGTCAAGGTATCAAATGTTCAAAATTACCCATAAGTCCTGAACAACAACCTTCACCCTTTACAACAACGATAAAGCCTTAGTTTCAAAATTTTGGGGTTGGCTATGGATCCTCACTAGATTAGTTGGAGTTAGCCTTATGTATTATTTTTTTCCATCCTATTCTATCTAAATTCATATGATCTATTACTTCCTTCATTGACATGTTCTTTTTTTTTACTTCTACTTATGATTTTTGGTCTTCCTCTACCTTTTTTTGTTCTTTCAACTTGGATCAACTCACTCTTTCATGCCAGTGCATTAGTCTTTCTCATCTGAACATGATTTTTCTGATTTTTTTCATCAATAGGGGCTACCCTATCTTTAAGCAAATTTCCTCATTTTGAATCATGTCTTTTTGTGTATTTCCACTATATGCATCTTAACATTCTCATTTTAGTTACAATCATTTCATGAATATGTTGCACCTTAACATTCCAAAATTCGGTACCATAGAACATAGCTGGATGTATAGCAGTCTTATAAAATTCTCCCTTTAACTTAATAGGTATTTTACGATTGAACTATATTCTTGATGTGCTTCTCCACTTCACGCACCCACTCTTATCCTATGATTCACATCCTCTTCAATCTCTCAATCTTTAAGAATTATTGATTTAAGATAATGAAAGCTATCACTCTATGGTTATCAAGTCTTACCATCTCTTTGTTACCGTTTCTACTTTTACTAAATTTAAATTTACGTTCCATGTACTTTGATTTGGTCCTACTTAATTGAAAACCTTTGGATTCTAGAGCATCTCGCCAAATTTCTAACTTGGCATAAATCTACTTCTAGTTTCATACCACGAAAACTATATCATTTGTAAAAAGAACCTTCATCCCTTCTCTATAAATAGAAAAAAAAAAATAGATATTATACCAAACAAAAACCAGTTTGGTTTGTTCTTGATTAAAATGGTTTCTCTTTCCCCATTCTTATTATTAGTGATAATTCTCATTTGCAATCTACAATAATCATGACTCATATCATACTTTTATTTGTTTTAAGTGACTGATGTTAACTGCTTTATCACCTGGTTCTATTCCCCAATAGTTTGATCATATGAATTCCTGTATTTTGTTCTTGTTAAACCTTGTGCCTTCATAAAAACAAATTAACCTTTTAGCATCTTTACTTAAAACAATATCATAATTTGAATATCCGATGAATGTTTTCTAATTCTTCTGCTACATTGTCCAAAAGTGTGTAATTTTAAATCTTCACAAAGTATTACTAGTAGCTTTCCTCTGCCTGTATTATGTGTGGCCCATGCGGAGTGAAATGCTTTGGTTTTTGCCTCTTCCTTTAAGAACAATGGTAATTTGTCTTTCTCTCTGAGTATGTTTTGTATTTATGAGAGAACTAGGTTTTTTGATAATTGCATTTTCTTTTACTACATGGTTAATTTGATTGATGGGATAGTAAAATCACCTTTTTCAGTATTATTTATCTATTTATTTATTTTAAAATTTTGAAGGTTAATGATTGCCGAATTTGTGGTGATCCACACTCAGTTCTACGTTTTGCATTTGTGGAGTTTGCTGATGACCGTAAGTTGATTGTTCTGGCCTGCAAGTCTTTCTTACTGGTGTTCTTTTTCCCCCACCAAAACATACTGATATAATGTGAACATGGGATTTATGCCAACAGATGGTGCAAGAGCAGCTCTAGAACTTGGAGGCACGATGCTTGGGTACTATCCGGTTAGGGTTTTACCTTCAAAAACTGCCATCCTTCCTGTGAACCCTACATTCCTTCCTAGGGTATGAATCATTAATTTTCTGGCTCATTCTAGTTGTGTTAATTTCAAAACTCTATGAAGTTGTTTGCTGTATTGGTGTTTTGATGACTGAAAATTAACTGCAGTCAGAGGATGAACGGGAAATGTGTGCCAGAACAGTCTATTGTACAAATATTGATAAGAAGGTATTCCCCTCTGTTTATTTGGAAGTATTAAGTTTCGCATTCCTGCTGATACTTTTTTAACTGCGTCTCTGTTCTGGATGATGCCCATCATAGTGATAGTGGTCATATGCATTATGCATGCATATGCAGTGATTGTAGTTGATTTACTTGATTCCCAGTCAATCTTAATTTTTTCCCAATAAAAGGTTCATTTGTGAATGCAGGTTTCTCAAGCTGAAGTGAAGAACTTCTTTGAAACAGCCTGTGGTGGTGAGGTTGGGACAATACTTAAAACATGATTGCGTTTTAATGGGTTAGAAATCAATCAAAACATGATATATCAAGTTACGTGATTGATAGTTGACATCATTTCAAATTTACAGGTTACTCGCTTGAGGCTTCTGGGAGATCATGTTCATTCAACTCGTATAGCTTTTGTTGAATTTGCACTGGTAAGTTTTTGTTAACAACCTTGAAGTTATTGTTATTGATGTTTTAGAGGTAATTAAAAAAAAAATAATTTGCAAAGGTCTCTCTTTTTCTGTGCCTGTTTAAAAACATTATTGAATATTGACAATCTGATATCTGGTTTTCATGGAGTTCTCAGATATAGATATTATTCTCATTTTCTCAGGTCAGAGTTGGGTGAAAATAGTGCATATAGGTATGAGAATGAGCTATTTTCATGTACATAGCATGATCTTTGCTCACTGTTTTGCTGATGAATCTAACTATCAAGGAAATTTCTTCACTGGAGCCATACTACCTTTTTTTATTTTTTTTTTATTTTTATATGTAATACATCTCAAATACTTGCAAATACTTGTTAAACACATCCAAAATTTGAAATTAAGTTACTTCTGGAGATGTAGAACACACATCAAATAACAAACTGCAACCTTCCTTAGTACAAAATAAAATGGAAATACATAGGCAGGGTTACTTGTATCCTTTGTCTGGTACAGACGTTTCCTACCTTTTTGTTGCATTAACTAGGGATACTCATGTAATTAATTTGTTATAAATGTTTATGTTAATACTTTAGCAAAACAATTGTTTTTGTCAGACACGTGCACAAACATATGAAATCTGGGATTCATACCCTAATTTCAAGGTTTTGCTGTGTTGACATATCTGTACTATATATATCCCCATCTCTTGTATCAGCATCCATGCTTCATAATATTTCTTCGTACTCAGTAACATAATTGTGACTTTCGGAAGTAGTAAGTCATTCAGTAAAAGGTCTCATGTTGTATTGCAGTAGTTAGAGCAATGTTGGTAAATGCGTCAAGCGCTTAGGCATCTTGGAGCCTAGGCGCAAAGCATAATCGTGCACCTGATTGAAGTAAAGCACACAGTTTTCAAATATTATATTTCATAACTTCTAATAGAAATATTGGTAACATATAATAAAAAAAAAAAAACTCAAAATTTTTATTTTTACCTATGAGGTAAGTTCAATTGTATAATGTTTGTAAGTTTTAAAAATTTTATGTAAGTCATTTCAATTCTTACAACTTTTATATAGTAATTTGAAAACAATTATCATTGATTAATATCATAACAATCTAGTCATAGAAAGTTTAAACATAATATTTTATATAATTCTTTTGTGCTTTATAAAAGTACATAACCATGATAGTTATGATCAAATGATGTATATGGTTCAATCAACATACATCTAAAAGTCAAAGACCAAAAAACACAAACATTGTAAATTAACCTTGTTCGTACCTTATGACATGTAAATAAAAAAATTGTTTGTGTAATTCAACACCCTAAGGATAGTGGTTGTGTAGTAAATCATTGGTCCACTTCATTTCTTTCAAGATCAACCAATTAATTTTGATGATCCATATCTTTTTTAGCAATAAAATAAAAAAAGCATGCTGTGTGCTTCCAGCTTCTTCAAAAAGCTCCAAAAAAGTGTTGCTAAAGTGCGCTTCATTAAGTGTGTTTTTTTTTGTTTTGTTTTGTTTTGTTTTTTTGGCTTAGCTAAGCATTAAGAGCTTGGGGCTTTGAGTTGAGCTTAAGTGTGCCTGAAGCGCGCTTTTAACAACACTGGGTTAGAGAATTACCATTCCCTTTGCAGTGAGCATGCTTCATTTTTATAAGTTAAATACAATGAGTTCATGATTGTTTGCTCATTTGAATAGTGGGCAGTTTAAACAATAGGATACTTATTAACATGTTCAAGGTTTATATCAGTTGTTCATTGTCCAAATTTGATATATCTCTGTCTGTTTTTATCTATTTTGGACTACTTCCCTATTCATAGTCAAGAGTTATCCCACTAACTAAACCATTTTGACTTTTGGAATTCATCTTAATGGCCCAATATATCTACGAAGAAATGAAGTGGGTGGTGCTGAATCTAATTTGACAGTTTGGGAGCATGGTCAATTATCACCGTATCCTACTCTTCAGGAATTCACTCTAAAATCCAAGATAAAACGGCATATACAACAATTTCTTAGGAAATTCAATGGTGGAAGTATATTCTTAGGGGCATCAACCTGAACAGATGTCTTTATTGGAAAACCTATCACAAAAGTAATTTGATCTAAGTGGCCTGTTGGCCAAGTAAAAAAGGGAAAATTATGATGAGAGGATATTTGTGAGGTCTTTCTGTGGTGACACTGCGGACCTGGCTCCCAGATGTGCGCTTCAACACTATCGTCTTTTGTATTTATTGCAATATACATGAACAAATGAAAACTAGTGAAATAATCAATTATGGTTTTAAGTATTAATAGGTCATGGTACAATCCTCTGGTGGAGGTACTACCATTTTAACAGGAAATGTATGTCTTTTATAATCCCAAAGAACTTTTTCTGTTGTGGAATTCCTTCTAATTTCTTCCCCTATCTGCATTTCTGAAAGGTACCATATAAAGGGATATGAGAAATTTATAGATTATGAAGCTTTGGTGCAAAAAGAGGCTAGAGTTGTTGACTTAAAGACTGCTTTATCACATTCTAACTTCTAATTATGAGCTGCAAAATAAGCCCTATTGAGTCCAATTCAGAATGAGTGGTATACTACATTCTGGTTTCTCTTTTGCAAAAAACAGTGATCCTCGTTCTAGGTAACATAAGGGTGTTTTTATTTTATTTATTTTTGTGTAACAATGTCAGTTGTGGGTAGTTATTCTTTATGTTCGATTTATGATTTAATTGATCATTGTAATCTGCGTGCTTGATTGTGTTGTCCCCATTTATCTACATCCTGTATACTTGCATGACTGTTTCTGGTATCAATAAAGTTTCATAATTTCATTATTTATATATAAAAAAGGGTTTGTGTGTGTGTGTTGTCCTGTTATCAGCTAACATCTCAAACCATGAGATTGAATTATTTATTTTTATGTCAAAAGTTACTTTCATTTTGGCAGTGTTATCTTGTTGAACATGCCATGGATACTTACGTAGAACACCATTTCATAAATTAATGTCTCTTTTTTTTTTTTATTATGAAGTTGTCCATGACCCTATTGTGTCTTCTTTTTTTAATTTAAAAAAAAAAACAAAAAAGAAAATAACAGAAAAGAAAAAAGTTATAAGTTACACATTTAGCCTGTGGGTCTTGAACTCATAACCTTACCTTCCATCCCATTATTAAGATAGGAAGAAGTTTCATTTGAGTTAGAGCTCATTGACATTGTGTCTTTGAACCATGGACTCATCTAAAGAATAGGGGGAGAAAGTGCAATTTGAGCTATAGATCATTGGCCTAAATCGATGACATTTTGCTGTGCATTTGTCAAAGTTATAGTGCCAGACCTTTCTTTCTTGCTTTTGACTCCGATGTTCTTGTCAGTACATTCTTGCACTCATTCTGTAGGTTTTAACTACTTTATCAACATGTCTTGCTTACACTAAAAACCGATTGGTGTCTTGGTTTGATGATAAAGAGTATCATCAGGAGTGGATGCCATAGGTTGAGACTTTCTCAAAAAAATTGTTAGCACATTTAATCAGCCATATGATTTACTGATCAAAAAGAAAAAAAAAAAAAAATCAACATGTCTTGCTTATATTACATTTATTTTCAGTCATGAATTATATGTTTAGTTTATCTGCTGGCAAGATGGAACATGTCATGTTCATTTGTCAAGACATGTCTATCATTAACAAAAATGGGGACACTTTGGTTTGAAATTAATCACTCACTTAAATTTTGTGGAAATGTTGTGAAATCTAATCAAAACTGATGTTACATTTATCATTAAAAAAGAAAGCATACAAACTACTTTTTTTCTATGTCAATCTTCTTCAAACTGATTCTAATATTTGGTGTTTAGGTTTACTTTTTGACACTGGTTCATTAACATAGTAGTCATATTATGACATAGGTATCTTGATTTGTGCTTTTTGCAACTATTTTAATTCTTCCTGAATTTTTTTGTAAATTGGAGAGACGTTTGATGTTTTCATATCTTATGCATGACTATATTCTATAGATGGGGTGTGGATTTAGTAATTACTTGGCTTAGAAACCAAAGGATAATGAAGATTAAGGTAGAGGTTCTAGTTAAGAGGAGATAAGGACTAGAGAGGAAGTTGTACTTACCTATGTAGTAAATAAATTATGTGGAGAGAATTTATTGCCTTCTTATGGAGGACATATTTCATTCCTAGAACTGTGCCTGCACTTCCCTTTATCATGAAAACAATTAGTAATAACAATAATACACAATTCATAGTTGCTGAATGATGATTTCCTTTTCTGTGATGTACTGGTACCAAATACTGTCATAGATGGAGTACTTGTAAATGAAAAGTCGTTCACAGTTGTGTTTATAAAAGCAGAAAAATCACCCCTTCAGCAAACACCCCCCCCCCCCCCCCCCCCCCCTTTCTCTCTCTCTCTCTCTCTCTCAGAGGAAGAGAATTATGGAAGTAATTGTGCATTTTCTCTGTGTATGTTAAATATATTTGGCAATGAGTTACATGAATTGTTTACTTGAAAAAGACTGGAAACCAAAATTAGAGGAGTTTTCACTCTTTTTGTATATGCTTTTGGGCATTCTGTGGGATGCAGAAAATCTGCATTAAATAAAAACAGCAAGCTTGCTTGTTGCTTTAGAAATGTCATTTTTTATATGCACTACAGTTATATTTCACCACCTGCCATAGTTGGGGGGGGGGGGGGGGGTGTGTTGCAGACATTTTCTTTACATAAATACTTGTTTGCCTACCTAAGAATTAAGAAACACTGCACATTGTTTGATGTTACTTAGGTATGAAGGATCTATATGTTGCAAATGAGCTCGAGGTTGTATGACACCTCCAGAAGATTGGGGTCTGGGTGTAGTCATGGGTATTAATTGATTGCGTGTGTAGCTTACTAGTAGAAAAATAATAGATCCATGAGATAACATCATGGGGTAAGACATAATGATATTTACTTGTGATCTAATATGCTTGATGAGACCTAAAAAAAAAAATTATATGCTTGATGAGTCCCCTTTTTGTGTGAATTATTTATGATGAAGGGACAATGTTTCATCTCCATGCTGAGGTGTATACACATTTCTGCATTTAGAAAAACAAATTTCCAAATTAATATTTGAGAAAAGGGAGGAAGGTCATAGCGGAACCAGCACCTTTTTTTGAAAGAGGATTTCTATAGTTTGTGCAATATAATTTACTGTATGTTACATGAATAATTTCTAGTTTTTGTGGTTATTATACATTGTTAATTTTTTTTTTGGCCTTTTTTTCTTGTTAAAATTGGGTCATTCAACCCCCCCCCCCCCTACACACACAAAAAAAAAGGAAAAGAAAAAGAAAAAAGGGGTCACTTTTTTAACAAGAGATCTATAGCATTGAACTATCAATTCTATATTAAATGAGACACATTTGCGAACATTTTATTTACACTGACATTGAACTATCAATTCTAGATTACATGAGACACATTTGCAAACAGTTGTTTTATGATTTATGCTTTTACTTAATAATTAGTTAATTTTTTTAATGATTTATTGATGTGTTTGAGTCATCTAAAACCTTATGCCACAATGCTCTGATTGCAGTAAATGGCTCTTGCTTAAATCTGACATTTTATTTTATTTTCCTGAGCAGGCGGAAAGTGCCACCACAGCACTGAGTTGCAGTGGGATGATAGTAGGAACCCAACCCATCAGGTTTGCCTCTGGACTGGATTGTTCTTTCAAGTCCTTAACTAAGTTTGATGTCACTTTATCTTGTATATTGTTGATTTTGTAGGGTAAGTCCATCAAAGACACCCGTGAGGCCGCGAGTTACTCGCCCAACATTGCATTAACCAATCATCATTGTCCAAGACACATGGATGGAATTGGGTCAACTTCCCAGTTGAGAGAGACTTGTGTTGAAGGGGTGGTGAAACTTTCGTTTTTTGTTTTTTGTTTGTCTTCAGTATTTCCATCTTTTCTGTCGCAACAGTTACTTTTTCTGTGACTGAACATATCGTGATCCTGCTTCAATTGAAGTTTTACAAGACCGGGCCTCGGTCTGAGAATTTTTCCTTGTTCCATCCTCTCTGTTTTGACAATTTCATCTATTAACTTAATAGCGTTAATTTCTGTTACTAACGTGTTGATTGCAAGCCTTGCTAATACTTTGTACCGGTAAGCCCAAGCTTAAAGTACTATTACTAAAATGTTTAACAAAATTGCCATGAGCCTTTTAGCTCTATTGGCACTTCTTGATGTTTCTTACTGATGGTTTAAATTCCCTACCCCTAACTATTAATGTAAAAAAAAGAAAAAGAAAAAAAGAAAAAGAAAAAAAGAGAGATTATGGAAACTGGTTAATAACATATATTGTTAAGGACGTATAAAAGATAACATGAAAATATGGGATAGAACACAACATAAGATACAACAAGTTAAGAGATATTACTAGATTCAACAGCTTTTTTACATCAGACATAGGAGAGACTGAGAAACATCTTACAAGGGTTTTTTCTATTCTGCCTGTTACAGAGACACAAGAGACCTATTTATAGGCAATATTTTACTGTAGTAACTTACATTTAGAGCATAACAATTTTCTAGAGAGGGCAGTAGGGGCTGACTTCTTGTTGACAATTGTCTAGGGAAGTAGTGGTTTTGGCTGACAAATGATAAAGTGGGTTGACAAATGTCAAACTAGGTAGAGGGCCTGGCTTGTTGGTGATCTTCATCCGGATATGTTTTTGACAAAGAAGTAAATATCTCTGACTCTTGAAGAAAGGGACTAACTTTCCACGGAAGAAAGGGACTCCCTGTAGTCTTTAGAATTTCACTCTTAGATTCTAGATTCTTAGAATATCAAAATGCAGTCATAGGAACTGTTCAGACCACTTTAAATGCGGGAACAATTTTTGTCACACTTTTTCCCAATTTCAATATATCTCTCAAAGATCCTTACCTTTGTAATGCTCTTAAAGTAAAAGTCCAGATTATAGGAGCCTTTCAAGTGCAAGACACATTTGCTGCCACCCTTCACTACCAGCTTGCCTATAGACTTCAGAATCATGCTTTTGACATGGTAGTTCCAGACATAGCCCAATCCAATGATGCTTTATTGATTCAAGTTGATCCATAAATAACACCCAAGTGTACGTTCGTTCCGAGACAAATCAATAGAGACTAGATGCTTTCTCTCTTTCTAGAATCATGGTTACGAAATATTAGATGCTTCATCAGGCTACAAAACCAATCTAGTCAAATGATCCTTTATTTATTAGAAAATCAAATGGCGAAGTTGAGACAAGATTCTTAACAGCTTCACCAGAGAAGTAAGATGTAATAGTCTTTCCAACTCAAATTTCTATGCTCCAACCAGTGTCATGTGTTTGTGAAAATGGTCTTAAAATCAAGGGATTTCGAGAAGATGGAAAGCATTGCTATGAAGGAAAATCACCTTCTAGTTACATATGGTGGGATATTTGTGATTGTGCTGATTGCCAAGAAGAAGAAGCTTTTGAAGAAGATCATTCAAGAAGAAAGAAAAAATCTTCCTAGCAAATACTCAAAGAAAGGCATGAAGCAAGAGATCCAGAAGTTGACCTTCTTGGAGAATATTTTGGAAAATTTGATTACTATGTCCTTTATCCTAGAACCAGAAAGCAAAAAATTCTTCCTTCTTCTCCATGTAAGGAAAAGCATGACCAAAATTTGAAACCTCCATTGATCCCATACTACCAAAAAGTCCTTCCCAAACACCGAAATACCAAACCTCTCCTACCAGTCAAACCCAAACACAGAAGCCTTTACCTTGTTATATGTTTTACCATACTTCAACTTCCTACTCACAGAATTTTCCTCCTCTTGAAACTTTTGACCATCCCCAAACCAACACAAACCATATTTGAAAAATCCAAAATCCTGTTGGAACTAATCACGGTACCAAGAGACAAGTTTCTTCCGCAAAAGCAGCTTTAAATTGGCAAGCAAAAAATGCTGTGACACAAAACCAAGTCCTTTCGAAGATTCTTGATAATCAACAAAAGATGGCTAAGGTAGTTACTCATACCTTCTCATCCTCAATTCTCTTATTGAAGATTTGAAGAAGAAAATTAAGACAGTTGAACAACAATTGGCAACAATAGCTTCCATAGTTAAAAACTTGTCTATTTCTTTTCCTCTTATTGGGCAAAAGTAAAAAGAAAGAAAACAATTGTTACTACAACTCTAATCCATGGAAGGATCACAGAAGAAAGCAACTCAGATTCTCTTGATGCATGTTCATATGCCTTACCAACCTTGACAATCACTATATAAAGACCTGTCCATGCCTTTGACCTCACCATTTTCATCAACTTCTCCCTACCAAAATCTTCAACCATTAGCCATGACACATCCAGATCACAACCCTTTTAAACCAAGTGGAATTTTCCCTAGCATAACATATTTAGCTCCACTTCAACTAGAACCCTAAGCTGGCCCACAAAATGAATCTTCTCCTATGAAAAAGGATAAAGAACTATTATACCAACCCCCAGATCCAACTGTTGGTGCTCTTCAAGACCTCCAGATATGAACATGTTGGCTGTGGATCTTGACCCTCCAAACCCAATTTCATCATTTCTCAAAACCCTTACCCTTGAAGATCTAAGAGAACCTTTTATGCTCCCACTAATTGATGACATAGACCTAGACTTGTCTGATCTTGGTCTAGAGGAAGTGTTTATTGTGGATAACTAACCAAAGATAGAAGAAGATGATGTTCTTTGCCTTAAACAGCCTCCACCTCCACCACCAATCTTTCCTCCATCACCTTTAATCCCTGACAACCAAACAAGGTTGACTTATTCATCAACCACAGACTCAAAACATTTGTTCACCGATGATAATGCTCCTCCTTCTAGATGGCATGATGAAATATTTAACATGTATTCATGGTGCATAGCTGAACTCCAAGCCCAAAATGCTACTATTGCCTAGATCATTGCCAAATTTGTTGCAATAATCACAGGAAGACTAAGAGAATGGTTGATCAACCTAGGAGAATACAGGCAAATACAGGTAGCTCAATGCAACATAGTAGAAGACTTTTTCATGATCATCCATAATGAATTTCTTGGCTTGGCGACTCATTATACGGAAGTAGCATGAGAAGAATTCTTACTGATGAAGTGTTGCTCGTTTGAAAGGAAAGATTTGGAGAAACATTCTGACAGAATGTCAAGAAGATACTACTCTTTTAATGGCATGGATGGTGTTAATTCCAAACATACCTTTCTCAACTCCATCCTAGATTCATTAGGAGATGAAACTCTCTGCATGATGAATCTCCAAAAAAGTAACTCTACAGCAAGCCTCCTTGGGAGAAATTTATTAGCATGTGCTCATTGCTCTAAAAAAACTCTGCAATCAGAGAAAATTTCTTTCAGAAATTGACAAAGTTCATGGCAAACTCAAAGACAATTGCAGAAGGAAAGATTTGCAGATAAAGTGCTATGAGAAAAATTATGCCTGTCCAACAAAAAGAAGAGATCCTTTCAAGAAATATTCTTGGAAGAAAAGACACTATGCAGTTCAAAAGAAAAAATCCTCTAGGAAGAAAACATGGAAGTTTTTAGAAGAAAGCCGTTTAATGGAAAAACTTCAAAAGTATGTTTTGTATGCAAAAGACCAGGCCACTTTGCAAAAAATTGCCCAAAAAAGGAGAAAGCAGCAAAATTTCTTGAGCAAGCATAGATCCATGCAAATGATACTCCTTTCTCGGATGTAGAATCACTCTTTTCACTTGATGATGACTACTCTCCTCAAGCTTTGGCAATAATGCCCTATTCCACTTCAGAAGAAGATTCAGATCCAAACAATGATGATGATTTAGACCCAGAAATCCAAACCATCTATACATCCTAGCCCATTATAGCCCCTCTAACCAATCCCACACCCATAGCCTAAGCACATATCCCTTGACACCTACTCTAGACCCATCCCAGTGATAGCCTTGTTTGATACAGAAGCAGCAGCAACAATTCTCCATCCTAAGATTTTACTTACAGACTTTTGGTTACGCCATAATCAGACGTTTTGAGCGGCAAATGGAGAAACATTCCTGATTGCCCTGAAAAGTAAGCCTATCTTCATCAGAATCTTTCCAACCCTTACTATCAGACACTAAGTCCTTAGATCTCCTCTTATAGGCAAAGACCTTCTCATGGTCTTCAAAAGGACTTTTGCATGAACAACACCTTCTCACCTGGACCCAAGTACCTCATTTATTCATAGTTGACTCCTTTGACTCTTTGAGACTCCAGATTATCAATGATTGTTGTGCAAATAGCCATTCTGAATTCCTCCTTAAAAATCCAAATCCTTTGTGGAAAAACCCAAACTTTTTCATGCACATTCCCTTTAAAAAGAATGAAGATGTTAACCCCACAAAAGCCAATCATAGAGGAATGAATCCAGATCATTTAGCTTTGGCCAAGCAAGAATTATCTACTCTCCTTTCAGAAGGCCTCATTGAACCAACAACTTCTCCATAGGCATGTGAAGCTTTTTATGTCAACAAGCATGCTGAGCAAGTTTGAGAAAAACTCATATTGATAATCAATTACCAGTATCTTAATCATTTTCTTGCAGATGATAAATTCCCATTGCCAAACAAGAGTGCTTTCTTTCAGCATCTTTCAAATGCAAAAGTATTCTCAAAGTTTGATCTTAAAGTAGGATTTTGGCAATTCGGAATCCATCTAGAAGAGAGATACAAGACGACATTTTGCATTCTAGACCACCATCACCAATGGATTGTCATGCCTTTTGGTTTAAAAAATGCTCCATCTCAATTTCAAAAGGCAATGGTAATGTTGTTCTAGCCACTCTTGACCAATGCAATAATCTATGTAGATGATATCTTATGTTCTCAAAGGATAAAGAATCCTACGAAAAATTGCTCACTAAATTTTACAATTTGGTGAAATTCCAAGGGATAATGCTTCCAGAAAAGAAAATGGTCATAGGACAGTCTTCTATAGATTTTTTGGGAGTAAACATCTCAGATGGAAAGTATACTTTGCAGCCTCACATAGCCGTCTCTCTTGGTGAATTTCCAGATAAGCTCACAAGTACCAAATAGATATAATAGTTTCTTGATATTGTTAATTACATGTCAGATTTCATTCCAAAAATCTCTAGATACAGGAATTGTTTAGCCCAATTGTTAAAGTAGTCTCCTCCAAAATGGAATTTGTTTCTACAGAAGCAGTCCAACAATTGAAAAAATTAGTAGAAAAGCTCCCCCATTTACAAATTTCAAAACCAGGCAAACGAATATTGCAGACAAATGCAAGTCATAAATACTAGGCGGCAACTCTCTTTGAAGTAGATGGCAAGAGAAGTATTTGTGGTTATAAAAGTGGTGCATTCAAGCCTTTTGAACTTCAGTACCACTCCACTTTCAAAGAAATCCTTGCAGTCAAACATGGGATTGAAAAATTCCAGTTTCATTCTCCTTGGGCATAATTTTTTAGTAGAAATGGACATGTCCTCCTTTCCTAAAATGCTTTAGTTCAAAAGGAAAATGCTCCCACATCCTCAGTTACTCAGATGGTCAAATTGGTTTTTACAATGGTCTTTCCAAGTCAAGCACATTAAAGGAAAATGTAACCTTATCACTGATTACCTTTCTAGAAAACCTCTAGTTCTTAACACCACAATTATTTCTCCACCCTTATGTATATATCCTATTACATATCCATCTTCATCCTTAGGTCCTTCCTCCATAGCCCCTGATGATGATAGATAGCCTTCCCCTAGAAATAAAAAACCAAATAAACACCTTAACCCTTGAAGCCTGATCTAGAAGGATCATTAGAATTCTCCATAATTATCTCAAAGATCACCAAAGACTTTTCCTTGCTATCTTTCCTGATATAGACCAACAATGGAAAACCCCTTTTGCCTTTTGGATAACCCAATGGACTGTTGTACATTATCTCTACATGTGGTATTTACTCAATGAGTATTACCTGTGTCTTCATTTTGAGCTAGAGTTTTACAGATATATTTTCCTATGTGGAAATAGGTATTTTTGAAAATTTTGGTTTGAAATTTTGAAAATGATGCTTATGAAGGAGAATGGATAAAGTATCCTACCACAGAACATCCAAGATTTGGTTGCAAAATTACTTCAGGGTATTTAGTTGCAAAACTCAATTCCAAAAATGATATTCGTGCAGAAGGAATCCTTCACCCTGCAGAGATACATCGGATCACTAATCCAGATGATACTCTCCATACACATATGGACACTTTTTGGGTATCTTGTTACCATGCTCTCACAATGACATAATCCCTTAATAAGGAAATCTTATATGAAATAGTACCAATTGATCCAGAAGTTTGTAGATAGCAATGGCCACATGAAGATCATTGGGAAATGCCCAATCCTCTTATAGGAAATGATGATCCTTATTATCATAAC
Source organism: Quercus variabilis (assembly GCA_030445155.1). Classification (NCBI taxonomy): domain Eukaryota; kingdom Viridiplantae; phylum Streptophyta; class Magnoliopsida; order Fagales; family Fagaceae; genus Quercus; species Quercus variabilis. The sequence goes on along the minus strand of CP129448.1, from coordinate 70,169,083 downwards.
CATGATCCAGATGTCAATGTAGATGTTGATGAAGAATGGTTCCAAGGAAGAGATGGATGGGACTAGACAATACTTAAAAAAAAAAAAAAAAAAAAAAAAGAGGTCCCAGAAACATCTTCAGGCATGCCACCCTTATTTTTAGGAGTCAGAGATATTTACTCCTTTGTCAGAAGCATATCCGGATGAAGATCACCAACAAGCCAGGCCCCCTACCTAGTTTGACATTTGTCAACCCACTTTATCATTTATCAGCTAAGACCCCTACTTCCCTGGGCAATTGTCAACAAGAATTCAACCCCTACTGCCCTTTTTAGAAAATCATTGTACTCTGAATGTAAATTATTTATGTAAGATATTGCCTATAAATAGGTCCCTTGTGTCTTTGTAATAGGCAAAGTAGAAAAAGCCCTTGTAAGATGTTTCTCAGTCTCTTTTATGTCTGATGTAAAAAAGTTGTTAAATTTAATAATATCTCTTAGCTTGTTGTATCTTGTGCTGTGTTCTATCCCATATTTTCATGTTATCTTTTATACGTTTTTAACAATATATGTTATTAACCAGTTTCCACAATCTTCTTACACCCTCTGTCTCTTTGTCTGTCTTACCTCTCTAACAATATATGCACACTTTACCTGCTTAAATTATTACTTGCATAACATTTGCCCTCCTAAACTATGAGAGTGCACACTTACCCTCCTAGACTATTACTCGTGTAACACTTTGCAACCCATTCCATAGGTAATAATTTAGGAAAATAAGTGTGCATTCTCATAGTTTAGGGGGTAAGTATAATAGGGGTCATAGTTTAGGGAAGTAAAGTGTGCATTTTCATAGTTTGTGGAGAAATGTAAAAAAATGGAGTATAGTTTAAGAGGGTAAAGTGTAATTTTCCCCATATTCCATATAAATTGTGTTGGGCTATGGGCTAGGCAGTGTGGTATAGTTTGATATTTTCTTCCTTTGGACGATTTGGTACACATCATCTCCAATTTGCTTGGACCTTGGTAAAAAAAAAAAAAAAAAAAAAACAATACATTGTCATTGCTTGAGAAATGTTTCACCATTACATCATGTTCATGTGTATGGGAAGTACCTTGGTCTTGCCATTCATCAACAAATATATGAAAAAATTTGGAGTGAATGAATCTAAACTCTCAAGTTAGATATCAAAGCTTCTTTCCCTTCTTGGTCGCCACACCCTCATCAAAATCAGTGACTGAATCCATTCCTACTCTTTGCATGCACTGTTCATCTCTTCCTACAAAATATTACTCCTCCCTCTTGATATGGATCACTTTCTTCCCTTAATTCACCATTAAATGCTCAAGGCCTTAAGTGGTCCTTTAGTAGCAATCCCACCTTCTCTTTATGATCATGCCTTTCAAGGTAAGAAATCAAAGTAGATGACTTCTGCCCTTTCTATAAAGCAAAATCTAAAAATCCTACCCATCTCCTACCTAAAACCTTTTGGAACGACCTCCAAATCCCAGGGCATTGTATTGGACCCTTCTCTTCCACTTGGCTACATTTCAATTGCACTTCCAAAGCTCTCTCCATAACCATTCCTTGAACTCCTCTTCCCTATGGGGCTCTCTTTGGCTCACCATAAATAGCCCCATCTTATTTCGGCATGACCAACCCATTCACGACCACTTGCTTCCAAAAAATATTTAAACCTTCCACCACACTTAACACAAAAGTCCCTATCATTGTGTAATGGAAAAGTCATTCCTTTGTTTAGTTTAAACTTAACATCGACGAATCTTTACTATGAAACCTAGGTAGATCAAGTTGTGGGCGTTTCATTTTTTTGATACATTCAAAAGGGAGAAAACAATTACAAAAATTCATAAAAGGCTAGATTAAACCAGCACTGGTTCATTGGCACATGGGTTGCCAATTTAGCTATAGACCAGATATCTTTAACAACCAAATGGGGTACTAAGATCATATCACAATAAATGCCATTTTGAGTCAAGAAAATTAGATCAGCTATTCTAGTGTTTTCTAGCCAATTTGAGGCCTTTTTCTTCTTGAAGGACTAAAGAAGATCCCTGCTATCACTTAGAAACAAAACTTGATGAAAGCCTTGATTTTTTGCTGCTATTCTAGCTTCAACCATAGCCTCCAGCAATGCTCCACCTGTTGTTCTAGCCTTGCTGCTAATTGCACCAAAAAACACCCTATCTCCTTGAACAGTAATAGCTTCATAAGCAGTGCCACTCCTATATGGTTTTTTGCTCCTGGTTCCAGCAACTTTGATGATTAGTTGCCAGTTCCTTGCTATTGACTAGTAATTTGTTCTTGTGCTTCTGTCAGATCTATCACTGTGTGTGTTGTGGTATGAAAAAGCTTTCTTGTACTTGCAAGATAAATTTTGGGCAGTTAGAATCACATCCATGGGATTTGGATTTATCCCTTGGTGAACTAATCTGTTTCTATAGTTCCAAATGGTCCAAAGAGTGGTGAAGATGGCTTGCAAATAAAACATAGAATTTGGGTCTCTCTATTTGTATCTTGATAATAGTTGTGTTAACCATTGTTGAACAGAGATGATGTTATAATCTGAGGAGTGGATGGCTAGAGTGGATCCATGCTAGCAAGCTCTAGCAAAAGGGTAGAGTAAAAAGAGGCGAGTTGTAGTTTCGTCTCCTTCATTGCATAAAGGACAGATGTTAGAAGTTGAGATGCCTATGGTATTTAGGTTGAGAAGGGTAGGTAGTCTATCATGCATGAGTTTCCAAATGAAATTTTTAACTTTTAAAGGAACCTTCACTTTCCAAATGCTACTCCAACTTCCCATCCGAGGTTGATCATGCCTAGGATGAACTAAATGATCCCTTGCTAAAATATCATAAGTTTTTTTCACTTGATATTCCCCATTCTTTTAAGTATTTCCAAAGAAGTTTATCTTGGACAGAATTAGTTTTGAAAATCGGGATTTGAAGGATTGTAGAAGCCAGAGGAAACAGGAATAGGGATATAACCAAATTTGCCTTCCAATCCTTAGTATGCTGATCAATTAAGTCTCCCACAATACCTGGGATGAGACAGGTTCAATGAAGGGTGATGGACCCAGTTTTTATGATTTAGAGGGATCCTATATCCATTGCCAACCCTCAATTTTCCATCTCTCAGTTTGTGATTTTCATATTGGATGATATTTTTCCAACACCAGGAGTGATGAGGCTTTGGGCTACACTCTTGAATTGGGCAAGTGGGGAAGTACTTAGCCTTGAAGGTTTTGGCTAGAATGGAGTGAGGGCTTTGGTTGATTCTCTAGTATCGTTTGGCAAGCATTGCCTAGTTCATGTGCCTAAACTTCTTGATTCCCAAACCATCAAAATTCCTAGGTTGGCAAATCTTGTCCCAATTGAGGAGATGGAGTTTTATCTCACCTTGTTCATGACCCCACCATAATGCTCGGATGATTAAATCCATTTTGTTGCAAATGTGCTCAGGTACTTTGAAACGTGAAAAAGTATATAAAGGTAGAGATTGAAGAACAAAAGAGATTAAAGTTGTCCTACCTGCTTGGGATAGAATTTTAACTTTCCAACCTTGAAGTTTTGACTTGAGTTTATCAATTAGAAATTGAAAATTAGCAATTTTGTTACCTCTTAACTTGAAGTAGATGCCAAGGTATTTGTTGGTTGCTAGAACAGGTTAACTTAAAGATTTCTGGCAAGAGTTTCTTGTTCCTCCTTTGGCATGTTTGGAGAGCAATACAAGTTAGATTTTTCCTGATTTATATATTGACCCAAGGTGGAACAATACCACTCAAGGATGAGCTGAATATTTTCTGAAGAGTTGTTATTGAAAGCTCAAATTAGTGTGAAACACTAGAGCTTGTTTAGACCCCAAATTAAAAATTACGACTAGATTGCTTTTACCCTAACTTATCAAATTGTAGAATAAGAGTAAATAAGCGCAATATGCCGATAACACTACTTTAAGCCATATCCAACCACAATGAACAATAAAAGTAAAACTTAAAGAGTAGGGAAGAGAGATGCATGTAAAAGATAACACCAAGATGTGTTATCAAAGAGAAAACTAAAGAGCTCGATGAAAAACCTTTTTGCGGCCCTCCAAGTCGAAATCAATTTAGTAGAGAATAAAGTTGGAGTACATGAATAATAAAAGACCCTCCAAGCTTAGTCTACTCTATGTACTTAAGCCTTCCAAGCTCTTGCTATTAATAGACTTCTCGGAATCTTGTCTTTTCTAACTTTCTAGATCTTGCAATTCAGCCCAATTGCATTTGCTCCTAAATGGTTCCTTCTAGTACTTCCCAACAACATTAAAACCTCACTTAACACTCATATTAGGTGTGGTAAATGTTTGGGCTAAGAACCTCTCAAGGATGTAGAGATGGAGAGGTAGGAGTAGAGGAAAACCAAGAGGTAATGTGTAGATGATTGTGAGTATAACAATATTTAACTCTCAAGTGTATTTGCTAAGATTTTCTCTTTGAAAATTACTCCTTACAATTCGTGAGTAATGAGGGTATTTATAGTGTGGGTAAAGAATTTGGTAAAGCAACTTAACTTTTTGCCAAACAGAATGTTTCGCGGGTACCTTGTGAGATGGCCTTTCTTGCGAAGTACTTGCAAAATGACAGGCTGGCATGACTCTTCAGCTTCTAGTCATGTACTTCACACGTGGCCTTTTCGCGGGTTGCTTTCTTGCAAGCTAGTCGCAAATTTGCACTGATTAATCTTTGACGCTTGATTTTTCACCAATCTCTTACACTCATCTCTTACAAATAAACCCACATAAATACAGAGAGATGATTGAAGAAATTACAATCAAATTTGGCATAGAATTAAAACCAACAAAGGCTAGTTGGAAATCACAACTTTATCGTTATCCTTCCTAAAAAACAACAAAAGAGTCATTAGCAAACAATAAGTGGGAAAAGGAAAGACTATTTCTACCAACTTTGATTCCTTTGATTTTCTTGAGATTCTCAGCTTATGACAAGGAAATTGAGAGTATATTAGCACACATAAGGAAGAGGTATGTAGATAAAGGATCTCCTTGTCTTAGACCTTGAGAGGGTTTGAAGGAATTTGTCAGGTTTCCATTAATCAACAAAGTGTACTGAATCGAGGACACACACTCCATAATCCATTTGATCCGTTTTGTATAAAAATTCATGATAGTGAGAACAGCATTCAAAAAATTCCAACTAACCTTATCATAAGCTTTAGACATATTTATCTTTAACACTCCAAAACTAAATTTTCTCCCCTTCTTCTTCCTATGCACATTTATGATTTCATGGGCCAAGAGGATATTATCTGAGATGTTCCTATCCATAATGAAGGTATTTTGATATGGTGTAATAATGCTGTCCATAATAGGCTTCTTGTTAGGACATATATGATTCAATGTTAGGAACGTATTTTATTATATTATGTGATTGGCTAATTATTTGACAAAATGCATTTTACTTGTAATTGGGTAGATCTAAGATGTGTTTAATCCTTCAAGAAACAAGGTTTTAAGTTCAAGTGTTAAAACCATACAAGTCTATCCAAGAATCAAGTGAAGAAGTGCTGTTCATTAAATCTCGATAGCTAGCTCGACAGCTGTTCGACAGATACGGTATCTGTCAAGATTTATGAAATTTAATTTTTCAGAACTGATTTTCATCAAATCTGTGAATGTATGTTTGGACTTTCTTTTCTCACAATCCTAAACATATATAAGGATTATTTTAAGAGCCGTCACAGGTTGCACAGTTGCACAAGTGTAAAGCAGAGTCTTGTTCATGCAAATTGTGACTGGAGACAGAATTTGCCCTAGTTCATCTTTCTCTTGAAGAAGTTGCTGTGTTTGTACACCATAGGGTTTTGTGACCAAGGAGCTTCATGATCTTCATTATGTGATGAACTGAAGAACTTTGCAGCCAACATCCTTTTCAAGTTGGTGATTAAGTCATGTACTAGGATTCGTGTATCAATTGGTTAGTCACGTACTAGGAGTCGTGCATTAAAAAAGAGAGATTGTCACTACAAAACAAGTCCAATTGAGTATTTACCTAGCAAAAAATGCACGCATCAAAAAAAAAAAAAAAAAAAAAAATCAGCAGCTAAGAAGCAGCAAAGCCAACCGTCAAAGGCCCCCCCCCCCCCCCCCCCCCCCTCTCTAACTTCAACTCTTAGCTCCGTCCCTACTCTCTATCATCAGATCAAGACATCAATTGGTTTTTGGTGTAAGCAGGGATTGAATCTTAAATCTCTTATTCAATAATTAGAAATTTTAGCAGTTGAATTAATTGGAATTGAAAGAATATTAAATACACACAAATTTGTTAAGTTTGTTTATTTTCCATATTAGAATGGGGTTTTAAGCATAAAACTATGATTTTTATAGTAATCTTTTCATGATATTCGAAAATCATTTTCCCATGCCATACTCGTGGCCTACATCTTAACACGTGCATCAGAGCATTCATCATGTGCCAACATGATAGCGCATTGAATAATGATACCATCTCAATGTTATATTAGCTTATGTCAATATTGTTGTGGATTTTCTATTGCACCAGATTAAGATGTTTTTCAATCCCCATTTCTTGAATTAGAATATTGTCTTTTTTTATTATTAAAACCTTGAGATTTTTTACATGAAATGATATTGTTTATGCATTGCATTAGAAGATTTTAAGCATTTTAATATTGTTGCATTGCATCCCAGGAAATTATGGGAAAAAAAATACATTCCGATTTTCTTGCCTGCATATTGTTAACATGTCATATTTGATTAGGTTTATTCACTTTCTGTGTAACATGAAAAATTCACATAAAATGATCAAGAACTAGTTGAAATTACAAAATTTCAGATTTGATGCTAAATTATCTTTTTCAGAATAGACATGAAATACAACATACTCATGCAATCCTGTAGGAATTAATTTGAGGTGTGTATTTTAATCCCTTTACATGCACTCGGTGTTCATTTTTATTTTTTATACTTATTTTTCCTTTTGAAAGGTCATTGTGACTAACTCACTTGGTCTTATATTCTTGCTTATTTTAATTTTTAGTATTTTTTTTTTTGGGTGATTAATGGCTAATGCATGTGAAGCGTTATCTCTTTCAAACTATATACGTGAAGCGTTATCTTTTTCAAACTTTCATTGCTTCAATTTAATTGTGTTTTTGATAAGTAAGTTTGTTTATATTGGTCATTATAGCCTAAATGACTGGTTCTTAGATCAGTTGGGGTGGGTATCTAACACCCTCACTCCATAAATCTCTTTTGAACAAAGTTTAAATGACCTAGATTAGATTTCATCCAAGTAATAATTTCCTTTTCTCAATCTTTCTCATTAAATTGTATTAGGAAATTAAGTTTTATATTTCTTTTTCTTGTTGATTGTGCATAGGATGCAAAGGTTTCTAATATTTTCTCTTGGAAACATTTTGTAATTTATTTCTTTTGATATTAATTTTTCTTTAAAAATATTCTTAATTTTTCTTAATAAAGCACTGACTCTATGTCAATTATTTAAGGTAGGAAGATATATCCACAGTTAATTTTAATTTTTCAAAATAAAGCACTGACTCTATGCCAATCGTTAAAAATCTTGGTCCCCTCCAATTTTAGTTCGCACGATTTCCACAGGTCTCCCTCCTTTATATTATGGTTATTTTCATAGTTTAGTATAGGTATTTGGAATTACACAGATTTTGAAATTGTTTGAAATGCACCAATTTGGTATAGTTTGAAATTACACCAATTTTAGTAATACTCTATTCGTTCCATTTCATATTTTTTTATTTCATTTTAAGATGTCTCGAAATATAGTCATCTTTTAAATATTAATTAATTAATGCAATTATGATAATTTAATTTTACTAATCTAGCTTTTGCTTTATTTAGTCAGTACCCCTCTCCTCATTCACTAAAATTCATATGAATGTGCATTATTTTGAAAATTTATATCTTTTTATTTGAAAAGCATCTCATTAAATGATAATTTTTTAAGAAGTTGGATATTACCTATTTTTTCGTCAAAAAAGAAAAATAAAAAAAGATTTTTTTTTTTTTTTTTTTTGAGAATCAGAAAAAAAAGAAGTTGGATATCCTAAACTCAACAGAGAAAGTAATTCTTTTGGATTTGCACCAGGTTTTTCAGAATTTCAGTAGATAAGAGAGATTACACAAAGTGTAAAAAGTTATGTAATTGTTTATGTACAGCACATCCCTTAAAATCATTGCATACAAATAGGGTTTTTTTTTTTTTTTTTTTTTTTTTTGGGGGGGGGGGGGGGGGGGGGGGTGGGGGTGTGTGTGTGTGTGAAAGGAGAATAAAATGGCTTAAAAATAGTTGGGAGACGCAATACATATGTTCGTGGGAAGAGGCAGAAGTTCTCCCACATTGTTGGAATGAGTAGTTGTGAAAAAGATGGGCATCGTATCATCAAATCCAATGTACATCATTATTTAAGTTATTGACCGGTAGCATTTTACACGCACAAGATAATGAGAATATATATATATATATATATACTTTAGAGAGTTTTAACTTTCCAACATACAGTATCCGTTTCTGATGATAACTCTATATCACCAGACCAAGATACTAATAAGTTTTTGGCATAGGTAGAAATTGAATCTTAAATCTCTTATTCAACCATGAAAGATTTTACTAGTTAGTGCCAATCGGTTTTTGGTGTAATATATATACTTTAGAGAGTTTTAACTTTTAACCTACAGTATCCGTTTTTTATGATAGTTTTATATTACTAGACCAAGATATTAATCAGTTTTTGACATAGGTAGAGATTGAACCTTAGACTTCTTATTCAACTATAAGAGACTTTACTAGTTAACACTAATCGGTTTTTGGTGTAGGCAGGAATTGAACTCCAAATCTCTTATTTAACCACCAGAGATTTTACCAGTTGAGATAATTAAAACCCACATAATAAGAAAATATTCATACACTCATTTTAGTAGTTTGAGTAGTTTTATTTAAACTTAAATCATAAACATCAAAGAAAATGTTATTATGTATTATTATTATTTTTATAATTGTTACAACAAGTGGGGGTAGGTGTGATTTAAAGTTTCAACCCTAATTTTATCATTTTAAGGAAGATTTAGCCAATGTCAATGAACTGGCACCAAAAGTTATTGATGAGCATGGATGTGTGGGGGGGGGGGGGGGGGGGGTGGTGTTGTTGTTCCAATTAATTCTTAATGCTGAGGAAAATTTGTAACATTGATAGTGACTCGTTATAAAAGCATGCTACTTAATTTAGAGATTTTTTTGACATGTATAAGGAGTTTTGTTTTTTGGTTAATCGTGTACAAGAATTTAGTATAGTACTATTATCAAAGATAATGCCAATCCAAAATCTCAAGAACAGCCTAAGATAATAACTATTGAAGCTTTTAAACAAATCAACCATTTATTGCTGAAAGACCAGCTAATTTTTGGTCATGTATATCTTCTGTTTTTTTTTTTTTTTTTATATTTGAAAAGTGAAAGATAGATAACTATGTGTATCTTAGTCTGCAGGACTAGGCTAATTAAGAATGGCAAAACTATAGACGGAAAACCATGAAACAATCTCTCCATTCTCCAATGTGCAAATTAATCATATAATAGTATTTGACATGTTAGAATATAAATGCCTTGAACCTGATAATAAGCACAAGAATGAGCCATTAGAAGAAGGGGATCCTCAAGTCTACATTATTTCTAATATTCTGGCCGTATATATATATATGGGAAAGCATAGTAAAATGGAACGTGCTAGTGATAGCAGGATTATATGCATGACGCAGGATTTTGAGGACCAAGAGATTCGCCTTTGACATTATTGCATATAGCAGTAGAGCCCTCTCCATCACGGCCATGATAATGCAAATTGATGTTCTCCATCACTAGGTCTCTGCATGGTGTGCTTTGGCTGCATCGGAAAGTTACTGCGACTTTCGAACCTGAATTTCCCCAGATGTTTCTGTATGTGACATTGCTAATTTGAACACGAGAGGGCTGTAGACAAGAAAGGAAATCACAAGTTTTATTAGTAATTAAGTACGCTTTGTTAATAATTAATTGGCAATGTGTGGAACTTGTGCATGCAAGTGGAAGACTTTGCCAGTGCGGTTTTTTATTCGCTAGCATGCTTTTTGGTACCACTAATATAGAGATCATAAATAACCATAAGGTGTTTTGTGAAAGTAAAATGCTAAAAGTACGACCATTTTTTTAACAAAAGCTTTACAAGCTTATATATCAATCAGTATATTAATGTCATATTAACAACATAATAAAAATGTCAACTTTTTAACCGAGAGCCCATTTTCTCTCGGAGTCCATCTCATACACTAGCATCTACATTGCAAAGTGGATATCATAAATTTACATCTATCATAATAAAAAAGAAAAAGAAAAAAAGAAATGGATTATTGAAATTACCTGTGTTTTGCAAGGAGGGTACGGGCAATATTCTTGATCTATAATGATGGGATTGCCAACTTGATTCATGAATATGTCTTCATATATCAAGGCGGAAACCTTACCAATTCCAGGAGAAGCCCAAGTTTTGATTCTTATGCCATCAGAAGTATTGTGAAATGAGCAGTTTCTAACCCTTATATCAAACAAATCATTTTGATCTCCATCTTTGCCAATGCTTCCAATACTAATTCCATGTCCAGGTCCACAAGTAACATTAAAAATACGTACATTTCTGGTTCCGGCTAGCATGGCTATACAATCATCACCAGTACGAATCGTTGTTTGTTGGATTTTGATGCCCCTTGAATTTGCCATTTTTATCCCATCCGTGTTGGGGCTGTCAGCAGGGGCTGATATTCTAGTATTAGTGAATTTTACTTCCACACATCCGAAAACCACAAAATGGGTGTTCTTGCTGTTGATTGATCTCAAGTGATGAACCCATGCATTGGTCACAAAATCAAATCTCATTGTCTGAAAATATATTTGCAATGCATAACTAGACGTTAGTCTCTTACATTTGGAACAAGATAACAAATTAAAAAAATTTACTTTTTAATAATACTATAGAGAAATTTTAAGATTAGTATTAGTGATAAAAAAATATATGCATGATCAGTAAATACCACTATTTTTGGATCTTCCAACTTCTAAATTATTCTCACAAGAGATGTGATGGAAGATGAAGAATATGGGACATCCCACAATTTGAGCAATGTAAAAATCTATCGAAGAATTGTATGTATAGCTTGTGTTCTTATAAAAATGTATAGTACTATTATTATTATTATTATTTTTTTTTTTGATAGATAAAACAAAATCATAGTAATAGAGATGTATATCTCATGGTCAGTCCTAAGAGGTAAAGGCAGCAACGCTGCTCTACGAGGCAATGGAATATGAGACCACTCTTCGACGGAAGAACTCCCCCAATGAAGGAAGAGGACCATCAACGTCAACAGGCATTTATATGTGACATTAACTTAGGAATTTGCAAACAATAAACAAATTTTGCTCCTATCAATTAAGGGATCTGATCTAAAATCCCCTGTCACGTTTTTATAAAATACTCCAATTGACTTTAATCATTGTAACGACACCAGTACATACATGCATACGCATCTATATACATACATGCATATGTATGTCCGTACTTACCGTTGGTAAAGAGGGACAATTGGGATTCTTGTTGCAGTCATTGTAAGTCCAAGCCTCCTTTCCCTGACCATCCAAGACGCCACCACCACTCACTGTCAAATTGTTAATATATCGAAAATTGATCCAGTTCTGGGTGATAAACAGGGATGGTTCAGTAGGAGCCTTGAGATACCCCTTAATCACAAAGGCTATTGGACCCTTGCATGGACCCTCAAATTTTACTGAGTTCACCCTGTATGTTCCAACGGGGATCCAAACCCTAGCCCTTCCAGTCCATTCACATGCTTCCTTCCATGCCTTAAGAAATGCCTGACAAAACATCCAAAATTCAAGTTTGTTGATGCAAAAAAAAAAAAAAAAAACATAAAAAAATCGATTTACTAAGTTATTTATGTTAAATTAAATGATTAAATTTATTATTTCCTAATAGATTAAACGTTTAGGATAGTTGGTGATTTTACATAGTATCAAAGCAAGAGGTGTGTTGGGTGCCAAATAATAAGGGATGTCCACATATGAATAAGGAAAGTTGGATTAAATGATTTAAGCTTTTTGAGACAACTGGTAATTTAACAATTTCAAGAACTTTATTTTTCCATCCCAAATCAGCACGAAGTCAATCTTACAAGCTTCAATTTTATGCGATCAAACTTGAAACTATATTTAATTCTTTTGTAAGTTGGTTTTTCAAGATTCCAAAGATGTGGTTTATCATTGTCTGAATATTAGGTTCTACTGTTCTACACAATCCCATGAAGAAACCATGGACTTCTTTAGGTTAAGGTTCTGGAAGTTGAAACAAATTAATCATGGATTTTAGGAACTAGAATTGTATCCTAAACTCTTTTTGGGTTTTCTGGGCATAAGAAATAGTGACTAAAGCCACGGATTTTAAGGAATTCAGACTATATACCGTTATCTGTTTTACACATGTTACACCATCCAGAAAATTCAAAATTGATTTACTAAACACTTGAACTAATAGTCCTGCTACAAACAATGAACAAATCACTAACTTTCTATATTTTACTAACATAACATTTGAGATTGAGATAGGTCTTGATTGAACCCATCGTAACCAAAAAAACAAAACAAATAAAAAAAAAGAATTACCTTACTGTTGTCGGTCGATCCATCAGCAATGGCACCATAGTTCTTCACGTTGAAATCCTTGGTTTGGCCTTGAGCTTCAGTAATACATACCGACAAAGATAATATTAACAAACAAACCCAACCAAAAGTAAGTTTCAAACCCATTTATCTTCTATTTTGATAAATGAAATTTGTCTTCTCCTTCTGGCTGTAGGTTTGTCTACTCCTATAGTCCTATTTATGGGATTATAGTTCTATTTAAACGAAAAAAAATGGTCTCTACATTAGATGAATCTAATTTGTATTGATTTTATTAATTGTATTTCTTGGTATGGGAAACATGAGAGATTTCTTTCTGCTTGAGATGGTATTTTCATATTTTGAGGTATATTTTTTTGAGAAGATTTTATGAGGTATATTAATATGGAAAGTTGACAAAACATGTATAAGAAGGAAGGGAAAAATTTCCTCCACCATTTAAGAATTTCTATATATATTAGATTTGATCTGAGAAAAAATAAAAAGAAAAGATTTTAATAGAGATTTCAATTAACATTTATTCCAAAAAGAGACCTTATATATGCCATGTCTGACTCAACCCCAAATCCAAAGAAAAAGAAAAGATTTTAATAGAGATTTTAATTAACATTTATTCGAAAAAGAGACCTTATATATGCCATGTCTGACTCAAGTCTCAACCCCAAATCCATAACGGATTCTCTCTTTATTTGTAACATGTATATCTTTTTTAATTAACCCTGAGGATTGAAAACTTAACTTTGGGGGGGAAAAATTTTAAATGGGGGCAAGAATCACGTAAGATAAGAAAATATAATTGATTTTAATTATATTTTAGTTCCGTATTTTTTTTTTTCTGGTATAGAAAACTAGTTTAAAAATGGATAAGATATATTCCCTTAAAAAACTAATTTCGACTTAATTTATATCAGATACATATTCCCTTATCACTTTTGATTAAAAAAAAGCATAATCCAAAAAAATAAATGAATTTTAAAATTTTGAAATGTTCACGTAGGAGATATTCGGTTTTCCTACAAAAGATGTTTCTAACCTAAGTTCAGTGTATCTAGAGCCTAAATGGCTAATAGAGTTCATATAGTGGTGCCCTCAAGGAGCATGGGCAAATTGTCCTTAGAAGGTGTGCACGTAGCTCCCCCCGGACCGCCCAACAATAACTGATAAGGATGTCGAGGACATCAACCTAACGTTGGATGGCCAAGGGGCAAAGTCAGAGGGGGGCATATATAGGGCAACTCGAGGGGGAACAAGGGTAACTTGTTATTGAACAAGGAAGAGAAGAAAAAGGAAGTACAAGATGGTTGTCCCCTTCACATTAAATGTACTGCAACCACTTAGTGGGCCGCATTAATGGGAAAATGACCTTGAATAGTGTCACCACAGCTAACACTCAAGTGTGAAACCCTTCTAGTAAGGTTTTGATGAAACAAGTATTAAGATAGTTTGATCATAGTCTTCCAAATGTAAGATCCGGATGCATCTTGGCTAAGATATATAAAGCCAAGAAGCACCAGGATCTGGAGGAGGAAAAAAAGGAAAGACAAAAGATCATAAAATAAGAAGAAGAGAGATAAATTAATTATGACACCATTCTCAGACTAAACTTGAGAACCAACACTTAGTCTTTTTTCATCGATTTCTTACTTGAATATTAATCAATACACTAGTAGTTTCTTGATGAGATTAACATTTTTTTTGAATTGTGACGGGTACTGATGGGTTGATCTTGCATCCCATCTCTAAAAATGAATTGTGTGAGCAAATGGTAGCTGAAGCTAGAATCAAATCAAATTCATCTTTCTCTCTCTTTGAGGAATTTAAATGGGAGAAGCCCTTTAAATAATAGTATAGATAGTTGCATTCCATAAAAAAAAAAAAAAGATATAATTTGGTGCAATTATGACTTTTAAGTTCAACTTTTATTCTTATATATATAAAATACTGCATTTTGGTTCAATGTTATTTGCTGAATTTCACGTACGTTTTTTTTTTTCTTTTTTCTTCTGGGAATAAGTGCAAAGTGTTGCCTCGACTGCTTTTGTTTAATGGATGAAATAAGATGGATTTAGGGGCATATGATGATAATTTAGTAGAATTTAGCTAAATTCTACCTTTAAATTATCATCATATGCCCTTGTAGATACAATTTTTAATACATTAGATTCCCTAATTAAATTTAAATACATGGTTGCTTCTAAAAAAAATTACATACATGGTTAATTAAAAAAAAGAAGAAAAATCGCACACATTGTTTTATTGACTAATAAAGTACAAACAATGATATCTCTTTAAAGAATAATTAAATTCAATACAACTATGTGTTTAAGTTTAATTAGGGAATTAAATGCATTGCACCTCAGGAATTGCATCTATGTTTTTTAAATTGTGGGTTCGAGTTAGTTTAATTAGTAAAGGTTTGCTCTTAAATGAGAGATCTAGATTTCAAACCTCACCTATATTAAAAATCGATTGTTGTCTTGGCATAATGATAAAGAGCAATTATTACGGAGCAGATACAATCATGATATTGTAGTAATATTTTTATTTTCTTGAAACTTAGATAATATAATTTTAGAGAAATAATCACACATGAGACAATCATGGTTTCTAGGACCCACTTTTTGGTAAAGAATTTTAATTGAAATAGACTTTAAATTTTCTGAAAACTTAGATAATGGAGTTTTACCTACATTATGTTAAGAATAGTGCCATAAAACCCAATTGTATGACATTATATTTTAAATAATAAAAGTTTTATTTTATGAGTTTTTTCTTTTTTTTTTTTTGCATGAATATTTGGACCTTATATTTTAGTCCGTGTGATGTATTGCAGGCCATTTGGATATGAGTATGAGGTTCACATACAAAAGGTATTGTGAGCGAGCAAAAACACTTAAGCCCTCCTAGAATAGGGAGTTTATGTATGATGGCCCTATACAATTAATTTGTTAGAGATTAGACTTTTGAGGTCAACCTCGATATGCTTATGTGGTTTAGCTATAAAGTGAATGGAAAAACATTGCATAAGTTACAAGAGAGCAATAGAATTTCATATTAACACTTCCTGGGTTTAGGCTGAAGAACATCAGTTCATGTAATATTTAAGTCTCAATTACAGGATAGTGCTTCATAGGATATATATATATATATATATCTCTTTTCAATTTTTTGTCCCCCCTTCTAGAGGGCTTTCCTTTCTTTATATAGCTAGCTGAATTGCACCCTAACCCTACACTTGTACAGTCACTGAAATTTTTTTGGATGTTTGTCCCATCAAAGTTTTTTTGTAGGTGGAAAATGTGCTACAAGCTGTGAGGGTACTATTCGGGGGTCATTCTTTCATTAATGCGGCCAGCTGAATTGGTGCAGTGCATTAAATGTGGAGGTAATGTCTGCTTTATCTGGATATTTCCCTTCTTCTTTGCTTGCACGTCTTTACTGTCTTCTTCAGTATTTTGTCTTTTGGTGCAAGTGGTCTGCTTGATGCTTCCCGAGGAACACTTGCTCTTTGGGCTCTTCGCAGAGTCAACCTATTCGTCTTTCCTCCTTGGATCCTCATCCATGTGTTGGGTCAGGACTAATGTGTGGGTGGGCCCTTCCACCTCCTCAGACTGGGCCAACGAGCTCTATTCCATACTCAGATCTTACCCCTCCCATAGGTATAAATTGCAAGTACGTTATTACCTCATAAACCCTAGTTCATAGTTGGTGATGAGATTGAGTATTTCAATTGTGAAGACTATAATATATCAATTATGTTGATTTTTCTTAATCATGAAAGTGGAGACTTTTGATTGATATGTGAGTGTGTCTTAAGTATGTAAGGTACACTAAGTTGGACCACTGTGAAATTTATTGTTCTACTAACTATTTGAACAAATAAATCTCATGATTGCTAGTGGTATAGGCTCTTAATCCTGAGAGGATGGTGAACTCAAACATAAAAATATTGGTTGCTTTGATGTATACCAGAGTGAGATATTGCATGGTCAAAACCTCAGTATCTTGGACAATCACATGTGTACATGTGTTGTTGTAGGAACATGCATTCTCAAGATAGAATACATGAGAAAATGGGCAAATGTCCTTTTCGCGCAAATTATGTAGTGTTTTGCCCCATTTTAAAAACTAATTAGGAAAACGCTCATCTTTTGAAACTTGATTTGAGATAAATCGAGTTAGGTTCTATAGTGACATTTTTAAGGAGTTTATAGTGACGCTTTAAGGACCTATAGTGGTGTTTTGTAACTCGATCTTAATGAACTAGAGTTATAGATTAAAAAAAAAAAATTGTCTATAACTCAAGTTCATGGAGGTCAAGTTACAAAATGCCACTATAAGTTCTTAAAACGTCACTATAGGCTCCTTAAAACGTCACTATAGGGCTCTATAATTTTTTTTTTTTTTTAAACTCTATTTATTTCAAATCAAGTTATAAAAGAGGGTCATTTCTCTATTAGTTTGGAAAAGGGAGCAAAACGCTAAAATTTTTTCCATGGAATACATAAATATAAGAAGAATCAAAAGATTAAATTAGGGACTCAAAGAGTTACGATTTAGTGATTTATAAAGTGAGAATACTTTTTGACTTTGTTTCACTATGGGTGATTCATGGAGGGGTAGAATGATAAAATAATAAAGTCTTAGGATAAATATTTTATTAATAGCAACGTAGAGTTCAATTATATCTATAATATAGGGGAATAAAATAAAATTAATGGTAACTTTGACAAGTTGCTATAATTTCATTTGTTTTTGAAATTTACTACATCAAGGTATGTGCCCTACAACTTCTAATATAAGATTTAAAAATAGCATGTTCAAGCATCATGGAGTTAGATATTGTTTTTGTTTTCCACTACACATGTTTTGTATGAGATGCAAATAACTTTCTAGCAAATTAAATTACCATATAATAGTTAATAAGATAAATAAAATTTTAGTTATAGTAGAATTTTTAATTTTTAAAACGTAGGTAATACAATTTTATCTAAGTTAAATTATTGGAAAAATTAAAAAAGGCAAATAAAATTTTAGTTGGAATTGAAAATTTCATTTATTGAAAATTAGGTAAATTAAATTATTCTAACAATTAATAAGATAAAACCAATTTAATAATTAATAAGCATGTAGCCACCTACACAAACAAGACATAATTATATATTAAGTGTAAATAAATTAAAACTATATTAATAATTAATGAGCCAAATGACATAAACTTATTAATTTGTGTGTAATCTGAAGATTTTATTGTATTCCAAAATTTTATGATATATAATAAAAAAAATTGCAATAAATATTATATTAAATGTTAATTACTTGGACTTCTGGTTATAGAATATTAGCCGAAGTAAAATTTTAAATTTGTTGAAATTTTGGTATTAGAGTTTTATGTAGAGTAAATTATTGGTAATAGAGTTTAATCTATGATATATTATCTTAGTAATTAATGAGAGTGTAGATACTTGTCACAAGATGAAGATAGTCACTTGAAGCAATTACTAAGACTTTTCCTTATGCGAAATTTTGAATGTTTTTTTTTTTTTTTTTTATAATCATGGTCATTTGATTAAGTTTGGAAACCATTTTTTTTTCAAAGTTGAGAGTAAGACTATCTATATTAACCATAATAAGACATGTACCAATAATGATGATCATCCTATCATTCTACAACATAAATTTGAATTTGAATTTGAATTTCAAAATATCTCATCCACTTTATGTCCTATTATCTTGTAATAGCTACAGTCTATCTGTAGCTTATTTTTTAGATAGTCAGCTGTGTATAGATCTCTATATAAGGCTGTATTTATAATAAAAGAGTAATTCTGCGGTACCCCCCTAAATAAAGGGGGGTACGGTACCCACTACTAGGTAACCTGCTACATCAGGTTACTTTTTTTCTCACATTTGATTGTTCAATCCTCACATTGTGCAGTTCCAACATCACATGTGATAGTTCTTTTCTCACATTTGGTGGTTCTTTTACTTTTTTCTCACATTTGACAGTTTTATCCTCACATTGTGTAGTTCTAACATCACATATGACAGTTCTTTTGTCACATTGGGTGATTTCCTTACTTTTTTCTCATATTTGACGGTTCCATTCTTATATTGTGCAGTTCCAACATCACATGTGACAGTTCTTCTCTCACATTTGGTGGTTCCATTATTTTTTTCTCACATTTGAAGCTTCCATCCTCATATTGTGCAGTTCCAACATCACATGTGACAGTTCTTTTCTCACATTTGGTAGTTCCCTTATTTTTTTTCTCACATTTGATAGTTTCATCCTCACATTGTGTAGTTCCAATATCACATTTGACAATTTTTTTCTCACATTTGGGGGTTCCTTTACTTTTTTTTTTTTTTTTTTTTCTAACCATTGACGGTTTCATCCTCACATTGTGCGGTTTTAACATTACATATAGCAGTTCTTTTGTCACATTGGGTGGTTCCCCTTACTTTTTTCTCACATTTGACGGTTCCATTCTCATATTGTGCGATTTCAACATCAAATGTGACAGTTCTTTTATCACATTTGGTAGTTCCCTTACTTTTTTCTCACATTTGACGGCTCCATCATCATATTGTGCAGTTTCAACTTCATATGTGACAGATTTTTTACATTTGGTGGCTCATTTACTTTTTTTTTTTCTCACATTTGATGGTTTCATCCTCACATTGTGCAGTTCCAACATTACATGTGACAGTTTTTTCTCACATTTGGTGACTCCCTTACTTTTTTTTCTAACATTTGATGGTTCCATCCTCACATTGTGCGGTTTCAACATCACATGTGACAGTTCTTTTCTCACATTTGGTAGTTCCCTTATTTTTTTTCTCACATTTGACATTTCCATTCTCATATTGTGCAGTTCTAACATCACATGTGACAATTCTTTTCTCACATTTGGTGGTTCCCTTACTTTTTTCTCACATTTGACGATTTTATCCTCATATTGTGTAGTTCTAACATCACATGTGACAGTTTTTTTTTTCACATTTGGTGGTTCCCTTACTTTTTTTTTCTAACATTTGACAGTTTTATCCTCACATTGTGTGGTTCCAACATCACATATGACAGTTCTTTTGTCACATTGGATGGTTCTCTTACTTTTTTTCTCACATTTGATGGTTCCATCCTCACATTGTGCAGTTCCAACATCACATATGACAGTTTTTTTCTCACATTTGGTGGTTCCCTTATTTTTTTCTCACATTTGATGGTTCCATCATCAAATTGTGTAGTTTTAATATCATATGTGACAATTTTTTTTTTTTTTTTTTTTTTTTTTCACATTTGTTGGTTCACTTACTTTTTTTTTTCTCACATTTTACAATTTCATACTCACATTGTGCGGTACTAATATCATATATAACATTCTTTTATCACATTGGGTGGTTCCCTTACTTTTTTCTCACACTTGACGGTTTCATCCTCACATTTTGCAGTTTTAACATCACATGTGATAGTTCTTTTCTCACATTTGGTAGTTTTCTTACTTTTTTCTCATATTTGATGGTTCCATTCTCACACTGTGCAATTCTAACATCACATGTGACAGTTTTTTTTTTTTTTTTCATATTTGATGGTTCCCTTACTTTTTTTTCTCACATTTGATAGTTCCATCTTCACATTGTGCGATTCTAATATCACATATGACAATTCTTTTGTCATGCTGAGTGGTTTCCTTACTTTTTTTTTCATACTTGACGGTTCCATCTTCACATTGTGCAATTTTAATATTACATATGACAATTTTTTTGTTACATTGGGTAGTTCCCTTATTTTTTTCTCGCACTTGACAGTTTCATCCTCATATTGTGCAGTTCCAACATCATATGTGATAGTTCTTTTCTTACATTTGGTGGTTCCCTTACTTTTTTCTCACATTTGATGATTTCATCATCAAATTGTGCAGTTCCAATATCGCATGTGACATTTTTTTGTCACATTTGGTGGTTCTTTTATTTTTTTTTCACATTTGACGGTTTCGTCCTCACATTATGCAGTTCTCATATCACATGTGACAATTTTTTTTTTTTCACATTGGGTGGTTCCTTTATTGTTTTCTCACACTTAATGGTTCCATCTTCACATTTACAATTCCAACATCACATGTGACAATTCTTTTCTCGCATTTGACCATAATTTTACATTTAAGCTTATCATTGATGTCACTTTTTTACTTACTAATAACCGCTTATCACAATAGTAATTTTTTTTAAAGTTATTAAAAAATTTAAATCTAAAATTGAAAGCCAAAAAAAGAAAAAAAGCATCCCATGAAATTAGCTCAACCACAATAATTACTCTTGTTCACAAAAAAAAAAAAAAAAAAAAAAAAAAAATCAGCTGGAATTATCTTGGTTTCTTCCACAAATATTTAAATATCCCAATTAACTTCCTACTTATCTCCCTTGGTAGTTTCCATCACATTTTGGGGCATACCTCCTTATAAAATAACATAGTTGAGGTCATTTTCTTGATGATTATATATGATGGTGAACCAAAAATTAGACTATCTCCAATTCATCCATAGTGTTGTTCAAGACCATAAAGGTCATCCAAGTGCAAGAAGGTCATCCAACATGGAGTCCCCTGGATGACTGCCAAACACTTAGAAATTTTTTGAGTAAATCTATATCCAAAAGTTTATGATTCGGACCACGTTCTGCTATTTTGAAGTAAGAGCAGAATTCTTATTCATCGCTCTAACTTCTCACTAAGTTCTTAACTTCTGATGGCAGTTGTAGAAGTTAAGTCTGAATCTTCTAACTTCCATCCATGTTAAGGAAGTTACTAAACAAGTAACCACTCCAAAACTCACTATAAAAGCACTCAACCATATGAAATCAAAGTAAGTTTTTCACCACTTATAGAGTTTGAATTCTTGAGTTCAAGAGAGAAAACTAACTTAAGTATCGGAGGGTTTTTGGCCAGTTCACCCTGGTCACCTTTGATATTGTGCTTCTTTCTTTTCAGGCCTTCTAAGAAATCTCAAGCCCATTGAAGCCCGAAGCATTCAGTTTATTGATTTTCTATGCATCGTCAATATATACTATAAAACTGAAGATGTATAACCTTATGTGCTCTCTAATTGTTCTTATGCAACATCTGCAACTTAATCATAGTTGTGTGTTTATTGTAGTGTCTAAGGTTGGAAATAGGGTGACTATATAATTAGCAAGTTATGCAAAAAATCCAATACAAAAATTGTTGACAATTTTAAAATTTTCATTAAACATTTGAATTGAAACTACAGATCTAGTATGAAATAGTCATCAATCAAGGCTACTACCCTAGGTTATATATTTTTTAGGCATTTTCATTAGATCTACGTGTGTGGAAGTGTCAAATGATTGGGTCCAACATGAGTATAACTACCCCAACTAAAGTGTCTATGCAGTTTTGTTTCATAAAATTATTATTGTATTTAGACCCATCTAAAAAAAAGAAATAAACATCCCAAAAAATTTCCACAATAACAAAAATTACCAATAGAAAACTAAAAACAATTAAGCACAATTGATCGATTTTACCAAAAATGAACAACCCAGTCCTTTTAAAAAAAATTATCAAAATAATTTTGTCATTAAGAGTTTAGCATATTGACCACAATGATAAGTGTGAGCCTTATTTGAGTTAGTAGAGCCTTCACTAGCTAAGTTTGAGAGAGCCCTAATAGCAATGAAATGTTTTCGTTGTTGAAGACTTATCGGTGCCACAAAGCACTTATCTCTCTCTCTCTCTCTCTCTCTCTCTCTCTCTCTCTCTCTCTCTCTCTCTCTCTCTCTCTCTCTCTCTGTAGGTTTCGCAAAATTTATACAAACTCGTCAATCATCATTCTAAAGCCATTTGGTATTTATTTCTATAAAATATTGACATGTGTAATTTGAACATATTTACTTAGAGCCCCCTTACAAAAAGCTTGGGCCCCTCTGAAATTGTAAACCATTAACCCGCCCGGCCAGCTCACATGTAAAAAATTAAAAAAAAAAAAGTTTAGTCCAAAAATGTAAACCCAGCAATCTGACTGAAGACTCCAGTCTCCTCTCCAAACGGAAAAAAAAAAAGAAAAAAAGAAAAGAAAACCTAAGGCTGAAAAAAAAGACAGTGAGAGGCGAGAGACTCAGAGTGAGAGAGACTTTGCCGCTACCCACGCGAGAGCAGCGAGATCCATCTCGCAGACCCAAGAGACACCCATCTCACCGTGACGCCGCTGCTGGCTTTGATCTTAAAAGCAATGCTAGACTTCTATCAAATGATACCTTTTTAAATATTTTATGAACAAGTATTAACTTGCAACTCAGTCTGATGAGCACCTATACATATATGTAAGGTCTGATATTACTTCAATTGTAATTTAATTTCTTCATTATCAAGATGTTTTGACATTAATTCTGCTTGTTGTAGTGTCAACTTTCATAATTTAAAAGTGTAATTTCATGTGTTTAGGTTTGTGCAATCAAAGCTCCTGGTTTTGGGGAAAATAAAAGAGCAAACTTAGATGATCTTGCCATTCTTACTGGGAGAGAGTTTATGCAATCTTTTACCCCAGAATTAGTTTCTAATGTGTTTACACACACACACACACACACACACACACACACACTTATAATATGCAGAGGTTTTTTTTTTTTTTTTTTTTTTTTTTTTTTTTTTTTTCTCTTCTCTTCTTTTCTTTTCTCTTTTATATTTTTCTTTTTATGCTAAGACCTTTATTGTACAGGTTATCACTGAAGACCGTGGTTTAACCCTTGACAAAGTTCAATTTGAAATGCTTGGAACTGCAAAAAAGGTTTATGTTTTTGTGCAGAGTGTGCTATGGTGCTATATTTGAATTTCTTTGGGACACAACTAACTTCAGAAAAGTAAAATAAAATAACAGGTGTCTGTCTCTCTTGATGACACAATAATTCTACATGGGGGTGGGGATAAGAAGCTGATTGAAGAAAGATGTGCAGAGGTATGCGTTTGGCTTTTCTCTTTAATTCCTTATTTATTTTCAAAATTTTTATTCAGTGTGCTATTCACTTGGATGAATTGTTTGCCAATTTTTTTGATCAATAATTTTGACACATTAGAAATGCACTTAGTGCTACATGCATGGGTGAAATCACAATTCTGATGACCTCCCTATAGTGGTATAAAGCTCTTACCTTTTTTTTTTTTTTTTTGGTTGTCCCATTGGCTTTTTAGTTTTTATTTTTAATACTCAAATTCAACTCAACTTTACTCACAAAACTTCATTTTCAAAGGTTTTATTTGTTGAATTTCCTCAGCCAGCATCTACCTTGGTGTTTATTTGCAGTTAAATACTGACAGTGAGCATTTTGATTTGCTTTAGGCACCACCTAGTGGGTGAATTCTCTCCCACAATCAAAATGTCTGAAAAATAGTTTTAAAAATCATTCAGTTCACATTTGAACATACTTTAAAGTGGTCATTTGCTTCCCCATTTAATTAAAATCTAAGTTAAGCCTTCCATGCAGAGTATTTGATTACCAAGATATAAGTGAGCACTAGGATTTTTCTAAACTAGGAGTTGTAGAAGATGTCCTTATTAGTTGAAAAAAGAGTCTAACCATCACATATTAAATTTTATAACTAAGTTTATTATAGGGCAATGCACCATTTGCTGGTTCTGCCAACTTCTTTGGCATTTTCAAGTTTTGAGTGGCAGAGATTGAATTCTCAACTAATTTGGTTGGGAGTGTGGGGAGGACACGATATTATGAACCTATGGACTTAGGAGATTATTTTTTTTTTCAACCGCCTTGGTAGTAAGAACGCCAATTTTAGAGTTGGTTTGTGCTATATTAAAATATTGAAGTGTCCTAAATACATACCAAAATTAAGAAGAAGAAGAAGCATCAGCAGTAGTTTTGAGGCTTTGAGGGCGTTTGTTGAAATGAGTTTGTTCATATTGAGCTGCATATGCATATAACAAGTGTTTGTCTATCTTTTGTGTCAGAAAAAAATATGGTCTTTGCTTTTTAATTTTTGGTTTGTTCCAATATTGGTTAGTGAATAAGTTAATGTACAGAGAGATTGAGGCTAAATAAAATTTCTCGTATTGGAACTTTTTTTCATCAATTATTGGTTTATTTTTTCCCCTGGTTTCTTCTTCTTCTTCATTTTTTGTTTATATTTTTTTTTTCTTATTTTTATAAAATAATCTTGAGTTTGAATGTGGTAAATTCTACAAGAAGTATTTAACTTAGGAGTACAGTTATGCGTAAGTTCAAAATAGCTTAAATCTGTTTTTACCTGCTTGCCCATTTTGATAACAACATAAGGATCACTACATCTAACATCCTTGATTGCAAGGTTTACCCCTCTAAGGACATGAATCCTAAGCAGACCCAAAAGGCTCTCCATCTTAGGGAAATTTTTTTTTTTAATTTTTGACAAAAAAACTAGTAGAACACAAAGGAAATGAAAGGACTTGTTGCCTTATGTTATGGCTTTGAACATTGAATACCCTTTTACTTAGGCAGAGTGGAGAACTAGTTGACAAAATAGTTAGATACTATCAAAGCCTAACCCAATTGTGCATATTTATAACCAAAAAAAGAAGACCAAGAACCAAGTCCTAGGTTTGGCAAGTTGCAATATTTTATACTGTTCATAAATAGTTTAACAACCAGTGGGTTTTGGAAGTAATTTTAATTTGATGCTTAAAACTAGAAATCCGTGCATAAAGGACTTTATCACAATTCGGTGGGATTGAGTTGTTTTTTTCAAACTTATTACTTGTTTGTCCAAGCTTGATTTGAATTGATTGAGAAGATTATGGGGTTGTGATAATATTTCATATTTCACATGGCTGATTTTTAGGGAGGGAACCTAACTCACAGTACATAAGGTATTGTATCTAAGTTTTACCCTTTAGGCTATTATATCTAGAAACAAGGCCATCATGTCTACAGTCGGGTAAAATTATATTTAGGGTATTTAGGTTTATATTTTAATTTTTATTTGATTTGGTTATTCTAGAGTGGGGTAAAATTTTGCAATTTCTTTAAGTACGAATTTTATTCACTCA
Organism: Quercus variabilis; assembly: GCA_030445155.1. NCBI lineage: Eukaryota > Viridiplantae > Streptophyta > Magnoliopsida > Fagales > Fagaceae > Quercus > Quercus variabilis. The sequence continues at coordinate 70,143,250 of CP129448.1, read as the reverse complement.
ATGAAGGACATCAAGATTCATGAATTCAACAATGAGTCCTAAAACAGAACATTATGTGTCATGCCCAGTGTAAGCCTTAACACATCATGACTATCTTTTACTTTTTATATCTTATTTGACCCAATTGTGTGTATCAAAGTGGTCCACATTAATTTAGACCTACATAACAAGACCATATCTTCTAGGTAAGACAACAACCTACATATCCAATTCAACCTAACACACAACATTATTACACAATCCATATTTCTTTTTTCTTTTTCTTTAGTAGGAGATTTAAAAAAAAAAAAAGAACCAACCAACAAGCTGTTAGTTGGTGTACAAGCTAATTTGGTTCACAGGTCATATTCCTAAGCATGCATTTATAAACTAGCTAGTCATAAAGGAAAGAATTACAACAAGAGAAAGACTAGTAAAATGGGGTTGCAAGGGAGACCATTTAGGTTTTTACATGATAACTATTGTGTGATTCTTTAGGTTTTTTAAATTTTAATTGTTTTCATATTTCTGGTATGATTGCGGCATGTATGTTATTAAGCACATGCATACAAAAATAATCAAATAGAATCTAACCTTTATGGTAATATATTTATTGGAAGTATATTTTACAGTTTTTGCATAATTTGCTTAAGCTTCTTATTCATCAACAATGTCTACTTTTTTTAGGAGAGCTGGTCAGAACGTATTTGATACAAGTTGGCATCAAATCTCGTGCTTTCTAAGGAAAATGAACAACGTTCAAAAATAATAGAAAATGCTAGAAATACTCCACTACAAGATATTTTTCGGTCACTGGAATGACAGTGATTTGTATAATTTGATAACTGAATTTTTTGGAAAATGCTGCAATTTAGTGAATTTTATTTTTAATTGAAAGGGAGATTGAATTTCATGAGTTGCACTACCCTTGTTTATGTGAGTTGCTTTTTAGATATCAATTTATGTTGTTTGAAGATGATCCACTGCAAGAAGAAGAATAGAATGATGTTAGCTTACTTAGTAAAAGTTTAGTTTTAGTTTCAGAAAAATTTGATGATTTCAAGGCTGATAAAGAAGCCAAACTGGAGGAATGGTTGGGGGGGGGGGGGGCGGTGGGGGGGGATTGACAACCTGCATAATCATAGAGATGCAAGTGATGCCGAAAGGGCTTTTATATGACAATACTCAGCTTCTGAAAAAGCTTTACCTGTAAATACTATTGTTTATTATATAATTTTCTCTAGATAATGATTATATACAAGATATTTGTGGTGCTGTGAGATTCATTTTTGGGGTAAGAATAAAAATTTGTTCTCATATTTTTGTACTGGTTCTATTACACCTTACCATGGAATGGTGATCTCCACTAGTGTACCATTGAAAGACAATGTGTATTGTCAATACCAGGAATCTGCAATCACTGCTTGGAAAATAGAATCAGGAATCTTCTTGTCATGAACACAAAATTGTGCATTTTAACATGTATTTGATGCTTCTGCCCCTACCAACTAGTTTCCAGTACTTGTGCTGCTTCACCAAAAAAAAAAAAAAAAAAGTTTCCAGCACTGTATTTGTTATGTGAAGTAATGTTGAATGATGAGATAATAGCTAGTACATGCATTTGGCACTATCAGTTGTTTGGAGATGTTGAGTTTGGACAATTTGCTTGGCAGACTATATGACATTTTGGCCATGGATCTTTTATTTTAAGTAAATAAATGTTTGGTTGGCTTCACCAACCCAAAGAAGAAAAAGAAAAGAAGCAGATAGATGTTTGGCTTATCCGTTTGATTCGTAGTGTCCAAAATTTTGAAACTTCTTAGCAGTCAGTCAATAAGATTTTGCAACCTTCTAACTTATTATTCCATCTACTCCCTAAATACATTTTATCACACTAGAAATGTTCATCTTTTAACATCCCTAAAAGATAATCTGCATCAACCAACGTTTCCGGTGCCCACTCATTCCAATATTGAGCTCTTTTTATAACATTTGGCTTATAGATTTCCTGTGGATCTTAAATTGATGAGAGACATGGCCAAAATTGAAAGCAAGTGAAGCATTAAAGCATCTGTGGTGCACAATAATTCGCTTAATTAGACCTCAAATCAAGTAAATCAGGATATTGCAAAAGACAAATCCATCCAAAATATGCCAAGAATTGTATATGGCAGGAGCAGTTGGATTGGAGACCCACACCTTTACCCTGGCTCTCAATTGACAAAGCTAACCAAATTTAGTCAAATGACTTGAATCATTATTCACCATGAAAAAGAAATTGGAAAAAAACTATATTATATATTCAAATGCGATCTTGAAATTATATAGATTTTTTTTTCTTTTTTTGTTAATTGTAAGGTAAGAATATTGACAATATTTTGAAGATTTAATTTGCTATTCACAAAACATTGAATCTCATAGTAGAGGCTCAGTGATCGGCAGGACTCTTCTATCCACCCCACAAATCAGTTTGGCAGCAAACAAGCTTAACCAGTTGAGGGTTCTGGGGTAGCCTCGTTCACATGAGTTCACCAGTGGCCTAGCCAAACGGTGTATTGATCAACAAGCACTCCATCAATTCAGGAATCTTGATAATGCGCAGACTCTGGGTAAATCCAAGCTCCAGCTCAATGTTCACTTTGAAATTGCATTTGTCACCTACCAGCAGAGAAGCCAACCAACAGCAGAGTTGTCCTTCTGCAAGTGGCATAGACATCTTCAAACAGCTGATAATAGCACTCGTAGTGATCCAGCCAAAGATCATGAGTAAATACAACTATTATAAGGCTGGGAACAGAAACTTGGTCATTGCTAATAGCTTGCAAGGCGGCCCTTTTGATAGATTCAGAGGTGAAGAGGAGCAAATCCTTCCATCAATGACAAAACATTCACAAGAAAAAGGTTAGTTCTCAATCATACAAGCACAGAGAGCTCAAATCTACATATAACCAAATACATAATGCTCCTCCATGCTAAGGTGATGTGTTGGCATGTCGTAAGCAAAAGAAAAAAAAATGACATGGAACACCCAACCACACAGCCCACACCATTAAATTCATCTTGAAAAGATTAATTTCACATAATGCACATGTCCCTTGCTTGATTTTCAACCACAGAAAAACCTGCTAAAATAACTGCCATAGCCACCATTCAGATCCTGGTCCCTAGTATTTGATAATGCAACTTCTTTACTAATAAAATATCTTCAACTGAAATAAGAGACATATTACACGATTACATTGACCCTCATAAAAACAGTATGGAATGGCATACTTTGGTCAGATCCTCAAACAGAAGACAATGCTGCATCAGGTTAGATTAAAATGGATGCAAATTTGACTACCTAGGCCCACCAAAGATAACATCTAGAAAAGAAAAGCAGGTTAGGGATGCAACAAATAATTTTCCACCAATACAAAGGTCAAACTCTGGGCTTTGTTTAGCACAAAGACAAAGACAAAAGCAAAAAACTCAAAATGCAACTAACAAATAGAAAAAAAAAATCATAAAACAATTGATATATATCTGTATGTATGTTTTTAGTTGCATACATCGTTCATTGGTCATTACTTATTTAACTTCTATCCTTCACTTATTAAAAAAATGTAGATGCAAAGAGAGGGGTAGAAGCTAATATGATTAGATCTTAGAAACAAGAAAAGACAATTCTTTTTTCCAATTGATTCCACATTTAACCAACTATGATCTTTACCTGGCAGCGTTGACTAAAGCCGTTCTAATCACTTTGAGAGGATCTATGATTCTCTCCTCCACCATGTCAACATATACACCTGTTTTGCACAAGGACTATTTTTAAATAAATGTCCAGGAAAGTATTAAATAAACAGCTTTAAACAATCATCACTTGATATTAGTCCAAGCGTTGAGACAAATATAGAAAAACTAGAAAAGAAAAGAAAGAGAAACAAGATCCACATGCAATATATTGGATAATTCAACTTTCATAAGAATTCTCAATATAAACATGTTGGAAAGTTTTCCATTCTCAATAATTCAACTTTCATACAATGCACAAGGTTTTGTGGACACTCCCCATTCCTACAGGGTCTGGACACAAACATTTCCATGTTCTTTTTATTGGACAGAAAAGGCTCCAACTCAGACAATATGAAATTTCCTACACTATTTTGCTTTACCATAGACCAAAAATCCCCCGAGACAGGAGCCCGAGTGCCAATAAGAGAAGAATTGAATCCCAGAAATAAGAAAAGGGATGCGAAATTGTAAAGTTGGCTACGATGGTAATTCTTGTAGCAAATAAAAGAACAAACCTTTAGCAGCATCAAAACCCAAATTATGATTATCTTGTTCCAACAATTTGCCAATAACCAGTGCACCATCAAAACCAGCATTTGAGGCTATTGTGAATGCAGGTGTTAACATCATTATGTAGCATGTACCGCATTCAAACACCCAGATGATTCAAATCATTTATGGTCTGCATTTAATATTCCTAACTTTCTAAAGTTTTTAAAAGACACTTGTAATGCATTAATTTATATAAGAGAGGCCATACCTTGAGTATATGCTGGTAGCCAAGTTCAGCCTCAGCCTCAGCCTCAGACTATTTTTCTAAAAGTGTTAATTTTATCCCAACTTATGGATAAGGGTTCCCACGTCTCACATCCCAAACTCAAAAGTGCAAAGATTTTTTTTTTTTTGAGAAACCAGTCTGTGAGACAGACCAATGCTTTTATTAAAACATAAGAAAGCTAATCAAACATAGCAAGGGGGATAATGTCCCCAGGTAAGTCTTCAACCCAAACCTAACGTTCTAGTTCTAGCCCAACCTGAGATTTCTTTGCCAATGTAAAGATTAATTTGTCAAATATATAAGAACTGAAACTCAAACAAAAAAATAATATCATAAACCCACAAAGTTTAGAGAAATAATATAAACCCATATCAGCGTTAATCATATGTAAAGAGAGAACCTGAAGATTGTGGGTGGCGCCGCCGATTTAGAATGGAAGAGAAGAAGGGCCGCCGAGTCATACGGGAAGAGATGAAGCGCTGTCGAGTTGGATTGGATATGAGTGCGCCGTTGATTTGAATATGGATTGGAAGAGAGTAAGCTAGAGAGCCGCGCCGACGATTTGGATTGGATGAGAAGAAGCTCCTCCGATTTGAGGTTGTGGGTGCGCTGGGCTCTGAGGGTTTTGTGGGTGTGCTGCAAATGTGGTATCAACTATCTGATTTGAGGGTTTGTTTAGAGAGGTAAATAGAGAATGAGCAAACGAAGTAGATAGGTAGAGAAGCAAACGAAGTAGATAGGTAGAGAAGCAAACGTGAGAAAAGGCTAAAAAGTGTTTTATTTTTTTGTTTATATATAAAACTGGTTTAACCGGTAACCAAAAACCTTTAAAATTACATTAACGGTCAAGATCAAAACCAGAGTAAATTAACGGTTCAGATATTGGTGGGTACCGTACCCCCTCTTTTTTTTGGGGGGTATGGTAGAATGACCCATAATAAAAATATTCACTCTAAGCTTTGCAATTACATATGAGTCTTTATTTTCTTTATGGTATCAGAGCAATCATCACCCCGTGTAATTGGGCGTAACTCATTGAGTATGGAAGAGGCAACCTAGAGGCTAGATCAAAATAATTGATGGGTGAGTAAAGCCACGAAAAGAGAAAGGGCTACTATTGGGTCAATGCCGATAGAGTGAGTTGTCATGGATGTTGGCTACGGAGTGTGGTGATATGTTATGATCTTAGTGTCTCATATTACATAATTGTAAGCTTAAACATGTGTATATAAGTTTTTTGACACCCTCCTCTTGCAAGCTGGTTTTCAAGGGTGTGTTCTACCCATGGGTCTTATTTTATCTAATCAAGATTTTTGTTATTATGCTATATTTGTTGATGACTTTTCTCGGTATGCATGGCTTTATCCTCTCATAAGGAAATTTGATTTTTCCAAAGTCTTTTCCATATTTCAAGCTATGGTTGAGAAACAGTTTCAACGAGAGATTCAGGTCTTTCATTTTGATCATGGTGGGGAATTTACAAAGCAAGAATTCATTGATCATCTTCTTCACAAAGGCATAGTTCATCAATTGTCATGCCCTAGTACACCAGAACAGAACAATGTGGTTGAAAGAAAACACCGTCGTGTGGTTGAGTTAGAGCTAGCCATGTTGTTTCATGCCTCTATGCCTAAGAAATTTTGGATTGAAGTTTTTCTAACTGCAACTTTCCTAATCAACCGTTTACCCTCACCATCTCTTGGCATGAAAACACCATATTTTCTCCTACACAATAAACCACCTTCCTATAATTTTCTCCGTACTTTTTCCTGTCAATGCTACCCTTATCTCTGTTACTACACAAAGGATAAAATAGAACTCCGATCTCTGCCTTGTATCTTCGTGGTTACAGTGATAAACATAAAGGATACTGCGGTTTACATCTCCCAACAGAACGTGTTTGCATCTCTCACCATGTGGTCTTTGACGAACGAGCATTTTCGTATCATCAACCTGTGTCATCACCTTTAGCAGCACCTGATCCTGATATTCACATTGACCTCCCTACCTAGTTGTCACCAACGGTTGATCCCAATTATGCCCGTCTCTTCACTCAACCGACTAATCTCTACCTTTCAATTCCTTTATTGTTGATCCCATACCACCTCCGCATCCCTCTTCTGATGTTGCTCCAATCTCATTTCCCTAAAAACCTTTACCTACACCACATAATTCTTCACCCCTTCCACTACATTCCATGACAACCTTTAGTCGAGCTGGGATTATAAAACCAAACCAAAAATATGCTCTCACGGTCTCCCTTCCGACCACTCCTCCTAAACCAAAATCCATTAAGAGTGCTCTTGGACACCCCGGTTGGCATGCAGCAATGGTTGATGAAATGCAAGCTCTGCATCATAAAAACACGTGTTCTAGTTCTATGGCAACCTCATATAAATGTCATTGGTTGTCGATGGGTCTTTAGAACAAAACTCAATTGTGATGGTTCCTTGGATAGGTTGAAGGCCAGCTTTGTTGCCAAAGGTTATAGTCAACAAAAAGGTATTGATTTGATTGAAACTTTCAATCCTGTCATCGGACCTGCTACTATTCACACCATACTTACAGTAGCTACTTTCAAAGGGTGGTGTCTCTGGCAACTTAATGTAAAAAAATGCTTTTCTTCATGGGAATCTCGACACATCCGTATTTATGGAGCAACCACCTGGGTTTGTCTCATCCCACTTGCAGAACCATGTTTGTCAACTGCAGTGTGCCCTGTATGGCTTGAAACAAGCCCCACGGGCTTGGTTTGATCGTTTTAGTTCATTTCTCATTGATTTTGGTTTTCAATGTAGTCCGGCTGACTCTTCTCTTTTTGTGTTCAACAACGGTGCACATATGTTAATTCTATTGGTTTACGTTGATGACATAATTCTCACTGGCAGCTTTACATCTCTCATGGATGCCTTTTTTTTTCGCAATTAGGGTTTCAATTTTCAATCAAAGACCTTGGGTAGTTGAATTATTATTTATGTGTACAAGTGTAGCACTTTAATGGTGGAATTTTTCTCTCTCGTCCAAATATATGACAGACTTACTTTGTCGCACAAACATGGTTGATTGTAAACCCATTGCTACTCCTATGGCATCTAAATGAGACTCTCATGCTACCATTGATACTCTGTTTCTTGATATGTCAGATTGTTGGCTCTCTTCAGTATCTTGCTCTTACTCGGCCTGATCTTTGTTTTACGGTTAATAATGTTTGTCAATACATGCATGCTCTTACTCATGAGCATTTTCAGATAATTAAAAGTATTCGTAAGCATGCCAAAGGGTACTTTGTCAATGGGACTTCGTATTTTCATACGCAGGAGCCTCCAATTATATGCTTTCTTTGATGCAGACTGGGCTGGCTGTCCCATTACAAGATGTTCCACTATTGGTGATTGCACATTTTTAGGTTCTAATTGCATTTTATGGAGCGCTAAGAAGCAGCCCACAATGTCTCACTCAGGCGCTATGGCATACACATCGGCTGAATTAACCTGGCTTTCCTTTGTTCTTCGTGACATTGGCATTTTCAAGTTAAGCCCTGGGTTCTTTTTGTGACAATATCTCAGCTCTCCACATGTATGTAATCCATTGTTTCTTTCCCGTACCAAACACATCACCATTGATTATCACTTTGTTCATGAGAAAACGGCTCTTGTTACTCTTGTCACTCGCTTTGTTCCTTCCTCTAGGCACCTCGCAGATGTCTTCACAAAGCCTCTTTCCCGTGCCTTGTTTGATAAACTCAAGACCAAACTTGTCCTCTGGGTTAAGCCCACGCCAAGTTTGACGAGGAATAATAAGACACATACCAATATTGATAATCATCCTATCATTCTACAATAGAAAATTTGAATTTGAATTTGTATTCCTAAATATCTTATCCATTTTGTTTCCTATTATCTTGTAACAACTATAGTCTATTTGTAGCCTATTTTTTAGATAGTTAGCTGTGTATAGATCTCTCTATATAAGGCTGTATTTATAATAAAAATATCACTATGAGCTTTACAATTGCATACGAGTCTTTATTTTATTTAAACTATTCATCATAGATCTTGGAGAAGTGATAGCCTTATGCATGAAAAATTAATACGAATTCTTAGGGTACATTGATTCTATCATGGATTTAATTAGGGATAAACACTATTATGCGATAGAGTCAATTTCGTACTAGAGGCTGTTTCGGTTTGTCCAAGAGAACAAAATATTTTTGGTATCGGTTGATATTAGTGTACCGTTTCGAGTGTACTGCTATTTATATATTTCTATACATAAATATATATTTTTATTATTTATGAAAGTATGAATTTATTAATCTTTATGTTTATCAACATAAAATTTAAAATCCACATTTTATAAGCCTACATATTAGCTAAAGTACATATACCAATATATTGGATTAAATAAAATGATTTTAATAATTTTTTTCAATTTTTTTTTATTATACCAAAACACCAATACCGGCTAGTACAACTCGATAATTTTTTTTTGGGTATGTTTTAAAAGAGTATTGATACTGGTAGTGGCGAAGCCAGAAATTTGTTCTAGCAGGGCCAAGGTAAACATAATAAAATTCTTATGTATAAAAAAATGATTAAAAAATCTTTATTTCACATTAACTTTAACTTAAAAAAGTTGTGCCCTATGCTCTTTCTTGGAATTAAAATAATTTATAATTGATTATGAACTAAATTCTTTAGCAATCTCTTTTTCTATATATGTAGTTAAATAGCTGCTGAAGAACTCATTGTCCATCTTGTTACAAAGCTTTGTCTTGAGAAGTTTCATGGTTGAGAATGCACGTTCTGTAGTTGTTGTTGAAACAGGAAGAGCAAGCACAAATATGATCAATCTATCAACAAATAATTAAAAATTTACTATTTTCAAATTACAATAAACCTTTCCTAGAAACCACAAACTCTAACAAATGACAAACATAAAGCCTTTTCAGCTATTCTATTAACTTTAGTATAGCAGTATAGACCCTAGACCCTAAAGTGTGTACAGCTATTTTAAGCTTTTAACATTTGTATAGTCTTTTTCTTTTTTTGACCTAAATATTTGCTGGACACCACAAACATAAAGCATATTCTAGTAGAGCCTTTACTCTTCTTCCATTAAAAGAAAAACTTGAACGGCTGAACAACAAAAACTTGCCATAGAGAGACTTTGATAGAGTCATAGACGTAGGGAATAATATACAAACTAATAAAGGAAGAACAACGATAACACAAAAGACAAAAACAGAAATAGATAACTTGGAGGCGCAAAATTGTTATCTTTAGATAATATTTGCCCCCACGCTCTTGTTACTAAAGGGTTATTGCAAACTTATCTCCAGGATACAACCAAGTTATTAGGGTATACAAATAGCTATTCTGGAGAATAATCACAGGATTTCTTGTGTTTCTCTCAAACATAAGCCTCTATTTAAACCCATAGAGTTATATTTCATCAAAAGTCATATATGGAGAGTTAAAATGTTTCATCAAATCATTCATAAGGCTTGAAACCTCTTCAAACTTTCTGAATAGTTACTAGAAAATTTTGCAAAAATTCAGTTTTTTCGAGTTTCAATCGGTCGAGAATTCCTTTTGATCAATTGAATGCTTTTTTCGATCGATCTAACATGAATTGAATAGCGATCAAACCATCTAGAGAATTCAGGATTATTTTCTCCATTATTTTGATCAATCAAGTAAAAGTTTCGATTGATCGAAAATACTGAATTTCAAATTTTCACTTAGAAAATTCCAAAATTTGAATTTTCACTTTATCAACTTTAAGAAACAATATTCTCCAAACTCAAACATCATTATTACAACCTATCCATGTATATACCTATATATATACAACAATCCCCTACTAGGTTGTAATAATATATGTCTCACTTGATTGACATTCTATCATGCATAATGAAAGGTGTCTTTCAACTTAAATCTCCCCTTAGTATAATTGCAAAAGAAATCAACAGAGTTAATAGTGGCTTGGTGCTTAAACCAAAACTCTTATGTGTTGAAATCAGAAACAACACACACATGAGAACATCCACAACACATTTAGGAATCCACTGTTGTTAGCAATATTATGGTCTGTGCTCTTCTCGGTTTAGTGAACATCTATAAGAGAAAACCCCTTTATTCTTGCTAGAAGCAGCACCACTTCTATGTGCACAAAGGTGAAGTTCCTTCTTATGTCCTTGTTACACAGACATTTATACTTTTATGAACTTCATTAAGAGTGTAAAACTCATCCTCAATTACATCGTAGCAATCTGCACTAATCCATCTTGAATGAAACACAAAATTAGTGCTCTTACTAACCACGTATAATTAGCTTCTTGTTACCCTTTAAATCTCTTAGATTAAATCAATTTGAGGTTGAGCTTCCACTATTGGTGATTCTCTTAAATGAAGGGTTTTAGTCCCATTCCAATGGATGTTACCCTACCATATCTCGAGACACTGCTTCAGTAAAAAGGTATGCCAAATTATTATTTGACCTTATATAGACAATTGAAATGGTACCAGATTCTATTAATTTTCTTATGTAATCATGTCTTAGACCTATATGTCTAGACTTTTTATTATACATTTTACTGTATGCTCTACCTAAGGTGGCTTCACTATCGTAGTATACTGAAATGGCTGGTATTGGTTGTGGCCACAACTCTATGTCTAACAACATATTTCTTAGTCATTCTGCTTCCTTGCTTGCTTCTGCCAATAATATAAATTCTGATTCCATGGTGGAGTGAGAAATACACATTTGTTTCTTTGATGCCCAAGAGATGACACCCCCACCAAGATGAATATCCAACCAAACATGGATTTGTTATCACTCACACTAGTAATCCAACTAGCACCAGAATAACCTTGCAACACAACTAGAAATTCGAAATAAAAGAGTCCTAAACTAATAGTTTTCTTTAAATAACCAAGAACTCTACCAATTGCCTTTCAGTGATCCACATTTGGATTACTTGTAAATCTAGAAAGTTTGCCCATTGAAAATGATATGTCTGGTCTTATATAGTGCATAACATACATCATGTTACCAATAGCACTAGTATACTCGAGTTGTGTTATTGCTCTTCTAGTGTTTTCACTCAACTTTATGTTTTAATCGAAAGGTGTATTTGCTTTATTTATATTAAGATGTTCAAATCTTTGAAGCACTTTCTCAAAATAATGAGATTGACACACTGCAAAGCCCTCACTATGTCTTTTAATTTTGATTCCCAAAATAGTATTTACTTTATTTAAATATTTCATTTGAAACATATAAGAAAAATATTTTTTAGTTTCACATACACCTTTCATATTCATACCAAATACGAGCATATCATCCACATAAAGGCATACAATGATTCCATATTCTTTTGTGAATTTGGAATACATACATTTGTCAGAACTATTGTGCACAAAGTCATCTGACAAAGTTGTTGACTCAAACTTCTCATGCCATGTAAACTTCCTCATCCAGATCACCATTTAGGGAAGCTTTCTTAACATCCATTTGATGTACAATCAACTTATATATGGATACAAGGGATAACAAGACACAAATAGACATGATCCTAGCCATTGGTGCATAGGTATTAAAATAGTTTACTCATTCCCTTTGTTTAAAGCCTTTTTTGCCACTAACCTTACTCTAAAAGTTTGTATTGATCCATTAGTATTATATTTTTTTTTTTCTAAATACCCATTTACAACCAATTGGCTTTGAACCAGTAGGTAGATCCATTAGGACCTAAGTATTATTGGATAATTTTGAGTCCATCTCATCATTCACAGCTTCTTTTCAGAAAGTTGAATCTCTAGAAGCCATAGCTTCCTCAAATATTTTAGGACCATCCTCTGTGTTAAACATAATGGGTATTTTATTTAGGACCACTTGTATATTACCTTCAATAGGAAACAATTGAGCTTGATAAGAAATGAAATATGGACCAAAGTCCTTTACTTTTCTTATCATTTGACTTTTTTTTTGTTTACTTGGTAAACCACTTTCAATTCTTTTAGTACCACCCAAAGTAGTATTAGGATTAGAGTCACCTTGTTGTGTTTGAGTAGGTATTAAGGCATCCATGAGATCTTTACTGAATTTATTCTCAATAAATTCAACATCTCTTGATTCCACCACAGTATTAGAGCTTAAGTTTAATAATCTATATGCCTTTGATACAAACACACTTTTCATAGCTTTTGGTCCTAACTTTGTTCTTTTTGGATCAACAACTCTATAAAAGGCTAAACACCCTTACACTTTGATATAATTAAGGTTTGGTTTCCTTTTATTCCATAACTAATATGGAGATACTTTAATCTTATTGGAAGGTGCTCTATTATGCACATGACATGTTTTAAGCAATGCATCTCCACATAAATTAAAAGGAAGTTTTGCACTCAAGATCATGACATTTACCATGTCTATAAGATTCCTATTTTTTCTTTCAGGCAAACTATTTTGTTGGGGTGTATAAGAGGTTGAAATTTGGTATATTATACCATGTTCCTCACAAAACGTAAAAAAAAAAAAAAGTCATTAGGAAAATATTCACCACCTCTATCACTTTGTAGGATCTCTATTTTCCTATCCTTTTGATTTTCTGCTTCAGTTTTATAGCGTTTGAACATGTCAAATAATTCATCTTTATTTCTCATTAAATACACATAAGTAAATCTAAAGAAATCATCAATGAATGTAATGAAGTATCTTTTACCTCTTCTAGTTAATACACCATTCAATTCACATACATCAGAATATACAAGTTCAAGCATAATAGAATTTCTATCTGATTTAGAAAAAGGTTTCTTAGTCATCTTTGCTTGAATACAAATCTCACATTTCTTTTCATCATCATACTTATATGAAATCATACCATGCTTTGACATAAACTTCAAGTATTTGAAATTTAAATGTCCTAATCTAGCATGACACAAATATGAAGAATCAACCATATAAGCATAATTAGAAGCTTCTTTATTAATAATACTTAGTTTGTACATGCCATTAGTAACATATCCCTTTCCTACAAATATCCCATTCTTGGACAAAATTAACTTGTCCGATTCAAGTACAGCTTTTACACCACAATTACATAACAAGTTGGCAGATACAAGATTCTTCTTGATATCAGGTACATGAAAAAATTAGCCAAGATCAATATCTTGCCGGAACTCATTTTCACTTCAATAGTGCCCTTTCAAAGAACCTTTGCTTTATTGTGGTTGCCTATCAACACTTGTTGTTCTATGGAAGACTCATCATAAGTCTTGAATTGCTCCTTGTTGCACACATGCATTGTTGCACCTGAATCAAACCACCAATCAAAAGGATTTGCAATCACAGCCATATGAACTTCAGTGATCATATCAGTATGTATGCCACTTATCATAGCATCAATGTCCTCAATGAAATTTGTCTCAATGAAATTTCCTTCTTCATCATTTTTCTTGTTCTTTAAGCGTTTACATTCGCGAATGTAATGGCCTTTATTTCCACAATGGAAACAAGCCCAGTTCTTCTTGACCTTGTTAGGATTCTTGGAGTTGTTTTTCTTGAAACCACTCCCACTTTTATTCACTTTCAAGTGCTTATCGGTCTTACTCGAACTCCCACTTTGAACATTGCTCATATTGTTCACATTCACTTTAAAATAGATGTTAGTCCCATTTCTAACTCGACTTTCCTCTTCAATTCGAAGATGTTGTCCGAATTGTACTAAGTAAGATCTTCCGACATATGCAGAAGCTTCTTCCTAAAAATATTCCAACTTGGTGGGAGTTTCGCAATGATTGCACCCACTTGGAAGGATTCAGGAATATTGATTGACAAATCACAGAGTTTATTAACCAATATCTGTAACTCGTACACTTGATCCAAAATTGAGATATTATCAAGCATTTTATAATTAAAATACTTTTGAATAATAAACTTATTCGTACCTACTTTCTCTATTTTGTACTTTGTGTCCGAAGCATTCCAAATCTCCTTCAGTGACTTCATTGATGTGAAGAGATCATAGAGACGATCCAAAAGAGTATTGAGAATGTGCCCTTAGCAAATCAATTCATCTTCCTCCCTTTTCTTTCTTTGTGCATTTATCTCATCAGTGTCTTCATCACTCATAGTAGGAAAATGCATCAAATTCAGGTCCAAGCCATAAAAGAGTTTCACTGCAGTAAGTAGGAATTTCATCTTGTCTTTCCATTTAGAGAAATTAGTTCCATCAAAGTGATCCAATTTCACCAACTTATGATTCAACATCTTCAGTGCTGTAACATCACTTGTTCCTTCCATCGTAGGAAATATTGTCTAAGATTGTAGGGAATAATACACAATGTAATAAAAGAAGAACAAGGATAACACAAAAGACAAAAACAGAAATATTTGTCCTCACATTCTTGTTGCTAAAGGATTATTGCAAACTTGTCCCCAGGATACAACCAAGTTGTTGGGATTTACAGCTAGCAATTCTGGAATATAACCACAAGATTTCTTGTATTTTGCAAGTGAAAATAATCATACCCATAGGGTTATATTTCATCAAAAGGCATGTATGGAGAGTTAAAATGTTTCATAAAACTGTTCACAAGGCTTGAAATCCCTTCAAACTTTCTGAACAATTACCAAAAAATTCTACAGAAAATTCATTTTTTTCAAGTTTCAATCATTCTAGAGTTCCTTTTGATTGATTAAATGCTCTTTTCGATTGATCGAACAGGAATCAAATAGCGATCTAATCATCCAAAGACTTCAAGATTATTTTCTTTATCATTTTGATTGATCGAGCAAAAGCTTTGACCAATCAAAAATACTAAATTTCGAATTTTCACTTAGAAAATTTCAGAACTTGAATTTTCACTTTATCAACTTTATGAAATAATACTTTCCAAACTCAAACATCATTATTACAACATATCTATGCATATACCTATATATACACAACAATAGAGAAAGTGAGAAACTTACCAAATGCCCACAGTGAAGATAGATCGAGGCGGCAAAGGCGAAGGTAGCTTGACTGCTTGTGGCTAGGGAAGTTTAGATCTTTAGGTTACCAGGCTGGGAAGTTTGAGTTGTGTTTGTGATTTTTTTTTAAACCATGTTTGTGAAGTTTAATGTTGTGAATTGTATCTATTTATTTATATTTTATAGTCCTGATTTAATTAGAAGGAATAGGAATTTGACTAACAAGTGATTTGGATTTTTTATTTTTTATTTTTTTTTATAGCAAAATCGTTTATGGGCCAAAGAATGGGCTAAGTTTTTAGACTGAATTGCTATATGTATTTTTTTATCAAAAATATGGGGGGTGGGGGTCGATTCTTGCTAATCTTTGTTTTAGTACTATAATTCTAGGAATTTTTCAAAACTCAGGGGGCCATATCCCCCCCCCCCCCCCTAAAGGGCTTCGCCTATGGATACTAATTTAATGGCTGGTACTGTATATTTCTCCGGTATGGCCAGTATTAGTACAATATTCATTTTAAATCATTACTATATAAGTAATATACTTCTGTTCTAAAAATAAAAAAATAAATAAGTTTCTATCACGTATGTAATAGTCAAATAATGGAAAAAAGACTCTGATCCCATAATTTATTAGGATTACAATCTTTATTAATTGCAAATATCGTACATCAACCCTCGTATTTTGATACATTTTCAAAGAAATTCAAAAAAAAAAAAATTATCTTGTTAGGTTTTAAATCATCTAACTAATTTAAATCTGGACTCTATTCTGGAATAGTTGTTAGGACATATGCGACATTGTTAGAGACATATGTTACGTAAATTGGCTAATCTTTTGACAAAATGCACTTTAATTGTAATTGGGTAAATCTAGGATGGGTTTGGTATTTCAAGAAACAAGTGTTTAAGTTTAGTATTGAAGCCATGTAAGTCTGACTTAGAAAGAAGTGAAAAAGTGCTGTTCATTAAATCTCAACAGATGTCTCGACAAAATCATTTCTATTGAGGATTAATGTTGAAGTTCGATAGAAGCTGTATCTGTCGAGAATTATGAAATTAGAATTTTCAATTCTGATTTCACGCATATCCATGAGTATTTGTGTTGGGTTTCTTTTCTCACAACCCTAAACATATATAAGGATTATTTTAAGTGTCGTCACATGTGATGCAACTTGAAGCAAAGTGATAATACATGCATATTGTGACTAGAGACAATTTGAACTAGTTCATTATATTCTCTCTAGAAGCTAATGTGTCTTTGCGCCAAGGGTTTTGTAACCAAGGAGCTTTTTGATCTTCATTGTTGGATGAACTAAAGAATTTTGCAACCAACATCTTCCTCAAGTTGGTGTGTTAGTCACATACTGGGATCTGTGCATCATTGGTTATTCACATACTAGGAGCTGTGCATTAAAAGGAGAGATTGCCTCTGCATTACAAGTCCAATTGGGTATTGGGGTAAAGGTTCAACTGTAGATTGGTATTAGGTACTGGGATTCCTTTTACTTGTAATCGCTTGTTTTGATAACAGTGAATTCTCGGGGAGTGGTGACCTTAAATTTACTTGGTAGGGTTTTGCCTCGGTGGTTTTCTCCATTTGTAAACAAATCACTTGTGTCAAATTTATTTTTTGTTGCATTTAACTTAGTTGGTGATTTGTTTGTGCTACCACACTTATTGCATGTAATTGAATCTAATTAATTTCTTGCATGTAATTGAATCTAATTAATTCACTTGGATAATTAACTTATTAATTTACCAAATGGGTCAATATATTTTTAGCCTATCAATAGTAATATCCCCAATGTAGCCGCTTTCATTATCCTCTTTTTTTCTTTGACGCAAAATCTTTGAGTCTTTTTTTTTTGAGAAAGCAAAATCTTTGAGTCTTGAGAACACCAAGAAATGCCTCTTTTCATGAATTGTCTAGCCTTGATTTGGTCCTTGGTTTTTGGATTATTTTTTTTCTAGAAAATAATTTGTTATAGATTTAAGGATGTTGTTGTTTGTGTTTATGGACAACTAAATTTCTTAGTTCGAAATAAGTCAAGCAAGTAAAATAATATCACAAATGCAAATTTGTATTGATGAATGTGTGGTACAATTCTTTATAATTACAAAAGAGTGATCCTCTAATTTGATCTCTTTGAAAGATTTGTTGATTGGAATTCTGGTAATGTGTTTTGTATTCGAACACCAAATATACTTCAATTTGGCTGAAGAATGGATCAAAACTCTTTGAAATAGAATTACAATGAATCTCTGGCTATGAACTTGTTAGAAATCCTTTGTTCTTCACATTCTTCATGTGTTCTTCATCTTTAAAGGTTTGTGGTGGAAGTTCTTCGGGGTTTTAGAGGTTTGAATTCGTAGAGCTTCACCAATTTATAGTTTCTTGAAGTTTCTGGAGGCTTTTGAACTTGATTCCAGTGACATTTGAGATCTAGGAAAATGATTTGGATGATTCTGCTTCGAATGTTCTTTGTATTCAAGGCTGAAGTTCTTGAAGTTCTTGGGGCTTGATTTCTGCAGAGCTTCTAGACTTTTGAACTCAAGATGTCTTCTCGGTCCTCCCCCAAGATGTCTTGGTCCTTTGTTTGAAATGCCTTAGGAATGCTTCTATTTGTAGGAGTTTGGGGGTGGGTGAGCGACACGTGGCAGAGTCGATTGGTGACACTTGTCACAGCCTGATTGGTCTACTTATGCCATCACTTACACATGCTGGATTGCATATGTCATCGCTTATACGTGCCGGACTGCTTATGTCATTGCTTACACGCACTAATGTGTGATTGGTTTTTGCATGCATTTTATTCCTCATTTCAATGACACTTGACAAATTTCCGTTGGTTTCTGAGTAGTGATAGCAAAACCTAGCATCAGTACGTGTCGCTTTGTAATTGGTTGTATTTTGTGCACTTGGTAGTATGATGTGTCAGCTTGTGATAGGTCAGAAATTTTCTCTCTCTACAAATGCCCCCTTGAGTCTCATTCACGTACACAGTTTAAGAGTGTGGTAAGGGAATGAGTCTCGAAAAGAATGGATTTTGACACTCGACTCTTCAAGTGCAGTGGTTGAAGGTGGTGAAGCTTTCGGTAGGATGGGGTAATTTCAAAAGAGTAGACCCACCCATATGAAAGGCTTTGATGAGATTGAAAAAAGGGTTCTGCAAGTATTTGAATGTACTTGCCTGACCGAGCCTTCTTAGCAGAGGTTAAGTTGAAGTAATTTCAAAAGAGTGTTCCATGGTACTTGGAGTGGGTTGGTGAGGCTGAAAGTTATTTGCAAGTAGTTGGATGTACTTGCAAGATTGATTCATTTCAGCAAAGGTTAAGCTGAGGTAATTTCAGAAAAGTATTTTGGATCATAAGCGGCAATCACAGGGTGTAGAAAATGAGGAAGAGGCAAGGATGTTGGCTGGGTATAGCATGCATAGTCATGGTCCTGGGCTTGCATTTTTAAGAAGTCCAAGAAAAGTAATTTCCAAAGAATATACTTTGGATTATGGAGAGGACATGTGGGAAAGTGGTTGAGTGCGCATGTATTATTGTTTCACTCAGGTTAAGTTGAGGTGATTTTAGAAGAATATGGTTTTGGGTTGGGGGTGATTGTGAAAAGAAAACGATGAAGATGAAGTGGAGATGGTGACTGTGTGAAACATATGACACCATGGAGCTAGCCTTGTATGTCGAGGAATTTTTGGTGTAGATGTTTCTGGGGAGTATATTTTGGAACATGGGACTAATTGCATGTTGGGTGGAGCCTTGCAGCAATTCGTAGAATGTGCCTGTGTGATAGGACCATGCTGACGGACGTTAAGTTGAAGTAATTTCAGAAGAGTACTTTTTGAAATACTTCAAGCAGAATTTAAGTTGGAGTAATTTCGGAAAAGTGTGTTCTGAGGTACCAGTAACGATGACCTTTAGGTCCTACGCTAGTGAGAACATGGAATGGGGCTTTGGCGACCATTTACCAACACCAAAGGTTGATTTCTGATGAGCTGGTACCTTGGAGGTCATTGCAAGTGTTGGATGGGGGAAAATTTGTAGGATACCCCAACACGTTTTACAACCTTCACCTAATGCCACTTGTTGGAAAAGCACAGAAAATGAAAGATGGAGCTAACTTGTGATCTTGGTTTTAGAAATTAGCCAAGTTTCTGTTTGTTCCAAACCACTGCTTCTGCTAGAAGACCAAGCAATTGGAGAGAGACTATGGGGTCCTTGAGCTTAGAAATAGGTGTCTCTGTTGGACTTAGATTTCCTGGCCAACCAAGTTCGAGGATGCATGGAACAACAATATCAGCCTTGTTATGAGTAACTTTATGGACAAATGAGGTCGTTAAGTGGGGAAACAAAATTTGTTTGTATCTTAAAATAACAAGGATGTTGTGAGAAGAGTTTATATTGAACCATGAGAAGGTTGATTTCAAACTAATTATGAAGCAATATTGATTGCTAGGTATTGAGAATGGTAAGGCTATAGTGAGAAATGGCTGTGAGAAGGACTTGAAAATTTGAAAGAATAAAATCTTCATTTCATGATTCAGTGTGTTTTTCTTAATAAGTTTTCAATGAATCTGACCCTTCTATTTATAGCAAAGAGATGAAGAGCGGTAGATAGGTAGTTGAGAATGGCAGATGAGAATTTTTTGTGAGAATGGTAAATAGGAATGTTTGGCACCGAAAGGGGAATGGTAGGTGGGAGACTAGTAGGCACCAAACGGGAATGAGAGGTTGAATTGGTGACCTAATGTAATTCCAAGTTTAAGACACACTTATGAGAGTTCATTCGTTCTGATACACTTATGAGAGTTCATTCGTTCTTTGAAAGAGAAGCCTTGATGAAGTTTGGAGGATAACCCTAAGGGGATCTAAACTAAATAGATGAATCTCAAATTTTGATCTTAGGAGCTTAAGTTTTGAACACTGTTAGTACTTCAAAAATGAGGGCTAGATTGGTGATTCCCAAGTCTTGAACAAATAAACAACTTTCAGAATTAGAATCTTAACGAAAACTTAAGTGGGATAAGCTTTACTTGGAAATCTTGATTCCTGGTCAAAGTTTACATTAAAGCCAATAGTTGTAGAATCACACTATTTGAACAATTTTGGATTCTTAAATGAAGAAATAGACCCCAAATTCAGAATGTATGCTAAAAACCGACTAAGACAGGTCATTTTTGAAAATTTTGAATTTTGGTCAAGATTTATGCAAAAGTTAACTTTTTGGAAATTGGACCATTTACACAATCTTTGAGTCTCAAATGAAGAAATGGATCCTAAATTTGGAATGTACTTGAAAAATTGAGTGGGATAGGTTCGTTTTGAAAATTTTGACTTTTTTCATCAATGTCAAAGTTCAACTTGGTCAAATTTTTATTTTTATTTTTATTCTTTTTTCAGGCAGTTTGGACTAGGTCAGGGTGAATGGGTCAAACCAAGTCGACCCGGACAAACAGGTTAGACCATAGTGGGTGGTGACATCATAAAGATGTCATCCATGATGTCATAGTGCTCGAAGGCGCGTGTCAGCACGTGGCACGTGTACACGCGTGAAAGAAGCTCCAGTGCGTGCAAGCGTATGGGCGGTTATAGTGGCGCATGTTGGTGCATGTTTCTGAAGGCAGCCACCGTTGGATATTTTGGCAGCATGTGCATTATTGTTTAGGCGTGAAATTTTCAGGTTTCATAGATCTATGGCCGTGGAAGACCCATGTAAGGTTAGTTTTGTGAAATTATGAACAGATACGCACAGTTTTAAGGGACTAAGCCACTGGTCATCGCGAGTCTGTGGCAGTGCGTGGTAGCTCTGTTGTTGATGATCTTTCTAGTTTCATGAATTGCGGACTACTGGGTTGAGTGGTAATACTACCTTTATAAAGTAAGGTTTGGATTTGTACTAATGTGAAGGAGTAGGCTGTGATCTTTGAAGCTTTTGGCGGCGTGTGGCTAGGCATTTGAGCCTGGAATTTTTAGGTTTGGTAGATCGAAGGCCGTAGAAGACTCTCGTGGTGTCGATTTTGTGGACTTATGGTCTTCTAGTCTACTTTGGCAATTCTGACAGTGTTTGACATTAGTTAATTAGCAAGTGTCTCTTACTATTTTCAAGGTCGGTAGCACAGTCACTTTTGAACAATATGTAGCCTAGAACTTCATCCCAGGTCTAGTGCTTTCTTCTAGGTGACATGTGCACTATTTGCAGGCCTATAAGACCTTTCTGAGATCTGGTGCAATAGTTTCTTTCTGACAACATGATCCATTTGTCCCTTTTTTTTTTTTTTTTTTTTTTTTTTTTTTTTTTTTTTTTAAGTTTTGGTGTAGTATTCTTTGAAAATATGGTATTTTAACTATTCTTTTTCCTTTTGTCCGTTAGTTTTCAAAGATCCCTATATACGGCCACCCGAGGCATGCGCTAAGTTGTACTAGCATAGTCTCCAGTGGGTAGTATAATACTCTAAGCATAGAGAAATTATGCCTTTTTTTATTTTTTATTTTTTTTTAACATGCTTTTTTTGTACTAACTTTTTTTATTTTTTTGACAGGCTAGAGATTAAAATTGAAGCTCTTTCTTTTTGTTGATTTTTTTTTTTTTTTTAAGACGTGCCATGAGATTTTCTAGCTTCTTGTACCCTTTGTCAATCATGACAAAAAGGGGGAGAAAATGCAGAGAAAATGTGGTTTCTTTTTAAGATTCTACATGTTCAGAGGAGAAATACATGCCTTTGTAAGGGGGAGATGTGTTTCATCTTGTTAGGGGGAGTGCTTACCTCCTTCTTCTTGTACACCGGTCTTGTGACCATGTTTACATATATTGTCTTCATCTTTGATATATATTTATATGATGATGTATGTCTTCTTCACCTACCTTTACATGTGTTGTTTCTTTTCTATCTTTATACACATGTTTCTTATTATATGCAATCTATTATTTATGTTTCACACTAAGATGCTACGATGAGTTTTATTTAAAGTGTTTCAGAAATACAGGTTATCAAAGTCTTTTTTCCATAAACTCTCTTCTTGCAAATTTTTCAAGAGTTTGTATTAGGATAGATTTTATTGTATTCAACAAGTGAGTATGAGTTGAGTGATTCATGACTTCTCTCATATGTTCATTTGTTTGTTGTGGTTCTGTCACGGATTGCCAAAGGGGGAGGTTGCTGCTTGTTTTTGTTATGTAGTATGTGTTCCTTATTATTTGGGCTTTAACATCAAGCTTTACACCAACGTTCTTAGCTTGGTGTCCATCTTTATTTGGTGGCTTTACATTTCATTGAACACAATGTTCTTATAGTGATGTTTGTCTCCATCCTTGATGTTCTCATAGCGATAGTCATCTAGGCAGCAATGTTATCATAGGTGTTCATGATACAATGATGCTATTACTAGTACTTGACTTTGAAGTTGTACTAGCATTTGTCTTGGCAATTAAGCTGCACCAACACTTGTCTTTTCAATGCAGCCACCTCAAGAGTCATTGCAACATAGCCATATCAAGAGTCTTTACCATGAAGTCGTGCCAGCATTTGTCCTTGTATTGAAGCCATATTAACACTCACCTTCACAATGACACTGCATCCATTTTTTTTTCCTTTGCATCAAAATTGTAACACCACTTATATTTGTCATGAAGTTGCACCAACACTTGCTTTTGCATTGAAGCATCACCCTGACTTTGTCTACCGAAGCAATATTTGCACTTGCATCTGCTATGAAGTTGCACCATCATTTGCCTTTGTAATGAAGCTGCACTAAAACTCTTCTTTTGCCATAAAGTTGTCTCGACATTTTATTGTCAACACTTCATTCATATCGAAGCTGTGCCAACATTCATCTTTGTCATAAAGCTATGACAACACTCCACATTAGTACTTGCACTCACATTGAAGTTGCACCAATATTGGCCTTTATAATAAAGTTACACTAGCACCAATTTTCAGAGGCGAACATCAAGATTTTAGCGATGCTAAGAAGACATTGAAGATGCAAGGAAATACCAACAAACCTTGAAGATGCGGGAAAAAATGACGCCAATACTTTTAAGATGCCAGAGTATGCTGCTAAGACTTGGAAGATGTCAGAACATGTTGCCAAGACTTTGAAGATGTCAGAAGATGCTGCCAAGACTTTGAAGATGTCTGAACATGCCAACAAGAATTTGACATTGCACGAACATGCCTATAAAGGAGAGATGATGCAATACCAACTTTAGATATATAATTTATTATCATTTTGGAGGAAGTTGACATTGTCTAGATTTTAGAGACATGATGTGAAATGGCACCACTCAAAAAGGAGATGATATGGTTAAAATTTTAGAGCTGTGAAATGGCACAACCTAGAAGAAAGACGATGTAGCTTAGACTTGCAAGGTACAAGAAGATGCCCCCAAGCGATCGGTGATGCGAAGCATACTTCAAAGATGTGGGAGGATGTCCACAGGAGACAGGCAATGCTACGTGGACTTCATTCCTTGTAAAAGAGGTTGAGGATTTTAGTTTACACCACAACCAAGAATCAACTTATGTTTATCATTATTTCAAGGAAAGTAGAGTAACACCAATTCTTCGTAGCTGTCATTTTCCACCATAATGATCTTTGAACATCATATAGTGAGCAATTGATTGATCTTAAGTGACACCTTGCCAATCAAAGGGTTCTTGAGAGCATGTTGATGGCCTATGGAGAAACTTTTCATGCTAGATTGACAATCCCTTTTCTTTCTTTCTTTTTTTTTTTTTTTTTTTTTTTTTTTTTTTTTTTTTTGATGATTTCTCTTTGGATCATTTTTTTTTGTTTATTTTTTTTATTCGTACACTTTTAAAAGGTAATGGGAAGACATCATCCCTTGCAATGTTGCAGTGGGTAGTTTAAGCTTTTACCAAGGAGCAATCCTCGATTTTTAAGCGAAGAAGTGTTTAAGGAACTTCCCATTGATAGGGTAGATCCTTGCATTATCATTGTCGATCAAGTTGCAGCTTGGTTGGTGTTTGCCCCCCTGCTTGAGAGTTGGAAGTACATCATAAGCAACGGTCATATGGTTTGACCCGACAGCTTCATTGAAGTCTAGATCAATCTTGTTTTCTTTGGCAAGCTTCATGATTTGTTCTTTGAAGGCGAAGCATTTTTGGATTGGGTGGCCAATGATGCGATGATATTTGCAGTAGTTAGGGTCATCAACTTTCCTCACATCTTCTAGTCGCTTGCATTCTGGCAGTTTAATCAACTTCAATTGCAATAGTTGTTCTAAGATGTTTGGCACATCTTCATTGGGGAACGGATATACTTTTTGCTCATGTTCTTTAAAAGTCAGATGACACACCTTGTTCTTTTGCCATCCTTCAAGCCATTTTTCATTTGCCTTTGCTCCTTTTTTTGGAACCTTGACTACATCAGTGTTAATAGCCATTAGGTCTTTAAGATTGTCTTGTGCATTTCTGTCATTCCTCCTTACTTCCTTTCTCCTTTCCTCAGGAATGAGAGGGTTTGTATTTCCATGGCTAGCAATGCTAAACTCCATGTCATGTGCACGAGTTGCTAACTCTTCAAATGTTCAGGGCATTATCCCTTGAAGGATGTAGAGAAGTCCCCAATGCATTCCCTAGATGCATATCTTTACAGTAGATATTTCAGAAAGTCTATCCTTGCAATCCAAACTCAAAGAACACCATCGATTGATATAATTGACCACTGGCTCATTTTCCCATTGCTTGGTATTAGTAAGCTTCATCATGCTCACCATGCGAAACATGCTATAGAATCAGTCAAGAAACTCTCTTTCAAGTTGTTTCCAACTATTGATTGACTTGGGTTCTAAGTTTGTATACCAATCAAAGACATTCCCCCTGAGTGAACGGACAAACTGCTTTACAAGGAGGCCTCCTTGAGTCCCTATATTCTCACAAGTTTCTACGAAATGAGCAATGTGTTGTTTTGGGTTACCCTTCCCATCAAATTGCAAGAATTTAGGAGGTTGATACCCATTTGGCATTCTCATGCTGACGATGCGTTTCTTGTAGGGTTTTGAATATGTGAGAGAACTTGTAGTGACCCAAAAGGGGGGGGGGGTCTTGCATTCCATGGAATCCCACATCGCCTAGGGAAGCACATGGGAATGTGTGTATAAGGAATGACCTCCCTTCAATGTGTAGAGCTTTTTCCCCAGCGCAACCTGGGGAAGAACAAAACCATGAGGGGTATAGGTCCTAAAGCGGACAATATCTACACAGTTGAGGCGGAGTCATTACAGATGGTATCAGAGCCATGCCCTAGCTGGAAGTGTGGGTCCCACACGTGAGGATGCGTGTGCTCGTAAGGGGGGTGGATTGTAGTGACCCAAAAAGGAGGGTCTTGCATTTCATGGAATCCTATATCGCCTAGGGAAGCACATGAGAATGTGTTTATAAGGAATGGCTTTTCTTCAATGTATAGAGGCCTTTTCCCCAGCGCAACCTGGGGAAGAACAAAACCATGAGGGGTATGGGTCCCAAAGTGGACAATTTCTACACAGTTGAGGCAGGGTCGTTACAGAACTTGTTGAAGAATATCCATATTGTGCTCGGATGGTATTTGTTATCATGTCTTCTAATTGTTGAACTAAAAAAGAAGCAACTGAAGTAGATTGTTCCCGTTAAGGAATGTCTTGATTTTCTTTCTCTTTGTCATCCTTTGTAGAAGTGAAGCCAAATGGGAACTTAGGACCATGGCTTGATTCACCAAGATCTTGTATTTTGAGTTTATTCATTAGAGTTGTAATTTAGAGGTCCTTATCTTCAAGTGCTTTTGTGAGAAGGACGACCCTTTGTTCCATTTCAGCCATCTTTTTGTCCATGTTAGATGTGTTAGTCATCATGACTAACACAAATTCCCAAGATGATGGAGAAGAAAGTGAATTGAAGTGAGCACATGAAATCTCATCTTTTGGGTTCCCTTCGGTGGGAGAGAAATCATGCGACCAACTTCTTGTGAAGGAAGAAGGGGATTTGCCCCTATATTTGAGGTGTTCCAAGGTGGAGATGTCCTTATTGATGATCTTGTTTCTTGCAAGAGGGTCTAAGGAGATGATTTTTTGGACCTTGGATTCCTTGGTTGATTGAGATTAAAGTTGATTGTGAGCTTTAGGTTGGTTATAATTGATTGCACCAACCAACTCTAATTGAAGTAGCTATTGTTGAAACTTGAATGTTCTTGCTAGAGGCCATTTGAGTTGGTAGCAAGATGATGAAGATTTTTTTCTTTGAAGGAGAATGAGATGAAAGGTAGAGATGTCCCACCGGGCATGCCAAAATTTGTGGATGACTCAATTTCTTAGTTCGAAATAAGTCAAGCAAGTAAAACAGTGTCACAAATGAAAATTTGTATTGATGAATGTGTGGTATGGTTCTCTGTGATTACAAAAGAGTGATCTACTAATTTGATCTCCTTGAAAGATTTGTTGATTGGAATTGTGGTAATGTAATTTTGATTTGAACACCAAATATACTTCAATTTGGCTGAAGAATGGATCGAAACTCTTTGAAATAGAATTACAATGAATCTTTGGCTATGAGCTTGTTAGAAATCCTTTGCTCTTCATGTTCTTCGTGTGTTCTTTGTCTTTGAAGGTTTGTGGTGGAAGTTCTTTGGGGCTTTAGAGGCTTGAATCCGTAGAGCTACAAGGATTTGTGGTTTGTTGAGGCTTCTGGAGGCTTTTAAGCTTGATTCCAATAAACTTTGAGATTAGGGAATATGATTTGGATGATTCCTCTTCGAATGTTCTTCATATTTGAAGGTTTGTGGTGGAACTTTTTCGGGGCTTTGGAGACTTGAATCCGTAGAGCTTCACCAATTTATAGTTTCTTGAAGTTTCTGGAGGCTTTTGAGTTTGATTCCAGTGATGTTTGAGATCTAGGAAGATGATTAGGATGTATCTACTTTGAATGTTCTTCATATTTGAGGTTGAAGTTCTTGGAGCTTGATTTCTGTAGAGCTTCTAAACTTTTGAACTCAAGATGTCTTCTCGGTCCTTTCCCAAGGTGTCTTGGTCCTTTGTTTGAAATGCCTTAGGAAGGCTTTTATTTATAGGAGTTTGGAGGTGGGTAAACGATACGTGGCAAAGTCTGATTGGTGACATATGTCACAGCCTAATTGGTCCGCTTATGTCATCACTTATACATGCTGGATTGCATATGTCATTGTTTACACGTGCTAGACTGCTTACGTCATTGTTTACACGCGCTGATATGTGATTGGTTTTTTGCATGCATTTTATTCCTCTATTTCAATGACACTTGGCAAATTTCCGTTGGTTTCTAAGTAGTGATAGCAAAACCTAGTAGCAATACGTGGTGCTTTGCAATTAGTTGTATTCTGTGGACTTGATAGTATGATTTATTAACTTGTGATAGGTTGAGAATTTTTCCTCTCTACAGTGTTGTATGATCTTTTTGTTGGCCTTCTTGAACCACCACTTTCGTTCATGGCTACAAATTACTCCTATGCGTATTCCTTTTGAAATGAATAAAAAAATAAAGTTGAAATAAGAAGAATTGGTAGTAAATAAAACTAAGGGTGAAAATCTTCAACAGAGATATTATACTAATTTTAGAACGACAACTATGAGCATATCATGTATTATTATATAGAACGTATGTAATTAATCCTGGCCTTAAGAAATAGGCAAATCTGCCTGATAAACAAAATTGAAGTCTTCTTTCTCAAATAATAATAATAATAATAATAATAATCCTTTGCCTAGTAGGAATTAGGGGAACAATGTGCTAACATTATCTTAATTTGGTGAGAAATTAAATAAGTGCAATAGTCCCTATTTACAACGTCAAATAATATTGTATTAAATCAGATTTTTGCCTTCTCAAAAAAAAAAAAAAAGGATTTTTGCAAATAAATAATACAGCTAATAAATGCAATTAAACTGATATCTGATGAGGGTAGATTAGCCGAGATTGAGAGCTGTAATTTGAGTCTCATTGGAAAATTTTTGACGTGCAGGGCTTTTAACAAAAGGGCGGCTATGAGTACAATACGGAAAGCATGGGGCATGAATACTGAGTTGAAGATTGTTGAGATTGGATCAAATTTGTTCCAGTTCAAGTTCCAAACAGATTTTGATTTAAACAGTGTATTGAAAGGGGGACCGTGGAGTTTTGATAAGCAACTGCTTTTACTCAAGTGATGGAATAAAGGGATGACTGCGAGTAATGTCAAATTAGATCATGCATCCTTATGGATTCAAATTTGGAGGGCTCCGTTTGATATGGTGTCTTCACAAGTAGCAGCAGTGGTTGGCAGTAGACTGGGTATAGTGGAAGATGTTGGGAAACGGAGGGGGCAGGATACACCGAATTATTTTATGAGGGTGAGGGTGGCGTTACCGGTTTCTAAACCATTGAGGCAGGGAGGATTCATTGAAGATTCAGATGGGGAACACACTTGGGTAAAATTTAAATATGAAAGGTTACCGGTTCTTTGTTATTACTATGGTATTCTTGGGCATGACTTACGTCACTGTGCGAGCCATTATACAGTAGAAAAACAGGGGGAGGGTGGAGGGGGGGGGGGGGGGGGAGGTAGATTACTGGAGGCCAGCAAAGATCACTGCCATGAAAGAGTACGGTGGAGCCTGACTTGCACAATTTGATGAGGAGTACAAACGAAAATCATGGAGTGGATATCGAAATTCAGGTGGTGGAGTCCAAGAAGTTAGGAGTGGATACTTCAAATCACGTGGATAATGTTTAAGTGCATGAGATGAATCCAGATATTCAGCAGAGGAGTACCACTGGGAATAAAGGAGTTGTGGACAAGGATACTAATTATTCTATAACTACAAACACAGCAATAGCTGATGAAAGTCCAAAGTCACAATCAGATAGATATAATGCTAATGTCGTGGATGAGTAGATTGTGTCGAATCTACATAGAACAGCACAGCCTAAACTGAAGTCAATGTGGACCAAGATTATGAGGATGGATTATGGGCTTGGAAGTATTATAAGGCCCACGGTTACTTCTTTGCTTGGAAAGAGAGGAAGCTTTACTGAAACAGAGGCTACTATATCAGATGGAGAAGAGGAAGCACAAAGAGTGAAGTGGGAGAAATTATGTCAAATTAATGACAGTGAATTGGCGAGGGTGGTTGTCCACCCTTGAAGGAGGCAATGAGGCTGCTAAGTTGGAATTGTCAAGGGCTTGGGAACCCTTGGACAGGTTGTAACCTTTGCAAGATTGTGATGGAACAAGCTCCTAATGTGTGTTTTCTTATGGAGACACGACTAGGTAAGGCGGGTTTTGAAAAATTGTATGGTAAATTGCCTTATCAAAATAAAATCATTGTGAAGAAACCTGATTTAGGTGGAGGGTTGGCTTTATTGTGGAAGGATGATATTAGGATGGACTTGATCAATTTCACCAATAATTATGTGCTGACAAAAGTGAAGTAGGAAGACGGGTCTAAGTGGTGGCTGACATGCTTTTATGGATGGCCGAAAGTGCAGCAAAACCATAAGTCTTGGGAGTTACTAAACCATTTAAAGTCTTTTGTGGAAGGTCCTTGGCTATGTATTGGAGATTTTAATGCTTTTCTCTAGTTTTCTGAAAAGCTCAGTAAACGGCCAGCACAAGTAAGCCAAGTTGAAGATTTTCGGGCTGCAATGGAGGAGTGGCATTTGGAGGACTTGGGCTTTAAGGGATATCCTTATACTTGGAATAATAAGTGAACAGGAACGGCAAACACTAGAATTCGGTTAGATAGAGCTGTTGTAACGAGGGAATGGAAAGAAAAATTTCAGCTGACTTCAATGGTGCATTTGGCCCCTCGTGCTTCAAACCACTTGCCAATTGTTCTCCACACACAAAAATTTGAGAAGAATAGTAGAAAAGGAAGGAGAGGATTTAAGTTTGAGGAAACATGGTTGCTTTGGGAGGAATGTGAGGCTATTGTTAAAGAAGCATGGACGTTGGAGCATAATGGAGGGCATGAGTTGGTAGATATCAAGTAGAAAATTCAGAACTATAGGGATCAATTACAAGCTTGGG
Organism: Quercus variabilis; assembly: GCA_030445155.1. Classification (NCBI taxonomy): domain Eukaryota; kingdom Viridiplantae; phylum Streptophyta; class Magnoliopsida; order Fagales; family Fagaceae; genus Quercus; species Quercus variabilis. Next base: position 70,112,694 of record CP129448.1, on the reverse strand, counting down.
GATCGTCAAAGGCCAGGCCGAACAGTGAAGACATCAAACAGCTCCAAAAAAGATTGGAAAATTTGAACATTGTGGTGACCACGGAAGCTTCAAGGGCAGAATTCTTGGAGGTGAGCAAGGAGTTGGATGATTTATTAATGAAACAGGAGATTTTTTAGGCACAGAGATCTAGAGTTTCTTGGCTTAAGTGTGGAGACAAGAATACAAAATTTTTTCACTCTAAAGCATCACAACGGTGGAGGAGAAATTATATTTGGGGTGTAAAAAATTCTGATGGAGATTGGGTGGAGGAGGTGGAAGATATTTCTCATGTAGCAATAAATTATTTTGAGAAATTGTTTCATGTGGGTACTTGTACTTAGGTTGATGATTGTCTTAGCACAGTGGAGCATAAGGTGACCCAGGATATGCAACAAATATTGTCCAGTGATTTTACTGCTGAGGAAATTAAGATAGCGATGTTCCAAATGAGACCAACAAAGGTGCTTGGACCTGATGGTATGAATGCTCTTTTCTACCAAAAGTTTTGGCATATAGTGGGTGATAATGTAGTTAGTGCAGTGTTAGACTATTTACATTTTGGTGTTATGGGGCCTAATATAAACCACACTAATATTGCTCTGATACCTAAAATTAAATCTCCTTAGAGAATGTTTGATTTTAGGCCAATTAGTTTGTGTAATGTAATTTATAAAATATTTATAAAGTGCTGGCTAACAGGTTGAAACAGATTCTGCCAGTTGTTATATCTCTTACACAGAGTGCTTTTGTGCCAGGAAGGCTTATTACTGATAATGTGCTGATGGCTTATGAAGTTTTACATTCTATGCATTCTCGGAAAAAAGGAAAAACAAGTTCATTGGCATTGAAGCTTGATATCAGTAAAGCATATGACTGTGTTGAGTGGAATTTTCTCAAAGGCATAATGATTAAATTGGGATTTCCAGACAAATGGATTCAATTGGTGATGGGATGTGTAACTACTCCCTCATTTCCCATTCTCATTAATGGAAAAGAATATGGAAATATCCGGCCAACTAAAGGAATTTGACAAGGGGATCCCCTTTCCCCATACCTATTCTTATTATGTGTAGAAGGCTTCACTTCATTATTAGAGAAAGCAAAGCTAGATGGGCGTATCAGGGGAGCTTTTATATGTCGTAGGGAACCTAGAGTATCAAATCTAATGTTTGCTGATGATTCAATAATTTTTTGTCGAGCCACTAGTGGAGAGGTTGGGGTGATTAATGATGTTTTACAGACCTATGCTAATGCTTCTAGCCAATGCATTAATATGGAGAAATCCTTGGTTATTTCAGCAGTAACACTCAAGAAGGGAAAAAAGCAGAGATTGTGTCATTATTAGGGGTGAAGGTGGTGGACAGATTTAAATTGTATTTGGGGTTGCCTACATTGGTGGGAAGGGAAAAGTATCAAACTTTTTCCTATCTAAAGGATAGAGTTTGGAAAAAATTACAAGGGTGGAAGGGCATGATGTTATCAAGAGCAGGAAAGAAGTATTAATAAAGGCAGTTATGCAAGCAATTCCTACATATACTATGGGGGTTTTTCCAGTTGCTAGTTAAATTGTGTGAGGAACTGAATGCTTTGTGTAAAGTTGTAATTTGTGTTTTGTTGGCTTTTATTCTGTGCCAAATTTGATTGTAATTTTACTCAATCTTTTTGTACAAATATTTATTGTGGGATTTAATTATAAGGGTTGTGCGAGAGAGAGAGAGAGAGAGAGAGAGAGAGAGAGAGAGAGAGAGAGAGAGAGAGAGAGAGAGAGAGAGAGAGAGAGAGAGAGTGTGTGTGTGTGTGTGTGTGTGTGTGTGTGTGTGTGCGTGTGAAGACTCACGCAATTGAAGATAAAAGATTTCTCGCAGGTAGCTCGCGACTAAGCATCCTGCCAAGTGATGCATGTGCCCTGCATATGACTGGAATGTGAAGAGTCAGTACAGATGGAGACAGTTGTGTTTCGCGATTAGCTCCAGGTAAGGCCTTTCCACGAGACACTCACAAAATATTTTGTTTTGCCAAGTTGTATTATTTGATACACACTTTCTGCACCCACATTATATTTACCTATATTACCCATAAATGTTGAAGAGTGCTTCTGAGAGAAAACCCTAGTCACAAACCTTGAGAGTTAGAGATTGTTATATCCACATTTCTCTATACAATTGCTTATGGATTTTCCTCAACTCTTACCTCTCTATTTCCATACCATTGAGAGGTTGATAGTCCAAACACTTACCATACCCTTCATAGTTTCAAGTGAGGTTTTGGTGGTGCTGTGAAGTATTGGAAGAAGCCAAGGATGGTAGATGCAACATGGAGCTTGTTGTGGGATCCAAAGAGCTAAACAAGACACGATTTCGAGAAGTCTTATTGGAGTAGGAGTTTGGAGGGCTTAGGTACATCGGGTAGATTAGGCTTAGATGGTCTCTTGCTAACTCATGTATCCCAACTGATTGTTTGGTGGATCGATTATCGCTTGGAGGGCGGCAGAGAGGTTTTTTGCTGAGTTCTTTGGTTTCCTATTCGATAACACATCGGCATATTATCTTGTGTTTGCATCTCTCTTCCCTACTCTTTTTCATTCCATTTTACTACTGTGCTGTTAAGTTTATGGATTAAAGTAGCTTGTTTGTTTATCCGCTCACATTTACACTATTCTGCACTTAGTATTAAGTTAGTGTAAAATCAATTGAGCCGTAACTTTAATTTAGGGGGTCTAAATAGCTCTTGTGTTTTCAACACATTTTCGAGCTTCCACTTTGTGTGCTAGATTTTGGTAGGGACGAATGGGTAATGGAAGACAGATTCATTGGAAGAATTGGGGTAGAATAACTCAACCAAAAGCTGATAGAGGGATGGGATTTTAGGATTTGAGGTTGTTTAATCATGCTATGCTAGCTAAACAAAGTTGAAGGTTAATGCAGAACCAAAATTCTCTCTTCTTCAAATGTTTCAAAGCTAGATATTTTCCGAGATGCCACTTCTTGGATGCTGCTATGTCTCGCAATTGTTCATATGTATGGAGAAGTATTATGGATGTCATGCCAATTTTGAGAAGTGGATCTTGTTGGAGTGTGGGAAATGGTGAATTTATAAAAGTTTTGGGGGATAAATGGATTTCTAATTATCCATCAAATAGGGTGCTGCATCCGGTTCATGAGGGTGTGGAGGATTGGAGGATTTCGGATCTTATAGATTTGGATTTACATGGGTGGAGGAGAGATACCATCATGACAATATTTAATAGAGAGGATGCGGAGGCTATATGTAAAGTTCCCTTAAGCCATAGGCGTGTGACTGATGTTGTGGTGTGGCTACATAATAAAGAAGGTGTTTACATAGTTAGATCCGGGTATCATGTGGCTAGAAAAGTGCTAAGGGAATGGGCTGAAAGTTCAACAGGTTCTGGGCAGCAACTATGGAAGAAATTGTGGAGAGTAAGGGTGCCTAACAAATTGAAGGTATTTACGTGGAGGGCTTGTCATGAGACACTGCCAACCCGAGTAAATTTAGCTAAAAGAAATATTATTAGAGAGAATTTATGCCTTTGGGAATGTCTAGCAGCCCAAGATGTGTGGGTTGGCAGTTCCACCATAATGCAGAAATGTGCTACTAACTTTCATGATTTTATCCAGCTTTTTGAGGCATTGATGAACAGACTTAATGCAGCTAGGATAAAGCTTTTTGTGGTGCAAGCTTGGACTTTGTGGAATCAGAGGAACACAATGATGCATGGCGGAAAGAAAAAGAATCCTTGCTAGTTGAACAGACATGCAGCAGACTACCTGGAAGAGTACATAAAGGCATAGGAGCAGCTGGTTGATCGAACACAACATCAAGCGGACACCATTGGAAGCCTCCACCTTAGACTATGTATAAGTTGAATTTTGATGTAGCTGTGTTCACAGAGCAGCAGAGTTCTGGAATTGGAACAATAATCCGAAATGCACAGGTAGAAATAATGGCTGGAATGTCAGCTAAGGGGCCCTATGTGAGAAATAGTGAAGAGGCAAAAGCTTTGGCATGTTGACAAGCAGTGGTTTTTGCCATGGAAGCTGGATTTTCAGATCTTCTAATTGAGGGCAATAACATCACTGTAATGAAAGCCATCTCGGGTTTGTCTCGCCATAATTCCTTGCTTGGACATGTATATGAGGATATTTGTGCTTACTTGAATGGGATGCAGCGGGCTTCAATAAGTTGTATTAAGAGAGGGGGAACATGGTTGCGCATTCTTTAGCAAGGTATGCAGAAAATATTAGTGATGTAGTCTAATGGATAGAGGACTCACCACCACCTGCGGTGGAGGCTTTATACCAAGATTCTTTACATGTTAGTGAATGAATGAATGCCTTGTTTTCAAAAAAAAAAAAAAAAAAAAAACAATAAATATATAAATAAAAAATAAAAAATTAATGAAAAAAAAAAAAAACTCAAAACTCTGATTATAAGTTTATTACCTAATAATAATAATAATAATAATAAAAGGGTGGGTTCATTTGAAGTAATATTGCACCACTCAATATATTTTTATTAGATGTGAATTTCAATAGATCTATAATTGGATTGAACATTTTTTTTATAGCCTACATGCTTGAAAAATTTAAAGACAACCTGAAATTAATAACATCCAATTAGCATAAAATTCAGTGTGTGTTTTAAAAACATAAAGAACATATAATTTAATATTGAGATTTTCAAAATATTTGAAAGTTCAAATAGGGTGTAAAATACCTATGAATGTTTAGACCCTCAAATATAAAATTACCACCACAAGATTATAAATAAACAATATATGTGCGGAAAATGAAATATAAGCTATATCCAAATTGGTAACATACTCTAAACCATAATTAATAACCAAAACAACAATAATTAATAGGTAAAAAGAAAAAGGAAGAAAGATGCAAACACAAAGATAATATAGCGATGTGTTATCAAAGAGAAAACTAAAGTACTCAGCGTAAAACCTCTCCACCGCCCTCCAAGTGGTCAATAATCCACTAGAGAATCAAGTTGGGATACATGAATAACAGAAGACTCTCCAAGCCTAATTTACCAAGTGCACCTAAGCCCTCCAAGCTTCTTGCTCCAACAAGGTTACGCCGAACTTTGTCTTCTTCAGTTTATCGGATCCCGTAATAGCCCACTGCATCAACCAAAATAAATTGGTCCCTTCTAAATTGCTTCCCAAGCACCAAAATACCTCATTACTGATATGGGTATAGTGAGATAAGGATTTGGCTAAATGTACCTCTCAAGGATATGTCAATGGAGAGGGCGAGAGTAGAAGAATTTGGAGAATCAAAAGATGAAGATTGCGCTCAGTCAATTTTGTTTTTCTCTAGGGTTTCTCTTTTAAAATTCTCTTTGGAAGCTCTCTGGGTATAAGGGCATTTATAGTAGGGTGTATGAGGAATACGAAAGGTCAGTTTTCAACAAACAAGGCATTTTGGCGACTCGACCTCGCGATTGAAACGAGTCGAGAGCTAACTACTTGGCCAGATTAGAAGTTTTGTCCTATAATGCTCCAGCTGTCATGATCGTTCAGCTCTCCTACATGCTTCTCACAAGTGCCATTCTGGCGACTTGCCAGTTGCAAGCCAGTCACGAAATCCAGTCACGAAACTCCTTTGAATTGCACATATCTTGAGTTTTCTTCATACTCTCTCACGCACTACCCTTACATATTTCCCACCTAAATATAAAGTATTTAATTACTAAATTACAAGCAAATTTGGCACGAAATAAAGCAAACACATGATTGAATAAATTCAACTTCACAATATTAATATAATATAAAAAGTTATTAGATAGTTTTACATTGGTTAAAGTTACATCATATTTAACGTGATCTCGAGCCATAATAAAGATCGATATTGACATTAATACATAGGAAGATAGAGAGGGACCTGGTTGTATGAAGGAAGGAGAAGGACTAAGGAGTAGTTGGGATGGGGTCACGTTATTGGGTGTGAAGCACTGATCGGTTTGAGACTGTGTGATTGATGGTATTGTATTATGTGGGAGAGAGAGGAGGTTTAAGTCTTTAAATGGGAGATAAAGTCCTAATCCTAAATTTTTATCGAAAAAAAAAAAAAAGAAAAAGAAAAAAAAGAAGTCCTAATCCAAAATAAGGTAGTTTTCCTCGTGCCTTTACAACTAGGATTACAAATCCTATTATAACATTGGAATAATAAACCCAAAAGAAAGAGAAAAAATATAAATAAAGAAGATAAGTCATAATCCTAAATATGGTAGGTTTCCTTGTTGCTCTATGACTAGGTCTAGGATTACAAATCCTTATAACATTGGAATTATAAACCCAAAGGAAAGAAAGAAGATATATAAATAAATAAATAAAGAAGATAAGTCCTAATCCTAAATAAGGTAGTTTTCCTTGTTGCTCTATGTCAAATCTTGTTATAACATTGGAATAATAAACCCAAAAGAAAGAAAGTAAAAATAAAAATAAATAAATAGAGAAGACAACTTATATAAAATTCATTACTTTTTTTGTTTCTAAAAAAAGGGTCTACGTTTGTTTGTTCGTTTTTTTTTTTTTTTTAAGAAAATGAATTTAATTATGAATTTGAAGCATATGGATCATGTTTATTATTATTATTATTATTATTTATTTTTAGTGGTCAGTTAGGCATGAAAATTTGTATTTCAAATTATAATTTATTTTTTCAAACCTAGATCTAATTCAGCTCATATTGGAATGTCAATTAATTATTAAACTAGGCTAGTGCTGGCCGATGCACAAATATTATTGTAAACTTATGTATATGAAATGTATATAATAAAGTACTCTCAAATTTGCATATTTACCCTTAATTTTATGTTAATTTGTGATTGATTAGAAACTATTTTTGTTTTATAGGTTATAAAAGTTCTACATACTAATGAGAATTAGTGGAAGAGAAGGAAAAAAACAAAGAAGCTATCCTCATAGTTTAATTGCACTTTGCCATGTGGAATTACAAAGTGAACCAGTTGTCAAGCAAACTTAAAAGCCAGGCGCGAAGCATGAAGTAAAGAAAAGTAGAAAAAACGACAAAGGAAAAGAATAGATCCAGGATGCAGGTGTGAAAGTAAAGAAAAGAAAGAAAGAAAGAAAAAAAAAATAAAATAAAAGGAACTAGGGAAGTTTCATGGGATAAAACATCTCCAGGGCTTGAGGATCCTAATTTGATGGGTCTATCTATTAATCCAGCAAAATTAAACAGTTTTTATTAGGTATTTTGTTTTGGTTTTGTGAAGTAAGGCTTAGGGCACGTTTAGTATATTGTACTAATTATTACAATGTAATCGGGATAAGTATTACAAGTAAAACAAGAAGTTGGAATGAGATTCCTATTCATTTGTTTGGTGATAACACTGTAATAGAGGCCTAAATCTATGTTAAGATAGTGGAATATTATTATATTTTTATCAAATTTTCTAAAATGGCATTTTTAAATATATATATATATATATATATATATATTTTACAATATGGCTTAATATCTATCCTATTATAAATTGAAAAAATATATATGATTAACTAGTTGCTAACTCGTGCGATGCACAAGATAGGCAAATAAAAATTAAAAGCATTTATTTTGCTTAAAGGTATATGACTTGACTTAAAAAAATGTATAACTTGAAAATAAATAATTTTTTGTTCAATATAATGGTTTAGAAAAATTCTTTTTCTTTCATATCACTGGTTTCACATAACATATCCTGGCATGGACTATTCTATGTTGATGACTTCACACAATACTCAATTACAATTAAATCTACTATCCACCACCAATCTAATCTATGTTATCTTGATAGTAGATTTACAAATTGCATTCTCATATCCTCCATTATTTAGAAGGTAATTAAAGTAATGATTGTATGTAATATATAAATTTTATTCTTTTACAATGTAAAATTATTAAAATAAAATCTAATGTTCTGGAAATTTTTTGTAATAGAATTTTAAATTTCTTGAAACTTAGTTAATAGAGTTTCTATTTTACCTAAAAGTGACCTATCACAATTAATAAGAATTTAACCATTTTTTTGCAAGAGAAGATAACCATAGGCCCAATTTTATTTTATAGCATAGAATGTTATAGTTAGATCCGTAGCAAGTGTGATACGTTTGTCCATTATGATAGTTCCAAATAATATCCTAATACCTATCTATATGAGTTTTCTTTTTAAGGATGCCATAAAGGATGAGGTTTAATAAAAGTCATTTAAGATCCAACACATCCAATATATATATATATATATATATATATATTAAAATGTAATTTCAAAACACTTTTAATTGTAACTTTTTTTAATCATAAAATATAATCTATCTAAACTTTGAAGGAAAGCATTTGGAATGATCAGATAATTGATACCATATCATGATAGTTTCAAATAGCAATATTATTATTCATGATTAATAGAAGAAAAATGAAACTATGAATTAACAATTTAACAATTCAAATACAAAGTATAAACTACAACACATATACATAAAACTCTAAATATTTGAACATACTTCTTCTACCATTTTCATTATTCAATCAAAACCAAAGTTTCAAAAATAATTCCAATTCAATTAAACCCAATACATACATACACATGAACGTAAAGAATTCCAAAAATAAAAACAAGAATCTCCAAAAACCTCTACCTCATACAGCCACTAATTTTTTTTTTTTTTTTTTTTTTTTTTTTTTTTTTTTTTTTTTTTTTTTTTCAGATTGTGTGTTCTTTAGTTCTTTTTCCTTCTATGTTTTATCAAACTTTTTCTAATTGACCAAAATATCTCTCATATATGTTAATATTAAATCTAATAAGAAAACTTTACATATCTTTTATTTTGAAGGCGCTCCAAGAACCAAAATCAATGCAAGAGGCTGTACAACAGAGTGGTATTGGAGAATAATCCAAAAAAAAAAAAAAAAGAACTACTTAAAATATAATATAGGAATGAAAAGCCGAGTTGAAATTGTAATAAATAATACCTTAAAAAAAACTATTTATAATATAATATAGGGTTATGGATTCCTAATCGAATTTGGTTATATTTATATTTATATATATATATTTAAAAAAAAAAAAAAAAAAAAAAAGGATGAATATGTTGGTAGAGTCCATTTGATATAAAATTTAAATCCTATTGAAATTAAAAATGATATATATATATATATATATATATATATATATATTTGTAAAGTCTCATTTGATATAATTATAGAGTTTAAATCCTATTGAAATTATAATTTCTAATCAATGTTAATAAAAAAAAATGAAAAAAAGAAGAGAAAGAAAACGTGATTGATAGATATAAGGAAATATGATAGATTTTTATTTTATTATTTATTTTTTTATTTTAATGTCATCAACGTAGAAATTATGTAATTAATGGAGATATATTACATTTTTTGGGATAGATTTATATTAATGGAGTTATTATATAGTGTGTTAGGTTTATCTGAAAATTCACTGAGTATGTGATAATTTAGATCTCTTTTAAGTATAGTGGTTGTATGGCACCAAATAACTAAATTTAATTTAAAAAAAAAAAATTTAATAAATTTTCTGTAAGCTGGTGCTATAAAATTGAAAGAATTAAATCGAATTAAAAAATATAAATAAAAAATGTTGACGGGGTGAATTGTGGAGAGGTCAACCAAAAGTCAAAAGTTTCAGTTATATATAGATGTATATATAGTTGATAACATCATCTCACAATAATATAGTTATTTTTATCACAACATATAGATAACAATTTATAAATACAAACAATACAAAAAATAAATACAATTTATAATTTTCAAAATTTTAATACCAAATTATAACAAAGAGCATGCTAGCATAGTAGATTCTTTTGACTCTTTTCACATCATTGAGCTTTAAACGTATAACCAATAGTGAGAATAACAGTAGAAAAAAAAAATAACATGGAGAATAACGAAGCCAAAAAAAGTAAATTTTTTTTTATTAATTCATGAGAGAGAGAGAGAGAGAGAGAGAGAGTTATTGATGTTGGGGGTCTTTTAGGAATTTTTATTATGCTGGTTAAGAAATAGTTATTCTTCATTTTAAAGATTAACAATTCCTAAGGAATGACTATTACTTCTAATAAAAGTACAACCAAACAACCGAATGGTTATTCTTAAAGAATAGCTATTAGAGTCTATTACAGCGTACCAATCGTACCCTCTAATATCAGTGTGTTGTGTTGTGTGAATATAAGGAGCAAAACAAAGTACGTAATAGACAATGAGGCTGATCAGACTTGTATTAAGTGTGTTACTGTTAGTGGAAAATATAAATAGAGCAAACAAAAAAGACTAAGTCGAGGTAGAGGAAAGAGCCGATGGTGACCGCCTTTGTGGCTTTTCTCTATGACAACACAATGACTATTTTTTTCTTTATTTTACTTTATTTTTTTAGTTTTAGTTTTATTTTAGTATTTTATTTTTGTGTTTTATTTCATTAACCATGAGTAGTTAAATTTTTAATTAAGGTTGAGGATAAAGCCTTATTAATAACTATCAGTATTATTTATGAGATTTAATGTTTCCCACAGTGATTGTTCTTAAATTATTTAATTGTTCTTGCTTCATATTCCCATAGTGATTGTTCTTAAATTATTTAATTGTTCTTGCTTAATATCAATTGACTATGATAGGATTCTCAATATGAGTTCAGTAATATTTTTCTCATGATTTAGGATTTATCGTTAATTGATTGAATGCTTGATTTATTATTTCTTGATTTTGAAATTGGATATCTCTTATGATTTGTTTGTCCACGGATACAATTGATAATTTGATTTTATATTTAAGAAGTAAAGAATAGCATGATTTAGATTTAAATACAAATTTTAATGAAAATATCTTCCATGATAACAAGATTGATATCTAGATTATATTGTAGTAGTATGTGAAAAATTAATAACATGAATATAGGGTTATATAAATTAACATTACGGATTCCAAAACCTTAATTTTAGTTAGAGTAAAATTTGAATTTCTTGAAACTTAGACAATAAATTTCCCCAATTTAAATTACTAATTTTTAGGATATATGTGATTCACTTGTTAAGAACATATGTCACTATTTTATGTAATTGGCTAATCCTTTGACAAAACGCACTTTACTTGTATTTGGTTAGATATAGGATGTGTTTAATACTTCAAGAAACTGTGTTTCAGGTGTTGAAGACATGCAAGTTTGTCCAAGATTCAAGTTGAAGAAGTGTCTGTCATTAAAGCTCGATAGCTAGCCATCTATCAAGCTTAAGAAGCTGTTCTAGTCCCGTGGCTCGACAGCTGCTTGATAGTAGCTTGACAGATAGGCATTTGTCGAGGTTTATGAAAAACAGAATTTCAGATTTGTGTTTGACTCTAATCCATGATTGTATGTTTGGGCTTTCTTTTCTCATAACCCTAGACATATAAAAGGATTATTTTAAGGGTTGTCAAAGAGGACACAAGTTGCACAAGTGTTAAGCAAAGTTTGTTCTAGCAAATTGTGACTGAAGACAGAGTTTTGCCCCAGTTCATCATTCTTGTAAAGAAGTTGTTATATTTGTGCATCGTAAGGTTTTGTAACCAAGCATCTTCTTGATCTTCATTGTCTGGATGAACTAAAAATTTTTGCAGCCAACAACCTTCTCTAGTTGGTGATTGAAGTCGCGTACTGAGATCCACGCTATTGGTTAGTCACGTACTGGGAGCCGTGCATCAAAAAGAGAAATTTTTACTACAGAACAAGTCCAATTGGTTATTGGGGTAAGGATTCAGTTGTAGGTTGGTATAAGATACTGGGATTCCTTTACTTGTAACTGCTTGTGATAATAGTGGAATTTTGAGAGTGGTGACCTTAAAATCACTCAGTGGAGATTTTGTCGTGTTGGTTTTCCTTATTCGTAAACAAGTCACCATGTCAATTTAATTTCCGTTACTTTCTTAGTTTAATTGGTGATTTGTTTGTGCTATCACGTGTTTGCATGTTAATTTAATTAATTAATTAAACTTGGCTAATTAATCAATTAATTTATCACAAAGAGTCAATTCGTTTTTGGCCTATCACTAATAAATAACAATTAATAAGATATATACAATTTATGTTGTGGTAGTACTTTTAATTTCTTGGAATTTAGGTAATAGACTTTTTGGTAAAAGATTTTAGTTGGAGTAGACTTAAATTTTCTTGAAGTTTAGATAATAGAGTTTTACCAAAACTATGTTAGGAGTACTGCCCTAAAATACAATTGTATGACATTATCTTTTAAATAATAAAAGTTATTTTATTTTATAAGATTATTTCTTTCATGAATATTTGGACATTATATTGTAGTATATGAGATGCTTTGCATGTGATTTGGGTATGAGTATGAGATTCGCATACAAAAGATATAAATCATAAATTTTTTGTAAACTCATAAACCCTATTTCATTGTTGGTGATGAAATTGAGTATTTCAACTGTGAAGACTATAACTTATTAATCATATTGATATGTATGGAGACTTCTAATTGATATGTTGGTGTATCTTAAGTGTGTAAGGTACACTAAATTGATCGGTATTATTTTACTAACTATTGTCATTTGAACAAATAAATCTCATGATTGCTAGTGGTAGAGACTCTCAATCATGGAAGCATGGTGAACTCAAACATAAAATGTTAGGTTTTTTGGTAGTATATATACCAAAGTAAGATTTTGCATAGTCAAAATCTCAATACTTTAGGCAATTGCACATAGGGGTGGTAATTTGTGTTCGCGTGTCGGGTTTGTGTTGTGTCAACTCATGAGTATCCGACTATATGGGTTAACACTAAACTGACATGTTTATTAAATGAGTCAAGATTCCTCAACTCTAACACAACCCATTTATTAAACAGGTCAGTCGTGTCGACCTGTTTATCAGATTTTATCAAAATGAAAATAAAAATTATAAAAAAAAAGTAAATAAAATTTTTTAATATAAAATTCAAAACTAACTAGTAACTACATCATAAATAATCATTTAAAACTAAAACATATCTCAATGTTGCAAATAATCAATCACAATATGTTAAAGAAAATAAACCACAAGAACTAATAAGTTTATATACTTAGGGTTTGAAAGGTATATTGGTAAAATGTCATTTAATTAAACAGGTCAAACAGGTCAAACGAGTTTCATATGTTAAACACTAACCCAACCCATTTATTAAATGGGTTAGTCGCCTGAATATGACATAAACCCATTAAATCTCAACACATAACCTGCAAATTTCGTATCATGTCGTGTTGGGTTTGCAAGTCGTATTCAATTTTGCCATCCCTAATTGCACATTGGCATATAGTGTTGTGGGAACACACATTCTCAAAACGGAAAACATAAATATAAGAATAATCAAAAGATTAAACAAAGGACTCAAAGGCTTAAGATGTAGTGATTTACAAAGTGACAATACCATTTGACTTTGTTTCACTATGGGTGATTTATGGAGGGACTGAATGCTAAAATAATATAGTCTTGGGATATATATTTTATTAATAATAACCTAGCGTGCAATTACTTTTATATAGTGGAATAGAATATAATTAATAGTAACTTTATCAAGTTACTACAATTTCATTTGTTTTTGAAATTTACTACATCAAGGTATGAGTTCTACAAATTCTAATATAAGATTCAAGGATAGCATGTGTTCAAGCATCATGGAATTAGATATTGTTTTTGTTTTCCACTGCACATATTTTGTATGAGATGCAAATAGTTTTCCAACAAATAATTATTTTGTAACAATTAAAAAAGGAAAATAACATTTTAGTTGGAATTGAATTTTTTATTTATTGAAACTTAGGTAATAGAGTTTTAATTTTTTCTCAAAAATTTTTTTAGGGATAGTAGGCCCAGAAGGGTGTATTGGGCTAGGGGCCCTGTTCGAGGACATTTAATAGTCTGAGGACAAGTTGACGCTAGTGTGGGAGTGCAAGATAGTGAATAGGCAAAGGGGTCTAGTTTTAAGGTTCTAGGAAGTATGTCCAAGGACAAATTTCACCTCGGCTTAACAGGGCAGAGGTCAAAAGGCTTGGCTTGACATCAAGGACAATGTTCTGAGTGATTCTGCTGATAGGGATAAGCATAAGGAAGAGATAAGGTAATAAGAAAGTAAGAAATATCTGGGAAAAAACTGTTACCACCGTATTAAATACTCTATAACTAACTCTTTGGCCACATTAATGTGGAAATGATGCCTAAATAGTGATGTTTAGCCTTACTGCTACCACTAAAAGTTTTAGGAAGGTGTTGATGGGATAAGGACAAAAGCCAGCCATTTGATCTACACGTAGAGGGCTGAGATAGAGCAAAATGGGGTAATATAAAGGAGAAGAATTCCATTACAGAGAGGGAATCTAATAATTGTAAGAACAAAAACACTGTAGCACTAAGAACTGTAATTGTAACAAAGTTTAAGAGAAATATAGATATCCAAGTATTACTCTCCTCGCACATTGCTGAGGAAGAATTTCTTTGCACAAACTTGTTTTTTCATTATTCTTCTTGCTTTCTCAATATCTTTGGTCCATTGTGAGCGTTGTTCAATTCATTGAAACCTAGTTTTCAGCCCACTCTCTACAAATTTATTGTATTAGGCTCTTTGGGCCTTAATCCATCTATCTTTTGGGCTGAGGATCGAAAACCAGCTCTTACAAAAGTAATAGAGTTTTAGCTAAATTAAATTATTCTAACAATTAATATGATAAAACCAATTTAATAATTAATAAGTATGTAGCTAGTACTGGTCGCATAGAGAAGATACCCACTAGCACAAACATGACTTCATTATATATTAAATATAAATAAATTAAAGATATATGAATAATTAGTGAGCCACATGACAAAAATACATTAATTGGTGTGTAATTTGTAGATTTTATTTTATTAAAAAAGTTATGATATATAATCAAAATTATTACAATAAATATTATACTAATTTTATATTACATGAACTTTGGGTTTTAGAATTTTATTTGAAGTATAATTTTAAATATCTTGGAATTTTGGTATTGGAGTTTTATGTAGAGTAAACTATTGGCAATAAAGTTTAATCTATGGTATAATACTATCTTAGTAAGTAATGAGATTGTAAACGCTTGTCACGAAACAAAGATAGTCACTCGAAGCAATTTATATTATTAACAGAGATATTGCAAATGATCGCATAGTGTATATGATCAAGTCATATCTATCAAAGGTCACTTTTTAAAATTTCTATACTAAAATGGGTGGAAGCTTTTTAAGCACATAGAAATGCATGTGTCCTTCTGACACAACCCTTACAAAAGAAGACCCTTATAAGTCATATCTATCAAAGGTCACTTTTTAAAATTTCTATACTAAAAGATATATTATTTTTCGGTACAATATGATCAAGTTTGTCTATTTTATTTCTTTCTCAAAAAAAAAAAAAAAAAAAAGTTTGCCTATTTTATTGGCTTCCAATTTTGTTTTTTGTTTTTTGTTTTTTTTTTTTTTGAGAAATATTATTGGCTTTCAATTGAATGTCAAATCACAATTTGCAAACAACTATTTTATGTCCATTGAGAGAAATGTTTTAGGGGACAAAATGGGCACAGAAAATAACGATTAGATATCGTGACTTTCGGTGAGAAACCCTCTTATATTCATGTAGATACCATTATTTGGACTCTTATTAATTTCGATGGCTTTTGCTTTAGAGTTATTCACAGCTCACATAGTAACTATTCCAAAAGTTCATGACCAAGAGACGTTATTTTAATTAAAAAAAAAGTCAGTTATAATCTCTCTCTCCCTCTCTCTCTCTCTCTCTCTCTCTCAAGTCACCAATAATAGCTATCTATTTAATTTTGGCTCAAATCAATTAGTTTAGCTTTTCAATTAATCGCTAATTTTTTTTCTCAAAAAAAAAAAAGTTTAGCTTTTCATTATTATTAAAATTCTAAATTGCAAATATTTATATTATTACCAGAGGTATTACAAATGATATAATAGTTTGGGGCCAAAATGGGCATTTGTCCCTTTTGCCCAAAAAATGTAGTAAAATGCCACTGTTCTAAAACTATCTAGCAAAATGCCCTTATTTTGAAACTCGATTTTTATGTAAAACTAGATTTGATTAAAATTGAGTTATTTGGAAAAAATTCACATGGAACTCGAGTTCCATAAATTTTTTATTTTTTATTTTTTATTTTTAAGTTTGAATATTGCCTAAAACTCGATTTTCTAAAAATTAAGTTTCAATGTAAAAATCAATTTTTATAAAATCGAGTTTCAAAATAAGGGTATTTTGCCACTATTCTGAAACTATCTAGCAAAATGTCCATACTTTGAAACTCGATTATTATGTAAAACTAGATTTGATGAAAATTGAGTTATTTGGAAAAAAATTTAGATGAAACTCGAGTTCCATAAAATTTTTATTTTATTTTATTTTTTTAAGTTTGATTGCCTATAACTTGATTTTCTAAAAATCAAGTTTCAATGTAAAACTCAATTTTTAGAAAATCGAGTTTCAAAATAGGGGTATTTTGCTACATCTTTTGAGCGAAATGGGCAAAAGCCCATTTTTGCCAATAATTTGTATATATCCAAACTATTAGTTAGTAAGTGTATATGCCACAAGATTTTATAATCATATTCAATTGTATATACCACAAGATTTAAAGTCTTAATTATTGTTATGAATTTAACTTCAAAACAATAAAATTTAAGAGGTGGTTGAAGATCCATGACTATGAAATTTATGAGAAAACTAATGGTTATTGATAGGGGTATTTTAGATAGATTCAATACTTCGGAGAACGTCATGAAAAGGAGTTGATAGCATCCACATGCCCATCAGTTTCACGGACTCAAATGGAAGACTTAAGGCGATGATAACACAAACGACAACCCCGTGATGACAACCCGACGGGCAATTCTGTGAGCTAACAGGGGATCCTTGGATGGGGTGAAGAGGCCGATGGGGTGGAGAGGTCGACGGGTCTAGCGTGGCTTGGCTTGGCCCCCACGAATACCTATACATGGAAACATCTTGTGCAACACATAAGACATAACTCATTGCTCACCCATACCGCTCTTATATCGAAAGGTATCCTAAAATCTCAGAAACCCTAGGTGCCAGACCCTCCCAGCAAGGAAAGATCCCTACTTTGGAGGGATTTCGATTCACCACTCACCACTATATAAGTACCAGACCCTCACTGTTCTCAGGTACGCAGAAATTCCCTAGCTCTCTTACTATAGAGTTCTTAGAGATTTCTCATTCACTAACTTGACATTTGGAAGGTTCTTGGCCAGTACCACACTGATGCCTTTTGTTTGGTCCATTTGTTCTTACGCCACAAGTACCCTTTGGAGTGATTTGGAGCCTACAACTCATTGACAATTTCAGCACATCATCAATGATAGTGTTGAATTTGGTTATCTTTACTCTCATTGAAGTACAAGCTAACGACATGACCTTTACCTCTTCAAATCAAATCCCTCCACGTCCTTTAGAACCCAAAAATGTGCAACACTCATTTTCTATTTGCTTTGACAAAAAGATTGAGGAATGTATGAAAACACCTCTAAAAGTGGACCTTTCAAAGAAATTTTTGTCTTTGATGGTTTTAACAAATGTCTTTTTGAGATAGATAAACAAGACCCAATGTTTGAAAAGGTGTACAAATTAATGAATGTATGTTTTACAAACTTTTATAAGTCTCTCACTAAAAAGAGGAACAAAAACAAAGTTTTAAACTCAAAAATTTTGGGTTCAATGGATCCTCATAATATAATCCGAGATAAAAATGAAAGAATAAGGCTATCAAAAGAATCGAAAGAAGTGAAGCAACGTATATTTTATCTTGTTGGATGTTTAATAAAATTTTATTAAACAACATGAAAGGCATATAAAACAACACTGAGATATACGTAATCCAATAGCTAGCTTCAGTATTTGATTTTGTAAGTAGTTTCTAAACTCTCTCTCTCTCTCTCTCTCTCTCTCTCTCTCTCTCTCTCTCTCTCTCTCTCAGAATACAAACAAGCATGAAAATGTATTATTGACAATGGCACAACCAGCACCTTTTTGTTGATCAAAGTCACTTAGATCAAACCCATTCCAGATATGGTCCTAAATTTACACCTTTAGCCGCATGGATTAGAGTGTGAGAAAGGATTTCACACCTTCCATGGAGTTAGACAAATAAGTAGGTAAATAGCATAATCCCGGTGTACTTAAAAAATGCCACTAGTTTCATAATTCTCTTTCCACGAAAATAAATTAATGATATTATTCTTAAAATGTATTTTTATAAGAAACTATTTTCTCATTTTCATAAATCTATATAGGATATTGGAAAAAAATTATGGAAATTATAATGGTTATAAACTTCATGAGGTAATTAAAAAGCTTGACTTACATCTTATTGGGAAGAAAACTTAGCTCTTAATAAATTTTACCTTTAAAATTTTCTAAATTGACATAATGGGAGACTTGGAATTGAGAGTGCATATTTTGGGATGCTTTGTATGTAAAATATTTTTCCTTGAGATTTTTGAATTATTCTCATGATGGTCGGTGTAGTTAATTTTTTTTTTTTTAATAATAAGTTCTTGTAAAACTATGGGAAAAAAAAAGAAAAGAAAAAAAAGTGAATGTATTTGCAATAAAACCTATAGTGACAAGCCTATTAAAATTTCCTCCATAGTTGTTGTATGTTGTCTTCTGGAAAATAATTTGTTACTTCATCATTACAAATTTTGAATTTGACGTGCATTTGAGGAATGATATTGTGAGCGTGCCTTTTTTTTTTTTAGCACTATGGCCCAAGGATCCTGGGCCGTGTGAGGTGTTCTTGGTGGACTGGGATCAACTCTCCGCAGCTAATGGGCCGTATTAAGAGTTGAGTGGCGCACAGAACAAACTTCCTACAATACAAACAGCTAAACAAAAATATTCGTATTGATTGAGCTTTTAACAGTAAAGAAAATTCATAGTAAATGAAATGCAATATGAAGAACACGTTAGGGATCCTCTAATTAGTGAGGTGCGTTTCATTAGTTTTCTTTTAATAACAACTACAAAGCTCGCTAAGACATGGTGCAAGGTTCAAATGAGTTCAAAAATTACAGACTTTGATAGCCATTCAAGCTTCAAAGACTTGCAAAGTTTGAATCCGTTGAATCCGAGCGTGTACTGTAGGGGCTGTTGCTGGGATACCGGGAACAAGTTCCCCTGTTTTCCTTCCGTTTTACAGAGCCTCTCTTGTAATTTTTGTGAGACTGAAAAATAACAAAATTTAAATGACTTGGCCAATAATCTAATCGTTCAGAATTCCCTCTCCTATTCCTTTTCCTTCCCCCCCTTTATATAGCACAGCCTTGGGCTCCCGGGGTGCTATCGATTTTTCCATTTTGCCCCTCGAAGTCGATTCCGTGCCTGGTTGCTTCAAGATCATGTCGTTACCGTTTTCTTCATAGCTTCTTTCTTTTTGTTGCGACCAGATGAAAGTCTCTCGGCTAGCTTCCATTTTCAGACTTCCCCGTTGGTTGACCTGAGGCCTTTTGGCTTTTTGCTCCAGCTTTCCCAGTTGTACTTTTCTTGTCTCTTTCTTCAAGTGGCTGGAACCAAAACTCCTGCATTTTTACTCTATACCTTACTGTGTGCCTGGGTCATAAGGTCCGCGTGCCTTTTGTCTCTTTTCTCTCTTCAAATCTGCTTTAATTTTACTTCATGCGTTCGGGGATCCTCTGCCTCTGCTTCTGGGCGTCCTGACTCAATTCTCCCTTCTGGGCTTCCTCTGGTGGGTTGCTTCTTTTGTTTTTTCTTGGGCCCTTTTCTTTGTGGACCGTTGGAATAGGTTCTTTGGCTCCTTTCCTTTTCTTTTTCTTTTCTTCTTCCTTTTCTTTATTGTGAGAACCCACCCTCTATTTCCTCTTTTCCTTTTTTTTTTTTTTTTTTGTGAAATGGGCCCAGGGTCCTTCTTCCATCTCCCTTTTTTTTTTTGTTTGGGCCTATATGGCTATTTGATTATTTTGACCCTTAACATTTAGCCCCCCGAGCTCATGGGTTGCCTGCAACCCATGCGTGAGTTTTTTTTTTTTTTTATTTATTTTTTATTTTTTTATTTTTTTTTATTTTAATATCTTCTTTTTGTTTTGATCCTTCCACGGGGATCCTGATCTTCCATTTCTTCGGCGTCCTGGCTCCTTTGCTTCTTCCTTTTTTTTCTGCGACTCTTCCCTTTCTTGTGGTACGTGGCAGTTGGGTTGAAATAAAACTCCCACCACCTACTTTTACGTTTCCCATAACATTCATTAATAACTGCCGCTAACTTCTTCTCTTTTAAATTTAATCCTTGGCAACTGGCGCGTCTTTCCACACATCACCTTCTCTAATTGCTCTTATTCTAGCATTTTCTCATTTACTCTCCTCCCTTTTTGTTGTCTACCTGAGTCTTCTGTTCTCAACCCTTTTTCTTTTCTTTCGATCAGTCTCGTCGCCCTCTTCTTTTTCTTCTTTCCAGATACCCCACACTCCAATGGCTTCTTCTTCTTCTTCTCGAAAAAGGAAGGAGCGCACTCCTAGTCCCTTTGAAGGTGAGGGCTCCTCTGGCTCTGCGCAAGACGAGCTTGTCGTTGGGCGCCCTGCTTTTCCTTTGCGAGACCCCTGGTATACTCCCAGCTTGTTCTTTCCTCGGGTGTCTCATGGCGAAACCCCTTCATCTTCTCAAGCCTGGGTATTTTCCGGCCAAGCAGGTTTTGCTGGTTCTGCACAAGTCCCAGACCCCAGGGAGATTTTTGATCTCCAAATTAGGCGGGGACTTCGAGAGGCAGTCCCCATCTTCTTTGATTTTGTTGCTGGAAAGATCCAAGGCTGGCCCATTTGGGTGGATAATGAACTTTCTGATGAGGAGTTCGTGGGTCGCTTGGATCGTGCCGGTGTCCTAAAGGCAATGGCTATTTCCAGGAACCTCGAGGGTTTCAAAGATGCCAAAGGCCTTAGGCATTTGGTGCGCCGTTGGTGTCCTACTCTGCACACTTTCTCTTTTTCTGTTGGCAAACTGACTGTTACCTTGGAGGACGTGGTCAATAATTTTCTCCTTCCGGTGCTTGGGGATGAAAACCCCTTTGATATTAAGCTTTCTGACGAGGATCTCGAGGTGGAAGAGAAATTATTTGCTCACTTTGGTGGGCGTACGGCTTCTTCTAGTGGGAAACCGGCTAGGATGGGTAGGTGGGTCATGACTCTTTCACGTGAAAAGGATAAGGAAGTCAGGCGTGCCGGGTTCCTCGCGTTCTGGCTTAGCAAGTTTCTGTTTAGCGAGTTCCCCGGGTATGGAATCAAGTCCACTCTTTTTCCTTTAGCAATTAAGTTGGCTCAGGGTGCTCAATATCCTTTAGCCCCCATGTTTTTGGGCCACGTTTACTCTCAATTGGATCAACTTCATGGAGATGAGGCCGAGGGTGATTCTTGTTATGTCATCACTTCATCGCTTCATTGCGCCATTCTCCAGGTATTTATGTGGGATCGTTCCTCAGTTACCTTAGCAAAATGTAGGAATCTAAAGTTTGTGAAAGATAAGTTTCAGGGATCTCCTGATGTGGTAAAAGGGCTTTGTGGCAGTTCTACTGACAGCCTCCCTATAATTTTTCGTTGGTTGAGTTTAAAAGGTGGTAATCTTAATTTGGTAGAGTTGTTTGATCAAGCAGGCCATTTGAATTGGTGCTCCCCCCGGGAGTTTGGTCCTGGTTTCGTTTGCAATTCTGTGTTATCCCCCTTTCTGACTTCTACAGGGAACACTTTTGACTTGCGTAGTGGTGATGAAGGCAGTTTAGCCTACTTGGCTTGCATTAGTCCTTCCTGGCTTCCTGTACTTTCTTCGACTGGCCCACGGTACACTCATTATTCGGCGCATCGGGTACTTCGGCAGTTTGGTTTTGATCAGGACGTTCCCCCGGTGTTCAATGACACAGTTCCTTCTCTTCCTTCCCTGGATCCCTTCATGAGACTTCAGGCCTTCTCTTATTGGTCAAAACGGAGTCCTCAATTTGTAGTGCCTAACTCTCAGAGGGGAGTATTTGCTTCCAGTGGCTATGTTAGTTATTGGAGGAGGGTTCAGAAGTCTTTTGTTGATTATGCTGGTTCTGGGGTAATTGGGAAGGTACCCAACCCTGACATTTCTTCTGCCCCAACATCCAACAAGCGTCTGTCCCTGCCTACTGCTGGTGTTGTCTCCACAGCTGTGAGTAGTAAAACCGGTTTCGCAGAATGGCATGCTTCTAGGGAAGGCTGGGTTACTTATGCGCAGGATTTCCCAGAGAACTGGTTGGGGTGTGATCTTGTTGTTGGTGCTTCTGCTGGGGTACCAATTAAAAAAGGGGCAGTAGAGGCCATAAGTGCCAGTACACCCATTGGCATGAGTAAAGAGAAATCTGTTAAACAAGAAAAGTTGAAGGAAGCCGCGGCTGAAGAGAGTGCAGAGGATGTCAGCCCTAAGTCGAAGAGGAAGAAGAAGATTGGGAAATCCCAGAAGCAATTGGTACTTGTTGAAGAGAAGGAAGTGGAGCAACCTTTGGCTACAAGGGGCCGAGTGAAGACTAAGGTAGAGTCTTCTCTTCCCCAGGCTCCTGTGAGTCCTTCAGTTCATGGTCCCTCGGGACCCTCTGGGCGTACCCGTAGTAAACAACAGAGACCTGAAGACCCTGTTGAAAGAGAGAAAAGGGCAAGGCCTCGTCCCTCCTTTGCTCTTTTAAGTTGCAGTTTTGTCGTTTCTCCCCTTCTTCTTTCTTCTTTGGACTAATAGGTGATTGTGTTTTTTTTTTTTTTTTTTTGCAGTCTAAACGTAAGCTAGATCCCAAGAAGGGTAAAAGTCAGTCTTCTGGTGAAGATGTGGTATGGCTTTCCTTATCTGTGTCTTTTGCTGCTTCCTCGCATTTATTTCACAAGTGTTATATGTCCTATGCTGCTCTGTTACTTACGTCCTTTCTTTCTTTTTTTCTCTCCCTTTCTTTTTTTGTTCCTCATCCCCTCTTCCTTTTTTTTTAGGTTGAGGTTCTTCCCCCTGTAGTTGGTGAAACTTTTGAGAAGGAGATGACTGTAGCTGCATCCCAGAGTAGGGAGGAGGAGGTTCCCAGTGGTGGCATGGCTGAGGAGACTGGGCAACCAATGTAGGACGTCCAGGCTGCCCAGGATCCTGAGTCTCCCAAGCTTCCCGCGTCCCTAGGTCCTCAGTTTGAGCAGATTCCTAGTCCTGTCAAGACCATGTTACCCCAGACTGAGTTAAGTACAAAGACTTTGGGAGGCGCATCATCATCCGGGCAAACAGGTGAGCCTTTCTTTTCTTTTATATAGCCTTTTTAGCTTTATCTCTTTTGCACCCCTTCCTCTCTTTTTTTTTTTGAGTTCTTCCTTTTCTTTTCTTTCTTTTTACTTTCTCTTTCCAGGCCAAGCTACTGCAAAATCCGCCTCTGGTGCTGCTACTTCTCTAGAATTGGAGGAATCTGAAAGTGGGGTGTTGATTGTTTCTTTTTTTTTTTGCATTCTTCCTCTCTTCTTCTTTTCTTCTTTTGTTGTTATGGCGAAGCCCCCTGTGTCCCTGCCTTCTTTTAGCTGTTTTGCTGAGGCTTCCTCGCCTTTTCTTCAACTTGCCATGTGTTCTTTCCCAGCGTCCTTCAAGCAGTCAGAGGGGCACAAGGAGGGGACTCCGCCCCAAAAGGCTGATTCTGGTTTCTCTTCTACCTCTTTTTTTTAACTTATCTCTTTTTCTTTTTTCTTTTTTAAAGAAAGCTAAGTCCCCCCCCCCCCTTCTTTCTCTTTCCTTTTTTTTTTTTTTTTTTTTTTGCAAGAGTTAATATCGAAGATCCTAAATTTGTGGTTCCTGAGGGGGGTGTAGGATCTGCCCAGGTCGCTGGCCCTCATGTTGTTCAGAGGGTTGAAGGTTCCTTTGGGTCTCCAGGTGACGGTGCAACAGTGGGGGAGGCTCCCGAGGTGGTTATTTCAGATCCTGCTTCGAGGCTCTCTACCTTTTTGGCTCGTTTTGATTCCCTGGAGTTCAATAGCCTCCCTGCCAGTCACTTCTGCCATTTCGGGCCCTCCTATGGCAGCTTCTTGCGGTTATCTGTGCCCGTGGAAGGCCTACCATTACTGGAGGGGTTGTTTAACAGGCATGGTGACTTTACCCTTGGTTTCAGAGGAGGAGTATTTTTGGGGAACATTCTGATGGAGCTGCTGTGTGCCGTACTGATTTCTTTGAGGGATTCCTCGCTAGATTCTCTATCTGAAGAAAAACTCTTGGAATGGAGGGGAGTTATCCAGGATCTCTTGGAAGCCAAGTTCAATTTGTCCTTCTTGCTGGAGTATCTTCGCTCGTTAGCCCAAGTACTTTTCCAGAGGCAAGCTTCTAGAGGCATTGATGCTGAAATTGCTGCTGCTGAGGAGGCTTTGGCTCGTGCTCACAAGACCTTACAAGATCTGAAAGTCAAAAGGCAGAGGGTTCTTTCTTCTTCGGCTGTCCTTGCTCTACCCTTGGAAGGCAGAGGGTTCTTTCTTCTTAGTCTTCTTTTTTTTTTTGATATGTATGGACAATTTGGGGTTGTATAACTCTTTTATTTCTTTGGTTGGACAATGTTTTCTGGTTTTTTTTTTTTTTGAGACTGCTTCTATGTACTTGTGTTTCATGGTGGCTCCTAAGTGTTAATTCCCCCCCCCCCTTTTTTTTTAATGGCATATGGATCTTCTTTTTCTCGTTTCTTTCTTTTTTTTTTTTTTTAAGTCCTGATCTATGGTCCTCACAAGCTTGTTGTTGGTTCTAGTCAGGTACCCTTTTTTTTTTTTTTTTTTTTTTTTTTTTTTTTTTTTTTATGATTGCGCAAGTACTGGACTGGGTACATCGGGTAATATACATATTTTTTTTTTTGTCCCAGTTCATGAATCTTGGCAAGTTTCCTTTTTCTTTTTACCAAGTACCGGGCTAGGTATCCTTAGTATATGCCTGGGATCCTAGGCCATGTATTTGAGACTTAGCTGTTTCATAGCTATCTATGGGGTGATCCTGGTTTATGCATCAAAAGATTTTCCTAGGTATCCTCCCTCTTCTTCTTGGTTAGGCAAGTACTGAACTGGGTACATTGGGCAATATATTTTACCTGTCCCAGCTCATGAATCTTGTCAGTTTTTTTTTATCAAGTACTGAGCTAGGTATCCTCAGTATATGCTTGGGATCCTAGACCATGTATTTGAGACTTAGCTGTTTTGCAGCTATCTGCGGGGTGATTCTGGGTTATGCATCAAAAGATTTCCCACATATCCCCTTCTGATTTCGCCCGTATTAGGACACTGTGATACTTAGAATTTAATAACTGAGAAAAAAGAAGAAATTTCATTAAATTTAAAACATGACTGTCATTCAGGGAATACAGCAAATCGAAACAAAGATAGTAAGGATCATGTGATGTTTTCTACCCTTGAGCAAAATCACTTAAATAAAAATATGTAGAAAAGACAGAAACACTTAGCAGGTTGAACAGCTTGGCAAAAGGGGTCCGGTGTACTGAGACCTTTTCCTTCTCATGCGTAGTATGGTTTCAGCCATTTTCCGTTTATGGGCTCTGTCAGGATTGTCCCATCTTCCTTAGTAAGGTAGCAGTATCCACTATCATGGGCTTCCCTGATGATGTAGGGCCCTTCCCATTTTGGGGCAAATTTGGAAGGTCCCGGTAGGTTTCTTCTTACATGTTCTGCCGTCCTTAGTACCAACTCCCCTTTAGTGAAAGTCCTCGGGCGTATTGCTTGTGCATATGCTCTTGTCATCCTTTGCTGGTACCTCTGGCTTCTTCTCCTGGCTAGCTCTCTTTCTTCTTCTACTCCTTCCAGGTCTGCTAATCTCCTTTCATCGTTTGTGTCCTCGGTGTCCTCCTGACTTTCCTTGAGTATTACTCTTGGTGTGAGAACAATTAGTTCTACTGGACTGATGGCCTCTGTCCCATAGACCAGGGAGAATGGTGAGAATCCTGTGGCTGTTTCACAGAGTTCCTGCATGCCCAAAGTACATCTGCCAGGTGATCGCTCCACTTTCCCCCATACTCTTGCTTCATTTTTTTGAGGATCTTCAATATTATCCTATTAGTGGCCTCTGCCTGGCCATTTCCTTGTGGGTAGTAGGGCATAGACCTTCCATGCTTGATGTAGTAAGCGTCTGTTAGCCCCTTCATGTCTTTATTTATGAATGGGGTTCCGTTATCACTGATTAACCTCCTGGGGATCCCAAACCTTGTGATGATATGGCCTCGAATGAAGTTTGCCACAGCTGCTCCAGTGGCCTTTTTCAAGGGGATGGCCTCTATCCACTTTGTAAAGTATTCAGTGGCTGCTAGGATCCATATGTAACCGCTGGATGGAGGATTTATAGGCCCTATGAGATCGAGCCCCCAAGTGTGGAAAGGCCATGGAGTTGTCATATCTTGTAATATGTTTGGGTGAGTATGGATGGCATCTCCAAGGACTTGGCATGCGTGGCAGGTTTTGACTATCTCTTCGGAGTCCTTTTTCATCGTTGGCCAGTAGTACCCCAGCAGTAGTAACTGTTTATAGAGCCTCCTCTTTCCTGGGTGGCTTCCACAATCACCAGAATGGACCTCCCTGACTACTTCCCTTGCTTCCTTTGGTCCCAGGCATCTTAGGGGATCTCCGCTGTATCCCCTTTTGAATAGGATCCCGTTTTGTAAGAAATATCTGGCTGCGAGCTTCTTGAGCTGGTGGGCCAGTGTCCTGTTAGTTGGTAGGATCCCTTGAGCCAAGTATTCCATGAAGGGAGTCATCCAATCTTCTGTAACAAACACAGCATAGCTTTCTTCCTTGTCCACCAAGGATTGGCATTGCTGGCATTTTTCTTGTATAGTTGATGCTTCTTTGTTCATGTTTGGCCAATAGTATCCCATGCGTTGCATCCTCCTGTATAGACTGATCTTTTCTGAGGTCCCGCAGACTTGGGTATGTAATTCTTCCAGTCTTAGCTTCCCCTCTTTCTCATTGATGCATCTGGATAGGATTCCTCCGGGCAGTCTTCTGTATAACTCTCCTTCTATCAGAGCGTAGTCCCTCAGCTCCTTAACACTCCCTCCGGACCCTGTTTCCTTCATTTTTTCTTTTACCTCATTCCTCCAGTCCCACTGTCTGGACTCTCCGGGGGATATCTGTTGGAGGATCTTTAAGATGGAATGTTCCTGTCTTCCTATTCTGACCAAAGTGTCTTTTCCCTGGAATGGTACTTGGGATCCCAGAGTGGCAAGCGCATCTGCAAACCTGTTTTCACTTCTCTGTGTATACTCTATGCTAAAGGTCAGGAACTCCTGCTCCAGCCTCTGTGCCCATGTCCTGTAGGTTGCCAAACTTTGTTCTCTTAGTGCAAAGTCACCTTTTACTTGAGAGACTACAAGATTGGAATCTCCCAGTACTCTCATGTGTTTCACCCCAATACTGAGTGCTATAGTTAGCCCGGTTAAATACGCCTCGTATTCAGCTGCATTATTGGAGCAGGAAAAACCGAGCTTAAAAGATAGAGGTATGGTGTCTCCATTTTCACAGCTCAGTACAACCCCCACCCCATTTGAGGTTGCTGTAGCTGACCCATCGAATCTCATTGTCCATTTCTTTCCTGGGATTTCTGCTACTGCTACTTCACCCGGGATCTCTTCATTTAGCGAGCTTTCCTCCTTCCCTGGGAACTGTGCCAGGAGGTCAGCTATGGCTTGACTCTTGACGGCCTCGGGGGTCTTCAAGTCTATGTCATATTGAGAAAGTAGGATCAGCCATTGTGCGATTCTTCTCGTCAGGAGGGGCTGATGCAGGAGTGCTTTTATGGGGTGTGACTTAGTCACTAGAAGAATTTGATGAGCTGAGAAATATCTCTTTAGCCTCTGTGATGCGTAAACAACCACTAGGCAAGCTTTTTCTATCCTAGGATACCTGGTCTCGGCGTCCTTGAGTGTTCTGCTCACGTAGTAAACAGGTTGCTCGTTCCCATCATCATCCTCTTGCGCCAGCAGGGCTCCTATTGCTTGGGCATTTGATGCCAAGTACAATAACAGGGGTCGCCCACGTACTGGTGCCTGAAGGGTGGGCAGATGATTCATGATCTGTTGGATCCTTTGGAAGGCTTCCTGCTGTTCTGCTCCCCATGTGAACTCAGTTCCTTTCTTTAATAGCTTAGATAAGCCTCCTGTGGCTGAGGCCAGTCCTGGCACGAATCTCCTAATATAGGAGACTCTTCCTAGGAAGCTTTTGAGTTCCTTCACTGTCGTTGGTCTCTTTATTGTGGCAATGGCTGCAGCTTTGGCTGGGTCTACACTTATTCCTTTGTGGTGTACCAGGAACCCAAGGAACTTTTCTGCAGATACTCCGAAGGCACATTTCATGGGGTTCATGCGCAGCTTGTACTCTCTGCATCTTTTAAAGACTCGTTCAAGTACCTGGAGGTGTCCTGTCCTAGTTTTTGACTTGACCACAATATCATCCACATAGTCTTCCATTTCCTCTTGCATCATATCATGGAAGATGGCTGTCATAGTTCACTGGTATGTGGCCCCTGCATTTTTTAGGCCAAAGGGCATCATAGTGTAATAAAAATTTTCGATTGGTGTCCTGAATGCTGTCTTCTCGGCATCCTTGGCAGCCATACGAATCTGGTTGTACCCACTATATCCATCCATGAATGAGAACATAGAACTTCCCGCGGCTGAATCTACAAGGAGATCGATATTAGGGAGTGGGAACTCATCTTTAGGACGTGCCTTATTCAAGTTGCGGAAGTCTACACAGCAACGGATCTGGCCGTTCTTTTTCTTCACAGGTACTACATTAGAAAGCCATCTGGGATGCTGAATGGGCTTAATAAAACCGGCTACTAGCAGCTTCTTGACCTCTTGAGTGATCTAGGCTTCTATGTCGGTGTGAAAGACCCTGGCTGGTTGGATTACTGGCCTAACTCCTGGGTCTACATTGAGGGCATGAACTACTAGCCCGGGATCCAGGCCAGACATCTCATCATAGCTCCATGCAAACACATCTGAGTATTCTTTAAGCAAGGCCACCAGTGGCCCATTTTCTTGTGTTGCCAATTGACTACTGACGAAAACAGGCTTCTGGGATCCCAGCTCAGCCCCCAAGTTTACTTCCTGCAATTCTTCCTCAGGCTGGATTTGCGTTTCTTCAACTGGTTCATCTGGGACTTCCTCTTGGGCTATCATACATTCTGGTGGTCCGGGACCTTCCTGCACGACGCACTCAGGTCCCGCGCACCTTCACAAATGATATATTAATCTTCCCCCGGGTTCCCGAACCACTACACACTCTCGGGATCCTGAGGTGCTGGGCTCTTTCTTTTGTCTTTTTCTCTTCAGGAGGTCCCTCAAGTCACGGGTACCTCCTCCTTCTTCTTTTTCCAAGATAGGTGCTCCTGGGGTCCCTGCTATGGGACTTTCATCATCCGGTTCTAGCTCATCATAGAACATTGCTTCTACAAAGTTTACTTCTCCTTGGCTGAAAGGGTTGTGGTTGGCAGGGATCCTTACAGGCCTCCCATTCAATCTCCCCTTAACGCACTGATGGTATGTAGATGGTATAAGGCAGTGCTTATGATTCTCATGAATGGTGCATGAAAATTTTATGAATGATGTGTTGATGATGGAAAAAGTTTATAGGCAAATGAGTAAGTACTACATGAGGTAGTATTAGATTTAGGGTTAAGTTTATTGTAAAAACTTCCATTCTATTAGTGAATTGTTTCATTGTAGATTGTTTAGGTTAAATCTTCCTCGGGTTTTTTACCTTGAACCTAGACTGTTTCATTGGTTTTCCTAGGTTATCATATCGCTATATTCTTTACTTTTCCATTGTGCATGATATTATTTATTATTGTTTAACCTAGATTTGCTCAATTGACCTAAGTAATAACTTGGCTGTTAAATTAGGTTAAACAAACTGTGTTTTCCAGGGGTCTAAATCTAACAAGGTACATGCTGAAAATGCTCTTGAGCTTTTCTTGAGTAAACTTTGCACCTTCAACTTGGTTTTTAATTATAACTTTAAAACACATCAAAACTCAATAAAAGACATATTATTTGGTATGGTTTAACAAAACCAAAAACAAATTTACATTTGTAAAACATTTTTAATTATTTGATTTTTAAACTTGAGATTTAGTGTTTATGGTTGGCATTTTAAATGAAGAGGGATGTAAATCCCACCATTTATGAATTTTGTAGTAATTGTCAAATTTTTAATCCAAACACAAGGTCAAATTTTGTTCAAAAAGTATTATCCTATGTCAATTTAACCTATTCCTTAACACAAACTTAGCATTTCAATTTACAGGAATGCGATTAAAGAAAATTTTATGTTTTTAATGGGATAAAACCATAGGTTTAAAAACCGAAATGATTAAAGAATTGAAAAAATGACCGGAACCTAATTTTTTGCGGTTTTTACCAAACAAATGCCAAGTTCAGTTCTTGATTCAACTGGTTGAGCCAACCTGTTTGGTCTGATTTTTTAAAATAGTGGATAAAACCTTTTCTACTATTTCAGTGCGGGCTATTATTCCTACACTCAATAGGACACCTGGGAATGAAAGAATTTAATTATTTAATAATTATTTTAATACTCGTATTCACTTGTATGGTAAAACATTCCTTTAATAAATGAGATCTCACACATGAGATTTTTAATTTTTAAAATAGGAAATAGAGCAACGTTAAATCTCAAACTCAGGACTACCTATTGTGATCCCATTTTAAAATTTTATTTATCCCCAAAATTAATAAGCTGACGAATTTAATAATTTAAGAATTAATATTGAAAATTAAAATAATAATAAAAAATTAATAAGTAAATTAAAGTAAATTAAATGTCCATTAAAAAATTTTCACAAAGAAGCTAACAATTCTATCAAATTTTGAAGATAACAATGATTTTCTTTTAGTTCACTCAAACAGCTTCTGTATAAACTTTTTTCCCACATTCATTTTTTAACGATTTTTTTCCTTGAAATATATTGACAAAACATGAAAGATTTTCTTTCTAGCTTCATAATAAAATGTGACAGTTATGCCTTAAGATAGATCAATAAAAAAAGAAAAAAAAAATAAAGTTTAGCTAAAAAAATTGTTGTAGTCTAAGGCTATAACCTGAAGTCTATAGGTTAAGTTTGGATTAAAAATGTGGGCTATAGTTTTATCCTATAGTTTTTTAGATTACTTAATAAAAGAAGAGAAATACTATGTTCATAACATTTTTCATAACATTTTCATAATAAATTATATGTAACAAGTTGTTACAGGTTGTTATTGGTAAGGTAGAAAAGCAATTTAAATAGTAGGTTCAAATTAGAACTAATAATAACTAATCACCTATGATTTGTTGTGAAAATGTTGTGGATATAGCACCTCTCATAAAATGAATGATGATGTGTGAAAATCAGTAAGTTGAATGTTTTGGGCTTCAATGGTGGTTGGATGACCTGAAAAGAAAGAAAGAGACTATTGAAGGTGACCGGGGTGAGCTAGTCAAGGACCTTTCGACGATTAAGTCAGATTTCTCTATAGGACTCAAATATGGTGTGTGGGTGAATGGTAGAACATACCTTGATCCGGTGAGATTGAGTCCTTTTTATAGAAAGTTTGGAATGAGTCTACTTGTTAGGTGTCACTAACATCATGTGAAATATGTGGATTTAGCAAGGAGAGTGGAGCAAATTTCGAGAATTCACCCCACATTCCGAGGTAGAGGATTGTGGTCTAACCATTTGTGATTAGTGGAAAACACTTGGAATTTTACTAAGTGTTTATTAATTGTTCACACCTTCTTATAGTGTGGACAACCATAATCTCTTTGGATGACTAGTAACATCCTTGGACATCCTTATTTCATGTATTGTGGTGTATTTTTCTTATTTCTCCTTTCTAAAGAATATCTTGGATGTCATTGGTCTTGGACGACCCTTATGGACGAAGACTATTTGTTATGAATCACTATCAATAAATATTACTATATATTTTGAAAATCCAACCGTTGAATGGCGGCATGTTCATTATGCTCTTAATACATAGGGTAAATTTTGTGCCAATTGGATACTATTTACTATATGATTTATAAGCTTATATTTTATATAAAATATTAAACTACAAAAACTTGCAATTTAAAAAATTTATTGATGACATAACTATTAATATTTAATTTTCTAGAAATTTTGCAAGTATAAAGGATATTATAAGAAGATATAATCCAATGGTGAATTTATCAAAATTCACTTCTAATATAAAGATATTAAGTAAGGTTGTAGCCTAAGATTATAATAAATTTTGTAACTAAACCTTGTCTTAAGAAAAAAAAATGTAGAATGTAATCTACGAAAGGAAACAAACTTAAAAGAATGAATGAAATTGGTTTTAGTTGGCTTAATTATTAAGGTCTCTTGATAGTTGACACCATAAATTTGAAAATTATATATATATATATATATAGAGAGAGAGAGAGAGAGAGAGAGAGAGAGAGAGGGGTGAACTTTAGGGTCTCTTTGTAAATAAAGAATACATGCAAAGTCTAGAAATTTATCTTTTTGGAGGCAGAATACGTCATTTGTTTGAAATTCTCATATTTGTTTAATTACTTTTTTCTTTTTTCTTTTCCTTTTTTTAATTATCTAGAAAAGTGTGTATTAAAAAAAAATTATCTTAAAAAGTCCTTTTTTGTCCTTTCGATTATAGGTAGAGTTAAAATTGGATCTGTCAACGTTCCAAGGTCCAACACTCACGTTTTTAATAACGGTAATATATAATGACTTGTTGCTTGCTGCCCAATCTTCGAATGGACCATATCCGCTTAGCGTGTGGTCTAACTTTCATGTTTTGACTTAACATATCCAGGTTAAGGGCTTCGTTTGATATATTTATTTAAATATATGTTTTAAATTTTTAAATAATATTGTAAATATTTTTATATATTTTTTTACCCACACGTATTTTTAAAAAATACAAGCAACATTACTAGAACGATATTATCAAATGAGTTCTAAATTACCAAGAAACTATTTTCCTTTTTATAATTGGGGTGGGAGTATTTGAAAATTGAAATATTAAGAGGCATAAGTTAAATATATATCTCATAATAATTCCAGAAAAAAAAAATTATGAACACAAGAAAATATTATTATATTTTTATAATATTCTTATTGGCCTAAAACACATTTGCATTATTTTATTATTTTATTCTTAATTATGAAGAGCTTGACAAATTGAGGTCAGTGCATTTTGCACTGTTCAATTCACTTTAGTTGTGAGAGAAATTTAAAAAGAAAAAAAGAAAAACTAAAATAGTAAAAATTTGTTTTATTCAGGGGCATACATTAAAAATAGGGGTGGCAAAATAAGCCTAAACCCATTTGCCCATCCAAACACACCCACTCTAATTGAACCCAAACTCACCCAATTATTAATTGGGTTAAATGAGCATCAACCCAATTAGACCCAATGATTATTGGGTTTTAACTAAAAATCCACTGAACTCCATTTAACCCAAAAACAATATATCCAAATTCAACCCAGCATTTCCTATTTAATAAAAAAATAAAAAAAATAAAAAACCAGCTCTCAGACATTTCAGTGTTTCACTCATTTTCCCTCATTTTCTTACCCTCCAATCACGTTTTAGTCAGAGACCTAGTGATCTCTTTTCTTTTTTTCTATTCACCACTTTGCACTGTTAGTTAGGGCCCACCAATCGCATCTACAAGCAAGAATGCTGCCTCTCTTTCAACACTCCGGTAATCTTTTCTCTTCCCTTAGTTTTTTGTTTGGTTCCCGAAAAAAAAAAAAAAAAAAAAAAAAATGACAAAGAGGAAAGTGGAGTCCGAGAAAGAAAGCTTATCTTTCTGGCTTTATGTTATTGTTTCGTTTTATTTTTGTTCTTGTTTTCGTTTTCCCTAAGTTTTACTACACTGAAGCTCATGTGTCTGTTGAAATGTCTCTTCGATGATTTTTCTCTTTTCATTTCCGTTGGTGGCTAAGAAAATGAAAGCGTAGTTGGAAAAGAAAGCTTATCCTTTTGCACCATTCAAATTTCTTCTTTGAATTTTCTTGGATTACCTTGTTTCTGATTTTGAGGAAATATAGAAATTAAAATATGGAATACTTTTTTTTTTTTTGCCAAAAAAATTGTGCATTCTCTCCTGTCCAACTTGTTTTTGAAGATATGGTGTTCCATTATCGGTACTATGCTCTCTGTGTTTGTTTGTAATTACTAGCCATCGTTGTCCTCTGTTTGGTTGCCAAGAAAGTTTAAGGAATTGAGATTTTGTCTTCTTTTATTTTTGTTTTCTTTTTCTTTTCTCCGCAACCAAACGGTGGGCTTCAATGGTTGATTTTTTCTTAGCTCAGCTGAGTTGAGATGGAAGCAACCAGAGATGATCACTTATTTTTTTCTTATCTTATTCCTCTATTTTCCTGTCACTGAGATGTTATTGTATTTATGGGCATATTGGTAATTTTGATAATTGGATAATTGGGTGAGTTGGGGTTTACCCATTATAATTGGTGTTAGGTTCTAAAGATTTAGGATTTAATGTATTTAGAACTCTAATATGTAATGTTAGCAAACCATGATCAAAACAGGTTTTTTAATCTTGTTTAGACTTGCTCAAAGTTGTATTATCTATGTAAAGTTGGAACAAGATGATGCAAGAATTAATAATGTTTGTCGGCCTGGTTCGATAAATCAAAACTTAGGCTCGATCAATTGAAAATCAGGTCAAATGCGTTTTTTCTGTAGAATTCCAACTTAGCCCTAACTCCTAAATCGTTTAGGGTTTTATGTTTTTGCACTAGGTATATAAGACAAACCCTAGCCATGTTTTAGAGGTTGCTTATATCGCTATTTTGTGTAGATCTCTTGTGAGATCTAGAGGAGCTTTCCTTTACACAAAATTTAGGGTTTTCAAGGAGGAGATGTTATCTACACCTTGATGATCAATTCAATTGCTGTCATTGAAGCTTAAAGAAAGTAAGCATGAGTGCTTGTATTTGCTGGAGAATCTAAGAAAGAAGGAGTCCGTGGTCTCAAAGCTTGCATGTGGTCGTGTCAGTAAATTCTACTAGTGGGTAACAATAAGAAGTCGAGCGTGGGGGTTTGTAAGTCTTATTGTATGAACTTTGATTCTTTCAAGATAGTGGATTCAAGTTTACCTTGAGAATAGCTAGGTTAAATCCTCCCCAGGTTTTTATCGTGTGGTTTCCTAAGTCATCATATTATTGTGTTATTTACTTTTTCGCTATTTTACAGTTGATATGATTGTTTGATTATGATAACCTAGATTTGCATAATTTGACTAAGTTAATCACTTAGCTAATTAACTAGGTTAATCTGGTTGGGTTAAGGGGCCTAAAAACCGTTCAAGTGGTATCAGAGCGGGTAGCTCTCTTATTGTAAATCTTTTGATCTCTGAGCTGATCCTTGACCCCTGTTGTCATGGAACACAGACACTCTCTGGTTATTCCTCCTCACTTCGATGGGAATAATTATGCTTATTGGAAAGTAAGGATGAAAGCATTCCTGAAATCTATCGATGAGAGAGTCTGGAACTCTATTGAATACGGATGGGAGAAGCCCACTACTCTAGTGAGTGAGTGGCAAACTTCTCAAAAAGAAGGGAAAGGTATGAATGCCATCTTTAATGCTATTTCTATGGAGGAATTTAAGAGAATCTCTAATGTTGAGGTTGCTCACATTGCTTAGAAAATCCTCCAGACTATGTATGAAGGCACTAAGGCAGTTAAAATTAATAAGTTGCAGCAGTTAACATCTAGATTTGAAAGCATTACGATATCTAATGATGAATTCTATGCTAAACTGAATGATATTGTTAATTCTGCATATAATCT
Organism: Quercus variabilis; assembly: GCA_030445155.1. Classification (NCBI taxonomy): domain Eukaryota; kingdom Viridiplantae; phylum Streptophyta; class Magnoliopsida; order Fagales; family Fagaceae; genus Quercus; species Quercus variabilis. The sequence goes on along the minus strand of CP129448.1, from coordinate 70,076,727 downwards.
GGGTGAAATCTATGATCAACCTAAAATTATTAGGAAGATTCTTAGATTCTTGATTGAGGACTTTAGACCCAAAGTAACTGCTATCACTGAGAGCAAGGATGTGGACTCCATCCCTGTTGATGAACTTATAGGATCTCTTCAGTCCTATGAGTTCGACCTACCTAAAACTAACAAATCCAAGTCAATGGCTCTTAAGTCAGTTGATGATGTTAATGTGGGTGGATTTCATGATGAGCTCTCTGCTACAGAAATTGGTTACCTTGCCAAGAACTTTAGAAACTTTCTTAGAATAATAACAGAAAGGCAAGAGGTACCAACACTGCTAAACCTAGAAACTCTAGGAAGAATGATCCCATTAAGGTTAATAATAATGAAAACCCTAGAGAAAAAGTTGGTCAATCTTTAAACAACTCTATGGGTACTTAGTGTTTTGGATGTCAAGGGTATGGTCACATGAAATCCGAATGTCTCACATACTTGAGATCTAAGGGGAAGGCTATGGTTGTAACCCTTAGTGATAATGAAGTCTTTGATGATAAGTTCGGATGTGATGATGATGGAAACTTCATTGCTTTCACTGCTACTACTGTAGTCAATAAAAGTGTGTCTATTGAAGAGAACCCTTCTGATGGAGAAACTCTCTAAGGATGCAGATCTTCAAAAGCCTACAATAAACTTTTCAAAGTTGCTACAAATGATACCATGAATGTTGAATTAGGCTTAAAGAAAATTGCATCTCTTGACTTTGAAAAGAAAAATTTACTTGTTAACTTGTTTGATGCTATTGAATTTTTGAACAATGTGAAAACTGAGAATATGTTCTTGCTTAATAAAATTAAATCTTTAGAACATGATTTATCTGTTGTTAGATCTGCTAGTTCTAAACTTGATCAAATGCCGAGTGTTCAAAAGGCTCCTTCTGACAAATCTGGATTACGCTTTGTTGAAAGCATCTCTATGACTGCCCAAAATTCCACAATCTTTGTTCTTTCTTCTTCCTTTGAACCCCCTGTGAGTGAGGTTGTGAGTAAAACTGCTAAACCTGTAGAGGTCACACCTCTTAGGAAGATTAGGGTTGATCTGAAAAAATCTAAACCTAAGGAGTCTATCCTTACTAAGGACAAGATATATGGTAAACCTATTTGGGTTTGTTATTTTTGTGGAAAGTCTAGACATATTCATCCAAACTGCTATAAACTACAAGCAGCTAAGCGAGCAAATAAGCCGAAAGTGCCTGTGCATCAAGCACAAGTTCCTATGGCATTTGGTGAATTGGTAAAGGCTCTAAACCTTTATTCCAATTCCAGAGTTGAAATCACTCTAATGTGAATATGAACTCTAATGCTCGTAATGCATCTAAAAGATTTTGGATGCAAAAAACTCGATTTAATTGAGTCTTTTTGACATGGTCCTTGTGTTTCATTGCTCTATCTTGTGTGACCTTTGCTTTTTGGTTCCTTTTATCTTTTTGTTTCTAGGATTTGCATTACATAACATTTATGCATTTCATTCTAGGTTTGCTTTTATTCCTTTTTTTCTAAAAAAATAAATAAATAAAGGAGAAAAAGGAAAGAAATTTGTGTTTTATATTCATTCTCTTGGTTTTTGAAAACAAGATTGGTCAATTAATTTTCACATAACATGTTCTATGCACCTTGTTTAGCTTTGATGAGCTTATTTATTGCACTTGACTAGTTGCATCTTTGTAGTGCATGTTGTATGGGAAAGATGTTTGTGGTGTTTATGACTTTGTCTTAATCTTGAAGTCACATGTTGTTTAACTGTCGGACGTGATCCTTTTGAGAAAGGCATAAATAACCATCTTACCACTGTTCACTAGCCAATCATGAACACCTTAGTGCATATCGTAAGATTCTGTATTCGAGAAAGTGTAGCGCATGCACAAAAAGAACATAAGGTGTAGTCTCGGTTTAATTGCTTAATGCTTAAAATTGGTGTGTATCATTAGGCTTGATGCCAAATCACATAATTAAAATTGGTGTGTACATTATCCCAACTTTTAATAAGTTTCCGAGCAACTAAAATTTGTGTGTACAATATGAGGCAAAATTCAAGAAATTTACATGATTGCAAGCTTATGTTCTAGGAGATCTGAGAGTTATATGATGTAACTCATTATGTGATAGTCTCTTTTGAATTCTATGTGATAGATTTTGTAGACTTTGTAGATAATTTCTATTTACATATCACCTCACATATATCTCAAACTTTTACTAGTTGCACACACTACACAAGTTACTCTTTGCTAAACTTTGTATATGTTATTGTGTTATGTTTATGATGTGACCAACCAAGTTTGAAAAATACTTTGAGTTTTTATGCAAAATAACTTTATTGCTTGAGAATTTAATGGGAGATTGTTTGAAAATCTTAATTGTGAAAAACTGGGTTTAAATCTTGGGTTTGTGAAAATCATTTCATCTCACACTCATACATTTATTTTATATTTTTCAATGCTTTGAGGAGAGGTTGCATCAAATTCGGTTGATTTTCAATTTTTTTTTTTTTTTTTTTTATCAATTGAGTTTGTTTTTCAATCAATCGAAATTGTGATTGAAAATTTAAGTGAGCCTTTGTCTTTTTCGATCAATTGAACATCGTGATTCAGGTTTTTTAAAAATCAATGTTTGACTGGTTCAAAACACTTTTTCTAAAAGTTTTCAACTTCTCTCTCTCTCTCTCTCTCTCCGACTCGGACAAGCTCACTCATCAAATTTTTGTTGTTTTCCTCCCAAATTTTTTGCAAGGTTTTTATCCTCTAAGGCCGGTAAGACCTTTATACCCTTTCTTTTGCATTTTTTTTTCATGATTTCATGCATTATTTCATGCTTTTTGGGTAAATTTTTGGTCTATGCATAAATTGGGATTTTTTTTTTCAATCAAGCCTTATTTTGTGAAATTGATCAATGAGTTTTGTTGCTATATTGATATGTTCGTGATCTATGATGATTAATTTGATCAATTTGGGGTTTTGTAAAAAATTAAAAATTCTAGGGCTTGTATTGAATCTGAATTGGAGATTTTGTTCAATTGGGGTAAAATTTATGAAATTGTCTTGTTGGATTGATGTAATTGATCATTCTAATCTACTTTCTAACTTGTGCAATGATCAATTGGTCAAATTTCTTTAAAAACATTCAAGTGGTTTTAAAATTTTTGGGGTTTTTGGTAGAGACTCTATGCTCAAGCCAATTTTGTGAATTCAAATTTAAATTGAACCTAGTTTCACTGCATTAGAGCATGCATCATGACATTTAATTTTTTTATGCATCATATCGATTTTTGTTCTATATCTGTTTTGTGCTAACTTGTAATCTACCCTTGGATTTTCTCTTTTTTATTTTTTTCTTGGTTCTGTTGTGTATCCTTGTCCTTTCCTTAGCATTATGCCTAGGAAAACTAGAGCCTATAGGACTCTCTCCTCTTCTTCTGAGTCTCCCTCTAGGAGTGAGTTGTCTAAGGATGCCAAAAGCAAAGAGGCTTTTGATAAGCTGAACAGTAAGAGAAAGATTTGTGCTGAGTGTTCTGTGCTACTAGATGAGTTAGATCCTACCATTAGGGCAAACTTTGAGAGTCGAAGTTGGTTGACCTTGTTGGAGATAGATCATCCACCTCCGACCACCCTCATTAGAGAGTTCTATTCGAACCTCTCTTGCCACGTCTATGATTCCAACACCCTTGTTAGGAGTTGGATATGAGGTGTTGAGTTCACCATTACCCCTAGGGTAGTGGTTGAGACTCTTGGGGTCCATGTCGTTAGGCAGCCTGACTATCTTTATGAGGAGTCTCCATCCCTTGATGATGTCATGTCATACATCACTGGGTCTTCTATCCAGTAGGGTTCTGATCCTCGGATCACGTCCGCTAAGTTTCCTATGACTACCTATCTCTTTCTTAGGATAGCGTGTCATTCTTTGTGGCCTATCTCTCATCTCCACACTATCCCTATTGAGAGATGTGTGTTTTTATATGCCTTTGTTTCTGGTACTTCTATTTCATTTTTTCATCTGTTTCTTCGTTCTTTGAATGAGATTCATAGGAGTAGCGTTGTTGGTCACACTCTTGTCTATCCTATCTTCATTCATAGGATTTTGTTGTTTTTAGGTTTAGATGGTTTCCTTGCGTCTGAGCCCATTCATGTTACTAGTCCCATAGGTGCTACTTTTCTTCATTTGAGGGCTGCACATTTGAGACCTCCTCGTGTTCAGTCTTCTGGAGTTGTACCCCCTCCTTCCTCTTCTACAGGTAATGCACAGGCTGAGGCATCTAGTGTTGTTGCTAATGTTCCTCCACCGATTACTTCGATGCTTTTGACATTCGACGTACGTTGGATCATGTCGTGACCGTTCAAGCGGCTCAAGGACAGGTTTTGGTGGACTTTCTCGATGAGGTTCATGCTTTGCGTGCAGAGTTGGCACATTTTAGACGTTCTCCTTCGCCACTTCCTTTTGATGGTGGGTTGTGATTGCCCTTTGGCATTTCGTCACAAAAAGGGGGAGTAGATTTTGGATTAGCTTGTAGAGTTTTTGTTGATAGGGGGAGTTTTGTGATTCTTTGGAGCCTGTGGTGATTAGATTGTATCTAGGAGCTGCATCTTGTTTTTACTTTCTTTTGGCTCTAGATGTATTTTTGATGAGTTGTTCATGTTAGGGGGAGATACATTTATTTTGTTTCTTGTTTCACTGCTTATTGACTTATATTTTGTGAGTTATTCATTTGATATATATGTCTCTATTTTGTGTTTTGGTGAAATAAAAAATTTATTTTGTTTACTTCTATTTTCTACACATGCGTTTATGCGTTTGTTGAGTATTTCAGGAAATACAAGTTGATTCAATTGAGTTGTTGTTTACACTTGCAATTGATGGATAGTAGTTAGGATTGGATTTGTTATGTAAAGGGCTTTATTTTTGTAAAGTTTGAGTTTTTAGTTTGTGTTTTGTCATGGATTACCAAAGGGGGAGTTTGTTAGGTTCTAAAAATTTAGCATTTAATGTATTTAGAACTCTAATGTGTAACGTTGGCAAACCATGATCAAAACAAATTGTTTAGTCTTGTTTATACTTGCTCAAAGTTGTATTATTTATGTAAAGTTGGAACAAGATGATGCAGGAATTAATAGTGCTTCTCGAGTTGGTTCGATCGATCGAAGCTTAGGCTCGATCAATCGAAAATTGGGTCAGATGCGTTTTTTTTTTTTTTTTTTTTTTTTTTTTTTTTTTGTAGAATTCCAACTCAATCCTAACTCCTAAATCATTTAGGGTTTTATGTTTTTGCCCTAAGTGTATAAGGCAAACCCTAGCCACATTTTAGAGGTTGCTCATATTGTTATTTTGTGTAAATCTCTTGTGGGATCTAGAGGAGTTTTCCTTTACACAAAACTTAGGGTTTTCAAGGAGGAAATGTTATCTACACATTGATGATCAACTCAGTTGCCGCCATTGAAACTTAAAGAAAAACAAGCGTAGGTGCTTGTACTTGCTGGAGAATCCAAGAAAGAAGGAATCCGTGGTCTCGGAGTTTGCACGTGGTCATGTCAGTAAGTTTTACTGGTGGGTAGTAATAAGAAGTCGAGCGTGGAGCCTTGTAAGTTTTATTGTATGAACTTCGATTCTTTCAAGATAGTGGATTTAAGTTTACCTTGAGGATAGTTAGGTTAAATCTTCCCTAAGTTTTTACCGTGTGGTTTCTTGGGTCATCATATCATTGTATTATTTACTCTTCCGCTGCTTTATATTTGATATAATTGTTTGATTGTGATAACCTAGATTTGCAAAATTTGACTAAGTTAATCACTTGGCTAATTAACTAGGTTAATCTGGTTGGATTAAGGGGTCTAAAAACCATTCAATTGGGTTGAGTTGGGTTTGGGTTAGAAACAATTAGTTAAATGGGTTTTAATGAGTGAATGAGTTTTATATATTCAACCCAATTATGCCCGCCCCAAACCCATCCATTTGACACTCCAAATTAAAAATGACTTTTGGAACTATCAATCTTACTGGCAATAGCTTTTGTATTTGCTATTAGATTAGGATCTAGTACAATACTTGGGATGTACTTCACCCATACTTTCCACATTTTTAATTTTTACTTTTTATTTTTTTAAATTTTTTTCTTAACTTTTTGAATAAATAGTTGAGATTGAAAGTAGTTTTTCGCAACTATCTATCTCAACTATTCAAGTGTGTAATTAAGTTCCGTAACTTCGTTCAACTTGAATTGCATGATCGTCAATTGCGTGTGCCTTTTTGACATTATCTTTAAATTAACTTTTGGCCCGTCTTGACTGCCTCCAACTTGCAACGGTCAACTTATCTCATCTCTTTAACTGTCAAACCCCAACGTGCAACAACTATGATTCTCTATAAAAACCCTCCATCCATTATATTAGCTATTCCAAACATAAAACCGAAGTCATAAACAAACCCATATATACCAAAAGTATTGCTTTATTTGCTAGTGAAAAAAACCTTTTGAATCATCCAGGTTTTTCACTGTTTTTTTCTCTGATTTTCTTTCAAGGATTTGTAATGTCGGGCTGCAATAGAGAGCCAGTAAAGGTTGTGATCATCAACACTCATTATGTGGAAACTGATGCTATGAGCTTCAAATCTGTTGTGCAAAAGCTGACTGGTAAAGATTCAACGGTAGCAGAAGGGAAAGAGAAAGACAGCAAGATTTTGAAAGAAAGGATGGAGAGGATGGAAGCGAAAACTTGGTCCGGCTCCAGTGGTAATAAGGCGGCTTTGATGAAGAATTTATCGTTCAAGGAGTTTGATAAATTGCTTAGAGAGATGCCACCAATGTACGAGCTATGGGAATGATCAGTTCAAAAGTGTATATTGTGTATGTTTATTTGATATCTTTTATTCATTTTTTTTAAGAAGATATTTATTCATTATTTGTTCTATAATACAATTGAAGTTTCGAAACGAATTTATGCTTCTTATGAAAACCTCTTGAGGTTGGGTGTGAACCTATACTAGTGGCCTTTTTAGAATGGATACCTACACTTCAATTCTATTAAAATGAATGACATTAATAGAACCCTATATATGTCTAAAATAAAAAGAAGTAAATGACCATTGAAATCTTTCTTACTCTGTTACTCTCATGCATGTGCTACTTACACTTGTATATATGATTTTTGTTGGTATAAATAACTATTTGGAATTGTTATAACAGAAAGTTCTATTTGAACTAACCATAATAATTTAAACAAATTATTCATTGGGATTCATATTTTGGTTCCCATCATCATTTTTTGTATCCTATTCTTGAATACAAGTTTTTAACTTGGCACGAGCGTGCAGGATCCCATAGTCATTTTCTTGAAACAAAATTATAATAATGTAATGTATTCTAGACTCTATCTAAACTCAAAAAGAATTCAGAATGATCACATCATTAATACCATATCATGATGGTTGTAAATAACAATATTATAATTCATAATTAATAGAAGAACAATGAAACTGTGAATTAACAATTTAATAATTCAAATACCAAGTTTAAACTACAACACATATACAGAAGACTCTGTATATTGGAACATACTTCTTTTGCCATTTTCATTATTCAATCAAAACCAAAGTTTTAAAGATAATTCCAATTCAATTAAACCCACTAGATACACATGAACGTTAAAAAAATTCCAAAAATAAAAACAACAATCTCCAAAAGCCTTTGCCTATTACAGTCACTATTTTTTTTTTTTAGATTGTGTGTTCTTTAGTTCTTTTTCCTTCTATATTTCATCAAACTTTTTCTAATTGACCAAAATATCTCTCATATATGTTAACATTAATTAAACCTGATAAGAAAATTTTACATATCTTTTGTTTTGAAGGCTCTCTAAGAACCAAAATCATTGCAAGAGACTGTACAGTAAAGTGGTGTTGGAAGAATAATCCCAAAAAAAAAAAAAAAAACTATTTAAAATATAATATAGGAATGAAAAGCCGAGTTGAAATTATAAAAAATAATCCCTAAAAAAAAAAAAAAACTATTTATAATATAATATAGGGTTATGGATTCCTAAGTAAATTTGGTTAGGGTTATGGATTCCTAATAAAATTTTGTTATATATATATATATATTTTAAAGGATGAATATGTTGGCAGAGTCCATTTGATATAAATTTTAAATCCTATTGAAATTGAAAATGATATATATTTGTTGAGTCTCATTTGATATAATTATTGAGTTTAAATCCTATTGAAATTATAATTTCTAATCAACGTTAATATTTTTTAAAAAAAAAAAGTGAAAAAAAGAAGAGAAAGAAAACGTGATTGATAGATATAAGGAAATATGATAGTTTTTTATTTTTTATTTTTTATTTATTTTTTAATGTTATCAACGTAGAAATTATCAAAGTAATAGAGATATATTCCATTTTTTGGGATAAATTTATATTAATGGAGTTATTATATAATTTGTTAGGATTATCTAAAATTTCCCTGATTAAGTGATAATTTAGGTCTCTTTCAAGTATAGAATAGTGGCTGTGTGGCACCAAACAACTAAATTTATTTATTTTTTTAAAAAAAATTAATAAATTTTCTGCAATTTGGTGCTATAAAATCAAAAGAATTAAATCAAATTAAAAAATATAAATAAGAAATGCTGATGTTGAAAATTGTGGAGTACTGCCCTAAAATCAAATTGTATGACATTATCTTTTAAATAATAAAAGTTGTTTTATTTTATAAGATTATTTTTTGCATGAATATTTGGACATTATATTTTAGTCAGATGCTTTGTATGTGATTTCGGTACAAGTATGAGATTCACATACAAAAGATATAAATCTCAAGTTTTTTGTAAACTCATAAACTTGATTTCATAGTTGGTGATGAAATTGGGTATTTCAACTTTGAAGACTATAACATATTAATCATAATGATCTGTCTTGGTCATAAAAATGGAGACTTTTGATTGATATGTTGGTGTATCTTAAGTGTGTAAGGTACACTAAATTGGACCACTATAAGATTTATTATTCTACTAACTATTGTCATTTGAACAAATAAATCTCATGATTGCTAGTGGTAGAGACTCTCAATCATGAAAGGATGGTGAACTCAAACATAAAATGTTAGTTTCTTCGATAGTATATATACTAGAGTGAGATTTTGCATAGTCAAAATCTTTGTACTTTAGGCAATTGCATATTGGCATATAGTGTTGTGGGAACGCACATTCTCAAGATGGAATACATAAATATAAGAATAATCAAAAGATTAAACTAAGGACTCAAAGGCATCAGATGTAGTGATTTACAAAGTGACAATACCTTTTGATTTTGTTTCACTATGGGTGATTTATGGAGGGATTGAATGCTAAAATAATATAGTCTTGGGATATATATATATATATATATATATATTTTATTAATAATAGCCTAGAGTGCAATTACATTTATATAGTGGAATTGACACTTCTCCATGTACAAAGTGCTTAGGGGTTTAAGGGAGAAAGGGTTCGACTTGCAAGGTTAGTAGTATGTTGTAATTATTTCTCAAAAAAAAAAAAAAAAAAGAATATATGACCTTATAAGTGACTTTAATTTATTTCTATAATATATGGTGCATGGTTTCATTAGTTATATGGTGTTGTGGAATATTTTGTGGCGCACATAATTACTTGAGGACTACAGATATTCAACTGGCATACTTAATGGTTTTAAAAACATAATATATTTTTAATTTTTATTATTTTCTTTTTATGCATTAACATCATTTTTAAACAGTTGACCAGCTGCTTGTTATACCATAAACATATCTCTCTATGTTATTTTATATCTAATTTATTTTCCAACTTGTGTTTTACATTTTTAATGTAATATGCTTTCAAATAAAATTGGAGGGAGAACGAGATTTATCCAAGATTTAGACTTTCTTTACGAAAAATTTCATCTGTCACTTTTTTTTTTGCGAGAATCATTTTATCTGTCACTTGGTTTTAAGTGTGTTTTGATTTTCGTAATAATAGCTAGCATTCAGGTATAATGTAGTACCTGAAAATACATTGTTATGTATTTGGGTTTTAAAAGATATGTTAATGCATTCTATCTATTAGTGAATTGTCGATACTACCAAGAAAGATATCAAATTTCGTTTTACACTAGCATTGTGTGGTTGAATACTTGAATGTAATACATCCTTATTTTATAATATTTTCTTTTGGAATTATATTTTTCTTGTAATTTATATATAATATCATATCATATACTATATAATAAAAGTTGGCTATAGAAGCTGTGGTTGCGCTAAGTGGCTTCACCAAATTGCAGAATTTTTTTAGATTTTCCAATAAATTCATTCGCTTGTTTTTAGATAAAAATAAAAAGTTTTTGACCTTTATCAACTTCTTTGGATAAAGTAACAATAAGTGTTCTAATGAACTTCTTCTTTAAAATAATAATAATAATAATAATAATAATAATTATAAAGTAACAATTTTACTTGCTTATGTTAGTTTTTTTCTTTCTTTTTAGAATAAACATTTATCCTACATCATCTATTTCCTAATAATAAAATTCTCAAAAAAAAAAAAAAATCCTAATAATAAAGTAACAAATTTAAAAGTATTATTTTTCTTCTCAAATTTTTTTTTCTTTTGGAATAAATAACAAAAAATTGCTAATATTTATTAAATTTAACGTAAAAAAATAAAAAAAAAAAACTAATAACAATCGAATAATGTTAACTATTTTTTTGGGATAAAGTAAAAAAATAAAATAAATATGTAATTAACATTAACTTCTTAATTACGTAAACTCCTTTTTCTTTCTGTTCATATCGAGTTATCAATTTCTTCACAACTTAAAATTATCTAATATAAAAGTGGGGGTATATATACTGTTTGGTATATTTTTCCTTTTTCCTACCGTATGGTTTCTTGATGTATTCTTCCCTTCTCATACTTACCTTCCCTATGAAACTTGCATGTATGTATTTGCCTTCTTCTTTTGTTTTTTCATAAAATTCCCTTCTTTATTTATTATTTTTTTCATCAAATTGAATATGTTTTGTGTGCGGGTTGCCTTTTGTTTAAGTTATTTTTGTTAACTTTGATCTAATTTATATGCTTATTATGGTCTTCAAAATCAATTGTATATCTTCCATGAAAACTAACGAATTAATTTTAACAAAAATCTTATTCACTTTTTGAAAGATCTGTTTTCCAATATGTGTAGATCCCATGGGTAGCCATAAGACCAAGATTTAAGCATCCAAAACATCACTCCACAAAGAATGGAGACAAAAAATTGATTAAATATAAAAAGGGTTATGTAAAAACAATGGATATTTAAGGTGATGTAAGATCTCCATCACTTCGCTACTTCCCCCTTCCTATCAAAGTTAATTCAATTTTCATGTCAGTATCATTACTTTAACTCTAATTCTAGATTTTCTTTTCATGTTTAGAAGTTAATATTGTTTGTAATTATTAAATTCAGAGTTTCATTGTGTCTATATATTTATGTGTGTGTTAATGTAAATTTTCTTTCAATTTTTTTTTTTAATTTTATAAATTTGGGTAGTTTTAATTTGTAAATTCAAGATGATTGCTTGGGGTTAAAGTAAAAATATTCGGTCAATTTTAATCATAATTCATGCAATAGTAGGGTGTTAGATATTGATATTAATTCTATGCTTGTTTACATTAATTAACATAAACATCTTAGCATGTTTAGTGTTGTGAGATGCAAGCGCTTCATTATAATTAAATATAAATGTTATTATGCCGGTATATTATAATTATTATTTGTTGTTTCTCACCCTACTTCACCTTAATTGTTATTTGAATAAGTAAAAGTTATCTTTTAGTCTGACCGGGTATATCATTTCTCTTCAATCATTAATTAGTGTTTCTCAATAAAATTATTCATATTATAAGTTTATGACTAAAACTGTGCAAATCCCGACCCGTTTACTACTAAAAGCTTTTAGAAATTTAAAACTTGCCGTAATCTTTAAAATATTTTTACTATTTTATTTGTTATTAAATTCAATTATATTATCAAATAATATATATTTTTAAAAATTTACATATAATTCTTTTTTTTTAAGCAGTACATTGCACGGGCATAATACTAGTATATATATATATAAAATAGAATTCTCTGGAGCTCCCACAATTTTTCACGTCGCCACTATTTTCTTTTTCTTTTTATTTGCCACATCATTTTTATTTTTTTGCTCCAATTCCAATTAGAACATGTCTTTATTTCTCTCTTTTCGTAACCCTTCTTTGTCGAAACCCACACTTCATCATTGACTCAAATAAAAGATGCCTCCATAAACACTAAACCTTCAACAACCCTAAACGTTGTAGCCAGCGTCTCCCTCTGCCTTCGAGAAAGCTGCTATGCCTTCTAAAGGCTTTATTCTCTCTCTGGCTACAATCTCTCCAAGTATATAATCCACTATATACATATATTTTTAATGTTTGCAATAGAGACTAAGGTACCAACACAAGCAAAGGATACAGTCGTAGAGAAAAGTGAGGCTATGAAAGACACTACAATAGAGAAGGGAACACAAGTAAAGGACACTATTGTAAGCACAACTAAGACAACTGCAGATTACATAGCATCGACCACAAAGAAAGCAAAGTTGCTCAACGTTTATCCATATTGGGTTTTCAATTGTACATCTAATCTTCCTTAGGAGAAGAGTATTCAAGTCATGTAGCTACAGAGCTTACAGTCAAGTTGCTAAGGATCCTATGGTAGCAAGTGCAAAAGAATAAACAACTAGGAAGAAAGAAGCTGAGAGAGAATTGAAAGCTAGAAGATCAGTCGAAAAAAAGGTATGCGTGTACCAAAATTATAGCTTTACTAGTACATAGACCTTCAATTATATGACTTTTTGAACATGAAATTCTACATGTTTACCTTCACAACTTCACAACACTAAATTGATGTTTGTAAAAGTAGATCATTAATTTAAAGTTGCCACAAGACTATACACATTTATTTAGAATTGCCAAAGACTAATGACTTGTTTGGATGGAGGGGGGGAGGAGGGGGAGTGGAGGGAAGTAGAGTAGAGTTAGCTAAAAGTAAGCTAATTTTGTGCTAAATCTACTCTACTCTTGATCCCTCTCCCTCCATCCAAATGGACCCTAAGGTAGTATTAATTGTATGGATGCTTAATATGGATTATGAAAACATGTAGCATGGTAAGAGGAGTCTTTGTAATAATTTAGATTGAATTTAGTAGCAGTAGCCAAAATTAGGCTACAGTTAATTACTGAAGCATTCATTGGTTTGTTGTAGTTCACCCTTCAATAGTGTACAAATAAACATTCACTTTGTTTGTGTTCGTGACTAATCTGACGTTAGAGACTTTTTATTTGAACTATTTTTCCTTTGTTATTTTCTGCTCTATATTTATTCTTCAAACATATTTATTCCTTTGTTATATTTTGCTCTATGGGTATTTATTGTAAAATATAGGTTAATGCACTTTTTTTATTTAGTTCAAATTTTGTATTTTGTTGTGATTTTCATGTTTTGATACTTTTGTTGTAAGTGAATGGACATGTGCTTGCATTGCGAGTGTCCTAGCCAACATATTTAAATAATTTTTATTTCTTTGGTTACATCTTTTATAGTTTATGAATTATGTTTGTTTTAATTATTCAAATTAAGCTTTTCTTAATTGGAGGCTTGAAGTGACTAAACTTATTGGGAATTTCTATTGAGACCTTGCATTGAAGATAAGAACATTGGCCTGATTCCTTCGTAACATTCAAGGTTTGGTCTTATCCAAATGAAAATTTTTCTAAGCAAGGTATGCTTTAGTTTCCCCACCTATCAACTAAAATCCAGCTAAATTTAATTAAGTCTTTTACTATCTTTGGTGTTAGGGTGTGTTGTCAATTAAGGGTTTCATTGTACATTTTTTTTTTGCAAACTGATTATTAATGTACCTTCAAGTGGGAGTTGTTTGTTTGACCCAAATAAAGGTCCAGAAGCCCACAAAGTGGCAAAAACTCATACGTGAGGAACAAACTGCTGGGTATACACGTGTTATTAAAGCAAGAAAGTCAATACCGTATTGGTACTGACTGTATTGGAGAAATATATCATACCGGCCATTAATCGGTACTAGTATTCCTCCAAAATGTATCGGAAAAATACCAAATTTTACTGCCTTGTATCGGCCCATACCTGCCGGTACAATAAAAAAAATTATTGAAAAAAATTATTAAAAAACATTTGATTTAATCTAATATATTGGTTAATGTACTTAAGCTAATATGTAGGCATATAAAATATGTGAATTTTAAATTTTATGTTGATAAACATAAAAATTAATAAATTCATGCTTGTGTAAATAATATATATATATATATATATATATATATAGAGAGAGAGAGAGAGAGAGAGAGAGAGAGAGAGAGAGAAGAGAGAGAGAGTGGTAATCCTGAAATAGTATACCAATATCAACTGGTACCGAAATATTTCTCTTAGACAAACCGAAATAGCCTCTGGTACAAAATTAACTTTCTTGTATCAAAGACTCAAATTGAATAATAATGAGAAGAGATAGTGGTTAGTATATTGCATAAGTAACTCAAATTCATATTTTAAAGCTTTTTAAATAATGCAATGTCTCTATATGTTATTTTAACTACTCAATTAAGGACTGTGTTTATTTCCCCAACACAAACATTCATCTTTTAGAGTTGTTTTATAGCTATGCGTTGGTGAAATTATTATTGATAAATCTCAAAGTGGGAATAATCAACAAAATTCATCGATGCCATATGTTAGATCTAATAATTATGAAAAGCCCAATTGAAAGCAATAAAAGAAATTGATGTCGTCTTACTTGGTGTAATCCAAGTGGGAATAATCAGCAAGAATCATAAAATTATTCAACAAAAAAAGTCTCTTATAATGTATTGGGATGATCAAACAATAAAAGAAACAATAAATAATACAAACAAAAATATAGGATTTTCAAAAAATAAACAAAATAGTTCAATAAGCTTTTAATCTTTATAATTAAATTTGTATCTATACTCTATACTATTATTTAAGGAGCTTCTCCTGTTTGGATTCCTCATTTTTTAGTTCATAAATGCCCCTACATCCTTATGTTTAAATAGAGACAAAACTAAAGGACAATCCGGTATGAATGCAACTCTAACTCCCACTAAAACATTGCCTAAAAAATAGAACTACTCTTCTATTAATTTTTAAATTTTTTTATTTACTTATAAATTAAATTTTCAAAATAAAAATTATATATATATATATATATATAATAATAATAAAGAGATGAGTTCAAGTTACACCTGGTGTAACTCTTATAAACTTACACATTTTTTACAACATAGATTTCTAAAAGATCTAATGGTTAAAAAAAAATATCATTAAATGCTATTGTTTTCCATTTTATCACCTAATTAATACTAGCATTCTCTCTCTCTCTCTCTCTCTCTCTCCTTATTTATTGCCTTCCACTATATAATATTTTCTTTGACACAATCTAAAAAAAATAAAAATAAAAATAAAAAACTAATCCCAACTCTGTCCA
Organism: Quercus variabilis; assembly: GCA_030445155.1. Classification (NCBI taxonomy): domain Eukaryota; kingdom Viridiplantae; phylum Streptophyta; class Magnoliopsida; order Fagales; family Fagaceae; genus Quercus; species Quercus variabilis. Next base: position 70,061,140 of record CP129448.1, on the reverse strand, counting down.
ACATTTTAGTATCTCTGAACAATTCGTAGTGGCAACTTTTCTAACAATAACCTACAACGTTTGATATGTTTCTATGTGGAGTTATATCAAAACGACTAAAAACATCAATTAGAAGAAGAACCAATAAATATATGGTCTGCCAAGCAACATGAACATAAGCTGTACAATCAGTGTATTCGAAAAAAACCAAGGTTAGACAGTCCATGGAAGAAACCAAAGTGAGTTTGAAACTTCTAATAGGCAGAGAAAACCAAAGGGTACTTTATGCAGAAGCGGGCAAGGATTTCATCGACTTCCTCTTTCACATTTTGGTCCTTCCGGCTGGATCTTACATTCCACTTCTCAAAAAGCAGGAAATGGTTTCAGCTTCCATAACATTTTCGAGAGCATTGAAAATTTGAGTAGTGCTTACCTTAAACCAAACGTAAAGAAAGAGACTATCCTAAACCCCAAAGTATACATCTATGATAGTACTACTGGTAGTGTCCCTCGCCTATTACCAAACATTGAATCATCCACATCCACTAAATTCTACCAGTGGTCTAATAATTACAACATAAACTGTAGTAAATATGTGGCTTATGATTTCATCTCAATCTGTCCTTCGTGCCAGCTTGTTATGAGCAGCGAATTAAGTTACGTAGGCCTACTAAGTGTAACAAATATGGAGTCCTCCAGTGAGGGAGGCTATGTGAAAGGCCTGGTTTCCTATATGGTGATGGATGATCTGGAGGTTAAACCGATGTCCATTATCTCTAGTACTATCACTCTGCTTAACACTTTCAATGTCAAGGAAATAGGGGTTCTTGACGAGAAAGTTGTCAATTTCGGCATGGATGAGGTATGTAATTAAGAGAGAGAGAGAGGGAGAGGGAGAGAGAGAAATAGTAGACTGTAGACATAATTTTTTTTAGGTATAGAAATAAATATGAAATGTATTAAATATAGAGTAATAAATAATATCAATTAGAATATTAGTATTAATGAGGGTCTTTTTTTTACCGTTAGATCTACTTAAATCCAATGGTTTAAAAAATGTGTAACTCTAAAAAGTTACATCAGATGTAACTTTAAAGAGTTACACCAGGTGTAACTTGAACCCATCTCTATAATAAAATAAAACACAGTTTTTTTTTTCTACAAAAGAATGTTGAACAACAAAGAGACTATGGAGTACATGAATGAAGATTCGTTTCAGAAGGTGAAGCAGAAGACAGTGGACCGGTCTAAAGTACTCTATGGTTGTTAATATGTGAAATTTATTGTCTTTGAATGTTGGGTTGTGAATTTCATTCTTTTTTACGATTTGGGTATGTTTGGTTTTTGTTGTTGTTGTTGTTGTTGTAGAAAGTGGCTCAAACAAAGAGTTGTTGAAACAAGCGGTTCAGACGAAAGAGACCCTCTCCAAACAGGCCGTTAAGATGGCAAAACAAGTTGAGGAACACGAAAGGTTCATTAACAAGGTTCATTAACCGATAGTATGTTGGGGGTGCTTGCTTTTGGCGCGTTTTGCTATCTAATGGGAGCGAGTAAGTAGAATTGTTTTGATTCATAGAAAGCTTTAAATACACCAATTGCTTATGTGATTCTCTTTTTGTTGATATTTCTATGTCAGGACCCCAAGATATTCCCTATGTGTATTGCTTATTCTATGCAATTGTTGTTCCTCTCTGGTGGATATACTATCGGTTCATGAAATGGCATTACTATCTTTTGGTAAGCTTTACAATATTGAGAATTTGTTATATTCCATAATTGCTTGAGTTCATTTATTTATTGATTTATAAAGCTTAATTGGTTTTTTAGGCAAAGGGGTATTGAATTTTGATGGCAAATTTGCATTTTTGGTTATGTTGTTACTAAACATAGACTCATGTGTCATTTCTATTATTGTGTGAATTTGGGGGGTTGAAACTAAATGGGGATTGGACTAGAATCATTCACAGTGATGTCATATACTTGAGCTAATATAAATGCTTTAAATAAAGACCAAAAATAAATAATAATAATAATAAAAAGAAGTATTTTAGCATGTTTTAAAAAACATGAGGGATGCACATGAGTAAAAATGTTTTTTTTTTTTTTTTTTTGCTAATTGATGTTATGAAAATAAATAGAAAATGAACATATTTCAATAATAACTAGCTTTTGAGCATGCATGTGATGAAAAATTATTTCATTGCACATAATACTCATTACATTCCTAGTTTTTTTTTTTTTTTTTTTTTTTTTTTTTTTTTTTTTTGTGATTGAAAAATGTAGTAATTCCAAATTATAATAAATGCTCTAAATTAATCCTTACCCAAAACATAGAAGAGCCTCTGAGCACGCACGTGAGCGCGTGCTTAGAGGCTAGTTTCACTTAAACATTTTGTCAATTACATTCCTAGTTTTTTTTTTTTTTTTTTTTTTTTTTTTTTTTTTTTTTTGTGATTGGAAAATGTAGTAATTCCAAATTATAATAAATGCTCTAAATTAATCCTTACCCAAAACATAGAAGAGCCTCTGAGCACGCACGTGAGCGCGTGCTTAGAGGCTAGTTTCACTTAAACATTTTGTCAATCACATTTATAGGTGATTGGGTTGGTCATTCTTCGCAAAGAGTAAATATTTTCATTTGTTCTTTCTAGTATTATGCTAGGAAAAAGAGAAAATTATAGGAAATTAAAGAGGGGCCGGGGTGCATCACAAAGTTGGATGTGGTACAATATGAAGACATTTTCAGCTAATATATATAATTTATTAAAAAAAAAAAAAAAAAACCTATGGCAATCGCTCCATAATAATTACTCTTTTCTTCAAAATAAAACACAAAATTAGTTTTTCGTTATCTGTTGTGATAACTGGAATCCATGTAAATAATGGAACTCATTAAGAGAGATTAAGGAGAATAATACATATAGATTCCTTAAATTTTAACTAGGAAAGAACTTTTTCAAAAGAAAAAACAGAAAAGTAAAAAGTTATGGAATATAACATCATAATGTAAGCGCAAGATAATAAGGTTTTACCTTTTATTTTTTATTATCTGGAACCATTGACAATATGCCCAAGGCCCCAAACTGTCTAGGGGTTGACCTTGCATTGTATGCAAGTCCTCAGGTTATTTGTTGATACACATGCTACCTAAATCCGTATTGGTTTCTCACTCAGTCTTTCAAATTTTGACATTTTCCTCAACCAAAGCGCAAAGTCTATGGAACATTCTGAAGTAAACTTTCTAGACAATTTAGAAGTTCAGACTCGTAGTCACCAGTAATCAACATTCCTAATGTTCCTGTTTTTTTCTTTTGAAACATTGACTTTACAAATATTAATTTATATATTCATTTGGAACGATCAAAAAATATATAATATGCAATGAGTGTTACACCAATTCCATTCAAATGTAGTGTTAGGTAAAATCAGAACTTGTAATGTTATAGAAATATTCTGACTGCACTGTACATTTCAATCCTAATTCCTACCAATTCTTTGTCAATAATTTAGATGGTATTATATTGAAACGGCATGAATGTTAGATGCACATCATAGGCACGTAAGTCACTTATGCATAAGCTTGACTTGGACTGCACACAATTCATTCCATTGGGGTATATAATATGGTGGTGTGGTTCAGGGATTTTACTGTGGAATTTTCAACTTATGATTGAATTTAAAATTTTGTTGAAGAGATTTCTTTGTTTGGACGAAGCATCAGAAATTCCAAATTCATGAGAAAATTTTAATCAGAATCTTTTCCAAAAAAACCTCCAATTTTTGTGCATTGACACATTTTTTCTAAATTTGCTCCAAACTCCTCTGCTAATTAATTATCACAACCGAGAACCCAACAGTAAAATTTCTAAAATGCCTACAACAATATTTATCAATACTAATTAAATCAAGTTATGAACAAATTGATTAATAAATTCGGCACAAACATTGTCGATGATGTGGTGGGTGGCACAGAAGAAGATTATAAATGTGGACGACATTGCTTTGTTGGTGAAAGCTCGAATACGTGTTGAAAACACAAGAGCTGTTTAGACCCCCTAATTAAAAATTACGGCTCGATAGATTTTACACAACTTTAATATCAAGTGCGGAATAGTGTAAAAGCGAGCGGATGAACAAGTAAGTTACTCTAATTCATAAACTAAGCAACACAGCAGTATAATGGAGTAAAACAAGAGTAGGGAAGAAGGATGCAAACACAGAAAATACTGAGACGTGTTCTCGAAGAGGAAACCGAAGAACTCGGTGAAAAACCTCTCCGCCGCCCTCCAAGCGGAAATCGATCCACTAGACAATCAGTTGGGATACATGAGTAAGCAAGAGACCCTCCAAGCCTAATCTACCCGATGTACCTAAGCCCTCCAAGCTCCTACTCCAACAAGGCTTCTCGGAACCGTGTCTTGTCTTAGTTCTCCGGATCCCGCAACAAGCTCCATGTTGCATCTGCCATTCCAGGCTTCTTCCAATGCTTCCCAGCAGCACCAAAACGTCACTCAACACTCTCAAAGGGTGTGGTAAGTGTTTGGGCTATCAACCTCTCAATGGTGTGAAAAATGGAGAGGGAAGGGTTGAGGAGCTACTACAAGCAAGTGTATAGAGAAAGGTGGGGATGACAATCTCTAATTGCAAATGTGTTTGGCTAGGGTTTTCTCTCTGAAGCATTCCTCAACATTTGTGGGTAATGGGGGTTTATATAGGATAGGTGCAAAATGTGTGAGTCATTCAGTACAGGCTGGCAGAACAACTTGTCTCGCGGGTGTCTCGCGGGAAGGCCTTACCCGCGAGATACTCGCGAGAGACAGCTGTCTCCACCTGGACTGACTCTTCGCATTCCAGCATGTGCATGGCACGTGCCTCACTTCGCAGGAAGCTTAGTCGCGACATACCCGCGAGATTCCTTCAGCTTCCAATTTTGCTTGAGTCTTCACACACTCTCTATCACACACCCCTTACATCAATTCCCACGACTAATACAGGGTATAAACAATTGATATTAATTACAATCAAATTTGGTACGGAATAGAAGCCAACAAAACACATAGTTGTAAATCACAACTTTACAGTTGGAATCTCAAAGTCCACAGAAACAGCTTTAGTGGCTATGGCATGGACATCCCATATGAGTTGGAATCGTACTGGGGCAGAGATTGGTTGAGTTTGTAGAATTTGAGGATGGTGAGTTGACCTTGATGTTCACTGTTGCTATGTTCTTGGCCTTACCCTCCAAGAACTTCAATTATCTCAAAAAACTCTTTTATCACAAGAGTCTCAACTAATCTTATAGTCTCCTTTCAAATTTTATGTATTCAGTGCACAGCTTATCATAGGCTTCCTAAAGGATTAACTTCTTAGGTACTTTATTATTAAAAGAATCCTCACTATTACTAGCATTCTTCACAATCACCTCATCAATTGTGACAGTAAAAGCCATATACTTATCACATTCATCCTTATACTCATTAGAAAAATCACTTTTAGTATCACTCAAGGTGGCATCCAACACTTTACCTTTCGAATTTTTAGTCTTTTCCTTCATAAGGTAGTTTGGGCTCTCTATCCTCATGACGAAAACCTCTACACTCATGGCACTAGATGAGGGGTTTCTCACTCTTACCCTTCTTAAAGGATTCAAATTTTCTAAGAGCTTTGTTTTTATCCTTTTTCCTTTATTGGAGAAGCTTTCTAATCTTCGTAGCTGTGAAAGTTAAGTCCTCATCCTTATCTTCATCTTCATCTTCAGAGTCATCACTCTCTTCCTTTATAGCCTTAAGAGCCATGTTCCTACTCTTTCCACCTTTTCCTATTTTACCTAATCTCATCTCATAGGTTTGAAGGTTCCCTACAAGCTTAGTTAAATGAATTATATTGTCCTTTTTTTCTTCAATGGCAGTGATTTTGGCATGGAATCTTTCAGGTAGGGACCTAAGGATTTTCCTAACAATTTTGGGTTCTGCTATAGATTCTTCAAGATTGAAGGCAGAGTTCACAATATCTTTGAGTTTTGCATAGAACTTATCAAATGTCTCATCCTCTTCCATCTTTATTTCTTCAAAACTACTAGTGAGTCTTTGAAGTTTAACATTCTTTATTGCCTTATTACCTTCATAGGTGGTCTCAAGTATGGTTCATGCTTCCTTAGCAATTTCAATGGATCATATTTTCTTGAATTCCTCATTAGTCACTCCACTATAGAGAACATTCAAAACCCTATTATTGAAATTTGCCTTTTTGATCTTCTCATCATCCCAAGTAATAGGCGGTTCACTTGGTTTCTTCCAATCAACTTCAACAGTCAACCAAACTTTCTCATCAAGAGCCTGTAAAAAAGCATTCATGCGAACTTTCTAATATGCATAGTTAGTACCATCAAACAATTGAGGAATCAAAAAAGATCATCCATGATCCATGACAATGAGGGTCAAGGATCACACTCAGGAAATTAGTCCAATCATAGTATACCTACTCTGATACCACTTGTTGGAAAATTTAGATCCAGGTTGATAGAATTAACTATTTAGATCTATGATGAATAATCCTTGGTTAAATAAACAAACATCAATATTATGTCAATATCATGCAAGTCGAAATAGTAAATAAGACAAAATATGATGATCCAGAAAAACTAATGAAACAAACTAATTTCACAATAAAAAAAAATCTGGGGGGAAACCTTCCTAAGAAGCAATCTATTATAATAAAGAGAAATTTTAAGATCTAGTACAAAACATTTGTCCCTAAACTTTACAATCCTAGTAAATGAACTTATAGCAGAATACCACTTCAAAACCTCTGAACTCTCCAATATATGTATGGTCCACCCATAATCACAAATGGAACCTCCAATTGACTTCAAGAACTTCTTGAAGTTTTCTTCATAGCAGTAAGTCTGTGGTGGTTGCTATGACTTCAGTTTCTTCACAAATGGAATCCTCAGGTCTACTTTGAAATTCTTTGGTATGGTGGAATAGAGAAAACTTTGTTACAAAACCCTACCTGTATAAATAGAGTGTTTCTCTCTCACAAAAAAAATCCTTCTAATAGATGACTTATAATGTCCTTCAAGTACCGATTCAAACGGGTCTTATTCGGGCTTCAAACGGGTCTTATTTGGGCTTCAAACAAATAAGTTATTAGCTTTTTTGTATTGCTGACTCGTAAAACTTGATGTATCAAGGTAGTATTGAGATTGCTTAAGCTATTGCAAGTCAGAATACAAGAATAAGGAAGTTTCAAGTTTAGGAATTAGAAACATGCCAGGTTCAATTGATTGAGACTATGGTTCGATCGATTGAGATGCATTTCTTCAGAATTTAATTAAAGTCCATTAGCCTATCAATCTCATTAAGTGATTAGGATTTCAGATCTAATTCTCATAATATTTAAAGTCTACCCTAAGGCACATTTTTTTAAGAGAGAGAAGAGTGCATATTGTGCCTCTTATTGTAGATCTAGGGTTTCTATACCCATAGTTCTCTAAAATCTTCGACCAACAATATTCTTTGAAGAAACTCAAGATTCGGTGCTGTTGAAGTTGTTGCCATCACTAGACATCACAATTGATGATCTAAACCTTTGAGTGGAGATATCAAAGTCCCAAACTAGAGTGTTTGTGCACATGAGTAAGTACTACATGAGGTAGTATTAGATTTAGGGTTAAGTTTATTGTAAAAACTTCCATTCTATTAGTGAATTGTTGCCATGTGGATTATTTAGGTTAAATCCTTCCCAGGTTTTTTACTTTGAACCTAGACTGTTTCATTAGTTTTCTTAGGTCATCATATCGCTGTGTTCTTTACTTTTCCGTTGTGCATGATATTATTTATTATTGTTTAACCTAGATTTGCTTAATTGACCTAAGTAACAACTTAGCTATTAAATTAGGTTAAACAAACTATGTTTTCTAGGGTCTAAATCTAACAAGGTACATGCTGAAAATGCTCTTTTCTTGAGCAAACTTTGCACCTCCAACTTCATCTTTAATTATAACTTTAAGACACATCAAAACTCAATAAAAGACACATTATTTGATATGGTTTAACAAAACCAAAAACAAATTTACATTTGTAAAACATTTTTAATTATTTGATTTTTAAACTTGAGATTTAGTGTTTATGGTTGGCATTTTAAATGAAGAGGGATGTAAATCCCACCATTTATGAATTTCGTATTAAATAAATATATATATATATATATATATATATATATAGAGAGAGAGAGAGAGAGAGAGAGAGAGAGAGAGAGAGAGAGGTGAACTTTAGGGTCTCTTTGTAAATAAAGAATATATGCAAAGTCTAGAAAATAAAGGGTCTTTTTGTAAATCCCACCATATATATATATATATATATAGAGAGAGAGAGAGAGAGAGAGAGAGAGAGAGAGAGTCCCACCATATATATTGTAAGGTTGAAATTTATCAACCATCTTGTTGGCTTTATTCTGTGCCAATTTACTTGTAATTTAGCACTTAGTAACCCTGTATTTAGGTGGGATTATTGTAAGAGTAGTGTGTGAGAAGATGTGAAGAAAAGCTCAAATATGTGCAAAGAAACAAAGCTTCGTGGCTAGGACTCGCGGGTGGCTCGCGGTTACAAGCCGCCAAATGCAGGCATATGAGATGCATACAAGGAAGTTGAAGGGTCGCGCTAGCTGTCGCACTACATGACAAAAGTCTCAGGCTGGCCAGACCGTTACGTCACGACTTGAACTTGCGATTTGGACAAACCACGAGACCAAGCCGCCAATTTACCCTGTTTGGCAAAAACTGTCTCTTCGTATTCCTTTCTTACCCTACTATATATAGACCCTTATACCCACAATTTTAAGAGAGCTTTTAGAGAGAATTTTGTGAGAGAAACCCTAAAGAAAAACAAGATTGTCTCATCCCTAATCTTTACCTCAGAGACTTTACAAATTCCTTTACTCTTTTCCTTTTCATTGTCACATTCTTGAGAGGCCATTGACCAAATTCTTATCTCACCACACCCACGTCTGTGAGAAGGTTCATTTAGCAGTTTGGAAGGAACCAATATACATTGGTTGATGCTATGGTATAGTAGCGGAATCCAGGAAGTTAAAGAAGAAATAGGTTCGGCGTAATCTCGTTGGAGCAAGAAGCTTGGAGAGTTTAGGTACTTGGGTAGCCTACTTGAAGGGTTTTCTGCTGTTCATGTATCCCAACTATATTCTTTAGTGGATTATTTACCACTTGGAGGGCGGCGGAGAGATTTTATGCCGAGGGCTTCGGTTTTCTCTTCGATAACACATCGCGTGTTGTCCGTATGTTTGTATCTTCCTTTCTTTATCTTTGTCTTATATTTACTGCTGTGGATGTGTTTATATTTGGCTTAAATTAGTTATCAATTCTGTGATTGGCTTATGTTCATGTTCCGTACATTAATTGTTTGATTATTAGTTTGAATTGATATTTTATAATTTGGGGTCCAAATGTTCAAGGGTGTTTTATACACATTTTGAACTTTCATATATATATATATATATATAGAGAGAGAGAGAGAGAGAGAGAGAGAGAGAGAGGTGAACTTTAGGGTCTCTTTGTAAATAAAGAATACATGCAAAGTCTAGAAGTTTATCTTTTTGGTGGCAGAATACGTCATTTGCTAGAAATTTTCATATTGGTTTGATCACATTTTCTTTTTTTTTTTCTTTTTTTTTTTTCCATTTTTTAATTATCTAGAAAAGTATGTATCAAAAAAAAAAAAAAATCTTTAAAAGTCCTTTTTTGTCCTTTTGATTATATGTAGATTTAAAATTGGATATGTCAATGCTCCAAGGTCCAACACTCACATTTTTAATAACGGTAATATATAATAACTTGTTGCTTGCTACCCAATCTTCGGATGGACCATATCCGCTTAGCGTGTGGTTTGACTTTCACATTTTGAGTTGACATATCCAAGTTAAAGGCTTGTTTGATACATGTGTTTAAATATATGTTTTCAGCTTTTAAACAATATTGCACGTATTTTCATACGTTTATTCAATTGCACATATTTTCAAAAATTACAAGTAACGTTACTAGAACAACATTATCAAATGAGTCCTAAATTACCGAGAAACTATTTTTCTTTTTATAATTGGGGTGGGATTATTTGAAATTTGAACTATTAAGAGGCATAAGTTAAATATAAATCTCATAATAATTCCAGAAAAAAAATTTATGAACACAACAAAATATTATAATATTTTTATAATATTCTTATTGGCCTAAAACACATTTGTATTATTTTATTCTTAATTATGAAGAGCTTGACAAATTGAGGTCAGTGTATTTGCTATTGCACTGTTCAATTCACTTTAGTTGTGAGAGAAATTTAAAAAGAGAAAAAAGAAAAACTAAAATAGTAAAAATTTGTTTTATTCAAGGGCATACATTAAAAATGACTTTTCGAACTATCAATCTCACTGGCAATAGCTTTTGTATTTGCTATTAGATTTGGATCTGGTACAATACTTAGATGCAATTCACCCTTAATTTTCACATTTTTAATTCTTATTTTTTATTTTTAAAATTTTTTTCTTAACTTTTTGAATAAATTGTTGAGATTAAAAGTAGTTTTTCGCAACTATCTATCTCAACTATTCAAGTGTGCAATTAAGTTCCGTAACTTCGTTCAACTTGAATTGCATGGTCGTCAATTGCGTGTGCCTTTTTGACATTATCTTTAAACTTTTGGCCCGTCTTGACTGCCTCCAACTTGCAACGGTCAACTTATCTCATCTCTTTAACTGTCAAACCCCACCGTGCAACAACTATGATTCTCTATAAAACCCTCCATCCATTATATTATCTATTCCAAACATAAAACCAAAGTCATAAACAAACCCATATATACCAAAAGTATTGCTTTATTTGCTAGTGAAAAAAAAAAAAAAAAACCTTTTGAATCATCCAGGTTTTTCATTTTTTTTTCCCTGATTTTCTTTCAAGGATTTGTAATGTCGAGCTGCAATAGAGAGCCAGTAAAGGTTGTGATCATCAACACCCATTATGTGGAAACTGATGCTATGAGCTTCAAATCTGTTGTGCAAAAGCTGACTGGTAAAGATTCAACGGTAGCAGAAGGGAAAGAGAAAGACAGCAAGATTTTGAAAGAAAGGATGGAGAGGATGGAGGCGAAAACTTGGTCCGGCTCCAGTGGTAATAAGGCGGCTTTGATGAAGAATTTATCGTTCGAGTTTGATAATATTGCTTAGAGAGATGCCACCGATGTATGAGCTATGGGAATGATCAGTTCAAAAGTGTATATTGTGTATGTTTGATATCTTTTATTCTTTTTTTTTTTTTTTTTTAAGAAGATATTTATTCATTATTTGCTCCATAATACAGTTGAAGTTTCTAAACGAATTTATGCTTCGTATGAAAACCTCTTGAGGTTGGGTGTGAACCTATACTAGTGGCCTTTTTAGAATGGATACCTACACTTCAATTATATTAAAATGAATGACATTAATAGAACCCTATATATGTCTAAAATAAAAAGAAGTGAATGACCATTGAAATCTTTCTTACTCTGTTACTCTCATGCATGTGCTAGCTACTTACACTTGTATATATGATTTTTGTTGGTATAAATAGCTATTTGGAATTGTTATAACAGAAAGTTCTATTTGAACTAATCATAATAATTTAAACAAATTATTCATTGGGATTCATATTTTGGATCCCATCATCATTTTTTGTATCCTATTCTTGAATACAAGTTTATGTTGGCACGAGCGTGCAGGATCCCATAGTAATTTTCTTGAAACAAAATTATAATAATGTAATGTATTCTAGACTCTATCTAAACTCTAAAGGAATTCAGAATGATCACATCATTAATACCATATCATGATGGTTGTAAATAGCAATATTATTGTTCATAATTAATAGAAGAATAATGAAACTTTGAATTAACAATTTAACAATTCAAAAACCAAGTTTAAACTACAACACATATACAGAAGATTCTAAATATTGGAATATACTTCTTTTGCCATTTTCATTATTCAACCAAAACCAAAGTTTTAAAGATAATTCCAATTCAATTAAACCCAATACATACACATGAACATAAAAAATTCCAAAAATAAAAACAACAATCCCCAAAAGCCTTTTTGCCTATTACAGTCACTATCTTTTTATTTTTCAAATTGTGTGTTCTTTAGTTCTTTTTCCTTCTATGTTTCATCAAACTTTTTCTAATTGACCAAAATATCTCTCACATATGTTAACATATCTTTCATATCTTTTGTTTTGAAGACGCTCCAAGAACCAAAATCAATGCAAGAGACTATACAGCAAAGTCGTGTTGGAAGAATAATCCCAAAAAAAAAAAAAAAAAACTATTTAAAATATAATATAGGAATGAAAAGCCGAGTTGAAATTATAACAAATAATCCCTTAAAAAAAAAACTGTTTATAATATAATATAGGGTTATGGATTCCTAAGCAAATTTGGTTAGCGTTATGGATTTCTAATAAAATTTGGTTATATATATATATATATATATTAAAGGATGAATATGTTGGCAAAGTCCATTTGATATAAAATTTAAATCTTATTGAAATTAAAAATGATATATATTTGTTGAGTCTCATTTGATATCATTATAGAGTTTAAATCCTATTGAAATTATAATTTCTAATCAACGTTAATGTAAAAAAAAATGAAAAAAAAAAAAAAAGAAGAGAAAGAAAACATGATTGATAGATATAAGGAAATATGATAGACCTTTTCTTTTTTTTTTTAAATGTCATCAACATATAACTTATTATCAAATTAATAGAGATATTTTCTGTTTTTTGGGATAGATTTATATTAATGGAGTTATTATATAGTTTGTTAGGATTATCTAGAATTTCCCTGATTAGGTGATAATTTAGGTCTCCTTTAAGTATAGAATAGTGGTTGTGTGGCACCAAAAAACTAAATTAATTTTTTTTTTAAATTAATAAATTTTCTGCAATTTGGTGCTATAAAATCAAAAGAATTAAATCAAATTAAAAAATATAAATGGAAAATGCTGAAGTCGAAAATTGTGGAATACTGCCCCAAAATCCAATTGTATGACATTATCTTTTAAATAATAAAAGTTGTTTTATTTTATAAGATTATTTTTTGCATGAATATTTGGACATTATATTATAGTCAATAAGATGCTTTGTATGTGATTTTGGTATGAGTATGAGATTTGCATATAAAAGATATAAATCTCAAATTCTTTGTAAACTCATAAACCCTATTTCATAGTTGGTGATGAAATTGGGTATTTCAACTCTGAAGACTATAACATATTAATCATAATGATCTGTCTTGGTCATAAAAATGGAGACTTTTGATTGATATGTTGGTGTATCTTAAGTGAATAATAAATCTTATAGTGGTCCAATTTAGTGGTAGAGACTCTCAATCATGAAAGGATGGTGAACTCAAACATAAAATGTTAGTTTCTTTGATAGTATATATACTAGAGTGAGATTTTGCATAGTCAAAATCTTAGTACTTTAGGCAATTGCATATTGGCATATAGTGTTGTGGGAACGCACATTCTCAAGACGGAATACATAAATATAAGAATAAATAAAAGATTAAACTGAGGACTCAAAGGCATCAGATATGGTGATTTACAAAGTGGCAATACCTTTTGATTTTGTTTCACTATGGGTGATTTATGGAGGGATTGAATGCTAAAATGATATAGTCTTGGGATATATATTTTATTAATAATAGCCTAGAATGCAATTACATTTATACAGTGGAATAAAATATAATTAATGGTAAGTTTAACAAGTTGCTACAATTTCATTTGTTTTTGAAATTTACTACATCAAGGTATGTGTTTGTCACTTTGTCTAGAAGGTTAGTAATATACTCAAAAGAAAAAAAAAAAAAAAAAAAAAAAAAAAAAAAAAAAAAAGTAAATGTATTTGCAATAAAACCTATAGTGACAAGCCTATTAAAATTTCCTCCATAGTTGTTGTATGTTGTGTCTTCTAGAAAATAATTTGTTACTACATCATTACCAATTTTGAATTTGACGTGCATTTGAGGAATGATATAAATCCCCCATATTGTAATTGTAGTAGGCGATCTTCTTCGATCAAGTTAGTTTGAATATATGACCTTATAAATGACTTTAATTTATTTCTATAATATATGGTGGTTTCATTAGTTATATGGTATTGTGGAATATTTTGTGGCGCACATAATTACTTGAGGACTACAGATATTCAACTGGCATACTTAATGGTTTTACAAACATAATATATTTTTAATTTTTATTATTTTCTTTTTATGCATTAACATCATTTCTAAACAGTTGACCAGCTGCTTGTTATACCATAAAAATATCTCTCTATGTTATTTTATATCTAATTTATTTTCCAACTTGTGTTTTACATTTTTAATGTACTATGCTTTCAGATAAAATTGGAGGGAGAACGAGATTGATCCAAGATTTAGACTTTCTTTATGAAAAATTTCATCTGTCACATTTTTTTTTGAGAATCATTTCATCTGTCACATGGTTTAAAGTGTGTTTTGATTTTCGTAATAATAGCTAGCATTCAGGTATAATGCAGTACCTGAAAATATATTGTTATGTATTTGGGTTTTAAAATATATGTTAGGGCATTTCGGACCTGAAATTTATCTTACGATGGAGTAGAACATTATATTATATTATAATAATTTTTCTTTTTTTTTTCTTTTTTTTTTTTTTTTTTAATAATCAAAAGGAAATTTCATTAAACCAGCAAACTAGGGGGGGGGGTGGGTGGTGTGGTCAGATACCAATCTGTTAAAATACAAGCCAGCCGAGTGATCCACAGGCGGATCATTGTACAAAATGAAATCAATATTTTGAGAGGAACCTATCCTAGCAAGGAAGTCCACACAAGAGTTGGCCTCACGGTAGCAATACCCGATTTGGACTTGGGGAATCTGGGAAATCAACTGCCTACAATCATCAACAATAGGCATGGCAAAGCTGTTAGAGTAAGAAAGATTTGAGAGCAGAACAACAATTGCTTTAGCATCAATTTGAATGTCTACAGCATTTAGATTTAAATTGTTGTAGAGGGTAAGCCCATCTCGAAGGGCCCAAAGCTCAGTAATGAAGCTAGTGGAGAAGCCAATATTCCTGGAGAAACCCGCAACCCAATTCCCTTGGTCGTCTCTGAGAATGCCGCCACCTCCAACTCTGCCTGGATTTCCAAGAGTTGAACCATCCGTGTTGAGTCGAATCCAACCTTGTTGGGGCTTTTCCCATCTGACTTGCACCACAGTCTTGTTGCCTATGCATGTAGGATCAAGAACGCAATATTGGAATTACGAAGCTCAAAAAACAATATCTCAGTGAATGCCATAACATTATTTCTATGCTTCCATATACCCCAAATAGCAAAAGGAAAAATAATCTTCCATGGGGGCTGATGCCGCAACTTGTGGGACTAATCTTTGCAGTTTTTCTCCATCCAAAGCTTAACATCATCCTCGTAAAAATTACTGCTCGAATTTATGCCCAATCAGTCCAGATGTTCTTAGAGAAAGGGCAGTCTTTGAGTCTATGTAAAATCGTTTTAGACTCATTGTCACACAGAGGGTAGACCTCACTTTCACTAAGACATCTTTGAACAAGACACACTCCAACTCCAATACTTTGGTGCAAGCATTTCCATATGAAAGTTTTAATCATAGGCAGCGTTTTTAACTTCCAAACCCAAGTAATAGTGAACTTACCATCACCATCCTTGCAATCAATGGCCATGGCATAAGCAGACTTGAGGTCGAAGTCCCCTCTGTTACCTCCTTTCCAAGTTAATCTGTCATCCCCATTATTAGAGGTCATTGAATAAGGAATGGATCGGATCTCCAACAAGACTGAATCTGGAATTTGGATTGACAAATTAGACCAATCCCATCCATCGGGTCCAAGCACATCTCTAACTTTCAATTCCTCTTCTTCAGCCGCAAAAGGTCCTTGAATGAGGGACCTTAGGCTACCCAAGAATCATGCCAAAACTAAGCTCACTGTTTCTTCCTAGAATCCACCTGATACCTTTCTTGAAAACCACCACCCCTTTATTTAAAGCCTTCCAAGTTCTAGAGCAAGGAAGCTTGTCTTTGTTCCTGGTATTTAGTCTACGATGAGAGCAGTATTTGCTTCTGAGAACATTAGTCCATATAGCATCTTTTTCAAGGTGAAACCTCCAATTGAGTTTTGCTAGGAGTGCTATATTTTTCCCTCTGGCAGATTGTATACCCAGTCCATCCTCTGTTTAGGCTTTGTGACCTTGTGCCATCCGACCCAATGGGTCTTTTCCTTATTTTCAGACGACCCCCACAGGAAATTACAGTTAACTCTATCAATGTTATTATGCAAACTTTCAAGAAGAGCTGTGCATTGCATTACATAAGCAGGAATTGTGGAAGTGGAAGCTTGAATGAGTACAGCTCTACCCGCCAAAGACAAGAGGTTTGCTTTCTATCCAGCTAACTTGTGCTTGACCCTATCCAAAACAAAGTTTAAGTCTTTGGTGCTGGCTCCACTGTGTTTAATGTGGAAACCGAGATATTTTCCATGGTTTGGGGTGGACTTAAATCTCAATATATCACATAAAGACTCCCTAGAATCAATATCCACATTTGGAGAGAAGTATACTCAAGACTTGCTCTCAATGGACTGTCCAGACCGAGTACAAAAAGCATCAAGCACATCCCTTATCGCCATGCAATTGACATAATCCACTTTTGCAAAAAGAACCAAATCATCCGTGAAGAACATATGAGAAATGTAGCCCCGCTCTTGGAGCTTTTTACGGGATTCCAACTACGTTCACCACATTTCTCTTTGATGAGATGCCCAAGGACTTCCATGCAAAGAATGAAGAGATAAGGTGAAAGCAGGTCACCTTGTCTTATTCCCCGCAAAGGAAGAATGGGATCAACATTTCCTCCTTTAAAGAGAATAGAGGTAGACACGAAAGAAACACAAGTCATCACAAGACTGACAAGATCATGGGGGAAATTGGCATTGATGAGGACTTCTCTAATGAAACCCCATTCTAACTTGTCATGAGCTTTCTCAAGATCCACCTTAATAGCCATATAACCCACCTTACCCTTTTTGTTGCTAATGGTGTGTATGAGCTCTTGGACCACAATAGCATTATTGACACTCCTCCTTCCTGGGATGAAAGCTGATTGGAGAGGGGAGATGAACTTATCAAGATGAGGCCTTAGTCTTGCCACGATAATCTTGGTCACAATCTTATAGACAGTGTTGCACAGACTTATGGAATGGTAATTACCAAGTGTTTCTGGGCTAGCAATCTTGGGAATTAGCACAATATTAGTTCTATTAAGATATTCTGGCACTTAGCGAAAAGTTTTCTCTCTAAGTTTCCATGGAAACTCTAGAGGTGAAAGAAGGAGCTTTCATAGCAAACGGGCTGCCGTCAGGCAAACTCTCTCTCCGCACAAGCGGTAGAGCAGTCTTACATCGGAGAACTTATGGATGACATTACAGAGAGATGCGTAGGACTAAAGTTATCACTGAAGGAAGATGCTAAAGTGGAAATCAATGTGCCACTGTTAGAGGATGACCCGGTTCTCATTGGGAAGTTTTGTATGAAGCGACGAGTAAACTTGGAATCAGTGGCAAGAGTGTTGAAGTCGATGTGGAAGGCGAAGAATAGCTTCAAAGTAAACGATCTAGGCGAGAACAAGGTGATGTTTCTGCTTCACAACACGGACGACGTGGAGAGAGCTCTCTTGCTCAGCCCGTGGTCCTTTGATAAATATCTATTGATTTTGCACAAAATGGTACGTGGGGAGACAGTGAAGGATAGAAAGTTCAACAAGTCTCCATTTTAGTCCAAATCCATGGGCTTCCTACAATGTGCCAAACGAAGGAAGTGGGAGAAAGCATTGGTGCCACTATTGGAGAGGTGGAGAAAGTGGATGCCAATAGGAAAGGTTTTTGCTTGAAACTCCCTGTGCATAAGAGTGCACTTAGACATCTCCATGCCACTGTGTCAGGGTCGGAAGGTACGTCTAGGTGAGCATGGGCTGAAATGGGTGGACTTCAAATACGAGAGACTCCCAATCTTTTGTTATCTATGTGGGAGAGTGGACCATGATGAAAGGGAATGCATGCAGGGGCTTCGAAGCAACAACACTATATGCCTAGATGAAAATCAATTCGGCCCATGGTTACGTTCAACGTCAGACAAGTATCAAAAGCCTCAAATGATAATAACAGTGAAAAATGGAGAAACAAACACAGGGGAAAGGGAGATTGGGCTACTGAAAAGTCGACGTGGCCGTGAGAATGACTTTATACTAGCAAAGGCGCCAACAGACAACGCTCATTTAGGCAAAGTGGAAGGGGTGGGAATCCCGAGGGCTGATGTGGTGACAGTAGGTGACCCACAAACTCATATCAATCTCAAATCCTCGAATATCCAGCAGGCTTTGAGTTTCGAGCAACAGATCCAGGATATCGATGCTGCAATTAATAGGGAGGTGCCTGATGTACACTCTAAACCATGCAAAGAGGAGATATTGACAGAGAAGGTAATCACACAACCTCTGACTAATGTAACACGGGTAAAAGAGAAACGGGTTAGTGCTAATGGGCCAGTTCAAGAAGCCCAACATCATCTGGCCATATTTAAATCCTAGAATCCCTGCATCACGCATGAAAAGCCACAGGAAGCTAATTTGGGCCTGTTAAATCCAGGACTGAATTTCATGTTAGGCCCTACATCCCCAAAGAAATTAAAAGGCCACACTACGAGAAAGCCCAAAGGAAGTGATCAAAAGAAAAATAAAGAAAACAAAGGCCTAACAAGGAATGAAGGAGATGCGGGTTGGACAAGAAAACAAGCTAAAGGAGACGATGCACACAGTGAGACAAATATGGAGATTAATCATTCAAAAGTTGGAGAAAAAAGGAGAGCTCGGTCTCCGTTGTTTGAACTAGCTAATACAAAAGGTAATGGGAAACGGATTAAAGTGGAGGGGAAGGTAAAGGAGCTGGGAAAATTACTAGCACAGCACTTGGGATAGGCAAAGGCTGGCAACCAGCCCTACTGGGTGCAATGAGTGCTATAAGCTAGAAATGTAGGGGGCTTGGGAACCCCTAACCAGTTAATGCCCTCCAAAAGGTGGTTTTGGAGAAAGATTCCACACTAGTCTTCCTCATGGAGACTAAGTTGGATATTATGGAGATGGATAACATTAAAAGGAAAGTAGAAAGGTAGTAGGGCCTGGTGGTTCCTAGCATAAAACGGGTAGGTGGGCTTGCTTTGCTATGGAAAAATTCAATGTAGGTTGACATACTGACCTACTCCCCACACCACATTGATGCAATAGTAACTAAAAAATAGGGGATGACAAAATGGCAGTTCACCGGCTTTTATGGGCATCCGGAGACTGGAAAAAGAGAGGAATCAGGGAAACTGATGGAAAGTCTCAATCATAGAAGTGATTTTCCATGGATTTGCATGAAGGACTATAATGAGATCATGCATGCCAAGGAGAAAGAAGGTGGTGGTGTAAGGCTGGATGGACAAATGTGTGCTTTTCATGAGGTGATCAATAAATGCCAATTGAGGGACTTGGGATATGTGGGCTCTGATTATACATGGAGTAGGAGGCTTGGTTGTCGGGGTTGGGTCCGGGAAAGATTGGACAAGGCACTGGTATCAACAAATTGGGCTGCAACCTTCCCTGCAGCGTGGCTCTTCCGTGTTGCCACGTCGGTTTTAGACCATTGTTTACTTGTGCTCAAGGAAACAACCTATCAAAGAAAACACAAGCAACGTCCCAAGGTGTGGCGTTTCGAGTCCATGTGGCTTGATGATGCAAGATGCAATGATGTGGTGCTAGAGGCTTGGGACAGAGGACGGACTAGGGACTCACTTTGGCCATTGGAAGCATGCATTGAGGAGTGTCAAGTCTCCTTGAAAACCTGGAACATGCAATCTTTTGGCCATGTGGGAAAACAGGTTGCTGAGCTTCAAAGGAGAATCCAAGCCTTTGAGTCCATGAAGGGTGACACTATGATACTTGAAACAGACCATGCAACAAAAAAAGAATTAAATAGGTGGCTTGGCATTGAAGAAGAAATGTGGCATCAGAGGAGCAGAAACAACTGGTTAAAGGCAGATGACAGAAACACCTCCTTTTTCCATACCAAGGCCACGAATAGGCATCGAAGGAATACCATCAGCCGAGTCTTGGATGCAAATAATGTGTGGCATGAGGATATGGAACAAGTACGGCAGATTTTTGTGGATTATTTTGATCAGCTCTTCTTTACCTCGCAGCCAAGGGTGGAATAGGAGCTTCTAGATGCCATCCATCCCAAGGTCACAGAGAGGAGGAATGCTACCCTCACCAAAGAATTCCATGCTGGGGAGGTGGAAAAGGCACTAAAACAAATGCACCCTCTAACTGCTTCAGGCCCGAATGGTATGCCACCCTTATTTTATCATCATTTTTGGCCCACTATTAAGTCCTTTGTTATTAATACGGCACTTAATTTCTTAAACCATGGCATTGCTCCCCCAAAATTCCATGACACCCATATTGTACTAATTCCAAAGACAAAGAATCCTAAAAGAGTGACTGATTATAGACCAATATCTTTATGTAACGTGGCTTACAAAATAGCTTCAAAAGCTATGGCGAACAAACTGAAATTGGTCTTGCAGAAGATTATAGGTGAGAACCAAAGCGCGTTTATGGCAGAACGCCTCATTACTAACAACATGCTGGTGGCACATGAGTTAATGAGCCACATCAGCAAGAAAAAGAAGGGAAAATGTGGGGAAATGGTGGTAAAGCTGGATATGAGTAAGGCATACAACCGTGTCGAATGGGATTGTCTACAACAAATCATGTAGAAGTTGGGTTTTCATGAAAAATGGACCAACATTGTGATGCGGTGTGTGACCTCGGTAAAGTATGCTGCTCGGATCAATAGGCATCCATGCGGCCATATGCAACCAACCCACAGGCTAAGGCAAGTTAACCCACTGTCACCCTACCTCTTCCTCATTTGTGCCGAAGGTTTGTCGGCCCTCCTACATCAGGCCACCCACAGGAAAGCCATTAAGGGGTGGCAGCCTCTACCCGGGGTCCAAGGGTGTCCCACCTATTTTTTGCCAATGATAGCTTGATGTTTGGAAGAGCATTAGTGAGCGAAGCAAAGGAAATCCAATGGCTCCTAAAGGTCTATGAACTCTCATCCAGCCAACAATTAAATAGCAATAAAACCTCCTTGTATTTCAGTCCTAATACAAACAACGGAACAAGAGATAGAGTGAAAATTATGTTCGATGCTCAAGTCATCAAGCCCCACGAAGCCTACCTCGGCTTGCCATCTCTTGTGGGGAGGTCAAAAAACAACACTTTTGCCCATCTTAAATAGAGGGTGGCCAACAAAGTATTGGAGTGGAAGGAGAAGCTTTTAACTCCCGCTGGGAAGGAAGTCCTAATTGAATCGGTAGCTTAAGCAGTACCCTCATACACAATGAGTTGTTTTCTGCTACCCAAACATCTATGTGAGGAACTGACAGGAATGATCAAACAATTTTGGTGGGGTCAGATAAAGAATGAGAAAAAAATTACATGGCTGAGCTGAGACAAAATGTGCATGCCAAAGGATCGTGGGGGGTTGGGCTTTTGGGACCTGAGGTGCTTTAATTTGGCTCTTTTGGCAAAACAGGGGTGGCGGCTGCAAACCAACTCCTCATCCCTTTTTTGCCAAGTATATAAGGCCAAATATTTCCCACATTGTAGTTTTGATGAGGCGACTGTTGGCCAGAACCTATCATACGCCTGGAGGAGTTTAATGGCGGCTCACGGAGTAATCCGAAAGATCACAAGGTGGCAGGTTGGGACAGGAAACAAAATCAGGGTGTGGAGGAATAAATGGATCCCTAGGCCGAGCACCTACAAGGTCATTTCACCAGAGATACAAACCTTAAAGGATGCTTTGGTTTGTGAGCTCATAAATAGAGCATCCAATGAATGGGACATAGACAAGCTTAGCCAATGGTTCATTCAAGAGGATAGAGATATGATACTGAGTATTTCCCTGGGCTCAACGAGCAGCAATGACAGGTTGGTTTGGGCCGAAACTAAGAGTGGAAATTTCGCCGTGAAAAGTGCGTACACTCTAGCGTGCGAGGAGCATAAAAATTTGGACTTGGCAGAATGCTCAAACGGGGTGGCGGGAAGAAAATTATGGAAGACAATTTGGACACTAAATATCCCATAGAAAATTAAGCATTTCACTTGGAAAGCATGTTGGGACATCCTCGCAACAAAGGAAAACTTGGCTAAGAGGAAAATAACACTGGACAATGTGTGCGAGCTTTGCGGGAAAATTGAGGAAACCATCGGCCATCTTTTGTGGTTTTGCGAACATGCTAAGGAAGTCTAGAAATGTAGCAAGTTTGCCCTTCCCTTTGAGTTCTCAGCGGGTTGGAAGTTCCTAGACATGGTTGATTGCTTTCAACAGTGCGAACACCTTCGGCCTGGGCTTTTGGAACAATTCCTTACTATTTGCTGGGGCATTTGGAAAAACTAGAATAATTTATGGTTGGGAGGCAAGGGAAAGGCTGGTTGGACCATCCTGGGGCACGCCATGCAGTTGGTGAAGGAGTATCGGGTTGCAAATGTTCCCGAAACAGAGCACTCTGTGGCTTCTTTTGGGTCGGCCTCTTGGCAACCTCCAAGCCATGGTCATTACAAAGTTAATATAGATGGGGCGGTCTTCTCAAAAAGGAAACAAGCTGGTGCAGGGGTGGTTATTAGAGATGGAGAAGGTGAAGTAATTGCTGCACTTAGGAAGAGGTGGAGGTACCCATTGGGAGCTATTGAAGCTGAAGCAAAAGCATGGAAAGTTGGTGTCCTCTTTGCTAGGGACGTGGGGATCAAAGATGTGGAGTTTGAGGGGGACTCATTGGAGATTTGTAATGCATTAAATGATAGGGAAATGTCCCTGCTTACTTATTAGCTCAACATGCCCAGCATGTTGGAGATTATGTTGCATGGCTAGAGGAATGCCCTAGCTTGGTTGAGCATGCATGTGCTCAAGACAAATGTAATCTGTCCTTTGAATTTCAATAATGCTAAGTATTTTCCATTAAAAAAAAAAAAAAAAGACATTCTAGCACTTTGTTCACGTTAAAAATCTGCTTTACCTTTTTTGATAGAGTCCCCAACTAACATCCAAAGCCTTTGAAAAAAAAAACAGCATGGAGCCCATCTAGACCCAGAGCCTTGAACGCCTTAAGGGACCAGAGATCTTGCTTAATGTCTTCGTCAGTAACCGAGGTGCTGAGGCTAAGGCTTTTGTCCTTAGAGAGGGTAGATTGCCATCTTGATGGTCGGGTAGGAGAGAGGTTGTCTCTTGTTCATGCATTCTATCTATTAGTGAATTGTTGATACTACCAAGAAAGATATCAAATTTCGTTTTACACTAGTATTCTGTGGTTGAATACTTGAATGTAATATATCCTTATTTTATAATATTTTCTTTTGGAATTATATTTTTCTTGTAATCTATATATAATATCATTTACTATATAATAAAAATTGGGCTTAGAAGCCCTGGTTGCACCAAGTAGCTTCACCAAATTGCAGAATTTTTTTAGATTTTTCAATAAATTCATTCACTTATTTTTAGATAAAACAAAAAGTTTTTGTTCTTTATCAACTTCTTTGGATAAAGTAACAATAAGTGTTCTAATGAACTTCTTCTTTAAATAATAATAATAATAATAATAATAATAAATTATAAAGTAAAAATTTTCCTAGGTTATGTTAGTTTTTTTCTTTTTCTTTCTTTTTTTTTTTTTTTTGGAATAAACATTTATCCTACATCATCTATTTCCTAATAATAAACTTCTCAAAAAAAAAAATCCTAATAATAAAGTAACAAATTTAAAAGTATTATTTTTTCTTCTCAAAATTTTTTTCTTTTGGATTAAATAACAAAAAATAGCTAATATTTATTAACTTTAACGTAAACTAAAAAAAAAAAAAAAACACTAATATGTAATTAACATAAACTTCTTAATTATGTAAACTCCTTTTTTCTTTCTGTTCATATCAAGTTGTCAACTTCTTTACAACTTAAAATGATCTAATATAAAAGTGGAGGTATATATACTGTTTGTTATATTTTTCCGTTTTCCTACCGTATGGTTTCTTGATGTATTCTTTCCTTCTCATACTTACCTTAACTATGAAACTTGCATGTATGTATTTACCTTCTTCTTTCGTTTTTTCATAAAATTCCCTTCTTTATTTTTTTTTTCATCAAATTCAATATGTTTTGTGTGTGGGTTGCCTTTTGTTTAAGTTATTTTTGTTAACTTTGATCTAATTTATATGCTTATTATGGCCTTCAAAATCAATTGTATATCTTCCATGAAAACTAACAAATTAAATTTAACAAAAATCTTATTCGCTTTTTGAAAGATCTGTTTTCCAATATGTGTAGATCTCACAGGTAGCCATAAGACCAAGATTTAAGCATCCAAAACATCACTCCACAAAGAATAGAGACAAAAAAATTGATTAAATATAAAAAAGGGTTATGTAAAAACAATAGATATTTAAGGTGATGTAAAATCTCCATGACTTCGCTGCTTCTCCCTTGTTGTCAAAGTTAATTCAATTTTCATGTGAGTATCTTTACTTTAACTCTAATTCCAGATTTTTTTTTTTTAAATGTTGAGAAATTAATATTGTTTGTAATTATTAAATTCAAAGTTTCATAGTGTCTATATATTTATGTGTGTGTTAATGTAAATTTTCTTTCAATTTTCTTTTTTAATTTTATAAATTTGGGTGGTTTTAATTTGTAAATTTGGGATGATTGCTTAGGGTAAAAGTAAAAATATTAGGTCAATTTTTATCATAATTCATGCACTAGTAGGGTGTTAGATGTTGATATTAATTTTATGTTTATTTACATTAATTAACATAAACATCTTAGCATGTTTAGTGCTGATATTAATTTTACACTTTGAGATGCAGGCGCTTCATTATAATTAAATATAAATGATATTATGCCGGTATGTTATAATTATTATTTGTTGTTTTCTCACTCTACTTCACCTTAATTGTTATTTGAATAAGTAAAAGTTATCTTTTAGTCCGATTGGGTATATCATTTCTTTTCAATCATTAATTAGTGTTTCTCAATAAAATTATTCATGTTATAAGTTTATGACCAAAACCGTGCAAAGCCTGACCCGTTTACTACTAAAAGCTTTTAGAAATTTAAAACTTGTCGTAATCTTTAAAATATTTTTACTAATTTATTTGTTATTAAATTCAATTATATTATCAATATATATATATTTTTTAAAATTTATATATAATTATTTTATTAAGTCATGCATTGCACAGGCATAATACTACTATATATATAAAACCGAAACCTCTAAAGCTCCCACAATTTTTTACGTCGCCACTATTTTCTTTTTCTTTTTATTTGCCACATCATTTTTATTTTTTTGCTCCAATTCCAATTAGAACATGCTTTATTTCTCTCTTTTCGTAACCCTTCTTTGCCAAAACCCACAATTCATCATTGACTCAAATAAAAACTGCCTCCCTAAACACTAAACCTTCAACAACCCTAAAAGTTGTAGCCAACATCTCCCTCTGCCTCCGAGAAAGCTGCTATGCCTTCCAGAGGCTTTATTCTCTCTCTGGCTAGAATCTCTCCAAGTATATAATCCACTATATACATATATTTTTAATGTTTGCAATAGAGACTAAGGTACCAACACAAGCAAAGGATACAATCATAAAGAAAAGTGAATCTATGAAAGACACTGCAATAGAGAAGGGAACACAAGTAAAGGACACTATTGTAAGCACAACTAAGACAACTACGGATTACACAACATCAACCACAAAGAAAGCAAAGTTGCTCAACGTTTATCCATATTGGGTTTTCAATTGTACATCTAATCTTCCTTAGGAGCAGAGTATTCAAGTCATGTGGTTATAGAGCTTACAGTCAAACTGCTAAGCATCCTATTGTAGCGAGGGAAAAAGAATAAACAACTAGGAAGAAAGAAGAAGCTGAGAGAGAATTGGAGGCTAGAAGATTAGTCGAAAGAAAGGTATGTGTGTACCAAAATTATAACTTTACTAGTGCATAGACCTTCAATTATATGACGTTTTGAACATGAAATTCTACATGTTTACCTTCACAACTTCACAACACTAATTGATGTGTTAGGACATATATGCTTTCACTTGTTAAGAACATATGTCATTTATTTATGTAAGTCATCAAGTTTGTCCAAGAAAAAGCAAGCTGAAGTGCAATTTCATTAAAACTCAACACCTGCTCGATAGCTACCTCGACACCTGCTAGCTGTCGAGATTTATAATTTAGATTTTCTAATTTGATTTTCTTGGGATCCGTGAATATGCTTTTAGGTCTTCTTTTTTCCAAACTCTAAACATATAAAATGATTGTTTTAAGAGTCGTCAAGTGTGACACAAGTTGCAAAAGCATTGAGCAATCTCTGTTCAAGCAAATTGTAATCAAATACGAAGTTCTTGACCTAGTTCATCTTCTCTGAAGAAGTTGCTGTGTATTTGCACCATAGGGTTTTGTAACCAAGCATCTTCTTGATCTTCATCTGTAGGATGAATTGAAGAACTTTGCAGCCAACCTCTCTTCCTTAAGTTGGTGTTTTGAAGTAGCATATTGGGATCTGCGTGTTGGTAGTCACATACTTGGGAGCCGTGCATCAAAGGTGGAAACTGTCGCTACAGATCAAGTTCAATTGGGTATTGGGGTAAGAGTTCAACTGTAGGTTAGTAAGGTACTTGGGATTCCTTTACTTGTAACCGCTTGATTTAATAATAGTGAAGTTTCGGGAATGGTGACCTGAAAATCACCTGGTGGGATTTTTTGCCACGAGGTTTTTTCCCCACTCGTAAACAAATCACTGTGTCATTTAATTTCAGCTGCATATTTAGTTTTTGGTGATTTGTTTGTGCTTCCACACAATTGCATGATAAATTGATTAATTAATAACTTAGCTTATTAATTAATTGGTTTAATCACAAGGGGTCATTCAGTTTGTGGCCTATCAAGTGGTATCAAAGCGAGCACAGTCTGATTAGGTTTAATCTTTGCTGAGTTAATCCATTGACCCCTGCTTGTCATGGATAGAGGACAGTAATTAATTATACCTCCTTTATTTTATGGCACTAACTATGCATACTGGAAAGTACGCATGAGAGCTTTCTTGCAGTCTTTAGATGAGAAGGTGTGGCAAGCTGTAGAGAGTGGCTGGACCAAGCCAAAAGAAGAACCGGCCGATTAGGATGACGCAAAGATCAAGACGGCTAACTTCAACAGTAGAGCATTAAATGCCTTTTTTAGCACAGTCACCAATAAGGAGTTCAAGAAAATATCCTTAACTGAAACTGTTAAGGAGGCTTGGACTATCCTCCAGATAACCTATGAAGGAGCAAAGGCTATCAAAGATTCAAAGTTTTAGAGGCTCACTACAAGCTTTGAAGAAATTAAGATGGAGGAGGATGAGTCGTTTGATGAGTTCTATGCCAAGCTGAAGGATATAGTGAACTCAGCCTTCAATCTTGGGGAAACCATCCCTAAACCCAAGGTTGTAAGGAAGGTGCTCAGATCTCTACCTGAGAGATTCTATGCCAAGATTACGGCAATAGAAGAATCAAAAGATATTGACAAAATTCCTTTGACTGAGTTGGTTGGAAACTTACAGACCTACGAGTTAGGACTATCTAAGATTGGCAAAATGGGTAAAGGCAAGAGCATGGCCTTGAAGGCAAAGAGCCGTGATACAGATGAGTCTTCTGATGATGAAGATTCTAAGATGAAGTCCTACATTACAAGGCAGTTTAAGAAATTTATGAAGAATGCCAATGGGAGGAACTTCGACAAGGACCGCAGACAATCCAGTTCTTCTTAGTTTAAGAGCTAAGACAAAGGGAAGAAGGACACTAAGGATGACAGTCAGTACACTGTTTTGGCTGGACCAAAGTGCTTCAGATGTCATGGATTCGGTCACATGAAGCATGAATGCCCAACATATCTCAAGAGCATTCGGAAGAGTAAGGCACTTACTACAACCTTGAGTGACACTAAACCCGAAGATGATTCCGACAATGAGGATGACGGAATCTTAAATGCCTTCACTACCACAGTCAATCCTACTGAAGGGATTGTTGAAGAAGTGGATGAAGAAGAAGAACTAGTGGAGTCCAAATTTGAGAAAATGGATGATCAAGATGATATCCATTCAGCCTATGACAAGCTTTACAAGCTTTCTGAGAAGCTTGAGAAATTGTATAGGCTGGCCACCAAGAAGCTCAGTGATGTGGAACTTGATCTGAAGAGTTGTCCACAAAGTTTGATGAGGCGAATCAAACTATTGGAGCATTGAGGTTTGAGAACAACTTTTTGGCTGAGAAGACCAAGAAGCTTAAAGCTGAGCTGTTTCAAGTTAGAGCTCAACTGGAGAGGACTTCAAGTGCAAAGCTTAATGAGATGCTGAGCAATCAGAAAACTACTTCAGATTGAACAGGCTTAGGGCATGGTCTTTCTTTCTCTAATACTGCTTCTACTAGTAATATTGTTTTTGTTTCTCCTGCTAATAACACTGAAATTGAGAACACTGATGTTCAAACTGAATTAGCTAGTGAGAACTTAGACAAGAGTAAATCTATCTTAGGAGCACTCCCTAATCAAGATAAGAAAGATGCTAAAAATCCTAGGACTAAGAAGGCTAACTTTCAAAAGCCTAAACAAAAGAAGCAGCATCTTTGTCATCATTGTGGAGCTACCGGTCATACTCAACCTAATTGCTATAAGTGGCTAGCCACTCAACAGAGTAACGACATGATAGCATCTAGAAGCCAAAATCAGCTTCAATCCTCTCTTGCTCCTCTTGGAGATCTTCTGAAAGCCCTTATGTTCCTTTCGAACTTGAACGGTTCAGTTCTTCCCCCTCACCGTCTATTCAAGGGTTTAATCAAAGGAAAGGTTCTTCCAAGGTGTGGAAGAAAAAGGACTATAAGTGATTTCATCACTTTCTTTTCCTTTCTTACTTTTCTTGTTTGTTGCATTGCTTGTGTGTTTTGCATTTTTGTTGAATCAGTCTAGTTTTATACTTTGTTTTTTTTAACGTGTTTTTGTGTGTTTACTTTCAGTTTTGTTTACTTTTTTTTTTAATATATAAAAATAAAAAAAATTGAAAAATCAGAAAAATACAAAAACAGTGTGTGTTTTGTGTACTTTGGTACTTGTGTACCTTAGATGGCCAGTGAAATAAAGTTTCCCAACTTTGTATCTTTTGTAGCTTAGATGAGCATCTCTATGCATAACTAAGCAAGTGAGTTTTGTGGCTCTTGTTTGTGATGAGTAAGATTAAGTTATCTCTTAAACTTAACATTCGTATCACTCTTTTTGACGGGTAGGACTAGAAAATCCTAAGAGAAAGGTATAAATAACCATCTCACCACTGTTACTCGCCAATCATAAATGACACCTGTATGCTTTGGCATAGCAAAAGTGCAGTGTCATAGACACCTGTATGTTTCAGCATAGCAAAAGTGTAGTGTCAAAGACATTCGTATGCTTCGGCATAGCAAAAATGCGATGTCAAATGCTTAACATCTTAGGTATTTCTTTTCTCTCTTTTATATGCCCATGTATGATATGCTAAAATAAAAGAAAATATGCAATAAAAATAAAAAGATAAAAGATAAAAAAAAAAAAAAAATGCTTTAAATATGGTTGCAAGCGTGTATTCTAGGAGATGTGGGAGTTATAGGATGTACCTCAAAGGTGATAGTCCCTATCAAATAGTTATGATTGTGTGTGAGTTAAAGTTATTTTCTCATATCTCAGATCGTCATAACATGTATACACATATGCAATCTTGCGATATTTTTCACACACAACACGCAATATTCTTTGCTACTTTTGATACATGTGTAGGTACAATGTGATTTGGCCATCACAAAGGCTTTACATGTGCTAATGTATACTCACTAAACTGTCTTAACTTGTTTTTGAAAAATAAAATTGGTTAGACTTGTTTAGTGTGTGTGTGTGTGTGTGTGTGTGTGTGTGTGTGTGTGTGTTTTTTTTTTTTAAGGATCCATGTGCTAAATTTTTTATTGAGAGATGATTTTGAGAGTTTAAAATGTTGATTGGATCTTTGCTTGAGGTGTATGTTGGATTGCATTCATGTCTGTGTTTTTCTCTTCTCGAAAAACTACTTTTAACTGCTGGCTCGACACCTCCTCGATACCTAGTCATCTATCGAGCTTCTCAAGCCTTTTTCTTATTGCAATCTCGACACCTCTTCAACACCTAGTAGATCGATTAAGAAAGTTCTTGTCTCCTCGATACCTCCTCGATACCTTGTCGATCGATCGAGCTTCTGTTCTTTGAAATTGTTCTTGCACCTTGACACTTCTCGACACCTAAAGCTATCGAAGGCCAAATCCTTGACACCTTCCTCGACACCTTCCTCGATACCTCTCGACACCTCAACTGTCGAGATTTACTAAAGTGTCTATATAAGGATTTTTCGTGATTTTTCTCTCATTCTCTCGATCTGTCTGAGGCGTTTCATCTCCCAACCACCTTTCTCTCACTCAAATCTTCAAACCCTCTTGATTTTCAGCCTTCCCTTGGTTTCAATCACTTGGTAAGTTCATTTTTCCCTCCCTTTCTCATTTTGGGATTTTTGAAAATTTTTAGGGTTGTTAAAAATTGATGAGTTTTTCTTGAAATTTTGGGTTAGGTTTTTCACCTAAATGTTTTCAAAATGTCATACATTGCATTCCATGTGCATTAGAATGATATTTGCATACATTTAGATGTGTGCTCTATGCTGTGTACTGGTAGGATTGGATTAGGCTGAGCCCATGATGCCTTTTGATTTGCATGTCACATGCTCATGCATTCCCATGCATACGTTCTTTTCGTTCAACATATTTTATCTATTTGAACTGTGTTGGGACTTTTCTGATTGTCTCCCTCTCTATCTCATTCTCATTCTTTTATGTTAGCAGTGTCTATGGCACCCAAACGTAAATCCACTCTTGCTCGGAACCCTCTGCATTCTGGAGCTTCCTCTTCTGCTGACTTTACTCCTCTTAACCTTCGGTTCTGTGATAGAGATGCCCACAAGGCATTTACGGAGAACTTTTCTCGACGAGGTGTTCATTCGGAACGCCAAGTCATTCTAGCGAACTTCGCCGACACTGACCTTCCCTCTATCATTCACAGTAGGGGATGGGAGTCACTGTGTGACGTCCTGATCACTTGTCTTCTCGTACTGATTCAGGAGTTTTACTCCAATATGCACGGAATAGATCATTCAATACCTCTCTATTCACTCATGTTCGAGGTACGTGCATCCCTATCACATCGCAGCTAGTTGCGGATGTGCTTAAGGTTCCTAGGATAGAGTTTCCTGACTATCCTTCTTGTGAGCGTCTGAGGACTGTGTCCAAAGATGAGCTTATTTCTGCCTTTTATCAGTGCCCTACTGATTAGGGTGAACATTAGTACACATCATGTAGGCCTTTTGCTAAAGGTCCTAGATTCCTAAACATGGTGATGACATTTGTACTCCATCCTTTCTTTCACTACAACTCTATCACAGAGTCTCGTGCTCGATTTTTGTTATCTCTTTTAGAGCATCTTACTATAGATTTTCCTTCTCACTTTATTCTTTCTATCATAGATGTTCATCTTGATTTGGTGTCCCGTGATAAGCTCATCTTTCATTCCACTATCACGAGGATCTTACACCATTTTTCTATTCCCTTTCCTATGTCCAACCACTTTGCACACATATGTGCCATAGATGCCACTACCGTAAAATGTAGTGAGGCGCAATTTAAGTCGCAATAGACGGATTCCACTCCTCCCTCCCGTTCGGCTCCATCTAAATCAGCTCCATCTACATCTGCTCCTTCTTCCTCTACGGGCGATGTATCTCTAAGAGACATTATGCCGCAGCTACAGCGCATGGACACTCGCCTTGATACACTCTCCGCTGAGTTGTATCAGGTGAATGTTCGTGTTGGTCGTATTGCACGACGGCAAGCGACCATGGGTGGTTTTGCTCCAGAGGCTACTTCTTTACCACTTACTCCAACAACTTCAGATTCTGAGGATGAGGATGATAAGGATGATGATGATGATGATGGAGATGCTAACTCTACTGATGAGATGTCTACATGACACTCTACCCTTTGTCACTCGTGACAAAAAGGGAGAGTAGTTTTGGGTTATGAGAGTAGTCATCTTAAGGGGAGAGTTAGTATAGGACATTTTTGATAGGGGGAGTGTTGATAGTTTGAGGGATGTAGTAAGGTTTTGATGTATCTTTTCTTTTCTATTCTTTATAGATATATTGATCTTGTATATGAGGTCCTTTGACCATTTTTACATACATTGTACTTACACTTCTTTATATATGTGGATGTATGTTTCTTTCACTTCTTTCTTCATGTATTGTTTTTTCTTTATCTTTATACACATGTTCATTATACTTGTATGCAATCTATTATTTCGGTTTCACATAAGATGCCTCGATGAATTTTGTTTAAAGTGTTTCAGAAATACAAGTTGTCAAAGTCTACTTGCCATAAACTCTCTTCTTACAAAGTTTTTCAAGAGTTTGTGTTAGGATGGATTTTATTGTATCAACAAGTGAATATGAGTTGAGTGATTTATGATTTCTCTCATATGTTCATTTGTTTATTGTGGTTTTGTCACAGATTGCCAAAGGGGGAGATTGTTAGGACATATGTGTTTTCACTTGTTAAGAACATATGTCACTTATTTATGTAAATTGGCTAATCCTTTGACAAAATGCACTCTACTTGTAATTAGGTAATTCTAGGTGTTTTTAATACTTCAAGAAACAAGGTTTCAAGGTCAAGTGTTGAAGTCATCAAGACTGTCCAAGAAAAAGCAAGCTGAAGTGCAATTTCATTGAAGCTCAACACCTACTTGGTAGCTACCTCAACACCTGCTATCTGTCAAGATTTATAATTTCAGATTTTCTAATTTGATTTTCTTGGGATCTGTGAATATGCTTTTGGGCCTTCTTTTCTCCAAACCCTAAACATATAAATTGATTATTTTAAGAGCCGTCAAGTGTGACATAAGTTGCAAAAGCATTGAGCAATCTTTGTTCAAGCAAATTGTGATCAAAGACGAAGTTCTTGACCTAGTTCATCTTTTCTGAAGAAGTTGCTGTGTATTTGCATCATAGGATTTTGTAACCAAGCATCTTCCTAATCTTCATCGTGTAGGATGAACTGAAGAACTTTGCAACCAATCTCTCTTCCTTAAGTTGGTGTTTTGAAGTCATGTACTGGGATCCGCACATTGGTTAGTCACGTACTTGGGAGCCGTGCATCAAAGGTGGGAACTGTTGGTACAGATCAAGTCCAATTGGGTATTGGGGTAAGGGTTCAACTGTAGGTTGGTAAGGTACTTGGAATTCCTTTACTTGTAACCGCTTGATTTGATAATAGTGGAGTTTCGGGAGTGGTGACCTGAAAATCACCCGGTGGGGTTTTTGCCACGAGGTTTTTTCCCCATTCGTAAATAAATCACCGTGTCATTTAATTTCCGCTGCATATTTAGTTTTTGGTGATTTGTTTGTGCTTCCACGCAATTGCATGATAAATTGATTAATTAATAACTTGGCTAATTAATTAATTGGTTTAATCACAAGGGATCATTCAGTTTGTGGCCTATCTGTTTGTAAAAGTAGATCAATAATTTAAAGTTGCCACAAGACGGTATAGATTTATTTAGAATTGCCAAAGACTAATGGCTTGTTAATTTGGATGGAGGGGAGAAGGAGGAGGAGTGGAGGGGAGTAGAGTAGAGTTGGCTAAAAATAAGGTAATTTTGTGCTAAATCTACTCTACTCTACTCCCCCCCCCCCCCCCTCCATCCATCCAAATGGACCCTAATATTGTATTAACTGTATAGATGCATAATATGGATTATGAAAACATGTAGCATGGTAAGAGGAGTCTTGGCAATAATTTAGATTGAATTCAGTAGCAGTAGCCAAAATTAGACTACAGTTAATTACTGAAGCATTCATTGGTTTGTTGTAGTTCACCCTTCAATAGTGTACAAATAATTTAGATGATTCATATTGATGATGTATTTCCCTTGAGCAATTTGACTATGATATTATGGTGAAAGCAAGATTTCATCTTCCTAATCAGCCTTAGCCTTCTTTTCATGTTAAGTGAGTCTTAGTGGATGTGCAAGCCAATTTTCATGGACTAGCGTGAGGGGTTGACACATGATTCTCATGAATGATGCATGAAAGTTTTATGAATAATGTGTTGGTGACAGAAAAAGTCTATAGGCAAGGGGGAACAAGTGTGAGTTGTTTGCTTGACCCAAATAAAGGTCCAGAAGCCCACAAAGAGGCAAAAACTCATATGTGAGGGAGAAATTGTTGGTATACACGTGTTATTAAAGCAAGAAAGTCAATACCGTATTGGTACCGACTGTACTAGGGAAATATATCGTACAGGCTATTAATAGGTACTAGTATTCCTCCAAAATGTATAGCAAAAATACCAAATTGTACTGCCTTGTATCAGCCCGTACCTGCCAGTACAATAAAAAAAATAATAATAATTGAAAAAATTTATTAAAAAACATTTGATTTAATCTAATATATTGGTTAATGTACACAAGCTAATATGTAGGCAAATAAAATATGTGAATTTTAAATTTTATGTTGATAAACATAAAAAATAATAAATTCATACTTGTGTAAATAATATAAATATATATATATATATATATATATATATATTTATGTATAGAAATATATAAATAGTGGTAATCCTGAAATTGTATACTGATATCAACTGGTACCGAAATATTTCTTCTAGCCAAACTGAAATAGCCTCTGGTACAAAATTGACTTTCTTGTATCAAAGACTCAAATTAAATAATAATGAGAAGAGTGAGTGGTTAGTATATAGCATAACTGTGAGGTTGAATTTAATCAACCATCTTGTTGGCTTTATTCCGTGCCAAATTTGCTTGTGTTTTAGCAATTAGTAACCCTGTATTTAGGTGAGAATCTTGTAAGGGTAGTGAGTGAGAGAGTGTGAAGAAATGCTCAAGATTGTGCAAAGAAACAGGGACTCGCGATTGGATCTCGCAGGTGGCTCGTGGCTTGCAAGTAGCCAAAAGTTGCACATGTGCCAAGCATGCCAAAAACTGAAGAGTCACGCCAGCTGTTGCACTACAAGACAAAAATCTCAGGCTGGCCAGGCCGTTAGCTTGCGGCTTGAACTCGCGACTCAACCCAATTGCAAGGTCAAGTCGCGAGAACACCCTGTTTGGGAAAAACTAACTCTTCGCATTCCATTCTCACCCTAGTATAAATACCCATCATTCCCATAAAATGTAGAGAGCTTCCAATGAGAATTTTGAGAGAGAAACCCTAGAGAAAAAAAAGATTGTCTCATCCACAATCTTCACAAAGAGACACTTCAAATTCCTCTACTCTCTTCCTCTCCATTGATACATCCTTGAGAGGTTCTTAACCAAATCATTTTCTCACCATACCCACGTTTGTGAGAAGGTTCTTTTGGTGATAAGGGAAGCAGTTTGGAAGGGACCAATGATTATTGGTTAATGCTATGGTTTATAGTGAAATCTTGTAAGCTAGAGAAGAAAAAGGTTTGGCGCAACCTCGTTGATGCAAGAATCTTGGAGGGCTTAGGTACCTAGGTAGATTAGGCTTGGAGGGTCTATTCCTATTCATGTATCCCAACTACATTTTCTAGTGGATTGTTGACCGCTTGAAGGGCGGCGAAGAGGTTTTACACCGAGGGCTTTGGTTTCCTCTTCGATAACACATTGTGTGTTGTCCTTGTGTTTGCATCTCTCTTCCCTTTATCTTTATTATTTAATTACTGCTATGATTGTGATTATTTATGATTTAGATTGTTTATCAATTCTGTTATAAGTTTGTTATCATCTTCCACACATATATTGTTTGATATAAAGCTTAACTTGGTAATTTGTTGTTTGGGGGTCTAAACGTTCATAGTATTTTCAACGCTATTTGAACTTTCAATAACTAACCCAAATTCATATTTTAAAGCTTTTTAAATAAAGCATTGTCTCTATATGTTATTTTAACTACTCAATTGAAGGCTGTGTTTATTTCCTCAACACAAACATTCATCTTTTAGAGTTGTTTTATAGTTAAGCTTTGTTGAAATTATTATTGATAAATCTCAAAGTGGGAATAATCAACAAAATTCATCGATGCCATAAATTAGATTCTAATAATTATGGAAAGATAAATTGAAAGCAATAAAAGAAATTGATGTCGTCTTACTTGGTGTAATCCAAGTGGGAATAATCAGCAAGAATCATAAAATTATTCAACAAAAAAAAGTCTCTTATTGGGATGATCAAACAATAAAAGAAACAATAAATAATACAAACAATAATATAGGATTTTCAAATAATAAACAAAAATAGTTCATTATGCTTTTAATCTTTATAATTAAATTCATATTTTACTTAAACATTTTGTCAATCACTTTTAAGGGTGATCGGGTTGGTCATTCTTCGCAAAGAGTAAATATTTTTATTTGTTCTTTCAAGTATTATGCCAGCAAAAAGAGAAAATTAAAGGAAATTAAAGAAGGGGCGGGGAGTGGGGTGCATCACAAAGTTGGACGTGGCACAATATAAAGACATTTTCAGCTAAAAAATATATAAATTTTTATATAAAAAAACCTATGGCGATCACTCCATGATAATTACTCTTTTCTTCAAAATAAAACACAAATTTAGTTTTTGGTTATCTGTTGTGTTAACTGGAATCCACGTAAATAATGGAAGTTATTAAGAGAGATTAAAGAGAATAATACATATGGATTCCTTAAATTTTAACTAGAAAAGAACTTTTTCAAAAGAAAAAAAAGAAAAGTAAAAAGTAATGGAATATATTTAATTTTAGATTGTTATAGAAATTATAACATCATAATTCAAGCGCAAGATAATAAGGTTTTATCTTTTATTTTTTATTATTTGGAACCATTGACAATTGCCCAAACTGTCTAAGGGTTGACCTTGCATTGTTTGCAAGTCTTCAGGTTATTTGTTGATACACATGCTACCTAAATCCTTATTCGTTTCTTACTCAGTCTTTCAAATTTTGACATTTTCCTCAACCAAAGCGCCAAGTCTATGGAACATTCTGAAGTAAACTTTCTAGACAATTTAGAAGTTCAGACTCGTAGTCACCAGCAATCAAAATTCCTAATGTTCCTTTTTTTATTTATTGATATTAATATTGACTTTATAAATATTTGTATATTCATTTGGAACGATCAACAAATATATAATATACGATGAGTGTTACACCAATTCCATTCAAATGTAGTGTTAGGTAAAATCAGACCTTGTAATGTTATAGAAATATTCTGACTGCACCGTACAATTCAATCCTAATTCCTACCAATTATTTGTCAATAATTTAGATAGTATTATATTGAAACGGCATGAATGTTAGGTGCACATCATAGGCACGTACGTCACTCATGCGTAAACTTGATTTGGATTCATTCGAATGGGATAAATAATATGGGGTGTGTGTCAGGGATTTTACCGAGGAATTTTCAACATATGATTGAATTTAAAATTTTGTCGAAGAGATTTCTTTATTTGGATGAAGCATCAGAAATTCAAAATTCATGAGGAAATTTAATTTGAATTGTTTAAAAAAAAAAAAACCCACAATTTCTGCGCATTGACACATTATTTCTAAACTATCTTGTAACCTCATACATGCATATGCAAGGATTGGATATATTTAAAGATATACAATAATATAATATTATATAATATAATATATAATTTAAATACTATTAATAGTCATTTTTATATTTTGTTAACTCTTTAAAAAAATTTGTAAGGATATTATTAGGTGTAAAATGTAAATTATCCATGTTTTTTTTTTTTTTTAATTGTGAAACACTTTTTTTTTTTTTTTTTACGATTCATTTATTCTAGATTCTTTGGTTTTTGTACTTAATAACTCACTTGGATGAATATTTATGATGTAATCCCATATTTGATTCCAAAATTAAGAACTAAAACTCTTTAAGAATAAATAATTTAAATAATTTAGGACACATGACGCAAAATTGGAACTTTAATTTAGAATTGTAATTTGTGTTTCTCTTAGTTTCACCTATTATATATATATATATATATATATATATATATTTGCTCCAAACTCCTCTGCTAATTAAATATCTCAACCGAGAACCCAACAATCAAATTTCTAAAATGCCTACAACAATCATCAATACTAATTAAATCAAGTTATGAACAAAATTTATTTATAGATTCAGCACAAACATTGTCGATGATGTGGTGGGTGGCACAAAAGATGATGATAAATGTGGACGACATTGTTTTTGTTGGAATCTCAAAGTCCACAGAAGCAGCTTTAGTGGCTGTGGATTGGACATCCCAATATGAGTTAGAATCGGACTGGGGAAGAGATTGGTTGAGTTCGTAGAATTTGAGGATGGCGAGTTAACCCAATCATGGTGAGCATCCATACCAATGGATGTAAAATTTTGCGAAATACAAAACGCAACATATTTTACACATTTTGCCCAAAAATCTTCCACATCAGCCAAGCCAAAGTTTTTTAAATATCCAAAGTTGCTACAATAACCGTGTATATTTACACATTTGCTTTACATTTGCATTTTTTTTTTCTCTCCATAGATCTGATCTCTCTCTCTCTCTCACACATCAGACATGCTCTCTTTTAAACACAAAATCTTCACACATACCCATCATCAAATACTTTAGCTACAGAAATTTGTCCCTCCAAACACAAAATTTCCATACAATCTCAACATCAAATATTTCACCTACACAAACCCATAATCGAGACCCACAATCTAGGTCTTTTCTCTTATTTGGCTTCAAGCTTGGTGGACTTTTGCAAACATGGTAAAACGGGTCAGAATTTTCTAACCCAGCCCGAAAAATATCTTACTCGAACCCGATTTTTTGACCCGAAGCAAAAACGGGTTTAACTATGAAATGACCCAATTTTTTTCAGGTTAACTCGACCTGACCCAAATAACCAATGACCCGACCCATTAAAAAAATTCGCAAAAAAAATATATATATTTAGACTACGTCCTGATACTAGGTGCATAAAGCACAAAGCACCAAAACTAATAGTCAGTAAATTATAGATATAGACAACAGACAAGACAAGACAATAGCTTCACATTCAATTTGACTATTTGAGCTTCACAACCAATAAAGCTTCACAGACATGATAGAATGAGACAAGACAACCATTTCAAAAATAAAAATAAAAATAAAAATTCTCATTCAATTTGACTAGCTGACTAGTTGTAGTCCAAAGCCAAAGGCACAAACTTGAAAGTGTGAAACGTGACAAACTATGACATGTAGAATTTTTTTTTTTAATCTTTTTTTCTTTTGTGGGAATGATATTATTAGTAATGTAAACTTAAAATATACTTTTTACAAGTTTGCTATCATGTGTGTGAATTACTTACCTTTCTACAAAAAAATCAAACATTAATTTTAAATATCTTGATTTTCCATGCTAATTATGTATTTAAATTTTTACAGAGCAAGAATCCAAACTTTTTGTATTGGTACTAGTCTTATTGATAAGGATAGGTCTTGATTCATATATAATGGTTACATATGTTTATTTCTTTCTTGATTCATGGGCACTCTCTCTGGTGGCACTAGTATGTACAGAAGTATTGTCCTCATGTGAAGTGGTGTCATGTGACCTAAGTATGCAAATACTTCTCTAATAAAGGAGTTTGAATGTAGAAGCAAACTTTCGCTTACTAGCAGGATTCCCCTTCTAACACGCATTCTATTTTGGTGCTCTTTAAAGCTAATTAAGCTGGTCTTGCTAGCTACTATTGGGTGGCTTTTCTATATATTGGTGCAGTACAATGAATTGTACAGCCGATGTTCAGATTAGCTGGCTTTATTGACTTTCGCATCATTAGTAAAGCCGATTAAGATGATTTGTTGGCTTTCTTGTTTTGTTTATTTTAAGATCTATCTCTTTTTAAAGTTGTAAACTTATAATTATATGCATTTTGACAGTGAACTATTAATATAGAAGTCTTTTTCTATCATGAATTTATGACTATAAATAATTTTTGTCACAGTCAAAACTGTCATAATTGAAAGGATATTAACAAGTGGCATTAAATGCAATTCATTTTCTTAATTGATTTTATTCATTCTCTCTAAACAAGTTGTCATTGATTTGTTTTTTTTAATTGGAAAAAAAAAATCTTGTTTCAAAAAAATGGGTTAGCCCGTTCCAACCTGTGACCTGATTAAAAATGACTTGTTTTGACCCGCAAACTCGATTGACCCAACCCAACCCGCCTGTTTTGCCACGTCTAGACTTTTGTGGGTTTGATGGAATTGATGTTCAAGCTTGGGGAATTTTGTGGGTTTGTTGGAATTGATGATAGAATGCACGGGTTTTGTTTTGGTATTGATTTGAGCCTCTACCTTTGATTAGGTTTGGTTGATGGGGGCAATAAATTGAGGAAGATCAATTAAGGGAACTAGAAAGATAGAGAGAGATATGAATTGAGAGAATGATAAAGAAGAAGAAGACGAAAGGGAAAGTGTTCAGATAAAGAAGGGAGGAGAAGAAAGAAAAAGACAAAAAAAAAAAAAAAAAAAAAAAAAAAAGAAAGAAAGAAAGAAAGAAGAAGAATGAGAAAAAGAAAGTTAAGGTGTTGAGAGAAAATACAGTTGGCTTGTGTGTTAAAGTTAGTGGACCATGGGTTGGTGTGAAATAATAAAAAAATGTGAGAAAAATATTATTTAAATAAAAGAGGGTGTAGAATAGACAAATTGATATGGGTGTTTTATAAAAAGTAGGTGTATAAAATAGAAAAATTATGTTTTTTTTTTTTTTTTTTTTTTTTTTGTAAAATAGAAAAAAAATTTACATCCACTAATGTGGATGCTCTTAGCCTCCAAGAACTTCAATTATCTCAACAAACTCTTTTATAACAAGGGTCTTAACTAATTTTGTAGTCTATTTTCAGATTTTATGTATTTGGTGCATAGCTTATCATAAACTTCCTAAAATGTCAACTTCTCAAGTACTTTATCATCAAAAGAATCCTCACTATCACTAGCATTCTTCACAATCATCTCATCAGTTGTGGTAGTAAAAGCCATATACTTACCATATTCATCCTCATACTCATTAGAAAGATCACTCTCAGTATCACTTAAGGTAGCATCCAACATGTTACCTTTTGATTTCTTGGTCTTTTCTTTCATAAAGTAGTTTGAGCACTCTATCCTCATGACAAAACCCCTACAGTCATGGTACTAGATGAGGGGTTTCTCACTCTTACCCTTTTTCAAGGATTCAGATTTTCTAAGAGCTTTGTTTTTATCATTTTCCTTTATTGGAGAAGCTATCTAATCTTCGTAGCTATGAAAGTTAAGTCCTCATCCTCATCCTCATCTTCATCTTCAGAGTCATCACTCTCTTCTTCTATAGCCTTAAGAGCCATGTTCCTACTCTATCCACATTTTCCTATTTTACCTAATCTCATCTCATAGTTTTAAAGATTCCCTACAAGCTTAGTCAAAGGAATTATATCAATACCCTTTGCTTCTTCAATGATAGTGATCTTAGCATGGAATCTTTCAAGTAGGATTTTCCTAACAATTTTGGGTTTTGCAATAGATTCTCCAAGATTAAAGGTAGAGTTCACTATTTCTTCGAGGTTAGCATAGAACTCATCAAATGTCTCATCCTTTTCCATCCTTATTTCTTCAAAACTACTAGTAAGTCTTTAAAGCTTAACAATCTTTACTGCCTAAGTACCTTTATAGGCCATCTCAAGTATGGTCCATGTTTCCTTAGCAATTTCAGTGGATGGTATTTTCATGAACTTCTCATTATCCACACCACTATAGAGAGCATTCAAAGCCCTACTATTGAAATTTGCCTTCTTGATCTTCTCATCATCTCAAGTAATAGGCGATTCGCTTGGTTTTTTCCAATCAACTTTAATAGCCAACCAAACTTTCTCATCAACAGCCTGTAAAAAAATCTTTTATACAAACTTTCCAGTACGTGTAGTTAGTAACATCAAACAATGGAGGAATCAAAAGAGATTATCCATGATCCATGAAAACTGGGTCAAGGATCATACTCAGGAAATTAATCCAATCAAAATGTACCTACTCTGATACCACTTGTTGGAAAATTTAGAACCCGGTTGATAGAATTAACAAGTTTTATAGCCAAGTTGTTTATTAAATCTATGATGAATAATCCTTGGTTAAACAAACAAACATCAATATCATGCACAACAAAATAGTAAATAAGACAAAATATGATGATCCAGAAAAACCAATGAAACTAACTTGTTTTAAAATAAAAAAATCTAGGGGGAAACCTTCCTAAGAAGCAATCCATTATAGTAAAGATAAGTTTTAAGATCTAGTACAAATCATTTGTCCCTAAACTTTACAATCCTAGAAGATGAACTTACATCAGAACCTTTCTACCGCTTCAAAGCCTTTGAACTCTCCAATATATGAACACTCCACCCATAATTACAATTGGAATCTCCAATTTACTTCAAGAACTTCTTGAAGGTTTTCTTCACAGTAACAAGTTTGTGGTAGTGGCTATGACTTCAGCTTCTTCACTAATAAAATCTTTAGATCTACTTTGAAACTCTTTGGTATGGTGAAATAGAGAAAACTTGGTTACATAACCCTAGCTGCATAAATAGAGTGTTTCTCTCTCATGAAAAATCCTTCTAATATATGGCTTATAATGTCCTTTAAGTACTGATTCAAACAGATCTTAATTTGGGCTTCAAACAAATAAGTTATGGGCTTTTTTGTGTTGTTGATTTTTACTGATTTGCAAAGCTTGACGTATCGAGGTAGTATCAAGATAGCTATTGAGGAGGCAGTAGTTTTTAAGCTTTTATTGAGCTTCTATCGAGAGGTATTGAGGTAGTATTGAGACTACTATCAAGGTATGTTAGGTTCTAAAAGTTTTAAACAATTGAAAAATTGTGAGCATCAACTTGTCTAGATATAGGTTCCTAAGTCTATAGTTTGATTAGACAATGCTAAAGTTGCTACAAGTTAGAATACAAGAACGAGAAAGTTGCAGGTTTAGGAATTCGAAATATGCAGGTTCTATTGATCGAGACTATGGTTCGACCAATCAAGATGTGTTTTTGCTGAATTTAATTAAAGCC
The DNA here is from genome assembly GCA_030445155.1 of Quercus variabilis. Lineage (NCBI taxonomy): Eukaryota > Viridiplantae > Streptophyta > Magnoliopsida > Fagales > Fagaceae > Quercus > Quercus variabilis. Next base: position 70,017,701 of record CP129448.1, on the reverse strand, counting down.
CATTAGCCCATTAAGCCCATTAAGTGATTAAGGTTTTAAATCTAATTTTCCTAGTATTTAAAGGAAACCTTAAGACATTTTTTTTTTTTTTAAAAGAGAGAAGAGTGCATCTTGGGCCTCCTATTGTAGATCTAGGGTTTTTGTACCAAAAACTCCCTAAAATCTTTGACCAACAATATTCTTTATAGATACTCAAGATTTGGTGTTGTAGAAGTTGCTGCTTTCACTAGACATCACAGTTAATTAAAACCTTTGAGTGGAGATCTCAAAGTCGCAAGTTGAAGTGCTTGTGTGCAATGGATTCATAATAGAAGAGGGATTTGAAGTTGCATGTGGTCATGTGAGTAAGTACTACATGAGGTAGCATTAGATTTAGGGTTAAGTCTATTGTAAAAACTTTCATTCTATTAGTGAATTGTTGCCTTGTGGATTTTTTAAGTCAAATCCTCCCTAAGTTTTTTGTCTTGAAACTGGACTGCTTCATTGGTTTTTTTTAGGTCATCATATCATTGTATTCTTTACTTTTCCCCTGTGCATGATATGATTAATCATTGTTTAACCTAAATCTACTTAATTAACCTAAGTAACAACTTGGCTATTAAATTAGGTTAAGCAAACTGTGTTTTTGAGGGGTCAAAATCTAACAAGGTACCTGCTAAAAATGCACTTTTCTTGAGCAAACTTTTCACCTTCAAATTGGTCTTCAATTACAACTTTAAGACACATCAAAACTCAATAAAAGATACATTGTTTGGCATGGTTTGACAATACCAAAACACATGACCCTAACAAATACAAATTTACATTTGTAAAACATTTTTAGAGCCCGTTTGGATAAGTGTTTACACCACGCAAAACGCACGTTTTTGAATCAAAACACAAAATTTCCGTTGTTTAGCATTGTGATTTTTTAGCGATTGTGTTTTCAAAAATGCCAAATTTGGCATTTTGGAAATGAAATACAATCAAACTTTTTTGAGACCACAATTTTAAAAACTCATCACAATCCAAATTTGAAGGGTGTCAATACTTAAAATATCCTCAAAATTTTGTTTAGTGACGAAATTATTGTTTAATGACAACTTGTACCTGCTACTTCTCATTGTTCTCTATGCAAGTTGCAGAACAACATCACAACAAAGCTCCAATGGTAGCTAAGACACACTCGGTAGAGGCTTCTAGACCTAGTGTACCCAAATCACATGTAGCATTATATATTGGAAGTAGAAAGAAGATGCATTGGCAGAGCCTCAATTGCACCATCTGCAAGCTCAATCACCACAAATAGAGAATGCCATTGCTGCAAGCTCTTTCTTTCTCCCTCTCCCATTAGTTTTTCACTACGTTATTTGTGATTTGGATTTCAACTTTTCAACTCTATTTTGTTTTTGTGATTTAGAATAAATGATAGGCCTGATTTGGGAAAGTTATATTATTATTGAGTGGTGAACAGCTATAGTGGCGAGGTGACTATATTGGTGAATAGCTATAGTGGTGGGGTGACTATAATCTAACTAAAATTATTTTATGTGTACTTTGGTGTTAAAGTTGTGTCCTATTTTGGTAATTTACGCTCAAACAATAATTTTAGACAAATATAGATCAAATGCTTAGTTGACAATAAAAAACTTCTTTCTTAATGTTCTCATAAGTTTTGCCAAACGCTTATAAATGGCTTTAAAATTTGAGTTTTAAAAAAGCTCATTTTTAAAAACGCACTTTTTAAAACAGTTTATCCATACAGACCCTCAATTATTTGATTTTTAAACTTAAGATTTAGTGTTTACAGTTGGTATTTTAAATGAAGAGGGATGTAACTCCTACCATTTATGAATTTGGTAGTAATTGTCAAACTTTTAATCTAAACACAAGGTCAAATGTTTGTTCAAAAAATATTATCCTCTGTCAATTTAACCTATTCCTTAACACAAACTTAACATTTCAATTTCACATCAAAAAAAAAAAAAAAAAATCAATTTATAGGAATGCAATTAAAGAAAATTTTCTATTTTCAACGGGATAAAATCATAGGTTTAAAAATCAAAATGATCAAAGAATTGGAAAAAGTGTTCCACTTTTTGCGTTTTTTACCAAACAGATTCTAAGTTCAGTTCTTGATTCAATTGGTTGAGCCAACCTATCCAATCTGATTTTTAAAACAGTGGATAAAACCTTTTGTACTGATTTTAGTGGAGGCTATTATTCCTACACTTAATAGGACCCCTGTGAATGAAAGAATTTAATTATTTAATAATTATTTTAATACTCCTATTTACTTGTTTGGTAAAACATTCCTTTAATAAATGAGATCTCACACATGAGATTTTTAATTTTAAAATAGGAAACAAAGCAACTTTAAATCTCAAACTCTGGACTACCTATTGTGATCCCATTTTAAAATTTTATTTATCCCCAAAATTAATAAGATGATGAATTTAATAATTTAAGAATTATTATAAGAATTAATATTGAAAAGTAAAATAATAATAATAATAAATTAATAAGTAAATTAAAATAAATTAAATGTCCATTCAAAAATTTTCACAAAGAAGCTAACAATTTTATCAAATTTTGAAGATAACAATGATGTTCTTTTAGTTCTCTCAAACAGCTTCTGTATAAAAACAATTTCTCAGATTCATTTTTTCACGATTTTTTCCTCAAAATATATTGACAAAACATGAAAGATTTTCTTTCTAGTTTCATAATAAAATATGACAGTTATGCCTTAAGATAGATCAATAAAAGATAAAACAAAGTTTAGCTAAAAAATTGGTTGTAGTCCAAGGTTACAACTTTACTTAATAAAATAAGAGAAATGCTATGTCCACAATATTTTCACAACAAATCTTATGTGGCAGGTTGTTATGGGTTGTTATTGGTAAGATAGAAAAGTAATTTCAGTGATAGGTTCAAATTAGAACCAATAACAACTAACCACCTATGATTTGTTGTGAAAATGTTACGGATGTAGCACATCTCATAAAATAAATGATGATATGTGGAAATCAATAAGCTAAATGCTCCAAATTTCAATAGCGGTTGGATGACCTGAAAAGAAAGAAAGAGACTATCAAAGGTGACCAAGGTGAACCGACCAAGGACCCTCTGATAGTTAAGTCAAATTTCTCTCTAGGACTCAAATATGGTGAGTGGATGAATAGTTGAACATACATTGATTTGGTGAGATTGGGTTCTTTTTATAAAGAGTTTGGAGTAGGTCTACTTGTTAGGTGCCACTAATATTATGGGAGATGTGTGGACTTAGTGAGGAGAGTGAAACGAATATCAGGAATGCACCCCATGTTCCAATATAGGAGATCATGGTCTAACCATTTGTGATTAGTGGAAAACACTTAAAATTTTATTAAGTGTTTATTAATCATCCACACCTTCTTATGGTGTAGGCAACCAGAATCTCTTTAGATGACTGGTAACATTTTTGGACGTCCTTATTTCATGTTTGTGGTGCATTTTTCTCATTTCTCATTTCTAAAGAATGTCTTGGACATCATTGGTCTTGGATGACCCTTATAGACAAAGACTACTTGTTATGGATCACCATCAGTAAATATTACTATATATTTCTAAAATCCAACCATTGAATTGCGTGTTCATTATGCTCTTAATACATAATGCAAATTTTGTGTCAATCAGATATTATTTAGTATATAATTTATAAGCTTATATTTTATACATAATATTAAACTACCAAAACTTGCAATTTAAAAATTTTATTGATAACATAGTTTTTAATTTTTAATTTTCTAGAAATTTTGCAAGCACGAAAAATATAATCCAATGGTGAATTTGTCAAAATTCACCTCCAATAAAAAAATATTGAGTATAGTTGTAATCCAGAATTATAACCAATTTTATAATTAAATTTTGTCTTAAAAAAATACATAAAATGTAATCTACAAAAAGAAACAAACTAAAAAAGAAATGAAATTGGTTTCAGTTAGTTTTATTATTAAAGTCTCTAATTAATAGTTGACACTAGAAAGAGAGAGGGGTGAACTTTAGGGTCTCTTTGAAAATAAAGAATATATGCAAAGTCTAGAAATTTTTTTTTTTTTTTTTTTTTGGTAGAATACGTCATCTGTTACAAATTCTCATATTTCTTTAATCACCTTTTTCTTTTTCTTTTCCTTTTTTTAATTAGAAGAGCCCCTTTTTTGTCCTTTTGATTATATAGTTAAAATTGGAAATGTCAACGTTCCAACTTCCAAGGTCCAACACTCACGTTTTTAATAACGGTAATATATAATGACGAGTTGCTTGCTTCCCAATCTTCGAATGGACCTTATCCTCGTATCAGTAAAAGAAAAAGAAAAGAGGAACGGACCATATACGCTAACGTCTGATCTGACTTTCACGTTTTGAGTAATAACAAAGGAAAGAGTAAATGTAAATGTTTTTTTTTTTTTTTTTTTTTAAATACGTAAAAATTATTTAAAATAGTACCGTAAAATTTATAAATAATATTAAAAATAAATTAAATAATAAAATAAACTAATTTTTTAATATGAACCCAAACGCACGCTAAAGTAGTAAAAATTTTAACATTAAAATTTATTTTATTCAAGGGCGTAGATTAAAAGTGAGTCTGCCACTAGCTATATTGACATGACCAATCAAATGTGTAATTAAGTTCCGTACCTTAGTGCAACTTGAATTGCATGGTCGTCAATTGCATGGGCCTTTTAGACATTATCTTCAAACTTTTGGTCCATCTTGACTGCCTTCAATTGCAACCTGCAACGGCCAACTTGTCTCGCCTCTTTAACGGTCAAACCCCACCGTGCAACAACTATGATTCTCTATAAAAACCCTCCATCCATTATATTAGCTATTCCAAACATAAAACCAAAGTCATAAACAAACCCATATACACCAAAAGTATTGCTTAATTTGCTAGTGAAAAAACCTTTGAATCATCCAGGTTTTTCATTGTTTTTTCTCTCATTTTCTTGCAAGGATTTGTAATGTCGGGCTGCAATAGAGACCCAGTAAAGGTTGTGATGATCAACACCCATTATGTGGAAACTGATGCTATGAGCTTCAAATCTGTTGTGCAAAAGCTGACTGGTAAAGATTCAACGGTAGCTGAAGGGAAAGAGAAAGACAGCAAGATTTTGAAAGAAAGGATGGAGAGGATGGCAGCGAAAACTTGGTCCAGCTCCGGTGGTAATAAGGCGGCTTTGATGAAGAATTTATCGTTCAAGAAGTTTGATAAATTGCTTAGAGAGATGCCACCAATGTATGAGCTATGGGAATGATCAGTTCAAAAGTGTATATTGTGTATGTTTGATATCTTTTATTCATTTTTTTTTTTTAAGAAGATATTTATTCTTTATTTTCTCTATAATACAATTGAAGTTTCTAAACGAATTTATGCTTCTTATGAAAACCTCTTGAGGTTGGGTGTGAACCTATACTAGTGGCCTTTTTAGAATGGATACCTACACTTCAATTCTATTAAAATGAATGACATTAATAGAACCCTATATATGTCTAAAATAAAAAGAAGTGAATGACCATTGAAATCTTTCTTACTCTGTTACTCTCATGTGCTAGCTACTTACACTTGTATATATGATTTTTGTTGGTATAAATAGCTATTTGGAATTTTTATAACAGAAAGTTCTATTTGAACTAATCATAATAATTTAAACCAATTATTCATTGGGATTCATATTTTGGATCCCATCATCATTTTTTGTATCCTATTCTTGAATACAAGTTTATGTTGGCACGAGTGTGCAGGATCCCATAGTCATTTTCTTGAAAAAGAATTATAATAATGTAATGTATTCTAGACTCTATCTAAACTCTAAAGAAATTCAGAATAATTACATCATTAATACTATATCATGATGGTTGCAAATAGCAATATTATTGTTCATAATTAATAGAAGAATAATGAAACTGTGAATTAACAATTTAACAATTCAAATACCAAGTTTAAACTACAACAACACATATACAGAAGACTCTAAACATTGGAACATACTTCTTTTGCTATTTTCATTATTCAATCAAAACCAAATTTTTAAAGATAATTCCAATTCAATTAAACCCAATACATACATGCACATGAATGTAAAGAATTTCAAAAAAAAAAAAAAAAAAAAAACAATCTCCAAAAGCCTCTGCTGTACAATCTCCAACAATCTCCAAAAGCCTTCTATGTTTCATCAAACTTTTTCTAATTGACCAAAATATCTCTCATATATGTTAACATTAAGCGTGACAAGAAAACTTTACATTTCTTTTGTTTAGAAGGCACTTCTATAACCAAAATCAATGCAAGAGACTGTACAGTAGAGTGGTGTTGAAAGAATAATTTGTGAAATTTTAAAGTACTCGCAAGTGTACGAACCATACCGAAGTATAGTTTGACAAGAATAAGGTCGAACCCACAAGGACTTGAATGAACGTAGAAAAATTAAATCAAATCTTAACCAAATTAAATAAAAATTGGTTGTTTTGAAATTAAATAAACTAAGCAAATAGTTAAACTAAGCAAAAGATATAAAGCAATAAAAAGATGTAAACAATCAAAGGAAAGGAATTAAGGTTTTGGAATCTACCTTGTAAATCATATCAGCATATATTTATGATAATTAATTTTTCCCAACTCACTACATGATAATCTAGAAATCAATCTTGCTATCATGGAAAATATCATCATTAAAACTTATTTTAAAAATCAAAAGCATGTTCTTATTCGCTTCTTCAGTATAAAATAAAATCATTAATTGTATCCATAGCCAAACAAATCACAAGATATATCCAATTCTAAAAATCAAATCATAAATTGTATCCATTGATAGACAAATCACAAATGATATCCAATTTTATAATCAAGAATTACTAAACCAAGCATTCAATTAATTAAGATAAATCCTAAATCATGAAAAAAACATGATTGAACTCATATCTAGAATTCCATCTTAGTCAATTGATATAAAGTAAGAACAATTTAAATCATTAAAGAACAACTGTTGTGGAAAAAATCAAATCACATAAATATTACTGATAATCCTTAACAAGGTTTCATCCTTAACCCTAATTATAAATTTAGCTACTCATAATAATTGAAAGAAAACACAAAAATAAAATACTAAACATTAAACTAGAAAAATAATTAAAACTAACTGACCAAAGAAGTAGCCGCACTTCCTATGTTCAGCCCCTAGCCCTAGCACTGGCCTCCTCTCCCTCTATATTTTGCCCTAAAGACCCTTTAAATAAGTCAAAGAATCCTATTACAAGTTGAATTCCCGTTTGGAGAAATCCTAGATTTTTAGGTTTCACTTAACCGACTATTTTGGCCCAGTTAACATCATAATAAGGGCTTTTGGTAAACTACAAAGTTGTAGCCCTCTAAGTTTACTTTCCAGCCCAACTTGAATTATCTCGATTAGACGTCTAAGCCAAAAGTTATGCTGAAAATACTAACTAATGTGCAGGCTAGAATCCTAATCCAAATTGGACTTGGATTTGGTGCAAATTTCTTTTGATTCCTTACTCTAATTGGACTTAAATTTAATTGGCTTGGTCTTCTCTTAAATTTATGCCTAGCTGGATGTAAGCTGGCTTGATTCAATTCACCTAACCCTACTTTGCAAGTAAAGCCCTTTGTTACCTGTAATACAAAGATATTATATAATCAGTCACAAAATAACATAAAAGTAAAGCTAAATATGTAGATATGTGAGTACTTTATTGTATATATTTCATGCACATCACATGACTTTATACTTGGACTTGAACTCTTGTTCCTTGGAGCATTAAACACATTCTAGATCTACCCAATTACAAGTAAAATATGTTTTGTCAAAGGATTAGTCAATTCTACATTGACATATGTTCCTAACATGATTCACATATGTCCTAACAAAAGCAATAAAAGAAATTGATGTTGTCTTACTTGGTGTAATCCAAGTGGGAATAATCAGCAAGAATCATAAAATTATTCAAAAAAAAAAAAAGTGTCCTATAATGTATTGGGATGATCAAACAATAAAAGAATCAATAAATAATACAAACAAAAATATATGATTTTCAAATAACAAACAAAAATAGTTCAATAAGCCTTTAATCTTTATAAATTTGTATTTCACTTAAACATTTTGTCAATCACTTTTAAGGGTGATTGGGCTGGTCATTCTTCACAAAGAGTAAATATTTTCATTTGTTCTTTCAAGTATTATGCCAGCAAAAAGAGAAAATAAAAGGAAATTAAAGAGGGGCGGGGAGTGGGGTGCATCACAAAGTTGGATGTGGCACAATATGAAGACATTTTTAGCTAAATTAAAAATAAAATAAAAAACCTATGGTGATCTCTCCGTGATAATTACTCTTCTCTTCAAACTAAGACACAAAATTAGTTTTTAGTTATTTGTTGTGTTAACTAGAATCCACATAAATAATGGAAGTCATTAAGAGAGATTAAGTAGAATAATACATATAGTCATATAGATTCCTTAAATTTTAACTAGAAAAGAACTTTTTCAAAAGAAAAAAAGAAAAGTAAAAAGGTATGGAATATATTTAATTTTAGATTGTTATAGAAATATAACTTCATAATTCAAGCGCAAGATTATAATGTTTTATCTTTTATTTTTTATTATTTGGAACCATTGACAATTGCCTAAATTGTCTTGGGGTTGACCTGACCTTGCATTGTATGCTCTAGTCATCAGGTTATTTGTTAATACACATGCTACCTAAATCCGTATTGGTTTCTCACTCAGTTTTTCAAAATTTGACATTTTCATCAACCAAAGCGCAAAGTCTATGGAACATTCTGAAGTAAACTTTCTAGACAATTTAGAAGTTCAGACTCGTAGTCACCAGTAATCAACATTCCTACTGTTCTTTTTTTTTTTTTTTATTGAAATATTGACTTTACAAATATTTGTATATTCATTTGGAACGATCAACAAATATATAATATACAATGAGTGTTACACCAATTCCATTCAAATGTAGTGTTAGGTAAAATCAGAACTTGTAATGTTATAGAAATATTCTGACCGCACCGTACATTTCAATCCTAATTCCTACCAAATCTTTGTCAATAATTTAGATAGTATTATATTGCATGAATGTTAGGTGGACATCATAGGCACGTAAGTCATGTTGGGTGCACGTGACACCCTTTGCATTCCAGCAGACATTTGTCAAAGCTCATTTATGAGCTTGTTCTAAAAGTCTTCATAGCTAGTTTTTTCATTTATTGAGAAATAATCAAAGCTTGGGAGGTCTGACTTCTCTTAATGAGAAGTGTTCCAAAGTCAAACTACCATTCCTTGGGCAATGACTTAGGCGTGTGAGACACGCTAAAACTGCAAAGAAGAAAAGAAAGAAAACAGAGGCCGTTTGGCCTTGAGTGGAGAGCTAAAGCAAAAATAGAGAGCATTTGGCCATTTTGTGTGTGAGTTTCGAAGTGAGCAAGAAACACAAAAGGAGAGAACTTCAACCATTTGAGAGGTGCAGTCCGTGTGAAGAAATAGAGAGAAACACAGTGAGAGTATGAGAGAGTGAAAAAGAAAAGTGAGATTTTTCTTTTGGCTTAAGTTACACACAAGGAAGATAAATTGGTGGAGTTCCCATAGAGATTTTGAATGCTACAACTATGGATAGTTGGAGTATTCAGAGGAAAATTTTACTACTAGCTTTGTGGTGAGATTGTATTTACTCCTTGAAATTTATTTGTTGTATATCCAATTTATTGTGGACTCAAGTTTAGCATAAACTTGATAGTTGTAATCTCTATTTCATAGTGGATATTTTTTGGAACTACCCTGTGGTTTTTCCCCTTACTCTAGAGGGTTTTTCACATAAGATTTGGTATTTTTGTGTGGTTGTATTTATGTGGTGCTTGCTGGAATTTTTTTTTATTTCCATAATATTGCAATTACTTGGTAGTTATATATTTTAATTCACACATAGACACAAAGGGGATTAGGATTTTTCCCCAACAAGTGGTATCAGAGCTATTGGTTGCTTGGGTTTGATTGTCTTATGTTCGATTAAATGGAGAATATGACTATGAATTCTATGGTTAAACTTTCGGCATCGAATTATTTGATATGGAAGCCGATGATGAAGGATGTCTTTTATAATTGGAAGGATTTGCACGACCCTATTAAGGGTGATAGTGTCAAGCCTAGTGATATGTCAAATAGAGACTGGATGAAATTAAATAGAAAAACTATTGGGTGTATTAGACAATGTATTGATGTCAGTGTTTTTCACCATATGTCTCAGGAAACAAATGCTGAAGTTCTTTGGGAAAAATTAAGGAGTCTTTATGAAAGAAAGACAGCTCAAAATAAAGCTTTTATTGCTATAAAACTTCTGAATTTGAAGCTTGAAGAGGGTAAGTCCGTTGTCGAGCACCTTAGTGAGTTCCAAGACTTGGTTAATCAGATGGTTACAATGAAGTTAGTAATAGATGATGTGTTGCAAACTTTGTTGCTTCTGAGTTCCTTCCCTGATAGTTGGGAGACTTTGGTAGTGTCGCTTAGTAATTCTGCACCGAATGGTGTGTTACAACTTGCAATGGTTAAAGATAGTTTGCTTAATGAAAAAACTAGAAGAAAGGATATGTGCAAGAATATTGTACATGCTCTTGTCACAGAGAAAAGGGGGAGAAGTAAGAGTAGAAATTCTAAAGGACAAGGTAAATCCAAAATTCGGTTAGAATCAATAGGAAAATTCAGATGCTTTTATTTTGATAAAGAAGGTCACCTAAAAAGGAATTGCAAGGCTTGGAAGAACTAATAGAAAAATGATAAAAATCAAAAAAGGGTGGATGATGAGAACAATATTGCTATTATAGTGTTGGAAGATGAGGTCCTAGCCATAGGACAAGATAATTGTTATACAATTTTAGATCCTTATGTTAAATAGGTGGTTGATTCAGCTGCTTCCTACCATGTCACTCCAAGAAAGAAGTTATTCACTTCATACAAAGTGGGAAACTTTGGGAGAATGAAGATGGGCAATGATAGTTATGCCGACATTGTGGGAATTTGTAATATTTGTGTTAAGGCTAACACTGGATACACCTTGATTTTGAAAGATGTGAGACATGTTCCGAATATTTGCCTGAATTTGATTTCCACTCATGTTCATGATAAAGAAGGTTATGGCAATTATTTCCGTTATGGAAAATGGAGGATTAGCAAAGGATCGTTGGTGTTTGCTAGAGGAAAGATTTGTTGTACACTTTACAAGACACAAGTAAAGTTGTGCAAGGATGTTGTTAATGCAGCTTAGGAGGATTCTTCACTTAACTTGTGGCACAGGCAGCTAGCTCACATGAGTGGAAATGGGTTGCAAATTTTGGCAAAAAAGTCTCTCATTCCCTTTGCCAAAGGTATGTCACTAAATCCTTGTGACTTTTGTTTATTTGGTAAACAACATAGAGTTTCATTTAATATACCCTCTACTAAAAAACCCAATGTATTAGATCTTGTTTATTTAGATATATGTGGTCCCATTGATGTTGAGACTTTAGGTGGCAATAAATATTTTTTACATTTATTGATAATGCTTCACGAAAAGTGTGGGTTTATGTTTTGAAAACAAACGACCAGGTATTTGAGCACTTCAAGAAATTCCATGCCATGATGGAGAGAGAGAAAGGGAAGCCTTTGAAGTGTCTCCATAGTGATAACAGAGGTGAATACACATCTAATGAATTCAAGAGTTACTGCTCCGAGAAAGGCATTAGACATGAGAAGACAATTCCTGGTAACCCACATTAAAATGGTGTGGCAGAAAGGATGAACTACACTATTGTTAAGAAGATCAGATGTATATTGAGAATGGCTAATCTGCTGCTTGACTCACTCTTGGAAGCTCAGGTAAAGGTACCAAGTCCAAAGCGTGTTTTGGGGGCACGCAGTAGACGATGGCAAATGGAGACTTACCAGTGCTTCTATTGACTAAGCTATTGTATGCAAACTCTGCTTGAGACAATGCAAGATCCCACTGCTTGGGCTTTTCACCTGAGATATATTGAATCAGATTCCCCAAAGTACGATTAACCACTTCTGTCTGGCCATCAGTCTGTGGATGACTAGTGCTGCTGTAATTCAAGGAAGTGTCAAAACGCTTCCACAAAGTTCGCCAGAAGTGACTAATGAACTTGGTATCCCGGTCAGAGGTGATGGACTTTGGCACTCCATGCAAACGCACAACTTCTTTAAAGAACAGATTGGCCACTCGAGTAACATCTGAAGTCTTCTTACATGCTATGAAATGGGACATCTTGGAGTACTTGTCAACCACAACAAAAACAGAATCCATACCTCGCTGGGTTCGAGGAAGACCCAGTATAAAGTCCATAGACAGATCTTCCCATGGTGCTTGTGGAACTGGCAAAGGCATATATAAACCAGTATTTTGAGATTGTCCCTTTGCAGTTTGGCAAATTAGACACTTCCTCACATGATTGCCAACATCCCTCTTGAGTTGTGGCCAATAATACCTCTCTTCCACCAGTGCTATAGTTTTATCTCTGCCCATATGTCCACCCAAACCTCCACCATGCAGCTCCCTAATAATTTGCTCCCTCAATGAACTTTTAGGGATGCATAATTGGTTACCCCGAAAAAGGAAACCATCCTGGATGTACATACTATTGATAGCAATATGAGTTTGTTGACACTTACCCCAAACATCACCAAAATCCTCGTCATTCTCGTACAGCTCCTTGAGGCAATCAAACCCTACAACTTCAGTACGTAGGGTGGTCAACAACGATGCTCGCCTGCTGAGTGCATCAGCCACCTTATTGGTTACACCAGACTTGTGCTTTAGAGTGAAATGAAAGCGCTGTATATAAGCTACCCACCGAGCATGCATCCTATTAATGCTAACTTGACTATTGATGTGCTTTAATGCCTGATGATCCGTGTATAATACAAACTCCTTCTGAATCAGTGCTCCCAATGCTTAAGAGTCCGTACTACAGCAAAGAACTCTAGTTCATAGGCTGACCATTTACTTCGAGCTTTACAAACTTTCTCACTGAAGAATGCTACTGGCCTGTTGTCTTGTGAAAGAACAGCGCCTATCCCGACCACAGATGCATCACACTCCACCTGAAACACCTTATCAAAGTTAGGCAATGCCAAAACCAGGGTTGTGCTCAACTTTTCCTTGATTAAGGCAAAGCTTTGTTCTGCCTCTTTTCCCCATGAGAACTTCCCTTTCTTCAGACACTCAGTGATAGGGGCTACTATGCTACTGAAATCTCAAACGAACCGCCGATAGAAGGTTGCTAGCCCATGGAAGCTTCGCACATCACTCACTGTCATTGGGGTTGGCCACTCTCTGATTGCACGGACCTTATCCTCATCAACATGAATCCCATCCGCACTAACCACATACCCTAAGAACAGCAACTTATCAGTCAAGAAGCTGCACTTTTTCAAGTTGATATACAACTCATTGGCCTGCAACACCGCTAATACTTCTCGCACATGATTATAGTGGGCTGCTTCTGTCTTACTGTAAATCAAGATATCGTCAAAATAAACTACCACAAACCTTCCAATGAATGGTTTCAGTACCTGATTCATAAGTCTCATGAAAGTGCTGGGAGCATTAGACAATCCGAAAGGCATTACCATCCACTCATACAACCCCTCATTTGTCTTAAAAGCCGTCTTCCACTCATCTCCAGGTCAGATCCAAATCTGGTGATACCCACTCTTGAGATCCAGCTTAGTGTAACACTTAGACCCACTCAGCATATCAAACATGTCATCTAGTCGTGGAATAGGAAATCGATACCTGACTGTGATCTTGTTGATGGCTCGACTATCCACACACATACGCCAGCTCCCATCCTTCTTTGGTGTTAACAATGCCGGTACTGCACATGGACTCATACTCTCCCTGATTTGCCCCTTGCTCAAAAGCTCATCCACCTGCCCCTGTAGAATCTAACCCTCTTGAGGATTCATCCTATAATGTGGCAAATTTGGTAAACTAGCTCCAGGAGCTAAATCAATGCAATGCTGAATGTCACGCATCGATGGTAAACCTGCAGGCAGCTCTTCTGGAAAAAGCTCTTCAAACTCCTTGATTAATGGCTGAATCGCCTCAGGTATCTCAGCAACCTTCTTTGGCTCACCATCTGTCACTACTACAGCGTATTCCTGTTTCAACTCCTTACAATCCCGGTCAAACTCATCTTCATTGTTCACTATAAGGAGTGCTAGCTTCCCCTCCACTTTAGAAGTTTTGGGTCTACTGCCTTCCTTAATAAGACCAAGGACAATTTTTCTGCCATTCTTAAAAAACACATACACATTATCCTTACACTTATAAGTAGCATCTACATCATACTGCCAAGGTCTACCCAATATTAAATGACATGCATCCATTTCAACAACATCACAAACTACTTCATCTACATAATATTTACCCATAGAAAAAGTAACATGACATTGTCGAGTAACAAGAGTTTCCGTACCTTTCTTGATCCAACCTATCTTGTACGAGGGATGCTTTTCTGTTTTAAGTCCCAGCTTGGTAACTAAACTCTTCGATGCAATGTTTTCTACACTGCCATTGTCTATGATCAAATCACAGACCCTTTTATTGATGGTGCATCGTGCTCGAAAGATCTCATTCCGCTGGTCACCAAATTCCACCCTTAGTGTGAGTAATAACCTCTGAATCACCAAAGACTGCCCTAATGGCACGCCTTCCTCATCCTCTTGGACCTCATTGGGATCATAGGCATACGGATCTGCATCATTATACACCTCTTCACCCTCCTGTTCACCTTCTACCTCACCCTCTTCTGCCACTACTAGATTCACTGCAGCTCACTTAGGGCAAGTACTAGATCGATGTCCTGGTTCTCCACACCTGTAGCACTTATTCCCAGTTGGCCTAGCATAGGGGTTGGCATTCGCTATTGGCTGGGCTGCGGAACCTGCTACTGCCACTGTGGATTGGTTAACACCACTATTCTCCTTAACCACGGGTTGTGACCGTGGTGTAAACATGGGCTGTTTACCTTTGTTGGCAATGGAACTAGAGGACTCTGAACTGCGGTTGGAAAACTTCGAACCTGCCCTGAGATGCTGAAATTCTATTTTCTTGGATAAGGTTACAGCCTCATTCAAAGTATATAGGGTTTGTAAGGATACCTGATCTCGGATGGAAACTCGTAACCCATGTACAAATCTGGATATCCGTTGATCTTTAGTTTCGTCCAAATCATTGCGATTCGCCAACCTGTCAAACTCCTCCATGTACTCATTAACTGTCCGAGTACCCTGTCTGCAATCCTGGTACTGTCTGAACAACTCCTGCTAGTAATCGGGTGGTAAGAACTGATCTGCCATTAATCTTTTCATCCTCCTCCATGACCGTATTGGAAGCTTTCGTTCCCGAGTACGGTTTAATTGAACACGATCCCACCAGGCAGATGCTCCTCCCTTCAATTTGTAGGCCACCAAACACACCTGTTTGTCTTCTGGTGTACCCATATAGTCGAAAAACTTTTCAACCTCATTGACCCAATCCAGACACTCTCCAATGGAGACATTACCATTAAAAGATGGTAACTCTATTTTCATTCGATAGTCCCTCTGCTCCTGATAATCTCGACCATTATCCCTCGCGGGACCACAATGATTTCCAAGGACTCTCTCTGCATACTCCTCATCTTCACTGTCTTCTTCGTTGTAATCTTGCTGCCTGTTCCAGTTTGGACCACGATAGGGAGGGCCGCGCACTCAGTTATCACGTCGCTCTTCATCAACGCGATTAGGATTTCGGTTAAGCAAAGTGGCAAGTGCTGCTTGAATCTGGTCCAGAGTTTGTTGGGTTGAATCACGAAATTGTTAATTTTCATCACGAAAATCAAGGAACTCAACCCTAGTGAGGACTGGGTTGTTGACGTCGTCACCGCCGTCATTGTTGTGGTGGTCACCGTCTCGCCGGTTAGCCATCAGACCAGGGTAAGTCAAGGCTCTGATACCAACTGATGTCGCGGAAGCCTGAAGAGAAACACACACTATGCTCTCTTGATGGAACAGAAACTAAACTGTTAGTTTCTGGTAGTAAACCTCGAATCCACGAGGGGTTTTCCTGAATCCACAAGGAGATAAAACTGGAATCCACCAGAAGAAAATTTGACAAAAGTCTGTGTTTATTGATAATAGTCTGTTTTGCCTCTAACGGCTACAAAACATATAAATACTAAGCAAAAACGTTTAAAAACCTAATTCGCACTAATTAAGCGATTAGGTGACAAAATTACCGAATTTTACCAAAAATAGCAAAATTGAGTTAAACGCAGAATCATAAACTACTGACCTTAAGGGTCATCCCAAAACAGACGGGACCTTATTCTGACTTTTAAACTAAAAGTTATTAAGGAAAAACAAATATTACTATAAATAGTAAAAACATTGTTTTCGGGGCCTTAACGAAGAAATTTGCCTAAAATTTGGCGACGTTCATGGCAATCTGGATCAGAACGCCGTTTCCCTTCAACCTGCCAAATTTCATGCAATTCTGACACTGTTACCTCTGATGGCCCCTACTGGCACCCCCCTTTGATCTTGCGTTGTGACTTCCTGCGCCCTTGCTGCTCCAAGAAGGCATGTGCTGTCTGTTCTACATCAATACTACAGAAGACGACAGTGAAGAGCACTTAAAGAGAACCTAAGCCCCGCTTTCAGCATTTGCTCATATACACTGACGCCTTCTACACCCTTGTAATAACATTTTTCCCGTTTAAATGGAGGACTCATGGGAATGTTGACTGGTATTTAGTACTTCTCCTTAAGTGTATTGAAGTGGCGTTCTTTGATGGATGAGTTGAAATCATTTATCCTCCACAACGGAAGCATAATGAACTCCCTGAACCCATCAGGGCCTATGACAGATTGGACGGGGGGTTCATCATTTCCTATGTTTTCATTTGAATTGCTTTCTGATCCGCCTCCGTCCAAATCATCATCCTCCGTGGAAGATGAGTTGGCGGACGGGACCCTTTCTTAAAAAGAGGTGTCAGGGTCGTTCTGACCTAACAGATACACCTCATCGTAGCCCACTCCCTCGGGGACACATAACTGTTCACTTAACGCATTAGATATCAGTCACCTACAAAGTGATGGACAAACCCTAAGACTCTAATGATCTACATAGGCGACAAGTTGGAAAATTTTAAATAAATAACAAAAAGTTCAAGCAAAGAATACTTACTGAGTGAGAAAAATGGAGAAGGCAATAGAAAAAGGACGATAGAACAATAAGTGAACAGTAGCGCCAAGAAGACGGTATGCCAAATTGGTGAAAAGGACAATAGTGCTCTAGTTTTAAATTTTTTGCAGAAAGTAAAAATGAAAGATAGAGAAGCATGTATATATGGAGGTAACGGCATGAAAAACGAAGGGACGCTTCGGTTTGAGCAATTAACCATTAAAAATGCACCATGTGTACCTACGACATTTATGACCTTAGGCTAGCCTGTTCATCAGAACGCATCTCCCGAAGTTAAAATTAGATTGTCACTCCACGAATCTGTCCTAACATTAGAGGACAAATCCGTAGAGTGAGAGGGGCAACTGAAAAGGGAGAAACAGACATAGACAGTCTCATTCTACTAAATCAATCACTTGCGATGGTACCTTTTGCTTGTGATCAAGGTAATGGAAGTAAATGGGGAGCGTATACAAAAGAGGACGGATAAGGAAGTGGACAGATACAATATGGACGACGGCAAGGCCACATGACATCCACATGGTGTTAGCTGTCCTCAAGGTGATGGATACAATGGGGACGGATCAAGGTCATGTTACATCCACGTGGTTTAAGTAAGTCCTCAAGAAACTTCTTAAGGAAATATCTTGCGTCTCACAACTAGCCCTAATCAACAAAATCTTTATATGGAAAGGATCGAATAAAATAATTGCTTTTGTGAGGATCTTTCTTATAAGAAAAATTTCTCCTTCCCCAAGAAAGAAAGGAAGAAAGTCGGTTCTACACTACTATAAAAGCCCCAAAGCCCTCATAAATCAAGGTACGAATAATTCACCCAAGGTTTGACACTCTAGAGTTTGTAAAGGTTCTGACTTAAACTTCGGAGGGCATTTGGCCAGTGCCACCCGGTACTTTCTATAGGCTCTTCTCCTTTTTGTTGTGCAGGTGTTGTTTGAAGCACATGGGAACTATGCAGCTTACTGACGATTTTCGGCATCATCAGAAGGGTTGGACTTCTATACAATACTTCTTACAAGTATACAAAATGAACTCTACAAGCATATCAAAATTTCAAATTTAAAACAATATTCTCATGGGAATATGTATGTGAAAAACCCCAAATTAAAATAAGTTATATTTTTTTTGACTACTTAATTTTGTGATATGGCAAGCATCCCCTCCCCCCTGCCCATTGATCAAGAAATAAAATTGGACATACAATTGAAGAAAAATAAATAAATAAAAGGTTAGGCTATGTAATTGATGGATATACGAAATTAAAGCTATATTAAGAAAGCCTTTGGCTATACGTGGAACAAGATATATGGGGTTTGAACCCTGCATAAACAAAAAAATCAATTGGTGATTTGGCTTATTAAAAAACAGTAATCATCATAAAGTAAATGTAGATTGGATTTTTGTTGTAGATTAAAAATAAAAATAACTAATCAAAATTTACCTTCGCATCCGGTGGAAAGATAGGGATTTCCTTTGTATCCCTAACTGCAACCACAATAAAAGCTCAAAAATTCTGATTTGTTGTAAGGCTCGTTTTTAGATATGGTGTTAGAAGGTCTATTATTGTCGGGGTAAATTTCACAATAAAAATCCTTTCTATTGTTGAGGACTCAAGCATCTCAAGAGAATTGTTGGTCTGGTTATATATCCGCCACTCCACCACATGAATGAAATGGAATTGTATTTTCTCCATAGAAGAGGAATTGATATCTTCTAAATCCATGAACCATTCTTCTTCTACTAAGAAAGCAAACTTATCAAATCCCACACTTGTATTATCATCTATATTTCTGAAATCTACATTATATACCCGAAGCCCGGAAGGGATATTGTGGTTTGGCAGTAGTAGAGACCTGAGCACTTATGACGTTGTTGTTCTTTGTATATAAAGCTTGTGTTACAACGTGATTTGCATCCAACAACCATAGGATTAGTTTCAGCCACTGTTGCCCAGTTGTTGCAACCAAACAAAACGAATGTGTTCATATAGTCAGAGAACACAAAAGGACTTCCTTTAATGTTCATACATCCTCCACTGCTTATATTCACACAATTCGAATTCGAATTGATGATTGAACTTTGGACACGGACAGTATTTTCTTCAGCTCCATTACAATCTGTAATATTGATTCCCAGTACCTTCATGTTAATTTTCTTCAAGAAGGCTCCAGTTCCATTGCAAACAATTTTGAACCAGTCGTCCTTGTAACAACTGCGTCCAATTCCAAAGGGGTATGGAACTGTAACATTTCCACAGTGATCTTTACAACCTGGTTGAGAAATAGGTGGTTCTTCTGCTAATCCATACATCAGCACAACAAGCAAGAGATTAATCATAATTACAGATTGCACAGCCATTTGTGGGTGTCTCACTACTCACCATATCAAGAAATTAAGTTGACAACATACTTACCATTTATAGACTATGTTGCACCGTCACAGACAGGGACACGAATACGACATAGACACAAACACGAAGATACGTTAATTTTTTAAAAATAAGGATACAACATGGCGTGAACACGGCAATTAAATAATTAATTAAATTTTATATTTAGGCATATTTTTTAATATTTTTAGACATAAAATACGTTTATGTCTAGAATTTAAATTATGTAAGAACTACAAATAAGTAAACTAACACCCAAAGTAGTACAATAATACACATAAAATGTTTAGAGTACAAACCAAAAGTTTAAATAGGCTACATTCAACATCAAACTAAAAGCATAAAAGGAAAACAAGCTTTAACTTTCAAGATTACCATAGAACAACACATTCAACATCAAACTAAAAACATAAAAGGATAACAAGTTTTAAACTTACAAGATTATCACAGAACAAAAACATCATCGTCATCGACATAGTCATCATTCTCAACAAAACTTATCTCCATCTTTGTCTCATCTATTGTGAGATAAGCAACCTAGGTCCTCCAAATGGTTCATCCCAAGTATCTCCACCAATGTCCCACTTCTTAGAGTTTCCTTTAGTATACTCTTCCCTCCTCCCTTAAAGAAATTGAAGATTAGAATGAACAAACACTAAATCTTCAGCATGTTTAGGAGTAATTCTATTCCTCCTCATACAATTGATGAAGCCATATGTACTCCAATTCCTTTCAGCGCATGATGATGAGCAAGGCTGTCCAAGAAGCTTTAGAGCTAAAGTTTGAAGCATTGGTAACCTGGACCCATAATTTGACCACTAAAGCATTGGATCAAAGATCCACCTATCATCCTTATTATCATCATCATAAGCCCTAATTCCTAAAAACAAACCAAACTCCACAGTAACATTCTTCCTATCATCAAGATCAGGAAAGAATCTTTTGAGGCACTTGTTTCTCTCCGTAGAAATTTCAACTTCCTTATGTGGCACAACACAGCCTCTGACTTCCTCAATCCATTAATTAGTATAATACCTAGTTAAAAGCAAATAAATAAGTACAACGAATGAGATAGAAAAATTACTTTAGATTCAAGGAGTGGGCTAGGCAATGAAGTGGTGTTCAATTTTCTGTCCACCGTTCAATGAGTATATTGTGTACCACATCATAGAATGGAGACTCCTCATAGTCTTCCTTGCCTTCATGCTGGTATATTTCTTTCTTCACATTTTCTATCATGGAATCCCACATTTCATACACCTTATGGAGACTAGGTGCATCTGTGTCAGCCACTCGAAGCATCTCATAAATAGGTCCTGTGAATCTCAGAATATATGCAACCTTGTCCCACCACAAATCATTCAAAACATAATCTCTCATAGTTTAAGCTTTTCCTACATCATCCTCTCTATATGACATCCATTCCAACTAATGACCATATTTCGAAGTTGCTGTTTTACTTGAAACAATCTTTTAAGCAAGATGATTATTGAAGCAAATCGTGTTTCAGCAATAGCAAGTAACTTCAAAGGGGAAAATGAATTAAAAATTGCTAATCTCATAGAATGATTTGTGATGAAAATATGAATGAAAGTTGCCTCATCTGCAACTTGTGCAATCTAGTTACATTCATTATATGGAACCTCATTCTATAAAGAGTTCTTAGGTGCACATATATTCCTCAAGGCCAAATTGAGAGTATGCACAACACAAGGTGACCAAAATATATGAGGATATTCAACTTCAACAATAGATCCTGCAGCCTTCATAACAAATGCATTATCAATAATAATTTGGATAGCATGTTGATGCCCAACCTCACCAATGACCTTTAGAAACAAGTCAAAAATGAAGTGCTTGTCTTTGTACTCTTTGGTATCATCACTGGATTTGATAAAAAGTGGCCATTTCTCTGATGTAGTCATAAAATTGATAAGTGGCCTTTTTTGTGCATTCGTCCACCCATCACTTACTATGCTTAAACCCTTTTCTTTCCAAGTGTCTTTAATTGACTTCAACAACTTCTCAATATTTTCCCTCTCTTTCTACAACAGATTTGTTCTTAATTTTTGCAATCCGAAGGAACATAGCCCACTAAATTATTATTAGCTGCAAATTTGATCATCTTAATTCAATACGGGTTCTTAGCAAAGTGAAAGAGTAAACCAGCAGAATAAAATGTCCTAGCGATAAGAGAATCTAATTGCTCTCGACACTAGCTTAGGCTTCTTCAATCTACGCAAAGATTCCTCATACGCATCTTCTAATTTGTGCATTTCATTCTAATACTCATGTCCAACCTTAGCACATGCCTATATTCCAAAATTAGATAGTTTTAACAAGTGTGTCTTCACCCTTGAATAAGACCACTTGAAAGTTTTTTCACAATAGTTACATCTAAAAGTAATATTCCCACCACCAATATTTTCTTTTTTTAACTTAGTAGCATATTTCCATAAAGGCGCAACTGACTCAGTTGATTTTTCACTTTCAGTATTCATTTTAGTAAAATCACCTACAATATTTAACTTTAATAAATAAATAAAACTATAACAGGAAACACAAAAACAAAAATCACTAAATTTATAATAAACATTATAATTTATAAGGCAAAACAAAAGGCTGAGTAACACAGTGACACTAACCGTGAGAGTGGGATTAAAAAAAAAAAATGCGTTATAACTTATAAGTGAGTAACAGTACACCCATTCACCCAAATATTTGAGAGAGAGAGAGAGAGAGAGAGAGAGAGAGAGATCGGAAGGGACAGGGCATGGCGTTGACGTCCATGAAGCTTGCCGATTGGCCCAATCTAGCTTCGGCGAGGGACAAAGGGCAACGAGCAAAGGTCAGAGGGAGTTGGGTTGAGAACTTGAGATGTGGATTTCAACTTTTAGTGTAATGACTTCTCAGACTCTAAGCTTGCTTTTTTGTTTTAGGGTATATCAGAATATCAATGGTATTACTATTGGTAAGTCCATCTGTCAAAATCTAAGATTTTATTTTCTCTTTTTTTTTTTTTTTTTTTCATTGCTAGTGTGTCAGTGCCATGTCAGTGCCGCATCAAAGAAGGAAAAAAAAAAAGGACACCAGAGTCCAGCAAGTCATTCCAGTATCCGTGTCGAACACTAGTACGTCGTCAAAAATGGCGTGTTGGTGCAACCTAGTTTATAGACCATTGAATGGTATCTCTCTCTCACAATCTTTTGAGATCTATTGGTTGTTGCATAGAGATGCCATGTCTTATAAGATTCTAATGACAACTAGTCATCGTATATAAATCATAATAGAATCATATTAAAAAATTTTGTGAATCTATTTGGTCCCAGTTCGTTGTTGATACATCACTATTACTAAATCATGCTGTAAAAACAAAAGTTAAAGTGACAGGCTGATAGCTCATGAAGGAAACTGAAGTGAACTCTTATAATTTAAAAACAAAAATTGTAACATTAATGTATAAATATATATATATATATATATTAGAGTCAATATGGAGTATTATTATTAAGTTGCTGGAAAATCAGAAATAACATCTGGTGGAACATGCTCCATCTAGACTAGTAAAGGAAAAGAAACAATTGCTCTCTTAGCTAAAGCATGGGTTGCACAATTGCCTTGCCGCCTAGTATGAGAGAAAGAAAAATTTCTAAGCGAACCTATAATAGACATCGTGTCTTTGATAATCTCCCCAATGGATGAATGAGTCCTATTCACTGTCCTCAAAGCCCTCCATACCACCTTAGAATAACCTTCAAATTCATAAATAGATAAGGCCAATTCCAAAACAAATTGTGCTGCTCTTCTTGCAGCTAATGCTTCCAGCACCTCCACAAAACGCGGGTGTGGAATTTTCTCAACTAAGGCAGCAATCACATTCCCCTTTACATCTCTAATTATAACCCTAATCCTTGCTTCCTCCGACTCGGTGAAGACTGCTCCATCATAATTAGTTTTATACATTCCATCCCCTAGAGGTCGCCATTTTATACTTTCCTTTGGTTGCTACATTATGGTCATCTGAAATTTTGATTGAAAGTCCGAGAGGTACACTCCTGCTGCTTCAAAAATTCTATCACTTGAAAAGCCTTTCTCATTCAGTCTCAACTTGTTTCTTTGGTTCCAAATAAACCAAGCCACAACCCTAAACAACTCTAATCTCTTTACCCTCTATCCCACCAAATTAATTAGCTCTTGCTTGTCCTAAATATGGGGATGCTCTGTTCGAACCCAGCTGAAACAGGGAGACCAGATTTTGTTAAGTGTCTCGCAACTCCAAATAGCATGAATTGTTGTTTCCTGGTCCAAGAGACAGGCACTACACTTCGCTTCCTCAAGAATTTTTCATTTCTTCAAATTATCCTTTATGGGTAAAGCATAGGAGAAAACTCTCCAAAGAAAAAACTTGATTTTATTTGGAATGTAGGGCTTCCAAATACGTTTCCAAAAGGCCGATTGGTGCAATGAGTCTAAGCTTGATGCAGCACTGGAGTTGGCTTCCTGACACAGCTTTTGGTATCCTGCCTTAACCATATACTCCCCATTGTGACTGTTTGGCCAAATGAGGCGATTTCTCTAGTCTATCCAGAATTGCTTTGATATGGTTTGCCTCAAAGCTCAAAAAATGCTAGTTTAGTAGATTAATATTCCAAGTATGAGTGTTTGAATTTATGAGGGCAGCAACCTGGGCTCCTTTTAATGTCGGTACATGTGGAGAAACAATCCTAGCAAACCCCTTCCCTGGCAGCCAGTTGTCCCTGTATATATCTATACTCTTCCCATCTCCTATTCTCCTTCTCATACCCATCGAAATCACCTTCCTCGACTTGAGAATACTTTGCCAAGCATAAGAACCATTGGCTGCTGAGGCTTCGAAAATGGACCACTTAGAAAAGTACTTCGCTTTAAAGACCCAATAAAAAAGAGAGGATTGGTCCTTCAATAGTCTCCACACTTGTTTTGCCAACATTGCATCGTTAAATTTTTCCAAGTCCTTGAAACCTAACCCACCTTTTGATTTAGGCTGACAAAGAACCTCCCATTTTTTTCAATGAATTTTTCGCTACTCACCCCTTTTGCCCCCAAAAGAATTTTTGGATTAATGCCTCAATTTCATGACAAAGACCCACTGGTAATTTGAAGCAACTCATTGCGAATGTAAGAATCGCTTGCACCACCACTTTGAGTAGAATCTCTCTACCTGCTTAGGACAATAGCTTCTCCTTCCACCCTTGAAGTTTGCTCCAAACTCTTTCTTTAATGAAATTAAGACTCACTTTCCTATTCCTTCCCACCACCGCTAGCAAGCCAAGGTAATTCTTGTACTCTTTCACCTCTGGTGCTTGTAAGAAATTTGAGATTAAGGCCTTTATGTCTTCATTCACTACCTTGCTAAAAAAGATGGTTGTTTTCTCCCGATTAAGCTTTTGACCCAAAGCTTGTTCATACAAAGACAGAATATCTTGGATTGCTTGTAAATCTGCCTTAGATGCTCTACAAAACAAGAGACTATCATCTACAAAAAATAAGTGTGAGATTCATAAAGAGAAGCCCGTATACTGTCATTAGAGGCTACTTGCTACAACATCCTATTCAAACCTTCTGAGCACAACAAAAAAAAGGTAGGGAGACAAAGGGTCTCCTTGCTTAATCCACTTGAGGGCCTAATATCTCCCTTAGGCTCTCCATTCATCAAAATTGAAAAGGACACCATGCTAATACACTCAAGAGCAAGAGACACCCATCTTTCACAAAAACCCAATTTCTCCATAATCTTCCCCAAATATCTCCACTCCACCTGGTCACACGCCTTACTCATATCTAAATTCATAGCCATAAAACCCATTTTTTTTGGATTTTTTATTTTTCATATGGTGTAAGGTCACAAAGGCAACCAAAATATTATCAGTGATTGCTTTACTAGACTGAAAGGCACTTTGAGATTCTGAAATAATGCTAGGTAAAATATTCTTAAGTCTATTTGCTAAAACTTTAGAAATAAGCTGATAAAGAATAATACAAAGTGCAATTGGGTGATATTCAAAAACTCTTACCAAGCTTTTAAGCTTTGGGATGAGAGTTATAAAAGTTTGATTAATTGAGGGTGGGATTGAACCTGTGTTAAGGCATGTGAGAACAGCTTCAGCCACTTTATCACCAATGACCAACCAAAATTGTTGAAAAAACAAAGGAGGCATCCCATCATGTCCTGGAGATTTCAAAGGGTCCATCTGATTTAAAGCAATGTCAACTTCAACTCTCCTAAAAGGAGCAACAAGCTTATGGTTCATCTCCTCCGTTACCACCCTTGGGGTAGCTTCTAGGGCTTCCTCAATCCGATTAGGTGAGGATGAAGCGAATAAATATTGGTAAAAATCCACCAAAATATTTGCTATGCCATTCTCATCCACACACCTCTCACCCATATGATTTTCTAATGCTTCAATTCTATTTCGGCAATACCTATGAGTGGCTCTACTATGGAAATATCGGGTATTTCTATCACCTTCATGCAACCACAATGCTCTAGATCTTTGTTTCCACATTTTTTCTTCTTTTGATAACAAATCATTGATTTCTCTTTTCAGCCATGTCACTCGGTTTACAAACCTCCCTCTTATCACCTTATCTTCTGCCTTTCTTAACAACTCTTTTTTTTCCTTCTGTAATTGAGTAATGTTCCCAATTGCAAGCTGACTCCACCACTTAAGTTTTGCTTGACAATGGCTTATCCTTCCCTCTACCCTAGTCATTGCTTGACCGAGTGCATTGAAAAGCCAAGCCAATTCTACCGTATCTCTACAACCCTCTTCCTCCAACCATGTATGCTCAAAATGCCATGGCTTTTGTCAAAGTTTTGGAATACCATTAAGGCAAATAAGAATTGGTTTATGATCAGAGGAACCACACTCCAAGTGAGTTACTTTAGTTGCGGGAAATTTAGCTAGCCATTCCATTGTAGTAAACGCTCTATCCAGCCTCTCCCAAATTGTAAAGCTATCTGGGTGTCCATTACACCATGTAAATTTTCCTCCCATAAAGCCAAGGTCCCGGAATCCCCATTCATCCAAAACATCTCTAAAATCCTCCATCAGTCTAGCAGGTCTTTGCCTCCCTCCAAGCTTCTCATGACTCCATGTAATCTCATTAAAATCTCCTACACAAAGCCATGGAATTGAATTTCTGCCCCTTAGTCTTCTTAGGCAAGCCCATGATAGGTGATGATTACTAGTCTCCGATTCTCCAGAGAAACCCGTGAATCTCCACTCATCCTCCTTACCCTTATTCAAAACACCATCAATGTGGTTTGGGGAGAAGGTGCCTAGAGAAAAATCCACTTCCTTTCTCCAAAAATTACTATCCCCCCTCCTCTCGTATCTCGGCACACTTCAACCATACCACCAAAATTTAGTCAGACCCGAATATCTTCTAGCCTAGCCTTATCCAGCCATGTTTCGGCTAAGAACACAACTGAGGGATCTTGTGCATGGATTATATCCCCAAGCTCTTGCTCTATCGATTGGTTCCCAATCCCTTAACAGTTTCAACATAAGAGATTCATCGCTCTTGGCGGGGCTAGCAAGCAGCCTCCACCATTGCAAATTTTTTCTGACTATCATGAGCAACCAATCTCCTTTTGTTTGGTAAGTCACGATCATCAATCTCCATGAATGAATGTTTAGCAGCAAAAGCTGCTTTTGCCTTAGCCCGATCATCACCTTTCTGAGCAAAGCGAGCTACTCGTGTCTAGGTTCTATGTTTTGCCTAGCCTTCCCTTCCCTCACATCTAGAAACCCATCCCTGAGAATCGGGTTTACTTGCTTGGCTAGGTTCAACAGTCATAGAACTTAAGAAATCCACGTGACCAACACCTGCCTCCAGACCAATGTCAAAAACAACAGGTAGCTTATTGGATGTATCTAAGTTAAGGCTGTCCATGTGTACCTCTTTGTTATTAGCTGCCTCATCCCTTTCAATTCTTTTAGAGATATCAACACTATTCAATTCTCTATCAATCTCTAGAATCTGGTCCTCAAATGTATCACCATTATTTCCATAAATATCTCCATAATTTTCGCTATTATTCTCTCCATTTTTTCCGCTATTACTATCAGTTACACTTCTACCGTTTCTAGAATGGAATTCTCAAGTGCATTAATTACTTCCGTGATTTCCTCTTCAGAATTGACTGCTACCTTCTTCGTTGCTGTGTTGGCATGGTTGTCCTGAACCTTGTACTCCTTCCACACTAGTTTTTGTATCTCAGTCACCGGAGTATTGGACTTAAGGCCACCCTTCTTCCTCGTCTCATAGAAACCAGGAACCACCACCACTGGTTTTCGCCTCACTTGAGTTGGTGCTACCCGAATCCAAGGTCCATACTCCCTCTTCCTACTATCTAAGGTTCCATCACTTTCAATCCACTTCTCACAATCCCTATCAGAGTGATCCAGACATCCATACCAATAGCAGATATTGGGAAGACGTTTATATTTGAATGACACCCAACATTCTTCGCCATCCTCCAACGATAACACTCGACCCTAACACAGAGGCATAGAAATATCAACACGCACACGAAATCTAAAGAAACTGCCACGATCTACATCAGTATCGTTTGCACTTCTATCCATTACACCAGTTGCTTCACACAAATCCTTAGTCACGCCCCTGTTCAGATAGCTCACTGGAATATGGTGCACCTGGACCCATATTGACACTGAATCAAGCTTCAATGCATGCACCGAGGTGGAGCTCTCTAACCATTGGAGGATTATAACATGTGTCCACTTTTAAACACATGTCACAATTTTAACGAGTCCAGTGTACTACATGCACTGGACCTAAGCCTCACCCTAAATATAATACCCTTATAGTCACTATTCCAACTGTGAATCAAAAAAGGGTAGTTGTTTTAATTTCAAACTAAAACTTTTACTCTTCACAAGGTCTAAGAGTTGGGGCCTTGGGGCTATCACTTTTCAACTTAAACCTTTTATCCTATGCAAGATTCAAGGGTTGGGACTCTCCCTTTTCAACCTAAAGCTTTTACCCTATCCAAAGTTCAAGGGTTAAGCTAGTTTCCTTCGATTGGTAGATTATTTGCACTCCCTTACCTAAAAGTTTTTCCACAGTATGCACAATTCAAAAGAATATATTAGAAGATTTACATCCGGATTACTAAATGATAAATTTTAGCACCCTAAACCACCACAACAACAACAACAACAACAACAAAAACAAAAACAAAAACAAAAAAAAAAGTGTTACATTGGGGTTCTTATATTAGAAAAAATTTATAACTTTGTTACAGTAACTTTTTACTTAAATAACTTACTTTTCATTGTTTCTAAGCTTATATTAGTTTATTTTATTCAACTTTCTGTGCCACCAACCACTTCTTCTCCCTATCGCTCTCTCTCTCATGTGGATGGTGGTGGCTTTGAGGATGGAAGGCATTGGTAAAAAATAAAAGATATATATATATATATATATATATATTTTTTTTTTTTAGATTCATCCCAACTAAAAATAAGAGTGTTATGAAAATATTGTGAGATTTTGTTGTATTTCTAAACTTTCTCAAATAAAAATGTGTATTTTATTAATTTTTTATTTCATGTTAGGGGTAATGTTTGCTTTACAGAAAAATATGAAGGACTTTATTTTTGGAGGAGTTAGGGGGGTAGGTGCCCCCCTCTGGCTCTGCCCTTGGGTAGCAATGATGGTGGATCGATGTTGGTTGCTAGATTTTAAATCGTTTCAATGGTGCTAGGTGGCGGTGTGGGATGGTTTCAAATTTGGTGGATGCTTTCAGTTATGGTTGTTGGTGTTTGGGTTTGAATGGGCAGTGTTGGCTTGGTTTTAGTGGTGCTGGGCTTAGTTTCGGTGGTGCTGTAGAGAGTTTGATAAAGAAGAAAGATATGAGTTATTGATTCATATTATTTTATTGGGTAATTTATATTATTGTAATGAGTTGTATGTTAAAATAAGACATGGAATTGGGGTGTATTGTTAAATGGGGTATTAAAATAAATAAAGTAGTTTTTTAAGTTGGAAAATGAAGTTTTTTTTTAGAAACCTTAATGTGAATGCTCTTATAGAGTTTCCTTTGAGTTGAATTTATTATTTAACTTTCTTATTCTAAAGAAACAAACAAAACAAAGCCCACTAGGAAAATTTGACTAGGCCCCTGTTTGATTAGAAGGATTGAAAAGTGGGGAAATAAAAAATTTGCATAGAATAGAAAGAGAAAAATAAAAAAATATTTGTGATTTCCACAACATGTGTTTGGTTAAGAGGTATGGAATGATAGAAAGAAAATTACTATTATGCGTTAAAAAAAAATGACGGAAAAGTGAAGTTCATTTGCACTCTTCTTCTCAATACCATTGTCTTTCCTCTTTTCTTACCAACTAGTCAGAAACTCATGCGATGCATAGGAAAACTTTTCCTAAAAGTACGTTGGTCTCAAACTTTGCATAAAAAGTATAATTAAATTATATTGGCCTCAAAATAAAACAATAAATACTATAGGAAGACTTTAAAAAAAAATGGTGTGCATCTAACTAAAAGTTTATGTAGTCCTCTCTAGTTTCTACTGTGGAATACCAAAATTATTTTTGCATCATAGATTTTATGCCAAATATTTGTGGCTAGAATCCTATAAATTGTTTAGATTTTCAGAAAGGATAAATGCTATTAGAATCTACTAAAGGGGCAAATGTTATTAGAATCTATTACTGCAGTATCTCAATTGTTTGTCAATATCTAAACTTATGATCATCTTTATGCTTATGATGGACCTACCACTTTCATGCATTTGTGTAAAAAAAAAAAAAAAAAAAACAACAACAACAACAACAACAAAAAAAAAAAAAAAAAAAAAAAAAAAAAAACTGCAATTCGAAGGCACAAAAACAACTTGTTGTGAATTTCTTAATTGGTTGTAGGAGCATATCAAAAGTCATTAACAAATTGGTTTTCATACATAGTACCATAGCATGACAGACAACTCAAAATTTAATATGAATATAGTTGAATGCAATATGACAATTGGTGACTATGCCATATCACATAGCATTTGACTTTTTCTTTAACGCGAAAAATTCTTAGGTACTCTCGGAGTACAGTAAAATTGTGCTCCCGCCTCTCACATTCATGATGGACCCCACCATGAATTTAATAAGTGGACCCTACCATAAATGTGAGATAATAAAGTACTATTCACTATACTCTAGGAGTACCTAAGAATTACTCCTATAACACAGCAAGAGAAGCACTTATTTTCTTAGTAGACAATCCTTCCAATGTATAGCCCATTGGTAGGATTAAATATAACCTTCAATTTGGGGAATCATAATATAGGACTCAAAATGAGAGAGAGAGAGAGAGAGAGAGAGAGAGAGAGAGAGAGAGAGAGAGAGAGAGAGAGAGAGAGAGAGAGAGAGAGAGAGAGAGAGAGAGAGTAGAATGGTGGGACTGTTGAGGGTTAGGCTGTACATATATTTTTATTTTTTAGAGTGATTGTATATCTTCTTTGACCATACATCTCCATTTGTTTATAAGGAAGGGCTAAATTAAGACTTGAAAAATGAGTGGGAATGTTGGTTTGGTCAGATAGGATTAGTGAATCCAAACTACAAACTATTGTTTGTAAAGAAGTTGAAGAGTGTATGCAGCTAAAGGGAAGCTTGTACAGAGGAAGAGAGCTTCCAAATGAGTCAGGGTCTTGGCTTTCAATTTTCATCTAGCATGGGGGAGGAGAAAGATAGTTTGTAAGTGGGTTAGGGTCTAGGCTTTCATCTACACTAGGGAAAGGATCATGCTTAGGTCATAATATGTAAGGGAATAACTGGGTTTGGGCTTTTCATAAGGTTTGGTTTAATTTTCAACAACAGCCCAACTTTTAGATAATAGTAAAAAGAAATTAATGTGATTTTTTGGGTAACAATAAAAACAACTTAATGAGTAGAGGTTAAAAAGGCTAAATGCAATATTAGAGCCCCACATAACAGGAGCTCATGCACTCTCACATGAGTTCTTTGCTTTTATATATATATATATATATATATATTGATTGATTGATTGATTTGGAAGAAAAATATAACAACCAAGATGGAAAACTCCATTCACCCATTTTTTTTCAAGTCCCATCCATTACAAAAAATGCTACCTTTAGTGGCATTTTTTTTAGTGGTGTTTTCTAAAAACGCTGGTATAGGCTTATTTATAGCCGCATTTTGAGGGCTTCATAGTGGCGTTTTCAAACACTGGACTATAGTAGCATTTTAAAAATGCTACTATAGGTCCTAGGTCTTACAAGGGCCTATAGCGACATTTTAAAACGCCACTATAGACCGACTTTTTAAAATAAATAAATTTCGAAGCTAAAAAAAAAAAAAAAAATTGTTGTTATAAATAAATTGAGGACTTGTGGTGGCATCTATAAATGCCACTATAGGTCTAGAAAAAAAAATAGAATAAAATAGAAAAAAATTTTGGGGACCTATAGTAGTGTTTATAAACACCACCACAGGTCCTAGGTCTTGCGAGGACCTATAGCAGTGTTTATAAACACCACTATAGGTTCTTAAAAAAAATTTAAAAATTTTTATTAAAAAAAAAAAAAGGACCTGTAGTGGCATTTATAAACGCTACTATAAGTCCTAGGTCATACAAGGGCCTATAAATGCCACTATAGGTCCTTTCAAAAAAAAAATGACCTATAGTGGCGTTTATAAACGTCACTATAAGTCCTCTTACAAATGCCTATTGCCATTATAGATCCTTCAAAAAAAAAAATTAAAAATGACCTATAGTGGCATTTATAAATGCCACTATTGGTCCTAGGTCTAACTAAGGCCTATAGTGGTGTTTATAAACACCACTATAGACTCTTATATATATATATATATATATATATATATATTTTTTTTTTTTTTTTAAATTACTGCTATAGTGTCGTTTTAAATTCTGCTATAGCCAATTTTATATATATATATATATATATATAGGGGTCTATAGCAGCATTTAAAATGCCACAATAGCAGTATTTTAAAAAAAAAAAAATATATATATATATATATATATATATAAGGGTCTATAGCAACGTTTAAAATGCAACTATAGCAGCAATTTTAAAAAATAATAATAATAAGAGTCTATTGTAGTGTTTAAAATGCCACTATAGGGTATGGACCTAGAGTGGCATTTTTTTAAAATGCCACTATAGGCCTATAGTTACAGTACAATAGTGGTATTTTGTACCGCCATTATAGAAAATGCCACTATAGCCCAAAGGGATCTATAGTGGTGTTTTTAGGACTTCTTTTGGGCTAAAATTATGTTTTTAGGACTTCTAGTGGCGTTTCATGAATGCTATTATAGACCCGGTTTTTTGTAATGTTCACTCCAACCAAATAATGGGAAAATAATATTTTTCATCCCCCTTTTCCATCATCTCCCTTTTCGCCCCAACCAAACCTAAATTTCGAATTCAATGAATCTAGTAATATATAAAAAATTTATACAATTCTTTTTCACAATTGTTAACATGGCATGTTATGATTAGTATATATTAATAATGGTATCAATAATGATCTTATGTAAAGTAATATTTCTCCAAGAATGACTTTCCACCTAAACAAGTGGGAGAAAGAAGATTGTGGAATAGAAGTTTGTGTATTTGACAAGCTTATGAAAATTATATAAATGAGCAATTAAGGGTATGGTCTGTTTCCAGTTTCTACACTCAAAACAGTGCTTGAATCATTTTTTTATAGTAGCTTAAATCTTATTGATTGAACCATACACATGCTTGCATGTGATTATCTTAGGTTATTAAGATTGGCCTAAAAATTAAATCATATAGGTTGGTAATTTTAATTATGGTGGACATGCAAGCACTGAGTAAATTTTATGTGGATAATGTGATTATGTTAATTATTTTAAGATAATAATTTGTATCTTTTAGATAATGTATTTGTCTTAGTTATTAATTTATTAAAGTTTTAATAGTAAAATAACATAATCAAGAAAATAGTACATTCTCATTTAAGAGTCAATCATCCAAGAGACCAACCCCATTTGGACTCAATCACTTATATTGACCAAACATGATCATTATTTGCCATAATTTTCATTTTTTTTGAGGGAAATATTTTTAGACCTTTCCTGGGACTAAAACATCTCATTATATCTAAGTGAGAGGTCTTATGGTTTATAGGTAAGTCAGAGTGTCCAAATTTTCACTAACGGTAATCTTAGGAAGTTGTAGAGCACTAGTTTACACACCAACACCCCTAGCTAGGAATTATTTATTATTTTTCTGAATATTTTCATCACACACACACCTCTTCACAGCACACACACAACCTATATGCATCCATAGTATTCACTCGCAAATTACCATGGTTTCCATATGATTCATCCACAAATATCCATCTACATGGTCTTTTGCATCAAGCATCATCAATGGAGCGAAGATCTGCTAACAAGCATCAATCTTCCGGAGGATCTATATAAAGAAATAAAAGATGTACTAGTATCACAGCCTAGCTTATTAGTCCCAAATTCGAAAACCAAGTGACAGGTGTTCTTCACAATGAGATCATCTGTGTTATTAGAGGTACAATGGTTAGGTTTCATTAGGCAAGGAGTGTGCCTAATATGAGACATAATACCCAATGTTACACCCTCCAAAACCTTTTTTTTTTTTCCCGAGAAAGCCTGAGCCTCCATAACCAACTGGGTAAACCTAACGCCATCCCTATAAAAAATAAAAGATGCCCACTCAAATTTATGGAGCGTAAAAAGCATTGCCTATATAATATGTATTTTATACATGTGCCCAATGAACTAATATGGGATGACCAAATAAAACTAGGGGGAAGGAATCTCCCTTCTTTCTAAACTACTATATATCAAAGGACAGTTTTTTTCTTTTTAATACTAAAACCCCAAAAAAAAAAAAATAAATAAATAAAAAAATTTGTTAAAGTTATTTTGTCCCGGAGGCAAGATTTATAAAGAACAAAAATAATAAAAGTTGATGATATATTTTCCTTTTCCTTTTTCTTTTTCTTTTAACATATAAAATGTTCATAATTCTTTGATAATTTTATGTTTGACTAAAAAAAATGGAGACAAGAAATAGTTACATAATCACCGTCCATTTTGGGCAAAGCGGTTCCTGCTCTTGCCATATGGGCTTGGGGGTTTTCTATGGGCTCGCTAGTTTTGTGCTCAGGGGCGGGGTTTAGGTATTAGGATTTCTAAACTAAGTAAAATATATATATATATATATATATACACATATATATAAATAAATAAATAAATAAAAAAGATATATCAAAGGATTTATTTTTCTTTTTCCTAAAATGAGAAAAAAAAGTGCAATTTCTTTTTTGCTGAATTGTTTTTTCTAATTTATGTAGCAATCTCGCTACAATTGGCTAGCATTTAAAATAGATAATTAATGGAGTGTTTGGCAAATCACAAAAAATAATTTGAGCCAAAAATTTTATAATTCAACTAGTTGACAGTTGACACATTTTGATGTTATAAAAATGAAATATTTATACTTCAAATCTTTTCACCCGACTGTCAAATTATAAAAACAAAATCAAACACTAGTTTGCATCTATATTATACCCCCAACGAGGGAAAGCTTGCATCTATATTATACCCCCAACGAGGGAAAGCATATTGCCCATGAAATCTAATCCTTAAAAAAAATTAATAAAAAAATTGATTCAGAAGTGTTGTGAACTTTGCAATAATGGTCTAGAGACTTCCGGACGCATTTTTGGAGTTTTAAAAATTCGTTGCTATATGTTGCTATATATGAGTTTTTGGACCTTTTATGTATTCGTATTGCTTGTGCAAAGCATTGAGTTTGGTCTAAAATTACT
The DNA here is from genome assembly GCA_030445155.1 of Quercus variabilis. Classification (NCBI taxonomy): domain Eukaryota; kingdom Viridiplantae; phylum Streptophyta; class Magnoliopsida; order Fagales; family Fagaceae; genus Quercus; species Quercus variabilis. Next base: position 69,982,121 of record CP129448.1, on the reverse strand, counting down.
CGTTACGATAGCATGCATGGAGCTTGTGGCAATAAATAATTTTTACTCCAACTTGGAGGCCATATATATCAGCAAGCAAGAAGGTGATTATTTTTCTTATTACAATGAGAAGAGCAGAAAATGTCATGTGAACAAGGCTAGTAATGAAAAGTCTGTCAATTTGTTGGGTCTCAAGACTCTCAACGTGTGAAAGATCACATTGTGTTGTTATAGAGGAAACAGCACCGCCTGTAATAATAGGTGGTCACGCATGCAATTAATAAGACACATAATCCCTCCATATGAATGGAAAAAACACTTAGGGTACGGTTTGATAATTGTAATAAACAATGTAATATAATAATTATTCCTATGGTTTAACTATTTATATTCAGTAATTTGGTTATATTTTTATTAAAATAAATAATCATTCCTTATAAATAGCTATTCGTTAAAATGAGAAAAGAGATGCTACGTCTACAACAATTTTACAACATTTTTACAACAAATCTTAAGTGGCAGGTTGTTACTGGTTGTTATTGTTGGGGCAAAAAAGTAATCTTAGTGTTAGTTTCAAATTTGAACCAATAACAATTAACCACCAATGATTTGTTACAAAAATATTGTAAAATTGTTGTAGACGTAGCATCTCTCAATACATAAAACAACTACGAGAAGAATTTTGAAAAACTTGTCACAAAACAACACTTCTCAAACAGCTTTAACAAGTTCAAATGATCATTGAATATTCTTTAATTTCTTTGTGTAGTTATCCAGTACACAGATCATCATTGATTTATAAACGGATAGGTTCTAACAATGATCACCGATTCTATATTTTAATGGGCCCACGTTTTCTCAATAAAAAATGCATGCAAATTTGCACTTTCATATTTGAGAACAGAGTTTGAAAGTCATAGCACGCAAGTGGGGCTACTTGAATTCGATCAAACATTGAACCGTTAGAACTTAGAAGATGCCAAGAGAGTCTGTAACTCAATTACATTAATTAATCCATTTTTTAAGGAGAAATGGGGTTCAAAAAAATCAAAGATTCTGTAAAGAAAAGGAGTTTCTAGAATCTACTAGGCCTTCAAAAAAACTTTGGAAGAGAGAGAAAACTCTGATTGAAAGATTCTAATTGATTGATTATGAGAAAGATACAAAATACATAAAAAGAAATGATATGTCTACAACATTTTTACAACAAATCCTAAGTGGCAAGTTGTTATTAGTTGTTATTGTTGGGGCAAAAAAGTAATCTTAGTGCTAGTTTGTAAAAATGTTGTAAAATTATTATAGACGTAGCATCTCTCAATACATAAATATCTACTTGCTTTATATACACAAAACAGAGTAAGCAAAGAAGCGGGAAATTGGGAATTTCCCTAACTAACTTCTAACTAATTACATTGTGTAACAATCCACCTACAGAGAGAGAAAATTCCCAACCTATCACAAGCTGACACATCATACTATTAAGTCTACAAAATATAGCTAATTACAAAGCGCCACGTACTACTGCTAGGTTTTGCTATCACTACTCAAAAACCAACAAAAATTTGCATTGTGTTATTGAAATAGTCATAAAATACATGCAAAAATTAATCACACATTAGCACATGTAAACAATGACATAGGCAGTCTACACATGTAAGCGATGACATAAGCAGCCCCGCATATGTAAGTGATGACATAATCAGTCCAGCATGTGTAGGCAATGACATAAGCAATCCAACGCGTGTAAGCGATGACATAAGCGGACCAATCAGACTGTGACATGTGTCACCAATCAGACTCCACCACGTGTCACTCATCCACCCTTAAACTCCTAAAAATAGAAGGCTTCCTAAGGCATTTCAACACACCAAGACACCTTGAGAGAGATCTTGGAACGCACAGACCAAGCCATCTAGAGCACAAGCAGCATCAAAGAAAATTCAGAAGCACTCAAAAGTACTAAAGCTCTGCTAGAATTAAGTCCTAAAGCCTCTAGGAACTTCAAGAACTTCAGCCTTAAATGCAAGGAACATTCAAAGTAGAATTATCTAAACTACCTGCCTAGATCTCAAAGGTCACTGAAATCAAGCTTAAAAGCCTCCAAAATCCTCAATAAACCACAAATCAAGCGAAACTCTACAAATTTAAGCCTCCAAAGCCCTGAAGAACTTCCACCACAAACCTTCAAATATGAAAAACATTCAAAAAGGAATCATCCAAATCATATTCCTAGATCTTAAAGTTCACTGGAATTAGGGATGGCAATTTTTGCCCGACAGGCGGATACCCGGCCCGGCCCGATCCTAATGGGCCGGATTTTACCCGGTCCGATTAGAAATAGGGTCGGGTATGGGTTAAAAAAAAAACCCGAGACCCGACCCGGTAAAAACCCGGTATATATATACCTAAAATCTAACCCTAAATTCCCTAATCCCCTATTTCTTCTTCAGCAGCCTCCCTCCCTCTCAATCTGACATTCACATACTCCCTCACCCTCACTCTATCTCAAACCACCACCGTGAATACCACCAAAGCTCAGACGGCGAGACACCCAACCCACATACGCCGCCGATTCACTCCGACCCTCAGTCCCTCTCCCTCAGCTCACGCCGTTGGCTCTTACCGTCGAGCTGTCGCCGTTTTTCTTCAGCTTCAGCCTTCAGCCTGCAGTGAAAACGTCATCACTACTTATTCTTCTATCCCAAAACTTGGAAAGTGTCTCAAACTTAAAGTTGTAGAAGCCTAAGGAAAAAAAAAAAGAAAAAGAAAAAAGAAACTTAAAGTTGCAGAGCATAGAGAAAGAGAGAGGCGTATTCAGTCACCACACAAACTCGACTGGTTAGGAGACTTAGGACTTAGATGACGATGTCAAAGACTCAGAGGATCACTGATCGGAATCCCTCTTGAACCGTTGCATACGCAGCGTATGTAATTTTTTTTTTTTTTATCAAATTCATATTTTATTTTTGGGAGTAAATGGTTGTGACTTGTGAAGTTGATGTTGTGATTTGTGTGTATTTATTTAGATTTTTGAATCATAATTTAATTTAGATGGGTATCCTAATTAAGAAGGGATCTGGGTTTTTTTCTCTGTGCAAAAAAAAAAAAAAAAAAAAAAAAAAAAAAAAAAAGATCTGGGTTTTTTTCTTTTTTAGTTATTGTAAATTTGTTAATGGGCCAAAGAATGGGTCGTGCATTTTAGGATTGGAATGGGCATATATATATATATATATTTGTCAAAAATCTTAGGGGTGCCGGTGATTAAATTATTTTCAATTTTTAAGATAATTTTTTCTTCAAATTACATGCTTCAAATTACAAAAAAAATTTGGGCTTAATTTTTATTTTATTTATTTATTTTTTTTTTTTTTTTTTGTGGTTGGGCTACAAATTGGGCCCAATCCTAAACGGGGCCCGCGGGGCCCACAGGGCCCGGCTGGGGCGGGTTCGGGCTCCGGAAAAAAACCCGGTACCCTAAACGGGCCGGGTCCGGGTTACGGGTATTGCCCCGCGGGTCGGGTTCGGGTATGGAAAAACCCGACCCGTTGCCATTCCTAACTGGAATCAAGCTCAAAAACTTCCAGAAACCTTAAGAAACCATAAATCAGTGAAGCACTACGGATTCAAGCCTCTAAAACCCTGAAGAACTTCCACCACAAACCTTCGAAGACAAAGAACGCACAAAAAACACGAAGAACGTGAAAAACAAAGGATTTCTAACAGGCTCATAACCAGAGATTCATTGTAATTTTGTTTCAAAGATCTTCGATCCATTCTTCAACCAAATTGAAGTATATTTGGTATTCAAATCAAAATCACATTACCATAATTCTTATCAACAAATCTTTCAAGGAGATTGAATCAGAGGATCACTCTTTTGTAATCACAGAGAATTGTACCACACATTCATCAATACTAATTTACGTTTGTGAAATTATTTTTACTTGTTTGATTTATTTCGAACTAAGAATTTAGTCATCTACACCACCAATGAGTGAGTGACAGCTAGCTCTCTTATCAACTTAGTCCACCTTTGCCTTTGCTTCTCATGCGTGAGCTTCGTTGTCTGCGTGTGTTCATTAATCCAAACACTGCCGTTTTCTTTACTGCCTTATGTCTAACTGCAAAATCTTTGGATGTCGTTTTGTCTTTATTTTGTTCAGCCTCTTTATCGTTTAAGCCTTGAATGTCCTGCTGCTATGATACTTCAACAGATTCAAAATCCACTTACCCGTTTCTTGCAACAATTTATAATAGTAAAAGAAATTGATTAGAAGATAAAAGAAAGATAATAAGAGTACTGTAAATTTTACCATATAATCTATAAATTTATGCGTGAATTTTTAAATAAAAAATAATTAAGAAATTTATTTACCATATTAATGTTAGAGCAATTTCATTAATTATCATGTTAGTTTGTAAGTGTATGTAATAAAATAGGTAATACCTTTAGTGTTTTTTTTTTTTTTTTTTTGGGGGGAGAAAAATTGTCCCTAACTTAATTAATCCTTTAGTTCAAATACCCTAAAAAGTATATATTTAGTGCACAAAATTCTCTAACATGATGTGGAACAAGTCGCTGGTAAGTAGCCTAACACCGTAAATTTTAGATTTTTTTAGACATCAAGTTTGCTGAAATTACTAACCTGGTATGCACTAACACCAAACAATGACTTTAATTTCTCACCATTGTACTTTATATATAATTCTCTCATATAAGGCAAAGGACATCGACGAAATATTTTATGTTGGATAGCAGCTAGCTGGTTAGGTCATTAAATTTATAGAAGCTTTTCTTGTTTTTGCCAAGTAATTGAATGGAGGAGATTAATGGAAGAGGTTTATAAGCTTTGATCCCAAGTCTGCCCTTGTTTTTTATAAGTAATTGAATGGAGGAGAAGAATATATAGATGGAATTATAAGCTTTGATCCCAAGCCAACCGTGAAATAAGTACTCTAGCTTAAAGAAAATTGATAGGGATGAAAGTTGTCCCAAAAATCACAGCAACCAAAAACTGTGTCATTAAAGTTGATAGTACCACATATATACAATTTCTATTTATATAAAAATCATATTATTATAATGCATATTTATTAACAATTTCAAACATATTAACCAATCATTCTAAATGATTTATAATGAGAGTTGCAGGGAAATATTCAAAATAATGATGATAAGATGGTTTTATATTGATTATTACAATTTTTTAGAATTTAAGATAATTGATTATTTCATTATTCATTAAAACCTCTTATGGTTTTTGGAGCTTTGGTCGATATGGTGATTTATTGTCTTTGGGTAGTCGTGTATGATAGTTGTAGCTTGCTTTAAACATGTCTGCTATGGGGTTAGGATTTGTGGCCCAAGCCCAAAACAATAACCTTGTAGAGCGTGGATGATAGAGCTAGGTTGATTATAACCTCCAAGTATAAACCAACATAAAGATATACGTAAGACGAAATGAATGGAGGTCCGAAGAGGTTTATGATAAATTGAATAGTGATTACAGTTCTTAGAGTTACAGTAAAGCCTTTCTTTTTTCTCTATCCTCTCCTCTTTGTCTTCTTATCAAGAGCCCTTCTCCTTTATATAGCATTCTTCCCCATCATCCCCATCGTCCACTTGTTCTTCATCTGTGTACCTACTTGAGTATATGTCACGTCATGTATCTTCTTTAGCTCTTTGTGAGTGGCGGTAGCTGAGGTTATACTATTCAGAGGTCTTCTCCACAAAAATGCGGTCAGAAAAGTTGTTGTAATGCATTTAATACGATAGTAGCAGCTTTTCCTTTAGATCTTTATTCGTTCTTATCGTCTCCAAACATCCCAGAACTTATGTTTATCATTGGGGTTGCTAGGAAGATCATTCGAACCTTCCACACGTTTGATTAATCAAGTCTATTTGTATCCAAGGAGTAAGACCTCTCCGGACCACTGGTGACCTCTTCGGATTGTACTCCTCCTTCATTTTCAAGTATCTTTCTTCCAAACGGACTCCATCTCAACTGGTTCCTTCTCTTCAGACACACAGTAATCTTCAAATAGGACCCTAGGCCCACTACATAAGGTTGGGTTTTTCCCCCCCACATCTGCTATTTTAAATTCCTTTACGGTATAGGTTTATGCTTCCTTATGAGTTGGGCTTTTTGGTAATTACATGGAGAACTTGCATCATAATTTGTCGTCTCAGGTTATTGTCGATTGTTTTCCTCATCATAGAAAGTGAGTGGGCTGATCCTGTGAATATCAAACCAAGTTGTTAGTCTTCAGTCTTTGTTATTCTGGACTCTATTATTTGAGCACTGAGCAACAGTAATCTTCAAATAGGACCCTAGGCCCACTACATAAAGTTGGGCTTTTCCCCCCCACATCTGCTATTTTAAATTCCTTTAAGGTATAGGTTTATGCTTCCTTATGAGTTGGGCTTTTTGGTAATTACATGGAGAACTTGCATCATAATTTGTCGTCTCAGGTTATTGTCGATTGTTTTCCTCATCATAGAAAGTGAGTGGGCTAATCCTGTGAATATCAAACCAAGTTGTTAGTCTTCAGTCTTTGTTATTCTGGACTCTATTATTTGAGCACTGAGCAACACATGCGTCTTTATAAGCTGGCGGTGCTCTCTTTGTGGTTTTTTTTAACACAATGTTGATAATTTAATTTTGATTGCTTACAGGAGGCAAAAAGTGATTTTGACTTTCTTGTATTTATCTCGTAGAGATGAGTTCTTCCTTCTTTTCTTTTTTTGTCTACTTCTGCAATTTTAGGAGCTTGTTGAATCTCAATCCTTACATGTCTACAGGAAGCAAAAAAAATTTGGACTTAATGGCAGAAGTTTGATTAATTCTGCAATAAGATCTCTTTTCCTCTTGTTAGTGTCAGCCTGTGACGGAGTGAAACTTCCAGTGCAATTCTTTTCCCTTTGTACAACAGTCTTGTTTAGTTTTGATCATTCTATGTGGGGCAGTTCATCCATTATTCAAATGTGGAAACTCATCTCTTACTTGTATGGGACAAGTTGATTGATGGTGATAATCACCCAAATTTGGTTGTGGAGGTAGAATAATACACGTTTTTGCTTTGTCCTGTGATTGGCAATAGTTTGGCACTTTGGCTTTATGTGAATTAAACGGTTTTAACTT